>OX352305.1:13862940-16295940 GCA_947086415.1 Pammene aurita | reverse complement strand
AAACGCTGGTTTGAAGATAGACAGATACAGCAATCAACCTATCACTGGTAACAAGCATCTTGACTGCATATGAGCCTAATAAGATCTTGTCTGTTGAAGCTAAGAGAACTTCGTAAAAAATTTCATATAATTAGATATAGTAAATAAATATATTAATATTACAAATATTTTTTATCAACTAAGATTAAATGCATCTTAGTTGGCTCTTAATTTTTTTCAGTGTAGTCGGTAGTGACTCTGCCTATGAAGCAGGAAGTCCCGGGTTCGAATCCTGGTCAGGGCATTTATTTGTGTATTTATCACGGATATTTGTTAGTGAGTTATGGATGTTATATGTATTTGAGTATTTATCTATATCTATCTATTATATATCACCGTCTAGTACCCACAACACAAGCCTTATTGAGCTTACTGTAGTGGGACTAGGTTGATTTGTGTAATATTGTTTCATAATATTTATTCATAACCACAAAAGGCAGGTTATGAAGTTATAAATCAATATCGCAATTAACATAGAGTAATTAATTAAAAAAAATCGAGCAGCAATGTACTGCTCATATACACAAAGGAGATCGTCAATTTTTGTTAGGTGATCTGGCCCAGATTATTTAGGACCGTTTAGGAATGGTTCTTACTTTTGAAGAATCGTCATAATTTCTAGATCAGGATGGTGGTAAAAATATTGCGAGATCTAATGGGAACATTGAAAAATCATGAATTTAAAACTTGAATCTGACAAGGACAATATTTGAAAGCGTGCTTGCCTATGATTTATATATGAATGTAAAAAAAGTACCGTTTTTTTAAAGATAATGTACAAAAGCGGCCTTGAAAACAAAACGGGAATCATGATGAAATAATAAAAAGTCATATTTTGATCGTATTTATAGTTCCTGTATTTCGGTAAACAAAGACTGCTGTCAAACCATCGTTGATACTATTAACTGAACATTCCTAACACCTATTGCGAAGGGATAAGCTTTACCACCGTTCAGTGCGATAGCACTAGTATCTGACATTACAAAACTGAAAAAAAGATGCGTTTCGTTATCGAAGGAGCATGATATTATTCCATTATGAAACCCACTTTTAATATTCAAACTCCGATCAAAAATGCAAAAATACGCATTTTCAATCTTTAGGCGTTTTAATACAGTCGATTTCTAATTTAAACTTCCGTATTTGTAGGCTTAGATACTATTTTAATATTACAATGTTCTAACTTACCGAACAGTATCAAAACGCAGATTATGTAACGGTATACATTGACAGTGTCAAATCAAAAAACAATCCCGTTTCAGGCCAGGGTGAAGTTAAACTTTATGTCAATGCCATAAGGACGTTAACAACTTGTTTTGCTGTATTTTAATCGCGGAAAAATCAACATAATGTTTATTTATTTAGTATTTCTAATTCCCGTTTCATTTTTTTGCAATATTTTGTCTACTTTAGTAATAAAATGAGTAATTATTGTACATTGCAGTAAAAACTGTCTACGGTTTATATCAGGTGGCCCAGAATTGACGATCCCCTTTGAAATATATCAATTGTGACGTTTTAAAGGACGTTTTAATGTATCGCTACCTACATGATTACTTAAGTAATCATGTAGGTAGCGATACATTGCGTGCTGGAATATTTGATATGGAAAAAAACATGTCGTCAAAATTTTAATAAAACATATGAGATTATGTTTATTAGGGTCTATACTAACTAATACCCTTAGCCTTTGTGGTTATATCAAAAATACACGCTTTATAATATAACTAGAATTTTAAGTAAATACATGGAATTTGGGAAAGATCGAAACTCTTTGAATCTGAAAACGTTCTTTAAGGACTAGTTACAGTAACTATATAGGGTTCTTAAAAAAATGTTTACACACTTTAAAGGGTTAGCGTGCATGGAACGCCCCTGAAATTGCAGGTGCCCCTAGGCTACGGGAACCGCTTACCATCAGGCGGGCTGTATGCTTGTAAACCAACCTTGTACTACAAACATTGTACCTATAATATTTCTGCAAAGCTTGTACCTACTGGCATTATAAAATGGTTGGTGTATAGTTCTTATTCGTTATTTAGCTCGCATAATACATTCATGTAAAAATAAGAAGGTCGCCATAATTGCTGTATCATATTTAGAAGTAATTAAACCTATCACAAACTGATACCTTGCAACCTTCACCCGGATATCCCGAACACGTACAAAATGATCCCGAAATCCGGCGGGCCATCAATCTTTCTTTGTCGGCCGCAGGTGACAGACATTCAACGTGTGAATGGCGCGTTATCGAAGTAGAAGGTAATATGTCTTTAAATTCGGGACGTTTAGGTTTCGTATCTTGTACCTACTTAGAAAATAAAGCGTTTTCGACCTGGAGTCTGTCCGGAAAGGGAAGTGTCCTAGAATGTATGAGCTATCACGCTGGTGCTGAAACAATTCTTGCTGCGACGTTCCGAGCCTAGACCCTACCGGGTACTCGGCCTTTTTGCTTCGCATACATTTGGCGCTCACCCTCGGGCCTTCGGCTCTCGGGTTCGCTAAGACACTACAACATTGAGTTTTGTCTGGTCCCGGTCCCTGATGCTACTGCGAATTCTTGCTACGATGTTCCACATTGCCATTGTGTTGCGTCTGATTTATGCTGGGACGTTGTTCTTACACGCTTATTTGTAATTTGTAATTTGTAATAGCCTTTATTAACAATCTTAAATCTAGATTTACAGTTTTGTTTGACTTAATCTAAATATATAATTTATATATAATGCATTTTTTTTTCTTCTTTTACTTCATTTAGACATCGGTAAAAATGGCACTTGTGGATTGTTTTGCATTAGCATAGGCCTCCCCCAAACATTTCCAGTGGTTGCGGTCGTGGCTTGACTTTCGCCATAATGGACCCGCGACCGTTTTAAGGTCGTGATCCCATCTGCGGAACTGCCCACCTTGTTTCCTTGATCCCTCTCTGGGATACCATTCGCACATCAGTTTAGTCCATTTTTCTTTTTTGTTTCTTATTAGATGACCTGCCCAGTTCCACTTTAGCTTTCTAATAGTATGTGATACATCTGCCAGTTTAGTTCTTTGTCTGATGTGCTTCAGGGTCACTCTGTCCTGTCTTCTGATGCCAAGTAAGCTCCTTTCAATATTGTGTTGACATGTTCTTAACAATGATTCATCCTGAGCTGTAAGAGCCCATGTTTGGCATCCGTACGTCATTGTTACACGTGTTGAATACTTTCGTCTTCAACCTGAGAGGTACTGCAGGGTTTTTCATAATCTCCTTTAAGGACCAGTAACGCTTCCATGCTACTTTTACTCTAGTGTTTATTTCTTTAGTTGTGTCGTTTGTAGGAGATATTATTTGACCCAGGTAGGTATACTCGTCTACATATGCGATTATATCGTTCTCGACAAACATGGGTATTTTTAAACGGTTTGTCATGACTTTAGTTTTCGTTAGGTTCATTTCAAGACCAACATTTTTGCTCTCGTTTGATAGTTGCCTTAGCATGGTTTGTTGGCGATGATTATAATATCATCAGCAAATCGTAGGTGGTTAAGCATTGCTCCGTTTATCCTAATTCCATAAGCTGACCAATCTAGTTTCCGGAAAACGTATTCCAGTGTCGCTGAGAATAGCTTGGGCGATAATGGATCCCCTTGTCTTACTCCTTTCTTGATGTCAAATGCCTCACCTAATCTTTCTGTTTTGATTCTGGCGGTCATATTTTTGTATATGTTTTGAATAAGGCGGATATACTTTATATGCATTCCTTGGGAGTGTAGAGCTTCCCAAATTTTCCCATGTTTTAAAGAATCGAACGCCTTTTTGAAATCTACAAACGCTAAGTAGTATGGCAATCTGTATTCTCTATATTTTTCAGTTACCTGTTTGATAGTATATATATGATCAATTGATCGAGAAATTGCTCCTGAATCCCGCCTGCTCTTTTGGTTGGTTCTCGTCTAGAATCAAAGTTATACGATCCAAAATGATCTTCGAAAATATTTTATAAAGATTAGGCATTAAGCTAATGGGTCTATAGTTTTCTATAAGGGCTTTTCTCCCTTTTTTATGAAGTAATACTATTGTAGACCGTGTCCATTGGGTCGGTGCGTTTTCATGGTCCAGAATGTCATTGAATATATCTGTGATTTTGTTTAGTGCTACGTCCAATGTACCTTTAAGTAGTTCACTTGATATTCCATCTTCGCCAGGTGCTTTCCCTCTTTTCTGCGAATATACCGCTTTACTCACTTCTTCTTTCAAAATCGGCGGAATTTTTTCTTCGGGTTCAATTTGATGATCGTATGACAGTGAAAAAGAGCTTTCATCGCTATAAAGGTATTTATAGAAATCTGTTGCCGCTTCCAATATTTCCAACCTTCGTGTTTTTATCTTTTGGTCTTTATGTTTCTTCATTTCTGGTATCCAATTTTCGTATTCTTGTAGTTCCTTCCATGCTCGTTTTACTCCTCCTGTAGTTTCTATGTGGAGCATAATTCGCTGCTGTCTCGTTTCTTGTCTGTGTTTGCGAATGGATTCGTTTATTTCTTTGCTAATTTTGCATATTTCTTTCCTCGTAATTGGTTTTTGTTGTCTTAAACTTTGTCTTAATCTAATTAAGTTCCTAGCTTTGTTACCAATTTTATCCTTTGTTGTTTTCGTTGCCTGGATCTTGTTTCCAATTTGTGATAATTCTTTTTCCAGATTATTGTATTTTTCTTGAATGTTATGAGCTTGGTGGATGTTGTCCTGGAGCCCCTGTTTCAAAGAGGCCAGTATGTTTTCTGGCAAGGGCAAAGGCAGTTGCATTCGATGCCCACTATTTTTTATAAGTTTTCGTGATTGTTTAGTTCTATGAATTGACATTTTCCCCGGACCATACGATGGTCCGTGTTGAAGTCGAATTGATTCAATGTGCTGACATCTGTGAACAGTTTAGGCTTATTGGTAGCTATGAAATCTATTTCATTCTTGACTTTTGCATTCGGTGAAATCCATGTCCACTTCCTTCCAGGTTTTTTGTTGAAAAAGGTGTTCATGATGCTGATGTTGTGTTCTTCGGCAAAGTTTAATAGTCTCTGTCCATTGTCATTGCGCTTTCCTGATGTGTAAGGTCCCAAGTGCTTTCCGCTATTTACTGCATCTCCTATAAGGGCGTTGAAATCACCCATTACAACTACAGTTTTATGCACTGAGTCCATTAATGCATTTAGTTTGTCGTAAAATATATTTTTTGTTTCTTCATCTGCAGTCTCTGTCGGGGAGTATACTTGCACTATTGACAGTGGTTGGTCATAGTCCGGAAGTTTTATATTTAGAATACATAATCTATCTGAAATTCCTTTAAACTCCAGAATATTGTTTTTAAGATGACTCTTTATTAGGAATCCTACTCCGTAACGCCCTGCGGTTTCATTGTTGTAGTATAGTATATAGTCTTCATATTCCTCTATTTGTTCATCTGCTCTTCTTACTTCGGATAGACCATTTTATTTTTTTAAGTGCGTTGTCCAGTTCATATAGTCTATCTTGGGTTCTAAGTGTCCGTGTGTTTAAAGTTGCTATAAAAATATTGTTTGCTCTCCTTAGCTTACTTTTTTCTGTACAGTTTGTTTGTTTGATTTTGTTTATGTTTATGTTTTTGTTTATGTTATGTAGGTTTGGGGAGTTGTAGTCTCTTACCCCACGGTGACCAGCCGAGTTGGGGCGATTTTCTTTTGTTGTTTCTTCGTTGTTTGTTATTGTGTTTTTTCCGTTACCGATGTCTGCCCTGTCCTATGCTTTTGGTGTATTCGTTTCTGACACGGAGTGAGATCTGGATCTCATGTAGGAAAATGGGTCTGTGCGGTGCAGCTTTGCTGGGGCTACAATTGGTTTACTGCTGCTTTGTGAACTTTGGGGAGTTGTAGCGGGAGACATAGAGTTGTCCCTTTTTCTCTTCTCGTTTTCCTTAGGTTTCACTACAACTTTATTATGTTTAATGAAGGCCTTATTTCCCTTATCCTTTTCTTGCTGAAGCTGTTGCTGTAGTTCTTTCCTTTTTTGTAGGATTTCCTTGGAGAAATCTTCCGCGATATAGGTTATATCGGGCATTTTCTTTTTGTTTCTTAATATCTCTGATTTTTTAATGTATGTAGAGAAGGAAATTAGTATTGGTCTTATTTTTTCTTTCTGTTGTTTTCCTATCCTGTATATATTATTTACATCCCAGGTTCCAATTTGAACATCAATTTTTCTAAAAAGTTCGGTTATTTTTTCGATGAGATCTTTACGAGTTTTCTCCGTTTCTTCAAAACCATGAAGTAATATATTGTTTTTCTTGTAAATGTTCTCCATCGTACTAACTTTTCTATTCAATGTGTCTATTTCCAGTTTTAGATTCTTATTTTCTTCCACTAGTGTTTTATTTTTTCATCTATAGTCGACCTAATTTCGTCTGTTTTGGTAGTGATTAACGCTGCTTGTTTGTCCAACTCTTGTTTCAGGATGTTGAAGAGAGTTGCCATTGACATTTCCCCTTCGCCTTCCATATGTTTTTTTTTTTAGCAATAACAAAACGCGTTCTTGCTGCGCGTATTGGAACGTCTTTTGGTTGGGTAAGTTGGCGGCAGTTCCTAAACGCCAATGCGTTTTTATTTTACTTCTGGCAACAGTGGGTTGTTATTATGGTAGGAGCCAGGATATTGGTTCGATGTCAGATGACACTAGACAAACGGCACTTTTGAGGTTATATTTCTTGCACTTGCACATATTTAGATGTAAATCAGCCGGTTTTTATTGTCTGTCACGATGGTTGTCAGGCGTAAGTAAGTAAGTAAGTCAAAACTTGAATGATGCATGACTTGCATGAGACGATAAGCGATAAAATGGCAACAATGCTATCCGATGAGATGTTTCATTTAATATAAAAAGTGGTTTGAAATTTTGAATATAATTGACTTTTAATCCTATACTCTCGACGTTAGAAGAGAATTCTACATGTGTTTGCAAACTACACCGTTGATTCGAGCGTGACACTTGTGCAAACTTCACGCGAACATCGCTCTGCGGAATAGAGGTTATAGTCAACAGGCGACGAGCGTTTCTAAACGCTATCATAAAAGTCATAAATCTCATAATACAAGCTGGTACCGGATCAACCAATATTGAAGTTGTATTGGAGTTGCGTTGGAACATTTCTCAAGCAAATTGTGATATTTCTGATTTAGATGTTTATGCCGTAGCTGTATTGTGTTGTTAATGCATTGGAGTTGTATGAAGTTGGGTCGTGTTTATACGTGTTTTAAAGTTAAAATACGGCCCCTGTTTGGTCCATCATTTGCAAAATTGAAATGGTGGATACGTTAGTTAGGTCATTTGCTTTTTCGACAGGCTCCTTGTAAATTTATACGTGCTAAGAAACTTTTATTTTGACAGATCTGTATTATTAACATTACACATAATAATTTAATACAATATTTCGTGGTATACCAATTCGTTTTTGTTTTAATTTAGTTGTAAATGATTATTTTATAAGAAAGTTTGTTGAAAGGTCAGTTGTGGGTCTTCAAGTTCAGCAAAATTTAAAAATATTACTGTGAAAAACAGAAATCTGAGGCTCTATGAGTTTCCAAAAATTCTATATTTTCCCCCATCAGGCTCTTTGTCAAAAATGTTTGCCGACCCAGAGTCTTAGTTAATACAGTCATCAATGACATACAGTTTTTTTCTGAGATAATCACAAATACCGCTATCCGCTCAAGGCATGTGTCCGCAAACATTACACCACAAAATAAAGCATAATAGTAACATGCCTGAGAACAAATCTTTGCGCGAAACTTACTAGAGCGTACACTGGTTTAGTGCAACTTTAGTGTAAATACTAACTACTTATAGTACCAACTGACTACAAGGAGATTCAAACCGATGGAGTTTGCATGTACAAGTAAAAATTGAAGCGCAAAATCCGGTCATCACATCATGTTGGAATTGCCATCCCTTCCTTCGCAGTTATCCAAAGGCAAATCGTTCATTCATTTATGGTCTTGATAGTGAATAAGTATCTCAACAGCTGTCAAGTGAATTCAGCATTATAACACTTCTTTCAATAGAATTACTCTGCAGAAAGAGACAAAGAACGAATCACAACAAACTCTTCTTCAACGGAGTAAAGGATATGGAAACTCAACTGTTTTTAACGTAATCTCCTTGGATGATTCACGCTACTATGGATGGTACAAGAAGGATATAGATCTCTATATTACAAAAGTGTCCGTCAAAAGGCGATAAACTGATGGCGCCACAATGATATTAAATTTGATTAAATTCATTTTGAAATTTAAAAAAAATAAATCCAAAATATTTTTTTGCGGAGATGAAAAACACTCTGAATATTAATTTTATTTAGAAAGTCATATAAGTATTAAATATCGGTAATTCATTTCAAGTGCTGAACTATACCTAGCGCCACCCGGAGATATTTGGAACTATTGTTTAGTGCTTACCGCTGGACACTTTTTCGACCGTTTTCCTATAAGAGAGTTCCATCCTTCCTATACCATCCATACACGCTACACTGCTAGTTAGACAGCTGAATACAAGTTAATAACTACGTACGAGTATACTTGTCTGCTCAGACTGCGGGCTATCCAGTAGTGTAATATTAATATGATATCAACAAACAAAGTAATTTAAAATAATGATAATGCCTACATGCAATATTTTTATTTAGTAGCTATTTTACACCACCGCTGCCGACACCACCACCGCGCATATGACACTTCTGGAGTAGCAGGCGTTTATAGGCTATGGTAGCTGCTTACGATCAGGCGGTCGTATGCTTGTTTGCTACAATTGTAGTATATAAAAGGTGATGTCTATTGTTTGTGTAGTAGACTTACTATATAGGTACCTAATATGGTTAAATGACACTGGCATCCGCAATTTGAGTATGATGAGATAAAATCATCAAAAAATGAAGCTTTCCGTTTTGAATGTTGTAAAAAATTCTTTAATAATTTAAAATTTGGTATTGAAAGTCGGTCCAGTAGAAAATACGCAGAGAATATGGAAATCAAACAATTTAGACAGATCAAACAAAAAGAAACTCAACGATCCCCTCTTGGTGACGGTATCGATTAAGTGAAATTCCAAAACGCTTTCGACATTTAAACATTTCGAAAGATACATCCAATGGCCTTCAGCTGTTTAAAATGAGAATGTCTAAAACAGTTTTTAATGAAAGGAATTTTTGCCTTTGATTGTCTTCGTCTTTGTAGAGTACAAAGAGAAATGTATGGGCTGGGTCTGTTTATTTAGGTAATTATCTGCTGCCGAGCGGGTCTGGGTTGAAATGGATCGAACTCGCTGGCGGCGCTTTAAATGAATCCTTATGGAATTTAGATTTTGTGGAATTCTGGCGATGCCGCTGAGTTCTAACATTGTAGATGAAGACTTATGTTCGGATTAGAGCATTAAGTTAAGACTGGACAGTGGACAGCAATCAGACTAATTACTAACTAACTAAAAAAAAGAGTTATTACTTTCGGCTTTTTGCGGCCGTGTAGGTAAATTATTTAGACAGTTACCAAGCGGTCTAGTCATATACAGCTATTTCTAACTCTTAATATGGTTGCCATTTGGGCGAAATAAATTTTGAATGTTATTTACTCTGTTCCCGTTGTCCGAGGGGCATCTTCACACTGTTTCATAGAAAATGTTTGGTTGCCCAAGGGACGTAATTATAGCAACGACGGACAATAAAAAGTTGATTGACTCATTTACAGATGACCAATATTAATTGATTTTAATAGAACTACTTACGTAAAGGCTCATTTACACATTGATTAGTGTTAAGTGCGACTCCATACATTTTTTACATGTGTTTAGTAACAAATGTATGAACTCGCACTCTAATCAATGTGTAAAGGTCTTAAAATATCGTAAAATATTGTCAATATTTCAATTACAAATAAAAATACACTCTGGTATTTCATAACTAATAAGAGTAATAAGGATGCACAATATAGGGGGAAACGTGTGTTATTATATTACGAGTTCATTTTGTTCAAAATTGAAAAAAGCGATATTAAATGAGCACAATAAGTCGTTATTCCTTGAGTCGCTATTTCTATTTAGTCATTGAATTATATTTCAATTACAAATAAAAATACACTCTGGTATTTCATAACTAATAAGGATGCACAATATAGGGGGAAACGTGTGTTATTATATTACGAGTTCATTTTGTTCAAAATTGAAAAAAGCGATATTAAATGAGCACAATAAGTCGTTATTCCTTGAGTCGCTATTTCTATTTAGTCATGGAATTCAAAGTCATTCAAACAAGGTGATTAGTAATCATCTCTCAGATTTCGGCAGGAGGTATGTGTTCTCCTAAAATTTACTTCATTAATTTATTCTGTTGTAATAAAAATATTTTTTTAGGTACAACTTTTTTTAACACGTGGGTAGGTATAGGTACTTACAGCAAAATTAAAAATAAAGTAGTTACTTGTATTGCAACATTGTTTTTTTTTTTCAAGTTCAGACCTTTTGCAAATATATATATTAGTGAAGAATTTCACATTTCCAGATATGAAATCTTTTTTTGTCATATTATTACCAGTAATTAATTAGGTACAAAAACCGTGTTCACGGATTGCCCAAAGCAAAAAAGGACGACCGTAATGGAAGCGTTGAATTTTTAAATAAAAACACATAACTTTACATTGTTCCCCGGGTAATATTACAAAGGAAAACACATTTACAAAACCACAACTTTGTATTTGCCGTCGGCAGTAGCTGAGGAATTTAAGATTTCTGTTAAAATGTTAGGAAAATCCGTTAGCCATTGAATTTACCAACCGTAAAATTATATTGTTGATGATGTATCAATTAAAACATTTTATTTTGCTATCATACAGCCTTGGCCAGAAGATTTTCATACAAAACTCAAAAGCTTAGACCGTCGTTTCTATCTTTTTTGAAGTTATTTTATCAATTAATTCAAACTGAACAGGCATGTTTTGTTGAAGTGAGTAGTAACTGCATAGAATATTTGCAATTTATCGCACCGACTTAAATTCGCATTTTTGGGACCTCCACTTTTCATATTTTATAGGTACCTTGAAAGTGTTATTAAGTGAAGTTTTCTAGATATATCAATAAAATATAACATTTTATAGACGGAGAGCTGGCCACGGCAGGAATGACACAATAATGAGAGCAACGAAATTGATATAGTTAGACTGCTATACTATTGTTATTACCTAATCTGGCAATCTGGCAGCTTTAAGCCGGGGGGTTCAAGAGTAGCAGACCAGAAAAGTTGTTTAAAAATCTTGGGAACGACGCAATACTGAGAGTTCTTGCTTTAGTACGATATCGTGGCATTTGATGTATATAATTGGAATATAACGTGGAAGATGTCTCAGTGGGGGGGGGAAAGAGGCAGGTTGAAGTTAAATGCATTTATACCGGACGCCTGCGGTTTATTTTCTTCTGATCTGTGAAAACTGTTTGTAATTAATCAGGCGCTCGAATAAAACTTATTAGTTGACAGCTTTCCATGCCAAGACGATATTACCGATAGTTATTTCTAAAGAGCAAATCGACTTTAACAGCCAGGATTCTGGGTTTAAATTGTTATGAAAAAATATGTGACATATTAGGTTTTGTTCTGATAATGAACTTAGCTTACAAAGCCACATCATAATACAGCTACTCGTCACTAGATTGCGCTAATATCCGCCCCAACGCAGTACCGAGGACTCTCTTTGTTTTAATGAAACGTATAAAGCTTAAATTATCACATAAAAAGATAATTACCATAGTATCGTTGGACATAGAGGGAGCATTCGACAGCGCATGGTGGCCAAAACTAGGAACTCTATTGGCTAAGGAGGCCTGCCCAGTCAACATTAGGCGAGTAATAAACAGCTATCTGGAGGAAAGGAAAGTAGAAGTAAGGTATGGAGGAAGAATAGCTGTTAGAGAAACAGAGAAAGGATGTGTGCAGGGCTCAATAGGTGGGCCGATATTGTGGAACCTACTCCTTGACCCACTCCTGCGGCAGTTAGACAAAGAGGGACACTATATACAGGCTTTTGCGGACGACGTGCTGTTGGTGTTCGACGGGGATTCTGGGCAGGACGTCTCAATGAAGGCAAACAGAGCGCTTTCTAGTGTCTGGGACTGGGGTGTCTTAAACAAGTTGAAATTTGCTCCCCATAAAACCGTAGCAAGAACCGTTACCAGGAAGCTTAAATATGACACTCCCGTCCTAAACATGGGGGGACGCAGCATTGAGATGTCTAGAGAGATGAAAGTTCTGGGTCTTACGATTGATGACAAGCTTACCTTCAACACGCATGTAGCTAATATCTGCAAAAAAGCGCTGAATATATATAAAATACTCAGAACCGCCGCAAGAGTGAGCTGGGGACTGCACCCCGAAGTGACGCGCACAATTTACACCGCGGCTGTGGAGCCCGTCATCACATATGCCGCGGCGGCGTGGGCGTCAGCTTCGCAGAAGATAGGTACACAAAAAGAGCTGGCAGCCGTACAGAGAGGCTTTGTACAAAAGCTCTGCGGAGCTTACCGTACGGTTTCCCTTAACTCGGCCCTACTGGTGACTGGTATTCTGCCCCTGGACCTTCGAATACGAGAAGCAGCGGCCATGTATGAGGCGAGAAGTGGGTGGACTAGTGCGTTACCGGATGATAGAGAAGTAGAAATTTTGGTGGACTACTCAGAAACTCCTCATCCAGCCTTCTGTGGGGACCTACAGTTCACAATCTTGGCGGATCGTGCAGCACTGGATAGGTCTGTTGTGCAGGAAATTCAAATATATACAGACGGTAGCAAAATTGACGGGGGTGTCGGAGCCTCCCTATCCATATGGAAGAATGAGATTGAGGAAAAATCTGTCATAAACAAACTTGCCGATTACTGCACTGTTTATCAGGCTGAGCTTTTGGCCATCCATAGGGCAGCTGAGGAAATAAAAAAGAGGCGTGAAGCGAGCTTCGGTATCTTTAGCGACTCAAGATCTGCACTCGAGACGCTGGTGAGCCGAGACTCGCTCCACCGCCTGGCGCTCGAAACTAGGAAAAACATTAGGGCTGCCTTGGCCCAGGGTAAAACTGTGTCTTTGTTTTGGGTCAAGGCACATGCAGGTCTGCCTGGTAACGAGCGCGCGGATGAATTGGCAAAATCTGCAGCTTTATCAAGGAGAAAGCTAGATTACGACTGCTGTCCCGTCTCATTCGCCAAACGTTTCATACGTGAGGAGACGGTTGGCGAATGGGCAGAGAGATACAGTTCGGGTTCGACTGCTTCCGTGACTAAGATCTTCTTTCCGGACGCGATAGCAGCATACAGGCTAGTGCGCAAAATAAAACCAACGGGGCTGCTTACTCAATTGATGACAGGGCATGGTGGTTTCTCCTCGTACTTGTATAGATTTAAGTGCAAGAAAAACCATCATGCATCTGCGAACCGGACAAATACGAGACAGTTGAACATCTAATCACGGAATGCCCCGTACACGAGTATGACAGAATGAGGTGTAAAAACGAGATGGATAGGAAAATACGTCATATAGTGGCAAATAAACATACGAGAACAATATTTTTAGATTACTGTACCAAAATAGTTAAAATCAGAAACAAGTAAACAATTTATGTTCTCACTTGTATAATTGTATATAAAGGAGTAACATAAAATTAGAATAGAAAATAAAATAACCGAGAGAAATACGAAAAGTAAATAAAATAAAATGTACGTATATAAATAAGTAAAACAGTAGTATATATTGTTTATGTTAATAAGCATATGTATAGGGTATAGAAATAAGAAAACTATGTGAGTAAATAATAGTCTCTGACCTTACACACGTCAGGGGTACCATGTTAACCAATAAAATAAAATAAAATAAAAAGATTGCGCTAATATCTACTAAACATAGACAGGGTATGACATTTG
Source organism: Pammene aurita (assembly GCA_947086415.1). NCBI lineage: Eukaryota > Metazoa > Arthropoda > Insecta > Lepidoptera > Tortricidae > Pammene > Pammene aurita. Next base: position 16,281,962 of record OX352305.1, on the reverse strand, counting down.
AATTCCAACTGCTGACCCAGCACGGGTGAGCATTAGATAAGTAACCAGTATAAGTGTGCCGCATTGTTACGAATCTCGCGGTCATTTTACACTGGCAGTTAGAGAAGTTGGCTCGCCAGGGGGCGCACAACCATTAGGAAATTACGGATATATGGCTGCCTAATTTGTCGATAAAAATATTAACCTTTAGCAATATTTTGACCATTGAATACTTAGAGAATTCAACCACCCGGAGTCGCCATTGACAGGCGTTCTCTTCTGCCGAAAACATATGACCAGTGGTCATACACATGTATGGACTGACGTTTATTTAACGTAGCTATTTGTACGGTATGTACGAATAGCCATACATTTGACGTTCCCCTCCACCGCAATAATCGGCAGACTTTTTTTGTATAGAAAATGACAGACATGGCTACTCCATCCGGGTTGAAGTCTCTAAGTTGAATACCGATTCTGATAGCCATCAGCAATAAAAGAAAAGTAATTTCTTATTTTATTATTATATTCTCTTTATTTATCCTTCACCTTAGGCTAGGTTTTTTTACAATATCAATATGAAAGTAATGTTGGAAATGCCATTGTGATAGTTGCCTTCCCCATTCATTTTAATTACATTAAGTAAGATTTAAACAAGGGTGTACTGAACCAAGTGACAGCTTACGTTTACGGGGTTGTCAAAATCCCCTTCGTTTATTTGCTGCATAACCACAGGTAAGATAAAATATTTATGTAGTTCATAGTAGTAGTTTAGTTAAAATAACAGTTAGATTGGGCAAATTAAGTAATAAATCTTACATTTATGTATTTTTGTATTAAAATTTCTGATGTATCAGGTAGATTAGGGCAGGTCTAGCAATCAAACTAATCGCGTACTTGTCAACCCTAGATAATCGACAAGAAAAATTGTATGTAGAATGTAGACGTCATGTGCCACCGTTCATATGTCAAAGTTCTGTCAAACACTGATTTTGTAGGGAAGATTGAAGAGAAATGGCATGAAACCTTTAAGGAATGAAGATTAACAAATAAATTACGCTTCGAAAATGGGTATTTTATTGGGTAACAAGACATGAGACATTTTATTTTTGTAAACCTGAAAATGGGTTAAGTTTTCACATGAGCATTGTTTAACTTTACTCGTTTTAATATTATATGTCGATGCTTATCCTTAATCATGAACTTTTATCGATATAAATATCGACTTTGCGCAGCATTTGAGTAGCGAGTATTTAAAGTGACAGAATGATAGAAAGTTCTAGATAAATAAATAGTGCTATTCATAGATTATATAATTCTTCAGATGGAGTACTGCTAACAACATTTTGTGGTTCCATAATGAGCCAGTGTCCTCGTGGTTACGCACTACACACACAAACGCATAACAATAATGAGCCGCTCCCCCGACAGTCGTGTCCAAACGTCTATGCAGTCAAGTGCTGTTAAAAATAATTAAAATATGCCGTCGTGCGTTGTCAAATGCTGCAGAAATGCCACCGGTCAAAAGAAAAAAACGGATGGGGTAACTTTTTACCGTTAAGTAAACAATTCATTGCGTAATCATATTAAAAATCAGTAAATTCATAAACTATTTACTTCACGGTAGTGGTGTTGCCAGGTGGTTGAATAGGGAAACTTCCCGAACGTAAGGGGGTCTATAATCGCCGCGATATGTTGTCAATACGATATTGACGTCACCACTCCTAACTAGACGTTTTATATTCGTTTTCAACGAATATTATAACGTTACCTAATAGTTAATAACTTTTATGCTTTTGTGAGTAAATTATTCTTTATTATTTTTTGAATACAATTTGTAAATAAACAAAATTATATATATCTTAAAATTATTCCAAAAACTTCGTAAAACAAAAAGCCCATATCTAATCGTTCATTGCACGCGCGAAGTTATGTCACCACCATCTGTCAAACTTTCGTCACATTCTAACTATCCTTCCCTCTCACTCTGAGCGGCTGACTAGTCGCGTCAGTAATCGACTGGTCAAGCGCTTAGAACGAGATTGAACTATAGTTGGAATGAGAGGTCAGCTCTTAAGTCAAACCGATTGTGCTGATCGATCGAGGAGCATTTTTAACCAACTTCAAAAAAAGGAGGTTCTAAGTTTGACCCGTATGTTTGTATGTATGTATGTATGTTTGTTCGCGATTATCTTGCGTTTGGTTTAACCGATTTTGATGCAGTTTTCAAAAAGTTTTTGTTACATTCTAAACATTAGTATAAAATAAGGCGTCGTTCATTGATTACGTAAGACATTTTTTGCCAGAGACCCCCTTCCGCCACGTAAGAAAAAAAAAATAATCCTCTCTGCAGTAGAAGTAAGACATGGTCAATTCCCCTCCCCCCTAAATCGTGTTACGTAATAAATGAATACGTTATAACACTTTTAGTTGTCTTCGTCTTAGCGAGGGCACTGCCGTGCCTCCAGATTAAAAAGGTATAAAGTATGCTGAAAATTATAGTATTGGGATGACAAGAAAGACCACTACACTCAATAGTATTCGTGTAATGTTAATAAATAGTAAATTTGGATTTTTTTTAATTTTACCTTTCAGTCGCCTCTTCAGAAATATATTTCATAAAATTTATTAAAACAGGTGCTTATTCATTCTATTTCACCATATATATTAATAATCAAATTTTTTAAATTCAAAACTACTGTATTAATAATTGGGAAAATTTGTATTACATGCAACACTCGTCTGGGCACATACATTCAAACCAGCCGCCATCTTGCGTCACAGTTTGTTGTACAGGCATGCTCCATCCTTTTAATTTATGCATCCAAGGTACTATTATTTACTTGGTGGTACTACCAATGCGCAACATAGATTACCTCACTAAGATTCCGCATTATATCGTTAATGAAGGCTGGCAGTCGTTATCTATATGCTGTTTTATTTATTAAATATTGAGCCACCTGTCGCACCAGTACATTGTAGGTTATGTACAATATTTGAAACTACAAAATCTAACGCCTACTCAATGTACACTCATACTTTGGCCATATATCGATTTTAAAATCACGTTGACACATTATTTTTGTATGGAATATTCCCTGTCATACGCTTAGAATACTCTCGAAGAATGGTAACAATAACACTGTTAGTTTCCTTGAAAGGATAGGTTTTGTGTTTTTGATAACTACGGACTCTGCATAGGTTTAAAAACTCCCTGCCCGTGAGTACCAAAAAGCTGCTTGTGCAGGCCTTAATTTTTCCTATTATAGACTAAGCTGATCTGTGCACTACCAACATTTCCCAGGCTTCCCTAAACAGACTCGATCGTATATTAAATAATAGAAAACGCTTTATTTTCGGCTTGCGTAAATTAGATTGCGTCTCAGGTTATCGTTACCAACTGTACATTAGTTTTGGGATATCCCTTAGGATTTAGAATTTTTACTGTATGAGTTTAAAACGGCTGTACTTACTTGTGTTTAGTTACTACACAATATAATCAAAGACTAAATACTTTCATTATTCCTTATCTATATATAAATATATAAAAGAAGAAACTGACTGACTGACTGACTGATTGACTGACTGACTGACATATCAACGCACAGCCCTAACCGCTGGTTCTAGAGATTCCAAATTTGGCACGTAGGTTCCTTATAAGGTCTAGGGGTGCACTAAGAAAGGATTTTTCAAAATTCACCCCCTAAGGGGGTAAAATGAGGGTCCAAAGTTTGTATGGCGAATCAAGATTTGTTAGACTATTTTATTCGAAACTTCACAGGAGTATTCCTAACGATAAATGAGTAAACACGTGTTTCAGGTTTTTTGAAAATTCAACCCTTAAAAGGGGAAAATGCGGTCACAAAGTCTGACAATCAACATGGGTATCGTATCCTTTTTGAGTACTTATAGTACGCGGGCGAAGCCGCGGGAAAAGGCTAGTTGATAATATAAAAAAAATATCCATTTTAAAAATCGTTTTCCTACCTGCACTCAATTTTCTGTTCTTTAAAACAATAGATTATTTTTAATTAGTAGGTACAGTCGCCATCAAATATATCGGAGCGGCCAAGGTACTCAAAAATATCTGAACTTACACTTCATCGCCTTGACAATAGAGGCGTTGTTAAGATATTTGTGACCATCTTGGCCGCTTCGATATATCTGATGGCGACTGTACTTAAATTATTAACGCTAATATATGTAGTGATCACGCGAGTCGTTTTGTATGCTCAATCTAATGTGCAACATAAGTTGTGCCGTTATTCCCACCAATAGTTGTGTGCACCTTGGCGAGCCAACTGCTCAACTACCAGTGTAACATGACCGCGAGATTCGTAGCAATGCAGCACACTTATACTGGTTTATTTTCTACTGCTCACCCGTGCTAGGTCAGCAGTTGGAATTCAAATGTCATACCTTGTCTATGTTTAGTAGATATTAGCGCAATCTATTGACGAGTAACTGTATTATGATGTGGCTTTGTAAGCTTAGTTCATTATCAGAACAAAACCTAATATGTCACATATTTTTTAATAACAATTTAAACCGAGAATCCTGGCTGTTAAAGTCGATTTCCTACTTAGAAATAACTATCGGTAATATCGTCTTGGCATGGAAAGCTGTCAACTAATAAGTTTTATTACAGCGCCTGATTAATTACAAACAGTTTTCACAGATCAGAAGAAAATAAACCGCAGGCGTCCGGTATAAATGCATTTAACTTCAACCTGCCTCTTTTCCCCCCCACTGAGACATCTTCCACGTTATATTCCAATTATATACATCAAATGCCATGATATCGTACTAAAGCAAGAACTCTCAGTATTGCGTCGTTCCCTAAATTTTTAAACAACTTTTCTGGTCTGCTACTCTTGAACCCCCCGGCTTAAAGCTGCCAGATTGCCAGATTAGGTAATAACAATAGTATAGCAGTCTAACTATATCAATTTCGTTGCTCTCATTATTGTGTCATTCCTGCCGTGGCCAGCTCTTAGTCCATTACGTCATCGTACATTGTTATGATACGGAATTAATACTTAACATCAAAATCGTACACGCTGTTTTTAGGGTTCCGTAGTCAACAAGGAACCCTTATAGTTTCGCCATGTCCGTTCGTCCGTCTGTCCGTCTGTCCGCGGTCTAGCTCAGTAACCGTTCGCACTAGAGCGCTGACGTTTGGTATCAGTATGTGCATTAATCACACCTACAAAGTCATAGAATAAAAACTGAAAAAATATGTAGGTATTAATAGTGTACCTCGTGTACACATAAAGTGGGCCCTTCGGCCGCCTACGTAACCGGGGTTTCGTAACCTGGTTTCGATCAAAGCTTTTTAGGGTTCCGTAGCCAAATAGCAAAAAACGGAACCCTTATGGATTCGTCATGTCTGTCTGTCTGTCTGTCTGTCCGTCCGTATGTCACAGCCATTTTACTCGGAAACTATACGACGTATCTGAATAAAATTTACACATACGGTGTATTCTGTATGCCGCTACTTAGTTATGTATTTAAATTTGAAAAAAATATATTTTAAGGGGGGGCGCTCCATACATGTAGGGTCAGGGAGGGAACAGTCGCTCGGTGGGAACAGTGACTCGAATGTGCTGTGCGAGAAACAGGGAGCTTTATGTCTGTCCTCTACATCAATCGGAACCGTTCCGTACCCGACCACGTACGAAGTAGTTAGTGAGGCGCTCCGGCACCATGCGAATGTGTTATGGTGCGTTTTTGTGTTTAATGCTATCAAAATTACATTTCCAGATCAGTTTCACTCCTCTTTTTTCTTAACTCGTACGAGATTTTCAATTACTTATGTTATTATCGAAGAGTGTGTCTAATCTACTTAGTATTGGCTGATAATTCAAGGCCCTAGGTGTTTGTTTGTGTTTTTAATTTGAACTAAAATACAAATTGACGCCAAGGTCAACAGACGTTCGTTTTGGAAAAGTACACGGTGGCTCGCGAACCACTGTGCACCTTACAGAGTTGGACTAAAATTTACTTGAATATGAATAAGAATAAAAATTCTGTGATTATTAAAAGTAATTCATGCACTCCTTTTTTTAAATAAAATGAAAGTGAATAAATCATGCGACATTTAGGTAGGTACCTATTTTATATCAAGAATGAAATCAGGAACGATTATTCCGGGGCTTGTGCTTACCTATTCTTACCGTTTTATTCAACAAAAATGTTATTTGTTATATAATTTAGGTTCGATTCCTATGTACCTAGCAATTGTGTACTGTTAGAACTACTGTTTACAGGGCGTAGTATACAGTGACTCGAGCCACTGTGTACTGTTAGAATCACTGTGTACTAGCGGGTCCTAGTCACTGTGTACAGCAACCGGTACACAGCGGCTCGATTCCCAATTTCTAAAAAAGAATGGATATATCTTTTTTGGTGAAAGTAACAGCAAATATATTTGCTACATATGAAAGTGTAATAATGCACGGTGCCCTGTGCTTGCAACAATTGGTTCAGGGATTTATATTTTTCATGCAACAGCCTGTTGAAAAAATCCTAGCGACTGTTCCCTCCCTGACCCTAACTAAATTTCAAAAAAAATGTTTTTACCAAATATCAACATGTGACACATCAATCGATAGGTCTTTAAAAATTATATTGAGGTTTCTTTGATTATTTTGTGATTAAGTAAATATTTTTTGAAATAATCGCTTCGAAAGTCAGAAAAATTGTGTACCCCCTGTAACTTTTGAACCGTAAGTCCAAAAAATATGAAAAAAATTGAGGAGATGCGCCTTATCATATACTTTCTACGAAAATTGTTTTAAACATTATCGGTTTAGCCGTTTTTGAGTTATCTCTAAAAAACTTCTTCCATAGGCATCAGATACGACCTTTTGGTATTAGTTTGGTTCTTATTCCATTGAAGGTACGGAACCCTCCTATGCGTGGTCCGACACGCACTTGGCCGGTTTTTTTTACTTCTCCGTAACTGGCTTTGGTCAAGCACTTTGTTTTACTCGTACTTACTGGCTTCGATCAAGTCATTTTCAAGTTTCTTTCGGTCGCCTACGTAACCGGTTTGACAATGTTTATAAATTATAATCCTTTTTCTACTCCTGTACTTTTATCTGTCATTTATACGTTCGTCAACACCTTTATAAGAACATAGATAATATACTCGATGAAAACTCTATCTAGTCTATTCCCCAAAATAACACTTGAACTATAAAAGCGCCAGAATAGTATCGCGTAATCGCGTGCAAACACCACTATTAATATAAAATAAATTACTGCCAACCTAAATAAACGCAGCGTTTTTAGAAAAAAAATAAAAGAACCACAGACCTACTCCGTACTTTTTTACGTTTCCCGTTAGGGGCAAATTGCAAACTTTGAAAGTAATTTAGGTATTTTTACTAATCTCTGTAGCTCTTTAATAATTGATCTCATAACGACGGTGTGTATTTGTGTTAGTAATGTTAGTATTCTTTACAAAAAGGTGTTTTAAAAGGTAAAACTTAAATGATTGTTGATTATGTTGACAAAATAACTGCGATATCCATGAAGTTTTCAATTTCGCATTTTATGTAATAGTAAGTGTAGTCGTAGAAAAAGTATTTTATCTACACTCATATTGTAAGTCCTCTAAAATGCGTTCAAAAACCGTAGGTAATGACCAGCATTACAACAAACGATTTCACTATGATAAGTTTCTTATCTGTGGCAGTAATGTAATTTTAACTTTACATGCTCAAATATTGTTAAGTTATGAGTTTCAAATTTGGAACAGCTGTCAAAACCAACACAATTTCAATGGGTTTCTATTCTAGTATCCATAGATTTTAAAATGTTGTCGATACGAAACGTCAGTACGATATATTTTTTGACATAAACCGCACGACATTTTGATCTCGGATGACATGAGAATAAGGACTTCGTTCGTTGGCTAATATAAAAAAAAAACTCGTGACAGAAGTTTGTACGGCCGCCATTTCTGTTATCAACTTGTCAGTTATTGTTTGTCGAAACATTTTTAATTGCGAAAATGTAAATGCTTACTATTAACTATATAATAATAAATAAATATACTTTCCTTATCTTATCAGTTCTAATTTATTTATTTTTATTAAGCTTACACCTGTGGGTGTTTCAGCACTTGTATCTACCTAGTAATGCAGGTCAATTGACAATATTTCAAAATTTCAAAATTTTATAAATCGAAAACCATTTCGAGAAATACATTTGTAGAACACAAAAACCATTTTTTTTGAATTTTTTTTTCAGTAATTTTTGGAGAAATCACCAAAATATGTAAACCGGAAAATGACGTCACACGGCTGATTCAATACTACCACTATGAGAAAATGTTATCTTCCGGGTTTCCGTTTGACAACTTTGACAATTACAACACTACTGACAGTAACAGGACAGCTGACAGTTAATTCATTCAATTCGAATATTTGCTTGTAATTTACGTTTCCTTGGATTAATTTAATTATCTACGTGTTGCGATTTGTCACGGACTCTGGACTGCTTTCTTCCACGACGACCACATCTCGCTTTCTAACAGACCCCGGATTGCATTCTTCAACGACGACTACGATTTTCGCTTTTTCACGGATCCCGGACTGCTTTCTTCTACGACGAACTGACGATGAAATTCAGGGAATCCTCGGAAAATACCCCGGTTGGGTATTGACCAATACCTCTACAACGAAGCGGACACGAGAAACTCAGAAAGATTTGTCAAAGCCGACAGCAGGAGCTTGCCGCGTGTGAGTTTTTACAAAGCTCGGATAAATATAATTTGCCTGGCACAAGAGGTACCGAAGCTTCGTTATCTTCGCGGAGTTCTTATGTACAAACTGGCAAAGGCCTTTATTAAGTGCAGACTCATGTTCCTTTACTATTTGTAAACGAAAACAGTATAGAAGTGATGCTGACGTCCCAAATCTTCAAGAGTTTCTCCAAGAAGCCAACAATCATAAAATGGATGACTGTTTGTGCTTCTCCAAACGGAATCTGTGACGATTTGGCTTTCAAGTTGAAATGTCCGTTTACAGAAAAAACTGAGAAATTATATCAATTAAAATGTCACGAGCCAAAGTTGTTTTGGATTGTGGTAAATAAATTAAATTTTATAGGAAATAAAGTACTTACTTTTTGACGTGATAACGTCTTTAAAATCGTTTTAGTCGGGTGACATGTTCAGAAACTTGTGTCACACCAAAACCTCACGAGCGCGATCGCAGGTATAACGAGAGAGAGACGGACCGATCTCCCGTCTCATCTCGAGCGCTGCCAGTCATTCCGTGAAACTTGTCACGCGGAATCCTCACGAGCGGTTAGACGTTATCTTATCACGTAAACATCTCGATCGTAAACCTACTTTACAAACAACCAATTTTTTATTAGTATGGACATTTGTCATTTTTAAACCTGTATCCTAAGTAGGTCCTTAAGTACTTTCTGATGATGACTTGTCAACAACAAGTTAAATATCTTTCCTGTACTTAGAATGTTACTACTGGAGAAGTAAAATTCACCATGTGTTAATCAGGGGAGAAATAAAAGGTAGGTATATTATAATAAAATTATTTTAATTTCGTTCAGTTATTCATTAGGCGGATACCTTCATATACCTAGCCATCTGTGGTGGAAACGTGGCCTACTATAAAATATACATTCTCACACAATATAATAAGCAAACCAACATAATGACACACATCGGCGCAAGAAAAACAACAAGATGGACCTCTCCTCAGGTCCATCTGTATATAGTCTCAGATAGTACTTCCCTCAGCTGATGGTAGAACAGTAAATAACTGGGCTATAAAGATGTGTTGCTATTGTAAGTTTTCATTAGGTGATATTGAATGCAAGGCATTTTCAACAATCCTTAAGATATCTTTCAAAGTTAGCGGTTTGATATTTTAAGTTTTGACATTTATCTTGTGCTTCAAATGTCAAACTGTTTAAGCGCACTATGGTCACGCTATGGTTTTTACGTAAATGTCAATCAATGTAACTATTTCAACGTTTTTTTTAGTGTATGAAACACATCATGTGACGTCATTTAGCTGATATTTCGACGACTGTTACATACGCCCTTTCTGCCCAAGTAATAATATAAATGCATTTTTCTACTAAAAAACATGGATTTTCCCAAAAATAAAAAATACGAGTCTCTTAAAATTGTGAGTTCTTTCGGGCCATACAATAAAAATTAGTACTCAAAAAAATGAAATGTTGTCAATTGCCTTCGGCTTCTGAACCCATCTTTGAGTACTTGCAATATGTGTGTAGATAAAGTAATGTATGCAACTGTACATAATTAGGCCTTAAAACACTCGTGTGATCCTATAATGAAACTCGCTGCGCTCGTTTCATTAAACCCCACTCGTGTTTTAAGGCCCCTCATTATGTATCAGTTGCATAAACTACTAGTATGCAACGTCGTACAAGTAGGTAAAAAAATGTTCGTGGCGTTTTTTCTTAACAATTTTCGCCTCCGGCTGCGCCTACGGCTCAAGTTGTTACCCACGCCACTTACCTTTTTTGACCCCTCTTATACAACTGTTGCATAAACTACTATTACGGTTACGTAGGCGGCCGAAGGGAAAGTGGGGGGAGAATTATTTTTCGCTCCAACCCTATTGTTTTGGGTATCAATGCATAAGTCTTTCAAAAGAATAGAGGTCTTCTAAAACCAGGAACCGGATGTATTCCCTTTACGACACGGCTAGTAGTCTATCACTTAAATAAATATTCGTTTACCACATACATTTTCAAGATCGGTTTCAACCCTTCAGAGGACAAATGTTGAAAAACGGTAAAATGACTTTTCCTGTATTCTAGTCTCTACTTTTTTTTATGTTTGTTCCTTGTACAAATCAACCCCATTTTAACCACTTCGGGGGTTTAATTTCCAAAAACGCTGAAATCACTTTTCTTGTTGAAGTGAAATAGTAGATTGTACACCAAGGGGATAAAGCACTCTTTTATGTCACGGGCGCGATATTGAATCCCGAACGCAACGAAGGACTCCAGACTTTACTCCCGAGCGCAGCGAGGGGGTTATGAGTTAATTCCCGAGCGTAGCGAGGGAATTAAGACTGAGTCCTGAGTGCAGTGAGGGGTTTAAGCCGTGACAAAAACAGCTTTATCCCCGAGGAGTATACTCTACTTTTCTCACCTCTTGTGAGACAATAAAATAGTTAAGGCTACTACTAGAAACGGATTTTTATTAGGGTCCCGTAGCCAAATGGCAAAAAACGGAACCCTTAATGTATTTGTCGTGTCTGTCTGTCTGTCTGTCTGTCCGGCCGTATGTCACAGCCATTTTACTTGGAACCTATACGACGTATATGAATAAAATTTACACATAAGGTGTATTTTGTATGCCGCTACTTCGTTATGTAGTTACATTTGAAAAAACAAAAATTTTATGGGGGGGGGGCTCCATACATGTAACTAAATAAAAAATGAAAAAAATTTTACCAAATATCAACATGTGACACATCAATCGACAGGTCTTTAAAAATAACATTGAGATTTCTGTGACCACTTTTTGATTAAGTGAATATTTTCTGAAATAATCGCTTCGACAGTCAGAAAAATTGTGTCCCCCCCCCCTGTAACTTTTGAACCGTAAGTTCAAAAAATATGAAGAAATTTGAGGAGATGCGCCTTATCATACTTTCTACGAAAATTGTTTTGAACATTATCGGTTCAGCCATTTTTGAGTTATCTCCAAGAAAGTTCCTCCATAGGCATCAGATACGACCTTTTGGTATTAGTTTGGTTCTTATTCCATTGAATGTACGGAATCCTCCTATGCGTGATCCGACACGTACTTGGCCGGTTTTTTAAAGTAAATCTTGTATAAATTGATTCTTGATACATTAGTCAATTTTATTCGAATTTTATCTTCTATTTTTGTAGAACCTGCAGTTTTACTCCGTATACTACAGCTCATATGACACTCGCGGCATTTGTTTTTGGTATTTAAAATTGAGATGGCCAGCGCGAGTTTCAAATCAGTTCGACGACGCCGACGCGGCGGCGCGGGCCCGTGCACCGTGCGGACTTTACGAAATTAGACTTTAAGCACATAACAATAAGAACTATGGAAAGTGAAATCACATTATTAACCAGCGGGTTATAATGAGATTTAGTACAACATTATAACCCGGCTAAAGCCAAGGGCTATAATGATTTGCTTTCGGTCAGGTTTGCATGATATATAATTTAGCATTGTCGAGCAGGTGGTGTGAAAACTTCTTTAGCGGCGCTGTGCACTTTTTGTGATGGGGAAAAAATGTTAAACTCGCGACAGGGTCACGTGACCGACAGATTCGACAGAGTCACGTGACCGACAGGTTCGACAGGTTCAGTGTTGCCAATTTAGCACTTTTGGGGCTAAATTTAGCACTATTTAGACTGTCTTAGCCCAATTTTTTTGCATTTAGCACTTAACACTATTTTAGCACTTTTTTTCAGTATAGTTTTAGCACTGATTGAAATGCGAAGTTGGCAACACTCTCAGGTTGAAAATTCGTAAGACGGACCCGTGACCTGATCGAATACTCAGGTATTCGAGCAAAAGAGTCGTTCATAGGTCACTAGTAAAAAGTAATAAAAACGTTCCGATAGAGAGCATAATGTAGGGGGCGGTGTCTCACTCGCACAATGCTGCCAATTTATGAAACTTACCAATGTGGTTTTATTTATATACATTTATTTTAGTAACACACTAGAAGTTACTTCCTACTTATAATAATTTATTGCAAGATTTGAATTAATACCAAAGTATTCAACAACAAACACAAATTCCCAAAACAAATTCCCTTTTAGCTGCTTTGAATTTTTTTACGACGTAAATATTATTCATTCATTAAATTAAATAATAGCAATTAATATTGCAGACACTAGTAAGTTTTGTAATATTTAAAATACGGTCTGGTATCCCCATCCCATCAGTCCCATCACTGACATAATATGTCACTGATATTATTTCAAATGACGCCGCTCAGCTCAACAACATTTCGTAACAACATCTTTAAGTAATAAGTAAAAATGGTCAAGATATGTTGCGTAAAAGGGTGCAGGGGTGAGACTTTACAATAATGTAGACTTTCCTTTCACCGGTAATCCACAATTATTCAATTTTACGATTTAACAACAAGTTAAGATTGTCAAACAATAGGGTGACTATGATGTCGGCAAGCTACGGGTCGGTTTTGTTGTTTTTACAGAAATGTACATTAGTACATGGTCTTTCACTAAGTATTACTTACACAGGACAGGAGTGGCCCGCGGGTCTTTTTAGGCCCTTTCGAAAGGGTCCTAAAATGGCACAAGGCCATACAAAAAAATTTAGTAGTGGCAGTATAATAAATAAATATTAAATAAATATTATGGGACAATCTTACACTACTCAACCTAGTCCCACAGTAAGCTCAATAAGGTTTGTTTTGTGGGTACTAGACGACGATATATGTAATAGATATATACATATAAATACTTAAATACATAGAAAACATCCATAATTCAGGAACAAATATCCGTGATAAACACACAAATAAATACCCTGACCAGGATTCGAACCCGGGACCTCCTGCTTCATAGGCAGGGTCACTACCGACTAGGCTAGGAGGCCGTTAAAATATACTTTATTGTACAACATTTGTACAACAAAGAAAAATTACAACAAACAGGAAGAATATACAATATTTGTACATGGAAGAGATCTCTTCCAGTCAACCATTGAGCAGTTTGATGTATTGATGTTTTCTTTATTTACCTTTAAGTATTTTAAAGTCGGAAAACTGTCCACATCAGATATGACGCAATAGTGAGAGCCACGAACCCCCTGTACTTACTTAGTTTTAGTTTGCTACACTAACTATCCCCTATTTTAAGACGCGGACATCTGGCAATTGTTCATCGGTGTTATGCAAACGAGTTGTAAGAAATAAATATCTCACAGTTCTAGGTTTGATGCCGTGCAGTATCATGTAATTAATAAGATTATATCATTTTCAGGAGTTTCTGTTGGGGGAAAATAGTGCAAAATGACGTTACGTTAATGTATTGTTTGTCGCCTACCTACTGTTTTTTTTCCGTAACGATTTTACTTTTTTTTACGCAATGTTTTTACTTTTTTGTTATTATATTAGCGATAGGCTTCGACAGTTTTTACCTATTAACTGAAATATTTTGCTGGTCTGCCACTCTGACGTCCTCCGATAAATAGCTGCCAGATGCCTGGATCTAGCAATAAGTTTAAAATAGTAAACTAATTAGAGGGGTTCTCTGCTCTCATTATTGCGCCAACGTATCTGAAGTAGCCAGCTCCTCAAGTCAGTAGAATGTATAAGTTCCCATATGAACTATGAGACTTCTCTTTCTGGACAATACTTACTAGACGACAAGCATATTTTATTTTATATTTATCTTCATATTATCCCAATCCCACATACATCATCTTCTATACATATAATAAAGCTGAAGAGGGTCGAAAGTCTGTACATGGAATATAATCGAAAAAAAGTTGGCTGGGGATACTTAGAATCGATAACAGAACACGTTCCAACAATTTTTAGAATTTTTGTCTGTTTGTCTGTTTATCTGTTTGTCTGTTTATTTGACCGCGCATCACGTGAAAACGGCTGAACGGATTTTGATGAAATTTTGTATAGAGATAGTTTGAGTCCCGGGAAAGGACAATAAATAGTTTTCATCCCCTAAAATCAACCCTGTAGGGGGTGAAAAGGGGGTTGAAAGTTTGTATGGAGAATTTTTAATAGAAATTAGTATATGGAGATAATTTGAGTCCCGAGAAACGACAGAATAGTTTTCATCCCAAAAATCAACCCTGGAGGGAGTGAAAAGGGGGCTGAAAGTTTGTATGGAGAATTTTTAATAGAAATGAGTATGGAGATGATTTGAGACCCGAGAAACGACAGAATAGTTTTCATCACGAAAATAAACCCTTGTGGGGGTGAAAATGGGGTTGGAAGTTGGTATGAGGATTTTTTTGATGAAGATGAAATTTGGTATAGAGATAGTATGGGTCTCAAGAAAGGAAAAAGGATAGTTTCACCCCGAAAATCAACCCTAAAGGGATGAAAAGGGAGTTGGAAATTTGTATAGGGAATTATTAACCGCAGAATCGATTTAGATAGAAACAACTAATAACCGCTGTACGTATTTAGATGAAATTTGGTATTGAAATAGTTTGTAATTTTTTTGGTCAAGGTGTTTGTATTTATAACAAGTTACCCGTCGATGCTTTAAATTTATCTGTACCCGCTCTTAAGAAATATTTGAAAATGTCATTAATGTCTAAACCAGATTCTAATGTGGGGTAAACCAGAAACTACTATAAAATCATCTAACATTTATAGGACACCGTTTAGGTTGGAAAACATATCAAACGTTTTGTGAAGCAGTCAGATTAGGATTTATTTTTCTTTATAATTAAACAATAGGTACATTATCTGTCTCTCAAGCTGTTTTGATATGTCTTCCTGAAGAACTACGCATTATTTTGTATCTTTAAGATCTAATAATGTATTACTGTTTTGAAAAAAATAAGTCCCGTCGAGTTTCTTTTCGGTCATAATACTCATAATACTTCTCGGGCCAGAGGTGTAGGGTTAGAACCGGTGGTAGTTTTGGAACGAATTTCCTTATCGGACGGTTCGTGGATGGGGGGCTAGGCGAAAAAGTCACGTGACCGTCACGAAAAAGCGTCACATCACGAAATCGCGACACCTATAATATTGAGAAACATGTAAAATGGAATGAAATAAAAAAATATATAAAATAGAATAAAGTGAAGTGAAGTGTAGTGAAAAGTGAAAGTGATGAGTGACAAAGTGAAAAAAGTCAAGAACCTAGAAGTAAACAACGTGTTTTTGAAATTTCTAAAATTTCAAAATATTCAAAACTTTCAAAAATTTCTAAAATTTCTAAAATTTCTAAAATTTCTAAAATTTCTAAAATTTCTAAAATTTCTAAAATTTCTAAAATTTCTAAAATTTCTAAAATTTCTAAAATTTCTAAAATTTCAAAAATTTCAAAAATTTCAAAATTTTCAAAAATTACAAAAATTTCGAAAATTACAAAAATTTCATAAATTTCAAAAATTTCAAAAATTTCAAAATTCCAAAAATTCAAAGTTCTAACAGAGTGTTCCACGATTCTCATGTATTTTTTTTTCTCTGGCGTTCATTAGTGCATTGTAATGTGCTTACATTGAAGAATAAATATCTTCCGCGTTCGGAAACCGTATGTAATTACCCCCATTATTTCAACCAGTAACGTAACATCAGTGTATTATCTGTGACAGTGTGGTAAAAACGTTTGAAACCCTACGGTAACGTAATGAAAATCCTGGCGGTGTAATGGCGGTCATTCATTGTAAAATGTGTGTAGCAAATAGTAGTTTATGTAACTGTTACGTTTTAAGGCCTAATTACGTACAGTTGCATACACTGCTTTATCTACACTCATATTATATATATTAAATTAAGTGCTCGGAAACCATAGAATGACCGCCATTGCACCGCCATGGCCAACTCGATTGTGCCGGCGGTCGGGGAGGCGCGTGTCGGCGGCCGCGCGGGCGCGTGCCGTTGGTCAGGAAGGAGCACAGGATTTACATTATGTTATCAAAACTCATAGCACATCAATATTTGAGCATGTAAAGTTAAAATTACGTTACTGCCACAGATAAAAAGCTTATCATAGTGAAATCGGTTGTGGTAATGCTAGCCATTGCCACAACCGATTTTGAACACGTTTTAGAGGACTTACAGTGTGAGTGTAGATAAAGCAGTATATGCTTCTGTACGTAATTAGGCCTTATTACGTAACAGTTACATAAACTACTATTTATCTCTTTTTAGGGTTCCGTAGTCAACTAGGAACCCTTATAGTTTCGCCATGTCCGTTCGTCTGTCTGTCCGTCTGTCCGCGGTCTAGCTCAGTGACCATTCGCACTAGAAAGCTGAAATTTGGTATCAGTATGTGCATTAATCACGCCGCCAAAGTAATAGAATAAAAACTAAAAATAGTACATTACTTACCTAGGGCTGTAAAAAAAAGAAAGCCCGAAATCGCAGGTATTTGGGACCCGAGCCGCAGGCGAGGGTTGTAAATATGCGATAGAGGGCTTTCTTTTTTACTGCCCGTGGTGAGTACACAATTTTACGTCCCCACCTGGCCATAATGCGAGTTTTACCGTAAGCGTAGCGAGCGGTAAAACTCACATTATGGCCAGGTGTGACGTAAAATATTTTTATTAGGGTACACATAAAATGGGGGGTGATTTTTTTTTTCACTCCAACCCTATCGTGTTGGGTATTATTGAATAGGTATTTCAAAAAGAATAGAGGTCTTCTAATACAGTTTTTGGATGAAACTGATAGTTTCGTAAATATTAGATCTGAAAGCGTCTCCTCCATCTAACTTATGTACCGTGGGTCCAAAAAAATAGAAAAAAATAATGAATTATCAGTCAGAAACGCATAGGAAAAGGAAGTGAGGGATAGTAAAATGACGTAAGCGCCGCCAAGTATCCCTTAATAAACGACCTTTTGAACTGATGTTTTGTAACAGGGCGGCAACTACGAAACTCTACACTGAGCATCGCCCGACATGCTCTTGGCCGGTTTTTTTTGCATTGTTATCCCAGAAATCACCCCTTAAGGATAACTAATTCCAATTCAAGAAAATCCCCAGCCAGGTTATATGTATGTACCTCTACGTAGCCTATAAAAATTCGACGTAAAAGGGGGAGTAGCCACTACACTCGATTGAGTTAAATTTGCATGGGTCATGGACGCCCCCCCCCCCCCCGAGTACACCTCAAATAGAAAAATCAGTACTGACCCCCTCAAAAAATCATTTCTGCATTTGTGACCCCCCCCCCCCCCCCCCCGAATTTCAACCGCGCTGCAACCACGCCTGTTCTTACCTTTCATGCTTAGACGGATTTGACGGGAGGATCGATTTGGATGATATTTGCCGTGGACATGAACGTATATATACAAAAGTGGTACTGTATCATCCGATATACACCTACTACTCTATGTCGATTAAATCATGGCAAAAAAAAATTATAAGGACAAAAAAATGATTGATTTTTGAGTGTAGTTTCATTTAGTGGTAATTGTAAAAAAAAATATCAGGACTACTGTCCTCTAGCGTATCCATCTGTCAACTTTACTTCAAGTTCGGCCTCCAGGGTAGCTGGAGAGAAATTAGGGGTGAATTTAGCCGCTTACTGACACAGACCGAATTCCACACGGGCGGAGCCGCGGGCACAGCTAGTAGTACATATGGTCACTCTACTTAGAATGAGATGCACCCCACATTACCATCTCTTTCGGCCTCACTTTGTGGTCGAAGTATGACCTCCAGATTGTATTTAACTTCATGTTTGACACACGACAAAATATATTCTTACAGAAATTAGTTTTCTTTTCACTGAAATATAGGTAAAGCCTGACCAGAAATATATGATTATTGTCAAGAGGGCGCTATTATTCTCATTTATATGGCAACAGTTCAGTATAGCCATAGAGCGTATTATTTCTCTATGGTATAGTGACATCTTGATTTGTTTACCTGTCGGCTCTGATGTTAATTTGAAAATGTTTCACAGCGAAATAGTTCCATTTCCCGAGCGTATTATTTACAGCTGTTTATTACATACACTATTTACAATGTTTCGCTCTTGAATATGAATAATTTTGGGATATTTTTGTCTTGTATTATTTAAAATTCAACAACACTTTACTGTAATTCAAATAAACCGCGACAATGACACTGACAGCCTATCACATGCACTCACACATGCATATCATTCTGTCAGTAAAATAATTGCCAGTGCAAGAAATTAGTTCCAATGAAATTCCGCAACATGGTGCATGATCATATATTTCTGGTCAGGCTTTAAGTAAAAATTGATATTTTTACTAAAAATAAATGTAAATAACATAAAATTCATGAAAATTCGTAAGACGGACACGTGACCTGATCGAAAAATGGTTACAATGTCATTGAAGCCAATAGACCGCCGGCGCGGCGTAGGAGAGGAAGTATTCCCCTCTCTTTCTACCGCGCGGCGAAAATGTTTGCCTGCGCCTGCTGTTTCGTTCGAAATCGTAATCTTAGCACTACGAAATACAAAACTACTATTGATGCGGTATTTATTAGACATTTAAATAGGTTAGAATCAAAATTGTTCGTTTCTTATTTCAGCTACCATTAACCTATCGTATCAGTTTTAGAGACTGGCGATGATGGTTCTAGTAATGATGATGGTGTAAGAGTCGTTGAAATTATGGATGGAAGTTGATATTTCTGAGAGATAAACTTTTTAATGTTAAATAATTGTAATAGTTCTGAAGTGTTAAATTTTTAATGTAATATAAATTGTCATGTTTGTGTACGATAGCGCAATAAATGAATATTGTATTTTACCACATAAATTTTTTATACTGATAATTAAAGCAATTCGTGCAAAATTATTCCCTAACCATTCCAAAATATCAACAATGCACAAAGTTAATATTCAAGTTTTCACTTCTACCGGCACTCCCGGAGTGCCACCCGTTTTTTTTTTTTTTTTTTAATCCTACCATCACAACATGACGTGGCATCATATCTATCCAGCCAGTAAGTTGATATACCCAGACCCTGTTAAAAAGTCCACATAAATTCACCCGAAATGTTCAATTCTCGCCTGTCACAAAAATTAATGCCTCCATTTTCCGCTATTTCGTTTCGGCTGTCGGGGATTACATAAATTGGTATAAACAAAGGATTTCGTACTTTAAATATGATGAATTTAAGTAAATATTGGAGCTAACGTTTTATTACAGCATTGCCTTGAAAGACTAGTGGTGAAAATTTTCTTACAATTTTAGTATTTCTTGTAAGTGTCTCTATTTGTCTAAATGCACACAAAATTCAAGATAATATGAAAGCTATATTATATTCCAATGTATTTTTAACTATACCAACGCGCTAGTCATATCTATAGCTTGGCAAACCATTTCTGTAAGTAGAAAAGAGCGGCAAATTTCAAAAAAATCGGTTGTCTGTAAAGTCGGTTTACTGACGATATTTGAACGTGACAACGTCATAAGAAAATACTGATGGAATGGTTGCGTTTTTCAAAAGAAAATTTTAATTTCACTGCACTTCATACTTGACGAAAACATGTAAATGTATTATTGTATAGCAGCTGTCCACGCGGACGCATCGCTCAGTCAAGTAGGAGAGAGACAGATGTCGAACGCTGCCGAACGCGAAGGCCGATTGTGCCTCTTTGTCGCTCGTTCCGCGCTCTCGCTTGCACTTCAAGCCTTAAATGGAACGCCTCAGAGCGAGGTAACGCCGCATGAGTCATGTTTTTTCGTGCGTGCAGCCGGCTCCATCGAATTATAAGACGTTGTCACGTCAAAAATGGCGAGTTGACAACACTTATGATTGAATAATTATAAATAAAAAGTATATTTCTTTTATCTGTGCCATGTAACTTTTCTATGCGTTTTTTTTCGCGAAAATTAATCAATGTTTTGTCTCGAACTGTTCCGAAATTGAAATCCACCTGTTTCTGAAATACACCTAAATTAAAATGCTGTGGATTAACGCCATAGGGAAGGTTAAATATTGCCTAAGAAAAGCTTTTTGACTAGTTAAGGACCATTCATCTTATGTCTCTTTCTCTCATTGTATGTCTCTTTCTCTTATTGTATGGAATCTAGAACAAAAAGTTTTCACAGGCCTTCCCCATTTTAATAAGTTAGTTTTGTTTACTTGCATTTTGAAGTTTCAGTTTGCGTATTTTATTATTTATAGTCTGGCCAGCCAACGAACGCAGTAGCAATGTACAGCGAACAAAAGTATGACAACACTAAGAATCAGTGAAAGAAGCAGCAATTATCATCAAATTCTATGTTTTTAATTTTAGTTGGCATTTCCAACCCTTTCATTAGGTGACGTTTACTGTCTGGAAAAAGGAGAGCGATATATTTCGTCTGATCTGTCATCAACTGCAACAGATAATCTGGTTGAGGCAAATGACATATGCATAAAGCTCTATAAATGGAGTACGCTTCGCCTCATCTTTCCAAACAAAAAAGTCTGCCAAAATCTGAGGGGGGCGAGGTAGCACGCATGTGATGTTTTCAAGTCAAAGGTACATCATTGTCGGTTGTTAATACAGTTTATTTCTAAATGAATTTTTATGGCAACAACCGTTTAATGACAACCGACAAAGATGTACCTTTGACTTGATAATTTTAAACAAAAAAGAACCGACTTCACTTAGCATCCAGCTTTCCAACAGCAAATGCTCGAGCTGCTGTAAAAAATACTCAAATCACCATAGGTGTGCCTATAATAGTTGAAGAGTTCCCTCGATTTCTCCAGGATCCCATCATCAGATCCTAACATGGTTAGTAGGCTTTCAAACAAAAAAAGAATTTTCCGAATCGGTCCAGCCGTCTTCGAATAATCGGTGAACATACATAAAAAAAAAAAAAAAAAAAAAAAAAATAGCAAAAACAAAGATCCCGACGAATTGATAACCTCCTCCTTCGAAATCTTGAAGTCGGTTGAAAAGAACCGACTTTACTAAGCATCCACCTTTCCAACACCAAATGCTCGAGCTGCTGTAAAAAATACTCAAATCACTACAGATGTGTGCCTATAATAGTTGAAGAGTTCCCTCGATTTCTCCAGGATCCCATCATCAGATTCTGACCTGGTTACAATGGGACCAACTGTGAAGTATACTCTTTCAAACAAAAAAAGAATTTTCCAAATCGGTCCAGCCGTCTTCGAATAATCGGTGAACATACATAAAAAAAAAAAAAAAAAATAGCAAAAACAAAGATCCCGACGAATTGATAACCTCCTCCTTCGAAATCTTGAAGTCGGTTGAAAATACCAAACATATTTGACATATTCTTTTTATACTTCATAACACTAAATGGAGCAATAGATAGTCGACTGTACATACGTTAACATATGGTTCATTATTGGATGCAGTCTTTGCAAATGTCAAACAAAAAAGCCAAGGATCATTTTTGATTGTATTTTCAAACAAAATATAGAAGACAGCAATCCTTAAGCGCGTTAAATATGGAGAAATGTCAAACGTCAAATAGTTACTGCCCGTCAGAAAGAAAACGATTGTCTTTGAATCGATTCTGTAAACGAAGCTTGATTTTCGATTTAGGTTAAATCTTTTATTACGAAAGTAATGACAAATAAAGTAAAACTTTACTTACATCTGAAATGGTATTTCATCTTTTTGTAAACTAGACGAAAAATAACATTTTTTACATCCAAAAACAGCGCATATGGGCATTTTCACGGAGCTTGTTATCCATCGACAGCGATGACGAAAGTGCGTGACATCGATTATTGAAATAGTTTTTATAGATGTACTAGATTTTCCTGCCAATACTTTTGACAGAGGGGAAATGATACCTAAGGCCTCTCCTGGTTTATAACTCTCTGGACATATGCCTTATAAAACGAATTTAAATTCAATGTAGAACGTTGCAGGAGTTCTATTTCACTCGCGCTTAAGATGAAAGAGTGAAATGCACTAGAAACAAATTCAATGTAAAAGAAATGTTAATTGAAAGGGTTGCCACATGTACGTATTTTGAATATGCCGCGTTTTTCTACTAGCAGAAATGGTTTGACAAACTATAATAATGTAATATCGGCCATCACCTTTCAATAAATGTACTAAATCAATGCAAAGCCAAGCTAAGATATATGATTAACGTATTGAGGTTATGTCAAACAGACACACATACATATATACATACTCTCGAAAAACAAAACCCTTCTTCGGCATTCGGGTAAGATGTGCATCTAAATATAGGTACAGCAGTTGCGTTACCAAGAGAAGAAAACGCAACATAACGTACAACTCTACTAAGAGATTTTTTTTAAATTCAACCCCCGAGAGGGTTTACGGGGCTAAAAGTTTTAGGATTCTGCGCGGACGGAATCTCGGGCGAAGACTAGTCCATCATGAGTTTAGAGTTTATGACCAGGTCAAGAGGTACAGTATGGTACCTTATAGTTAAGACAAGTATCCTCTTGTCCCGGTGTTTGTCTTACCCCAAATGACCTGAATAAATGTTTCATCTTTTACAAAAGGCACTTAAATTGACTGTGTTCATCTGTGTCATAATTTAATTCCCAGTACTCCATTTCCGTTTAATTACAAAGTTACAAACTCTTGATTAAAAACGAACAGTAAGCCTAACGCCATTTTTCTTTTTTACGCGCAGACATTAAAACAACAATGCACGTTGATAACGAAAGAACGCACAAAAATAATAACTTTGTGGATTTCTTTGTCCTTTCATGTACCAAAAGATGAGTGACAATAACAGCTTAGACGCAGCCAAATAATTCAAATAAATAGCTTTAAAAAACTAGGTTTTTAGGGTTCCGTAGCCAAAATGGCAAAAACGAAACCCTTATAGTTTCGTCATGTCCGTCTGTCCGTCTGTATGTCACAGCCATTTTACTCGGAAACTATAAGACTGTGGCGACAGCTATTTAATATAAAATATTGCCACTGTAATTTTCTAAACATTATAAATAATTATATATATTAAGTAATGTTTATTATAAAAATACCGTTGCGACTCCGCGCGGCGCGAGCGCAGCGTACAAGATCTTCCTTATCGCTCGGCCCGCTTCGTGATACTTCGGCGGCCGGCCATCGCGCCATTTCGTGCGCGCTCGGAAATCCCAGCCAGTCGGCAATTTACTACTCTCGAGGCTGGACGCACGCTCTCGCGCCGCCCGGGCTAACGGTTACTGCTTACGCGCCGACTCGCTAAGCATATTGTTTTCGGTTTGCTTTGTGCACCGTTTTGCGCTTTTAGCTTTCGCTGTATAGACGCTTTCTTTATGTACTTTTCCTATCTTCTGTGCTTACTTTAACTTTCTTCTTCTTGTAAATATTGTGCTGTGCTTTGACTGTTATTTCTTTCCTTTGTGCTTGTGACTCTTGTGTGCCGTTAATTGACAATATAAATTATGATGTGGAACTAGCTTGTTTTCATTAACTCGTTAGGCTAGTCACCCACATATTGGTGACCCTTGTGAAATGGACGGTTGTGTAACGGACATTTTTAAATTTTACCGTTAACGAACATTTTATAATTTTATCTTTTAACGGCCATTTTTTAAATTTCAATTTTGAACGAACGTTTGTGTTTTAAATTTTAACAGACATTTTGAATTTTATCTGTTTACAAGCATTGACTTTTTATGTTTTGAAGTGCAGTTACAATTATAATAGACTTTACGGATTTTTACACTTTAAAATGTCTGATAAAGAGGAAACAGCACCTCAGGTGACCGTTAAGGTACCTGGAGCGGAGGCCAGTACTGGTAGTGAGTCATCCGTGAGTCACATTAGTGTGAAACCACCTCCGTTTTATCCGGATAAACCGACTATGTGGTTCGCACAGCTGGACGGACAGTTTACTTTGACCAGGGTTACAAGTGATACTACCAAGTTTTATCATGCCATATCAGTGTTGGAATACAAGTACGCGGTTGAAGTGGAAGATATTATAACCAACCCGCCCGCGACCGACAAATATGGCACACTCAAAAGAGAACTTATAGCTCGTTTGTCAAGTTCTAAGCAGGAGCGTTTGAAGCAGCTGATGATGAAAGTGGAGCTCGGTGATAGAAAGCCGACCCAATTTTTGCGTCATATCCGGAGTTTAGCAGGTGCAGATTACCCGGATGATTTTATTCGCCATTTATGGATGAGCCGGTTACCTACAGTGTTGCAGAGCATTGTCGCTTACCAGGACAATTTGCCCTTGGAAACCGTGGCGCAAATGGCGGATAAGGTGCATGAGGTTACACCACCTGGACCTGCTTACCAGGTGTCTGCTGCATCTTCTTCGGGCGTTCCTGATTCCGTAGCTGAGCTGCATCGTAAAATCGACGCGTTAACATCAAGGCTTGACGCGATGTCCACCTCCCGGGGTAATCAGGGTAACTCCCGGTCGAGGCCCCGCGGCAAGCCACGCAATCGTTCCAGAAGCCGGTCGAGGGCCGGCAAGTCCAGCAGCGCTGGTGACGGCCAGCGCCTGTGCTGGTACCACTACAAGTATGCGGACAAGGCAGATAAGTGCATTTCCCCCTGTGCGAATCCAAAAAACTTGATGACCGGTCGCTCGTAGCGACCAGTGAGAGTGTTCCAGTGTCCAAACGTTTATTTGTCACTGATGCAAAGACAAAGGTACAGTTTTTGGTGGACACCGGGTCCGATCTGTGTGTTTACCCAGTTAGTTTTTTGCGTGCGCAACGTCATCGTAAAACTAATTATGAACTTTACGCTGCAAATAATACTACTATAAGTACTTATGGTTGGATAACTATGTCGCTAGATTTTAATTTACGCCGTATGTTTTGTTGGCGCTTTATAATCGCTGATGTGAGCAAGCCCATTATTGGAGTTGATTTTCTCTCATTTTATAATTTGCTTGTCGATGTTCGCTATGCTCGCCTAGTCGACGGCACAACTTTGCTTTCATCAGCCGGCGTAGTTGCTGCCGCTTGTGCTTGCCCGCAAATTAAAGTAATTTCAGGTGATACTCCATATCACCACCTTCTTGAGGAGTACCCGGATATTATTAGACCTACCGGTAATCCTCAAGAGCGAAAATGTAAACACCAGACGCAACACTTTATTAAGACCACGCCAGGCCCACCTGTGTTTTCAAGGCCACGGCGTTTGGCACCTGACCGCCTCAAGATTGCAAAGCGGGAATTTGAGGATATGGTGCGCACGGGTATCGCGAGACGATCGGAGAGTCCTTGGTCGTCCCCGCTGCACTTGGTACCTAAAAAGGACAATGGTTGGCGTCCTTGTGGCGATTATCGCGCTCTTAATGCACGCACTATTCCTGATAGGTACCCGGTGCGGCATATCGCTGATTTCTCGCACAACCTTTTTAATTGCAAGGTTTTTAGCAAGTTGGATTTAGTGCGAGCATATAATCAAATTCCCGTTGCGCCCGAGGACGTGCCGAAAGGAGCGATCACGACACCCTTTGGGCTCTTCGAGTTCCCATTTATGAGCTTTGGTTTGCGCAACGCGGCGCAAACATTTCAGCGGTTTATGGACGAAGTCCTTAGGGGTCTTGATTTCTGTTTTCCGTTCATCGATGACGTTTTGGTAGCCTCTGCGGACGACTCAGAACACGAGGCGCATCTGCGCGCCGTTTTTGAGCGCCTTAATGACCACGGTATTTTGCTTAACGCTAACAAATGCGTATTTGCTGTTCCTGAAATCGAGTTTTTAGGTTACCTGGTTTCTTCAGAGGGTACAAAACCTATAGGGGCTAGGGTTAAGGCAATTCAGGACTTTTCAAAGCCTAAAACCATCAGGGATCTGAGACGTTTTCTAGGGGCACTAAACTTCTATAGACGGTTTATTACTGATGCTGCTAAATTACAGGCTCCTCTCCATGCACTATTAAGTGGTCCAAGGGTGAAGAGCAATAGCCCAGTAGTCTGGACTCCAGAGTTGGAAGAGGCATTCAATGCTTGCAAGTCAAGTATTGCGAATGCCACTCTTCTCGCGCATCCCGACTCTTCCGCTCCTCTAGCTATTGTGTCAGACGCGTCAGACTTCGCGATCGGTTCGGTGATACAGCAGGAAGTCGAGGGACATTGGCAACCATTGGGATTTTTCTCTCGCAAGTTGACAACTGCTCAGAAAAAGTATAGCGCTTACGATCGCGAGCTGTTGGCCATTTATGAGTCAGTGAAGTATTTTAGGTACATGATCGAGTTGAAGCCATTTTTCATACTCACTGACCATAAACCCATAGTCTCTGCTTTTAAAAAGTCTCTTGATTCCTGTTCTCCGCGGCAATTTAGATATTTAGATTTTATATCGCAGTTTACGACGGATATCCGGTTTATATCTGGCGAAGAGAACGTCGTCGCGGATTCACTGTCGAGGGTTGACGCCATTACAGACGGACTTGACTTACAGGCTTTAGCTTTGTCACAGGCCACGGACACAGAGCTTCGCAGGTTGACAAATGGCGGTTCGTCTCTTGATTTACAGAAAGTTGCATTTGGATCTGTCAAACTGTTCTGCGATGTGTCCGGCCCAGCTCCACGTCCCTTTATTACTTCGGAATTTCGAAAGTTAGCCTTTGATTCCCTTCATGGCCTAAGTCATCCTAGTGCTAGGAACACCATCAGGTTGGTGACTGAGCGTTACGTGTGGCCAGGGATTAAAAAAAACTGTAGGGAGTGGGCGCGCGGGTGTATTCCTTGCCAGCGGTCTAAGGTTTCACGGCATGTCCACGCACCGGTCCACGATTTTAAGCCACCCGCTGGTAGGTTTTCGCATGTCCACGTAGATCTTATTGGCCCTTTGCCTATGTCGAACGGTTTTAAATACTGTCTCACGGCTATAGATAGATTTACGCGTTGGCCTGAGGCAGTACCTTTACAGGACATTACGGCGGAAAGCGTTGCCAAGGCTTTCATTTCGACATGGATCGCGCGTTTCGGTTGCCCTCAGAATGTCACCACCGACCGTGGCAGGCAATTTGACTCAAATCTGTTCCGACAGATTGCAGCGATTACTGGGTCCCGTCATTTGCAAACTACTGCGTATCATCCGGCAGCGAATGGATTAGTGGAACGGTTCCATCGCCAGCTCAAGGCTGCCATAATGTGCCACGCAGACGAATGTTGGACTGAAACCCTTCCACTAGTACTTTTGGGAATCCGTAGTGCGTGGAAGGAGGACCTGTCTGCTTCGACCGCCGAGTTAGTTTACGGCGAGCCGTTAAGACTTCCCAGTGATTTACTGCAACCTACAGCTGACCAACTGACCGACTATACTGACTTTTTATCACGTTTGCGTCAGCACATGAAAAAGTTACAGCCATCCGCTGTTAGTCGTCATGGTTCCGCCAAAATTTTCATTCACAAGGACTTGGCATCTGCAACGCATGTTTTTGTTAGACAAGATTTAGTTCGTAGGTCGCTTCAGCCACCTTATGCTGGCCCCTATAGGATTGTCGAAAGGTCGGACAAATATTTCAGAGTTGATGTCGCTGGTAGGGAAGTTTCTATATCGATAGATAGGTTAAAACCCGCCTACATTTTGTCGGAAGCACCTAGCCCTACCAAAACGTCATCGACCGTGTTGCCTAGTTCCGTAGCCGTTCCTTCAGAACAAAAAGTGTCTCGTTCTGGGCGCCGTATACGTTTCCCCGATTATTATCGACCCTAAAGGTCTCCGGGGGGGCTGATGTGGCGACAGCTATTTAATATAAAATATTGCCACTGTAATTTTCTAAACATTATAAATAATTATATATATTAAGTAATGTTTATTATAAAAATACCGTTGCGATTCCGCGCGGCGCGAGCGCAGCGTACAAGATCTTCCTTATCGCTCGGCCCGCTTCGTGATACTTCGGCGGCCGGCCATCGCGCCATTTCGTGCGCGCTCGGAAATCCCAGCCAGTCGGCAATTTACTACTCTCGAGGCTGGACGCACGCTCTCGCGCCGCCCGGGCTAACGGTTACTGCTTACGCGCCGACTCGCTAAGCATATTGTTTTCGGTTTGCTTTGTGCACCGTTTTGCGCTTTTAGCTTTCGCTGTATAGACGCTTTCTTTATGTACTTTTCCTATCTTCTGTGCTTACTTTAACTTTCTTCTTCTTGTAAATATTGTGCTGTGCTTTGACTGTTATTTCTTTCCTTTGTGCTTGTGACTCTTGTGTGCCGTTAATTGACAATATAAATTATGATGTGGAACTAGCTTGTTTTCATTAACTCGTTAGGCTAGTCACCCACAAGACGTTATCTTAATAAAAAAAATGGCCAAGTGGGTGTCGGACCACGTATAATGGAGGGTTCCGTACCTTCAGTGGAATAAGAACCAAAGTAATACCAAAAGGTCGTATCTGATGCCTATGGAAGAAGTTTTTTGGAGATAACTCAAAAATAGCTGTTCTGATAAGGTTCAAAATAATTTTCGTAATAATTATGTGACAAGGCGCATCTTCTCGATTTTTTTCATATTTTTTGGACTTACGGTTCAAAAGTTACAGGTGGGGGACACAATTTTACTGATTTTCGAAGCGATTATTTCTGAAAATATTCACTTAATAACAAAATGTTAAAATAACCTCAATGTTATTTTTAAAGACCTATCGGTTGATATGCATCATGTTGATATTTGGTAATTTTTTTTTAAATTTAGTTACATGTATGGAGCACATAGTTACATGAATATATTTTTTTGCATTTTAAGAACATAACTAAGTAGCGACCTACAAAATACACCTAATGCGTAAATTTGATAAGGATACGTCTTATAGTTTCCGAGTAAAATGGCTTTTCTGACGGACATGAAGAAACTATGAGGGGTCCGTTTTTGCCATTTTGGCTACGGAACCCTAAAAATGACATAAGATGTATTTTGTATGCCGCTATTTAGTTGTGTAGTTAAATTGCAGAATAACAATTTTTAGGAGGGGCGCTGATACATGTAACTAAATTTAAAAAAAAAAATGATTACCAATTATCAACATGTTGCACATTAATCGATAGATTTTTTAAAATTACGTCGAGGTTTCTTTGAACATTTTGAGATTAAGTGAATATTTACAGAAATAATCCCTTAGAAAGTCAGAAAAATTATGTCCCTGTAACTTTTTGAGAAAATGCGCCTTATCACATACTTTCTACAAAAATTATTTTGAACGTTATCGGTTTAGCCATTTTTGATTTATCTACAAAAAACTTCTTCCATAGGCATCAGATACGACCTTTAGGTATTAGTTTGGTTCTTATTCCATTTAAGGTACGAAACCCTCAATTATGCGTGGTCCGACACGCACTTGGCCGGTTTTCAGTTCTAATTTTTTTTGGCTAATTTTATTAATTATTATATTCATCATCATCATCATCATATCAGCCGAAAGACGTCCACTGCTGAACATAGGCCTCCCCCAAAGAGTGCCACAATGACCGGTCCTGCGCCACCCGCATCCAGCGGACTCCTGCGACCTTCACCAGGTCATCAGTCCACCTTGCGGGGGGTCTACCCACGCTGCGCCTTCCGGTTCGTGGTCGCCACTCGAGAACCTTTCCGCCCCAACGGCCATCGGTTCTACGAGCAATGTGCCCCGCCCACTGCCACTTTAGTTTAGCGATTCGGAGGGCTATATCGGTTACTTTGGTTCTGCTACGGATGGCCTCATTTTTGATGCGATCACGCAGAGAGACTCCAACCATAGCCCTCTCCATTGCCCTTTGGGTGACTTTGAGTCTTCTTATGAGGCCCATTGTAAGCGACCACGTTTCAGTTCCATATGTCATCACTGGCAACACACACTGGTCAAAGACTTTCGTCTTGAGACACTGCGGAATATTGGACAAAAAGATGTGCCGTAGCTTCCCGAACGCTGCCCAACCGAGTCGGATTCGTCGATTGACCTCTTTCTCGAAGTTGGATCTACCTAACTGGACAGTCTGTCCTAAGTATATATAATCGTCCACAACTTCGAGTGTAAAGTCTCCGATTGTAACGGGAGTTGGTGCTACATGGGTATTTGACATGATCTTCGTCTTATCCATGTTCATCTTTAGACCAACTCGCTCGGAGGCTTTACTGAGGTCATCGAGCATCGTACTCAAATCCTCCATGGTCTCAGCCAAGACTACTATATCGTCAGCAAACCGAAGGTGAGTGATGTACTCGCCGTTTATGTTGAGGCCTAGCCTTCTCCAGTCCAGAGTCTTGAAAACATCCTCCAGTGCAGCGGTAAACAGTTTAGGAGAAATAACATCTCCTTGTCTGACTCCCCGCTGCAACGGAATAGGCTTCTAGTTCTGGTCCTGGAGTCGGACTGACATAGTGGCGTTCTCGTACAAACACTTCAGCACTTCGATATAGCGATAGTCCACTTGGCACCTCTGGAGAGATTGTAGTACAGCCCAGGTTTCGATCGAGTCGAAGGCAGTCGTAGTCCACGAACGCTAAGCAGAGGGGCAGGTTATACTCCTCAGTCTTCTGTATAACCTGACGGAGCGTATGGATGTGGTCTACGGTACTAAAGCCTCTTCGGAAGCCGGCTTGTTCGGGAGGCTGGAAGTCATCTAGCCTGCGTGCGAGACGGTTCGTAATGACTCTTGAAAACAGCTTATAGACATGGCTCAGAAGTGAAATGGGTCGGTGGTTCTTCAGTAACGCGTTATCACCCTTTTTGAAGAACAATACCACCACACCTCTGTTCCATCTTAGGCGTTCTCCCTTCTAGTAAAACGGAGTCGAACAGCTTCTGAAGGGCGATAAGGACCGGTTTACCACCCGCCTTCAGAAGTTTGGCTGTAATTCCGTCTTCACCAGGTGCCTTATTGTTTTTGAGC
This sequence comes from Pammene aurita, assembly GCA_947086415.1. Classification (NCBI taxonomy): domain Eukaryota; kingdom Metazoa; phylum Arthropoda; class Insecta; order Lepidoptera; family Tortricidae; genus Pammene; species Pammene aurita. Next base: position 16,250,509 of record OX352305.1, on the reverse strand, counting down.
TGTTTAAGAGCCATTCTAATCTCGTACAGGCTGATGTCCGGGATGTCTTCGGTATAATGTCGGGTCAGTCTAGCTCTAGAGTCTTCCGCCAGATCAACTTCAGGTCTGATAGTTTATGTGTACAGATGTCCATAAAAGTCCTCATCTCCCCCAGAAGCTCGGGTCTGGATGAAACGATTCTACCATCCTCCGTTTTTAATTTGGCGAGCTGCCCAATAGACAGATCTCTTGCGAAAACTTTAGAGCCCTTATTCTGCTCAATGGCCTCTTCAATACGATTTGTATTGAATTGGCGCAAATCACGGGTAAGGATCTTCAGGACTTAGAGATCCGTTTATTGAGCTGCCAGTATAATGACGCATCTCCTGAGGATTGCGGAACCATTTCTCTCCTTTCCTCGATGAGTTTCTGAGTGAAGTCAGAGAGCCTTTTCGTTCTGTTTCTCCGCTGGGCCTTAAAAAACTTAGACCCAGTGCTATGGACAGCTTCCACAAACCCGTCGTTGAATTCGTCCACATCGCCGCCTAGACAATCGAAACGGTTTTGGAGTTCCAGCTGGAAGCTCTCAGGGTTTTGGATTTGAAGTGCTGCTGGACGGAGCGTAGACTTCATCAGTCGAGAGCGCTCTAGCTTAACACATATATTCAATGTGCCTCTCACCAGACGGTGATTACTTCCGGTTTTAACCGTATTGATCACAGAGACATCATTGAATATATGCTTCTTCGTCGACATGATGAAGTCAATCTCGTTTTTAGTTGCACCGTCGGGACTCATCCAGGTCCACTTCCTGTGCTCACGTTTCTTGAAGAAGGAGTTCATCATGTAGAGTCTCTCCTTCTCCAAGAAGCCAGCCAGTAGTTGGCCCTAGTGGTTCCGACTTCCAAATCCAAATTGCCCCACTCTCAGCTTTTCACCATCTCTCTTGCCCAGTTTCGCGTAAAGTCTCCCATAACAACGGTGAAGTAGGTTTTGGAACTATGCATGGCCTTCGATATATCCTCATACATAGCCTCCACCTCGTCATCGGAGTGTGCCGAAGTTGGCGCATACACCTGTATGACGTTCAACAAGTACCTCTTGGATACTCTGAGTATAAGGTACGCCACCCTAGTCGACACACTCTCGATCTTCACGACGTTGTTCACAAGGGACTTATGGACGATGAACCCGACACCTCCCTGGGACTGTTGGTCGCCCTCCCGGAAATAAAGCAAGTTGCCGGACTTTAGGATTATCGTTTCCTCCCCCTCTCTTCGGACTTCAGATAACCCTATGACATCCCAACGCAACTTGCTCAATCCTTCCTCCAGTTCCACTATCTTTTCGTCGGTCCGCAGTGTACGCGTGTTATAAGTTGCCAGGGCCAGAAGTCGTCGGTGGTGGTAGCCGGATCTTTGCCGGAGATTCTTAGCACCCCTGACCCCGCTAGTACCCTGGCCGCTACCATAACCAGGGCACCGGGGGTCGCCGGACGCTCGGGGCCGTGGTTTTTGTGTTCTTTCCATGGTGAATGCCGTAATCGCCACGCTTGGCATGCGGGTTGGCGATCGCAGTATCTCCACCGCACTCCGAGGATGCTGCTGCCCATCCCCCGGTGGTCTTGGCCGTAGTTTTAGGACATACTCCGGGTCCATTATTATATTAGGTATACCTAATTCAGATATATAAGAAGCGTCGGTGGCCTAGAGGCAAGGCGTGCAACTTTGATTCCGAAATGCGCAGGTTTGAACTCCAGTTCCCACCATTAAGTTGCTTGGAATGTATGTATGTAATGTAAATTGATATTTACCAATTTTGTAAAGGAATAATACATCGTAAGGAAACTGGACCGCACATGGGCCTGATCCCAACATGGCCTAGTTTCCCCTCTGGGTTGGAAGGCCAAATCAAATAGCAGTATTTTTCGCTAAAACTTGTGCTTATACCATTTCTTGGGTAGCAAACAGTCAGGACCGACGCTAAGTATGATGGGGTAGGTATGTCTCCGAAAATAGAAGCGTTTTCATAGCGTTTTGCCGCCACATTCTGATTTATGCTCTAGGATTTCATTTTCATACAGTTTGCATTTGACAACTCCCTACAGTACTACCTAAATAACTAAGTACTGTCCCTTAGCCTTTAGCCATCCCATTGTACCTTAGCCGACGGAGGACGGTAGCCGTAGGAACAATAAACAGTTCGCAAAACGGCTACTTGAATCTATTGAACGAATTCTCAGCCGAAACTGTAGGTACAGGTAGTTAATAGTTTCAAATACTACAGGTTGACATAGTACGAAGATGATTGTACAAGTATGCACATGTTAACTATTTTGCTAACGAGTCTACTTCGAGAGCATTGCGGAACTACGGAAGTTGGAGTGCAGACAAGTTTTAGGGTGAGGTATTCGAAGATTAGTCTACGACGTTCATACGTACATTTCTACAGATCTGTCCGCAATTAGATGTATGTATGTATCACTTTATTGCACATAAACAAGTAGGTATAACATAAAAACAACAGTAACATATATAAAAGATATGCACAAAGGCGAGCTTATCCCTGATAGGGATCTCTTCCAGCCAGCCCATGAGAAAATGAGAAAAGATTAAATACAAATGGTGAAAGACAAACTATGCACAAAAGATACAAATAAAAAGTTCCAAAACACATAAAGCTGCAGGTAAACACTAATACATATTTAGGTACATTCATGTACCATACAAATACTTAAACTACATACATAATAATATAATATACATTACTATACACATATAATATCAGACCACGTTCATAAATAAATAACTAAATAAATATATACCTATATACATATATATATATATATATAATATTCAATTCGCAAAAAAACATTAAGAGTCCACTAGCCACAACTTTTTCAATTTCTCCTTGAGTGAGGAAACAGACTGCGACTTTCTTATATCCACTGGCATCTCATTCCACAATTTAACTGCATAAGCAGTGAAGGACCTAGAGTAAATACGCGAGTGTTTTGGCGGAATGGCTAGAGAGAGATTTGTACCGCAAGCGATGGTCGCTAATACTAGCCAAATAATTAAATCTTTCCGACAGATACGGAGGACATGCAGGATTAAATAACACGTTGAAGAGCAATAACAGAACATGTACATCCCTACGACGGCGAATCTAAAGCCAACCAAGTTGAGAACGGGAGGCGGACACATGATCAAACTTACGCAACCCAAATATGTACTTGATGCAGGCATTTTGCAGGCGCTCCAGCTTGTCCAGCAGTTCTTCCCTGAGGTCTATAAAAGCAATGTCGCCATAATCCAGGATAGGTAGTAAGAGAGAGCGAGCAAGAGTGATTTTAGTAGGAAGAGGAAGGAAGTTCTGCAGTCGCCTCAGAGAGTGCAGCGAAGCAAACACCCTTCTACTGACCTCCGATATATGCGGCGTCCATAAGAGTGTTTGGTCTAGGATGATACCCAAGTTCTTCACAGTAGAGGAAAGAGGGATCAATGTCCCGTCAAAAATAACATTGGGTACCACCACCTCAGCAAGTTTGGAGACAAAATAGGGACTGCCGATAACAATCGCCTGCGATTTTTCGGCATTTACCTTTAATCCGAAATTAAAAGCCCAGTGGCGAATACTTTCTAAATCGCAGTTGACTTTACGGAACAGAGAAGGGAGTTCGTCAATGTTAGCCGCTGCGTAAATCTGCAAATCGTCCGCATAAAGATGGTAACTGCACTCCAAAGATTGCGCAATGCCATCAATCAGTGTTGTTCCGGATACGGCAATTGCCGTAATATACGGCAATTCAGGGGCATTACAGTCAAAAATACGGTACACGGCAGCGGTCCCATTGCCGTATCTCCATACATTTTTTTAGACACGTTTTGGCCAATTTTCTGGATACGGCAACTCAGCGGCAATTATTTTAAAAATTTGTATAGGGATACGGCAAATTACGCCTCGGAATACGGCAACCCCAAAATTGAACAAGAACAACACTATCAATAAATATAGAAAAAAGGAGAGGAGAGAGCACCCCCCCCTGGGGGACACCAGCGGCAAGCTCACACCACTCAGAGACCTTGTCGTCGACTCTCACTCGCTGGCGCCTACCAAGAAGGTAACTCCGGAACCATGACAGAGCAGTTTGAGAAAGATTAAGTCTACTTAGACTACCTAGAAGAATATCAAAATCGACTGTGTTGAAAGCATTACTAAAATCTAAGAGCACAAGAAGAGTAAGCTTTTTATCCTCAATATTAAGACGAAAATCATCAGTTACCTTAACCAGAGCCGTGACAGTGCTATGCCCGGGGCGGAAGCCGGACTGGAAAGGATTGAAAAAGTTATGCTTGTTGAGATGTGAAGAGAGGCGGCGGTTTACAAAATGTCTACAACTCTTGATAAAACTGGAAGGATGGAAATGGGACAATATTGGGAAAAAGTGACGGATTTAGAAGTTTTGGGGAGTGGAATAATATGAGCTTGTTTCCAAATAGATGGGAAAGTACCAGAGGAAAAGGAGTAATTAATAATATGAGAAAGGATGGGAGCAATACAATCCGCCACAAGCATAAGCATATCCAGACTAAGGCTATCTTCAGCAATGGCTTTCGTCTTAATATTCTTCAGGATAGTGAGTATTTCCTGAGGTGAGATGATACCAAGCTCGAAAATCGATGATTCAGGGTGTGAGGAGTTTAAAAGAGAAGAAAGAGTGTCTTGCTTAGTAGAAGGATCTAGAATGACAGGAGAAGAGCTAAAATGAGAATTTAAACTATCTAAGTCTTGCACCAGCACTATGAGCACTATGTGGCGTTTTTCCCACCCCAAGCGATTTCAGGAATCTCCAAAGTTTAGTCGGAGGGCACTCGTCGATGGACTTGTGAATGTACCGGCGCCGTGCATCACGACAAACCTTGTTGCAATGATTACGCAGCGTACTATACCGAAGGTGATTGTTCTCGGATGGATCCGATCTCAACTTAATGCGAGCTCTATTCCTCCTCTCCATGAGACTCTTTATCTCGGGAGTAAGCCACGGTGCCGGGAAGTGTCGTACACGCATCGGCTTCAAAGGGGCATGTTGATCAAAAATCTCTAGCAAAGTGGCATTAAAAGCTTCTATCCTATGATCAATATCCCCGACACTTGCAATACTATGCCAGTCAGTGTTGCGCAGGTCCTCATGAAGTGCCTGCACATCGAAGCCCCGAATGTTACGTCGCAATATTATTTTATGCCTCCGTTTAGGTGGGCGCATTTTAAAAGACGCAAAAATCAAATCGTGACAAGAAAAGGAAGCAGCATTAAATTGCCCGTGCGAAGAGACTAAATCAGGAGAGGAAGTTAGGACGAGATCTAGGAGCGAAGGAGGACCGTTGTGTGGGAAGTGGGTAGGGCCAAGAGGCAAAATGCTAAGGTTAAGAGAAGTCGCAACTGACTGAAGTTTGAGGGAACGGTGATCATCCTGAGGCATGTATTAAAATCACCCATAATTATAGAGTGATCAAATTGAGGGATATGATCAGCTAAGGTTTTCTCGAGGGCATCAAAGTAGTTAATGTGTGAACTAGGGCTATAAAAAATACCAACGAGAACCTTAGAGTGATGTAATGTCACTTCAAGAAAAAGATACTCAGGGGAGTTTGAGTTAGCAACAGGAGACTCAGCAACGATTTGACAAGCTAGGTCGCTTTTTATGTAAATAGCTACACCACCGCCACGCATCATGTTTGAACTACCATCGGCTGCACCTGTTCTGTCATTACGCACCAAACGATATCCAGGAAGGGGATAGAGAGCAGAGGGCAAAGAAGGCTTGAGCCAGGATTCGGATACGAGTATGGCGTCAATATTACTTGAGCTAAAGGAAGAAAGTAGCTCCGTATAATGTGCCGGTATACTTTGTGCGTTAATATGGACGATATTAAATTGTTTTTTAGCGGAGGTAAAAGTACTGTCCAGCCGATCACTCAAATCAGGCATATCCGAAACATCACTCAAGGAGTCATAGATCTGTGTCTAATTACGCCATATACATTGAGACTAGTAAAAACTCAGCCAAACGCATCTGACGTGCAAACCTGAAGATACAGGTTTGATACACGTACGTGTATGGTCATCGATGTATCACTGCCGTCGAGCGCTACACGCCTTTCGAATGTTCAATTAAAGAGTTAAATATAATTTTAAACAAAAAAAACGCCTTCACTTAGACTCCACGTTTCCAAAAGGAAATGCCGGAGCAATTGGAAACAATATTGAAATCACTATAGGTATGCCTATAATATTTGTAGAGTTCCCTCGATTTCTTCAGCATCCCATCATCAGATCCTGACCTGGTTACAATGGGACCAACTGTGAAGGATACTCTTTAAAAAAAATCGGTCCAGCCGTCTTCGAATAATCTGTGAACATATATAAAAAATAGCAGCAAAGATCCCGATGAATGGAGAACCTCCTTGAAGTCGGTTGAAATTGTTGAAAACGCGCACCGCGTCGAAATGGTCTGAATGGTTTGAGTTATCTATACATATAATAAAGCTGAAGAGGGTCGAAAGTCTGTACATGGAATATAATCGAAAAAAGTTAGCTGGGGATACTTAGAATCGATAACAGAACACGTTCCAACAATTTTTAGAATTTTTGTCTGTTTGTCTGTTTATTTGACCGCGCATCACGTGAAAACGGCTGAACGGATTTTGATGAAATTTTGTATAGAGATAGTTTGAGTCCCGGGAAAGGACAATAAATAGTTTTCATCCCAAAAATCAACTCTGTAGGGGGTGAAAAGGGGTTGTAAGTTTGTATGGAGAATTTTTAATAGAAATTAGTATATGGAGATCATTTGAGTCCCGAGAAACGACAGAATAGTTTTCATCCCAAAAATCAACCCTGGAGGGGGTGAAAAGGGGGTTGAAAGTTTGTATGGAGAATTTTTAATAGAAATGAGTATGGAGATAATTTGAGTCCCAAGAAACGACAGAATAGTTTTCATCCCGAAAATAAACCCTTGTGGGGGTGAAAATGGGGTTGGAAGTTAGTATGACGATTTTTTTTATAAAGATGAAATTTGGTATAGAGATAGTATGGGTCTGAAGAAAGGACAAAGGATAGTTTGACCCCGAAAATCAACCCTAAAGGGATGAAAAGGGAGTTGGAAATTTGTATAGGGAATTATTAACCGCAGAATCGATTTAGATAGAAACAACCAATAACCGCTGTACGTATTTAGATGAAATTTGGTATTGAAATAGTTTGTAATTTTTTTGGTCAAGGTGTTTGTATTTATAACAAGTTACCCGTCGATGCTTTAAATTTCTCTTTACCCGCTCTTAAGAAATATTTGAAAATGTCATTAATGTCTAAACCAGATTCTAATGTGGTGTAAACCAGAAACTACTATAAAATCATCTAACATTTATAGGACACCGTTTAGGTTGGAAAACATATCAAACGTTTTGTGAAGCAGTCAGATTACGATTTATTTTTCTTTGTAATTAAACAATAGGTACATTATCTGTCTCTCAAGCTGTTTTGATATGTCTTCCTGAAGAACTACGCATTATTTTGTATCTTTAAGATCTAATAATGTATTACTGTTTTGAAAAAAATAAGTCCCGTCGAGTTTCTTTTCGGTCATAATACTCATAATACTTCTCGGGCCAGAGGTGTAGGGTTAGAACCGGTGGTAGTTTTGGAACGAAGTTCCTTATCGGACGGTTCGCGGATGGGGGGCTAGGCGAAAAAGTCACGTGACCGTCACGAAAAAGCGTCACGTCACGAAATCGCGACACCTATAAGATTGAGAAACATGTAAAATGGAATGAAATAAAAAAATATATAAAATAGAATAAAGTGAAGTGAAGTGAAGTGTAGTGAAAAGTGAAAGTGAGAAGTGACAAAGTGAAAAAAGTCAAGAACCTAAAAGTAAAAAACGTGTTTTTGAAATTTCAAAAATTTCAAAAATTTCACTTTCATTTCAATTTCAACTATAAGGGTTCCTAGTTGACTACGGAACCCTAAAAAGAGATAAATAGTAGTTTATGTAACTGTAACGTTTTAAGGCCTAATTACGTACAGTTGCATACACTGCTTTATCTACACTCATATTATATATATTAAATTAAGTGCTCGGAAACCATAGAATGACCGCCATTGCACCGCCATGGCCAACTCGATTGTGCCGACGGTCGGGGAGGCGCGTGCCGTTGGTCAGGAAGGAGCACAGGATTTACATTATGTTATCAAAACTCATAGCACATCAATATTTGAGCATGTAAAGTTAAAATTACGTTACTGCCACAGATAAAAGCTTATCATAGTAAAATCGGTTGTGGTAATGCTAGCCATTGCCTACCGTTTTTGAACACGTTTTAGAGGACTTACAGTGTGAGTGTAGATAAAGCAGTATATGCTTCTGTACGTAATTAGGCCTTATTACGTAACAGTTACATAAACTACTATTTATCTCTTTTTAGGGTTCCGTAGTCAACTAGGAACCCTTATAGTTTCGCCATGTCCGTTCGTCTGTCTGTCCGTTCGTCTGTCTGTCCGTCTGTCCGCGGTCTAGCTCAGTGACCATTCGCACTAGAAAGCTGAAATTTGGTATCAGTATGTGCATTAATCACGCCGCCAAAGTAATAGAATAAAAACTAAAAAAATATTTTTTATTAGGGTAGACATAAAATGGGGGGTGAATTTTTTTTTCACTCCAACCCTATCGTGTTGGGTATTATTGAATAGGTATTTCAAAAATAATAGAGGTCTACTAATACATTTTTTGGATGAAACTGATAGTTTCGTAAATATTAGATCTGAAAGCGTCTCCTCCATCTAACTTTTGTACCGTGGGTCCAAAAAAATAGAAAAAAATTATAAATTATCAGTCAGAAACGCATAGGGAAAGGAAGTGCCGGATAATAAATTGACGTAAGCGCCGCCAAGTATCCCTTAATAAACGACCTTTTGAACTGATGTTTTGTAACAGGGCGGCAACTACGAAACTCTACACTGAGCATCGCCCGACATGCTCTTGACAAAAAAGGATTGATTTTTGAGTGTAGTTTCATTTAGTGGTAATTGTAAAAAAATTATCAGGACTACTGTCCTCTAGCGTATCCATCTGTCAACTTTACTTCAAGTTCGGCCTCCAGGGTAGCTGGAGAGAAATTAGGGGTGAATTTAGCCGCTTACTGACACAGACCGAATTCCACGCGGGCGGAGCCGCGGGCACAGCTAGTAAATAAATAAAATGGGACTTAACTTGATAATGAACCCCAATGTGTCGACTTTCGAGTGCGACATTGCACTTATTGTCCAGAAAACTTCTGGCCGCGCGAATTTTAGGTACGTTATCCACCCAATGGTTTTGTTTGTCAACACTACAGGATGTAACACAGTGGTGATCCGTTTAAGGGCATAATTGGTATCATATTGCGACTTATTTTAAGAAAAAGTAGGGACAAACATTTTTTGGACGCAAAAAAAATTTCTGTATGGGACTCGTCATCCTAGCCGGTCGACCCTCCACACAAAACCAATTTCTAATATCGCATGTTATTTTTTTTTAATTAGTTTTTCATAATAAGAATAAGATACCAATTATGCCTTAAAACGGATCACCAGCATTTATCTATTTGATTTGAAATAATGATTTAATTGGTTTGTAAACCTTAAACTTATTCTCGTCCGGCTCCCAAGTCCCTAACCAGCGCTTGTGCAGAAAATTAATGATGCGGTCCCATCCTAAAGTGAATCAAATTGGTGCACGTTACCGCGTAATGAGGTATTGTGTGTACCTATTATATTTGAAGCAATTTGTGGGCAACAATTAGAAGGGTTGGGGCGATTTAGAAAATCGTTAATTTTAATCTTGCTAATGACTGGGGAGCGTATGAGTGGAGATGAATGAGCTGGCTATTTCAGGAGACACTGGCTAACAGGATGCATGACACGTCAAATTAGCATTTTTTTGTTACGTGTTTTGTTATTCAGAGTGTAACTAAAATACTGGGGGCCCCTTTAAGGCCATAACTGGTATCGCATTGCGAGTACGAAAACGTAGGAGAAAAAATTTTTGGAGGCGAAAAAGATTTTTATTCAAAAATGTCCGGCAAGGTTGACTTTTACGGTTAAAAACTAGGCGGCGAAATGCCTAGTTTATGGTCAAATAAAAATTAAAAAGTTACGGAAATTGCAGGCTCGATTTCGCGACATAAATGTTGCATACAAATTCCATTTTTGTCGAGGTACAAACTTTTTAAAAAGGTCAACAGCCATACAAAAATAAAGGCAAAGGTCCTAAACAGCCAAAACACAACATCGGTATTTGTTATTTATAATGTTAGTACCGCGACTTTTTAGTTATCTCAAATAGCTTACGGTAAATTCAGAAGAAAAATACACTTCAAACTTTTTAATAAAAAAATATAATGGCGGCAAGCTGAGCGTGTACCGCGAACATAGAAAATTGTAGTTTCGAATAAATCTGTCTCTCTCACTCAAAATGAGAAGCGATGGAGATAGAGATAATTATAGGATTCGAATCGAAATGCGATGCTCATGGTAGTGGCCATTCTTTTAACCTAGAAGTTATCCTGAATATATTATTTATGTCAGTATTGTTTGTTGTTCATCAACTTTGGCTGTTTTGCATTATTTTTGAATAAAGCACTATATTGGACTCGGCGTGAAGGGCCATTGCTGGCTTCGTATTAAATTAAACGGACTCCCAAGGTCGTCCGTTTAAACGTAATACTCAGCCATAAATGTGCTACTTCACCTCCTCGACAATAATGTACTATTTTTTGTATGGGACACGTCGTCTCAGCAGTCCAACCCATTTTTTTTTCGCAAGATTTTTTTTTTCTAAATTTTTATAATTAGAATACGATACCAATTATGCCCTTAAAAGGATCATCAAAGAATCAGCATTGTTTTTACACCTTGTATGGAGATACCGATATCAGCAGGATCGAGATCGAGGATCTCGGCAGACCCACAGCACCACCTTGTCACATTTAAACTAGATTGTCAGACAGCGGAAAAACATCTTAATATGAATGTTGTTCACCAGAATATTCAGGGTTTTTCCAGCAAGGAATTAGAGATAGGTTTATTCTTAGATAATAATGATGTACAAGTTATGTGTATTACAGAACATTGGCTTAAAGAAGAACATTTAATATTTGACTTTGTTAACTTTAAATTAGTCAGTTACTATGCTAGAAAATCTGCCATTCATGGTGGTTCCCTTATTATTGTTAAAAATGGTCTAAGATCTAAAGAACGGAAGGATGTTGTAAAATGTTCCATAGAGAGGATTGTAGAAATTTCTTGTGTAGAATTAGACAAAGAACGGAAGGATGTTGTAAAATGTTCCATAGAGAGGATTGTAGAAATTTCTTGTGTAGAATTAGACAGTTATATTGTTATTTGTGTATATAGACCACCAACAGCGGCAGCAGCTGATTTCAACAAATTTGAAAATACCATGGAAAATGTGCTGAAATTAGTCACTAATAGCCGAAACTGCCGAAAGCATGTTATAGTATGTGGGGATTTTAATGTTAACTTGCTTGAATAGTCTAATAATTCTGTTAAATTGCTATGTTTGTTTAAATCGTTTAATATGTTTAATTTGTTCTTTGAACCTACCCGGGTGGGCGTCACTAGTGCAACATGCCTAGATAATATTTTTTGTAACTGTGAATGTCTGGATAATTAAATATTTAACTGTTTTAATTCTGATCACAGCGGTCAAAGGGCATCTTTTATAAAGCCAATTCAGGAAACTCCACGAACTGTAACATATAGACCCATTAATGGTTATCGTTTAGAATTATTCAAAAAAGAAATTCAAAATTATCTGTCAACACTGCCTTATTCACATTTTTATGACTCAAATAATTTGTATGAAGATTTGTTTGGTATGATTCTTTGTCAGTTTAACAAACATTTCAAATTGAGAACTATTAGTGGGTCAAAGACTAAAGCTAAATCAAAGTTTAGCGAATGGGCTACCGTAGGTATTCATAAAAGTAGAAAGAGGCTTTATGAACTTTATGGAGAGAGAGAACTGAACAAAAATGCAGATTTTCTGGACTATGTTAAGAACTATTCAAAAATTTTCAAGAAAGTGTGTCTGACTGCGAAGGCGAACTATACTAGTGCAAAAATCAAAATTTCGGACAACAAGGTAAACACAGTAAGGAATATTATAAATAATGAAGCTGGTAAATGTAAATCACGCGATTCTCAAGTCAACATTGTCTCAGAGGAACAGCAGGTCTTGTCAAATGACGATATTGCCTCGGCATTCGAAGATTATTTTTCTAACATAGCATTAAATACCACAAAATGTATAAAATCATCTTCGTCTCAAGCTCATTCCTTACTTTGCACTAATATTAAGAAATGTCAGATGATATTTGAATTTGACCTTGTAGATTCGGAAAAAATTGTAAAAATTTCAATTCTCTGAATTTAAAGAAAACAGAAGACTTATGGGGTACATCAGTTGTAGTCATCAGTCATATCATAGACGTCATAGCGCCTTACTTAGCCTTGATTTATAATAATTCAGTTTCACAAGGCGTTTTTCCAGATCTTATGAAATGTAGTAAAGTCATACCTCTTTTTAAATCGGGTGATTCTAGTGATCTGAATAACTTCCGGCCGATATCAATACTTCCTGTACTAAGTAAAGTCTTTGAAAAGCTAATGTTAAATGATCTACTGGGCCACTTCAACAGACATGGATTGCTTACAAGCAATCAGTTTGGTTTCACAAAGGGACGTTCCACAACCGACGCTGCTGCGGTACTCATCAAACATATTTTCATTGCCTGGGAAAAACATTACGATGCAATTGGTATATTCTGTGATCTTTCTAAAGCGTTTGATTGTGTAGATCATACAACCCTCATTCTTAAATTAGAACATTATGGTTTGTCAGAAAATGCCTTGAATCTCATGTCTTCATATCTCAGCAACAGAACACAAACAGTTGTTGTAAATAAAACCCAGTCTAAAGGGACTTTAGTAAAATTAGGAGTGCCACAGGGTTCTATTTTGGGCCCATTCCTGTTCTTGGTTTATATAAATAATTTACCTTGCGTAGTACAAAACCTTTGTGATATCGTTCTGTTTGCCGATGATACATCTTTAATTTTCAAAGTTGACCGGCAATCTACTGATTTTACTGTAATCAATAACACACTATAATCCACAGCGGGGAAAGAAGAGTTATTTATAACGTCTTAAAGTACAATGTGGAATTTAGATGACGTCATGGAACTGGCAGATAACAGTCCTTTTGTCATTAATACGAACGACGATAGTGATTAAATATTTAGCTATGTTCTTATTATTCTGTTCTATGTTATTATTAAACTTTTATCTTCAAAAAAATGTTTTAATTTTAACACCATGATGGATACACCTTTACCCTGTAGTTGCACTGATGACTCACTGCATTCTTACGACGAACATACTATAGCTGCTGTACTGAACTGGTTTACAATTAACAATTTGCTACTTAATGCTAAGAAAACCAAATGTATTAGATTTGTTTTGCCAAACGTTGCACCGGTGGACACTAAGATTCTCCTGAATGGTGAATGTTTAGAGATGGTAGATAAAGCAGTGTTCCTTGGTTCGACGTTGGACAAAAATCTACAATGGAGTCCTCATATAAGAAAACTCGCTCTTCGATTAAGCTCGGCCGCTCATGCCGTTAGGAGAATTAGACAATTAACGAATATTGACACAGCTCGCTTAGTTTATCACAGTTATTTTCATAGTATAATGTGTATTCTGGTTTGGGGCAAAGCAGCTGACATACAGACTATATTTGTTTTACAAAAAAGAGCCATCCGCTTTCTGTATAACTTAAAGGCAGGTGCATCAGTTAGAGAACTATTTAAAGAAATTAATATTTTAACTGTTGCTTCCCAATATATCTATGACAATATTATTTATGTTGTAAAGAATATACATACATTCAAAAAAAATTCTGACATCCACAGCTATAACACTAGAAATAAAAACAAGCTTACTATCAGGAGTAGTCGTACCCACAAGGCATATAAGTAATTTTTTGGTCAAGGTATTCACATTTATAACAAGTTACCCGTCGATGCTTTAAATTTATCATTTCCCGCTCTTAAGAAATATTTGAAAAAAAGTTTAATGTCAAAGGGTTTTACAGGGTCGAGGACTATACGACGGACAAACATGCATGGCCCAAACCAGAAACTACCTACTACAAAATCATCTAAGATTTAGAGGACACAGTTCAGATAGGAAAGCATATCAAACGTTTTGTGAAGCAATCAGTTTTCTATTTTATTATTATTATTTTATTTTAATTAAACAATACGTACATTGTATATCTCTCAAGCTGTTTTGATATGTCTTCTTATAGAACTACGCATTATTGTATATCTTTAAGATATAATATTACTGTATTACTGTTTTGAAAAAATAAGTCCCGCCGAGTTTCTTGCCGGTCATAAATAATACTTCTCGGGTCAGAGGTGTAGGGTTAGAACCGGTGGTAGTTTTTCTTTTTCTCTCTGACGTTCATAAGTGCATTGTAATGTGCCTAAATTGTAGAATAAATATCTTTTATCTTTTTTATCTTTTTTTTTTATCAATACGCACATACCTATACCGCGTGTATCTTTGATATAATATAACCGCAAAAGGAAACCAGACGCAGGTTTATAATATAAATCGATATCGCAATAAATATTTAGTTAACTGTTAATTAACACCGAGTAATAAATTTTTAAAATTTTTCGAGCAGCAATGTACAGTCGAGGTCAAAAATACCTTTACAGTTGAGTGTTACAAAAATACCTTTACATTTAAATAAGTTTACACACTAAATGACAAATACATGCTTAAAACACACATGACAGATTCATCTTTTCACTTCAAAGTTCAGTTTACAATCTGTCTTCCATAGAAACATTGTCACAAATTGTGACATAATAGGTTTACATTGCATGTTACAGAATTAGATTTCCTGTTAATGTGCCGTAATAGTAGTTTATGTAACTGTTACGTAATAAGGGTCCTTAAAACATGAATGTGGTTTTATGAAATGAGCCGCAGGCGAATTTCATAATAAGATCACACGAGTGTTTTAAGGCCTAATTACGTACAGTTGCATACACTGCTTTATCTACACTCATACATATTATTTATTCTAATTGCCTTATTCGGAAACCATAGAATGGCCGCCATTGCACCGCCACCATGGCCAACTCTCATGTGCCGGCGGTCGCGCGGGCGCGTGTCGGGCTGTCGGCGTCGACGTCGGGAGGGTGCAGGTGTACATTATGTTATCAAAACTCATAGCACATCAATAATTGAGCATGAAAAGTTAAAATTACGTTACTGCTATGGATAAAAAGCTTATCATAGTAAAATCGGTCGTGGTAATGCTAGCCATACCGTGTTCGAACACGTTTTAGAGAACTTACAATATGAGTGTAGATAAATATGTTTACAGATTTGATGGGCCCGTTCTTAATTTGAATAATTACCAATTTTCTATTTAATTCACAATAGCCGATGTAGTAAAATTAAGAACTTTCAATAGAATTCTAAGGGCCTGTTTCACTATCTCCAGATAAACTTATCTGCCAGTTAAAATTATTGCTATCCTTTACTCCAGTCATATAAAAGAAAAGGACAGCAAACATTTATCTGACAGATATGCTTTAACTGGAGATTGTGAAACAGGCCTAACTACTACTAGCGACCCGCCCCGGTTTCGCACGGGATAAAAAATGGTTATTGTGGGTTATTCCTAAGAGATAGATATATACCATCGCGGACTTTTTTGTAGACCTTTTTAAGATGTGTAATACTGTGGTACATTATTTTAATCTATCTCTTAGGACTCAGCCAGCGTTTGCAATGTAAGCGCAAAAAATGGGTTTATTTACGACATCACATTAGAAACCTTTTAACGGCCTCCTAGCCTAGTCGGTAGTGACACTGCCTACGAAGCAGGAGGTCCCGGGTTCGAATCCTGGTCAGAGCATTTATTTGTGTGTTTATCACAGATATTTGTTCCTGAGTTATGGATGTTTTCTATGTATTTAAGTATTTATCAATATCTATCTATTATATATATCGTCGTCTAGTACCCACTCACTACACAAGCCTTATTGAGCTTACCGTGGGCCTAGGTCGATCTGTGAAAGATTATCCTATAATATTTATTTATTTATACCTCTAAAATCATCAGTGTTTCTCTACTACTATACTACTACGATATTATGCATGTATTATACATCCTGCACCTTCCTCTTGAATTAATCTATCTATTTAAAAAATCCGCAACCGCATCAAAATCCGTTGCTTAGTTTTAAAGATCTAAGCATACATAGGGACAAACAGCGGAAAGCGACTTTGTTTTATACTATGTAGTGATGTCGTTCATACGAACGGACCATACGGTCAGCGTTAAAATCCATGAGATTTTCTTCGGCCTCAGCTGTTTGATCCCAAGTGAATTTCCCAAATTTCCCAAATGAAATAAGCACGCTCTTGTTGTTGGAGAAATATATAAATGAAACTTTATTAAGATTTTTGCCTTCATAAGTATAGGAACATCATAAATTTCAGTGTTTGGACACCCGCCGAATATACAAGAACTCCACTCGGGTGTTTTACGAAGTAACATCACTGAGTCAGGAATTTCAGCACTCAGAAATATTTTTTGTCACAGAATTTATTATTCTTACAATCCCAAATTGAAACTGACTGACGTGCAAAATGGTTCATTGACATATAAAAAGATCGAATGAAGTGGTCAGTCAGACGCTAACCACCATACATTGAATGCAACACAAGCACCAATAAAAATAAACGAGAATGCTTTTATATTGTTTTTTTTTTAGCATGATCGCAATACATCTTAGTCCGGACCACTTTAGGGGGTCAATAGCATGATAGGCACCACCACCACCATCTCATGACCACTTTATGGGTCTTTGGCGTTCAAAGGGTTAAAGGAACTATTACATAATTTGAGATGTGTTAGAATCCATACTAATATTATGAATGGGAAAGTGTATGTGTGTGTTTGTTTGTTTGTTTGTACGTCTTTCACGGCAAAACGGGGCGACGCATTGACGTGATTTTTTAAGTGGAGATAGTTGAAGGGATGGAGAGTGACATAGGCTACTTTTTGTCTCTTTCTAACCCGCCACTTCCCTAAAATGGGGGGTGGAAGTTTGTATGGTTTGTTACCCCGAATTTAACGGAAGCGACGCGCAACGCGCATGTGACTCCTTTGGAGTTGCAGGCGTCCATAGGTTACGGTAGCTGCTTACCATCAGGCGGGCCGTATGCTTGTTTGCCACCGTCGTGGTATAAAAAAAAAAAAAAAAAAAAGCGAAGCCGCGGGCAATAGCTAGTATGATATAAAGAAACCGTCCAATTACCACTAAGGATTTCTTATCGACATACTATATAATGTATGTCTAAACCAAACAAATACAGCTAAAAAAATAGTAATTTTGGACCCGGGGTATGTCCTTAAACTACGTCCGGACTTGGGTATGTCGTTAAACTATGCCAAAAAGAGAGGTATGGGCACTCCGAATGGCATCTCGCTTAGTGTGGTAGGGCACGTTCAGTGAATGTCATCTCGCTCAAATCTGGAGCAGAGCCCGACTGGGGAAGTACCTCCACCTTACAGAAAACCACAGCCAAATAGCACTAGACCCTACTCATAGTGTTGTGTTCCTGCTGGTGAGTAAGGTTGCCAAAGAGCTCAAAGAGGACTGTGTGTTGACGATGAGGGACCCTATTGTTCCTTTAGCCGTCAACACAGTGAATCCTCCTTTTTGTAAAGGGTCGGCAACGCGCATGTGACTCCTGTGGAGTTACAGGCGTCCATAGGTTACGGTAGCTGCTTACCATCAGGCAGGCCGTATGTTTGTTTGCCACCGTCGTAGTATAAAAAAATAAAAATAAAGTAATATTTTTAACTCCCTTAATAAACAATAAATAATAAAGCCGAAAGTTAGTAAAGTTCAGTTAGCGTTAATAAATAATGAAGCTCTCTTTATAAAGCCGAAATTCATATTTATGACGATTTCATGTCATTATTAAAATTAAACACGGGCTAATCAAATCTGTAAAGATATTTATGTAACAATAGATGTACGTAATCGAAAAGTAAGCTTGATCGTAAAGTTTCTAATGTCACTGAAAATGTAAACGTATTTACGGCACATTGGCAGTAATTAGTAAATCTTGTTCTGTAACATGCAATGTAAATCTGTTATGACACAATTTTTGTAAATGTTTTTATGGAAGACAGATTGTAAACTGAAATTTGGAGCATTAACTGAAAAGCAGAATCTGTCATGTGAGTTGTAAGCGTGTTTATGTCATGCAATGTGTAAACATATTTAATTGTAAAGGTATTTTTGTAACACTCAACTGTAAAGGTATTTTTGACCTCGACTGTACCTACTGCGTATAACTAAACTAATGTGACACATTTCAATTGTGACTTTTTAAGGATCATGTAGGCAGCGATACATTGCGTGCTGAAATATTTTACATAAATATATGAAAAAAAAAAACCGGCCAAGTGCGTGTCGGTCCACGCATAATGGAGGGTTCCGTATCGGCTATCGAAAAAAATTATATCGCAAGGTCGTATCTGCCTATGAAAGTAGTTTTTTGGAGATATCTCAAAAACGTCTAAACCGATAATGTTCAAAATTATTTTCGTGGAAAGAATATTCAAAGACTTACGGTTCAAAAGTTACAGGGGGGGACACAACTTTTTGGACTTTCGGAGTGATTATTTCTGAAAATATTTACTTAATCAAAAAATGTTCAAAGAAACCTCAGTGTTATTTTTCAAGACCTGTCGATGGATATACATCATGTTGATATTTGGTAGAACATTTTTTTTTCAATTAGTTACCTACATGTATGGAGTGCCCCCTAAAAATTTTTTTTTTCAGCAATTTCAGTACAGAACTAAGTAGCGGCACACAAAATACACCTTATGTTAAAATTTGATAAAGATACGTCTCATAGTGTCCGAGTAAAATGGCTGTGACATACGGACGGACGGACAGACGGACATGACGAAACTATAAGGGTTCCGTTTTTGCCATTTGTCTACGGCACCCTTAAAAGGTGTTAAATTTTAATTAAACATAAAAGTATGTCTATACACGCTGTATATTGAAAATATCGAGATGCGACTGCCATCAATCAGGGTTTATCCGAATTTGTAGAAGCTATCAACCCGTTCGGGGACCTCCTGTGTAAGTATTTTAAAATCGTCCGTGTATAACCTGTGATGACTGGCTATCAATCTATATATCAATACTAGGTATCAATATAAGGCTGATAACAAGTGCTAAGAAAACACACAATGACGCACCAATAATATAATAAGTATAATAGCGCTAACACGTCTCCGTAACCTAGGTCTATTTAATTTAGTTATTCAAGCAACAAATTAATTATCAAGTAAAATGATTAGAAATTGCAATCCGCGCGCTTACGATAGCATAATTAAGTTCATTAAGCCCCAGGGCTCCAGTTTCCGGAGCCACGTGTTCATGTAAATCACGTTAGGATCAAAGCTCTCGGCGATTAACTGGTTCGCATAAGTTTTTCAATACGTATTATGAGTTAAAGAATTTTTAAACTGGGTAGACATCTAGATATGTCATATCGTATCATCGTATGTCATGTCTAGACATGAAACTAACTTAAATACGAATATAATTTAATGTATTTATTTAAACTTTATTGCACAAAAGAAAACTCATCGTACAAAAGGCGGACTCAATACCATAAGGCATTATCTACCAGTCAACCTTAAGGCGAAGCAGAGAGATTGTGGGTGGTGCTACAAACGGGCAAGTTAAAAGAAAAAAAAATGTTCTAATTTAAAAATTCATTATTAATTTTGTTGTTTAATTTATGTTTAATTCGTTATTGTTCAGAAAAAGAAAAATATTGAATCTGCAAAATAACTGGTGTGGTCTGATGTCCCCAATTCGCATTGGGCTATCTTGATGAGGACATGAGAACAATAGCCAACAGCCCAAAGCTTCATAACATGTGTCTACTTACATAAACTAGTAGTCCGCCTGGAACTGAGAACTCGCGATTGACTTGCAAACGAGTTGTCCAATATAACAAGACCCTTATGAAGATCGTTTCGCACCTTCTAGCTCCAAAATCGATCCCCTTGATCGATCCTGCTCATATACTGTAAGCATTATTATTGATAAATACTTTAACTTGTAAGGATAACTACTTTTTATTTAGCATCATCTTAAAAGACTGTCAATTGACTATTCCTTGTTGCTCGTTCCCGCCATTTTGATGTTATAAAATGACGGGTATACAGCTGCGGCCGCCATTCGGATCTTGACCGGATTGTTGTAAAGACGTCTTGAAAATATTATTGTCATATAGTGTAATTGATTCATATTTAAACCTTCTAACAAACGAATATAAGTGTAAATACTGGTAAGGTACTCGTTTATTTTATAAATCCTAGCGATATCCCCAACATCTCAGCAGTGGGATCTAACAAAAATCGATCGGATTCTTGCCACGCCGCACAAAAACGTAAGGTTTTCATTTTTTTTTAGATAGTAAATTAGTTTGATTGGTGAAACTATATTTTCCGTAACGGAGTAAGTCCGGAGGTTTATATGGTTAGTTTAACATGGTCATTTTGCCAAAGGTTACTCTTTTGGATATGCACATGTTAGATGGTATGTTTATTGTTAATTGAAGGTAAACTGTATTTTCCGTAACGGAGTAAGTCCGGAGGTTTATATGGTTAGTCTTACATGGACATTTTGCCAAAGGTTGCTCTTTTGGATATGCACATGTTAGATGGAGATGTTTGTTATGTTGTTACATAATCAATATAATTAATTATCAGAGAGATTAGTAAGTCAGATATTTTTGTCATCATTCCTAATGAAGATAACTTCACAATCCATAAAAATATGTTCTGTTATTTGAAATCAACATTTATGACCTAACCTTCAATTTCTTTTCAATGAGTATAGTTTGATATTCGCTTAAATTTTGAATAAAATAACGTTGGTATTATTATAACCGTATAATTCCCCTTCATTATGTCTCAATGGTAAATATGTACTACTTATATTTTGCAGTAGTCAAATTAATATTTTAAAATACTACCCGGTAATTTATGTTCGAAGATTTGCGGGAAATAATTTTAAATTAATTATTTCATATGAAGTAAATTATTTTTTTCGATGTCTTACGATATTATTTAAGCTCTTTTTGAAAAGCGCATATTATTTCAAAATAATTTTACGAATATTATGAATATCATGCCATAAGCAGGCTGCATTCAAAATACTTTGTATCTCTTTCTAATAAGTAAATATGTAAACAAGTTGAAAATAATAATAAATCTTAGGAAAAGGTAATTTACTTTCCTTTTCCATGATTACCACAAACAAATATAATTATTGTTTCGACAACGGAATATTCAGTAATGAAATTAATACGAGGGCTGCTATTTATATATCCGGAAACCGGGATTACAATCTTCTTAAATAGCATATTTGACCTCCATGGTAAAATTTGAACTTTTTTAAGTACTGGCCGGTATATTTTTTCTTTCTTATTAACGCTCGTGTTTTGTTTTTGACGGGTTTTAAATGTCATCTCGCAGCAAGAATGGAACTCACTCGTGAAAATATTCGTGCTATGATTTATTATGATTTTCGGCGTGGTTTAACGCAACAACAGTGCATAGATCAACTAACTTCAACTTTTGGTGATGAAGCCCCATCTAAAACTACTGTGTATCACTGGTTTAGTGAGTTCAATCGTGGACGTAGTATGCTTACGGACGAAGTTAAGGCAGGTCGCCCGAAATCGGTCGTTGTACAACAAAATATCGAGGCACACGAAAACTTATAATGGACGACCGACATGTTACGTACCGCGAGATAGAGGCGACTCTGGGTATTTCTATGACCAGCATTAATAGCATATTACATAATTATTTGGCTGTAAAAAAAATTTGTTCGCGTTGGATACCCCACAACTTAACAAAAGAGCAAAAAGATGCTCGCGTCGAATGGTGCAATAAAATGTTAAAAAAATATAACCGTGGTGACTCAAAAGCCGTTTATAACATCTATACAGGTGACGAATCCTGGATCTATGCATACGATCCCGAAACGAAGCAACAATCAACGGTATGGGTGTTTCAAAATGAGCCGAACCCTACGAAAGTTACTCGTGCAAAAAGTACATTGAAACAAACGGTGGCCTGCTTCTTCGGTATTAATGGCCATGTAGCTACAGTGCCACTAGAAAACCGTAGAACGGTTAATTCAGAGTGGTACACGACCATTTGCTTACCGGAAGTATTTGAACAAATTCGTAAAACTAACCAGCGACGAAGAATCATTCTTCATCATGACAATGCCAGCTGTCATACGTCACGCGAAACAACTCTATGTTTGGAGGGTCAAAATGTGGAATTAACGGGTCATCCGCCGTACAGCCCTGACTTGGCACCCAACGATTTTTATTTATTTCCAAATATAAAGAATAAATTTCGCGGTCAACGATTTTCGACCGCTGAAGATGCTGTCGACGCATTCAAACAACACGTTATGGAGGTACCTCAGGCGGAGTGGCAGAAGTGCTTTAAAAATTGGTTCACGCGAATGCAAAAGTGCATAGATCATCAAGGGGAATACTTTGAAAAACAATAAAACCATTTTCAGCCGTGTACGTTTGTTTGTTTTTTTGTTTCCGGATATATAAGTAGCAACCTATGTATGCTTTATGAATGTGATTAAAATGAAACAATAATTTATTAGAAACTCCTTAACGCTTGTAGTGTGTACAATGTCTCTAAGTGGTTCACGCTTATGTATCACTTCATATTGTTAAAATTCTTATTATATATTATTATTATTATTATTATTACTATTAATATTATTATTACTTCTCGTGAACCATTATTGCCGTTAAAAATAATTATGGTTAAATGATAATTAATACCAAGTGCGTTTGGATATACATAGCAGTGTAAAGTTTTCAAGTTTACGTGATCGTTCACGCCACAGCTGAGTAACTGCTTAAGACTGGTATTAACTCGGATTTAGTTTATAAATCAATTTCAGAACTATGAACCAAGGTGATTAAATAAAGTGTGTAAAGAAATTAAAGTATTATTTACAATAATTAATAAATTGCCTGTATTGTCTAAGTACAAGTTATATCCCATACATATTTCGTCTTAATAAACGGTACTATAAAGTTCATAGTACGAGTAATTACCTTTTATACTTATATAAGTCTCGGTGTGGTAACTGACCGAAGTATTTTTGAGTTCTTTACTTCCTTATTGTATTCGACCCAATCAATAAAGTTGATGATTAAATCACAATAGTTAAGTTAAATGGGTACATTGACTATCCACATGTCTGTTTATATACAGAATAAAGCAACAAAATAAGAACAAGAGCCTTAATAGTCGAGATTTGTTAATCTCGTGTATGTCGTCGGCATATTAACACGCATATAATCCCATGTGTGTATTCTGTTTTATCGAGGTATATGATCATAAATAATATAATCACTTATAATGTCAATTGATCTCTTAGGTACAATCAAATGATCTTAAAATAAAAATAATTGATCTCTATTTTTGCTCGATAAAGGTTTAGATGACAATTAACATAGTAAAGGACCGATTTTAATTACAGAGGAAGTTGATGGAAAATCCATGATGATTTGACGACCTAATATAATTGCCATAATTGTGTCAACTAATGACTAATGAGCAAAGTATTGCTTGGAAATTTACGAACTGAATCATTCCCTTTTTACATAACTCTCAAAAAAAAGGAGAGTTATTATTTAATCATAGAGTGAGAAGAATACGCCAATGATAGTCAAAACGCGAATAAATAAAACTGGGCCGCGATTCGAAAAATAAACACACACATTGGAAAGACACAGCTCCAACCCAACTCAACCCAACTCAACTCAACGCTATAACGACATTGACATTTGCTATTCGAACAGATATTCATTCAACATTGGTATCACATTGGTCTCACATTGGTCACACATTGGTCGCACATTGTAGCAATGTTGTACCAATGTGCGACCAATGTGAGACCAATGTGAGACCAATGTGATACCAATGTTGAATGAATATCTGTTCGAATAGCAAATGTCAATGTCGTTATAGCGTTGAGTTGAGTTGGGTTGGAGCTGTGTCTGTCCAGTGTGTATGTTTATTTTTCGAATCGCGGCCCTGAAGTTGCCTGAATATAATAACTAACTAGTATGTCGAGCATAATCGTTATAACATTTATTTTTGATAATTAATTTAAAAGTTAATTCAAGCAATACCTGTATTTAACAGGTCGAGACCACGCGTACTTGTATTCATAATATCTTTTTATTATGTTTCGATATGTAGAGTCGATATGTAGAGTCGATATGTAGAGTCGATATGTAGAGTCGATATGTAGAGTCGATATGTAGAGTCGATATGTAGAGTCGATATGTAGAGTCGATATGTAGAGTCGATATGTAGAGTCACATGTAGAGTCGCCATGTAGAGTCACATGTAGAGTCGATATGTAGTCACGTATGGTGTCGAAATATAAAGTCACGTATAGTGTCGAAATATAAAGTCACATTTGGAGTCGATGTAGACTCAACATGTAGAGACGAAAAATGACTTGTAGAGTCAAATGAAGAATAAAAACTTTTATATGATTCTTATGATTCCAAATGTTTGAGGCGACACGTATGAAGTCGACCACGCATATGGAGGGGGTGCAACAAAAGTGAACGGACATGTCAAACCTTTTTTTCAGGCCTACCTAATAACCTACTTATGTAAAGCACGTGGATGAACGTGCAGGGGTTTTATTCAGACCTACCTTCATAATCTAGTACCTATGAAACAAACGTGGATGAACGTGCGGTACTTTGAATCAAACTTACTTAAATGTAAACCTGCGCAACGCAAGTGAATAATGTGCTAAATTTTCATTCAGTTTTACCGTAATATACCTAGCAATATTTTTTATATCTTTTAGGGAAAGTAATCAATAAACTTTGAATATCATGCGATTATGAAAATGCACCATATACATCATCATATATTTTAGAGCTTGGTTCTTGTAGGTGTACGTAAAACGCCAATATTTTTATTTGCAGTCATGTATGTAAAGTGTCCATACTTTACATGACTAACTTAAATGAAATAAATCACAGATAATCTAATCAAATAAGACGTCAAAAAAGTGGTTTAAGGGGTCTCTGATTACATTTACTATTTTATTATTAAAGCTCATCAATTACCATTGTAATATTTTGTATGTATGCCTAACAAATATCAGACGTTAATTTATTCGTTTGTGCAGTTTGAGAATTTTAATTTCATGAAGTGCAATACCTATTTCTATGAATTATCTACCTACATTTAACCTAATAGTAAAGTTTAACGACATTTAACATGAAAGCTGGGTAACAGGTAAATCCCTTTTACTAAATGGGTCAATCCATCTTGGAAAAGTAAATTTTATAAATCTTTTGAATTTAGTATACTGAGCTAAACGTACAGTTAGTTAAACGAATATAGTAACAATAATAAACATAAGAAGAGAAATTAAAAGAGTTAAACATCATATTTAATATTATCCGTACAGTTAGTTAAAAGAATATAGTAGCAATAATAAAGATAAGAAGAGAAATTAAAAGAGTTAAACATCATATTTAATATTATCCGTACAGTTAGTTAAAAGAATATAGTAGCAATAATAAACATAAGAAGAGAAATTAAAAGAGTTAAACATCATATTTTATATTATCCGTACAGTTAGTTAAAAGAATATAGTAGCAATAATAAACATAAGAAGAGAAATTAAAAGAGTTAAACATCATATTTAATATTATCCGTACAGTTAGTTAAAAGAATATAGTAGCAATAATAAACATAAGAAGAGAAATTAAAAGAGTTAAACATCATATTTAATATTATCCGTACAGTTAGTTAAAAGAATATAGTAGCAATAATAAACATAAGAAGAGAAATTAAAAGAGTTAAACATCATATTTAATGTTATCCGTACAGTTAGTTAAAAGAATATAGTAGCAATAATAAACATAAGAAGAGAAATTAAAAGAGTTAAACATCATATTTAATATTATCCGTACAGTTAGTTAAAAGAATATAGTAGCAATAATAAACATAAGAAGAGAAATTAAAAGAGTTAAACATCATATTTAATGTTATCCGTACAGTTAGTTAAAAGAATATAGTAGCAATAATAAACATAAGAAGAGAAATTAAAAGAGTTAAACATCATATTTAATATTATCCGTACAGTTAGTTAAAAGAATATAGTAGCAATAATAAACATAAGAAGCGAAATTAAAAGAGTTAAACATCATATTTAATGTTATCCGTACAGTTAGTTAAAAGAATATAGTAGCAATAATAAACATAAGAAGAGAAATTAAAAGAGTTAAACATCATATTTAATGTTATCCGTACAGTTAGTTAAAAGAATATAGTAGCAATAATAAACATAAGAAGCGAAATACATAAAGGAATTAATAGTTAATATTATTCGTTATCATGTTATGTCCTCTTGAGGTCAGTGACAAAAGGGCAAAATTAGGGTTGTTCAATTCATGTATCCAGTTTTAACTTTCTGCGACTAGTGCAAATTGAGGTTCGTAAGGAACATGCATAATAAATCTTTGCAAAACCACATACTTAGTACTGCTTATTTACATTAGTTAAATATTGATGAAACTGGTTCAGTAATTATTTTATTTTTCAATTCTTTGGTTAAGGCCCTGACTTTTCTAGTACAAAATAGGATAATAACGACACTTGGTTTAGCCTTCTTTCATCGCTACTAAACAAGTTATTTATTATTCTAATATAAGTATTTCACATATTTATCAAAGTTCATAGTATCAGGCGACTAAGATTGATTTATTATCACATTGGATAATGTTACGATTCCAGCAATACGAGATCATTTTAATAAATTAATTGAAAATATATCAAAGTTCATAGTACATTTTGTACTTTTCTAGTACAAAATAGGATAATAACGACACTTGGTTTAGCTTGCTTTCATCGCTACTAAACAAGTTATTTATTATTATAATATACGTATTTCACATATTTATCAAAGTTCATACACTCGCGATCATAAAAATCGACTCAAGCAACATTTTTTACTTTTGGTCGTTTTTCCGTAAAGCGGGAAATATTTTAGTAAAACTTTGAATGCAAGTTTATTACGAATTTATTCAGCTACAAAAAACAGTAAAAGACAACGATCTCGCTTGCGTAGTTTTTGGGTTATTGCAGTTTTTGTACAAAATGGCATTTTGCATGGTTATGATATCCACGAGTTGTGCCCCCTTGAGACCAATAAAAACCGGTGTAACCGGTTATTTCTTATCATTCGCTTATCAGAAGTTGACCAGTGCACATCTCCTCGCAATCTTTCCCCGAAATGACCTTGGAAAAATTGATACCACCGAAGCTGAAGCCGCCGGAGTCGTCGCCTTGGTGAATTGAGAATTCTCGCAGCGTTCTGTTGCTGAGCAGCTGAATTTAAGCCAGTCTGCTGTCTCCAGAGTTCACCGTCGGTTTTGTCGGTTTGGAACCTTGAAATGGAAACAAGGATCTGGCCGTCAGCGGTGCACATCGGAGAGGGAAGACCGCTTCATCGTCACCTCCATTCTTCGTAATCGCCACCATACCGCTGTTGCCATCCAGGGAGACCTGATGCGGAACCGGGTTGTGCCTGTTATGAAAATGAAAAATTAAAATGAAAAATGAAAAATGTTTATTTGGTATAAATTCAGTTTTACAAACAGTAAAGGTTGGAATCTCCTATTAAGCAACAATATGCTTGTGTCAGGAGACACTGCTCTTCAACAACAACAAAATAAACATAACTCACAAACTAGATGAGTATGTTTGTTAAAATACTTATAATTTTTAAGTTAAATTAAAATTAAAACGAGAGCAATTTTAGATATTACATTCAGGAGAGTGTATTAAGCCTATGTGTATATGTGTGTGTGTGTGTGTGTGTGTGTGTGTGTGTGTGTGTGTGTGTGTGTGTGTGTGTGTGTGTGTGTGTGTGTGTGTTATTTATTTACTTTAGTATCTAATTAATTTGAGTCACCAAGTATTGACTCTATTTCGTCGTAGGTAAAGTTTTTTATCCATGTAATCAGAGATTTTTTGCACTGGTGATAATGTAGATTATAAATATTGATTTCTTCATTTATGAGATTATATAAGTGTGCTGATCGGGTGCCAAACTGTATCTTGGCAAATTTGGACGTGAGATCAGGCATAGAAGCAACCCTGTTCTTCCTTCTACGAGTTTCGTTTGAGGGCCGGTACTCCAATGTTTTATGCAATTTGAGTACTGAGCTAACAATATATAATTTACGCATAGATAGTAGTTTACAATCCCTGTAAAGTTCTGTGGTTGGGTATCTAAAAGGTTTCAAGAAAATTACTTTAAGTAGGGACCTCTGAGCACGCTCCACCTCTATGAATTTTGTTTTATTTGCTCCTCCCCAAATTGGTACGCAGTAGGTCATGATGGATTGTGCTAAGGCTAAGTAAAGTTTGTTAAGAAGCTGGCCAGAAGCAATGTGTCTTAATTTCTTGAAGATCCATATTAACTTCCTGATACGTCCGTTTAGATGTTCAATATGGTCATACCATGAAAGTCTTTGGTCTATAATTATTCCAAGATATTTAAGCGAGGTCACTTTGACAATAGTAATACAGTTGCAGTTTACAAGGTCTTCCCGGTTGCAGCTGTGGATTTTTAACTCTAAGTTCGCGGGCGGCTGAGTATTTGCATACTTGGTAAAGCACATATAATTGGTCTTAGAACGATTTAGGGTGAGTAAATTACGCCTAAGCCATTGGTAAATAATATTCAGTCCCTTCTCCGCCTTCGCGTAAACTGCCTCCCAAGAGCTGTCCTTGAAAACTACAACCGTGTCATCTGCGTAGGAAAACACACTGCCTCCGTGTGTGGTAAGTTTACTAAGCTCATTGATATAGGTCAGAAATAGCGTGGGACCTAGGACACTTCCCTGGGGCACACCAAACTCGATCTGTTGTTCTTGACTTAGGACGTTGCCTATTTTTACCTTTTGGGTACGTTCATGAAGGTAACTCCTAAAAAGTTCAAGTGGCATACCCCTTACTCCAATGTGTTCCAGTTTTTGTATTAGCACCCCAACAGTTCGGCGGAGACTCAAGGAAGCTAACCTTACCCCAAGAAGACCTGTTACTGGGCCCAAACTGACTCAGAGACACCGGGACGCTCGGAAGGAATTCGTGGCGACCTACGAAAATTGGACCTACGACCAATGGAGCCGCGTACTCTTCAGCGATGAGTGCAGAGTGTGTCTCCATGGCAGCGACAGAAGAGGACGGGTGTACCGAAGACCTGGAGAGAGGTTCGCCCAGTGTTGCTTCGCTGAAACAGTGGAGGAACGGTGGAGGTTTCGTCATGATGTGGGCGGGGATTTCCATGGAGGGCCGGACCGAGCTGGTTTTTGTTGATGGCGGGGGTCGAGGCGGTGGTTTGAATGCAGACAGGTACATCACCGACATCCTGCGAAACCATGTCGTCCCCTACGCCGGGTTCTTTGACGAGGGGTTCCATTTAATGCAAGACAATGCCCCTTGTCATACCGCCCGCGTTACAAAGGAGTACTTTGACGCAGTTGGCATCCCGACTCTGAAGTGGCCACCTCTGAGTCACGATTTAAATCCCATCGAGCACTTGTGGGATTACCTGAAACGCAAGGTTCGAGCTCGATCCCGCTCCGGAGACAATTTTGGCCCTGAAAGAAGCTTTGGTCGAAGAGTGGGAAGCATGCCCCAGGATACCATCAGGAAGCTGATAAGGTGAATGAAGAGACGCATGGCATGTGTGAAAAAGGTTTTTGGTGGTAACACCAGGTATTAAAGATAAAAATAAATTGTTATTCGTTCATGAAAATGTTTTTTCTTTCGTTGTTAAGGTCATTTTTGCACCCAAATTTTACACCTCCTTGGTATGAACGCTTGTTTTTCATGAACTGAATTTTTTCGCCTGAAAAACATGCTAGCTTACACTGTTAGCTCTAAAATGGTACAGTTGCTTTTTTGATCTCATGATTGGTTCCGGAGATATTAAACGATGAATTTAAAAATTAGTTTGAGTCGATTTTTTTGATCGCGAGTGTAGTATCAGACCACTAAGACTGATTTATTATCACATTGGCTAATGTTACGAATCCAGCAATACAAGATCATTTTAATCAATTAATTGAAACATCGATACAAATATGATAATTAAATTCGGATTAATAAATTTGTATAAAAAATATCTTAATAATCGTGTCTAAGCAATCGTGACAAAGTAAAATTAACGCAAAATTGCCTGTTTGCCTGTATGTTTTAAAAATCATAATCAATAATATACTATACTTATACTAAATAATATACTTACAAAAGTATAAGTTTGCGTTACATTAGCATTGCCTTATTGTCCTTTTAGACAATTGTCGGTAGATAACATTAAAACGTATATCACTATACTTACTCGTATTAGGTAACTAACCACAGTAGAACACTTCGAAGTTCAACTTAAAATAAATTAAACCAAATTAAAACAACTCCGCGCTTGGAAATCATATATTTCAATCCAAAATGTTACTCTTTTCTTAAACTAGTACGAGCAATTACATGTATCTCATCATTTAATCACACGCATCAAGTTGTATAAAAGCAAACGTTAATCAAACAAAAGTTACTTACTTAATAATCATAATCATTTATTTCTTGCAATACTTAATAGTCGGTGGTGTACACTTATTTATACGGAAAATGATGATGGAATTTCCATTTGCAGAGCTAATCCTTTAAGCTCTAAGATTAATTTAAGAAGGGGAGCCAATCAAATTTGTGATGCAAATTTTTGACGAAGTGGGAGGTGCCCCCCATAATTAATTAAAAATAAAATAGAGCTATATATAAGTTTGATATCATTTTAATGTAAAGTATATAAATCATATATTGGTTATAATATCTTTAACGAAAAAAATTATAATAATAGGCCTGTATCAACCACACTCTAATTATGTAGGAAAAACGATGTGGTTTGATATCTTTCACAACTAAATGGACGTCAACCATTTCAAACGCTATTATTTACCTTGCCTTTGTATGCTTTTTATAATCCGTAAGTGAAATAAAGAGTTCGTTTAGAAGATACCGGAACCGTTTACCAATAAAGGGGTATTAGATCAAGTAAGTATTTGGTAGGGTAGTTTAAAAAAACTATCAATTTAGTAAGCACATCATTGAGTTACCCAAAGGTAAGCGCTTAGCGGATACGGATTGGAGGAGGACAGCAGAAGATCGAGCACAGTGGCGTGCCATGGGAGAGGCCTATGTCCAGCAGTGGACTGATAGGTACTGGCTGCTGCTGCTGCTGCTGCTGCTGATACTGATAATGTAGCATTTACCGAAATGAAAATCCAAAATGACGTTTACCTATATAGCTTATTTCATCTCTATTGCTTAGACATTAGACAGGGACATAACATTGAATATAGGGTAACCATATAATTTTGTAACCAAATAACAGTGTTATCAAATAGAGGGGTTCTCCGGTCCCTGTTATCTAATGACGTTTTCAAGTGAAAGGTACATCATTGCGGGTTATCAATAAGGGCCCGTTCATTTTTTTAGAGAGAAAACTTAAGCGGTAGGTGTGTGTTGGCGAATTGTGCGCTCTAAAATAAAAATAACAATTCTGTGTTATACCTACTTAGACATTACACAAACTTATTTGAAAATTTGTCAATTTATTATAACTAATATTTACATAACTAAACGCAAGTCTGCATATCTACAGCTACATGCTTCATCCCACATCTCCATAATTTTGTGGTTGAAATTATACCTTCGTTCTGTTGACAAATTGATCCGATATCTGGTGCACACCTTAAGTTCTGATGACAATTACAATTTAATAGATTCAGTATCATTGTAAATCCAAGATAGCTGCCGCTGCAGAACGCCGCGTATTACATATTTCTTAACAAACCTCTCAATCAAGTATAACCTCGTGCCGCCCAATGTGCAATAGAGTGTACAAAGTAACACTCAGCATTAACGCCCTGACTTTCGAAAAAATAAAATGAGGTAAACGCCCAGTGTACAGTACGCTGTACTTAAAAGCTTATGAAATGTAATTTTTATATTTTCGCGCGTAATTGAATTTCACCTTGACGTCGTGAATAGTCGGTTCAATGGCGACCATTTTGACAGCTGACGTTTGACAGATATGCAGAGACAAGTTTTTGGCCTCCGCCATTTTGTCACCATGCCGCGTACGCGCACGACACGTAAGTATTTAATCTTAATTAATTAATTGAATCATGGCTTTTTTTGTTTTGAGGATGACATAAAAATTATCCTAAATGTGTGTTTTACTGAAATAACCTGTTATTTGTTTGTAAAAGTACTAATAATTATTTTTAATTCCTTATCAGAATATGATGTACATTGTAATGCATATTGGGCGTTTGTGAAGATGTGATATTGTAACATTAATCTCGGAAAAATTGCTCTCAAAGTTATTAAATAACTTCCATTAATATAAATGTAGTAATTTTTAAGTTAAAAAGTTGTTAAAATATTTTTTTTAGTTTTTTCTCAAGCATTTTGGAGCATTTTGTTTTCTAAAAACATATTTTTTTCTTTTTGCAGATATTACTGATGTATAATTTGTTAGAGTTGGGAGAAATGTTACGTTATTTAGTGCCTAAAACTGAATAAAAGTAGGTATTATGTGATTTTGTGCCATAAATTTCTTGAAAAAATTGATTTCAGAGGTATTGCATAACTTTTTAAAATAAAAATGAATAGAAAATTAAGTTTTTTCTTAAGCAAGTTATAAACCTATTATTTTAAAGCTTGTTATCAAGCATTTTTAAGCATTTTTATGTGATTTTGTGCCTTTAAACGTAATAAAAAGTTGGTTTGTAGTTAAATGTTTATATTATTTACAACTTCAACCAAAGACCCAATGTGCATGGAAGTGAACAAAAGATACGAAGTTAGAATTCACTTTATTGTATTTATTTGTATTCACTTAGACCCAGAAAAATAAAATAAAAATCCCACTTGAGTTTATCACTGAAAAAAAAGTCATTTATTTTGGTGGGCGTTAACGACTATAAAACATATTGGCTTATACATTGCACATTGGGCGTTTAGCTGAACTTGCGTTTTTTTTCTTGGGCGTTACGAGGATAAAATGAAAGGGATTTATTAGTAGAACACAGTGCATTGCGGATTGCGGATCATAAAGTAACCGTAGTTAAGACAGTTTTAGTACCATAACAACTTGAAAAGAAAATAAGTATTATTTAGGTAAATTCAAAAGCTTTTATTGAAAATAAACAATGATATAGATAATGTATAAAAAGCTATAAAAATAATTCGGTAGGTTCTAGCCGTTCTAGGTACCAGTTATCACACCACTCTTCTTATCAATGTAGCTAGAGAAGAATTGAAAAGACAAAAAACTAAAATCGTGAGGCGCTTGAATCTTTTATCAACGGACAACGCCTAATATAATTATAATATGAACTTAGATTAGGTACGCTACGCTAGTGGTGTGATGAGTGGTACCTAGGACCAATCGATTATTTTAGCCTTGAGTACATTACCTGCATCATTATTATCATTATTTTCAATTAAACCGTTTAATATACGATTTTTAACATACTAATTTAACTACTATCGGAAACGGGGTGTTTACCTAACTCAAATATACATGGTAAATACCATACCAATCATAATATTTTAATATTATCTAGACAAAACAGAAAATAATTATTTTACTTATTTTATTTATGGCCTGGATACGAGACTTTCAAGCCAAATCTTTATTGGATAACTCTGCACTATAATGTGTTACAAATATAACAATTGTTTTCCCCACTTCCCACAAAAGTAGGAACATTAATATATTTTTTGTTAAGTAAGGTAAGTTACCACAAAACTTTCAATAAAGGAAATATTCTTCATGACATTCTCTACAATTCTTGCCTTTGAAGTATGTTGCTAAGACTTATAGTTTTCAATCTATGTGTCGCGAAAATTTTAACCCCCCCTTTTTACTCCCACCGCACCATAAATGTAGGTGGCTCTGCTTCCTAAAATGGCCTATGGGTCCTAAAGTCTCACTATGCAAAAGGTGATCCCATCATCACTAAAATCCGTATAATGCCCTTTGTTGTCGTGTGCACCACCGACTATAATAGATAATGGGTAATAATGTTTAATTCTTAAACATATACTTTTAAAACGTAAATAAACAATTACATAATTGTCTTTATAATATTTAGGTAATCACACATGTTGAAATGTGTAGATGTTGAAAATATCAAAACTAAATTATTCACGTTTCTAAAGAAAGTGTTACAAGTTTCAGACATGACCCAGGAGCGTCCAGGTGAAAGGGCCAGGGTTTGGTATTTTTTTACCACCCAGGAGTGCCCAGATGAGAGGGTCGGGGTGTAGAACACTTCCGACCCAGGAGCGCCAAAGTGAGATGGCTAGGGTTATGATATTCTTCTTCCTCAAGAAAGGCATCATCTTCACCTACATCTTCTCTGATGCTACGCTCTCGAAAGAATGATCATGGTCGTCACGTCAACGCGCGTGGTTCAGAACGCTACGCCACTCTGCACGACTCTCCGCTGTCGTTATGTTTTCAACTACGTTGTGAGTGTTAATAAAATTGGTCTGAATCAATCATGTGGTTATACATGTGGTGTTGTGCTATATTCATGTGAAAGTGATAAGTATTGTTATTTTATGTATTTTATGTTATAAAGTTTCCTTCTAATTTGAATTTTCAAATGCATTAAACAGTCTGATAATATTTTATTCAATAACGTAAACAATAATTGCGCTTACAAATTAACTATTGGTTTCATCTTTGCTGCTGTATAGAAATGTATCAAACTTAATCACTATTGTTATTATTTAACCTTGATGATGAAGTCATCTTAATTAAATATCATGAAAAATAACTTTTGGTTTGATCTTTGCTGTATTGATATATCAAACTCTATCATTATTCAATCATTTAACGACTGTGTTACACCTTATTGGTATTACTTAGGCTTGATGATAAAGTCATGTTAATTAAATATTATGAAGAAGAATTATTATTTTGACCTTTGCTGTATTGATATATCAAACTCCATCACTATTCAATAATTTTAACTGTTATGATATACCTTATTCGTAATACTCAAACTTGATGATAAAGTCCTAATAATTAAATATTATGAAGTCGATAAACAATAATATTATGAAGTTAAGAAGTCGATAGAATAATCATTTATTTCCTTTGTTGTTTGCACTGAATGAAATAAACATGTACTACTTTTACAATTAGCACTTATGTACAAAGGCTAATTTAATCATAAAGATAATGAGTAATCAACTCTTTGTGAACTTCTTGTGAAGTTCTATACTTTATTATCAATGATAGTTCATTTCACATTGTATAATCATTTATAATAATATACTACAATGATGTGAAACTGATAGTCAAGGGTTTACATGACTATGAGTAATATAAAAACATTATTTCATTAACTTATTACAAGAGAAAATGTATTAAATCCGATGTGTTAAGATTCAAAACTTTAATTATGTTATTATTATAGGTATTTAAACAGTTTGTATTCATTACCTTTTATTGTCAGAATTGATCTATAAATTATTTTATTTGAGCTTTTATTATTATCTTTTGTATCGATCGTTCTATACTTTATTATCGATGATAGTTCATTTTACATTGTATAATCATTTATAATAATATACTACAATGATGAGAAACTGATAGTCAAGGGTTGACATGACCATGAGTAATATAAAAACATTATTTAATTAACTTATCAAAGAGAAAATTTATTAAATCCGATGTGTTAAGATCCAAAACTCTATTTATGTTATTAATATGGGTATTTAAACAATTTGTATTCATTACCTTTTATTGTCAGAATTGATCTGTAAATTATTTTATTTGAGCTATTATTTCATTAAGTTTTGGCGAAGGGTCTCGCCTCGAATAGGATGGCCGAGCTGTAAGCATTATTATTGATAAATACTTTAACTTGTAAGGATGACTACTTTTTATTTAGCATCATCTTAAAATACTGTCAATTGACTATTCCTTGTTGCTCGTTCCCGCCATTTTGATGTTATAAAATGACGGGTATACAGCTGCGGCCGCCATTCCAATCTTGACCAGATTGTTGTTAAGACGTCTTGAAAATATTATTGTCATATAAAACATAAGTAATAAAAAATCTCGTACGAATTAAGAAAAAAAGGAGTGAAACTTACCTGAAAATTTAATCTTGATAGCATTAAACACAAAAACGCATCACAACACATCCACATGGCGCCGGAGCGGTAAACTATTTAACTATAACTAGTTCGTACATGATCGGGTACGGAACGCTTCCGACTGATTTAGAGGACAGACATAAAGCTCTTTCCCTTTCTCGCACAGCACATTCGAGCCACTGTTCCCATCGAGCGACTGTTCCCTGCATGATAACATGAGAGGAGGCCTGTGCCCAGCAGTGGGACGTATACACAGTAACATATTATTACGTTTAAGTAAGTAAGTAAGTAAGTAAATATTCTTTATCTACACTTACATTGTAAGTCCTCTAAAACGTGTTCAAAAACTGTAGGCAATGGCTAGCATTACCACAACCGATTTTACTATGATAAGCTTTTTATCTGTGGCAGTAACGTAATTTTAACTTTACATGCTCAAATATTGATACGTTATGAGATATGATAACATAATGTACGTACACCGGCACGCACCCGCGCGGCCGCCGACACGCGCCCGCGCGACCGCCGGCACAATTGAGTTGTTCTATGGTTTAATTCAGAACACGGCATTTAGGATAAATAATATGAGTGTAGATAAAGCAGTGTATGCAACTGTACGTAATTAGGCCTTAAAACACTCGTGTGATCTTATTATATCCATAAACCACACTCGTATTTTAAGGACCCTTATTACGTAACAGTTACATAAACTACTATTATTGCACCAAAAATACAAGAATAATAAAAATATTTTTTTACAATAAACTTAAATTAAGGTAACAACAGGCGGTCTTATCGCTAAATAGCGATATCTCCTAGAAAACCTTTGGGTAGCAGGAAATGAAGAATTAATTAAAAATAACAGGTAGTGCAAAGAATTTAAAGTAAAGAGAGCAAATTACACAGCAACACACAAACTCCTACAAATTTCTAAAAAAGTATTAAAAACTAACTAAAAATACATAAATAAAACATAAAAATATCATACTTAGACATACATATATATAAGTTATAACACATACAATATATACATACACATAATATATTGGCAAACTAAGGTAGAGACAAATAATAGAGTTTCAACTGATTTTTAAAAGAGGGAAGAGATTTCGCTAGTCTTAAATCCACGGGCAAAGCATTCCACAAGCGAACAGCTTGGAAGGTGAAGGAGTTGCTGTAAAATTTCGAGGTGGATGAAGGAAGAGCAAGAATATGAGTCAGAGAACACCTGATAGAAAAGAGACGTTTGAAACGCTCTTTGAGATAAGGAGGCGTAGCGGGGTTGAAAAGAATACCATAAAGAAGTACGAGAATATGAGAGTCACGGCGACGGCGGATCGGAAGCCATTTAAGCTGAGAACGGAAGTGAGAGACATGGTCATACTTGCGCAAACCGAATATGAACCTAATGCAGAGATTTTGGATGCGCTCAAGTTTACTCAGCTGGTTCTCGGTAAGGTCAAGATAGCAGGTGTCAGCGTAATCTAATATAGGGAGTCAAAGAGATTGAGCTAGCGCAACCTTAGTGGCGTGAGGCAAAAAGTTTCGAAGTCTGCGGAGCGAACCTACTGAAGCAAACATTTTCCGGCAATTTTAATTAAGCAATTTCAGTAAAGTTTTTGGTACCTACGTATTGTACCAAACTAACGAATGATTTCAAAGAAATAGGTAAGCAAGTACCTGGCTTAAGTACCATATGGCAATTATTTTAAAAGAAACAGATACATCACATCTTTATTCGTACGCATAACTTCGGCATCTATCAAATTGCTTCTTAAATCCATCAATGTCAATAAGGCTTAGCAACTTTTGTGGATAAGAGACGTTACTGTTTTATTTTAATACTTATTTGTGTTTCTAATATTGAAAATTAAATTACCGATCGTATAGCGTTGTAATCAACTAAAAGATTTCGATAAAATAACTAGTAACCATTTCAAGCTAACAATGGTCATTAACGTTATAACTTATAACTATTATTAACGAAAAAAGTGAACTCAAAAGAGGGTAGATCGCTACGGTGTGTGGGTAGACTATAACTAAAACTGTGCCGAAATGTCGGGTGCTCAAAAACTCCTATATACATGGTAAATACCCCGTTTCCAACAATAGTTATAACTAGTCGCCTTATTTTACCACAAAGTATCCTATGTCCCTTTAATATTATCATAATGATATGTGCGATTTCATCTAGATCCATTTCGATGTGAAGGTTGGGTCCTATTTTGCGAGGAGGAATAAATGTCCTAATAAAAAAAGGATAATTCAAGATCCTAAGAAGAATGGTCAGGCTATCTATTAATCATATTAACTGTCGCATTTAAAATATTAGTAGAATTGGAATGGATTCAAGCAAGCCCATTCACCAGTTTCACTTAATCAACTAATAATTTTAAACAAAAAAGAACCGACTTCACTTAGCATCCACCTTTCCAACAGCAAATGCTCGAGCTGCTGTAAAAAATACTCAAATCACTATAGGTGTGCCTATAATAGTTGAAGAGTTCCTTCGATTTCTCCAGGATCCCATCATCAGATCCTGACCTGGTTACAATGGGACCAACTGTGAAGTATACTCTTTCAAACAAAAAAAAAAATTTCCAAATCGGTCCAGCCGTCTTCGAATAGTCGGTGAACATACATAAAAAAAAAAAAAAAAAAAAATTAGCAAAAACAAAGATCCCGACGAATTGATAACCTCCTCCTTCGAAATCTTGAAGTCGCTTGAAAAGATAATTGCAGTAGGCGCTGTCAAATATCCCATCATTTACCATCCAGTTTCAAACGACTTGATTGGATGCGGGCTTCCTATAGACTATAGAGCATCCTGATTATTCCATTTCAACGCTAACGGAATATGCACCTTAAATCCACACGTCTAAGATCAAAATTTCTATTATCTCGTTTTTGGAGATGTGTCATTTTGATGTAGACTCGCCTCCGTAAATTAGATCGTTCATGACATGCAGTGCTACTATTCCATTGGTTTAACGAAAACTTGTCTCACTCCATCCAGTATAACTAACTGTGTTCTCTAAATCCAAACAATATACACCGTGGGCACGTGGAACCCGACAGATCTGAAGACCAAAAGAAGAAGAAATATTATGTGACTTTAGTTCAATTTCGTATTTTTTTCTTTTTTTTTTTCACTTTTTTGAATGTTTATTGCACATAAAAAGTAAATGTTATTAATGAAATTATCGCCTAAAACAAATTGATATATTTTTTTTCAAAAATTTAGTTTCTGCATTGTTTCCTTGTCACTTTGATATCTATCAATAAGGACGTGTAAACTATGCCCAATAGTGGCAACAACGCCATCAGAAAGGCGTTTTGTGCTGAGTTATAATAAAAAGTGTTTTTTTTTTAATTGGTATTAACTCTGAAACTAGGCGTATTCCAGAAAAGTTTATAGGACATTTTATTATCTAAATATGATCAGGAATACACTGTTAAAATCTTTCTAGTTAAAAGGGCCCACGGTGTATGTAATCGGGATTCGCAATGGGGTTGGCGGGTCAAAAGTTTTTACAGATGACGCACCAAATCCGTCAAATTCTTTTTTTTTCTGAATTGTAAGCCAAATACTTAAGCCTAATCCCATAGAACAACACTCATGAGAGGTACAACCTGCTGGCACCATCTGGCAAAACCTTCGACAGTTACCTCCCCCATTATTCTCGTCTTGCCCAAACATTTTAAATGAATTCCCATTCCCGGATTCTAAACAATATGCGAGAGCGGCATTAAAATTTAAAAAACATGAAATTATCTGGATGTAAAACTATCGCACATTGATTCACGTTGTGTCAATTTGGCATATCATTCTCATTAACAATCTTCTCACTCAATAAACAACATTGAGTTAGAATATTAGTAGAGGTACAGTCTCAAACAAGATTTACCGAAAATATACGGCTCTTAAAAATTTGTAACCGGCCAAGTCTTATCACTGAAAGTCTAATAAAAACTTACCGAGAAACTACTGGGGCCTATTTCTCGAAAGGTATTAGACCAATATTACTAGTCCACGAACTGTCAAATCGTATGGGTTTCCATGACAACACCCTAATAATATTAGTCTAATACCGTTCGAGCAATGGACCCCTGTACGAGTCGTTCTTACTGCACTATGATGATGATAACGATATTTTTTTGGGCTGATTGTGTATCCCGCTCTTTATTACATATCGGTGATAAACAAGTTAAAATCTTCATGGTGTTTAAAAGTTGAAATTGGCCCAAATTAAGGCGACACTTTTGTAATGGTTTTGGAAATT
This sequence comes from Pammene aurita, assembly GCA_947086415.1. Lineage (NCBI taxonomy): Eukaryota > Metazoa > Arthropoda > Insecta > Lepidoptera > Tortricidae > Pammene > Pammene aurita. The sequence continues at coordinate 16,209,700 of OX352305.1, read as the reverse complement.
CTGGGCAGGAACGGGAACCACGCAAAATAAAATATGTTCTGTATTAAGAACATTAAGCAGATTAAAAATATTTATAACGGGTTACTCACGTAACTTAAGACGATTGTCGCCGGAGTGTCCTTGAGCGTTTGGGCGCTCTCTACCCGCGCCACCCGCGTACCCTTCTCATTGCGATCGTGCGTAAATCCGCCGCGATGCACCGCAATAATGTTCAAAGATATGACTTTACTCAGAGGCGCGCGGGCAGATTTATAAAAATCATACCTAATCCTTTTGTGGATGTTTTGTGATTTGAATACTGTGATTAACTACTACGGTGACATTTTTTAGGAACGCTACTAAATAAGATAAGTAATAACGATCTCGATTAGTAGATTATTATGTAAAAAAATTAAAACCAAGATTTTGAATTTGAACTACAGTGAGCGGCAAAATATTTATAAATTTACGAAATATGGTTAAAAATATTCCGCATATCAGAAAAAAATAAAAAAATACTGACTAGTACAGCAAAAAAAACAGTGTTTTCATGTGAATTTGGATTTTTTTGCTGTGCAAGTGAGCTTAATAGATGGTTATTTTTTTTTTGCGATTTTAAATATTAACCGTAAAAATTCACTTAATTACGATAAATTAACAAAACTAAGCCTGTTGCGAGTTGCGAATAGTAAAAATGCACATGTAAGGAGCGGTATTTGTGCACGAAATCGTCATACAAATGAGAGCTGTAAGCCCATTAAATTTAGATCTTTAAAATATAACACAGCGCAAACACTTCTTAGGGTTCCATAGCAAAAATGGTAAAAACGGAACCCTTAAAAGTTTTTTGAAACATGTCCGTCTGTCCGTCCGTATGTCACAGCCATTTTTATTATAAAACATTTATTACTGAAATTTTATCTAGAGGTGTGTTTCATGTGCCGCTACTTAGTCTTCTGGCTAAATTGCTAAAAAAATCTTTTAGGTGAGGCACTCCATACATACATATGCCAAACTAAATGTCAAAAGTATTTTTTTTTGTAAATATGAACATGTTGTACGATACGCCTTTAAAAATATCTTATATATATATATATATATATGAAAACAATTTAAAACTTTTTTATTAAGTCATTTTTTTCAGAAATAATTGCTTCGAAAGTCTAAATATAATAGCCCCCATCTAACTTTTAATCCGTAAGTCTAAAAAATATGAAAAAGTACCAAGAAGGCTTAGTACTTAATTTTCTACGAAAACTATTTCACATATTATCGGTTCATCCGTTTTTGAGTTATCTCCAAGAAACTACTTTCTACGGAACCCTACATTATACATGGTCCGATACAAACTTGGCCGGTCTTTTTAAGATATTTGATAGGTAGTATTAACCCTTAGTAGTAATTTATTTATTCACTTGTGTTGATAATTAATATAAAATTTGTATTTATTTGCATTTCACCGACATAGTAAAGTTTTTTTAGAGTAGTCAACGCGCATGTGAATCTTCTGGGGTTGCAGGCGTCCATAGGCTTTATAACTGCTTTCAATCAGGCGGGTCGTATGCTTGTTTGCCAGCGTCGTGGTATAAAAAAAAGCTTTTTTTCTTTTATTCTTATATACATTCTTACATACAACTCTTAAATATCAGCAATTTTTTATTAGATTCTCAATCAGGCTTTGCTCAGTGATAGTTAGTAGACTGAAATTTGGTATGAGTAATTATGTGTTTTGATTACGCCTACAAAGGTAAAGGTCTTTCAAGAAGAATATGCCTTAAACAACTTTTGGATAAAACGAATACTTTCGTAAATAATAGCTTCGAAAGTTAAAATGCTCTTTTGATTTTTGAACCGTGGGTCCAAATAATTGGGAAAATTCCTGGAAGTGAGGCCATTAAAATACTTATTTTCAATAAAAACTATATGGAATAAAATCGGTTGAGCCGTTTTTGAGTTATGCCTATAGTAAAATAACGTAAGTGCCACAAAATATTTCTTTATAGACTACCTTATGAATGGATGTATTGTAACAGGCCGGCAACTACGGATCCCTACACTGAGCATAGCCCGATATTCTCTTGGCCGGTTTATCTGCAATCCTTTGCAGTTTACTTCGCAATTTCTAGATTTGAGAAATTAGTATAAAGTATAACATTAAAGATTGTGTTTAATCTATACATATAATAAAGCTGAAGAGGGTCGAAAGTCTGTACATGGAAGATAATCGAAAGTTGGCTGGGGATACTTAGAATCGATAACAGAACACGTTCCAACAATTTTTAGAATTTTTGTCTGTTTATCTGTTTATCTGTTTGTCTGTTTATTTGACCGCGCATCACGTGAAAACGGCTGAATGGATTTTGATGAAATTTTGTATAGAGATAGTTTGAGTCCCGGGAAAGGATAATATATAGTTTTAATCCCGAAAATCAACCCTGGTCGGGGTGAAAATGGGGTTGAAAGTTTGTATGGAGAATTTTTTACCGCTGAAACGATTTAGATAGAAATGAGTATGGAGATTATTTGAGTCTCGAGAAACGTCATAGGATAGTTTTCAAACCCTTGTGGGGGTGAAATGGAGGTTGGAAGATGGTATGAGGAAATTTTTACTGCTGAACTGATTTAGATGAAAATTTGAATAGAGATAGTATGGGTCTCGAGAAAGCACGAAGGATAGTTTCATCTTCCAAAAAGCCCCCCCCCCATCTTACTTTAGAACCGTAGGTCCAAAAAATTTGAAAAAAATAATGGAAGTGAAGCCTGAAAGGTACTTTCAATAAAAACTATCTACACATATAATAAAGCTGAAGAGGGTCGAAAGTGTGTTCATGAAATATATTCGAAAAAAAGTTGGCTGGGGATGCTTACAATCGATAACAGAACACGTTCCAACAATTTTTAGAATTTTTGTCTGTTTGTCTTTTTATTTGACCGCGCATCACGTGAAAACGGCTGAACGGATTTTGATGAAATTTTGTGTAGGGATAGTTTGAGTCCCGGGAAAGGACAAAGAATAGTGTTCATCCCGGAAATCAACCCTGGTGGGGGTTAAAAAGGGGTTGAAAGTTTGCATGGAGAATGTTTAATAGAAATTAGTATGGAGATAATTTGAGTCCCGAGAAACGACAAAATAGTTTTCATCCCGAAAATAAACCCTTGTGGGGGTGAAAAGGGGGTTGGAAGTTGGTATGAGGATTTTTTTACCGCTGAACAACTGATAAAGATGAAATTTGGTATAGAGATAATATGGGTCTCGAGAAAGGACAAAGGATAGTTTTCACCCCGAAAATCAACCCATATAAAGGGGTGAAAAGGGAGTTGGAAATTTGTATAGGGAATTAATAACCGCAGAATCGATTTAGATAAAATTTGGTATGGAGATAATTTGAGCTCTGGAAAAGGAAATAAGAAGAAACAACCAATAGCCGCTGTACGTATTTAGATGTAATTTGGTATTAAAATAATTTATATTTTTTTGGTCAAGGTGTTCATATTTATAACATGTTACCCGTCGATGTTTTAAATTTACCTTTACCCGCTCTTAAGAAATATTTGAAAATGTCATGAATGTCAAAGAGTTATTGCAGGTTCGAGGACTATATATGACGGACAAAGATGCATGGCCCAAACCAAAAAACTACCACAAAATCATCTAACATTTATAGGACACCGTTTAGGTAGGAAAACATATCAAACGTTTTGTGAAGCAGTCAGATTAGGATTTATTTTTCTTTATAATTAAACAATGGGTACATTATCTGTCTCTCAAGCTGTTTTGATATATCTTCTTGAAGAACTACGCATTATTTTGTATCTTTAAGATCTAATAATGTATTACTGTTTTGAAAAAAACAAGTCCCGTCGAGTTTCTTTTCAGTCATAATACTTCTTGGGCCAGAAGTGTAGGGTTAGAACCGGTGGTAGTTTTAGAACGATGTTCCTTATCGGACGGTTCGCGGATGAGGGGCTAGGCGAAAAAAAGTCACGTGACCGTCACGAAAAAGCGTCACGTCACGAAAACGCGACACCCGTACGATTGAGGAACATGTAAAATGGAATGAAATAAAAAATATATAAAATAGAATAAAGTGAAGTGTAGTGAAAAGTGAAAGTGAGAAGTGACAAAGTGATAAAAGTGAAAAAAGTCGAGAACCTAAAAGTAAAAAATGTCGAAAATGTCAAAAAAGGCAATGGTATGTACCTATAATGTTATAATATTTAATGTGAATTGTTCTTAAATAAAGTTAGTTTTAAGTTGACATTTTGTATATAATATGTAATGACTTGGTTTCAATAAAATTTTATTAATTATATAAAAAAAATGGCAAAATTTCTAAATTTCAAAAATTTCAAAAACTTCAAAATTCAAAAAAATTTTAACAATTTCCAAAATTTCCAAAATTTAAAAAAAATACAAAAAAATTAAAACCATAAAATTTACGAAAAAGTCAAAAAAATAAATAACATTCTTCGTTCCAATCGAGTGATCCATGACACTCACGTATTTAATTTTTCACTTACGTTCATTAGTGCATTGCAATTATTATTACAACCAGTAACGTAACATCAGTGTATTATCTGTGACAGTGTGGTAAAAACGTATGAAAATTCATTACCTACGGTAACGTAACGAAAATCCGCCCCCCCTCCCCCTTCCCCAATTTCAACTGCGCCTGTTCTTACCTTTCATGCTTAGACTGATTTGACGGGAGGATCGATTTGGATGATATTTGCCGTGGACATGAACGTGTAAATACAAAAGTGGTCCTGTATCGTCCGATATACACCTACTACTCTATGTCGTTTAAATCATGCCAAAAAAAATATATGATAAAAAAAGTATTAATTTTTGTGTGTAGTTCATTTATTGGTAATTGTAAAATATTTTATTAGGACTACTGTCCTCTAGCGTATCCAACTGTCAACTTTACTTCAAGTTCCGCCTCCAGGGTAGCGCGAGAGAAATTAGGGGTGAATTAGCCGCTTACTGACACAGACCGAATTCCACGCGGGCACAGCTAGTCTTAAAATAAAACGCATATTACATTCGTTTAGAACACGGTATTCTTAAATAAATATGTTTAAATAAATTCGGTTCTTTGGAGTTTTTTATTAAATTAATTATTAGTCTATTGTATTGCAGTACTAACAGATTTCCGCAACTCGACGACTAATGCCTATTTTGCGTGATGCATGCGTCTACTAAAACATAATAATTTTAGTTTACTTACATGACCAAATTTGTTTTCAGAGCAATGTGAGATACATGATTTTTGTTTTTTCTCCATTTTTATTTCATTTGTTTTTTACTTGTATTATAATCTAAATAAAATACACTTTTTATACGAACGTACATAAACATGCATACGAGTACATTATCTTAAAAGATAAAACGTATACATTATTGATTCCGGGAAGACACGTTATATCCGCACCGCATGAACCCTCTGCAGTTATTTAGTCTTTAGGCACAGTAAGTCCGATATTATTGCTCACGGGCCAAGCACAAGTATATGTAGTACAAGGGAAGCACGGAGCGACGAGCGACACAGCCTCCTCGTCTCAAAGCTAGCTCACGACTGCCAGCAACGCCGTTTTCGAGCTAATAACGCACGAAATGTGGAATTATGATCAAGTTGTTTAAGAAAATTTAATCAATTTAAATATCCTACGTTGAGTTTGTAGTGTTCTGTAGTACATATATTTTAGTTCAACAATATTATAAATCGAATGAGCCGTTCAGTAGATATAAGCAAAATTAACCGTAAAACGACATTTAGTTACATTTACATAAGCGAGAAACTATACGTTACACGACTTATTCAAACGTTGACAATGTTGTGCATGAAATGGTAAATAACATATATTTTTTTCAAATTTTTTGAATGACCCATTATTGAGATATATCCCTTAGAAAGTAACAGTTTTCGGCCACAATCAGCGCCTAGCGCCTTAAGTCGATTTTTGCTCGACGTGTTCTCGGCTCGGCCTTCCGCGACGGCGCCCGCTCGCTCGTGAGAATGATCATCGAAAATTGATCAAAACATGTCGAGCAAAAATCGACTTAAATTACGTGAGTAACCCGTTATAAATATTTTTTAATATGTTAGAGTCTCACGAAAGTTTTATAGTTAAAACATTAAGCAGGACCAGGTGTTACTGTACTGGTTATCATAAGCTATTGGAATAGCAGCCTGCTATTGGTAGAAGCCGATCGTTTTAATAGGCTTGTTTGGTTAAGTATGTTGATGATGTCGAATTGATTTCTATAAATTCTATCGACTTCTGAAAAGGTTTTAACTGATACTGTAATTTTATTAAGGTAATTACTTGGGTCGTATTTATACGGGGTGCCGGGGAGAAATCGGAGTAATTTTAACTGTGCTTCCCAGAGCAGATAATTCACTAAGAGAAAATATAAAATTTACTTTAGATCCACTTTACGAAGTTTTTGACATTTGAGTCTAAATAATGATCAGAAAAACGCTGTAAAACACTTATGATTTCCACTTGAGAAACCTATGAAAATACCACTTTTGATACCTAAAATCGGAAACATTTTGGTTCTTAAAAACATAACTTAATTTCATATTTTTCGAAAATAATCACTCATTGACTAGGTACAAAGTACCTAAAAAACTGCAACGTCACCTTTTACCACTTTGTTTAGTCAAAGATTCCTCAAATAGATAACCCACTTTTTTAAATAATTATTTACCTAGCAATAGTACATAACAGTATCTGTGCCTACCCCGAGACCCGCTATGGATCATTCTATTCAGATAAGCAGGATCTCGCAAAAACTTGATTAATGTTCCAACAATTTGTCCAGTGAAAAGACGCCTACCGCCTGACCTTAGCTTGGATATCAAGAGGTGATTTGGGTAAAGTCGATATATCTACATATCTATATCTAACAGTAACGTCAATTTATTAACAGACAATGCTCAAATAATTACAGAAATCTAGAAATACCTCCTCGTAAGACCTGGGGGCAACTCTCAGCGTTTTTTAATTTGGAACTTCCTTTTATTTCTGTAAGACTTTTAATTTGTACTTGTACAAGTACACGGGGACTTACTAGAATTGAGATATATCATAATTTTAAACAAAAAAGAAGCGACTTCACTTAGCCTCCACCTATCCAAAAGGAAATGCCCGAGCTACTGTAAAAATACTCAATTCACTATAGTTATGCCTATAATATTTGAAGAGTTCCCTCGATTTCTCCAGGATCCCATTATCAAATCCTGACCTGATGACAATGGGACCAACTCTTTCAAACAAAAAAAGAATTTTCCAAATCGGTCGTCGTCTTCGAATAATCAGTGCGTATTGATAACCTTCTCCTTCGAAATCTTGAAGTCTGTTGAAAAGAGATTGAAACGTATGGAACCTGTAGCATAAATTGAGGCACGTAATGTGGCTTTTTAATAACGTCACGTCGAAATCACCGTCTTTTTCCGCAGGCGATTCCCTTAAGTGGCTTCACACCTTCTTCAAGCGTATTAAACGATACTTACCTCCTATAAAATCACCATGAAGAGAACACAGCTTGCAGCAATGGTGAATAAACTCCTTCAAGAAGATAAAGAAAATGCACCGTCCTAAGCGTATCCCAGGGTAGATACCATTGATTTCTCTAAGACTATTCCATCACTTTAAAAAGCTACATTTCGCACGTGTTCCTGACATCTAGATGTGAAATACGCAGAAAATCCTCCTTGATGGCTAACATTAACAAGCCACCGTGAGAGTCATTTTTCTCGCCTTCCGACACTGCTATTATAGTTGCTTACCAGTTGTACGCCCCGCTTGATAGAAAATAGAAACCGCAGGCTTTGGCAGCTTGCAACACATTTGTGTCACAAACGGGACCATTAAAATTAGAGATGCAACCGATATCCGGCCTATCTGGCCACAATTTTACTATTCGGCCGAATACCGGATAATTGCGTTCTATCCGGCCGGATACCGGATAGTAAAATGGCACATGGTTAAGTTTAAAAACGGGATAAATACATTGTAAACCAGTAAATAATTTACTTATCAATGAATATTGCCCGTACTAATAAGTACGCCCAATAGGGCCTCACTGTTCTAAATACTACCAAATATTTTGGACCCACGGTTCAAAAGTTACAGTTGCATTTTTTAAAACTTTCGGATTTATCCAAAAATTGTTTTAGAAGACCCCTACCTATTCTTTTGAAAGACCTATCCACTGACACCCCACCACACGATACCGGGTTGGAGCGTAACCCCCCCCAATTAAAAATACCACTTTGTAGGCCTGATAAATATACATACTCAAACCAAATTTCAGCTTTCTAGTGATAACCAGACCCCGGACTTTTGTCGCAATGACGTCACAATAGGGTGATTTGGGGAGTAAACGGGACGGTGTTATGAAATACGATTAAAAACTCGGTTTTTAACCGAATACATTTTAATTAGACATTTTCAACAAAATTACTTAGTAAGTTGATCAATATTATCGTTTGCTATATTACTTGCAAACCATGCATTTGTACGTTAAACTGGCATTGGTTTTGTTGCCCACTCACTCTTTGTTCGTCACAACTGTCACCAATCCAGTTTAACGTACAAATGTATGGTTTGCACTAAAAGATACTAACTTAACATCAGACGCGATCGACTGGCTGTGCGACCTGGATGTCGATTTATAATAGTATAGACTAACAAGAACATACCTACAATGTAAAATACGCCATACGATTAAATAAATTGCGACAAAAGTCCGGGGTCTAGTGATAACGATCACTGAGCTAAGCCGCGGACGTACAGACAGACAGACGGACACGGCGAAACTATAATGGTTCCTAGTTGACTACGGAACCCTAATAAACGGGGAGAACTTTAGGACGCTTATAATTTCTTGAACAAGTTGCAACTTCCACTCTTATTGCTAGAATTAGCTTAACTGTAAATAAAACTTTTGACCGAATATCCGATTATCCGGTATCCGGCCAAACAACTATCCGTTGCATCTCTAATTAATATGCTGGATTAGTATTGACAGGTCAAAGTACAAATTCAGGTTCCTACAGCTAAGAAAGTGCCAGGGCATTCCTATCTGTTCCCGTATCGGTCGCTCACAATATGGCGATGGCAAGGACAAAGGGGAATGTATACTATGAGCCCAAATGTCCCCTGAGGACACAGATGGGAATACACCATTGTCCGCAGTTCACCATACATATTATCAGGAACGCACCACTAAACAACTGTGACAATACCGCGTTATTAGAAGTCCATAATATAATACTACATGGTGCTTCCAAACTGGTATGGGATGGGAATAACAACCTTCTAACAAATCGAGGGTAATAAAAATAGAAAAGTCTGAAGTCACATACTATAACATCTTGTAAAAAATCGTCATTTAGCGTAGGATTAAAACAGGGGCCGTATTGTAACTTTAAAACACGTTTAGAAACGATCCAACTTCAATACAACTCCAATTAACAACGCAATAAAGCTAACGTCTAAACGTCTGAATCAGAAATATCAGAATTTGCTTGAAAAATATTCCGACGCAACTCCAATACAAAATCCAATATTGGTTGATTTTATTTGTTGTGTGGTGGAGTTATGTTGGAGTTGTGTTTGTAATGTATTGTTAACTTTTTTTTAAATTAGAATACGGTACCAGGGCTACTTGATATCAACCAATTGCTTTCTTATGAGGAGTCATAGTCCAAATTGTTTTAAGCTTTGCTAGAATCTAGTTGGTAATTTATTATTGACGAAGAGGTTATTTATCGAATACCGTTTTTATTTCTTCGACGCCTTTAAATTTTGATGTGTGCCACAATGGTTAGAACACCATGAATCACATACCTACTTAGAGCACTTCAGGGTTTTCAGGGTCATAGCCAGAATTCCAGTTAAGATAGGGAAATGCTGATTTAATTTACTTTATTCTCAGTCTTTCGACCGCATTGTATTGTTGTTGTTTTGTTTTAACGGCCTCCTAGCCTAGTCGGTAGTGACCCTGCCTATGAAGCAGGAGGTCCCGGGTTCGAATCCTGGTCAGAGCATTTATTTGTGTGTTTTTCACAGATATTTGTTCCTGAGTTACGGTTTTTTTTTTTTTTTTTTTATACCACGACGGTGGCAAACAAGCATACGGCCCGCCTGATGGTAAGCAGCTACCGTAACCTATGGACGCCTGCAACTCCAAAGGCGTCACATGCGCGTTGCCGACCCTTTACAAAAAGGAGGATTCAAAAGAAAAAAAAAGAAAAGATGTTTTCTATGTATATCTAGCTATTATATATCGTAGTCTAGTACCCACAACACAAGCCTTATTGAGCTTACCGTGTGACTAGGTCGATTTGCTGTGTAAGATTGTCCCATAATATTTATTTATTTAATAAGTAGGTACATATATTATTCAATATTTAGGTAGGATCCATTGAGCTATAGTAGCACTTGTCGCAAGAGACGACAGAGACTGATGAGCTCTCTCGGAGCACTCGTGATATCATGTACACGTGACGACTGACATATTTAGCAGGTGTTTACGTGATACGTGTGGTATCAACCGTGAGAATAGCTACAGTTGAAACATGGAACATTGAACACATTTAAACTAAAGTATATTAAAGCACAATACATACGGGTACAATAATATATAAATATATAAACACAACCTTTTATTGTAAGATTGTGTTGATATATGTATTGTTCAATTATTGAAGAACTCGACTGTACCTATCTACTACTTAGACTCTAAGTAGTAGATAGGTACAATTCTCTAAGTCTTAGAGAATTCAACCCGTATGCAGTAGCCATGTCTGTCATTTTCTAGCCAAAAAATAGTCTGGCGATTTTTGCGGGGGAGGGGAACGTCAAATATATGGCTATTCGTACGTAACGTACAAATAGCTACGTCAGATAAACGTCAGTCCATACATGTGTATGACCACTGGTTATATGTTTTCGGCAGAGGGGAACGCCTGTCAATGGCGACTCCGGTTGGTTGAATTCTCTATGATCTACTATGACGAGTTCTATTCTATACGAAGGGACCCCTTTTTATCGTCGTGGAGTACCTAATGGTGAATTTTTTTCATGTATGGTATCAATCGATTCGTTTGGTTGTGAGGATCAAACGTCTATATGCAGCCAATTGCGTTAAAGCAACACAAAAGTCAGAAATTAGACTTAAATTCTGAGATTTGCATTTGTTTCTCGAAACGCTCCTAACAAAATGACGTGCAAAAGTGACGTCACGATCAATAAAATTGCTATTTTCAACCGACTTCAAGATTTCGAAGGAGGAGGTTATCAATTCGTCGGGATCTTTGTTTTTGCTATTTTTTTTTTATGTATGTTCACCGATTATTCGAAGACGGCTGGACCGATTTGGAAAATTCTTTTTTGTTTGACAGCGTATACTTCACAGTTGATCCCATTGTAACCATGTCAGGATCTGATGATGGGATCCTGGAGAAATCGAGGGAACTCTTCAACTATTATAGGCACACCTATGGTGATTTGAGTATTTTTTACAGCAGATCGAGCATTTGGTGTTGGAAAGGTGGATGCTTAGTGAAGTCGGTTCTTTTTTGTTTAAAATTATTAATGTGAAATGTTGCGTTTATGTATATGGTTACCATACAATTTATTTAACTGTAAAATGTTAAAAATCGAATGGTATCATTGTTTTTTTTTTGTATTTTTTTATTTCGCCCTGTTTAAAGTATGGAAAAATTATGAAATTGCTATTTTTAAAGTGAAATGTTACGTTTATGTATATGATTACCATACAATTTATTTAACAGTAAAATGATAAAAATCTAATGGTATCATTGTTTTTTTTTTATTTCGTACTTAAAAAAATTGAAAAATTTTTAAATTTTGAATTTTGATATCATATCTTTGAACCATTTCAATAGATTTTTTAAATTTTTACTTTTTTGGACATTTTGGTAATTCTGCATCCTATCAACTAAATTTTATTGCATAATTCAACATGTCATCACCCTATTACAATATTGCAAACTAGCAGGCATGACTTAACTCCTACCTCTACAAATATAAATAGTATCTACGCCACCTAATTATTTTTAACTAGCCCGGCTTTAACACATCTTACAATGCTCAACGCATCACGATATATCGTCACGATATTTTAAATAAAAAATAAATTCGTATCCATTTTACACAAACGTCCGCAGGTAGGATGTAGGTAGTTTGTCCGGAAATAGAAGTGTCGTGCTTTATATGGGAACTCATACATTCTGCGACACTTCTCTTTCCGGACAGACTCTATAATGATGTACTTAAGTATTACAACCCTTTTTAAAGGCGTTATTGCAAATATAATTTGACTGCTGACAAAATGAAATGCAATTTACAGTAAAAATACGTGAGTGTCGCAACTTGAGTAAAGGACTACATCCAGTCATTACTGTTCTCATTCTCACCCCGGTTGTCCACAGTCGGTTATGAATAAAGACTCTTTTTGGAGTCTGCTACAGTTGAACGATATAAAACCCGATACATTTAGCGGACAACTCCTACCCTGGAATAAACCTTTTCCCCATTACGCCGTAAATTTGTGAACACGTAACATATTGTGCCAGTGACAATTTTGAACCTTATTGTGAGGAGACCAAAATCTAAAATCGACGTTAGAGTGTGGCATTTGTTTGTTCGTGATTGATATTAATTGGGTGTCTCATCGAATCGAATCCTTTTATTTAACCTATTTAAATGTAAAGTAACACCATAACTTCGCGATAGGATCTCAAAATTTGTTTGATGTAGGTACGTTGTTTACGTGACGTACACTTAAGAGCTCTCGAGTGCCCATTTTTAGGAACTCACTTGATCGATATATTTTATTGAACTCTACAGCATTGACAATAATGATTCCCTTTGCTTGATTGAGTATTATCGCGAATAAATATCACCAATTTGAAATTAGAACCACATTTCACTACCTACGCGCTACGCTCGTACTCGTATCCGATTTGGATTTTCCCTTGTAAGTAGAAAAAAGCGACAACGAACAGAGAACCCGCTGAGCGAAGCGAGTTCCTGACACTCAATATGTTAACAAGGTCCATCCAAACGTACCTATACATATACATAAGTACATATAGCATACTTAGGTCAGTATCTAACGTAACGGCCCTCATAATTATATACCCCTTTTTACAACTGTTGTCGTCATAATAGTACCTACTTAGCACTCTACTTAGTTTCAAATGTTATTATACGAGTAGGTCCTTACCTATAATAACATTTGAAACTTCTGTTTTCAGTTTTAAAATGTGTAGTTAGATATCTTGTCCATCATTTCATAGATGTTCTCTTGGGAAATAGGTTACCATTGGAAATATATTTAAAATAAAACCACTTAAATGATTATAATTTTTTTTATTTAAGTATTTTAATGCTGGCGTTTTTGACCGGTGATTCCTAAACGCAGCAGCTGAATGAAATCGCTTTAAAAGCGTCGGTCAAAAATACAGTGTCAGAAGGCCCTAAACACTGAAGACTCAAAATATAAATCTTAATTATTCTGTCTACTAAGCATATTTGTAATTCTAACCAGCGAGCTTAAAGTAATGGACCTATAACTAATGTGTAATTAAACATAACTAAATTATAAAAAAATCTTAAACAGTAGGTAATAAGATCAAGCATCCATCATCTTTACATAAAATAACTTTTTAAAATATCTAATCCCATTCCAAGTACAACAAAACTAAATTATAGTCCTAAACCCACAAAATGTAGTCAAATTATTGACCTAAATAGGTACCTGTACCTAAATACTTAGAGTAAAACTATAAACGCTGGTTTTTAAATTAAAATATTATAAATGGTTATGCAACCATAGTTCAGGTAGGTCGTCTGTGTATAACATATGTGACCTACTTTCCGTAGGCAATTAACTTCTAATCTATTACAAACACCATAACATAGATTATATCTATAAGTATACCTAAAACACTACTATACCATACTATGTATAGCTGAAGAAAGAAATAACACTTTTCGATTCTATATTTATCGATTGAGGATGAAAGATTAAAGTTGACCACGACTAACTGAACAGCCGCAGTAAAATAAATTTGATTACATACTAATGTAGGTAATATTAGACCCAACTGTAATTTATAATCAACAATAGAAAAAAAGTATTAAGACAACGAGTCCAGATTAAAGAACTAATGTTACTAAAATACAAAACTAATGCTGAAAATTTTAGCCTAACCATCTATTATAAATCCATTTTAACGTAACGTATGAACTTACAATATGGTTTAAACTGTATCATAGGCACCTACTTTATGAACCTATGAAGGGCATTTGACAAGTATAATTTAAAACTAAGAATTGTTAAGTTAAACATAAAATATCTCCCTAGTAATCCAAATATTTAGTCAAGGAAAAATAACACTTTATGCATTATTTTTAAATAGTTAATAGTAAGGTAGGTAGTTTCATCAAGTTGAAAATCATTTGAAAGTTTCATTTTAAATTAAAGTGATTTAAATAACCTATTAAAATTGAATGATTCAAGTAATCACTTAATTTGATAAGCATAACATAAAACTACTATGTAAGTAGGTAGACACCATATGCCATATACACTTAAATTAATTGTTTTAAACTTATTATATTAAGGTTATTTTAAATTCAGTATTACTATACTTAAGTATAATTTGAATATTAATAAAATTTAAACATAGAATATGCAATCGCATGTAAATATTTTTAATACCTACACTTAACATTATAATTACCATGTACCTAGTTGTACTTAACACAAACAAAATCTGAATCTGAATCACCCCTATCTTCATAAAAAAACTCATGAAACTTAAAAAATGCGCCCCTACTTATTAATCGCTCTAATATACTTATGCGAGTAAAATAAAAATTAAGTTACTCGAAATATTGTATTACTAAATGTAATACCTAGCAAAATTCGAAGGAAGTAGGTACCACCGTCAACACTGTTAATGGGCCATTTGTAATCCCTATTGCAACGGCATAAGGTCTACCAATGGCCGGTTAAGGGTGTTACTGTTTGTACCTATGTTAGATCGTCTGTAATAAGATTCATATTAGGTTAATTTAGTCTAAATCTATCACAAATCGTCAACTAGAACTGAAAACTGTAACTGTAAAATATTAAACAGTTTCAAGAAAATTAGCTACATTTAAGAAGCGTCATATGAATATAGTATCTATGTATAGATACGTGTTGAAATACATTAAAGTAAAATGAAGATATTACTTCAACTTACTTACAGTTTTAGATGAACCTGACATCGATCAGGTTTCCATCCAAGCGTGATCCATCAAATTGCTCTGTTTATGATAAGTTAAGGAATAATGTGTTTTTAGGGTTCCGTAGTCAACTAGGAACCCTTATAGTTTCACCATATCCTCCGTCCATATTCGATTTTTATAATTTGAAATTTAAAATTAATTTTGATGAAAATTTTCCATGTTATATCCAAAAGATTAACTAAAACCATTATTATTTTAATTCAGTGGTCACTTAATACCTATAAGTTAAAAGAAAAACGAAAATACCCGCGTCGAAACTCGGGTAAATACCGGGTTTTTTTTTACCTGCCCTCGGGTAAAATGCCATCTCTAAGCAGTACCTCCACCTTACAGTAAACCACAGCCAAATAGTACTAGACCCTACTCATAGTTTTGTGCTCCTGCCGGTGAGTAAGGTTGCCAGCCAGCTCAAAGAGGAAGCAGTGTGTTGACGACGGGGACCAAGAATACTATATCGGAGCGGCCAAGGTGGTCATAAATATCTGAACAAGGCCTCTATTGTCAAAGCGATAAAGTGCATTTTCAGATATTTTTGAGTACCCTGGTCGCTCCGATATACTTGATGGCGACTGTCCTTTTAGCGTCAACACAGTGAATCCTTCTTTATACATTTTAACCCTTCTTCCGTATTAATGGGTCGACAGCGCGCATGTGACACCCCTGGAGTTGCAGGCGTCCATAGGCAACATAGCATTGCTGCTTACCATCAGGCGCACCGAATGCTTGTTTGCCACCGTCGTGGTATAAAAATAACTTGTAAAAAGGATACGTCGGCACCTCTCAGCATGTTCGCGATGAGCGAAACTGGCGACAACGCAGCCCGGCGTCGTGAACTGAATGGAGAGTAGCTGACCAACTTGAGAGAGCTTCTCGCTCAGCAGCGCGAACGTGGTCGATAAGGGCAACTGAAAATGGTCGGGTTATACTTAGTCGGTTCATAAGTTCTGTCACTAGGGTTTGGACTGGTAAAATACGAACTGTTAGAGGTTGCTTTCTATTTCAATATATGATTAAAAAGCCTATTTAATACTGATTAATTTACGATATTATTTAAGGCAAATAGTTGTGGCAGTTTTACACAATTCCCTGTAACATTCGAAAAAGCGGAATAAAAAACCACGTCAAAAACACGCGCCCTGTTCGAGTTGATTTTGACCATCATTATTTTAATTCAATTTTAAGAGGCTTCAGTCTTGCATACTGCATTAGCTTGATCTTTAACCTTCATTTTAATATATAATTAACATGGGTCTGACTGACAAGAAGGCTAGTATACGCAATTTTGGAAGACTACCTTGATGTATGGCATCAAAATCATCGTGTTTTGCTCAAAACTGAAAAATACGTTGAGGTTCAGGAGAAGAATAGCTGAAGCACAGACTTGTAAGTCAACTAAATATTGGTTTTTAAATATGCCTTAATCATCTACTTTCATAAAAATAACAATTTGTAACTCTGGACAACTATAAAAATGATCTAAACCAATTTTTGTGAAGTACAATTTTCATAAATCATCGGCGTGTTTTGGACTGACAACAATCTTCAAGTTTACAAGGATCTATAAAATACGCGATCTTGATTATAAGTTAATCATATTATATTTTAATCTGTATGAAATATGCTTTCTAATCAGGTCTAATTTTTTTAAATAAAAGCTTTGTATTATATTTTATCACTTAAAACCCTTGTGACAGAACTTAAGGACCGACTAGGTATATATCAAGCTAAAAACAACTGCATTATTCAAAGTATAAGGTTACATTTGCATTGATCTCAAGGATTTTACTCACTCAAAAACTTCTTAAAGCTACATAAATACTCACATTACTAAACTGCAATCTCACTTCTCCCGTTGATGGTCCATTATTGTCAAAAGGCTGGTTAGGTGCAGAGAAATTAGGGCCGCCCATGGGCCCAGACATAGGACCGCCCATTGGCCCAGACATAGGGCCGCCCATTGGCCCAGACATAGGACCGCCCATTGGCCCATTCATCGGACCCATCATAGGACCAGACATCGGGCCGGACATCGGGCCGCACATTGAACCAGACATCGGGCCACCCATGGAACCAGACATCGGGCCACCCATCGGACCAGACATCGGGCCAGACATGGGGCCCGACATTGGCCCGGACATCGGACCAGACATCGGACCCGACATTGGACCTCCCATGGGGCCTGGGCCACCCGTGAACATCGGACCTAGTGTACGATTCGGCCCCGACATAGGACCACGAGGTCCTGAAGAAACCTTATTGTTCGGACCCTTGGCATAAGAAGGACCAGTTCCAGGGGCTGCCGGCTGAGCAGGAGCTGGTTTGAACAATTTTGAAGCCGGAACTGGCTTGATTGTTGGAGCAGATGGCTTGGCAGCAGGTGTAGATCGATTGACAACTGTAGAAATGTGTTGTGAGACGCGAGATTTAGCAGCAGCAGCAGCGTTTGGTTGGGGTTCTTTTGGAACTTTAGCATTTTTTGGACTCGGTGATCTCGAATGGCTTCCACTGGAAACTGAGCTTAAAGGACTGCCCTGGAGGTTCCTGTTCGTTTCCATAGTTGCAGCCTTATTGGCAGTTTCCTTTTTACTACTGTTTTGCGAACCAGGTGTAGATGGTTTCGCGTCAACATCTTTAAGACTTTCAACTACTGAATTGATCTGATTACCTTGAATTGATTTCAGTATTGTCATTATATCGTTTACTTCCATACCTTGATTGACCAAAGCTACAAGTGTTTCTAGAGCTTCTTTTGCTTTATTCTTATCATCTTCACTCTTCGAATAAGTGCTATTGTCATTGGAAGATTGTTCTCCTGGGGTTCTAAATATGGTGCTGTTCAACTCAGTTTCTTGGCCCTTCAGAAATCTTTCATAATGTTTGAGAATGTCTGTCAAAGGTGTTCCGTTTTTAGACAAGCCTGGACCAACACTGTTTAGACCTTTTGGTAAGATGCCATTGCAACCTGTTTTTATTATTCTGACAGTTAGAGGGAGGCCGTTAAATTTTTGACCGTTCAACATGGACACAGCCTGAAACCAAAAATATCATTGTACCTAAATATACAGGGTGGAAAGATAAGTCGGGCCCTGGAGGGAAACTACCTTAAAAACTTGAGATAGCTCAATTCGCTCAAAGGAGACATTCTTTTATTTTTCCTAAAAACTAAAACTGCATTCACAGATTTTTTCTTAATTTTCACTTTTTTCCATACTAATTGTATGAAAAATATTATTATTATTATTATCTTTCTGGTTCTGGTTCTCTTGTGCCCTAAACTTGGTTGGTATTTAGAAGTTTTTATCCTCGATGGAAACAGGATCGATTGGCATCAATTGTCATAAAAAATATTTATGGCAAAAATTACAAAATAAATACTTTTTTTCTAAAACTGTACTCTATTCCAAAAATTTGTAAATGCATGTCCCTTTAAAGAAATTAAAGAATGTTTCCTTTCAGTGAATTGAGCTATTTCAACGTTTTAAGGTAGTTTTCCTCCAGGGCCCGACTTATCTTTCCACCCTGTATAGACATTAGGCGGGTCCAAATAGACCCAGCAGCCTCGCGGGAAGCAGCTCGGGTAGTGGAGACACGCCTTGGCCGGCAAACGTACGAGCGTCTAAATACATGCCCGAGGTGCTTCGTGCGGCAATGAGGGTTTCTGCGATCGAGTATTTCACTAGATGGCATCACCGTGGCGATAAGTCTAGCTGTCATAATCAACCAATCATGTTTTTTTTTTATTTTAACTAATGGCTTTGGGTGAAGGCCATTAATTAAGATTTTTTTTTTTTTACTTACAACACAAAACATGTAATACTTACACTTAAGTTTGATATGAATAAACGGCTTTTTTATTTTTTTTATTTTTATTATAATTAATGGCTTTTACTCCTCGCCTATTTTAGCGAGGTGAATTCTGCCAATGTCAAGGTACACTTATGATTTCATTCATTTAAATTAAATAAAAGCAACGTTGTTCGGTTAAGGCCTTGTTGATAGTAAAGTGATAGCCTCCTTACAAACACGTGGGTGGCCGGCGCGGGACCCCGGATAACCGTTTGTTCAACTAAAGGATGGTTACTCGCGTTTTGGGACAAATTTTTCATTAGCTGCACACTTGTTCGTTAGGTCACCGCACAATAAGCTATCAATATTACACACTGAACTACGTAAATGAGCAAAAAACAATAAACTATTCTAAAGACGACGTAGCCATCTTGAAGCTTAAACGGAAATCATGTTTAATCGTATTATTTTGATTCGTGGATTTTGACAGCTTCTGTCAAAAAGACCTCTCGCCACGGTGCTCGGCCTGTGTGGAATTTGATTATTAAAGTATAGGTTGCAGTATATTAAAATAAACGAACAAATACCTATACATCCTCAAATATTAAGAAGTACCGCTCAAAACCTCAAAATCGAGAACCATGACGACTTTCACGAAAGGTGCATGGGCGCCATCTTGGATTTCAGAACTGATATACCAAATCGAAACAGTGTATCTTCACAATTGGCGATTAGTTTAATCTCGATTGAAGATTAGTTTAATCTCGATAGACGATTAGTTTAATCTCCATTGACGATTAGTTTAATCTCCATTGACGATTAACGAAAGAAGTCTCTACTTAACACTTTCGCAACCAATAACCCGCCTGGCAGGCACTCGTAATGTTTGCTCAGATGCCGGGCGCGCGGCGTGCAGCATTCCGTTGCACTTGTTAGCCCGCCTGGCGGGTTCTGTTGGTTTCTGGGGTATTGTTCAAAACTTTGCCCGGTTGCGAAAGTGTTAAGAAAGTATACGTGCTGGAAAAGAGTAGAAAGATACAAAATGGTTAACCTGTAAGGCTTCAAGCGGGTGCCTGTACATGACTCTTGCATAGGAGTGGGGGCTGGCGAAAGTGACCACGCACATTACTACCTCGCCCGCCAGGCTCAACACCTCCTTCAGGTCTTCTTTGGAGCACCGGAACTAGGAAACACACATTACAAGTACACATTAATATACCTACAAGTAAGACCACTTACTTACTCATCTTGAAGTGAGTGCGATCTGATTACAGTCGAGTTCTCTAATCTCGATGCAAGTTTTTGAACAAATATGGGTGTGGGCATTTTCACTTAAGTAACTCTGTACCATTAACGGCCGGCTAGCAATCGTCACAAAACTGACGGTCAATGTCAAATCCCATACATTTTGTCAGGAATGTGACGTTTAGACGTTAATACTGAATGACGACTTAAATCGTGCTTTAAAGTAAAAGTTAAAATAAAAATGCCCGCGCACACGACCTTTACCCCATAACAATAAGGTCGCGTTCACATATGTGTCTCTTCAGGGGGCCCACTTTGTCGATATGGTGTTATTAGTACTTCCTAAAACTACACAATATACGTATCTATTAGTCAAAGAATGAAGTGTCTTGTAAATCGACAACGGGGCCTTTTGACTAAAATCGTCCACTAATTTTAAAAATAATATTCGTATTGGAGAACTGTACAGAGAAAAACACCTAGGTGGCATATAGTAGATTGTTAACCAAGGGTTGAAAGTGACCCATTTCACCTGAGATATTTCTGGCGCTCGAACGAAGTGAGAGCGCCAATAGTTCGAGGGTGAAATGGGTAATTTCACCCGAGTTAAACACTCTGCTTTTCATTTCGACTGTGAGGAAAGTACAATACCACAAGCACATTTTATAAAACAGGTATACCTATAAAGAATAATCTATAAAAAAGTTAAGTAAAATTTGAACAATTTGAAAAAGACTAATTCAATGTTTTGCCGGTGGTTGGGGAGCAGGGCATCCGGGTGGGCACCGGCTCAATCCACAATTAACACAGCTAATTACTTTCCACCCTAAGGATGTAAAAGCAATTTTCCACCCGGCTATCTACCCAGGAAAATAAAACTTTCCGAACTCCTGTTCGAAAAAAAACCATCGAGATGAAAAAAAAATAACTTTTCGTCATACTAAACCAAAGAGAATGGAGTAGAGTAAAAATACAAAAATTAACTGAGGTTTACTAAGTTCCATGAATGGGTTACACTTTAATAAGGAATTACACTTACATTTTTTACTAAAACCCAATTTTGAAGCGCGCCCTCTATACCCAAAGTAGTTAAGTACTCTGGCTTCACCCCATACAAGCCCTTGGGATCTGATCGCCATACATCCATGTCTAGACCCCATGGGGCTTCGTCTCCTCCCTTTTTCCTGTGAAGGAAAACATTAATGATAATGTACAGTCGCCATCAGATATATCGGAACGGCCAAGGTGGTCACAAATATCGGAACAATGCCTCTATTGTCAAGGCGATAAACTGCATGTTCTGATATTTTTGGGGACCTTGGCCGCTCCGATATATTTGATGGCGACTGTACACATGATGATTTTCAATAACCTAGGGCCTAGTTATTACATCTCATTTTCGCAAAAACTCTCAATACTTAGTAGCCTGGTGGTAAGACGTCCGACTTTCAATCCGGAGGTCTCAGGTTCAAAGCACAGCAAGTACGAGGTTTTCGGAAATTATGTACAAAATATTATTTGATATTTACCGTTCGCTTTTCGGTGAAGGAAAACATCGTGAGGAAACCGGACCTAATCCCAATAAGGCCTAGTTTGCCCTCCGGGTTGGAAGGCTAGCTGGGAGTCACTTTCGAAAAAGCTAGTACCTACACCAAATCACGGGATTAGGTTGCCAAGCGAACTCCAGGCTCAATTGGGCTGTGGCAAAAGCGCTGTTTGACTGTGGTTTTCTGTAATGTAGAGGTACATCCCAGTCAGGCTCTGCTCCAGATTTTAGCGAGATGACATTAGCTGAACTGTGCCATACCACACAAAGCGAGATGGCATAGACTTTTAGTTTGAGGATGTACCTGGGTCCAACAACGTTTATAAATAAGGGGGATAGTTATGTGTATAAGTATCAATACTTAAGAATTATGATTCAAGTATTTTGTTAAAACTTGTTGAATAAACAAATAACTTACTTTTTGGCTTGTGGACCCTCGTTCTCTTCATGGTCTGATTCACCATCTAAAAGAAATATTAATAACACATGAACTACTCCTTATGTGATCCTAAACCTAAAACATTACAGCTTCCCTCTTTAGTTATAAAAACCGGCCAAGTGCGTGTCGGACCACGCATAATGGAGGGTTCCGTGTCTTCAATGGAATAAGAACCAAACTAATACCAAAATCTGATGCCTACGGAAGAAGTTTTTTGAAGATAACTCAAAAATGGCTGAACCGATAATGTTCAAAACAATTTTCGTAGACAGTATGCATAAGGCGCATCTTCTCAATTTTTTAAATATTTTTTTGACTTACGATTCAAAAGTTACAGGGGGACACAATTTTTCTGACTTTATTTTTAAAGACCTATTGATTGATGAGCCGACATGTTGATATTTGGTTAAAAAATATTTTTGGAATTTTGTTACATGTATGGAGTGCCCCCGCCCTAAAAATATTTTTTGTCAGCAATTTAACTACATAACTAAGTAGCGGCATACAAAATACACCTTATGTGTAAATTTTATTAAAATATGTCTTATAAATCTTGAAGCAAATCAAATTATTTTGTTCAATATTTTTTGATTTGCAATTTTTTAAGTAGTTACACTACTATATATAAACTGAAAATAGATGTCATATACTTCAGAAAAAGTGACCAAACCCTCCGGTGTCCGAGGCCAGATATAGATCTGGATATTGGATTAGATAGCTATCTGGTATCTGGCCTCGGACACCGGAGGGTTTGGTCACTTTTTCTGAAGTATATGACATCTATTTTCAATATGTCTTATAGTTTAAGAGTAAAATGGCTGTGACATATGGACGGACGGACAGACAGACATGACGAATCTATAAGGGTTCCGTTTTTGCCATTTTGGCTACAGAACCCTAAAAATGCAAGAAAAAATAGGTTTCCTTAAAAAGTGTTTCTTATATCATTACAGTCAAGTTCTAAAATATCAAAACAATTCATGGAACAATAATATGTGTATACAACCTTAAACCCATACAAATAAGGTTGTGTTCACATAATTTTGTCATTCACCGGCTTCGTATATCTGTTGGCTGTGAAACAGCCAACTAAAAAAATATTTGTTTAAATTTGAACTCTGACACATAATCAAAAGAGTTGAAAAGGTGGGGTTATATTTGGGGTCTTGAATTAGGTCACCGAGTTTAATAGAGAACACTTCATCATAGGCTTTTTGCGATGATATTATACCTGGTGGTGGAGGAGATTCCACCCTAAGTTTCACATTATTAATAGACTGTGAACTCAGGGTTTTCTTAGCCGCACTTCTCACTGATGTGCTACCAAAGATTGCCTCAACAACCTTCTTGCTTTTATCTTCGGACAAGCTAACTTCGCACGGCCCACACTGTAAAAAAAATTACAGTATGTTCTACTAAAAGAATATTCTAATATTTTTTATTTTATTTATTGATGTTCAGGACAACACCCAATGAATGTGTTAAGGTGTTGCCTTAACACATTCATTGCCACCCAGCCAAACAAGACATCCGCGCCCGGCCACAAAAATTTCGTCATATAAAACTGTAGTACCACAATCTTGACTGTCGGGTTGTCTGGCCTGGGAACGAAATCACAAAATACCCGATAGTCGGGTTTTCGGCACTGAATGTGTTAAATAATATTCCCAACATGACCGATGGTTGGGCAAACAAATGTCATTTTGGAACATAGAATGTAAAAACAAGAATGTTATGTCAACATATGCCTGTTATAGGCCCCGGGTATAGGCCTGGACACTGGCGGCCCGGTCACTTCTTTCTTCAAATATGACATCTATTTAAGTTTAATACCTGTACTATAATAATATACAGTTAGGTGCATAACTGAACCAATGTGCATCACTTTGACATGCTTCTTTCATTATTTCAGAAGAGGCTAGTTATTAAGTTACTATTTTATTATTAATTGGTAACAATGCTAATAAACTTACTGACCTATTATGTTATTGTAGATAAAAATAAACATTTTCTCTATTAGATAATATTTGGTACTGACTCAGTTTTGCACCGACATCGTTAAATGAAGATAAGTCTGATCAATTACGGAAAAAATAAAAACTCTCAGGTTATATTTGTTTGTCTCGGTGTCAGCTATGTATCCATATGAAAAGCCAATTTCGATTCATTGCATTCACAATCTTGATTTTTTTATTCATCCCTGATTTTGAACCAAAAACCGTTAAACTACTTTTTTTTATTTAACCCAATATTTATATTTTTCTTTTACACAACCAGGTAAGACAATTAGTTGAAATAGTACATTATATGCTCTTTAAAATGAGGTGTATGACTTTTATATCACTCATGTATTTTTATGGTTATCTCAGAATGAAGTCCGCTACAAAAATAAACTAACAAGAAATTTGTTCGGCCATTTGCCTTGACTCAGTTTTGCACCTGACTATACATCGCCAGTAAATAATTACAAAAATAAGCCTGATTTAAATGATTGATAACTAAAATAATGGTGGTAGAATTCCTTACTTTAAATGAGTTACTGAATTGGGAATGCCTAAGAAAAAATGAAATAATGGGAAAAATAAATTAGGTGAAATTTTACAGTTTTCGGTATGAAATTGAGAAAAATGTATAAGTTGGAAGAAAATAATTTGTGAAGCAGTTTTGTAGCGGTACCCAAGGATTAATATTTTACGTTTAGAACTTTAATGTAAATTTGATTGTTATCAAATTATTTACATTTTACTAAGGTACTAATATTGACTCAGTTATGCAACTAACTGTATATATGTACATATGTATAATATTGGTTTATTCCAAGACCAACTGGGATCAATTTTTGTTAGTATGCTATATCTAAGTAATTACTACTATGGTTAGTATAGCACAACACAACTAATGTTAGTACTTATTATCACAGAAATGGAATTTTATTATCAATTATCATATGCTATATCACATTTAAATATAAAATGACATCAAAATAAATCAACAAAAGATTAGAATGAAAATTAATAGAAAACAGATTTCATCCGAATTCAATTAAAATGTAAGATTATAAAGTGGAAATTAAAATGTTTGTACTGTATGTGTGAGGTTAAAAAATTACCTTTTTCACCAAGAAATCTGTTATCTCGAACAAAGTATACTTTTCAGGGAAATTAGACAGCAACAGAGGCAGAATTTCTTGCTTCCGCTTAGAGCGAGAATTTGATTTTTCCGTCTCGGGCACCTCATCCGCCTTGGAATTGTTACCATCCCCTTGTTTCTCGATATTTTTTTTTGTATTCTCATCCTCTTCATTTTTCACATTAGATTGTGTACTGGTACTTTGACCATTGTTACTCATGATGCAAAAATTATGGTAATACTACCTATATTAACTTTGAACAGTAGATTTACTTGGGCTTTTTAAATTATAAACTATGTACGATGTGGCCGCACAATAAAGACCTTTCAGGCTTTCACATAAATTCGTAAAATCGAAATCGACGCCGGTGATTTCTATTTTCTTCCTTGCACTTACACGCTGTATGCTTGCTATGCTTGCTTATGCTACGCTGATCGCTGACGCTGACGTTTCGTTTGACGTTGACTTTTATGAGGTGTTTTTTTGAGGTTTAAGTTACCTTCGAGTTCTTTTGTAGACTTTATATTTGTATCGGAAATAACAGACATGGCTACTCCATCCGGGTTGAATTTGAATTCTCTAAGTTTGTAGGGTATGGTTCGGTATTAACCAGGGATCAGAAGACAATCCGGATAGTACTTTTACTATATTTCCCTAACCACAGTTGAACCTTATTACCGAGCAAAACAGTCGTTCATAGGTCACTAGTAAAAAGTAATAAAAACGGTCCGATAGAGAGCATAATGTAGGGGGCGGTGTCTCACTCGCACAATGCTGCCAACTTATGAAACTTACCAATGTGGTTTTATTTATAGTCTGGCAAACCATTTCTGTCAGTAGAAGCGCGCGGCAAATTCAAAATACGTACATGTGGCAACCCTTTCCTTATGGGACACCGTATTTCATGACGAACATTTCAATTTACATTGAATTTGTTACTAGGTTATTTCACTCTTTCATCTTAAGCGCGAGTGAGATAGAACTCCTGCAACGTTCTACATTGAATTTAAATTCGTTTTTATGGCATATGTCAATTGCCTCAACCAGATAATTTGTTACAGTTGATGACAGAGCAGACGAAATATATCCGTCTCCTTTTTACACACCGTGAATGTCACGTAATGAAAGGGGTGGAAATACCAACTAAAATTAAAAACATAGAATTTGATGATCATTGCTGCTTTTTTCACTGATTCTGAGTGTTGTCATACTTTTGGTCGCTGTACATTGCTACTGCGTTCGTTGACTGGCCAGACTATATGTAGTTAAATTGAAGGAGAAAATATTTTTATGGGGGGCGCTCCATGTAACTAAATTACAAAAACCAATTTTTTCCCCTAATATCAACATGTTGCACATCAATCGATAGGTGTTTAAAAATAACATTGAGGTTTTTTTTGAACATTTTGTGATTTAGTGAATATTTTCAGAAATATTCGCCTCGAAAGTCAGAAAAATTGAGTGAACGGTAAGCAAGTGCGTACACGATATACTACTATGGTTGTAGATGTAATCGAATCGAAATAATGGAGCCGGGCATATTGCTAGAGAATATCGATATCGATAAATTTTATCGAGATGCCGTAGATGGCGCCACTTTACTTTACACGTATAGAATCATCTCGTCAATTTACCGAAATGGAATATATACCTACTATGACGTTGGTGATATACAGTGGCGTTGGTGAGCTTCGTTACCAACAACAACAATAGCCATCTTCAACCGTGGGAATGGCTTAATAAATAATTAAGAAGATAAATTTGAAAAAAAATTCCCAAAGAAAATTCGTATTCTCAAACTTTTATCGTATATCTGGTGTGAGTAAGTCTGTCAAAAAATAAGAACAATATTTTTTGTGGTTATTAATTATATCGAAACGGTATCAGGTGAACTCTCTCATATGACGGAGCCACGTTATTATTTTTATTATCATATGGGACTAAATGCTGGTGCATGAAGTTAGCAAATTACCATTTAAAAAAAACATAGTATATGTTGTTTTGGTAAAAACGACAGAACTCTTCATGAAACCTTTTAGGACACACTATAGTGCACTCTACAACTATAGTGCATGCTAAAAAAAATCATCTCATAAAAAGTAATCTGTTAAAATTTGATATGCTAACTTCACGGATATACGATCAAAGAATCATTATGGAGTTACGCGCATCTCCGCTGCGGAACCGACACCGCGGCACCGCTACAAAAATTCGCCGAGTTATCCGTGGAATTGAGCGCGAAACAATAGCTAATCCGACTGCTCTAACGCGCATATATACCATCGCGCTATCTCTGCCACGCATGGTTTCGCGATCGATCCGCTAGTCCACGGTCACATCTCTGCACTCTTTCAGCAAGGAGATGTGAACTCGGACTAGCGGACCGGACGCGAAACCAAGCGCGGAAACGCTACGTATTATTCCGGCTTTATACAGCTACAACTCGGCGAAAACGTGCAGCGGGGCCTCTAAGGGATTCTGCCCTAGGGATGTGCAAACCTATTAGGAAACAAAAACACTGATAACTAGTATTAAAAATACTTTAATATTTTTACACAAATTGGCAGATACCACGATAAATTAATACTCAATTATTAATGTAATGAGTTTATACAATAAATGATTATTTAACAACATAAAAAGCACTAAGCTGAATGGATGTATCCACTAGGCACAATTACGCCATTAACACATTCAGGGCCGAGAACCGACTGTTGGGTTCTCTGTTCGTCGCTAAAACGCGCTACAGACGACGAACACGTGGCTACGGGCTACGAGCGTAGCACGTAGCACT
Organism: Pammene aurita; assembly: GCA_947086415.1. Lineage (NCBI taxonomy): Eukaryota > Metazoa > Arthropoda > Insecta > Lepidoptera > Tortricidae > Pammene > Pammene aurita. Next base: position 16,181,436 of record OX352305.1, on the reverse strand, counting down.
AGATGGCACTGAATATCTTAAGAGATCTTTCTTACTTGTAGCTACTTTTTTCGTTGCATAAATTTACGTATTTGGAAGAAAATTTAGCAAAGAAATAATGAATTACTTATAACAATTATTGTCTTTACTTTAATGTATTTTTATTTTATGCTTCAATTGCTACCATCAAAATATAACGCTCAACGTAAAAACGTGTACAGCTTATACCATTCGGAAACGAATTTACATATTATTTATTAATAGTCATATTTTTCAACCATCATCTAAATCATGAAATAAAACAATTAAAAACGGATTTTATCGCGTGTACTGAGCTTAAATTACATCCCGACGTTTCGAACACTTTACAGCTTTCGTGGTCAACGGGTCGACTGAGGAAAAATATACAATTACCTCCGTTCAAAAACTATCACAATATGCAAACCTACCCACATATTAAATATTAAACAAATTTAGTGTTTGCCAGAGGGGCCTTTATAAAAAACAAATTATTTATTATTACAAAACAAATTATTAAACAAATTATTTTTATTATCATTAATTATTATTTTTTATTTTTTTTAAATTAGTATTAAATATATTATTAGTGTACACACTGTCCACCATTATGGTCTCACAGTCCTATGTCTAGCTTGCTCCTTAACCAAATGAATAACTGGATCCCAAGCTGGTGGTACCGAAAAACCATCCTCTCTGTTGAAATTTAGATATTTTTTAATCTCGATTGCCTCTCGCAACATCCGGGGAATGTATCGTTTCTCCTTGACGAGGATTTGCGGTTTGTCAAATTTAACTGAGTGGTTGGGCCTATCCATGACATGCTCACAGACTGCTGACCTTGGTCGACGGTGCTTTACATCGGCTATATGTTCCTTTACCCGAGTAGAGATGCTCCGCTTAGTCTGGCCTGCATATGATAGACCACATTCACATTCCAGCCTGTAGACCCCTGCACTCTGTAGAGGAGTAGCCGACTTCACTGACCTCAGGAACTGTGACATCTTCTTCATTGGCTTAAAGTAAGTTTTGATAGAAGCACGTTTCAAGATGTTGCCAATCCTGTCAGTGACTCCTCGGACAAAAGGCAAGATGGCAGGCCGGCGCTCAACTGTAGGAATCTTCATCCGAGCCTTCTGATTGAGCCGTGGAATCTTGAGCCCGTTTGCTTGAAGTGCATCCTTGGCATGCCGGAGTTCCGCCGCCAGGTGCTGCTCATCACATATCCTCTGGGCTCTCTGAAACAAAGACTTGCCTACAGTAGCTAGCTGACTGGTGTGGTTCCAAACGTTCGAAACATTTTTCGTAGTTTTTCAAACTCATGGCTTTTTTTAAACCAAGACCACACGTTTGCGAATCCAGTATATCAAACGCGTCATTAAAAAGTTTCAATAATTCAGCCGTAGCATTAATATCTTTAAATTCTTTCAAATGTAACTGGCTTTCGCAAAAGGTTAGGGCATTAGCTACACTTTCACTAAAGAGTTGAGTTGCAAGTCTGACATTCATGATCTTGGTTTTGAAATATATGTGATTTGACCTTAATTTGTTCGCTAAGTGGAACAATTCTTCTTCTTGCAGTTTATGTAGATTTGTGATATAATTCCAATTTATAATGTTACATTTGCTGTCATAAAAACATCCATAAAATTCCAAAGTATTTCTTATTAACTTTAACATATGACACGGATCTAGAAAAAAATGTACTTTTTGCCCAGTTTCAGGATCCACTATGGTTGTTTGCAAGTGATTGGGGTCTATGTTGCAGCCTAACTCTTCAGCCATGTTGATGTTGGTTTTGGTTCCATCACACGTTAAAGCTTTTATTTCAACACCGGTTTTATGGACCAATTGAAGAGCAGTTGTGACTAACTGTGCTCTTAGCTTTGCAGATGTACCTTTTATCAAAAAATAACCTATGGGTACCTTCCAAGTTGTGTTAATACCGACCAATAAAAACACTAACGCATCGGTTGCGCAAGGTGCTCCATCAACCGCATGGTCGAATCCATAATCAACGTGACCAAAGTGACGTTGGGTATTCTTGTCCCATTCAGGAAAGTCCTTGATCTTCATTTCGTCAAGTACTAGAGTACAAAAAATTTTTTATTCGGGTTGGCCTCCTTCAAGGATTTTATTGAATTAAGAGCTTCCTGTGTGAATCCTGGACGGCCATTAATATTTGAATACCATTTGGTTATTGTTCGTGGATGTGGCAAGGATGTTCCAAATGTTTTTCTAACATAACGATATGCTTTCGGTGAATAATAGTGAAGGGTTAGTGCGAAGCACCGCAATTCTGGAGAAAATGGTTGCCGCGTTATCTTTCCCTTTACACTATTATTTAACTGTCTTTTCAAAAGTTCTGCACTCTTTATTCCAATATTTTGTAGAATGTGTTTCTGTTCCTTATCTATCAATGCTTTTTCATCTAAAGTTTTCAAAAGCTCTTCCAAAGTTGCCACTTTCTTTTTTAAATAACGGGTCTTTGACTGAAGTCGCTTGATTTTTTTGATTGATGCCCTATTTTTTCCGTAAGTTTTCTTTTTCTGGGGGACAATTCCTCGGGTTTATTTGGCGCATATATTTGCCGTTGGTTACTACTTCCTGGAACTGAACCTTCGACGATAACCGATGATGTCGATGATGTCATTGTCACGTCACTATGTTCTCGATTATTCTCGATCACATTCACTGTTTTTGGGGTGCTCTAGAATAAAGATGACAAATTTTAATTAAAAGAATTCAGAGAAAGTAAAATTTTGCTATGTAATTTAATTTAAACTAGTAGTCCGCCTCGAACTGAGAACTCGCGATTTTCTTGCAAACGAGTGACCAATATAACAAGACCCTAATGATGATTTTTTCGAGAGCTCCATAACCCCTTGATCGATCATGCACATGAACGAACTCTCAAATTGTATTGAGCTCCACTGCAACCCCAACAAATTTCATACAAATCAGAAAAACTTTCCCGCAGAAAGGTTGAGGGAGGCAATGGCTGAGATATTCGTCATACTCGTGAACGGGTGCTGTTTGTGGAAATCGGTCTATTTAGGCTAACTGGGGCTATACAATTACGTAACTTTTTATTAATCATATGTAATTTTAATTTAATTGGCTTTAGACACAACATACATATTTTTTTATTATATAGAATATATAGATCAAGCCTTGGAGACCTTATACATCTCTAAGGATAATTTGGAAATAGTATATTTTTTGTATAATAGAATCACTTACTTTTTATTATTATTATTATTTAAATTCAAAATGCGTTTCTAACTGTTGATGATGGATTATAATAATTTGGAAATTTAGGTAGAAGACAGAGTTCAGGTAAGAAAGTATATCAAACTTGTGTGTAATTCATTTTCAAATAGTCAGATTGGGACTCATAATCTTCTTTTTTCTTTGGTATTTTTCTTAAACTATAACCTATTGTTGGTTAATCCAACCTTGGTTTGATATGTTTTATTATAAAACAACGCATTTATATGTATTTTAAAGTTTTGATGTACTGTTGTTTTGATAAAATAATTATTCTCGGGTTTTGACCCCGAGACGATGTAGGGTTAAAACCGGTGTAGTTTGTTTTTTTTTTCTCTTTTACTTTGATAAACTATCTGACGTGTAAAAGTTCCCTTGTGGCTTACTTACTGAATAAATGTTTGAGTTTGAGTTACTAAAGTTATCGCGCGACAACTATTCAAAATCAAAAAGCCATCGAAATGCACAGACGTCTAGGTAGCCGAAGTCGTTTGAAAGAACTTCACTTACGCTCCGCTCGTCCGATAAGTAGTACATAATAGAAAATTGTCCTTAGTTTACAACCAGTTGAGGCCTACTCGATAGAGAGCGTAAATCTTAACTATGGCTATATTAGACACAATCAACTTACCGACAAAAACAAAGTGGGTATCGCATTATTTGTTAGTCTCCTTTTTTTGTTAGATAAATTCAGAAAGTGTGACGGGGTGAAATGTCGTGAACAAATGCTGCTGGTACGTGTCGGTATCCATTCTGGATGTCTATTGCAAGCTTTAGTCCACTCGTTTTTAAATTCTATATTTTTAGGGAATCTGGAATCATAATATAATGTACAGTCAGCTGCAAAGAAAGATACCCCCCCCTGCAACTTAGTATGCAGCGGGGGCCTATTTCGTTGCAAGCTGACCGTACCAGTAAATCATACCGTAATCCTAGTACCTATTATTAAGGTAAGCTAATTCTGATTAAGAGTCCGGTAAAGTTTCTTTTTTCAATTTTGCTCAAGTTTTCGTTTTTTTTTTTTTTTAATACCACGACGGTGGCAAACAAGCATACGGCCCGCCTGATGGTAAGCAGCTCCCGTAACCTATGGACGCCTGCAACTCCAAAGGAGTCACATGCGCGTTGCCGACCCTTTACAGAAAGGAGGATTCACTGTGTTGACGACTAAATTACTGTTTTACCGTAACTAAGACTACTACGAGTATTCGTTTGTATACATATTTTTAATGATCGTTTCTTTTTAAACTAAATAAGTGTAACACTTTTCAGGGTTCCGTACCTCGAAAAGAAAAAACGGAACCCTTATAGGATGACTTTGTTGTCCGTCCGTCCGTCCGTCTGTCCCTGCGTCCGTCCCTCCGTTCATCCGTCCGTCCGTCCGTCCGTCCATCCATCTGTCAAGACCCTTTTTCTCAGGATTGCGTGGAGGTATCAAGCTGGTATTTATATCAAATAGTCAGGTCTACTGTCCCTTGGAGCTGTAAAAAAATCAAATATCTAAACCAACGCAATCAAAAGATACAGCCGTTTATGCCGCAAATTTTCGAAACTCGCAAGGGAATCAAAACCTACAGGGTACTTCCCGTGAACTCAGAATCTTGAAATTTGGTACGAAGCAACGTCTTATAGCACAGATACAGGAAAAGTTGCAATAACCGTAAATTTTTACTCACATCATATAATAAAAATATTTTTAACAATGTTAAAATTACTACCCCTATATACCTACAGCCTACAGGTTTGTACGGAACCCTCGGTGCGCGAGTCCAACTCGCACTTGGCCGGTTTTTTATTTATTTTATGTTTTATTTCTAAATATTTCTCCTCAATCTAATAGCTATTTCGCGATTTTTGCTTGGAGAGGCGACAAATGTAAGAATTTTAAAGATTACAATGATGCTAAACTGGTACGTAATAGTACATTACTTACCTAGGGCTGTAAAAAAAAGAAAGCCCGAAATCGCAGGTATTTGGGACCCGAGCCGCAGGCGAGGGTTGTAAATATGCGATAGAGGGCTTTCTTTTTTACTGCCCGTGGTGAGTACACAATTTTACGTCCCCACCTGGCCATAATGCGCTCGCTACGCTTACGGTAAAACTCACATTATGGCCAGGTGTGACGTAAAATATATAAATAAATTTGAAAATTTGTATTTTAAGGAATAAATGTAATATAAAAATAGTATGTAGTAGTGTAACTACTTCAAAAAAAAAAAATAACTACTTCAAAAAAAAAATTGCAAATCAAAAAAATATTTAACAAAATAATTTGATTTGCTTCAAGATTAATAAATGTAATAGTTTTTCTTTCATTTTCATACATATTTTATAAACATGAGTACGTTTACCTAGAGCAATTATAAGAAAAATTGCTCAAGTTTAGGTGGTATTTTTGGGTATGCATTAAAATATTTAATTTAATAAAAATGTAGAGATGTAAAGTAAAAATTTTAAGTTTGACTTTATGCCTTAATCAGATATTATAAAACATATAAGAGGACATAATAAATAATATTAAAAAATAAAGCAACAAGTTTGCACGAATCAACGTCCTCACTGAACAACCTCTGCAACAATTGAGTTTACGGGTATCAAATAGTAATAAATATGTACCAATATTATATTTTTGCAATAACAAGACTTTAAAACTATCTTATCAAATGCAATGAGGGTTTCCGCGATCGAGTTTTTCACTAGATGGCAGCACCATGGCGAGGGGTCTAGCTGTCATAATTCACCAATCGTGTTTAATTATATCTTTTTTGATTGGTGGATTTAGACAGCTGCTGTCAAAAAGACCCCTCGTCACGGTACTGCCATCTAGGGAAAATCTTGATCACGGAAACCCTCATTCATGTGCGTTATTTTATTATAAGCGATTTCCGTTTTCAAATCCGTTACCGGACTCTTTGTTAAATGTATCGTCAATATTAATTTTGTTTTTCATAATGCCTTAGGAACATATGTGTTCATAAGGTTCCATAGGTTTTAAGTATCTTATAGCGATTGGCGCTTACGTTGCGAAGCATCGCATTAGTATGAAGCGTCGTTAGCAATAGTGCAAGCGCCAACCGCCATAAGGTACCTTTAATCACGGAACGTCACATACTACTTTAATACAGTTGCTAGGTAAATATTCTCCGACAAATGGGCGAAGCGCTAATGACAAGAAAGGGACATTTAAAATTCTGGATACCTCCTTCATATCCTACTAGAACTAGACCTACTGGATCATTACTTGATATATTTCGGATTGATGTATTGATTAAATTAAATATAGCAATATATCGATATTAAGACAGCACAGCTCTAGATATGACGGGAATATTATGTCTATGCAAACTTCAAAACACTAGACCAATAGGTAGGTAATCGACTTTACAGATATTAATACATGGTCCATAATCGTATGAACTCATCATAAAGTCCACACAAATGGAGCCAAGTATCATATTTGCTTGCAATTTCAAACAAATTACAGAAGGCAGTCGTCCTTGCGTTCTGAAATATGGTAAGTGTCAAACGTCAAAATGGTCAAACCAAGTATCTCTAGAGTTGAAACACGCGTTCGCGCAACAACCTTCTCTGTTATACCCATTGAAAGTTTAATAAAACCATCCCGTTCAATCTCGGTATTATTATTGGCATGACAGCTCTATGGCTATTATGTCTAGGTCAAAATGGTTTCGGAATAAAAATCGATTGTGTTTAAATCTATTCTGTAAACGATTCTTGATTTCCAATTTTGATTAAAACGTTTATTATAAACATAATGATTATTAAAGCAAAATTACACTTACTGGTGAAATGTTATACCATCTTTTTGTAAACTAGACGTAGTTGAACATCTTTTGCATCTAAAAACAGCACAGAAAGGCATTTTCACTGAGCTTGTCATCAACTGACAACGATGGTAGAAATGCGTGACACCGATTATTGAAATAGTTTTTATAGATGTACTAGATTTTCCGCCAATACTTTTGACAGAGGGGAAATGATACTTAGGGCCCCTCCTGGTTTAGAACTCTCTGGATATAGAGCCCATCTTCGAGATCATGAAAAAATAAGTCTTACTAGGTCTTAAATGGGCGCTAGTATGTATAACACGATGTAAATTGTTCTTGAATAAATATCATATCATATCATATGGCGTCAAGTTGAAAATACAAGAAAATAACGTTAATGAATCAGTGGTTTTACCGCTCCAAATTTGAACTCACGGTAAAGTCTACTTCAAATAACCTACATACCAAATTCCGGTGGGAGCATACAATAGGCATGGTGAATTTTTTTCATGTATGGTATCAATCGATTCGTTTTGTTGTGAGGATCAAATGTCTATATGGGGCCAATTGCGTTAAAGCAACAGAAAAGTCAGAAATGAGACTTAAAGTCCGAGATTTGCATTTGTTTCTCAAAACGCTCCTAACAAAATGACGTGCAAAAGTGACGTCACGATCACATAGTTGCCCTGTTTAAAGTATGGAAAAATATGAAATTGCTATTTTTACAGTGAAATGTTGCGTTTATGTGTATGGTTGCCATACAATTTATTTTACAGTGCAATGTTAAAAATCATTTCAATTCACACTTTAAAAAATCGTAAAATTTAGAAATTTTGCAGCTTGATATCTTTGAGCCACTTCAAAAGAATTTATAAATTTTCACTTTAGTTGGATATATTGATCATTTTGCATCCTATCAACTAAAGTTTATTGCATAAATCAATATGTGTCATCATGCCTATTTTAAGATTCGAATCTAATCGCAATTTTGTGCATTTGTATTATTTTTGAGCTAACCACTCCAAATTTTTTGACCATAAACTAGGCACTTCACCGCCTTATTTTAAACCGTAAAAGTTAACCTTGCGGGACAGTTTTGAAATGAATACTTTAAATAGTTTCAAAAATTTACTTAATTGGCACACGCATAACTGGATATCCATGTTTAAGTGGCTTATAGTTTAACATGCCGTTATAAAGTGTATAACAGGTATATGTTTTTTTTTCTGTTTTTTATTGTTTTTTTTTCTCTTGTTTTGATTAAGATATTCTTACTTTGGGGATGTGATCGTGGCGTTAATGCGCCGTGTCGTCAAATGGTTGCAACGGAAGACCAGCGCTGGCCCTGCCGGCATTTAACGCTGAGTTGCGACGATTTCGTGGCAATTAATGTTTCGGGTTGTATATGTTATTGTTTATTATGTTTTTTGTAATTGTCATGAATAAATCTTTCATTAATTAATTAATTAATTCATTCATTCATGTTTCTAAAAGAATGCTTTAAATGTTCATCCTTATATTTTTCTATTTTTGAAAGAAAAAATGGTACTTATTCAATATTTATATGACGTTCTAAATAAAACAATTTTTTTTTTAACGTCGTAGAACACAATTTTTTTTATGGAAGTTACAAAAACTATTTAAAACGGGGTATTTACCATGGGTATTTGTTTTGTCGAGGTTCCGATATATATTATATGTATCGACATGTTAGAAACTAACAAACGAGGATGGTGGCAGCATTGAGTCGACGAGCCTCTTTTTGCGTTCTTTAAAAAGTTACTGAGCACTGGTTCCCCACGCGCCAAGGGTCTCGACTACGAAAGGTATAAAAATGTTTTATGGGTCTTCAGTTTTTCAGCTTCTTTGGCCACCGCACCTGCTTGTTTATTTGTTCCGGTGAAGTGAGAAGCCGCCAGTGTGTCTACGCATATAGCATCCCACAGGCACGTGTAACGTGACTATCAATATTGTAGTGGCAACATGGTACTTAATGTCATAGTAAATGAATGGATATGTCACTAATGGTCAGTCACCGTTGACAGTTGACACACTACGGAACGAGGCGTCTGTGTGTAAGGTCGGTAATGCTTTTGAGTATTAGGTAAACAGCTGAATATTTGTTGAATAAACCTTTAATTGATAACGTATAATTACAAAACTAGCCTTTAACTTTGAGATACCGGAACATCTCAGAAGTAGGGATCGTTGCGAAAAAACAAACTTTTCGTACCACGCCATTAGCTCGACTTTTATTGAATTCAAATCTTAAAGAAAATGACTTGTTATACAAAAATATAAGCGAAAATAGAAAGAACTAAAATATCCAGTCATACGAGGTTGCGTATATTTCAAAAATATCTCATTATTTAACCGATCCACATGGATTTTAAAATTCATTTTCGGCCGACATATTGTTTTTATTGTAAAACGGTAAGTAATTACAAAAATATAGGTGAAAAGTTAAATAACAGGACAAATTACATGAATTGAGTGCTTTTATTCATAAAAATAAATGATGATTGAAGAAATAAACATGGATTTAATAAAATGTGTTCAAAATTCTTCATATTTCGATGAAATATAAAAATACATGTAGTAATATAAAAAATAAATATTTCTAAGGACATACTGTAAGTTTAATGACGGAAATAACAACACATGGAGTGGATGAATATGGATTTATAACAATACATTATGTACGAGCGTACATAAGAAGTGAAACGAAACACGCAGTCGCATAAGTTCATTGGTTAAATGCGTATGAAGTGTCGGCAAGATGAAAGTAGTAGGTAATTATAATATTACCGGTAAGTCCGCTAATCCGAAGCAATGTAAGCTGTAAGTAATTATGATAGCCGTTGATGCCCTACAGTGACAAAAGGGTTTTGATACAGGTATGTTGAATTGCCATACAACATACAACTATACTATACCACAGATTTGAGTTATATAAATATATACGCATCTATAACGAATACATACTCGTAATGGATGCCATTTGAATTTGATCATGAGTTTTGTGGTTGGATTGCACATTTTGGTATGTTCTGAATGTTCCTGGATGTGTTTTAGATGTACTGTACCTAACAAATGGGTAAGGTAGCATAAAACATGTACATTGAAAAATTTGTGCTAATAATAATACCTATAAATGTTGGCTTGGTGTGTGGTGTGTTTGTATTTAAGTTCCAGATAAGAGATTACAACAAATCTAAGATAGAAAGATATTGGACGGATATTCACCCATCATCATGTCATCGGTCAGCAATGAACTGACTGAAATTCTATATTTGCTGTGTCCTTTACTAAAAGTCTAGAAATACATAAATGACAAGAAACTGAGCAAATACAATAAGGTCCATACTTAGCATTAATAAGGGTTTGCTGAAGTTCAGCGGAGTGACCGGAGTAATAACTGATCACTCAACATGATCAACCATACCGCAAGTATTGAAATTCATACTTAATAGTCAAATGGTTCTAAATGGTAAGACAGGAATAATTATGTTAAATTAGCTTCTGGTGACGTTCAATGGATGTGATTCCTGCTCTAAACTTGTTTCAAGCAAAAATAAAAATAGAAATGATTAATTTTATGATGAGAGTAAAGTTTGTGAAAAGTAAATTAAGTAGAATCTACTAGCAATCTTTATTTTGATAGAATTTTAAATTGTAATAGTATCACATAACCATCCAAGTTTCAGTTGGTATAATGATGTTGATGATGATTATTGCTAAAAGTAGCTACAACACATTGTCTTCTAATTGAATAACAGTAGTATGATGGGAAGGTAAGGTACAGTGTACCTATGTATAGAATGGAATTATACTGTTTCTTATTGCTGTGTTGTGTGTGTTTTTATTAATATGTTCACAGATTAAATATTTGTGATAAAATATTTAATGTCTGCAACTATACAAGCATTAAGTTAATAGCTGCTTGATGTTATAATATGAAGTGCACATGCACACAAGTTGGATGAAAATAAAATGAAGTTGTGATATTTGTTATGATTACCAGAGACAAGTTGATAATATAGACTGGCAATACAGTTTGTAAAATATAGAATGGTGACTCACTGTTTCTTATTGATTTGTGTTGTCTGTGTGTTTATACTATGTTCACAGATCTTCATATATAAAATACTTCTTCAAATAATACAAACAACGTTGATAGCGGTTTGGTTTTATCATATGAAGTGCACGTAAGTTGGGATAAAAACAAAATGAAGATGTGATATTTGTTATGTATACCAGAGACAAGTTGACAATAAAGACCGATAGTACAGTATGTAAAAGTATGAAGTGGTGACTAATTGTTTCTTATTATTTTGTGTGTGTGCTTATATTATGTTCACAGATGTTCACAGATAAAATATCTGTAAAGCAATGTTGTTTTTTGCAAATGATACAAGCATTATGTTAATAGCTGCTTGATTTTATAATATGAAGTCCACACAAGAGGAAGTAAAGACAAGCAAGATATGGTTATTATTATGCGTCTCAAAGACCAGTTAACAATGAAGACTGACAAATGAGACAAGAGTACCGTTTTATTATGTGTACCAAAGACTAGTTAACAATGAAATCTGACAAAGGTATACTTTTATTATTTGTACCAAAGACTAGTTAACAATGAAGACTACAAATGTATAATTTGATTATGTGCACCAAAGACTCGTTAACAATGAAGACTGACAAAGTTATGATTTTATTATGTGCACCAAAGACTACTTAATGATAAGGACTGCACATGAGGCAAAGGTATCTATACATATAATAAAGCTGAAGAGGGTCGAAAGTCTGTACATGGAAGATAATCGAAAAAAAGTTGGCTGGGGATACTTAGAATCGATAACAGAACACGTTCCAACAATTTTTAGAATTTTTGTCTGTTTATCTGTTTGTCTGTTTATCTGTTTATCTGTTTGTCTGTTTATTTGACCGCGCATCACGTGAATACGGCTGAACGGATTTTGATGAAATTTTGTATAGATATAGTTTGAGTCCTGGTAAAGGATAATATATAGTTTTAATCCCGAAAATCAACCCTGGTGGGGGTGAAAATGGGGTTGAAAGTTTGTAAGGAGAATTTTTAACCGCTGAAACGATTTAGATAGAAATGAGTATGGAGATAATTTGAGTCTCGAGAAACGTCAAAGGATAGTTTTCAAACCCTTGTGGGGGTGAAAAGGGGGTTGGAAGGTGGTATGAGGAATTTTTTACCGCTGAACTGATTTAGATGAAAATTGGTATAGAGATAGTATGGGTCTCGAGAAATGACAAAGGATAGTTTCTTTTTCAACTCCCCCCCCCCCCCCCCCATCTTACTTTCGAACCGTAGGTCCAAAACGCCTGTTACCCGTCGATGCTTTAAATTTACCTTTACCCGCTCTTAAGAAATATATGTAAATGTCATGAATGTCAAAGGGTTATTGCAGGTTCGAGGACTATATATGACGTACAAAGATGCATGGCCCAAACCAAAAACCTACTACAAAATCATCTAACATTTATAGGACACCGTTTAGGTAGGAAATAGTAGTTTATGTAACTGTTACGTAATAAGGGTCCTTAAAACATGAGTGTGGTTTTCATAATAAGATCACACGAGTGTTTTAAGGCCTAATTACGTACAGTTGCATACACTGATTTATCTACACTCATATTATTTATCCTAAATGCATTATTCGGAAACCATAGAATGGCCGCCATTGCACCGCCATGGCCAACTCGATTGTGCCGGCGGTCGCGTATCGGCGGCCGCGCATATCATAACACATCAATATTTGAGCATGTAAAGTTAAAATTACGTTACTGATACAGATAAAAAGCTTATCATAGTAAAATCGGTTGTGGTAATGCTAGCATTGCCTACCGTTTTCGAACACGTTTTAGAGAACTTACAATGTGAGTGTAGATAAACATATCAAACGTTTTGTGAAGCAGTCAGATTAGGATTTATTTTTCTTTATAATTAAACAATAGGTACATTATCTGTCTCTCAACCTGTTTTGATATGTCTTCTTGAAGAACTACGCCTTATTCTGTATCTTTAAGATCTAATAATGTATTACTGTTTTGAAAAAAATAAGTCCCGTCGACTTTCTTTTCGGTCATAATACTTCTTGGGCCAGAGGTTTAGGGTTAGAACCGGTGGTAGTTTTGGAACGAAGTTCCTTATCGGACGGTTCGCGGATCTGGCCAAGGCGAAAAAAAGTCACGTGACAGTCACGAAAAAGCGTCACGTCACGAAAACGCGACACCCATACCATTGAGAAACATGTAAAATAGAATGGAATAAAAAATATATAAAATAGAATAAAGTGAAGTGAAGTGTAGTGAAATTGAGAAGTGACAAAGTGATAAAAGTGAAAAAAGTCGAGAACCTTAAAAGTCGAGAATTTTAAAAATGTCGAAAATGTCAAAAATGTCAAAATATCCAAAATTTCCAAAATTTCCAAAATTTCCAAACTTTTCCAAAATTTTCGAAATTTCCAAAATTTCCAAGATTTCCAAGATTTCCAAAATTTCCAAAATTTCCAAAATTTCCAAATAATCCAAAATTTTCAAAATTTCCAAAATTTCCAAAATTTCCAAATCATCCAAAATTTCAAAAAAATGCAAAATTAAAACTACAAAATTTACGAAAAAGTCAAAATGAAATAAAATTAAATAACATAACTTCGTTCCAATCGCACTCGATTCACATACTTTCCACGACACTCACGTATTTTATTTTTCTCTGACGTTCATTAGTGCATTGTAATGTGCTTACATTGACGAATAAATATCTTGATCTACACCAATATCATAAATCCTCTATTCCGCGTTCTGAACCGTATGTAATTAATTAATTACCAACATTATTGCAACCAGTAACGTAACATCAGTGTATTATCTGTGACAGTGTGGTAAAAATGTATGAAATTTCATTACCTACGGTAACGTAATGAAAATTCGCCCCCCCGACCGCCGGCGCAATAATGTTGGTCATGGCGGTGTAATGGCGGTCATTCTAATGGTTTCAATGGATTTTTAATATGTGTGTAGGTAAAGCAGTGTATGCTTCTGTACATAATTAGGCCTTATTACGTGACAGTTATGTCCGTCCTGTCCGCGGTCTAGCTCAGTTACCGTTCGCACTAGAAAGCTGAAATTTGGTGAGGCCTGATAAGAACTTTCAATAAAAACTATATTGAATAAAATCGGTCCAGCCGTTTCTGAATTATTAGTCAAAAACGCATAGTGAAAGGAAGTGCCGAATAGTAAAATGACGTAAGCGCCGCCAAATAAACGACCTTTTGAACGGATGTTTTGTAACAGGGCAGCATCTACGAAACTCTACACAGAGCATCGCCCGACATGCTCTTGGCTGGTTTTTTTTGCATTGTTATCCCGGAAATCACCCCTTAAGGATTACTAATTCCAATTCCAGAAAATCCCCAGCCAGGTTATACGTAGCCTATAAAAATTCAACGTCTAAAAGGGGGGGGTAGCCACTACACTCGATTGAGTTAAATTTGCATGGGTCATGGAACTCCCTCCTCCAAGTGCACCTCAAATAGAAAAAAATCATTTCTGCATTTGTGACACCCCCCCCCCCCATTTCAACCGCGCCTGTTCTTACCTTTCATGCTTTGACTGATTTGACGGGAGGATCGATTTGGATGATATTTGCAGTAGACATAAACGTATGTCGTTTAAATCATGCCAAAAAAATTTAATAAAAAAAAGGATTCATTTATGAGTGTAGTTTCATTTAGTGGTAATTGTAAAATATTTTATTAGGACTACTGTCCTCTAGCGTATCCATCTGTCAACTTTACTTCAAGTTCCGCCTCCAGGGTAGCGGGAGAGAAATTAGGGGTGAATTAGCCGCTTACTGACACAGACCGAATTCCACGCGGGCGGAGCCGCGGGCACAGCTGGTAAATTTATAAAGGTAGTTCATGTAAGGTGAGATTGTATAAAGCCTTATTTATAATAAAGGCGTATGATTGTTAGTCTGAGTTTGATAATGTTCAAATATAAATGAAATAGATTCGATGATAGCTAGTAATAAAAAAAAATGATATGACACTTCATATAATTTTCTCAGATTTGAATATTAGGCCATGATGGGGAGCGGTAAAGGTTTCATAGAAGTTTTATGGGACTTGTATAGCTTTTCACTGGAGCCACAGAGTTGTATTAAGGGTGAACCTAAGCCGTTTAAGAAGATACAGTATGAGATAATAAGAAATGGAGGTACTGTTTATTATTTACTGAGAGTTTCCTGTGTCTGAGTGTGTGTGTGTGTGTTAACATTATGTTTACAGATAAGGTATTGGTGACAGTATACTGCTCTGTCTTAAGCAGTAAATGATGCAACCATGACTAGTATGTAGTTGGCATTGGCCGTATAAAGTTGACACAAGGGAAAATAAAAATCTAATGGACCACTACGTGTGTTTAGTATTTTTCACATATGAAATAAATTGAACAGACAGGAATAAATGGTAAGAATGTGACACAGACTTTTGGTCATGGGCAATTGATAAAGGTGAGTCCTTATTGATCTGGTTTTGATTTACAATCTGCAAAGTTGTCATAAATGTCGCCATGCATGATAAATGATAGTAGGTTTACAAGGGTAAGTGTCCCAGTATGTGGACTCTCCTTTTGACTCCATTTGATAAAGAAAGGGAAGAAGGTTATGTAAAGGACTGTGCGAGAGAAATGACTAATGATAATAAAAGTAAATAGCAAGTGATTTTTACATAACGATTGAATTAATTTCCTGGTTGATTTGATTAAATGTTTGTTTTACAAAGAAATAAATTATTATTATGATTAAAGCATGCAATATAACAGGAAATGCTCTTAAAATAAAAAGTTGAACTTCAAGTACAACAGTAGTATAGTTAACTAATGGGACCCAGTCACGTATGACTGGTATAAAACAATATGAATCTGCATAAAGCCATTGATGGTATATGATGACATGAATCAATTTTCAAATAAACATGCGCAAGTATGTCGTGTGTTTGGCATGTTGCTGCTGGCGAAAAATGCAACCAGCGCGTGGAGTAGCAGTATGAAAAATCAGGCGAGTGGTCGGAGCGCGAGGACATGGCTGCGGTGGTCAGTGAGATGAACTAAGCAGTAAGCCGATAAACCTGAGACAGCAGCATGGGGTAAGCCTGTAGTCACAACGCCGCCGTGCAGTGATGTTTTTATTCATGACGTTTTATGCTGTGATGCCTTTAGTCTTGGGATCACGTCGCCTTCGAGCGGTGATGTTATGCTGATTGGTGACGGCGCCTACGGGTGGTAATGTCTGGTCACAGTGTTTGGAACCGGGCATGATTGGTGTACGAACTCACCACCCAGGAGTGGCTTCAAACATTGCAGATATTTAGTCGGGCATGATTGGTGTACGAACTCACCGCCCAGGAGTGGCTTCAAACATTGCAGATATTGAGTCGGGCAGGATTGGCGTATGAACTCGCCGCCCAGGAGTGGCTCAAATCTCATTTGATGACTCTTTGACTGAGAAGTGAATTAGTGTCTACCTACTAAGGGACAGTATTTGGAATCGGGCATGATTGGTGTACGAACTCACCGCCCAGGAGTGGCTTCAAACATTGCAGACATTGAGTCGGGCAGGATTGGCGTATGAACTCGCCGCCCAGGAGTGGCTCAAATCTCATTTGATGACTCTTTGATTGAGAAATAAATAGGTAGACACTTAGGGAGAGTGTTTGGAACCGGGCATGATTGGTGTACGAACTCACCGCCCTGGAGTGGCTTCAAAAATTGCAGACACATGACAGTATGGCAGTTGGAGAGAATAACGCTCATACTTCATGTCAATAATCACAATTATTTTATTATACTTAGTTGTGTATTTGATAGATAAGTGTACGACTCGA
The DNA here is from genome assembly GCA_947086415.1 of Pammene aurita. Lineage (NCBI taxonomy): Eukaryota > Metazoa > Arthropoda > Insecta > Lepidoptera > Tortricidae > Pammene > Pammene aurita. Next base: position 16,164,461 of record OX352305.1, on the reverse strand, counting down.
AAATAACTAGTATTATGATTGTAACGGACTTGGATAAATAGACTAAGGCTTAGAACGAAGAGACTCGTTCCTAAAGGATGGCCGACTGTAACGTGACTATCAATATTGCAGTGGCAACATGGTGCTTAATGTCATAGTAAATGAATGGGTACGTCACTAATGGTCAGTCACCGTTGACAGTTGACACACTACGGAACGAGGCGTCTGTGTGTAAGGTCGGTAATGCTTTTGAGTATTAGGTAAACAGCTGAATATTTGTTGAATAAACCTTTAATTGATAACTTATAATTACAAAACTAGCCTTTAACTTTGAGATACCGTAACACACGCATGTGGCATTTACTTAAGTACCGCAAGAACACCTGTGTGGAGCACAAACACGGACTCAAAGCCGGAATCAGATTTCAATCAATCAGGTGCCGGTCCAGATACTATACGGTTTAAGACATTTATTTCTCAAAAAGATTTACATAAATCACTTACTGAGAAAACAATATTTATCTTAAAGCTAAATGGGAGAGGGTAGAATGCAAAAACTGGTGGACGAGTTAAAAACAAAGGCGCTCGGTAACACCAAGTGCAATGCAACAATGTAATGTTGTGCATAGGGACCAGTTAAACCGAACTACCCGGTGCGTTCACTGGTTAACTTACATATGATTTGTGTGTATTCATTAAGTGCATATTTTGGGGAAAAGCCTTAGAAGACGTTTTTATTTTAGTTTTTAACTTTTTTATGTTATACATTTTTGTACATTTTTATATTTTTTTCTTTTTCTTTTTTTTTAAGTATTTTAATTATTTAATTTTATTATTATTTGACTTATTTCTATCCAGTAATAATGTCAATATTTCTGTACCCATCCTTTTCTATGTATATGAATGAAGGATGAGCAAGATGAGTAGAGAAATAATGTCATTATTACTGACAGTGTCTGGAAAAGCTGTCCACGTCACCAAACACGAGGTTTGGTGACGGGTAAGCCGGTAGCCTTAGGTAGGCTTAGGAGTGAGTGACTCATAAGAAATTTGGCACAATACGTCGTCCCAGCTCCAATGGCAATTTGGATGGGTAAAAACATACTGACCCGCCAACCACTTCACCAAGCTTTTTTGGCCTCCTCTAAGCCCACAGTTCCATGGTTTGGGGGTGGGGGTCCTGTAAGATTTTAGTGACTTTATCTACGAGGCTGGCTGAGCTGTAGACGGAGGAGTGTCTTACAGTTGATGTTATGAAGCCGACTATTTCTTAAAATGGTCTTAAATCCTTATGCGCCCACCGGTATGGTCTTAAATTTGGTATTTTCTTACTAGACGGGTCTTATAGCTTCTGTAAAAATTTCGAGCAGTAAGCTCAAAAATAAATTAAGGCTCAACAAATTGCGATTTCAACTGGTCTTAAAACCTTATACGCCCACCGTAATGGCCTTAAATTTGGTAAGTATGTAGATTTTGTGGGTGGTTAAGTAAGTGGGCTTCGCCGTGTGTCAAAATTTAAGCGTAACGATAAATTAACGTATTTTTTTGTATTTTCAACTTGACGCCACACATACTAGCGTCCATTTACGACCTTTAAGACTTATGTTTTCAATATCTCCATGATGGGCTCTACAACGCTGTCTACGCTATATGAAAGCCGACCGGTAATTTTAGATTTTTGATAAATTTACAGTATAGCCGGCACCAGTATCTATATTGTTTAAGTACAGATGTAGTGAATAATCCTTTCCTATCGGCAAAACTCGGAACAACGATAACACCCGAATGGTGCCGATGGGTCTATGAATTACTGTATTATTAAATTACGTGTAGGTATCTAATAAATCGCATACTTTATTTATCAATGTCAAATGTCAAACTGCCCGTTTGACGTATATTACACTGAGATGTTAAAACCACCACGATTCTATCATATAAAGAATTCGTTAGGTAAACAAAAATATAACTAGTTACCGAGGACGTTTTATTTCAATAAAACGCACTGATAAAAACCAAATTCCGGTTGGGATGATCTAATGATTCTATGAGGATTGGAACCCCAAAAGTCTAACTATAAGTCAAAACTACAGTAGGATTTTGCAGAACTTTTTTATAACAATAAATTTTTGTAATTAATTAAAAATACTATGACATAACAAAAAAGACACCTCAACATAAAACAAAACAAACCAGCAGAGAAATTAATATAAATAAATATGATTTTCTGATTGGATGAACGACTTCGATTATGACAGCGGGATAAGAGGAGGAGGAGCGGGGTGGACAGTGTGATGCGAAACAATACTTCCAACTTCCATATCACAGTCAGAATCAGAACTATTTTCTGGTGTATCATCGTCAGAGTTTTCATGAACGGTGATTACAAAACTAGCCATATAATTTTCCAACTCAGGTTCGTGTTTTCGGTACTCGTTTTCGCATTTGATGGCGTGGTCACATACTTTGGCCCAAACATCGGAACCAATCATATTAACCTTTTCCTGTACCAATTGTTTCACAGTAGTCATATTCATACTGATGTTTCTTTTGGATACGTATCCCTTTATTTGAGACCATATGTTTTCAATCGGATTGAAATCAGGATGATATGGTGGCAATCTTAGTACGCTGTGTCCATATTCGTTCATAAGTTTATCTATAGAGTATTCTACAAAGTCTTGTTTGTACTTGCAAATAATTTCATATATTTCAAGTTTTGTTAATGACGGATCAATCGGAACGTTATGTTTGGATAGCCAATCAATCATGTCTTGCTTACGGGTATTTGAATTAGGAGGTTTTTCTACGTACTTATCATGATATGCAGTATTATCTACTACTAGTACCGAATGTGGAGCTAAGTTTGGAATGAGTTGATTACGAAGCCATTTTTCATAGTTTTCATTGTTCATCGCGTTGTGATAGTCACCTGTTTTATCAGTAGACTGATACATTAACAATGCCCCAGGTATAAACCCCTTTCTACTACCAGCGTGCACTATTATAAGACGTTGTCCTTTAGAAATTAACTGTTTCACTCCGTTTTCTGACGAGTCAGCCCAGCTTTTACCTGCCAAATGTGAGGTATGGATGTATGTTTCATCCATATAAACAATCTCTCTCCCTTGCAATCTGTACTTTTTTATCGCGGCTAAAAACTTTACTCTTTTTAAAGGAACATCATCTTTCTCGATAAGTAATTTTCTGTTGTTTTCAACTTTTTTATACCGAAATCCCATTTTTCTAAAAATTTTTCTTAGCATAAAGTCACATCCCTTAAAATTTATGGCTTCGGATAACTTGGACTTCAGGGCTTTAATTGTAGGTACTTGTTTGTATATCAAATGGAAATTATACACTAATCGGCGTATAACGTTGTAGTCAAAATCGTCAAGACCTAGACAAAATAATTTATTTGGTCTACCCAACTTTGCCGACTTCGGACTATTGGAGGTAGATTGATTTATGTATTCTTTTTGCAATATTTTATTTACTGTTCGTTGAGAAATTCCACTGGCCTCCGAAACTCGTTTTTGGACTTTACAAAAGTAAGCAGTATAGTTGGTATGTTTGAATTTATCATTTTCAGTTAAGAAATATAAATAAATATTAAAAATAACTTCGCAGGCTTGCCGATCTAAACGTTTCCCTTTTCTTAGTGCTTTCGGCATGTCTGTTATAAATTGTTAATGTGGATCGAATAAAATCAATGTTTATTATTTACAAAAATGACAGACAAGAGTGACATGTAAAAAGTCTATCAAAATATAGGTGGCCTGCATTAATACACGAGTCCATGAAGTTTATCACAAAATCTAACATAAATATCAACAAAATGCACCATATCGCCTTGACAATAGAGGCGTTGTTCAGATATGTGTAACCACCTTGGCCGCTCCGATATATCTGACGGCGACTGTACATCAAACCAAAGTCGGTTTTTTAGTCATTTAGTCCTTAGAGAATTCAACCCGGATAGAGTAGCCATGTCTGTCATTTTCTATACAAAAGTATGACGATTTTTGCGGGGGAGGGAAACGTCAAATGTATGGCTATTCGTACGTAACGTACAAATAGCTACGTCAGATAAACGTCAGTCCAGGATACATGTGTATGACCACTGGTCATATGTTTTCGGCAGAGGGGAACACCTGTCAATGGCGACTCCGGGTGGTTGAATTCTCTAAGATTTAGTCAGTACCGAGGCGTTTCCATAGAAATCGGTCTCCACCGATTTTCTTCATTTCGAAACAATGTACGAGTACAAACTTATTTTAAAACCGTGGAGCTACACATAACTTATTTTATCTACACCCGTATCATAAATCCTATTTTCTGCGTTCGGAAACCGTATATAATCACCACCATTATTGCATTATCTGTGCCAGTGTTGTAACAATGTATAAAAATTCATTACCACATGGATATCGGTAACGTAATCAAAATCCAGTCCTCCTCCCCGACCGCAGTTAACCTCCTCCCCAACCGCCCGTACAATCCAGTTGGCCACGGCGGTGCAACGGCGGTCATTCTAATGGTTTCAGAACAAGTCATTTAGGTATACGTGTGTAGAACTATAGATAAAGTAATATATGCAACTGTCACAAACACACTCGCAAATTTAAGGGTCCTTATTACGTAAGAGCTACATGATATCTTGATTAAAACAACTCCAAATACAAATCACAGTTTTATTCCTTGAACTTCACTTCACAAAATCCAACAGCATAATAATACAAAATGTCAAACTACCTCTTATATAAGAATATTGATACCGTCAAAGTTGTACAAAGGAAATCAATCAAATTACCTAATAATAAAATTAAATATAAATGGCTAACATTCGGCCGTCCTGAATAAATTTCCGTCCCGGGAATTAATTGTAAAATATTAAGAAAAGTAGCTCTGATCAGTATGCGGTAGTAAAACGTAACAAGATGGCCAACTGTTAAACGTGAATAATACAATTAAATTTTTAATAATTCATTAAAACTGAATCTAAACTCACATTCATATTTAACTCGGTATATTGTTAATCAGGTGCATCTGGTATTACATTATTATATTAATTAAATATAAATGACTTGTTAACAATCCATGTATCATCAATCAATCATGTTTTTTTTTTCTAAGTTTCATTTTGTTTTTAAATTATTATTTATCATAATACTATCAACAAAATCACATCATTTAAATATTGAATCCTCATACATATATTCAATATTATTGTTAGTTCAGTTGGGTATTAGAACCTCATACATATTTCTAATGCCCTAATCAATTTAACACATGGAAACCTCCTACATATTTTCCATGTATTATCAGATGAATTATTTGTTCATTTGTTCAATCCAAAAGCTCTTCTCCGTTTAAATGTGTCAATCAAATCGAATACATGGAAACCTCTTTCATATTTCCCACGTACATACTAATATTATTTTCTCAAATCATTCAGACATTTGAGATTCTACTTCAAGATAGTTTTCACTAGAATTATTTTCATTGTCACTTTCACAGTCAGATCTCTCAAATACTAACCAAGGATGAATTTTATCCACTGCAAATATACTTTTAAATGGCCTATTACCCTTCTTGGATAGTGGCGTATCCTCAACTTCATATCTGTCATACCCTAATACACGACTTATGCGGTATGGACCTCTTACTTTTGGATTAACTTTTTGCTACTACCGGTAGACTGTATCTCTCTCTCAATTCTTACTAAATCACCAACCTTATATTCGACATGTTTTCTTTTTCTATCATATCTATCCTTTTGCTTCTGTTGGTCAATTTCTATGTGTTCCGTAATTTCCTCTCTAATTGTATCCCTTTCTAGACTATCTTCATCTAAAGCTACTCCTAACCGCAATAATGCATCTGACATACCCGACAATTCCGTGCCAAACAAAGCCTGTGCAGGTGTCTTACCAATCCCCTTATTCAAAGTATTATTCATACCCCACTGGATTTTAGATATGCTATCATCCCATACTCGTTCGGATTTTCCTACGTTACACGCTGTCATTGCAGCTAGTAAGGTCCTATTGTACCTTTCTACCTGTCCATTGGCTCTTGGGGTACAAACGGCATTAAGTATATGTTTAACACCTAAATCATTTAAAAACTCCTTAAATTTGTGAGAAGTGAATGAGGTGCCTCTATCTGAAATAATTCTTTTTGGCACTCCAAATGTATGAAAGTAAGCAGTTAATGCTTTAATACTACTAGCTGTTTTTGTATTCTTGACAGGAGTAATAACAATAAACTTCGTAAACGCATCTATTATTAATAAAATATAAGTATTTTTGTGTTTACTTTTGACAAATGGCCCTAAATGGTCAATATGGACCGTGTGAAAGGGTTCAGCTATTTTCTCTATTGGATGTAATTTCCCAGCCTTTTTAGCGACAGGAACTTTAGCATGAGCGCATTCTAAACAAGACTCAACGTATTTCCTAATAAATTTTCTCATTTTGGGGAACCAGTACGTGGATTTAATTTTATCATATGTCTTATCAAAGCTAAAGTGGCCTAAATCGTCATGGTTACTTTTCATTACTTGCCATCTTACACCTTTAGGCACAACCCATCGATTCCTATCACCAGTAACTCTATATAATAAACCCTTTTTTATAACAAAATTCTTCGTTATTTCAATTATATTATTAGTTTGATTATCTTTAAGTATACTAGCACAACGCTGAATTTCGGGGTCATTTTGTTGTTCTGTGGCTATCCAGTTAACTGTTATGTTTTTAACTTTAAAGGACACTTCATTAACGGGATTGCGACTCAACGCATCTACGTGAGCCATCGATTTACCTGGTTTGTAATTGATTGTAAAGTCATACTCCTGGATTACATTCCACCAACGCGCAACTCTAGATATAACATCCTTTTTCTCAAATGTGGCTCTCAACGAATTACAATCTGTGACGATGGTGAAATGTATCCCAAGTAAATAAACTCGAATCCTTGTAATGACGATACTACAGCTAGCGTCTCCAAGTCGTATGAAGTAAAATGCATCTCTTCGGGGGAGGTTTGTCTGCTGTAGTATGCAACAGCTTCAAACGGTTTTGATTTATCTTTTCTTTGTAATAAAATTCCCGCCACTCCAAGTTTAGACGCGTCAGTGTGTAACTCTATTTCATATGAGGGATTGAAAAAAGCAAGAATAGGTCTGTCTGTTAAATCACTTTTAAGCCGATTAAATGCATTTTCTTCTTGTTCACCCCACGTGAATTTAGAATCTTTCTTTAATAGTTGAGTTAGTGGTCTCGCAATAATAGAGAAATTTTTCACAAACCGCCGAAAGAAACTGGCTAATCCTAAGAATTGCCTTATTTTATGCTGATCAGTAGGACGAGGAAAGTCTTTTACTGCTTGGATCTTTTTCTCTCCCGGTCTTATACCGTTTCGATCAACTTCGAATCCTAAATACTCAATTGATTTCTTAAAAAAATTACATTTGTCTAAATTTAAAGTCATACCTGCGTCATTAAATAATTGCAATGTGAGTCTTAATTTATCTAAACCATCTTGTACATCTTTAGATGGTATGATGTAAGCAAAAGCGTGTTTAAAACGAGCATTACCTAAAATATTGTTAATGGTGCGTTGAAAATTAGCTGGTGCATTACTCAAACCAAACGGCATTCTGTTAAATTGGTAATGCCCATCTGGTGTAATAAAGGCAGTAAGATGTTTTGAAGAGTCAGCTAATGGTATCTGGTAATAACCAGATGCCAGATCTAATGTCGTATAGTATGAGTAGCCCGCTAATCCATCCAATTGATCATATATTCGGGGCAAAGGATAGTGCTCCTTTATCGTTTTTTTGTTCAATGCTCTATAATCGATGCACATACGATAACCTCCAGTCTTTTTCCTTACTAATATGATCGGCGATGCATAATCAGATGTGGACTCACTAACAATCCCTGACTCCTTTAGTTCACTAACCATATCCCTAACAACTTCTCTTTCCGCATAAGAAAGGCGATAAGGGCGGTATACTACCGGAGTTTTATCATTTAATTGAATATTCATAGATGTAGAGTTACAACAACCTAATTCTTTGATACTAAATGCGAAGCATTTGCGATGTTTGTTTAACAAATTGACTAGTTCATTCAGCTCTTGCTCGCCTATAGCCTGATCTACTTGAATTTTTGACAAAGTTATCTCTTCATCGGCGTTAGATGTTGAATTCAAATCTATGCGATTAATAGTATAAGACTGAGCTTCTTTTACCATGCACGCACGCATCACCTAGCTACTCATAGCTAGGTGATCCAACTCAGTAAATGATTGTCCGATTATTAAGGATGTATCTAAATAACTATCAGGTACTATAAATATCTCTATGGTGGCGTCAGCGGCGTCAACTGCAACATTTGCAAGAATTCTACCTATTGCCTGAACTGCAGTATGCGGAAAACCGTTTAAAATAGGTAAATTATCTTTAGACCAATTACCAAAAATATTACTTGCATCGGACTCTCTTATCAGTGTACACTCACAACCAAAGTCTATAAAACTCGATAGGCTAGCTTTGTTTACAAATGCAGTTTTGTAATATTTTTGATCCTTGCTGTTAGAGATGCCTAGTCATGATATTAATTTCACTGATTTTTCATTCTTCAAATCTAAATTCTTCTTAATGTTACAATCTGCTGCAACATGACCAAATCTAGAACAATTTTCGCATTTCTTAATTGGTTGTTTACATTTAAAATGAGGATGTCCATCCTCGCCGCAATTAAAACACTTAATAACTTTATTATCTGGCTTAGAGCTCCTATTGTTTACTTGTTTGTTATCATTTAACTGTCGGGATAAAATTCTAGGCTTGGTAGTTTTCTGACTACGTAAATAAACTAACAACTTGTCCGGCTCTGTAAATTGGGCGGCTTCGGCGCTGGTTTTAACTGCCCTGTCATCGATTCCTAATAAAATACAATCAACTGCATGGGTACCTGTGATTCTACATCTATTAAGCAACATAACCTTTTCATAATAATAGTCCTCTAAAAAATCCCCATACTTCGCGCGCTTTTCAAGCATTTCCGTTAACAACAAACCGTAATTTTCCTTGCTAGGAAAAGCTGTTTTTAATTTAGCTTGCCATTCGCACCAAGTGTGCTTTAAACTCGTCAAACCTTGGTACCACTTTTGAGCAACCCCTGCTAATTTAGGGAGGGCATAGTGAATGATCTGGCGTTCTGTCCAATTGTAAATACTAGCAGTCTCGTTTACTTTATTTAACCAAACGTCAATAGGTTGGCTACGATTTCCGGGATCAAATTCAGGTAATACATTCATTACAGGAAATCTTTCAATATGTTCTGACCTGTTCTCTGTCCTAACTGCTCGAAATAAATCTTTCAAAGTACCTAACAAATCATTATCACCATACCTCGCTTGACTGCGCCGGTTTCGACGCGACTGTGAGCGGCTGCGGCTGCGGCGCGAGCGGGTCCTGCTGCGGCGCGAGCGGGTCCTGCTGCGGCGCGAGCGGCTGCGGCTGCGGCGCGAGCGGCTGCGGCTGCGGCGCGCACGTGTCAGGCTGCGATGCGTGTGCGGCGGGCTGCGGCGTAAGCGCGACCGGCTACGACGCGAGTGTGACCGGCTGCGGCGCCTGCTGCTCCTCGACCCGTCGGAAGTGATGCGGCTACTTCTCCCGCAGCTGCGTCTGGAGCGACTCCGTCTGGTCCGGCTGCGCCTCTCTCGCTCATGATCGCGAGGTCTGCTTTGCCTATTTTCTGCTGGTGGTGTCATCGCCTGGCCTCCATTGGGATTGTCACTTGGAAGCGGAGGCGTCTGTACAAATCTTCTAACATCCATACTGAAATTAAACGATTTGAACAAGTATAACTGTTTTCAATTCACAAATTTACACATTAATGATTAAAATAAGCGTCAGTTATATTTAATTTATGATTATCACTAACGTTATTTCTTGTGCGGTAGCATTTAATAACAACTTTTAAAAAAAACATAACAAAATAACACAATATTGCTACCTTTGTTGATGTACTGGGTAATTACTCGTACAATCAGTTACATAACCACTAAGTAACTTATTGTATAAAGAATTAAGTTTAAGTACGTAAATAAGAAATTATTCGAATTCCTTCTTTGACGGTTACGTTTGTGAATATGACATTTTCTCATGCATTTATTTAGTCTAACCTTAATCGGTATTGTCAATCATGTCCACAATGGTTCATAACGTTTTCCATTACTTATTATCTTACTTGAATTGTTAAATAACTAACGTCAAGAAAGCCAAACTCATGCAACTAAAACTTCGTTTTAAAATCAAAATTTCGATTACCTGTGGGTGTTTGAACTCGTTTCCAACTTCTGAACTGATATCTTGATTAAAACAACTCCAAATACAAATCACAGTTTTATTCCTTGAACTTCACTTCACAAAATCCAACACAATACAAAATGTCAAACTACCTCTTATATAAGAATATTGATACCGTCAAAGTTGTACAAAGGAAATCAATCAAATTACCTAATAATAAAATTAAATATAAATGGCTAACATACATTTGTGTAACAGGTCTTTCACGAATAAAGTCTAGGGCGTTTGCGTATCTGGTCTTTCGCGAAAGAAAGTCAGGTCATTTGCGTATCGGGTCTATTGCGTATAAGGTACTTCACGAATGAACCCATGGTCATGTGCGTATCAGGTAATTTGCGTTTCTGGCAATATGCGTCGAAATGGTATTAACTACTCTATATAGATACTTCCTCTTGCAATGCGACCGTTCCCTACGTTGTCTCGATGGGTACTGAGTGCGAGTGAAGTAGTAAGACAAAAACGAACATTTCCGAGAAAATACGAAAGGAAAGGATTATTCACTACATCTGTAGTGAAGTATCAGATGTCAAACAATCCTTTAAGGCACTGACTACCAGGCTACCGATAGTAATGATGGAGGCGACCTCTAGTAATTGCCCCCACGAAACTTTTGCGCGAAGTTGATTTCTGACTATTCAAACTAGGTAAGATACCTACTAGAAGTAATTATAAAATTGATATGATTTTAAGACATTTTCACTGAGAGCACATTAATATTTATAATTTTTATGATTTTTAATTGTAGGTATTTATTAAAAATATATAACTGTTAAAATATAATATGATTGGCATTACCTATTTAACCTAAAGTTCAATTAACATGCCATAAAAGAAATGTCGATATCTGGCCGAGGAGCGAATGGATAAACATCAAAAAGTGCGATGAGTTGTAGGTGTTCTTCCACCCTGCTGTTGGGAATATCTCTACAGTACCCTACATTCACTGTGCTCTGCTTTATGTTGTGTAATTTGGATGCTATGTTAGAGTAGATTTCCTCAGATTAAGCAAGCCACTAGCAATAAATCTCCTACAACGCCTGGACTGTATGCGGCTGTATAGCCATTCCCCATGTACTATCGGGTTCAGAATTGCATGGCCAATTTATGAATGAATTCATTGATAAATTGACCATGCAATTTTGAACCTGATGGTACATGTGCATGTGGGATACTACATGCGTAGACACACATGCGTAGGCTTCTCACCTCTCCGGATCCAATAAACATACAGATGCGGTGGAAAAAGCAGCTGAAAAACTGAACACCCTTAAAAAAAATCGATGTTTAAAGAAACAAGTATGTATAGTTTAAAGTGTCATGTGTAACCATATCAATTCATTATATAAGAAATATAATATGATATAATATTGGAATATAACTTACACGTAAGTCAGTCAGATACACATACTTGCAGATACTTGCAGTAAACGTCAACTTCTTTTTTGAAATGAAGACCCATTGGTTTTCATATCCCGAGTCTCCTAAATATTAATTCAAAACTTGGATCTTGTTAGTGGCAATTAGTTATAATCATGAGGATTATGACTATTAGTACTACTGTGCACTGTATTTATTTACCTGATATGTTTATATTTCCATAACATCCTCAACTCTCAGGATTAGGAATAACATTGAAATCGCAATTTGTTGAGCCTTAATTTATTTTTGAGCTTACTGCTCGAAATTTTTACAGAAGCTATAAGACCCGTCTAGTAAGAAAATACCAAATTTAAGACCATACCGGTGGGCGCAAAAGGATTTAAGACCATTTTAAGAAATAGTCGGCTTCATAACATCAACTGTAAGACACTCCTCCGTCTACAGCTCAGCCAGCCTCGTAGGTAAAGTCACTAAAATCTTACAGGACCCCCACCCCCAAACCATGGAACTGTGGGCTTAGAGGAGGCCAAAAAAGCTTGGTGAAGTGGTTGGCGGGTCAGTATGTTTTTACCCATCCAAATTGCCATTGGAGCTGGGACGACGTATTGTGCCAAATTTCTTATGAGTCACTCACTCCTAAGCCTACCTAAGGCTACCGGCTTACCCGTCACCAAACCTCCTGTTTGGTGACGTGGACAGCTTTTCCAGACACTGTCAGTAATAATGACATTATTTCTCTACTCATCTTGCTCATCCTTCATTCATATACATAGAAAAGGATGGGTACAGAAATATTGACATTATTACTGGATAGAAATAAGTCAAATAATAATAAAATTAAATAATTAAAATACTTAAAAAAAAAGAAAAAGAAAAAAATATAAAAATGTACAAAAATGTATAACATAAAAAAGTTAAAAACTAAAATAAAAACGTCTTCTAAGGCTTTTCCCCAAAATATGCACTTAATGAATACACACAAATCATATGTAAGTTAACCAGTGAACGCACCGGGTAGTTCGGTTTAACTGGTCCCTATGCACAACATTACATTGTTGCATTGCACTTGGTGTTACCGAGCGCCTTTGTTTTTAACTCGTCCACCAGTTTTTGCATTCTACCCTCTCCCATTTAGCTTTAAGATAAATATTGTTTTCTCAGTAAGTGATTTATGTAAATCTTTTTGAGAAATAAATGTCTTAAACCGTATAGTATCTGGACCGGCACCTGATTGATTGAAATCTGATTCCGGCTTTGAGTCCGTGTTTGTGCTCCACACAGGTGTTCTTGCGGTACTTAAGTAAATGCCACATGCGTGTGTTACGGTATCTCAAAGTTAAAGGCTAGTTTTGTAATTATAAGTTATCAATTAAAGGTTTATTCAACAAATATTCAGCTGTTTACCTAATACTCAAAAGCATTACCGACCTTACACACAGACGCCTCGTTCCGTAGTGTGTCAACTGTCAACGGTGACTGACCATTAGTGACGTACCCATTCATTTACTATGACATTAAGCACCATGTTGCCACTGCAATATTGATAGTCACGTTACAGTCGGCCATCCTTTAGGAACGAGTCTCTTCGTTCTAAGCCTTAGTCTATTTATCCAAGTCCGTTACAATCATAATACTAGTTATTTTCGAGTCGTACACTTATCTATCAAATACACAACTAAGTATAATAAAATAATTGTGATTATTGACATGAAGTATGAGCGTTATTCTCTCCAACTGCCATACTGTCATGTGTCTGCAATTTTTGAAGCCACTCCAGGGCGGTGAGTTCGTACACCAATCATGCCCGGTTCCAAACACTCTCCCTAAGTGTCTACCTGTTTACTTCTTAATCAAAAAAAATCATCAAATGATATTTGAGCCACTCCTGGGCGACGAGTTCATACGCCAATCCTGCCCGACTCAATATCTGCAATGTTTGAAGCCACTCCTGGGCGGTGAGTCCGTACACCAATCATGCCCGGTTCCAAACACTGTCGCTAAGTGTCTACCTATTTATTTCTCAATCAAAGAGTCATCAAATGAGATTTGAGCCACTCCTGGGCGGCGAGTTCATACGCCAATCCTGCCCGACTCAATGTCTGCAATGTTTGAAGCCACTCCTGGGCGGTGAGTTCGTACACCAATCATGCCCGATTCCAAATACTGTCCCTTAGTAGGTAGACACTAATTCACTTCTCAGTCAAAGAGTCATCAAATGAGATTTGAGCCACTCCTGGGCGGCGAGTTCATACGCCAATCCTGCCCGACTCAATATCTGCAATGTTTGAAGCCACTCCTGGGCGGTGAGTTCGTACACCAATCATGCCCGACTCAATATCTGCAATGTTTGAAGCCACTCCTGGGCGGTGAGTTCGTACACCAATCATGCCCGGTTCCAAACACTGTGACCAGACATTACCACCCGTAGGCGCCGTCAACAATCAGCATAACATCACCGCTCGAAGGCGACGTGATCCCAAGACTAAAGGCATCACAGCATAAAACGTCATGAATAAAAACATCACTGCACGGCGGCGTTGTGACTACAGTCTTACCCCATGCTGCTGTCTCAGGTTTATCGGCTTACTGCTTAGTTCATCTCACTGACCACCGCAGCCATGTCCTCGCGCTCCGACCACTCGCCTGATTTTTCATACTGCTACTCCACGCGCTGGTTGCATTTTTCGCCAGCAGCAACATGCCAAACACACGACATACTTGCGCATGTTTATTTGAAAATTTACTGAAGACAGTAAATTGATTCATGTCATCATATACCATCAATGGCTTTATGCAGATTCATATTGTTTTATACCAGTCATACGTGACTGGGTCCCATTAGTTAACTATACTACTGTTGTACTTGAAGTTCAACTTTTTATTTTAAGAGCATTTCCTGTTATATTGCATGCTTTAATCATAATAATAATTTATTTCTTTGTAAAACAAACATTTAATCAAATCAACCAGGAAATTAATTCAATCGTTATGTAAAAATCACTTGCTATTTACTTTTATTATCATTAGTCATTTCTCTCGCACAGTCCTTTACATAACCTTCTTCCCTTTCTTTATCAAATGGAGTCAAAAGTAGAGTCCACATACTGGGACACTTACCCTTGTAAACCTACTATCATTTATCATGCATGGCGACATTTATGACAACTTTGCAGATTGTAAATCAAAACTAGATCAATAAGGACTCACCTTTATCAATTGCCCATGACCAAAAGTCTGTGTCACATTCTTACCATTTATTCCTGTCTGTTCAATTTATTTCATATGTGAAAAATACTAAACACAGGTAGTGGTCCATTAGATTTTTATTTTCCCTTGTGTCAACTTTATACGGCCAATGCCAACTACATACTAGTCATGGTTGCATCATTTACTGCTTAAGACAGAGCAGTATACTGTCACCAATACCTTATCTGTATACATAATGTTAACACACACACATACACTCAGACACAGGAAACTCCCAGTAAATAATAAACAGTACCTCCATTTCTTATTATCTCATACTGTATCTTCTTAAACGGCTTAGGTTCACCCTTAATACAACCCTGTGGCTCCAGTGAAAAACTATACAAGTCCCATAAAACTTCTATGAAACCTTTACCGCTCCCCATCATGGCCTAATATTCAAATCTGAGAAAATTATATGAAGTGTCATATCATTTTTTTTTATTACTAGCTATCATCGAATCTATTTCATTTATATTTGAACATTATCAAACTCAGACTAACAATCATACGCCTTTATTATAAATAAGGCTTTATACAATCTCACCTTACATGAACTACCTTTATAAATTTATACCTTTGCCTCATGTGCAGTCCTTATCATTAAGTAGTCTTTGGTGCACATAATAAAATCATAACTTTGTCAGTCTTCATTGTTAACGAGTCTTTGGTGCACATAATCAAATTATACATTTGTAGTCTTCATTGTTAACTAGTCTTTGGTACAAATAATAAAAGTATACCTTTGTCAGATTTCATTGTTAACTAGTCTTTGGTACACATAATAAAACGGTACTCTTGTCTCATTTGTCAGTCTTCATTGTTAACTGGTCTTTGAGACGCATAATAATAACCATATCTTGCTTGTCTTTACTTCCTCTTGTGTGGACTTCATATTATAAAATCAAGCAGCTATTAACATAATGCTTGTATCATTTGCAAAAAACAACATTGCTTTACAGATATTTTATCTGTGAACATCTGTGAACATAATATAAGCACACACACAAAATAATAAGAAACAATTAGTCACCACTTCATACTTTTACATACTGTACTATCGGTCTTTATTGTCAACTTGTCTCTGGTATACATAACAAATATCACATCTTCATTTTGTTTTTATCCCAACTTACGTGCACTTCATATGATAAAACCAAACCGCTATCAACGTTGTTTGTATTATTTGAAGAAGTATTTTATATATGAAGATCTGTGAACATAGTATAAACACACAGACAACACAAATCAATAAGAAACAGTGAGTCACCATTCTATATTTTACAAACTGTATTGCCAGTCTATATTATCAACTTGTCTCTGGTAATCATAACAAATATCACAACTTCATTTTATTTTCATCCAACTTGTGTGCATGTGCACTTCATATTCATTTCCATTGTAATCATATTCCTTAATTCGTCAGCATCTGGGTTTCTATCTAGAACCAATTCGAGTTTATTTCGCACGGTTTCACTTCCTTGGAGGCTTAAAATACTCCTAACTATATCTATGACCAGAAAACTTTCTTCTATCGGAATTTTAGTGCATTCTAATTTTTCTATCGATTCAGGTATAATTTCGTAACAATTTTTTATAAAGCTTAACTCGTTTTTTAAATTTTCATTTTCAAACAACTTCTGGGCTTTTCTAATGGCTATAGCTTCTTTACTGTTCAATTGCATCACAACATTTTTAATCACGTCAAAATGTCTATCGTAGTAAAAACTTGCATTTAACCAGGTGCCCCAACGAGTGATAATGGGTTCCGGCGGTAAAGGCACATTCTGCGCATGGTCCCTGAAAAATCGGACGCGGTGTGGTGATTTAAAAAAAATCTTCTTGACATTAGATATTAAAGAATTGACCAATTTATGTTCAGATCTTATCTGCTCCGCGACTCTGTGTAGTCCATGAGCGAAACAAGTTACGTGTCGTACTTTAGTGTACTTTTTCTTCAAAATCTTGCCGGCAAGCAAGCATGAACGCTGCGCTATCCGAACAGAATATTAAAAATTTGTTCATATTATCTGTAAAATTATCCTCCCACAAAAAATTCAAGCTTTCGTCAACCACCGCTGCAATTGAGTTCGCGTTTACAGTACTAACGACTTTACACGCTAACAAATATGGCCTTTGTAAAGCATCATCAAGTGATTTTATAATTACATTTACTACGCAATTACCGAAATTATCAAGAGTCTCATCCACCGCAAGCCATAAATTGGAATCGAAAAATGTATTTCGTATTTGCTTGACGGTCGCATTGTATATTCTGGTAAGATAGTATTTTCTCAAAACATTTTCTTCCGGAAGTTTTACGCCTTTATCTAAGTATTTTCCAAAGAACTTTTTAAATTCTGGATGGTTAACTCTTTTCCATGGGATGTTACACGCTATAAGGAAAACGCATAAATCATAGGCAAAGGTGCCATTTTGGTTTCCACAGTTAATTTGGTGTTGTTTACTGTTAACGTGTTTTTCGACATTATATTTTTTCAACTGCTTTAAATCCACTGAGCAAGAAATACAGTGAATGATACATTCTTCTTCATTATATATAAGATTTTCGTACGGTTCTATCATCCGCAGAATTGTTGCTTCACATGGCTTATTCATCTTGATATTTTTC
This sequence comes from Pammene aurita, assembly GCA_947086415.1. Lineage (NCBI taxonomy): Eukaryota > Metazoa > Arthropoda > Insecta > Lepidoptera > Tortricidae > Pammene > Pammene aurita. The sequence goes on along the minus strand of OX352305.1, from coordinate 16,146,840 downwards.
GGTTTTAAATATTTAGCCGACGCAATAATAATTCAGATAATATAGATGTAAAGCAGCTGTCTAAATTGACAATGTCAAATAATTAGTTTCTAAATGTCTCATAAATTTGTAAATTAGTAACTTTGTGAAAAGAAAGGTTGCATATGGTAAAAAATATTATATCGATGAATGGTGACTTTGTTAAAAGAAATTGAAAAATAACCCAAAACATTTACGACATAACATTTAGGTGTTCCTGAAATCGATTTATGAAAATAAATGCTAAGTACTTACTTCCAATTTACGAGTAGGTACCATACTAAGTACATTAGGTAAATGAATAATTTTATTATTCAAGCCTAAAATAATAATTATAAAAACGACTCCATGCCTTTTGTGTGAAATTTGCCACCGGTACTCCGCCCTCTAATTATTATATATCATTAGGATGGTGAGGGCATCTTCCTGCACATCGGCAACAACTCAGTGCATGGTGACGCTCTCTACCATAGTGCTGCAGATGCAACACTATGGTTGATTCAATAAGTAGGAAGGTTTGTTTCTAATGGCAAAATGACGAGCGGAGTAGGTTAGGCGGTATCTATGATGATAAACCGATTTCAATTGTTTTCTCGCTTTCCTTTCCAAATTAGATCCAGTTAGCGTCTAATGATTAGTTCTGAAAGTAATGAGCCTAGTAAAGCCCGTCCAGATTTCCAATCAAGCCTGTGTAACCCCTATCTGACCCTAACATTAACTGCAGAAACGTTTATTCAAATTATTGACCGAGCTCAGGCAGAACGCAAGACGGAAGTCACGACTATTCTATATCAAATACCACCCTTGCCTATACAAGCGACAGAGACGCAAATAGACTAAAGAACCGAAGAAAGTGGTTCGTTTCGTGGTCCTAGGACTCCTAGGAGGCCTACCGCGACAGTAAAAAATTAAAGACAGACGAGTAGGTAGGGTGCCACCAGAAAGTCCAGAAACATCGAAATTTGACTACCTGTTCGCGTGTCTCTCTATTCTCTCTAATGTTAAACCTGACCAGAAATATATGATCATGCAACATTTAAGACCTACTGTTGTACCTACCTATGTTTTACAAATAAATAAATTATGAATTATTATGCGCCATGTTGCACAACTTAATTTCTGACACTGGCAATAATTTTAATGATGGATTGTCATTGTTGTCAGTGCCATTGTGGCAGTTTACTTGAATAATAGTAAAGTGTTGAATATTAAATAATACCTAAATGTCAAGAAATGCCCAAAACTATATTCATATCATAGTTAAGAGCAAAACATTGTAAATAATGTATGTAATAAACTGTGGAAGGGGTTATAGGCCAGGCAGCTATACATAAATGCGCTATTCTATGACACCTAAGTAGTTACCTAAGTTTAAAGTCTAAGTGTAAAGTGTTAGGTTTTAGTTATATTGGTACCACTAAAAGCCCTGTTACACTTGTCCTAGTTAGCTTCCTAAATGATTTAGTTTCTAAATTTAGTTAAGTCTAACCACATTTAGGAAGTAAATTTACTATTGAAAAAAGTTAGGATCCTATTTAGAATGCTAGTTAGGACACTAAACAAAGTAAAGTGTAACAGGGCTTTAAGGGTTCTCGGTAAGCATTAGGAATACATGGTTAGATAGATTGGATGGGCTTCAGTTTCAGTGGACTTAGTCATTCAAATAATAATGATGAACATTAGGGAGATTGCGGTAATTTAGGTACAAACAGTTTTTAGTGGCGTAGTGTGAGTTTGACGACTTTGATTATTGGTCGAATCTTGCTTGTGGCAATATACCTATACATACCTATTTTTATAGCTAAGAAGAACTTAATACAGCAAGTTAAACATTAAATTAGATCGAATCGTAACATATTATAAGTACCTAGCTAAAAAATAATCGCGGCGCGACTCCGTTATACCTAATATACAGTCGACGTCAAAGATATGTATACACTTTTTCATCTTAAGCCTTTGTAAGAAGGTGCAAAACTGTATACATATCTTTGGCACGCTAAGCCAGCATTGCACTCGTGTGTGACTTGTTTGTGAGGTTTAGGCATATACAAGATATCTCTATACTCCGCTTAGCGCGTTATTTCTTTGAAACCTAAGCTGCCAAAAAGAACGGGTGCGGGAGGGGAACTCGCAATGCTAGACAGGGAACGCGCTAGTTTACTGTCACTTCCAATATTAGTGTCTCACTATAGAGTGAAATTACTTCGAACGTGGCAGGGGGGTCGCCCGGTTATGCGGGGTCCAAGAGGGTTAATTAGTCTATGAGTTTAGGTAATATTAGTACCTAGTTTTTTCGTCGGCTCGCCGCATAGTAAGTGGCTCAGCATGAAAAATTGAAAATGATTTAATAACTCTCTGTCTCTAATCTCATTCTAAACTGCAGACAGAAAACATACTTACCTATAGGTAGGTACTAGAAGTATGCCTACCTCCAGCTTTACGGCAATAGCGGCAGGAAATGAAGCTCTAATATTTTACAAGATGTATGTTTGACCACATAAAGCGATAATATTTTATGGTAAATAAGTTTTATCGACAAATCAACCCCATACCATTTTTTTTCTTAACCATTTTAAAATGGCACCACACTACCGAATTCGAATCGAATATAATGCCCTATTTCGGAAGCTGCCGAAACACACCTCTTTTGCATATGTGCGACAGATATTTTTAGGGCGGTAGAGTGTGGTGTGGGCGGTAGAGGGCGGTAGAGGGATGCAGTATAAAAATGGTTGAAAAAAATGGTATAGGGGTTGATTTTTCGATAAAATTCGTCATACTATACGTGGTTAACGGCTCCAACATATCTGTAAAAACACATTGTAAGTATATACTTTCTGTTCGAATATCAGTTTGTATTTAAACTACAATGAAATTTGAAGAAAAAAATATGTTATAATATAAACGAGCTATGTATATGTATGTGTGTGTTTGTATTTGATTGAATAACATACTATGTATATTAATTTGAGTGTAACAAATATTCCTACAGATAAGTGCATTTAAACATGCACCCAAGAATTCCTTAGAATTATCTAAAACACAAAAACATCTCTTTTTCAAGGAAACCAACAGTGTTATTTTTACCGTTCTTCGTGAGTATCCTAAGCGTATGAGAGGGAGTCTTCCAAACAAAACTAATGTGGCCAGCGTATGAATGTTCCCCGCATACGAATGGTGCCAATCTTCCAGTTCCTACTGCTATATGCGTAGTTATTATGGCCACTTAATTTTTTTTAGAGCAACGGCAACGGAGTAGTTCTTTAAAATTTGATATAAGTATCTATGATAGAAAATTGGCTGGGGCAATTACGGCAAGTAATTTTAGTTTCTTTAGAAAATACCGTAATTAATTAATACATTTGGACCCTATAGAGTTCGGTTACATAGGTAGGTTTGTACCTAGTAGGTACCAAAATTACTTACTTAATTACAAATCCAGTATCTGCTTTTTCAGTGTGCACAACCTTAAAAATGTAGTATGAATGTTCTACCAGTCTACCACACGTTCGTAATAAAGATCTCATTACGTTTTACTGCCTCTGAGACCATTAACTGATGCTCTGAATATGTTTTCAAGATGGCTTCCTAAATGTTCGAAGGGAAAAATAAAGTGATAATGTGAAGCCGTAAAAGTGTAAGGCTTTGTTTGCTAACTGTTTTATGGCATTTAATGGTTTAGAATTTAATTTTGAAAGAACAGCTAGGTCTTCGAAAGTAAGCGGAGTATAGAGATATCTTGTATATGCCTAAACCTCACAAACAAGTCACACACGAGTGCAATGCTGGCTTAGCGTGCTAAAGATATGTATACAGTTTTGCACCTTCTTACAAAGGCTTAAGGTGAAAAAGTGTATACATATCTTTGACGTCGACTGTATATTAGGTATAACGAAGTCGCGCCGCGATTATTTTTTAGCTAGGTACTTATAATATGTTACGATTCGATCTAATTTAATGTTTAACTTGCTGTAATAATGCTGTATTAAGTTCTTCTTAGCTATAAAAATAGGTATGTATAGGTATATTGCCACAAGCAAGATTCGACCTATAATCAAAGTCGTCAAACTCACACTACGCCACTAAAAACTGTTTGTACCTAAATTACCGCAATCTCCCTAATGTTCATCATTATTATTTGAATGACTAAGTCCACTGAAACTGAAGCCCATCCAATCTATCTAACCATGTATTCCTAATGCTTACCGAGAACCCTTAAAGCCCTGTTACACTTTACTTTGTTTAGTGTCCTAACTAGCATTCTAAATAGGATCCTAACTTTTTTCAATAGTAAATTTACTTGCTAAATGTGGTTAGACTTAACTAAATTTAGAAACTAAATCATTTAGGAAGCTAACTAGGACAAGTGTAACAGGGCTTTTAGTGGTACCAATATAACTAAAACCTAACACTTTACACTTAGACTTTAAACTTAGGTAACTACTTAGGTGTCATAGAATAGCGCATTTATGTATAGCTGCCTGGCCTATAACCCCTTCCACAGTTTATTACATACATTATTTACAATGTTTTGCTCTTAACTATGATATGAATATAGTTATGGGCATTTCTTGACATTTAGGTATTATTTAATATTCAACACTTTACTATTATTCAAGTAAACCGCCACAATGGCACTGACAACAATGACAATCCATCATTAAAATTATTGCCAGTGTCAGAAATTAAGTTGTGCAACATGGCGCATAATAATTCATAATTTATTTATTTGTAAAACATAGGTAGGTACAACAGTAGGTCTTAAATGTTGCATGATCATATATTTCTGGTCAGGTTTAACATTAGAGAGAATAGAGAGACACGCGAACAGGTAGTCAATTTCGATGTTTCTGGACTTTCTGGTGGCACCCTACCTACTCGTCTGTCTTTAATTTTTTATTGTCGCGGTAGGCCTCCTAGGAGTCCTAGGACCACGAAACGAACCACTTTCTTCGGTTCTTTAGTCTATTTGCGTCTCTGTCGCTTGTATAGGCAAGGGTGGTATTTGATATAAAATAGTCGTGACTTCCGTCTTGCGTTCTGCCTGAGCTCGGTCAATAATTTGAATAAACGTTTCTGCAGTTAACGTTAGGGTCAGATAGGGGTTACACAGGTTTGATTGGAAATCTGGACGGGCTTTACTAGGCTCATTACTTTCAGAACTAATCATTAGACGCTAACTGGATGTAATTTGGAAAGGAAAGCGAGAAAACAATTGAAATCGGTTTATCATCATAGATACCGCCTAACCTATACCGCTCGTCATTTTGCCATTAGAAACAAACCTTCCTACTTATTGAATCAACCATAGTGTTGCCTCTGCAGCACTATGGTAGAGAGCGTCACCATGCACTGAGTTGTTGCCGATGTGCAGGAAGATTCCCTCACCATCCTATGATATATAATAATTAGAGGGCGGAGTACCGGTGGCAAATTTCACAAAAAAGGCATGGAGTCGTTTTTATAATTATTATTTTAGGCTTGAATAATAAAATTATTCATTTACCTAATGTACTTAGTATGGTACCTACTCGTAAATTGGAAGTAAGTACTTAACATTTATTTTCATAAATCGATTTCAGGAACACCTAAATGTTATGTCGTAAATGTTTTGGGTTATTTTTCAATTTCTTTTAACAAAGTCACCATTCATCGATATAATATTTTTTACCATATGCAACCTTTCTTTTCACAAAGTTACTAATTTACAAATTTATGAGACATTTAGAAACTAATTATTTTACATTGTCAATTTAGACAGCTGCTTTACATCTATATTATCTGAATTATGATTGCGTCGGCTAAATATTTAAAACCGAAAAATATCAAGATGAATAAGCCATGTGAAGCAACAATTCTGCGGATGATAGAACCGTACGAAAATCTTATATATAATGAAGAAGAATGTGTCATTCACTGTATTTCTTGCTCAGTGGATTTAAAGCAGTTGAAAATATATAATGTCGAAAAACACGTTAACAGTAAACAACACCAAATTAACTGTGGAAACCAAAATGGCACCTTTGCCTATGATTTATGCGTTTTCCTTATAGCGTGTAACATCCCATGGAAAAGAGTTAACCATCCAGAATTTAAAAAGTTCTTTGGAAAATACTTAGATAAAGGCGTAAAACTTCCCGAAGAAAGTGTTTTGAGAAAATACTATCTTACCAGAATATACAATGCGACCGTCAAGCAAATACGAAATACATTTTTCGATTCCAATTTATGGCTTGCGGTGGATGAGACTCTTGATAATTTCGGTAATTGCGTAGTAAATGTAATTATAAAATCACTTGATGATGCTTTACAAAGGCCATATTTGTTAGCGTGTAAAGTCGTTAGTACTGTAAACGCGAACTCAATTGCAGCGGTGGTTGACGAAAGCTTGAATTTTTTGTGGGAGGATAATTTTACAGATAATATGAACAAATTTTTAATATTCTGTTCGGATAGCGCAGCGTACATGCTTGCTTGCCGGCAAGATTTTGAAGAAAAAGTACACTAAAGTACGACACGTAACTTGTTTCGCTCATGGACTACACAGAGTCGCGGAGCAGATAAGATCTGAACATAAATTGGTCAATTCCTTAATATCTAATGTCAAGAAGATTTTTTTTAAATCACCACACCTCGTCCGATTTTTCAGGGACCATGCGCAGAATGTGCCTTTACCGCCGGAACCCATTATCACTCGTTGGGGCACCTGGTTAAATGCAAGTTTTTACTACGATAGACATTTTGACGTGATTAAAAATGTTGTAATGCAATTGAACAGTAAAGAAGCTATTGCCATTAGAAAAGCCCAGAAGTTGTTTGAAAATGAAAATTTAAAAAACGAGTTAAGCTTTATAAAAAATTGTTACGAAATTATACCTGAATCGATAGAAAAATTAGAATGCACTAAAATTCCGATAGAAGAAAGTTTTCTGGTCATAGACATAGTTAGGAGTATTTTAAGCCTCCAAGGAAGTGAAACCGTGCGAAATAAACTCGAATTGGTTCTAGATAGAAACCCAGATGCTGACGGATTAAGGAATATGATTACAATGGAAATGAATATGAAGTGCACATGCACACAAGTTGGATGAAAATAAAATGAAGTTGTGATATTTGTTATGATTACCAGAGACAAGTTGATAATATAGACTGGCAATACAGTTTGTAAAATATAGAATGGTGACTCACTGTTTCTTATTGATTTGTGTTGTCTGTGTGTTTATACTATGTTCACAGATCTTCATATATAAAATACTTCTTCAAATAATACAAACAACGTTGATAGCGGTTTGGTTTTATCATATGAAGTGCACGTAAGTTGGGATAAAAACAAAATGAAGATGTGATATTTGTTATGTATACCAGAGACAAGTTGACAATAAAGACCGATAGTACAGTATGTAAAAGTATGAAGTGGTGACTAATTGTTTCTTATTATTTTGTGTGTGTGCTTATATTATGTTCACAGATGTTCACAGATAAAATATCTGTAAAGCAATGTTGTTTTTTGCAAATGATACAAGCATTATGTTAATAGCTGCTTGATTTTATAATATGAAGTCCACACAAGAGGAAGTAAAGACAAGCAAGATATGGTTATTATTATGCGTCTCAAAGACCAGTTAACAATGAAGACTGACAAATGAGACAAGAGTACCGTTTTATTATGTGTACCAAAGACTAGTTAACAATGAAATCTGACAAAGGTATACTTTTATTATTTGTACCAAAGACTAGTTAACAATGAAGACTACAAATGTATAATTTGATTATGTGCACCAAAGACTCGTTAACAATGAAGACTGACAAAGTTATGATTTTATTATGTGCACCAAAGACTACTTAATGATAAGGACTGCACATGAGGCAAAGGTATAAATTTATAAAGGTAGTTCATGTAAGGTGAGATTGTATAAAGTCTTATTTATAATAAAGGCGTATGATTGTTAGTCTGAGTTTGATAATGTTCAAATATAAATGAAATAGATTCGATGATAGCTAGTAATAAAAAAAAATGATATGACACTTCATATAATTTTCTCAGATTTGAATATTAGGCCATGATGGGGAGCGGTAAAGGTTTCATAGAAGTTTTATGGGACTTGTATAGTTTTTCACTGGAGCCACAGAGTTGTATTAAGGGTGAACCTAAGCCGTTTAAGAAGATACAGTATGAGATAATAAGAAATGGAGGTACTGTTTATTATTTACTGAGAGTTTCCTGTGTCTGAGTGTGTGTGTGTGTGTGTGTTAACATTATGTTTACAGATAAGGTATTGGTGACAGTATACTGCTCTGTCTTAAGCAGTAAATGATGCAACCATGACTAGTATGTAGTTGGCATTGGCCGTATAAAGTTGACACAAGGGAAAATAAAAATCTAATGGACCACTACCTGTGTTTAGTATTTTTCACATATGAAATAAATTGAACAGACAGGAATAAATGGTAAGAATGTGACACAGACTTTTGGTCATGGGCAATTGATAAAGGTGAGTCCTTATTGATCTGGTTTTGATTTACAATCTGCAAAGTTGTCATAAATGTCGCCATGCATGATAAATGATAGTAGGTTTACAAGGGTAAGTGTCCCAGTATGTGGACTCTACTTTTGACTCCATTTGATAAAGAAAGGGAAGAAGGTTATGTAAAGGACTGTGCGAGAGAAATGACTAATGATAATAAAAGTAAATAGCAAGTGATTTTTACATAACGATTGAATTAATTTCCTGGTTGATTTGATTAAATGTTTGTTTTACAAAGAAATAAATTATTATTATGATTAAAGCATGCAATATAACAGGAAATGCTCTTAAAATAAAAAGTTGAACTTCAAGTACAACAGTAGTATAGTTAACTAATGGGACCCAGTCACGTATGACTGGTATAAAACAATATGAATCTGCATAAAGCCATTGATGGTATATGATGACATGAATCAATTTACTGTTTTCAGTAAATTTTCAAATAAACATGCGCAAGTATGTCGTGTGTTTGGCATGTTGCTGCTGGCGAAAAATTCAACCAGCGCGTGGAGTAGCAGTATGAAAAATCAGGCGAGTGGTCGGAGCGCGAGGACATGGCTGCGGTGGTCAGTGAGATGAACTAAGCAGTAAGCCGATAAACCTGAGACAGCAGCATGGGGTAAGCCTGTAGTCACAACGCCGCCGTGCAGCACTATGGTAGAGAGCGTCACCATGCACTGAGTTGTTGCCGATGTGCAGGAAGATTCCCTCACCATCCTATGATATATAATAATTAGAGGGCGGAGTACCGGTGGCAAATTTCACACAAAAGGCATGGAGTCGTTTTTATAATTATTATTTTAGGCTTGAATAATAAAATTATTCATTTACCTAATGTACTTAGTATGGTACCTACTCGTAAATTGGAAGTAAGTACTTAACATTTATTTTCATAAATCGATTTCAGGAACACCTAAATGTTATGTCGTAAATGTTTTGGGTTATTTTTCAATTTCTTTTAACAAAGTCACCATTCATCGATATAATATTTTTTACCATATGCAACCTTTCTTTTCACAAAGTTACTAATTTACAAATTTATGAGACATTTAGAAACTAATTATTTGACATTGTCAATTTAGACAGCTGCTTTACATCTATATTATCTGAATTATTATTGCGTCGGCTAAATATTTAAAACCGAAAAATATCAAGATGAATAAGCCATGTGAAGCAACAATTCTGCGGATGATAGAACCGTACGAAAATCTTATATATAATGAAGAAGAATGTATCATTCACTGTATTTCTTGCTCAGTGGATTTAAAGCAGTTGAAGAAATATAATGTCGAAAAACACGTTAACAGTAAACAACACCAAATTAACTGTGGAAACCAAAATGGCACCTTTGCCTATGATTTATGCGTTTTCCTTATAGCGTGTAACATCCCATGGAAAAGAGTTAACCATCCAGAATTTAAAAAGTTCTTTGGAAAATACTTAGATAAAGGCGTAAAACTTCCCGAAGAAAGTGTTTTGAGAAAATACTATCTTACCAGAATATACAATGCGACCGTCAAGCAAATACGAAATACATTTTTCGATTCCAATTTATGGCTGGATGAGACTCTTGATAATTTCGGTAATTGCGTAGTAAATGTAATTATAAAATCACTTGATGATGCTTTACAAAGGCCATATTTGTTAGCGTGTAAGGTCGTTAGTACTGTAAACGCGAACTCAATTGCAGCGGTGGTTGACGAAAGCTTGAATTTTTTGTGGGAGGATAATTTTACAGATAATATGACCAAATTTTTAATATTCTGTTCGGATAGCGCAGCGTACATGCTTGCTTGCCGGCAAGATTTTGAAGAAAAAGTACACTAAAGTACGACACGTAACTTGTTTCGCTCATGGACTACACAGAGTCGCGGAGCAGATAAGATCTGAACATAAATTGGTCAATTCTTTAATATCTAATGTCAAGAAGATTTTTTTTAAATCACCACACCGCGTCCGATTTTTCAGGGACCATGCGCAGAATGTGCCTTTACCGCCGGAACCCATTATCACTCGTTGGGGCACCTGGTTAAATGCAAGTTTTTACTACGATAGACATTTTGACGTGATTAAAAATGTTGTAATGCAATTGAACAGTAAAGAAGCTATTGCCATTAGAAAAGCCCAGAAGTTGTTTGAAAATGAAAATTTAAAAAACGAGTTAAGCTTTATAAAAAATTGTTACGAAATTATACCTGAATCGATAGAAAAATTAGAATGCACTAAAATTCCGATAGAAGAAAGTTTTCTGGTCATAGATATAGTTAGGAGTATTTTAAGCCTCCAAGGAAGTGAAACCGTGCGAAATAAACTCGAATTGGTTCTAGATAGAAACCCAGATGCTGACGAATTAAGGAATATGATTACAATGGAAAATTATAAACAAGTCCTTAAACATGCAACCATGACATCGGTAGATGTAGAGCGATCGTTTTCCACTCATAAATGGATCTTCAATAAATTAAGAAACCGATTCACTCCGAAAAACCAGGAACATGTGGCCATAATCCATTCATTTTATAACATGGATACGCACTTAAGTGTAGATTGTGAGGAGGACCTCGAACACATAATTCCAGTCCTCAATTGTAATTGAATGGTCTTGAAAATAATATATCGTTTGGCAGGTATAACTTCTTAGTCTAGTATTTAGTACCTAATGATAATGTTTCGATAAGAAAACATATTATTATGTATTATAGATATTAACAACATATTACATTATATTTGTATGCTCGTAAGATAATTTCTATAAGTTCCTAAAAATTATTATGCAAAATTAATCATTTATTCGTTATTTATTTAATCATAAGAATGCTTAGGCGACCATACATTTAGTGTGAAATTTGCCACCGGTACTCCGCCCTCTAATAATAATGACAGATGGGTTATATACGCTCCAAAAGTGAAGCACTTAAAATGAGTGAATTCAAACAATTGTCGCTAGTCGCGCACAGGCCAGCGTGAGATGCGGACGTGCCAATTAGCTCCCGTCACCCGCGCGAGAATGAGACAAACTGTAATTTTCTAACAATGAGTGACAAAGATGTAATGATTGTCAAAACAGATAAAAACACCGGCCAAGAGCGTGTCGGGCCACGCTCAGTGTAGGGTTCCGTAGTTTTCCGTCCGTCACAGTAAGTGTCCCCACTTAAGAGTTAAAATAACGCTACAATTTAAATGCGCACCAAAATGGCTTTTATATCCTAAAACTAAATTCCAAGTTAAATTAATTACCTCCATATAAAATAAACCCACTCCATACCAGATCCCTAAAGTAAACAATTTTTAATTCCAAAATAAATATACACACATCAGAACAATTACATGTTGAGTCTATATATCTTTTTGCTTCCCAGAAAGGATGTTTTGCTCACCAAATATTGTTTTCATAAAACATCAAAACGAATACCAAAAACTGCAGACTAATTTGCTTTAGTATAATCAAATTATCTAAACTTTAGTTAAAATATATCCCATCAAAAACATAAATGTGAAAGGCTGCCAAGTTCGATACTATGGGAATGCTTCGCCTATAAAAGAAGTGAGATCTGAATAAGTACCAAGTTCCATAAAAATACCTCAAATCATAAATAGTTATAGGAATGCACACTTGATTTCCAGCAGTTTTTAAGGTACATTTTGAATAAGTATCACGTTACATAGAAATACCTAAAATTATAATAGTCAGAGAAACGCACACCGGTTTTTTTAGCAGTTTCCTGATAACATTTATTATTTTCAGTACTTTTTAATGATGTTACTTGGCAAGTTTTCACACACCACACACCTTTTCAATGCAATAAATCGACACCTTTGGACTGCAATGTGTCGAGTATATAATTTTCTATTAAAACTTGCCAAGTTACATCATTAAAAAGTACTGAATATATTAAATGTTATCAGGAAACTGCTAAAAAAACAGGTGTGCGTTTCTCTGACTATTTATGATTTGAGGTATTTTTATGGAACTTGGTACTTATACAGATCTCACTTCTTTTATAGGCGAAGCATTCCCATAGTATCGAACTTGGCAGCCTTTCACATTTATGTTTTTGATGGGATTTCATTTATTTTTGTTAGGTGTAGGTTCTTTATTATTTTTTTATCACTTTTGCTTTAGGAAATGTCTCATTCCACTTAGGTATGTACTTTATACTATACCCTTTATACTAAGCGTCTAATTCTATTTTACTATTTATTTATAGGTGATTTTTACAAATAAACTGGCTCCCTACACCTATAAAATGTACCTACTTACATATAATTACATACATCAATAACGTACTTTCTTCTGTTTGTAAGTACGCTACCTACATACATAATTAATAACTTGGTAATACCTGAAAATAGATGTAATACCTACCTACCAGTAGGTATTATAATTGGTGGCCTATTATGTAGCCCTAGAAGTGCACCATCCCATCTCATCCCGTGGCGTATTGTAATGAATCCAAGGGATCCATATAATGCCTATTTCAATGGACGGTAAAATTGTTCGATATTGTGACATTGCTATTAACGTTATGTAGGAGTTAATTTCATTTTTCAGTTTCAGCAAAATTAACGACTTTACGATTAAGCTTTAATGAAAAATTATACTGTAATATTAAAGTTCGAATTACAACTCACCTGGAAAATATGGAGTATCATAAAATCAATTAGTAATTATGTCTTAATTTTCATAGCTTTGGTGCAGTTCGGGAAGGAAAATTTAGTGTTGAAATAAATACTGAAAACTAGCTTTATTTCAAGTGGCTTTTCTAAATAATATACATTTTCGTTTAGATATTAAGATGGTAATTCATTTGGAATACAGATAATAGTATTTTCTAATAAATTTTGGTTCCTAAAAAACCTAACCTCGAATTTATAGATGTTAGTGTATGTAGCAGAAAACAAATGAAAACGTAAAATCTAATTCCTTGATCTAAATAGGCATTAAAAGTAACAATGTTTCTTGTGAGATCGAATAAAAATAATAGTTATTTAGGAAGATTTGGTTAAGAACAGTATTGTGTCATAAACACGTGATTATTTACTTCCGAGTACAAACAAATATTTTCATTCGATAAACAATATAGTCCTCTTAGCATTCCTATTGATATTTGTTAGAAATATATGCGTATTAATAATTATTGGTGAAAATTGACCATGCGGTTACATTTAATTTGCTTTCGTTTCCTATAGAAACACTATTGTATGTATATTTCATTATCATATATATATTCCCTATATTTTTAGCATATTTATCCAAATGTAGTTTCTAAGTTTTATTCAGCAATTTACCAGAAAATCCTGAAATTGTAATTATTAATTAATAATTTTACATAAATGCGGGTAGGAATAATCTTGCAGCGCGCGAGGTTAATCTTAACCCACCCGCATATTTGCTTAGATTTTCGCAGGCGATCGAGAAGCGGTGTGCAGACGACGAGTCAGGAGTTCACGCGAATTTGAACCTTGTCTGTTAGACATTTATTTGGGTTTAGTATCTACAGGTTGGATCATCAACCTTATTATTTAGATAACTAGGTTCAATAGGGGAATCGGATGAGTAATCGGTAAGATTTTTAAAGAGGTGTTTGGATTAAAGCTACAAAGGGGAATGTAGGTGATTGCGGGAGACAGGGTACGGAAATTATAAAAGCGGGTGGTAAGGTTCGAACTTAACTTAGTCGGAACGAGATTTCAAGACATCAGCATCTCTCAGCCAAGATCGAGTTCTACAACTTTATGTAAGTCCTTTTAAATATTTCACTTTTATCTTAATTGTTTGTCGTGTACTAGCATTTTACAATATCTTTACTAGTGAAGTGTACGAATATTATAATAACGGTCAATACCTTTCTTTTATTAATTGGGTTATTTGGGGACTAATATTACAGGCGTTACGCTTATTTACCTGCAGTGAGTGTTAGAATAATGAGGGATATATTATTAATCCACATTTGTAAATATTTTAGCTGTGTTTGGGTTTACAATGAAGTAGGGATCTGCGTTTAAGTATATTAGGTACTATTTCAACTATTACTGAGTGAGCGAAGCGAAGCACTATTCCGCTGTGCCTAGAGCCGTCCGTATGTCTAAATTAAATAAGTACTTAAATGTTTTGATTATTTATTGAGTGTGGAATTGAAATACAATCTTCGTCTTCTTTCATAAACGATTCTTAAATCGTATGGACGTTTTAACATAGGTTTAAACTCCGAGCAATGATTTAGTATTTGAGTTATTGCTTGATGTAGGGTATTATTTGACTTGGTTTTCAAACACATATTAACACAGCAAATAAATAATAGTATTTTGCATTTCTGTGAAACTCGTTTTCGTGAGGAAACCATTTAACTATTTGATGATATTCTATTTATTTCTATTCTACTACATATGCTGATAGCCTATATTCGAACCAGGTTCTTCAATGGCCTGTGTTTGTGGTTTATTTTAACATTGAACCTTTTACATTTTACTATATATGACTGTGTGTATTTACGTGTGCGTATATTATATTTACAATATCTAACTATTTAGGATACGTAATATTTATTCTCCACCGTAGTATATATTTACTGTTGACGTGTCGAATAGGTTCTAGTTTGAGAGTACCAAGCCATATTTTATCTAAGTAGATTTTAATACAGTTTTTCGGGAACTACGTTCTATCTGTTAACTATTTCTTTCTACTACCTTATAAATATAAATATATAGTTTTAAAGCAACGTTTAAGATAGGTTCGATCTTTTTAATGTTAATTGTCGATGTCGGTTAACTATTGGCCATGGTTAAACGATATCGCGTAATATGTATGTACTTCCATGTAACACTTTAGTAATTATATAAGGGATAAGATGCTGGATTTCTAGCGTAGAGATTTATTCCATGTAGAATGCTTATCTGGTGTTTTCTTGGTGGCAACGGGGAACACTATGTGAAGCCCAACGCGCACCGTATCACCCATGGTTCACTTGAACATATGACGCGCATTACAGCATGTACTTACAGAGTTTATTGCCATGTAAGTACGCCATTAGCGTACTAGGTGTTCTTAGTAGTATCCGGTCTCGTGCAGTGATGACGGTACGGTGAGGGTCTTACACGTCAAGATAACTCAGATTTGCTTATTAACGATGGTAGGTACTTGCTATTTACTTCCTAAATTTATATACCATTCGTCATAAACGGTGGTTGGTATTTGCTTACTTAATTATTAAATGTACCAGTCGTTATTTGCATATGTGGTGTGGAGGAATTGGCGGTTATCTGTCAACTATACATTGATGTATGAAGCGAGACTGTAGGCTACTGGCCCGGTCGCACACTTGGATCATTACAAATGCTCAGAACGCACAATCAACAGGTCTGTAAGGCCACTGGCCGTGGACAACATATATTACCCGATCCATTAAGCTTCGAACCGTAGGCTACTGGTCGTGGTTCCACCGTTGGAAGACGGAACCGTCAAAACTGAAATGCCACATATTTTGTACAGGCGTACTTCGCCAACCGCCAACAATCATTACGTCGGAAGTCCAGCAAACCTCCTTACATATATTTTGTTGTAAATATAACTATCTAACAAACAACGAAATATTTAACTAATCATAATAATTCTAGTGTAATTTTAATATTCAATTTGACTATTTATTAGAGTCTGTTAATTAGGGTTTATTTATATGATGCTTCTTATTCTATTTTTAACGTCAACAGTTAATATGCTAACCTATCATTGTCTATTTTATTTATATTCCATTAGATTTAAGTTAGGAATTATATGTATTTTAAATATTGCGGTTATTTCTCACCCTATCGAAAAGGACTTGCGGTTACTACACACACAACGTTAGGTTTCCACTAGCTTTCACGATCATCTTGGCCAAACTGCGTATCAGAGCAAGCTACTGTATAGATAGTTTATTAATTAATGTATTTGATTTTATAATTACGTTACTTATTTCACTGTAATACGGCGCGAAGGTTTTTTGCTTCGTTAGTTTCGTTTTTACCTTCGCAAAGCGTAGGAATCGGAAACTAACACCTAATGACGTCTGCAAAGACAGCATTAGGGGTAATTAGTCAGTGTTTCGCTTTTCAATAACAAAAATCCAATATTAAAACTTAAATAAATAATTTTCTTTTCAACCTTCAATCTTTTGTTTGATTTTCTTTCCATGTAGTAAGTTCCTTTAGGTAGGTATTTATATTTATAGAAGTTTCAGGCTGAAGCTTGAGGTAAGAAAGCTTGGTAGGCTCTTGTAAGCATTTAGAAGCTTCGAGTATTAAGCTTGATAGAGTAGACGTTACAGTATCGGAGGGTGAGATGGGCAGTAGTATATATAATTCCATCTTAGAGTATATATGATTTCCATGTTCTTGAATCTGCGATTTTATTAGTTGTAAAATTAGAAATTATTTAGACTATGCGAGAAAAAATAGTCTTTTCATTTTTGTTTGACTGATTTAGCGCACCTAGTGTACCTAGTGACCTGCTTTGTACTTCGTAAATCGTGGGTTCGGTTCCCGCAATAGACACACACAGAGTGGTGAACAATTTTATTGTTCTTGTCTTTAAGACAAACATGTATTGTCTTAAATTGGTATGTATCTAAATTTAAATAAGTCTTATCTCATTTCCACTCCATACCTACTTATAGTAGAACAAAATTACACATTCGTTGTTTTCGAAACTGACTCACACTTGGCCGTTTACAGATTTTTACTTTATTTCGACCTAAAGACAAACCTTCGAGCCAAATTTCAGGTCGGTACGACCATTGGAAGATAGACCCACTTAGTTCATTATGACTTCATAGTAGAACAAAGTTACACCTTCGCTATTTTTAAAACTGACTCACACTTGGCCGTTTTCAGATTTTTCCCTTTACTTTGACCTTAAGACCTATCGCCATGCCAAATTTCAAGTCAGTACGACCATTGGAAGTGGTCTAGGTTTTTGATGAGTCAGTGAGTCAGTGAGTGAGGGTATAGTAACAATAGCGATTTTCTGACGTCAATATCTCAAGAACTGCTATAGGTAGAATAATGAAATTTTGTATTCTAGACAATTAAGGGGATGTCAACAGACACTCGAAATTTCATATGCGTAGATAAAATATGTTTGGAGTTATAGGGTGGTCGAAATTGGCCCGAAATGGTTCGTGTAATATAACCCACGGCCGGTGTGTCGCTTTTTTTTGCTCGAACTTGGCGGACACACTGCCGTGTGTCTAGATTATTCTCGATCTAAAATTACAGTCGCTTCCCTTTCTTTCTTTACCCCGCAACCCGCACCCCGTCCACTGCCACGCGGCGCACAGGCCGTGACATTGTTCGTTTTTAAGTCCCAGCCAGAAGTGGGTTAGGTTAGGTTAGAACTGCGACCCCCAAGAAAACGAACTGTTGTCAGAAGTGGGTTAGGTTAGAACTGCGTCCCCCAAGAAATCGAACTGTTGCCAGAAGTGGGTTATGTTAGGGTAGAACTGCGACCCCTAAGAAAAATAATTATATGCGGAATAAATATTATTACATGTAAAAAAAGATAAGAACGCCGATGGCTCAATAGTTAAAATCGGTCGGCGTCGACGGCGTGATTTTATGTGATGCAGTAATTGAGAATTCAATATTTATTTAAGTACTATATCGTATGTTAATTGAATGCATAAAGCGATAAATAAGTAACTTGTATTTGGGGGTAAGTAGTAAATGTTGGGTATAAAAAAAATTCACGGTCAACAGTTAGTTTTTTGCCTCAGCAAAAATGACTAAAATGGAAGTAATAATATAAAATATTGGTGACATCTATTTAACAATAATATAGATTATTTGATCTGAAACGAACTTTAACGATGATTACATATTTTTATAGCATGTAACAAAAAGAAATATTAGCTTTATTTATACAATAGTTTGCGATATACTATTTGGTGAGCATTCATCCAGTTTGGTAAGCATTAAGAATTTATTGGAAGTAATTTATGAACATATTTGGTTAGCGTTTAAACACAAGCCTTAAAATAACACCGCCATGTAGGATATGATATGAGCGTTCCACCTACAGCGACATCTATCGGCAAATTAAGTAAACTATTGCGCGCGAGCTTAAAGTATGGAAGATGATTTTTATGGGATAATTCTTTATTGCGTGAACCGATTTTCACCGTTTTCATTTGAAAGCACGTCATTTCATTGTGATTTTGTAGAAATTACAGGTACAATAAACACCTGCTTATACGGTTAAATTACAAACTTAATTCAGAAATTATTTTGTAATTTTTTTTCAAAAACTATTCAACCTATCAAGTTCAAAATAATTTTCCTAGAAAGTTTTTATAAAGTTCTACTTTTGAGATTTTTTTTATATTTTTAAAACTTATGGTTCAAAAGTTAGAGGGGGGGGGACACATTTTTTTTTACTTCTGGAGCGATTATTTCCGAAAATATTTACATTATCAAAAAAAAATTTTAGTAAACCCCTGTTCATTTTTAAATACCTATCCAACAATATATCACACGTTAGGGTTGAAATGAAAAAAAAATCACTTCCCACTTTACGTATAGGGGAGGTACCCTAATATAATTTTTTTTTCCACTTTTTATTTTACCACTTTGTCGGCGTGATTGATATACATATTACGAGTAGTACCAAATTTCAGCTTTCTACATCGACATTTTCTAGTGCTAACGGTCACTGAGATTATCCGCGGACGGACGGACGGGCAGACTTGGCGAAACTATAAGGGTTCCTAGTTGACTACGGAACCCTAAAAAGAGAATCGTTGCTAGGTTATGAAATAACTTTGGAAGTACTTTTTTATGATCAGTTTGTTAGAGTATAACCCATCCATAGTAAATATCATTGTCGCCATCACGCTCTAAACGACATCGTTCGCAGGGCGCATGTGTCAGCGAACGTACCATATAATATATGTGTGAGTGAGCCCCCCGGCCTTAGCCGGTCAGATGGAAGAATACCGGATGGATGGTATTGGTACTCACAATTACCGGGTATGTTGGTACCTTGGCAGAAAGGAAAGTGACTGCTTCACGATGCAACTTGCGTCAGCACTTTCGCTACGTCGTACATTTTAGTCACGACCTCTGGGGAGGAAGGTGCAGCTGCGGAGTTGGCCGCTCATAGAAAACGGTAAAAGTAGTGCTTTGGTGGCTGTTGGTTTGTTCCGTTGGCGGTTGAGACCACTGGCTGTTGGTGGACATTTTTTAAGGAGGTCGGGAGTCTGTTGTGGGAGCGAGGCCTTGATCCCCGCTCCGGGTCATTCTTGTTGCCATCGCGGTTCAGCGTGGAAACGCAAAAGCGTGGAATGATGCGGGGTGGGTTATTTGATTAAGGGTTAATAATTTTGTATTGGTATTTCTGTAGCTTTGTTTAATTTTAATATTTTTGAAATCTATATTATTTTTGAATTTGTATAGCTATGTGTTTGTATTAGAGGTCCGCGCCACGCCGGCGCGCCGCCGCCGACTTGACCCGGCGCGCCGCCGCCGCCGCCGGGTCGTCGAAAAACCCGCGCCGACCCCAATTATTCCAAATTTAAAATTCAAATTACGCGTTCCCCAAGAGTATCTTTGGAGATATTTAACTACGGCAAGCTCCTCGGATTTAGATAATGTGGACCAAAGAGGAAATGTATTGAAGGTCTGGGAACTTAGAAGTCAAGTAGAAGTCCGACGTTTCCTTGGCTGGCAGGTTTCACAAGATCAATAGGTACCTATTCATATTTAGTCATGAGCAGTATGGCACCATTTATGTATTTTAAAATAAACAGAATATAATGTAACGTCTGTTCTCTATGGCTGTCATTTATGGTAAAAAAAGCGGCCGTGGGCATCATGTCAAACAGTTCTTCAGAGCACAACCCATTGTAAGTACGAGCGATAAAATACACATAGGGAGGCCGAGCCTCTCTTTAGATTTATAGGTTTAACAATATCGCTCGTGAGTTTGGGATCGTCGACGCTGTGTGAATGCGTCCAAGCTGGTATCCAGGCGCTCCTACTCAAAAGTGACAGCAGTACCTACTCCATATGGGGTCTGACTTGCGACTTGTATAGAAGCAGTCTCAGCCTCGGAGTGAAGTATCTCCTGGCTCTATTGAGCACATTGAGCCGTTTGGATGCCAGCGTGGCCTTCCCTTCAAGGTGACTACGGAATTGGACGTCACAAGGAATGTCGACACCGAAGATCCCGACACTCCCTGACATTATTAGAGTTGTGCCTTGGAACTGAGGGGCCACAGCAAATGGCGTTTTCTTAGCGGTAAACGCGCAATCTTGTGTCTTTGTCGGGTTGAATCGGACAATGTTGTCCGGACCCCACGTCGAGAGTCCAGAAAGAGTATTCTCGATATCGGACACAAGTTTTTTGCGACTCTACCATAACGGAACGAGGGATATTGGCACGGCCCGTGTAACAGGCATCCCCAGTACTATCGTCCGCATAACAATGAATGTCGCTGATAGATGATATGCAGCAAAAATAGCGTTGGGTATAGCACGGTACCTTGCGGAACACTAGCGTTTGTGTCCATGCTTTTAGAACAACTACCGAGGACTACGGCTCGTATGCTTCTGCCGGGCAAAAAGCTGGCAACCCAATTGCATAGTCCCTCGAGCAGTCCGTAAGCTGGTGACTTTGACAGTAGACCCCGTTGCCAGACCCGATCGAACGCCTTAGCCATATCAAGACTGACTGCCAATTCCTCTCCTTAACTTTATATGACAGCCCAGTGGTGAGTGAGATACACTAGAAGATCACCAGTCGAGCGACCGTGGCGAAGCCATACAGGTGGTCACTGACCAAGTCATGTGCTCTTTCATGTGTCCCAGAAGCTTCGCATTGATTATGCGCTCCATAACCTTGGAGAGAAGGGAGGTTTTAGCGATAGGCCTGTAATTCGATGGATCTGAATTATCGCCCCTTTTCAGGCACAGGGTGCACGAGAGCAGTCTTCTATGAAGACCGTACATGTGCCGTTTGTGGTACGAGAGTGCGGAAAGGCGCGTTAGCACGGGACACAACTCAGGAGCACACCGTTTGAGCACAACTCTTGGTATGCGGTCTGGCTCGCTCGACTTGTAAACGTTAAAGATAGCAGCTCCCGTCGGATATCATTCTGTTTGATGTTAATATCCGGCTTCGAGAATGCGCACCGAGGGATGGTAGGCGGCGCGGTGCTGTCATCATCGTTCAGGGTCAAGTTCGAGGGAAAGAGAGTACCCAGAAGATCAGCTTTCTCTTTTGCACTATGGGGCAGATTACTATCAGCATTTGTTTAGCATCAGCATTACCAGCAGGATTTGTGGTATACACCCCATTACTGGTGCATTGTCCATCATATGGGTGTTTACTATATGTACGAGTATAAGGTTTAGAGGATTATTTCTAAAGTTCCTTCTTCCTCTAAAAAAAACACCTCACGCTGGCGGCGCCGCGCCGTGCCGGATCCAGAGCCTATCAGCCTGCGGCGTGGACCTCTAGTTTGTATATGTTTTTACTTATTGAATATTGGAAACAGATTGGGGCCTTGGGTATGGATTATAAGTAGGTACTTACCTCAGAATGTGTCTAGTCGACTATCTATACTTATACTAGCTTTTGCCCGCGGCTTCGCTCGCGTTAAATTCGGGGTAACACGGTTCCCCTTTCCTGATTTAAAACACAGAAGAGAACTCGGAACAGAATAAACCGTACACAAATAGTCCGCATACCAATTTTTAGCTTTCTACCTTGAAAATTGCGTAATGCTCCATACAAACTTCCACCCCCCATTTTAGGGAAGTGGGGGGTTAGAAAGAGACAAGAAGTAGCTTATGTCACTCTCCATCCCTTCAACTATCTCCACTTAAAAAATCACGTCAATTCATGGTCCCGTTTTGCCGTGAAAGACGGACAAACAAACACACACATAGACTTTCCCATTTATAATATTAGTATGGATTCAATCTCATATGTGTTGTCCTAATGGTCGATGCCCATGCACTATTCTGTCCAAACATATCTGTGACCGCGCCCATGCTGACACATGCAAAAAAGTACGTGTTCTGTGTATGAAAGAGAAAGTATTTACTTATCCATGTGCTTTCCTCCTGTTATCTCTATTTGCGCCTTTTTATAGCAACAATATATACATTAAAACACGTCGTCGTCGAAAAATCGTCAGCCGGCTGTATCTTGTGACGATTTTCGCCTTCGCCTGGGACACGATGACCAACTAAATTTTTTCCTGGCTTACGGTCTATTACAGGCGTAGAGAATTCAACCAACCGGAGCGGCCATTGACAGGCGTTTCCCTCTGCCGAAAACATATGACCAGTGGTCATATTTATTGTATGGACTGACGTTTATCTGACGTAGCTATTTGTACGTTACGTACGAATAGCCATACACTAATATACATACACAAAAATCGGCAGACTTTTTTTGTATAGAAAATGACAGACATGGCCGCTCCGGTTGGTTGATTTCTCTAAGATTACAGGTGTTATGCTCGCATGACAAATGTATCAAAATGTAGATACAGCATCGCTACTAATAGTAGTTTATGTAACTGTTACGTAATAAGGGTCCTTAAAACATGAGTGTGGTTTTATGAAACGAGCCGCAGGTGAGTTTCATAATAAGATCATACGAGTGTTTTAAGGCCTAATTACGTACAGTTGCATACACTGCTTTATCTACACTCATATTATTTATCCAAAATGCCGTATTCGGAAACCATAGAATGGCCGCCATTGCACCGCCATGGCCAACTCGATTGTGCCGGCGGTCGTGCGGGCGCGTGTCGGGCTGTCGGCGGATGCGCGGGAGGGTGCAGGTGTACATTATGTTATCAAAACTCATAGCACATCAATAATTGAGCATGAAAAGTTAAAATTACGTTACTGCCACGGATAAAAAGCTTATCATAGTAAAATCGGTCGTGGTAATGCTAGCCATTGCCTACCGTTTTCGAACACGTTTTAGAGAACTTACAATATGAGTGTAGATAAAGTCTTTTTTCGTTGAGATCAGCACAAAAAGGCATCAAATATGCACCCCACCATCTTTTTGAAACAGGTTTACGTTAAGTAATAATAATAAATTATTAATCGAAACTCTGAAGTCGTAAACCGTTAATTAAAAAGTTCAAGCTAAATATTAATCTGATAAAACTTTAGAACTTACTTTACCATTTTCGTAATTATTTTGAAGTTGTTAATAAGTGTAATTTACAAAGCCCGCGTCATTTTATAAAAGGATGACTAAAAACACTTAGGTACTTACTCAGTCGACTGAAAAGCTCTTCATTATGTCACGATTGTATAAAGCACTATACTTAGAGAACTGTCTGTTTATTTTGTTTTTCATTGCAGTGCAAACTAATCGACCGCTCAAGCGAACAACCGACTGCGCGTTGTCTTGAAACTTTATATTTTGTTCGCATGTGTGATAAAATCATGTGTTGGTATTGGTAAGAATATTGCAAACTCTAGTCATAAATGCCCTGGGGTTCGCTTTCGGGCATCTATTAGACAATGTGCTACAACGGTATCTTTACGGGGTACAAGGCTTCTTGCTATACACATACGTAATATGTACATACCTATAGTAAAATCTAATAATAATTACAAACATTCAATCTATCTCAAAATATCTTGATTTTTAAATCAGTGATGGGTGACATGGGGATGATATTAAAATGAAATACATTATAATTCACTTTGTATATATTTTAAAACCTAAAATATTGCTATAATCACACATATTGTCTTATTTCATAAATTAAGCGGAGTAAATAAATATAATCCTACCTTGTAAATGTAGTAAAATAATTATAATAGCTAAAATACTGATTACAATAATTTCATAATTGTGATACTTTATCAGTTTTATCACAGACATTTATTATGATTCAGCCATTAGTCTATGGATTCAGCTTAAACTTTACGCTCTGCTATTCAATAAAATGTACTTTAAATATGTAAAGGATATACAAATTTATTGCATATTAAGGTGGCTTAAGGCTTCAAAATTCAATATTTGAAACAAAAATAAGAAAAACATTATAGTTAGTGATGTACTTGAGATGTTAATTTTAATTATTGTGTCTATAGTGGAGAACTTATGGAAAAATAGGTTTTTTATTTATTTTATTTTATTTAGGATCAAGAACTGATGCTTAATATTTTTTGGGTAAAAGGGTTTGACTCATAATTTATATAACAATTTATTCCAAAATCAATAAGCTGAAACACCCAGTTCATATACATCTTCCAACATTTTTCATCTCACACAAGGTTCTATGAGATAATGTCTATATGCGGCCAATTGCGTTAAAGCAACACAAAAGTCAGAAATTAGACTTAAAGTCTGAGATTTGCATTTATTTCTCGAAACGCTCCTAACAAAATGACATGCAAAAGTGACGTCACGATCATATGGTCGCCCTGTTCAAAGTATGGAACAATTATGAAATTGTTATTTTTACAGTGAAATGTTGCGTTTAGGTATATGGTTACCATACAATTTATTTAACAGTAAAATGTTAAAAATCTAATGGTATCAGTTTTTTTTTTAATTTCGTACTTTAAAATTTTCTAAATTTTTAAGCATATCTTTGAACCATTTCAATAGATTTTTAAAATTTTCACTTTATTTGGATATATTGGTAATTCTGCATAATATCAACTAAAGGAGAATGGGCATTTTTGTATGGGGAGTGTACCATGGATGTATACTGTTGAGACGTATCTCGTTTTAAAGCTCGTAATCACAGAATTATTTTATTATATGGCACCATTGTTGGATATCGTGCAGGGACCGAGATATTTAAAAAAAAAGAGCGAACATATAAAGAGCATTTTTTTTAAAGATACGATATGTAATCCATTATAGCATGGTTTATGTGAAAGCATATGAGAAATGGTTCAATTCTGTGTACAACACTCCACGTTTGAATACTTACAGGGCTAGAATTAATTAATTTAAATTAAGCTTGATATGAATATCGCTTGGTTCAGAGCCAAGCTAATGTGTATACGGGACGCGTATATTACATGTCAAAGGTATTTTTATAAACTATTTTTCGTAATATATACTTTAGCTCCAATACATGCAGGAACTAAAATATATATACTTTGTATATTATTAATTGTGCTTAATAAAGTTCTAAGTTTTTTACTCGTCACTAGATGGAGCTAGCTTCCAAAATTCTAAATGACATTATTAAAATGAACATTAAAAAAACGACGTGCCGGCGCGTCGGTCTAACTCCATCATGACTCATGACAACGTACGCTCACCATCATATTGGCCGTACGCTTGTTTGCCACTGTCGTGATAAAAAAATACGGTATTATTTTGTGACCGGGCTAAGTCAAAAAAGGAAGTTTAGTCTATCTCCCTCTTTATCGCTCGAATTTGCGAAAGCACCAGAGAAAGGCAAATAGACGAATCTTCAAATTCTGATGTTCCCTAGAACAGCTAGTTTATAGTCAACGTTCAGAAACTAACTTATAATTACGCGACGTGAAGCCTTAGACCACAGATTTTTAAGCGTTAAAAAGCAACGATATGGAGCCAGCATTATTAATATTTATGTAGTTTAACTACTCGACTCTTAGTCGGTTCTTCTATTGCATACAAGATGTCGCCAGTCACAGATATTAATTATTTAAGTAGTTAATTGCGGTCATTTAACATTAATTAATCACAAAAAATGAATGACTTATTTTTACAATTAATTTCAGGCCAACAAACTATGTAAACGTGTATAAAAGTTAACCTTTTTTGTATAGGTTAATTAGTTCCACAGCTAGGCCACAGCGCAGACACAAAAGAATAAATACCGGCTTCCGTGCACGCTTTCGGCCTTCGGTGCCATATAACTAATTAATGCTATGATAGAGACCTTTCATTTGAGATAAGGTTCGATTGTATACGCCAGTGGCAATAGTTGTCAATTTTGCTGCCCAAGCTCCATCTAGTGTTCAATAGAAGAATTCGGCCGTCGTTAATTAAAGTTAATTAACGCATAAAACCGTTTAATTATGGTCTCTGCATACGTTAGAGTGAAAGTATCATTTACGAAAAATAACTTATAAAAATACCTTTTAGCTGTTATATACGACTTTTGTATTCACGTTAGCTTCGCTAAGCTACAGGTGTTTTTACATATTAGCAAATGTTTCATCTACTAATTCCAGCCAGTACGTATTTTGCCGATGGTGGTGGTAAATAAGCGTGAAGCATTTCTCATATTCTTTCATATAAAATACGCTATAACTGGTTATAGAGCGGATATTTTATAAATTAACTGTTTATATGCGCAACCTTTTTTTTTAAATATCTCGGACCCTGCACGCTATCCAATGGTGGCGTCATACAATTAAATAATGCACTAGTTAAGACCTTTCAAACGAGATATGTCTCAATCGTATACACTCATGGTACAAAATGCCCATTCTCCTTTTATTGCATAATTCAACATGTGTCATCATCCCTATTATATCGGCGTGTAGATCTTTTCTATGAACATGGTCCCATAGATATATATGTACAACAATTTGACGGTTTTTATGACACTTATTTAAGTTCTTCCATTAATGGTTACGACTGCTAATTAGCGGAAGGAATGTTTTAGATAAAATTGACGTTCAAATATGGTAAAGCCTGACCAGAAATATATGATCATTGTCAAGAGGGCGCTATTATTCTCATTTATATGGCAACAGTTCAGTATAGTTAGAGTGTATTATTCTCTATGGTATGGTGACATCCTGATTTGTTTACCTGTCAGCTCTGATGTTAATTTAAAAATGTTTCGCAGTAAAATAGTTTCATTTCCCGAGCGTAATAGTACGCTAGTACAGCAGTTTATTATATAAATGATTTGCAATGTTTCGCTCTTGACTATGAATAATTTTGGACATATTTTGTAAAATATTATTTGTTATTCAAAACTTTACTATTATTCAAGTGAACCGCCACAATGGCACTGACAACAAACTCATCATTAAAATGATTGCCAGTGTAAGAAATTAGTTCCAATGAAATTCCGCAACATGGCGCATGATCATATATTTCTGGTCAGGCTTTACATCCACTAAAAATTTCATTATCCAAATATTTAGGATATTCGAAACAGCTCCATTTTAACTCTGAGATTGACGATTAAAACAGAGTCAAAATCATTGGCATCTAGCATACTTGGTCTCGATACACCGCGTTGTCTATCAGTTGATACCTTAGAGAATTCAACCAACCGGAGTGGCCCTGTCTGTCATTTTCTATACGGAAAGTCTGCCGATTTTTGCGGGGGAGGGGAGCGTCAATGTATGGCTATTCGTACGTAACGTACAAATAGACGCGTCAGATAAACATCAGTCCATACAACAAATATGACCACACGGGCCGATTGCCTATCAACTTGTAACTAATAATATTACCGGAAGTATCTTTAAAATCCCATTTATTCGAAAGAGACTTCCGCTAATTATATCAGTTAAACGTTGTTATGCAACCGATTGCATATGCAACCGATTGCAGGGGCCGACCCCTGGTCATATGTTTTCGGCAGAGGGGAACGCCTCTCAATGGCCGCTCCGGTTAGTTGAATTCTATAAGGTTTTGAATTTTATTTTGTAAGAACAAAAGTAGTTGACTACACGAGTACGTACATTTAACACGAATATGGTGTCCACATTCAATCAACCCTCCGTGGGTGTCTCTGGTGGCCACAGTGGGCGCCACTTCGTCCCACGGCTGACTTACGACGCGGGCTAACGTAGCCGGCACGTATACCCGAGCACATTTCACATGAGTATGGTTTTCACATTCGATCTAGCTTCATAGTGTGGGTAACTTCACATCAGATATGACATAATGGGAGCAACAAAACCCTTCTAGTTAGTTTGCTATACTATGCTTATTTCTAGATCTGGACATCTGGCAGCTGTTAAGTGGTGGAGGTCAAAAAATGCAAACCACTTCAAGAAAACCAATACCAGAGTTCTGGGTTTGATGCAATAAAATGAGAAATTATATACATCCTTGGCCAGAAGTGTTGAGCATAGCTGTTTTTTGTTTACAATTTGATGTTAAGTATTAATTCCCTATCATAACAATGTACGATGACGTAAAATGTTATATTTTATTGATAAATCTAGAAAACTTCATTTAATGACACTTTCAAGATACCTATAAAATATGAAAAGTGGAGATAACAAAAATGCGAATTGAAGTCTGTTCGACAAATTGCAAATAAAGACTGTGTACGATAAAATCCGGACATGCATAATCTGGTATATCTTTTTTTCGGTACCACATATTCAAGCATTTCTTTTATTTTAATAATCTGGAGTTATAGTAATATATACTAAAAATAGAGTCATATTACAATTGTATGGGCTTGTGTGAGTTTTTGCGAAATATATTCCATCATATCTTGAATTTTTTGTCCAGCATTTTTTGATAATCTTCACTCACTTCCTGCTACAATGCCACATTTGTATTTATATGTTGTCAAGCTGTTTTAAGCTCATTAGAATGTTATCTTACAAAAAAATACCATTTGAAACTCTTTTCTACTTGAGGCAGTCAGGAAGACTTTCTACTCCAAGCACTAAAAGTAGTTTTTATATGGGGGGCATATTTTTGTAAAAAAGTCAAGCTCTCCAGAGCTAGCACACGTCAGAACTATTTACATCTAAGTACGATTAGAAAAATGTAAGCTATTATAAAAGAAAATGTAATAAATAAGGTATAATTTGGTTTATCTAATAAAAAATAAAAAACTATTTTTCACAGGAAAATTTGGTAAACACTGTCAGAACACCGTGGACAAAAAAATATAGGCACTGTGGAATATATAGTGATCAAAGTCACAGATAACGTAACGTTATATTATGCTGCCGTGTGGAGCCGGCTTAGAATTGCTCCACCCCAACTCTTCCCGTGGGTGTCGTAAGAGGCGACTAAGGGACATACCGGGGGGCGGGCAGCAGCGCCCCTGCAGAAAAATCCCACCACCAAACTGCGATCCCCAACCCGCATGCCCAGCGTGGGGATTATGGGCATTACCCCTTTATGATAAGTTCAGCCAAGAAATGGCCCCCAGTTCCCGGCCGCCTCGCTATTCCTGGCCATGGTAGCGGCCACGGTAACGGCGGGGCAGGGGGTGCTAGGAATCCCCGGGCTACAACAGGCTACCACACACTTCCTAGACCCTGGCTACGTTCAACGGACGCACTCTGAGGCTTGACCATCATCTAGCGCAGTTGGAAGTGGAGTTAGAGAACATTAAATGGCATGTTCTTGGGTTATGTGAAGTCCGTAGAGAGGGGGAGGACAGCGTAAACCTAGACTCAGGCCATCTTCTCTACTTTCGCGAGGGTGATAAAACATCCCAGGGTGGCGTAGGTTTTCTCGTCAATAAGGCCCTCTCTAGCAACGTTCAAGAAATCTCCAGTGTGTCGAACAGGGTAGCGTACCTGATCCTTCGGCTTTCCAAGCGGTATAGCGTGAAGGTAGTTCAGGTTTACGCACCGACCTCGGCACACTCGGATGATGAAGTGGAGGATATGTATGAAGACATATCCAAAGCCTTGCACAACACCACAAAGGTTCACTTCAACGTTGTTATGGGGGACTTTAACGGCAAGGTGGGAATCCGGACTAGCAACGAATCCCGAATAGGCCCGCATGGTTATGGAGTTAGGAATCACAGGGGGCAAATGCTTGTCAACTTCCTTGAGAAAGAGGAGCTATTCTTAATGAACTCCTTCTTTAAGAAACAGCCTCAAAGGAAGTGGACATGGCAGAGCCCCGACACTGTGACAAAAAATGAGATCGACTTCATCTTGACGGATAGCAAGCACATATTCAGAGATGTCTCAGTGATCAACAGGGTATTGAAATACCGGATCTGATCACCGACTGCTCCGAGGCTCTCTGAATATCAACTTGAAGCTTGAAAGAAACCGTCTGATGAAGTCCACGCTCCGGCCTAACCAAATCCAAATCGTCGCGGGCACCGAGGAGTTTCAGCAGCTTCTCGGGAATAGATTTGTTGCCTTGGAACGCACTGATGACGCCGACGAGACCCTACACAATCTGGTCGAAACGCTGAGGGACGAGGGTATCAAGTTCTGCAGAAAACAGCGTACTGGCAAGAAGTCCAAACTCTCGGATGAGACTCTGGGGCTGATGACAAGAAGACGGGAGACCACCCAAGCGACTTCGTCAGAGAGGTCAGACCTGCATAAGCGAATTGCGAAGATGGTACGGCGCGACCTTCGGAGCTCCAACACACGCCTTATTGAAGAGGCGATAGAGCGAAACCGAGGGTCCAAAGTATTCACTCAGCAGCTT
Source organism: Pammene aurita (assembly GCA_947086415.1). Taxonomy (NCBI): domain Eukaryota; kingdom Metazoa; phylum Arthropoda; class Insecta; order Lepidoptera; family Tortricidae; genus Pammene; species Pammene aurita. Next base: position 16,115,934 of record OX352305.1, on the reverse strand, counting down.
AGCAGGAGCCACCTGACGAAGCTAAAAACGCACGACGGGAGGACCGTGTTGTCGAAGCCGGAGATCTCCGCCGAGATAGAGGATTTTTATGGCCGGCTGTACTCTGCACATGCCCCCCACTCCCGACGAGACGACCATGATTCAAGAGCCACCCTGACACGCCACTATACCGACGAACTGCCAGACATCAGTCAAGACGAGATCGTGTTAGCTCTGAGGCAGCTTAAAAATGGAAAAGCCCCCGGTGAGGATGGTATTACTTCAGAGCTTCTGAAGGCAGGAGGAGCTCCTGTTATACAGGAGCTGCAGAACCTCTTCAATACCGTCCTTCACAGTGGGAGAACTCCTAAGGCGTGGAGCGGGAGTTTGGTGGTGCTCTTTTTTAAGAAGGGTGATAAAACCCTCCTTAAAAACTACAGACCCATCACACTTCTGAGCCACGTCTATAAGCTTTTCTCACGAGTGGTCACGAATCGTCTCGCCAGAAGACTCGACGAGTTCCAGCCACCGGAACAGGCTGGATTCCGCGGAGGATATGGCACCATAGACCACATTCACACAGTGAGGCAGATTATACAGAAGTCCGAAGAGTATAATCAGCCCCTGTGTCTCGCTTTTGTGGACTATGAGAAGGCCTTTGACTCCGTGGAAACTTGGGCTGTTCTGGAATCCTTACAGCGATGCCAAATAGACTATCGTTATATCGAGGTGCTGAGATGTCTCTCCGAAGCCGCCACTATGAGTGTCCAAGTACAGGGCCAGCAGTCTAAACCCATCCAATTGCGCAGAGGGGTGAGACAGGGGGATGTCATATCCCCGAAACTGTTCACAAGCGCATTGGAAGACATGTTTAAGACGCTGGACTGGAAAGGGAAGGGCATAAACATAAACGGCGATTACATCTCACACCTGCGATTCGCTGATGACATAGTCGTAATGGCGGAGTCGCTAGAGGAGCTGACCCGGATGCTGGACTGCCTAGCTTCAGCCTCGCGACGCATCGGTCTTGGCATGAATTTGGATAAAACCAAAGTCATGATCAATGGCCACATTGATCCAGGACCGGTCGTCGTACATGGCCACCTTCTTGAAATTGTTTCTGAGTACACCTACCTTGGGCAGATCCTGCAGTTAGGTAAAAACAATTTCGAGAAGGAGGCCAAAAGGAGTATCCAGCTAGGCTGGGCAGCATTTGGGAAACTACGCCGAGTCTTCTCGTCATCCATACCGCAATGCTTGAAAACGAAAGTTTTTAATCAGTGCGTCCTACCCGTAATGACCTACGGAGCTGAGACGTGGACACTCACGGTAGGGCTGGTCCACCAGTTCAAAGTCGCTCAGCGAGCTATGGAAAGAGCTACGCTCGGAGTTTCTCTGAAGGATAAGATTCGTAACGAATACATCCGACAGAGAACCAAAGTTATCGACATAGCTCAAAGAATTAGCAAGCTGAAGTGGCAGTGGGCCGGCCATATCTCGCGAAGAACCGACAACCGCTGGGGTAAACGTGTTCTTGAGTGGAGACCGCGACTCGGCAAACGTAGTGTAGGACGCCCTCTGGCAAGGTGGGATGACGATCTGCGAAAGACTGCAGGCAGATGCTGGATGCGGCAAGCTGAAGACAGGGCGCTATGGCGCTCATTGGGGGAGGCCTATGTCCAGCAGTGGACTAAAATAGGCTGATGATGATGATGATGATGATGATATTATGTTTGTAATTTTATTATGTAGCTTGATGACCACAAATTATTTAAAAGAAGTGTTGCTTAAATATGTGGTGCCGAAAAAAATATATACCAGATCATGCATGTCCGGATTTTATCGTACACAGTCTTTATTCTATGTAGTTACTACTTCAACAAAACATGCCTGTTCAGTTTGAATTAATTGATAAAATAACTTCAAAAAAGATAGAAACGCCGGACTAAGCTTTCGAGTTTTGTATGAAAATCGCAAGGGTGCTCAAAACTTCTGGCCAAGGCTGTAATTAATGTAATGTAATTCATAGCCACAGATAAGGTAACCACTAGATAAGCCTTATAAGGTGACTTGGGGTCACCACTCATTGGAGTAAAACAACTTATAAATTGCGCGGTCGTCGCCGTGCCGTTCAGTTGCGTCCATGTTTTAGACCTGCACGTAGTGTGCGTGTATGCAAGAAAAAAAATTTAATACGTAAGAAAACTATTCAAAATCCTGGCATATTGAAGTGTAAGGTGGTGTGGCAAATGTATATAAACGGTAAGAATCAAAAGAGTTGGAATTACATTCCACTTTTACTTCAAAATCAGTTTTTTACTGAAATATGTTTCTAGCCAGCGGAGTTCATTTTGAATTCGTCAGTTGAGAAGTAGTTAGTATGCCCGTTTATTTTTATCATGTTAAGAATGTAATGTGCTATTCCTTTCTTTCAAAAGCACGTCTACGACAGTGATGTGCGGATGATATGTACCGGATTTATATACCGGCACCACTTACTTTCAACTTACCAAATTTACGAAATACAATGGAAAACAGGAGATCTTTGTTTTATTTTTATTTTTTCCTTTAGTTTGAGTAGTTGGTAGAATTTAAAGATTTATTCAGTCGGTAGTTTTTTTTCTTTATGTAGTTATAATAAATATGGGTATTAAGGGTGCCACATGAGCGTTGCTGCTATAAAATACTTGCAATGGGTGTCACATAGAGAGTTGTTTTAAAGAACTTTTAATTGGTGTCACATGAGCGTTGCTTCTATGAGACATTTTCAATGGGTGTCATATGAGAGTTGCTTTAAGGAACTTTTGATTGGTGTCACATGAGCATTACTGCTATGAGACAAGTTCAGTGGGTGTCACATGAGCGTTGCTTCTACAAAGTGCCCGCGAGGAAAGGGAAAAAAATTAACCACGCATTCCTGAGACCAAAATAAGGAAAAAATATTAAGTGACTTTAGGTCAATTTCGCCAAAATAAAAATAAAAAAAATTTTTTTTTTTCCTATATTTTGAATGTTTCTTGCACATGAAAAGTAAATGTTATTAATAAAATTATCGTCTAAAACAAATTGGTACATTTTTTTTGGAAAAATTTAGTTTCTGCATAGTTTTCCTTGTCACTTTGATATCTGTCAAATTGTCAATAAAGACGTGTAATCTATGCCCAATAGTGGCAACAACGCCATCAGAAAGGCGTTTTGTGCTGAGTTATAATAAAAAGTGTATTTTTTATAAATTGGTATTAACTCTGAAAGTAGGCGAATTTCAAAAAAGTTTATATGACATTTTTGTCTCTAAATAGGATCTAGAATATACTGTTAAAATCTTTCCCTTTCCTCGTGGGCACCGTGTATAAGGTGCTTTCAATAGGTGTCAGGAGTGGATTTAAGGAACTATTAATGGGTGTCACATGAGCGTTGCTTCTAGAAGAAACTTTCAATAGGTGTCACATGGGAGTTGCTTTCAGATTTTTTAAGGGGTGTCACATGAGCGATGCTTCTAAAAGTACTTTCAATGGAAAGGTAAGGTAATTTCAGATTAGTCTATAAGGCGACTAGGTAAAATTTATTGGTACGTTTTTAAAGTAGGCAAATACATATTGCATTATTGTTATTTGTTACCAATTTAGTAAACAGTAAATACCTCAATTAACAACAACAAATTACGGTACGGTACGGTACAGTACCGTTTACTTGTAGTACACGTGTCCTCTATCACTACGCAACCAAGTGATAGCGCGCGGACTTTGAAACGACCATTCGCAGCGCCGCTATCACCCACCCGCCCCTCACGTCTTCCGCAAGACTTGACTCGTGACTCGCTCCGCGAACAAAACGAGCAACATTATTACTCTATAGGAGGTTCTCTGTGTTCATAGCACACAATGTTTTTTGTTCTAATGTTAAAATATAGGCACTGTCCTTTATAACTGAGACAACTTCGGCGCTTTTACCTATTTTGGAAATTTTTGCTTGTCTGTCACTCTGACCTCCACCCATTTTAAGCTGCCAGATGCCCAGATGTAGCAATAAGGATAATATATCAATATAACCCGACGAGTTTTGTTGCTCTCATTATTGTGTCATATCTGACGTGGCCAGCTCTTAGTCCAGTAGCTTAGCGTAGATAATGGAGCTCCCCACTGTGTACCCCAGCACATATCACACGCGTTTGGTTTTCACATTCGGCCTAACCTGATAGTGTGGGTGTCTCTACCAGTGGGCACCGTTTTGTCGTGCGGCTGATGCACGGTGCGGACTTGAAGGTTCTGATTCTGACCGTATATCCGTACACATTTCACACAAGTATGGTTTTCACATTCGGCCTAACCTCATAGCGTAGGTGCCTCGAGTATTGGGCGTCGTTTTCTCGCGCGGCTGACATACGGCGCGGGCTGGCGAAGGTGTACGGTGCGAACGTGCAGCTTCCGACTATTGGACTGCCCGAACGCCTTGCCGCATACTTCGCACTCGTATGGTTTCACGCCCGTGTGACTCTGAAAGGAGACTTTTTTTTTTAATAAACGCAATTTTTCATCTTCAAAAATGTGACGCACACGCTAATGTAAACGCTTATAAACGTTCTTTGGGTGCTTGGTTTTCAAAGGGGTAGTTTATATAACCTGCAGTGTGGCAACACCAGAACATTATATGTAGAGTTAAGCGTAAACCATGGATTTATATGAAGTGGATCTAATTCTTACATCTTACTTTTTCCCTAACCACAGTTGAACTTTATTACCGAGTAAAACAGTTTTCATAGGTGACTAGTAAAAAGTAGTAAAAACGGTCCGATAGAGAGCATATTAGTAGGGGGCGGTGTCTCACTCGCACTCGTTACAAAATTGTCACATTTGACACATATTGACATTTCGATTGTCTGATGACATCATTACCTCCTTAGTCAAAACGAGACAGTCCCACAGATAACCTTCTCTTTCGGCCTCACTTTGTGACCGAAGAATTATATCCACTTCATATAAATCCATGGCGTAAACAAACATGTAGACATACCCTAAAGTGCCTATCCAAGGCCCCTTTGCACTTGAAAGCCTTAAAACAAACGGAACACGGATAAGGCCGAGCGTCGGAATGCGTTTTCTCATGCATCTGCAAATTAGTACGGTTGTGGAACGCCTTAGGGCACACGCCACATTTGTAGGCGCGCTCTTCGAAATGTGTCCGCTTGTGGTACACGAGAAACGCGTTGCCCTGTGGAAAAAATAAAGATAATGGTGCAGGTAAAACCATAAGCGGTTTTTAATTGACTTTTGGTGCAAATTCTGCACAAGCAATGTGGCCCCTGTGGTCAGGCGCGGATCCAGGATTTCATCAGGAAGGGGGGCAACTTCCTTTTACAAAAAATCTTGCGGCTATGGCTAGGCTTGCGTGTCAGGGCTAGGCTTGCGTGTCAGGGGGGGGGGGGGGGGGTATTTGCCCCTGTTGCCATTGTCATAACTATCTATTATATATATCGTTGTCTAATAGTATCCTCAAGCCTTATTGAGTTTACTGTGGGACTGGCTTGATTTGTGTAAGATTGTCCAATAATATTTATTTTATTTATTATTCATTTTTAGCTCGATTGCCTTTCAAATGTATATGATTGCAATGTTTCGTGTTGACTCACCCTAAAACTCTTGCCGCAAATATCACAGATGTAGTTCTTCTGGATAGGATAAGGCTTGTCGGGATGCGCGCGACGGAAATGCGTCCAGTATTCCCGCGCGTTCGGAATTTCCTCGGAACACTGAAAACGAACTTTGAATTATAATTCAGAATAAAGTCACGTTTCTGTCTCAGTGGAAAGTAGTACCAAATGACGTATAATGTAATACATAGTTTGTCTGTACTGTTTTTGTTTTCGTAATAATACCACGGATCAGGAGACAATCCGGATAGTACTTTTACTATATTTCCCTAACCACAGTTTAACCTTATTACCGAGCAAAACAGTCGTTCATAGGTCACTAGTAAAAAGTAATAAAAACGGTCCGATAGAGAGCATAATGTAGGGGGCGGTGTCTCACTCGCACAATGCTGCCAACTTATGAAACTTACCAATGTGGTTTTATTTATAGTCTGGCCAGCCAACGAACGCAGTAGCAATGTACAGCGAACAAAAGTATGACAACACTAAGAATCAGTGAAAAAAGCAGCAATGATCATCAAATTTTATGTTTTTAATTTTAGTTGGTATTTCCGCCCTTTTCATTAGGTGACATTTACGGTGTGTGAAAAGGAGACGGATATATTTCGTCTGATTTGTCATCAACCGCAACAGATAATCTGGTTGAGGCAATTGACATATGCCTTAAAAATGAATTTAAATTTAATTGGGAACGTTGCAGAAGTTCTATCTCACTCGCGCTTAAGATGAGAGAGTGAAATGCACTAGAACCAAAGTCAATGTGAATTGAAATGTTCGTCATGAAATACGGTGTTTCATCACAAAGGGTTGCCACATGTACGTATTTTGAATTTGGCGCGCGTTTCTACTGACAGAAATGGTTTGCCAGACTATATATACATTTATTTTAGTAACACACTAGAAGTTACTTCCTACTTATAATAATTTACTGCAAGATTTGAATTAATACTTTATCTACACTCATACTGTAAGTACTCTAAAATGCGTTCAAAAACCGTAGACAATGACAAGCATTACAACAAACGATTTAACTATGATAAGTTTCTTATCTGCGGCAGTAACGTAATTTTAACTATGCATGCTCAAATATTGTTAGGCAATGAGTTTCAAATTTGGAACATCGAATTTGATAACATAATGTTACCGCCATGGCCAACTCGATTGGTCCCGCGCGAGCGCCGGCACAATCGAGTAGGCCATGACGGTACAATGGCGGTCATTCTATGGTTTCCGAACAATTAATTTAATAGATATAATATGAGTGTAGATAAAGCAGTGTATGCAACTGTACGTAATTAGGCCTTAAAACACTCGTGTGATCTTATTATGAAATTCGCCTGCGGCTCATTTCATAAAACCACACTCATGTTTTAAGGACCCTTATTACGTAACAGTTACATAAACTACTATTGTTCCCTTTTAGCTGCTTTGAATTTTTTTACGACGTAAATATTATTCATTCATTAAATTAAAGAATTGCAATTAATATTGCAGACAGTAGTAAGTTTTGTAATATTTAAAATACGGTCTGGTATCCCCATCCCATCAGTCCCATCACTGACATAATAAATATGTCACTGATATTATTTCAAATGACGCCGCTCAGCTCAACAACATTTCGTAACAACATTTAAAGGTAAAAATGCTCAAGATATGTTGCGTAAAAGGGTGCAGGGGTGAGACTTTACAATAAAGTAGACTTTCCTTTCACCGGTAATCCACAATCATTCAATTTTACGATTTGACAACAAGTTAAGATTGACAAACAATAGGGTGACTATGATGTCGGCAAGCTGCGGGTCGGTTTTGTTGTTTTTACAGAAATGTACATAAGTACATGGTCTGTTCCTAAGTAATACTTACACAGGACAGGAGTGGCCCGCGGGTCGTTTTAGGCCCTTTTGAAAGGGTCCTAAAATGGCACAAGGCCATAAAAAGTTGTAGTAGTGGCAGTGTAATAAATAAATAAATAAATATTATGGGACAATCTTACACAAATCAACCTAGTCCCACAGTGAGCTCAATAAGGCTTGTGTTGTGGGTACTAGACGACGATATATGTAATAGATATATACATATAAATACTTAAATACATAGAAAACATCCATAACTCAGGAACAAATATCTGTGATAAACACACAAATAAATGCCCTGACCAGGATTCGAACCCGGGACCTCCTGCTTCATAGGTCACTACCGACTAGGCTAGGAGGCCGTTAAAATATACTTTATTGTACAACATTTGTACAACAAAGAAAAATACAACAGGAAGAATATACAATATTTGTACATGGAAGAGATCTCTTCCAGTCAACCATTGAGCAGTTTGATGTATTGATGTTGTCTTTATTTACCTTTAAGTATATTAAAGTCGGAGAACTGTCCACATCAGATATGACGCAACAGTGAGAGCCACGAACCCCCTGTACTTACTTAGTTTTAGTTTGCTACACTAACTATCCCCTATTTTCAGACGCAGACATCTGGCAATTGTTCATCGGTGTTATGCAAACGAGTTGTAAGAAATAAATATCTTACAGTTCTAGGTTTGATGCAGTGCAGTATCATATAATTAATAAAATTATATCATTTTCAGGAGTTTCTGTGGGGGGAAAATAGTGCAAAATGACGTTACGTTAATGTATTGTTTGTCGCCTACCTACTGTTTTTTTTCCGTAGCGATACGCAATGTGTTTACTTTTTAGGGTTCCGTAGTCAACTAGGAACCCTTATAGTTTCGCCATGTCTGTCCGTCCGTCCGTCCGTCCGCGGATAATCTCAGTGACCGTTAGCACTAGAAAGCTGAAATTTGGTACTAATATGTATATCAATCACGCCGACAAAGTGGTAAAATAAAAAGTGGAAAAAATGTTTTGGGTACCTCCCCTATACGTAAAGTGGGGAGTGATTTTTTTTTTTCATTTCAACCCTAACGTGTGATATATTGTTGGATAGGTATGAATAGGGATTTGGTACAATCATTTTTTGATAATGTAAATATTTTCGGAAATAATCGCTCCAGAAGTAAAAAAAAAATGTGTCCCCCCCCTCCCCCCCCCCCCTCTAACTTTTGAACCATAAGTTTTAAAAATATGAAAAAAATCTCAAAAGTAGAACTTTATAAAAACTTTTTAGGAAAATTATTTTGAACTTGATAGGTTGAATAGTTATTGAAAAAAAATTACAAAATAACTTCTGAACTAAGTTTGTAATTTAACCTGTTTATTGTTCTACAAAATCACAATGAAATTACGTGCTTTCAAATAAAGTAAAAACGGTGAAAATCGGTTCACGCAATAAAGAATTATCCCATAAAAATCATCTTCCATACTTTGAGCTCGCGCGCAATAGTTTACTTAATTTGCCGATAGATGTCGCTGTACGTGGAACGCTCATATCATATCCTACATGGCGGTGTTATTTTAACTCTTAAGTGGGGACAGTTACTGTGACGGACGGAAAACTACTGAACCCTACACTGAGCGTGGCCCGACACGCTCTTGGCCGGTTTTTTTTTGTTATTATATTAGCGATAGGCTTCGACAGTTTTTACCTATTAAGGGGCTGACAACAGCTAAATTCCCTCCCTATCTTTTTCAGCGCGAGTGAGAGAGAAACACTGTGTTACGATTAGTATGGGAGCTCATTGCAAATTTTGCAAAATGATGAATTAAAAAAAAACTACGCATTAATTGAGAAATATAAAACAACTAAGTTTTTAGTATTAGTGCGGTGGAATTTTGTCCTTAGTTACAGACATATAAGTCAAGAAACTAAAGACATACGACTGTTTAAGATGTAACTTTGTAATTATTTTCTGTCGAGCCGATTTCGTCCAATCGTGTATCGGAATCAACGAAGTTCTTCCAAATATAACGAATAATAACATATATTTTTTTTAGTTTCTCAAAACAAGTAGTTTTAGCTAAAAGAGTGTTTGAGTTAAGTCAATTTGAAGGTCATCGGGTGTTGTCAGCCTCTTAACTGAAATATTTTGCTGGTCTGTCACTCTGACGTCCTCCGATAAATAGCTGCCAGATGCCCGGATCTAGCAATAACTTTAAAATAGTAAACTAATTAGAGGGGTTCTCTGCTCTCACTACTGCGCCAACTTATCTGAAGTGGCCAGCTCCTTAAGTCAGTAGAATGTATAAGTTCCCATATGAACTATGAGACTTCTCTTTCTGGACAATACTTACTAGACGACAAGCATATTTTATTTTATATTTATCTTCATACTATCCCAATCCCACATACATCATAGTACATATGGTCACTCTACTTAGAATGAGATGCAGCCCCCCACATTACCCTCTCTTTCGGCCTCACTTTGTGGTCGAAGTATGACCTCCAGATTGTATTTAACTTCATGAATAATACACAATGTTTTTTGTTCTAATGTTAAAATATAGGCACTGTCCTTTATAAATGAGACAACTTCGGCAGTTTTTACCTATTTTGGTATTACTATTTTTCAATACAAATTTTTTGCTTGTCTGTCACTCTGACTTCCGCCCATTCAAAGCTGCCAGATGTTCGGATCTAGCAATAATGATAATACAGCTATCGAACCAGACGAGTTTTGTTGCTCTCATTATTGTGTCATATCTGACGTGGCCAGCTCTTAGTCCCGTAGCTTAACGTAGTTAATAGAGCTTCACTGTATACCCCAACACATATCACACGAGTTTGGTTTTCACATTCGGCCTAACCTGATAGATTGGAGTGTGACAAAGAACAAATAAAAACCGAAAAAAATCGAGGGATTCCGTTATCACCGCTACTTCTACCCATGGGGGAGGTACTACCACCTGTGGAGAGATGAGATTGAGTGGTGTTGGTACAGACGTGTTCGCAATGTGCAGGCGAACACGCTTCGTCTAGTATAGTGAGCTGTGGGGGAGGTACCATATTTCACCCTGCAACCACCTTTGGGGGAGGTACCACCCCGCTCCAAAACCATCCGTGAGGGTGGATTCAGTACCAATTCCGCACCCATACCCTACTTCTACCGGTGGGGGAGGTACCACCCCCTCCTCTCTGCCACTCGTGATATTGGTACTGACGTGTTCGCAAGGCGTCGAACGCTTGCTCCCTCTTATTGGCGTAGTTCTTGGACCAGCGGCGCGCGTGCGCCGCGCAATGGTGGAGGAACAACACTTCACCTGTCACGAAAACGCTTCATCGAGAATAGTGATATGTGGAGGAGGTACCACCACCTTTGGGGGAGGTACTACCCCACCCTGCAACTATCCGTGAGGGTGGATTCAGTACCAATTCCGCACCCACAGCCCACTTCCACCCGTGGGGGCGGTACCACCCCCGTGAGGTCGGTACTGACGTGTTCGCAAGGCGCGGGCCAGGCCTGCTCCCGCTTCTTGCCGTAGTTCTTGGGGCGGCGGCGCGCATGCTGGGCGCGGTGGTGCAGGCGCAGCTCCTCGCCGGTCGCGAACACGCTCCCGCAGGCGCGGCACCCGTTCCTGGATACACAATAGTACATTACTTACCAAGGACTGTAAAAGAAAGAAAGCCCGAAATCGCAGGTATTTGTGACCCGAGCCGCAGGCGAGGGTTGTAAATATGCGATAGAGGGCTTTCTTTTTTACTGCCCGTGGTGAGTACACAATTTTACGTCTCCATCTGGCCATAATGCGAGTTTTTCCGTACGCGTAGCGTGCGGTAAAACTCACATTATGGCCAGGTGTGACGTAAAACACTATTAGGTAAGTAATGTACTATTAATCATTTTAAACAAAAATGAACCACCTTCACTTAGCCTCCACCTTTCCAAATGCTCGAGCTGCTGGTACAAAATACTCAAATCACTATAGGTGTGCCTATAATAGTTTAAGAGTTCTCTCGATTTCTCCAGGATTCCATTATCAGATCCCGACCTGGTTACAATGGGACCAACTGTGAAGTATACTCTTTCAAACAGAAAAAGAATATTCCAAATCGGTCCAGCCTTCTTCAAATAATCGGTGAACATACATTAAAAAAAAAACAAGCAAAAACAAAGATCCCGACGAATTGATAACCTCCTCCTTCGAAATCTTGAAGTCGGTTGAAAACCAGATTCTATGATTTTTTAATGACAAAATAGCAAATGGTAAATGGTAACCGCCCCCATGGATACCAGAGGGATTACAGATGGGAGTACTTGCGCTCTTTTCTTGAAGTTTCATCATCATTTCAAATAGATTCATATTTACACGCTTGTTTGTTGATTGTACCGTCGCCATAAACATGCACTTTATCGCCTTGAGAATAGAGGCGTTGGTCAGATATTTGTGACCACCTTGGCCGCTCCGATATATCTGATGGCGACTATACTAATGCACGTTTATCAATATCAAGACCTTTCTAATGAGCCCAAACTCGATGTGGTTGCATTTTCACGTCCAGGAGTTCTAATAAGGAACGTTATCTTTGATAATGATAACAATAGGCTTCATTACAAGGAATGTCAATATGATTTTCAATTATCTTAATGGTCAATTGAAATAACAAATAATGTAAACAAACCAATTTATCTTCATTGCTTCAAAATCACTCTCTACTAAACAGCAATCATGGTTCTATCGTATATTCATACACAAAAACAACTTCGGCTACCTAGACGTCTGTGCATTTCGATGGCTTTTTGATTTTGAATAGTTGTCGTGCGATAACTTAAGTAACGCTCTTCTGATCTATATGAAATTTGTTGGGGTTAGGTTTGTAGTAAGCTCAAAACAATTTGAGAGTTCGTATATGAGCAGGATCGATCAAGAGGTTGTGGAGCTAGAAGGCTCGAAAAAATCATCATTAGGGTCCTGTTATATTGGTCACTCGTTTGCAAGAAAATCGCGAGTTCTCAGTTCCAGGCGTACTACTTGTATTTAGTCATGTGCCAAATGCTTTTTTTGCCTAGAAATGCAGTCCGATGTTCCGAAAGGTCGCAAGTTCGAATCTTGCTTGACGCCGTGATTTTTCCATTTTTCTTTCAATTATAAAATTTAAATCATTTAAGGGTGAAGCCACACGAGCGTAATTTTTGAGTTGTGAGCCGCGTAATATCATTCGCGTAATTTCTGCTACATACAAATGACACAACTCATTTTGAGTCGCCGTGTGGCAAAATAGGGCTTTAGTATGAAACCGAATGTAACAGAAATCACGCGACCGAAACTACGCTCGTGTGGCCTCACCCTAACTGTCGATGGTACTCACTTGAAGTCGTTAGTAGGCGCGTGCTTGGCGGAGGTGACCATATGTCGCTTCCACGCCTCTTCAGTCACAAATTGCACGTCACATTCCTGACAATATGGACCCGGTTCTTTTTTCGCGTCTGGTTCAGTCTTTTCCTGTGATAACACACAATCGGTAAAAACCTTAGAACCAAGGATGAGGAAGTTCAGTGTCTGTAAAAAATTGCGTTTCTCCTTCAGGCTAGTTTTTGTGGCCGCGTTAAGCGATGTATGAAACTGAGACCTCATTCCTTTGTGAAACGACAGATGGCGATAGTGCCCTGGCCTGAAATACGGAAACGCGATTTTCTATAGACATTTTCAATCCATGCTTTATATCTAGACACACACGGCAGTGTGTCAGCCAAGATCGTAGAGCAAAGAGGCGACATACCAGCCGTCGGTACATTTACACGAACCATTTGGGACCACTTTTGACCTCCCAATAACCTGAAATCTTTGACCTTCACTTCCAATGAGGGTTTCCGCGATTGAGATTTTCACTAGATGGCAGCACCATGACGACAGGTCTTTTTGGCAGTAGCTGTCAAAATCCACCAATCATAAAATATATGGTTAAACATGATTGGTAGATTGTGACAGCTAGACCTCTCGCCACGGTGCTGCCATCTAGTGAAAAACTCGATCGCGGAAACCCTCATTATGTGAGTCTTGTAAGGCTATCTTCTTATTACTGAATCCTAAATTTCAGGCTGGCTATACAATTACTACAAGAGATAACATAATGAAAGGTACTCACAACATAGTCTTTATGCATCATGGTCTTATGCATGGCCAGGCCTAGTTTGCTGACGTAAGAGTATCCGCACACGCCGCAGATGAACTCGGAGGGATGCTTGATTCTCACGTGGCTTAGGTATGATGTCCATTTACTATAAAAATACATAGCATTAAGGCTCCTTATTCCCTAAAAGGTCGAAAATTTCTATTATTGAAAAAATCCGCATAAATTGCTATTTAAAAGATAGTTTGAAGTATTAGTAATACAAAAAATACTTCTGAACCATATTTATTATTATTAACTACCCAAAAATACGATTCTTACAGAAATTGTCATGTGAAGTGTGATTTATAGATAATTTAAAAAAAACCATACTAAATTCAAATTTACTACTATAGGCACTGGTCCCACCGCGAGCGAGTAAGCTATGAGCTATCGGCTATTTTCTAGCCCAAGAAACGAACAAAAGATAATCGCTTCCGTGTAAATAAAAGAGAGAGATATATATTTATTGTTCATCGCTGGCTGTTCACACTGCGATGAACTATAAATATACATCTCTCTATTTTATTTACACGGGAACGATTATCTTTTGTTCGTTTCTTGGGCTAGAAAATAGCCGATAGCTCATAGTTACTCGCCCGCGGTGGGACCAATGCCATATAGTCATGATTTTTTTTATCGTGATAGAAACTTTGCTATGGTAATATTTTTCAGGGCAAAATATTTATAGGAAAAAAGAAATGTAGCCGTGTTTTCATAAAAAAAAACTGGAATATAATAAGAAGGTATTTTGTCTATTATCCAAGATGAATCTTCGATTTTTATTTCCAATTTCCATGGCCGTCTCAGACATGATATAAATAAAATAAAATAAAAAATAAAAAAGCCTTTTTATTCCATGCAATTACAATAATTAAGTATGCAATTTTTTTTTTCAATTATTCCATCCTTTTAAGTATTAGTTAACATTGTGTAATATCATGCTATGTATTACATTAGTAACATAATTATATGAGTATATATTTTTTTAATTAATTTAATCATTCATTATATCTTTTTGTACTTTACTTCTATTATATTATGTATACAGTTGCAAACCTAGGTATTTATAAATTTATTGCATGAATTATTCACATATTTTTTAGTCATGTATATTCTTTTATTTACACTTTAGGTACCTATATATTTCTTAAATTGTTTGTATAAAAGTTAACTTTTATATTAAAAAAAAAAAAAAAATGTTTATTCACGAAACGGCTTACAATTTTTTTACAACAGTTCTTCTGCCAAACCACAGTGTGGTTTGTTGGCAGACGAGGCTCCAGTTTACAAATTCTATAGTAAGCTATATTTATATTACATTATATTTCCACCACCACCAACAAAACAGTAACACCTGACTGACCATTGATAGACCCTATCCCAGTGTAATAAGGTCCAGAAACGGTCACACATAAAATACTATTTCTTTATGTAAAAATGTTACGAGGGCTGCTATTTATATATCCGGAAACCGGGATTACAATCTTCTTAAATAGCATATTTGACCTCCATGGTACAATTTGAACTTTTTTAAGTACTGGCCGGTATATTTTTTCTTTCTTATTAACGCTCGTGTTTTGTTTTTGACGGGTTTTAAATGTCATCTCGCAGCAAGAATGGAACTCACTCGTGAAAATATTCGTGCTATGATTTATTATGATTTTCGGCGTGGTTTAACGCAACAACAGTGCATAGATCAACTAACTTCAACTTTTGGTGATGAAGCCCCATCTAAAACTACTGTGTATCACTGGTTTAGTGAGTTCAATCGTGGACGTAGTATGCTTACGGACGAAGTTAAGGCAGGTCGCCCGAAATCGGTCGTTGTACAACAAAATATCGAGGCTGTGCGAAAACTTATAATGGACGACCGACATGTTACGTACCGCGAGATAGAGGCGACTCTGGGTATTTCTATGACCAGCATTAATAGCATATTACATAATTATTTGGCTGTAAAAAAGATTTGTTCGCGTTGGATACCCCACAACTTAACAAAAGAGCAAAAAGATGCTCGCGTCGAATGGTGCAATAAAATGTTAAAAAAATATAACCGTGGTGACTCAAAAGCCGTTTATAACATCTATACAGGTGACGAATCCTGGATCTATGCATACGATCCCGAAACGAAGCAACAATCAACGGTATGGGTGTTTCAAAATGAGCCGAACCCTACGAAAGTTACTCGTGCAAAAAGTACATTGAAACAAATGGTGGCCTGCTTCTTCGGTATTAATGGCCATGTAGCTACAGTGCCACTAGAAAACCGTAGAACGGTTAATTCAGAGTGGTACACGACCATTTGCTTACCGGAAGTATTTGAACAAATTCGTAAAACTAACCAGCGACGAAGAATCATTCTTCATCATGACAATGCCAGCTGTCATACGTCACGCGAAACAACTCTATTTTTGGAGGGTCAAAATGTGGAATTAACGGGTCATCCGCCGTACAGCCCTGACTTGGCACCCAACGATTTTTATTTATTTCCAAATATAAAGAATAAATTACGCGGTCAACGATTTTCGACCGCTGAAGATGCCCAAGTAGCAAAATTTGGCACTATAAAAGTCCTGAGAACATTTTAGAACGTGCTAATTAGTGTTCATGATTAGCACTATAATGGTGTCGTAAACCTTTACCTAACCCCAAATAGGCCCTAGTTTTATCACTGATTTATTCTATAAACATTACATAAAGGCTCTCACTGTGATAAATCAGCTCTATAATTGAAATGTCTGCAATGTTTATGTCACAATTAGGAACTATTAAAGTAACCAAAACATGTTTATAGTGCTAATTTGCGCCGTAAACGATTCCAGTGATCTTTTTTATCACCAAAAGCCTCGTGTTGTGTGCTGTCGTCGTCGTGAGGTTATTTCACAAGAAATTAAACAAATATATTTGTAAGTCATTCGCCATGTCCCTTTAGTTCCTTAAAGTGACATATAAAGGTACATACTAAAAAACATTCGTGAACCGTAATTCTGCCGGTACTTGCACTTGCGAAAATAATTGTATTGACAAAATCATTATGCTGATTTCAAATTTGACAATGCGCCTTCATAATTTAACTGTTTTAATTAAATTTTAATTAATAAAATTAGGACTTGTCCCGACTGTGGCTGCTATAGTACACATGGGCTCCAGTCATGCTGCTAATGTGCTATCACTTTCAGAAAATGGCAGCCATATTTTAATGGATTTGGGTAGCCCTATAGCGATGTTGAGGGAGCATTTAAAAAGCTAAAACGTTATGTAATGGTCGTGCAAAGTCCTTTTATAGTGCAGATTGATCCTGTAATAGTGTTTGCGATACTGCTACAATACTAGTACTATAAAAGTTAATTCGACGCATTATTAGTGCATAATAGTTACATAAAAGTGTCAGTAAAGTGTCTATAGTATTAAATAGTACTATAATCGCTTTTTGCAAATCTATTACAGTGCAACACTTTAAAGATTCTTTTTTATGGTCCTTTAAGCGTTCTAAGAGCTAACTTATAGAACTAAATTGCTCTTTAATTTATAGAACCAAAACGCTCTATTAAAAACCTTTATAGTACAAGCAGTCACAATGGTTACCATTATAGGCCTACTATATCACTGATTGGTGATAAAAGGCCTTAGTTATAGAAGCTTTTGTTACTTGGGTGCTGTCGACGCATTCAAACAACACGTTATGGAGCTACCTCAGGCGGAGTGGCAGAAGTGCTTTAAAAATTGGTTCACGCGAATGCAAAAGTGCATAGATCATCAAGGGGAATACTTTGAAAAACAATAAAACCATTTTCAGCCGTGTACGTTTGTTTGTTTTTCTGTTTCCGGATATATAAGTAGCAACCTATGTAATGTTAATACAGATGCAGTAAAATGAAGGTTTGGTTACCATTTTTAAATATTTTTAATATGTTAGTCTCACGAGAGTTTTATAGATCAAACGTGTATACTAATAATAATAATGATTAGGTACTTCTATGAATTTTGAACGCGTTCATTCACTGCATCTATATTAAATCTTAATCTACTTAGGACATTCGAGTATCACATGAGAAGTGCAATATGTATACTTATAATCAGAGCTCGGATTTTTCACGGCAAAACAAAACACTAGCGTAATTTAGCCAGTGCTTGAAATATTATTTTATCGATATCGATAATTCAGAACTAGAAGAAATAAAAGTCACCAAATAAAATTAATATGTAATAAAACTAATAAAAACATTTGTATAAAGTTACTATATATTAGAAACAGACGCAATTTCTTCTTCAAAATCTACGTCAGTACACACAGCAGCACAAGACATTTTATTTGGGTAATAGTGATAGGAGTAGATGATCATTATCTTTTCAACATTCTCTGGGATTAAACAGTTGCGTTTATCACTATAAATCCATTTATGTACACTAAATGTACGTTCAACTTCAGTTGACGTCAAGGGAGCAAATTTATAGAATTCATTATCAGTTCGGGTAATATTTTCAGATATGTCTCTTAAAATTTCGTAATCAGGATTTCGTTCGAGCACGGCTTCAAATTTACGTATCACTGGTAAAAGTTTACTCCAGTTTACGTAGCAACGAACAGTATCCAGAATGAGGAAGGATTCCGCAATGGATAAAGTCGAACATTGCAATTGTTCTATTGAAGAGGCTATTACTTCGTAGTTGTCGCGAATGAAATTTAACTCCGGTCGTAGTTTGGGTGTTTGAAAACATTTTTTTGCAGCTCTTATAGCTGCCGAGTCATTAGCAAGTATGGAGACGACATCACGTATTTGCTCATAGTATTGAGCGTAATATACCGCAGCAGATATCCAAGTTCCCCATCTGGTGATAATTGGCTCGGGAGGTAGGGGAATGGACGGATATTTTGCCTTAAAAAGGCGTACACGCTCTGGAGATTTTAGGAATATCTTTTTGACATTCGATATCAACCCATCCACACCTTTGAAATTATCTCGCACTTCTTCGGCAACCCGGTGCAGACCATGAGCTAAACACGTAATGTGTTTCATACGAGGAAACGTTGCTTTTAAAATACGACCGGCTTTAAGCATATATGCGGCACTATCTGTGCAAAGTAAAAGCAAATTGTTTACGTTATCATTGAAAGAATTTTGAAACAAAAATTTTAATTGGTTTGTTATTAGGTTTGCTATTGTTTCCCCATTTACCTTCTCTAAAACCTTCGACCCCAAAAGATAAAATTGCTTAGAACAATTTTTTTGCAAAGACCGAATCACCACGTTTGTCACACATTTTCCCATGAAATCTGGTGTTTCGTCTATAGATATCCACAAATAATTGGTTTTGTTTACCTCTCTTATACCCTGTATAGTTTTTTTGTACACGAGATTTAAATACATTTTTCGCAGGGTCGATTCGTCCGGTAAAGAAGTCATAGAGCAGTCGCAACATAAATACTTGTTAAAAAAATGACGAAAATTATTGTTGTTGACTGTTGCCCATGGTATGTTGCATGAAATAAGAAAAATAATTAAATCGAAATAAAATTGATGTTTCCTATTTGGTTGCCCCGAACGGTAATTGTGGCGGTTGCTTTTCACATGATTCTCAATATTGCATTTCTTCAGTTTTAGATGCATATCGCACATAGAGCAGTATATAGTGGAGGTCACTTCATTATAGACTAACTCAGGGTGATTTTCAATCCACGTTTTGATCCGATCTTGTACATTACTCATTTTTGTATTAATTGATACCTTGCAATATTAAGTTATTATACGTATATCCAACACGTCGGATTCAATGCGTTGCGAAATAAATAATACCTAGATGCAATTTACGTTTTATACGTAATGAAATGACAGTTAAAGTGTGAATGTCATATGTCATGTGAGATGAAATTTGCAGTCGTTTCTATCATTTTAAATGAGGTGGTATAGTTACTTCGTTCTAAGTTGTACATGCAGACCTACCTCTTTGTTGCTCGACTATGGCAAAGCTAAAATGAAAAGTTATTTTATTACTTATACAGGATGTCCCGTAATTAATGCACAACCTTCTAACCCCCAGTAGGTCACCTTAGACTGGTCAAAAATATTGATTTTGAGCTCTAGTAAGTCTCCTGTTTTTCGAAATTTTCGCACGTTTGTTAGTTTTTAAATTTTGACATTCACACTGATAGGTGTACCATCGAATAAAAACAGAAAAAATGTACTGAGGCAATACCTGTCATATACTCTAGTAAGACTCGATAGGTGTCGATAAAATAATATTTCAAGCACTGGCTAAATTACGCTAGTGTTTTGTTTTGCCGTGAAAAATCCGAGCTCTGCTTATAATGGTTGTATCGCATTTTTTAGTTTACTTAATAGAACGCTGCTTAATTTCTTTTTGAAGGTTTGTTTTGTTATGCATGTGTTCTTCAACTCTGACGGTAATTCGTTATAGATTTTGGGAACCAGATACTTTCTACATCTCTGGCCAAAATAGTTTGTATAGCTAGGTAAAAGTAACTATCTCTATTCCTTATGAGCCTTTTATTCACACTAGGTTTTTTAAACTCGTCTTTACAAAATTGCTCCATAGCCAATACTAACACTACCTTTTCATGTACTGGTAACAATTTACATTCTAAAAAAAGATTTTCATAAGTGCTATTCTTACATTTTCTTTTGGTCTTTGCGTCGACCATTAACTTCATGAATCGAATCTGCAAAGCCTTTAATTTGTCTAAATAAGTTTTAAATGTACAGCCATAACTAGCCAATCCATACGACAAAAGTGAATCCACGAGAGCATAGTACACCGCATACAAAGTAGCCCTATTTAAATAATACGAACTTCAAGTGGTGGAATTTCACAAGTACTGATCTTAATTTATTGCATAAGCTAATAACGTGTGGCTGCCATGAGAACTTGTGATCTATGAGCTTGCATTAGGTTATATTAAGAATGGACCCTCTTCAGGTAAAGGCCTCCTCCAAAGATCATGTTTTTTTAGGGTTCCGTAGTCAACTAGGAACCCTTATAGTTTCGCCATGTCTGCCCGTCCGTCCGTCCGTCCGCGGATAATCTCAGTGACCGTTAGCACTAGAAAGCTGAAATTTGGTACTAATATGTATATCAATCACGCCGACAAAGTGGTAAAATAAAAAGTGGAAAAAAATGTTTTATTGGGGTACCTCCCCTATACGTAAAGTGGGGAGTGATTTTTTTTTTCATTTCAACCCTAACGTATGATATATTGTTGGATAGGTATTTAAAAATGAATAGGGGTTTACTAAAATAATTTTTTGATAATGTAAATATTTTCGGAAATAATCGCTCCAGAAGTAAAAAAAATGTGTCCCCCCCCCCTCTAACTTTTGAACCATAAGTTTTAAAAATATGAAAAAAATCTCAAAAGTAGAACTTTATAAAAACTTTCTAGGAAAATTATTTTGAACTTGATAGGTTTAATAGTTTTTGAAAAAAAATTACAAAATAATTTCTGAACTAAGTTTGTAATTTAACCGTATAAGCAGGTGTTTATTGTACGGTCACGTCTGAAAATATGGATACATTTAATGTGACAAAAACATGTATCCAAGACCTTACGCCTTGGTAATAGAATCGTGGCTACATATTTTTGTCACATTAAATGTATCCATATTTTCAGACGTGACTGTACTTGTAATTTCTACAAAATCACAATGAAATGACGTGCTTTCAAATAAAGTAAAAACGGTGAAAATCGGTTCACGCAATAAAGAATTATCCCATAAAAATCATCTTCCATACTTTAAGCTCGCGCGCGATAGTTTACTTAATTTGCCGATAGATGTCGCTGTAGGTGGAACGCTCATATCATATCCTACATGGCGGTGTTATTTTAACTCTTAAGTGGGGACACTTTCTGTGACGGACGGAAAACTACGGAACCCTACACTGAGCGTGGCCCGACACGCTCTTGGCCGGTTTTTTCTATCTGACTTTGAATAAACCGATGATGTCATATTCTATTTCTTCAGCTTTTAATAATCCATAAATTATGAAAGTGTTCTGACATTGTGTTGCAACATAGAGCTTGTACTTCACGGGTTGTTTCAGTTCTGGTTTTTTTTTCTTTTCTTTGGAGGGTTGTGGTCATACTCTTCCACGGTGACCATCCGGCTTGGAAGATATTTTCCATTTTATACATTGTTTCTTCTTTTGTGTTGCTGAGAGGGGTTGCTCTATTTGTATAAATTATTATTTATTTGTTGCGATTCATTGATTTATTTTTTATTTTATTTTATTTATTTTAGGAATAACTAACAACGGTACAGTGTGTATTACAGTAGGTGTTACTTATAACTATTGCTTAATGTACAGTCAACAACGTTATCCACAGGTTACTATTACAGGTAAGGTTGAAGAGGAAAGGACATATATCAAAATTGTTTATGCTTAACAGAACAAAATGTAAAAACAATATAGGTATTAAAGTAAGACGTAGGTAGGTTTCAGTTTGGCGTCAATTACATAATAATACTAAAACAATACTTAGTGTCATATAGGATTATCAGTGCAGTACTTTACATTAAATGTTTTAATAATTCTTTTTTATATTTAGCGGTGGGCAAATGGAATATATCGATGGGAGTAAAGTTTTGGTTGTAGGTAGCAAGTAGTCGGCGTAATGGAACTCGCAGGCCGGCGTTGGTGCGGTGCTTGCTTTCAGCAAATAGTCGGTAGGCGCGTGTCTTACGGCGGTTGGCATTTCTAGGGACCACGTATTTGATTTTTTCAACCAGCTGCGCACAGTCGAATTTATTGATGTGGCTTTTGTTAATGAGAAAGTTTAATATCCCTGGCTTGACTACACCTTCGGGAACATTTACTGGTTTTTGATGGTAGCTTGGGTTGCTTGTGGTAGGTGCAGTAGGTTTGTTTTTCTTATTAGCTGGAACTCTATTTGGTCCTTTGGTTTGGTTGCTGGTAGTTTCCTGGGGTGAAGCTGGTAGAGGTATTTTATTGTTTCCTGGTGTGTTAGTTGTTTCTGGTCTCTTAAGTATTATCAATTTATCATATTTAATTACAGCTTTGTTTCCCTTTTCTTTTTCGATGGTGACTTGTTTCTGTAGTTCCTTTCTTATCTCTAGAATATGCCGGGGGTAGTCTTCCTTTATGTAGTAGTTGGTGTCCTTCAGTACATTATTTTTCTTGAGGATTTCTATCTTTATTCCAAGCGTAGTAAAAGTTACAATTACTGGCCGAGGCTTTTCTGATATCTTTCCGATTCTTCTGACTTTTTGTATGTCTCTGTGGCTCAGATTTATTTTAAAGTAATCATTTATAAAGGTAATGGCTTCCGCTTCTAAGCTTGAGTAAGAGTATTGATCGTTATACTCTTCGATGCCAAAAAATACTAAATTTCGGTTTCTTGCCTGTTTTTCTAAGTAGTTCAGTCTCTGTTCTCGTTTTTCACATTGTTCTTTTAGGTTTGCAAAATTTTCTTCCAGCCGGTTAAGTTTCTCGTCTAAAATGCTTTGAATGTTTTCTGTGACTGTTTTTGTAACTTCCGCGCCATTTTCCCTAATTGCAACTTTTTGTTCTTCTAGGTCTTTTTGAATTTGGCGTAAAAAAGTCATAATTTCCTCCATTTCATGTGAAGTTTATTAAATCAGAATGAAGGTTGAAGTTTATAGCTGTCAAAATCTGTTTACATACAAGTGGCGCACTCTATTGGGGCGTAGCGGAGATTTTGAGCACGTTATCGATTGATTATCTTCGAAAAATGATGATGGGTGTCACTAGATGTCGCTACTAATCTTGTTTGGCGTGGCTGTGTTGATACTTCGATATGGTGACTTTGCCGCTTTGTTTTATTTTTTTTGCAACACTAACACTTTTTATATTTCTTTCGCTTTTTATGCAGACATGATATCTCAATTGAATTTTATTCAAATTCAATAAGAATTGGTACCCTTTTTTGCGTAATTTTGAAATGATCGGAAGACAACAATTTTTTTTTTATATTTTACTCGATAATATATTAACAGTTGCTCCAATGGCCGTCTAGATAAAGAAATTAACAATTATCTGCATCAATAGATGATTTAAATAATTTTAAGCAAAAAAGAACCGACTTCACTTAGCCTTCAAAGCAAATGCTCGAGCCGCTGTAAAAATACTCAAATCACCCACAATTCAGGTGTGCCAATAATAGTTGAAGAGTTCCCTCGATTTCTCCAGGATCCCATCATCAGATCCTGACCTGGTTACAATGGGACCAACTGTGAAGTATACTCTTTCAAACAAAAAAATAAAAATCGGTCCAGCCGTCTTCAAAAAATCGGTGAACATACATAAAACAAATTGCAAAAACAAAGATCCCGACGAATTGATAAGATAACCTCCTCCTTAGAAATCTTGAAGTCGGTTGACAACAGTATTTTCGCCATAGCCTTCGAAGAAAATGAAGTACTTCGTGAAATTCGCGCGTTTTGGGAATAAGGCTTCTTAATATTGCTGGGATAATATGCAATATCTTGACCGCGTGTAATATGGAGACGGCTATGGAATTACGCTGGTGTAACAAACTGATTATGAGCCTTGAAGCTTGTAATTAATGATTTTAGGGTTACCCAAAGAGTAAAAACGGGACCTATTACTAAGACTCCGCTGTCCGTCTGACACCAGGCTGTATCTCATGAACCGTGATAGTTAGACATTTGAAATTTTCACAGATCATGTAATTTTGTTGCCGCTATAACAATAAATACTAAAAAACAGAATAAAATTAATATTTAAGGGGGCTCCCAAACAACAGACATGATTTTTTTGCCGGTTTTATAGATAATGGTACGGAGTTTCGTGCGCGAGTCCGACTCGCACTTTGCCGGTGTTTCAATCGACTACAAGATTCGAAGGAGTTCTAATTTTGACGGGATCTTTGTTGCTTATTGCAATTTTTTTATGTATGGTCACCGATTATTCGAAGAGGGCTCGACCGATTTTGAATTTTTTTTTTTTATCTGATGATGGGATCCTGGTGAAATCGATGGAACTCTTCAAATATTATAAGCAAACCTATAGTGATTTGAGTACATTTTACAGTAGCTCAGGCATTTGCTCTTGAAAAGGTGGAGTACCCTAAGAAAATTCGTTTCTTTTTTTAATGATTTTAAACGTTTAATGTTCTTATGGTTCACCAAATAAGTTCTACTATTAGTACTTAATTTTTGTTTACGAAGAAAAAGCAAGTTTGTTTACGAAATTACCATATTATCAAATAATTATTTTATGATTTTATGATATAAAATAGTAGTTTATGTAACTGTTACGTTTTAAGGCCTAATTACGTACAGTTGCATACACTGCTTTATCTACACTCATATTATTTATCCTAAATGCCTTATTCCGAAACCATAGAATGGCCGCCATTGCACCGCCATGGCCAACTCGATTGTGCCGGCGGTCGTGAGGGAGAGTGCCGGCGGTCGGGGGTGAGCGTGTCGGCGGCCGCGCGGGAGCGTTCAGGTGTACATTATGTTATCAAAACTCATACCACATCAATATTTGAGCATGTAAAGTTAAAATTACGTTACTGCCACAGATAAAAAGCTTATCATAATAAGATCGGTTGTTGTAATGCTAGCCATTGCCTACCGTTTTCGAACACGTTTTAGAGAACTTACAATGTGAGTGTAGATAAAATTGTTTAACAGTACCCTTGAGCAAGTGTTCAGGAAGCTGGCGGCAGGGTGGGAACATAGGGGCATTGACGTCGGCGGAAAGCAGTTAACCAATCTGCGTTTCGCCGACGACATAGCCCTCTTCTCATCTTCAGCTACCGACCTCTGCGACATGCTGCAAGACCTAAGCAGGGCAAGCCTTGAGGTTGGATTAGTGATGAACATGTCAAAGACTAAGCTCATGACCAATAGCGCACCAATAAGAGTAGAAGTGGACGGGAGAGAAATAGGATATGTCCATGAATATATATACCTGGGCCAAATAGTCTCCTTCCAGGCACGGCAAGACAAAGAAGTCGCAAGACGGACCGAGAATGCCTGGAGGAGCTTTTGGTATATGAAGGAGTACATGAAGGGAAACCTTCCTATACCGCTAAAAAGAAAACTCATGGACATGTGCATTCCCCCCATCCTTACCTACGGAGCGCAGACTTGGTCTTTGACAAAAGTTCAAAAATCCAAACTAAAGGTTTGTCAGCGGGCCATGGATCGCAGTATTTTGAGCGTGAAATTAACCGATCGCATTAAAGATACAATACTACGCTCCAAAACGCGAATCACTGATGTAGCTGAAACTGCCGCCAAGCTTAAATGGGACTGGGCGGGACACGTCTGCCGTATGCCGGATGCTCTGTGGGCCAAAACTGCCACCCGTTGGGTCCCACAGATTGTAAGGCGTCACGGTAGACCTAGTCGGAGATGGCGGGATGAGCTTGACGCCTTTGACAGAGACTGGTGGGAGACTGCAGGGGGTGGATACGTGGAGAAATAAGAGGGAGGCCTTTGCCCAGCAGTGGGACAATATTGGCTCATAATGATAATGATGATAAATGATAGTAGTAAAATCGGTACTTACGTGGACACCTCATCGCAGTACTGACACTTGTACGTGACGCCTTTATGCCACCGCTGATGTTGCTTTGCTTGTGTTCTGCAACAACATGAACAGAATAAAACACACTTAAACAATAATATACATAGGTTGGGTTGGTTCAAGTTTTTATCGCCGACTGACATAAAAGTCACCTATTTATACTGCTACTAGCTTTTGCCCGCGGCTTCGGCTTTTTAGGGAAGTGGTGGGTTAGAATGAGACAAAAAGTAGTGTATGTCACTCTCCATCCCTTCAACTATCTCCACTTAAAAAATCACGTCAATTCGTCGCCCCGTTTTGACGTGAAAGACGGACAAACAAACACACACATACACTTTCCCATTTATAATATTAGTATGGATTACGGCTGCGTTTGTGTTTGTTAAACACCAATAGAATAACTTCATTAGTTTAACCTCGCACAGAGCAGCTTTATGATTGGTTCATAACAAACCCATTCCTATTTCCTCGCAACGCATCTTCGCTCATCTCTGGTGGAAACGCAGCCTAAAAGCGACTCTAGTGACCCCTTAATAAGATTGCGTTGTTTTATATAATAATTCCTTTGAGAGTTTTAACTTCAGACCCACAGAACAAATTATTAAGATATTCCGTGTCCATACCAGTACTTAGGTACGTAGGTACTCATACGTAGGTATACGTTATTCGCACCCTACTAGTTCAGGTCACAGGTAGGATATAGACTCTTTCGACGAGCGATAAGAAACCTAGTCAATGTAAAGGCTGTTTCATAGAGGTTTATCAAAAAACTATATACTGTCGTGGTCTATACAGAACTTGCAAATGTTGTAAGATAAGATACTGACGTGGTTTTGGAGACGTAGGGACAGGAGCGACACGCGTATTTCTTCTCGTGGTTGGCAGCGTGCTTCTGCAGCACAACATGTAAATGTAATAAGATAAGATAAAATACTGACGTGGTTTTGGAGACGTAGGGACAGGAGCGACAGGCGTATTTCTTCTCGTGACTGGCGACGTGCTTCTGCCGAACTTGCAAATGTTTATAAGATAAGATAAGATACTGACGTGGTTTTGGAGACGTAGGGACAGGAGCGACACGCGTATTTCTTCTCGTGGTTGGCAGCGTGCTTCTGCAGCACAACATGTAAATGTTATAAGATAAGATAAGATACTGACGTGGCTTTGGAGACGTAGGGACAGGAGCGACACGCGTATTTCTTCTCGTGGATGGCGGCGTGCTTCAGCAGCAGAACTTGCAAATGTTGTAAGATAAGATAAGATACCAACGTGGTTTTGGAGACGTAGGGACAGGAGCGACACGCGTATTTCTTCTCGTGGTTGGCGGCGTGCTTCTGCAGCACAACATGTAAATGTAATAAGATAAGATAAGATACTGACGTGGTTTTGGAGACGTAGGGACAGGAGCGACAGGCGTATTTCTTCTCGTGACTGGCGACGTGCTTCTGCCGAACTTGCAAATGTTTATAAGATAAGATAAGATACTGACGTGGTTTTGGAGACGTAGGGACAGGAGCGACACGCGTATTTCTTCTCGTGGTTGGCAGCGTGCTTCTGCAGCACAACATGTAAATGTTATAAGATAAGATAAGATACTGACGTGGCTTTGGAGACGTAGGGACAGGAGCGACACGCGTATTTCTTCTCGTGGTTGGCGGCGTGCTTCTGCAGCACAACATGTAAATGTTATAAGATAAGATAAGATACTGACGTGGCTTTGGAGACGTAGGGACAGGAGCGACACGCGTATTTCTTCTCGTGGTTGGCGGCGTGCTTCTGCAGCACAACATGTAAATGTAATAAGATAAGATACTGACGTGGTTTTGGAGACGTAGGGACAGGAGCGACACGCGTATTTCTTCTCGTGGTTGGCAGCCTGCTTCTGCAGCAGAACTTGCAAATGTTATAAGATAAGATAAGATACTGACGTGGTTTTGGAGACGTAGGGACAGGAGCGACACGCGTATTTCTTCTCGTGACTGGCGACGTGCTTCTGCCGAACTTGCAAATGTTTATAAGATAAGATAAGATACTGACGTGGTTTTGGAGACGTAGGGACAGGAGCGACACGCGTATTTCTTCTCGTGGTTGGCAGCGTGCTTCTGCAGCACAACATGTAAATGTTATAAGATAAGATAAGATACTGACGTGGCTTTGGAGACGTAGGGACAGGAGCGACACGCGTATTTCTTCTCGTGGTTGGCAGCGTACTTCTGCAGCACAACATGTACATGTTATAAGATAAGATAAGATACTGACGTGGCTTTGGAGACGTAGGGACAGGAGCGACACGCATATTTCTTCTCGTGGTTGGCGGCGTGCTTCTGCAGCACAACATGTAAATGTAATAAGATAAGATACTGACGTGGTTTTGGAGACGTAGGAACAGGAGCGACACGCGTATTTCTTCTCGTGGATGGCGGCGTGCTTCAGCAGCAGAACTTGCAAATGTTGTAAGATAAGATAAGATACCAACGTGGTTTTGGAGACGTAGGGACAGGAGCGACACGCGTATTTCTTCTCGTGGTTGGCGGCGTGCTTCTGCAGCACAACATGTAAATGTAATAAGATAAGATAAGATACTGACGTGGTTTTGGAGACGTAGGGACAGGAGCGACAGGCGTATTTCTTCTCGTGACTGGCGACGTGCTTCTGCCGAACTTGCAAATGTTTATAAGATAAGATAAGATACTGACGTGGTTTTGGAGACGTAGGGACAGGAGCGACACGCGTATTTCTTCTCGTGGTTGGCAGCGTGCTTCTGCAGCACAACATGTAAATGTTATAAGATAAGATAAGATACTGACGTGGCTTTGGAGACGTAGGGACAGGAGCGACACGCGTATTTCTTCTCGTGGTTGGCGGCGTGCTTCTGCAGCACAACATGTAAATGTAATAAGATAAGATACTGACGTGGTTTTGGAGATGTAGGGACAGGAGCGACACGCGTATTTCTTCTCGTGGTTGGCAGCGTGCTTCTGCAGCACAACATGTAAATGTTATAAGATAAGATACTGACGTGGCTTTGGAGACGTAGGGACAGGAGCGACACGCGTATTTCTTCTCGTGGTTGGCGGCGTGCTTCTGCAGCACAACATGTAAATGTAATAAGATAAGATAAGATACTGACGTGGCTTTGGAGACGTAGGGACAGGAGCGACAGGCGTATTTCTTCTCGTGACTGGCGACGTGCTTCTGCCGAACTTGCAAATGTTTATAAGATAAGATAAGATACTGACGTGGTTTTGGAGACGTAGGGACAGGAGCGACACGCGTATTTCTTCTCGTGGTTGGCAGCGTGCTTCTGCAGCACAACATGTAAATGTTATAAGATAAGATAAGATACTGACGTGGCTTTGGAGACGTAGGGACAGGAGCGACACGCGTATTTCTTCTCGTGGTTGGCGGCGTGCTTCTGCAGCACAACATGTAAATGTAATAAGATAAGATAAGATACTGACGTGGTTTTGGAGACGTAGGGACAGGAGCGACAGGCGTATTTCTTCTCGTGACTGGCGACGTGCTTCTGCCGAACTTGCAAATGTTTATAAGATAAGATAAAATACTGACGTGGTTTTGGAGACGTAGGGACAGGAGCGACACGCGTATTTCTTCTCGTGGTTGGCAGCGTGCTTCTGCAGCACAACATGTAAATGTTATAAGATAAGATAAGATACTGACGTGGCTTTGGAGACGTAGGTACAGGAGCGACACGCATATTTATTCTCGTGGTTGGCGGCGTGCTTCTGCAGCACAACATGTAAATGTAATAAGATAAGATACTGACGTGGTTTTGGAGACGTAGGGACAGGAGCGACACGCGTATTTCTTCTCGTGGTTGGCAGCCTGCTTCTGCAGCAGAACTTGCAAATGTTATAAGATAAGATAAGATACTGACGTGGTTTTGGAGACGTAGGGACAGGAGCGACACGCGTATTTCTTCTCGTGGTTGGCAGCCTGCTTCTGCAGCAGAACTTGCAAATGTTATAAGATAAGATAAGATACTGACGTGGTTTTGGAGACGTAGGGACAGGAGCGACACGCGTATTTCTTCTCGTGGTTGGCGGCGTGCTTCTGCAGCACAACATGTAAATGTAATAAGATAAGATAAGATACTGACGTGGTTTTGGAGACGTAGGGACAGGAGCGACAGGCGTATTTCTTCTCGTGACTGGCGACGTGCTTCTGCCGAACTTGCAAATGTTTATAAGATAAGATAAGATACTGACGTGGTTTTGGAGACGTAGGGACAGGAGCGACACGCGTATTTCTTCTCGTGGTTGGCAGCGTGCATCTGCAGCACAACATGTAAATGTTATAAGATAAGATAAGATACTGACGTGGCTTTGGAGACGTAGGGACAGGAGCGACACGCGTATTTCTTCTCGTGGTTGGCGGCGTGCTTCTGCAGCACAACATGTAAATATAATAAGATAAGATACTGACGTGGTTTTGGAGACGTAGGGACAGGAGCGACACGCGTATTTCTTCTCGTGGTTGGCAGCGTGCTTCTGCAGCACAACATGTAAATGTTATAAGATAAGATAAGATACTGACGTGGCTTTGGAGACGTAGGGACAGGAGCGACACGCGTATTTCTTCTCGTGGTTGGCGGCGTGCTTCTGCAGCACAACATGTAAATGTAATAAGATAAGATACTGACGTGGTTTTGGAGACGTAGGGACAGGAGCGACACGCGTATTTCTTCTCGTGGTTGGCAGCCTGCTTCTGCAGCAGAACTTGCAAATGTTATAAGATAAGATAAGATACTGACGTGGTTTTGGAGACGTAGGGACAGGAGCGACACGCGTATTTCTTCTCGTGGTTGGCGGCAAACTTCTGCAGCGCAACATGTAAATACTATAAGATAAGATAAGATAACGACGTGGTTTTGGAGACGTAGGGACAGGAGCGACACGAGTATTTCTTCTCGTGGATGGCGGCGTGATTCTGCAGCTCAACTTGCAAATGTTTATAAGATAAGATAAGATACTGACGTGGTTTTGGAGACGTAGGGACAGGAGCGACAGGCGTATGTCTTCTCGTGGTTGGCGGCGTGCTTCTGCAGCACAACATGTAAATGTAATAAGATAAGATAAGATACTGACGTGGTTTTGGAGACGTAGGGACAGGAGCGACAAGCGTATTTCTTCTCGTGGTTGGCGGCGTGCTTCTGCAGCACAACATGTAAATGTAATAAGATAAGATAAGATACTGACGTGGTTTTGGAGACGTAGGGACAGGAGCGACACGCGTATTTCTTCTCGTGGTTGGCGGCGTGCTTCTGCAGCGCACGACGAGACCGGAACCGGAACTTGCAAATGGCGCATTCAACTTCGCCTGCACTCTGCACGGTAAAAACATGTTGCTTACAAATATATTTTTATCTACACCAATATCATAAATCCTATATTCCGCGTTCGGAAACGGTATGTAATTACCACCATTATTGCAACCAGTAACGTAACATCTCTGACAGTGTGGTAAAAACGTATGAAAATTCATTACCCACGGTAACGTTACGAAGATCCGCGCTCTCCCCGACCGCCGGCACGCTCCCGCGCGACCGCCGACACGATCGAGTTGGTCAAGGCGGTGCAATGGCGGTCATTCTACTGGTTTCCGAACACATCATTTAGGATTTATAATATGTGTAGATAAAGCAGTGTATGCAACTGTACGTAATTAGGCCTTAAAACACTCGTGTGATCTTATTACGTAACAGTTACATAAACTACTATTACAAGTTACTTGTAAATATAACATTAACCCTTCGACCGTCAAGCATCGGACGGTAAAATGCCCTCAACGTGAGCGCATTATATTTTGGAACCGGTTATATTTTGGACATGATATCACGTGCTGGCCCTGAGGGCACAACTTTCCGTGCGCGTGATTTGACGTCTTTGGCGGTCAAAGGGTTAACGTCAACCGCATAGATTATCTATCTAGAGAGTATATAGATTTTCATGAGCATTTTCCATATTTAAGTTTCCAGAGGTATCTAAACGTAGATTCAAACTGCCTTAACTGCCTCGCACGGCAAACATGACAGCAGTACGTTTGGCTGCTACGAACATATTCTTTTTTTTTTTTTTTTAAACTTTATTGCACAAATAAAAAGTGTACAAGAGGCGGACTTAATGCCTTAAGGCATTCTCTACCAGTCAACCATTGGATCAAACCGAAACTTGTAAGTGCAGGATCATAGAAATCGAGATTTATTTAGAAACACAAATCAACATTACTATTTATTGATAAATACACATACACATATAGAAACATAACATAAACATACATATACATACATAAATAAAAATATAGTACCCATGTTTATAAGTAATATGCCGATAATTAGTCCTGAAGTGAGTTAGACTATTTAGAAAGGTGTTTACGTAACAAACGTTTAAACGAAAATTTGTCAAAACGTTTAAACAAACATATGTCTGTATCAAGGACGATATAAACCTGGACTCGATGTCTACACAAAATCGAAGCTTATATTGTCCTTGGTCTGTGTTTCTTAAGGGCAAGACACACATCTGGACATTCTGGACACGCCTCGAGCTTATTTCACTCACCGGGTCATGTTTGCCCACATGGTGTTTCCAGGCGAGCGAGTCGATGAAGCCCTTGTAGCACAGGTTGCACTGGAACGGAGCGTTCAGATAGTTTGAGGACTGCTGGCGATTGTTTATCTCCGCTAACTGCTCTTCGGTCTGTCAACAAGGTAATCAGTTAGTTAAATGTGGTAGATCTGCTAACTTCAGTCGCCATCACATATATCGGAGCGGCCAAGGTGGTCACAAATATCTGAACAACGCTTCCATTGTCAAGGTGATAAAGTGCATGTTCAGATATTTTTGAGTACCTTGGCCGTTCCGATATATTTGATGGCGACTGTACAATACTTAAATATGTACAAAAATCGTCAACTTTTAATGTTCGCGTCGTTACTGTATCAGCGCGAAAAGGCTAAGTGATATTTAGGATAAAGAAAGACAGTTAAAACGATGAAAATAACTTGACGGAAGGCTCTTACGTCGTATGTTGTACAGATACAATATTGTATTCGAGAAATAAAAGCGTCAGCGCCGGGCGCCGAACGGTACCTTTTGATGTAGAATATCACATACAGTATACCAAATATATTTCGTCAATAGGTGTACCACACCTGACGCACCGCCTCGCACGCGCGGCCGCAATGCCTCGGGCGAGTCACGCCACACTAGCCGAGCTGCCTCGCGCGGCAATTTCCTCGTGAGGCGGTGCGTCAGGTGCGGACGCGCCTAATAACAGTAGAATAAAAACCGGCCAAGTGCGTGTCGGACCACGCATAATGGAGGGTTCCGTAGCTTCAATGGAATAAGAACCAAACTAATGCGAAAAGGTCGTATCTGATGCCTATGGAAGTAGTTTTTTGGAAATAAGTCAAAAATGGCTAGACCGATAATGTTCAGAACAATTTTATGATAACGCGCATCTTGACATCTTCTCAAATTTTTTCATAGATTTTGGACTAAGGGTTCAAAAGTTACAGGGGGGCCTGTAACTTTTGATGCTATTCTTCCGACTTTCGAAGCGATTAGTTCTAAAAATATTCACTTAATCACAAAATGTTCAAAAAAACCTCAATGTTATTTTTAAAGACTATTGATGTGCAACAAGTTGATATTTGGTTAAAAAAAAATATTTTGAAATTTAGTTACCTAGTTACTATGTATGGTGCGCCCCCCATATAAATATATTTTTCTGCAATTTCACTACATAACTAAATAGCGGCATACAAAATACACCTCATGTCTAAATTTTATTAAGATACGTCCTATAGTTTCCGAGTAAAATGGCTGTGACATATGGACGGACGGACGGACATGACGAAACTATAAGGGTTCCAGTTTTGCCATTTTGGCTATGGAACCCTAAAAAGATAAAGTGACAAGTGACCCTAGCCAAACTATACCAACTTAATAACAAAATACTTACAGTCAACTTAACAACAGTAACATACTCCTCCAAGTCTATATCATCCACCCCCACTCCCCCAGTGTTTCGAGTACGTCGAGACTTCGGTTTAGCTTCTTTCTCTTTGGCCTCTGATAACCGCGGCCTACCGCGCTTCTTTTTGGGGACCTCGGGGTCTAGGGCCTCAGAGAGATCTGGGACCTCTGTGTCCTCTGGGAACTCGGAGGTCTCTGTGGCATATGGGAGTTCTAGGGCCTCTGGATCTGGTGCCACTGATATGTCTGTTGTTGCCTGTATTCAAAGGTATTTTAAGACAAAATGTATATGATTATATTGGGGTGATTGGTCAGTTTGTATGGTGAACAATTTTCAAGTTTTTCTCAAGTATAAAATAATACACGAAACTTCCTATTGATATTTTACTATATTAGGTGGGTCCACACTGAACGAGCCAACTCGCGAATAAATTGCCGCGCGGCATTACTTACTCTGTAACCCTGCTGCCATCTTAGCCTTGGTCAGGCAAGCTTGGGTTTGATTATGTTGCAAAAAGCTGCTTGTCAATAGGCGTGACTACACCGGACGCACCGCCTCGCGAGGAAATTGCCGCGCGAGGCAGCTCGGCTGGTGTGGACGTTCCTCGCCCGAGGCATTGCGGCCGCACTTGCGTTTGCCTCGGGCGAGGCACGTCCACACTAGCCGAGCTGCCTCGCGCGGCAATTTCCTCGCGAGGCGGTGCGTCCGGTGTGGACACGCCTAATCAGAAACCTTTTAAAAATATATGATTGTGGGGTGTCGGGTCATGGCCCATGTGACATCTGTCCCCCTCCCACCCCCCTCAGACCGCGCCTGAGGTAGGCACCAAAATCTTTCGCGTCAAATCGAAAAATTCATTACTGGGCGCCTCAAAAAATCATTTCTGCATTAATGACCCCTAAAATTTCAGGCCGTCGCGGCCTAAGCTAAAAAAAATATTAAATAACTAAATACTTTATTACCTCAATATGCTGTAACTGTCCATTACAATCTAAACTAACTTCTTTCTCTCTTTTTTTCCTTCCCCTCTTTTCTTTTTTCTTCACAGACTTTTTCTTCTCTTTCATACTCTTACGTAGTGAAAGAGGTTCATCATCACTAGACATATTAGTCATTAGAAAATCATCATAATCTTCTTGCTTGATACAATCTATTTCTATGAGACAATCACCATCTCTAGAAGATTCTATTTTAATTTCAACAGTATTATCATCATGTACATGGGATATTATATTGGAGTCATGGCTAATAGTTAAGTTAGAGATCAGTTTAAGTTCTTGACGGTCTATATTACTCAATGCTTCAACTGTAATCTGAAAGCAAAAATGTGTACTTTTTAGGCGGATCTCACACTGGCACCGCATCCTGCTCGGGTGAACAAGACATGCGATGCACACCTAAGTTCTGCATCTGTGAGGACTGCCTTAATTCTGCAGTTATTAAAATTTTGGGAATGTGTCAATTTAAACTATTAATTGTGACAGAGAGAAAAATCCTCTCGTAAAAAACAAAACTTTTTTATGAATAATTCAGTATCTTAATACTGCATTCCACAGTAAATGATATTAGAATGTACATACATGGTCATTATACAGGATGAAATCGGGGTCATGTAGCAAGCGATCAAGGCATGATACACAAGGCCATACTGAACAACCTTTACTATGGGACCAACTCCGAAATCACGACAAAATTTTTGGCAATTTTATAAATTTTGGCCGATCACATGTTGTTGTTTTCTATGGAGGCGAAAAAAAATTTCGCGATTTCGGAGTTGGTCCCATAGTAAAGGTTATTCAGTATAGCCTTGTGTATCATGCCTTGATCGCTTGCTACATGACCCCGATTTCAACCTGTATAGCGGAATATTGTTGTATCCTAAGAGAAGCATTTAATTCAATACCTTTCCGGTTGCCTGCAACACAGCATAGAGTTCAGCCTGACCAATGAGACATCTCTCCTTGAACTGATAAAGCTTCCTCATCAGCGCAGTGCATTCATAACAAATGTATGAAGGTAGCTCCATCACGCTTAGCGGCTGGAAATGTCACATATGAATTATCTTAAAATAAATATTTTGATATAATGTACTTTATATTTCTGTAGGGTTGTTGTATTAATTTTCCCTATAATTCCTTAAACCAAAGTAACATACAAAGAGAAATACCATATAATCTTAAAAATAATTTTTAAAAAATTGTTTTAAATTTTCTTAAAAACAAATGCACTATTAGTTATTTAAATGCCCAAACTATAACCATTGTGATTTAACCAAGAGATGGAGAAAAATAAAGCGTTTTAAAACTATATCTATGAAAGAAAATGTTGACTTACATTGATACCAATAAGAGATTCAAAGTAGCCATACAATGGGTATGAATGCAAGTTGTACATTTTTACTCCCATAACAAGACATATTCGACACACTTTCACGTCTTCCATATCGTTGAACAATATATTCTATTCATATAAAAACACAAACATAATTTACAAATACTTTGTAGTTCGCGGTCCGATAGACTTATAAAATATTAGAACTCTCTCAAGAGATAACATAATTGAGAATTAAAATACTGTGATAGAAATCATTGTCATGCTGGAAACATGTTACATTATTGGAATATAAAGTGTAATAGAGCTTAATAAAGCTGAAAAGGTGAACTCTATCTTGATTAACCAATATCAACAAAATTAAAGAATGTCTAATTTTACACAAGACGCCAACTCGCTGCCATGTTCGTTGTTGACTTGCGGTTGTCGATGTATGCGTTTCGTTCGTTACCTATTCAATAAGTATCGAACAACACAAGTAAAAATTTCACTACTTATTTATAATTTTTTGGGTTTACGAAATTAGCAAAGCCTTTAATATGCTTATACAATGAATAATTTACAGCACTACATATTTGTATTGACTATTTGTAAAACACTTATGGTGTCTATACATTGTGCAATTTCGACGCAAAATCGCATGCAATTTCGATACGTTGCCGTCTAGGCAGGTGAACGAAATCACGAAATCAGACAAAAAATTAAAAGCCGCAATAAAAACAATCAAAAATCGCAAGTGATTAAGGCCCTGTTACACTTGTTCTAGTTAGCTTTCTAAATGAATTAGTTTCTAAATTTAGTCATGTCTAATCGCATTTAGCAAGTAAATTTACTATTGAAAAAAGTTAGGATCCTAATTAGGATGCAAGTTAGGACACTAAAAAAAGTAAAGTGTAACAGGGCTGTTAGTTGCGAGATCAATAGATAGAGGCCTTTTAAAAAGGCAATTAGACATGGCAATTGCAGGGCCCAACCTGTCAGGTTGGTAGGTGTAATGGCACCTAGGGAGTAGGAGTCCCGATCTAGGGCAATCTGCAGTGCCCCGACACCCGCAGCTGTTTATGGAGGTCGTTAGAGTTATTTTACCTTTTTTATTTATAATGTTAGCCATTTCCTACACATTCCGTCTGGTTTTTTATTTAAAATAAAATTTAAAATGTGTAGATTCGCTGGTAATTAATATATTTATCTAGTTTTGTATTCAAATAATAGAAGGGTTGGGCTGATGAAGTTAGATTCATGCAGCTCGAGCGGTCAATAAATATCTATAATAATAAAAACAGTTTCTTTTTCTATTTAATGTATACTGTTATGAGTACTATCACCGTGTTTCACCAATACATTTTTTAGATGTTTTGAAGGCATCTCTGTAAACGTTGAGCTAAGGCCGGTAGGGACGATTTGTTGGTGAGGAAGGGTCGGTAGGGGCGATTTGTACGGAAAGTGTAATAACGGGCGTTGGGGCCAACAGGAGTTGGACACAACAGGTTGGGCCCTACAAATTGCCATGTCTAATAGCCGTTACTTCAAGCCACCTGTCATGTCATATTATCCAATCATGTCAAATTACTGTCAAAATTGTCAAATATAATGTCAATGGCTCGCCGACTTCGCAGATTACTAAATTAAATTAAACTAAAACAAAATAAAATAATTATAGATCTGCTAATTTAGTTTGTTAATGTGTACCAACAAAACAATACATTGCAGCATCTTCTTGATAAATGCATCAAAACTATACATATAATAATGTTGTGTTGTCTTCCTGGATGTAAATCAATTTTCAAGCCAAAATCAGCGGGAGGCGTAAGTTTTCACAGGTGGGTTGGTAATTTTATTGTTAAATTGGTTTACGACTGCATTTTTTTCTAGTAATTTGCAACAACTCATATGCGCAACTTACTTAGCGCTTTGTCTTCCCACAGGGTTTTCTAATATTTGAGTGCCTCGCAAGATATCATAAACTAACAATGTATTTGTTTCAGAATTCCACCGTTACACTCGCCGTTAAGAGAGAAATGGCTGGACTTCATTAGGAATCAAAATGGAGGAAAAGATTTGAAATCCTATAAAATTGCTTGTCTGTGTTCCAATCACTTTACACCAGAGTGCTTGCTCATAGGTAGTCAATGCACCCGCTTAACGAAATATGCAGTACCTACAATAATTGTGAGTGACATTAACATGTATGATTTCATCCAGAAATCAGGGAATAACTGATGATATGGAGTTGTAAAATAATAATACTAAAAAGCTTTCTATTTCCACATTTTTAGACAATTTACATAAAAAATTCAAGTAAATGTAGGTTATACATTTAGTTTTAATTTTCTGATGTGGATCCCTTTTGGGTAAAAGCCTCCTTACACACTACTGAGATAATATCATCTATCCTTTTTTTTTCCTTTGCGACTTCCCTGCTTTCCATTTTGTAGATTCTGGTATCCATCTTCTGTCTTTGTATCTGGATATATGCCGTGCCCATTGCCATTTAAGGCATAGGCATTGATGGAGGGCATCCGTGAGCATAGTTTTCTTTCTTATGTTTTCACTTCAAATTTAATTTTAAGAAGGGATATGGAGTTATTACTTCCTAAAATTACATGATATATGCCATCTGTTAGTGAAAGAATAAAGTATCAAAGGGAGGAGGGGTGGTCAGAAACTAGGCAAAATATAATCTTATAAGCCCTATAAGGTGTGAACATTTTCTCGTACAGATTTGTATATGCCAACCATTATGGATGTATTGTATGTCTGTTGCTAAATTCTTTATATTATATTATATATTTAGGGGTATAAAAATATAATTAGTTAAATAAAATGTGATGGAAAAAATTTAATTTGACACACATAATTTCACCCTCCTTAAGGGATAATTTATAACAATCCTATGTCTATTCCCGAGACTCAAACTGTCTACATACCTTATTTCATCAAAATTTATCAATGGTTTAATGCTGACAGAGTTACTTTTGTATTTATTATACTGGTCAAAATGTCTAAAATGAGCATTTTTAAGGAAAACATACCTGCAAGGTTTTTTCAAATCTTACATTGCTTTCAGGGCCCAGAAGCTGTGCCCTGTACCAGCTATACCCAAAATGATACAACAACATCATTAACGGAGATCACGCCAAAAGTGGTATTTCTTTTTTAAATATTGCATATGGGTTTTACTGGATTTAATACACGATTTGAAGCGCAAAGTTGTATAACTAATATTAATAGTGCCAACCAGGAACATAACAAATTTAACACTATAAAATATAGTGGTATAGTGTAGTATGTCTCATGAAAGTTTAAATTTAATAACAAAATGTAACAGTCCTTTTTGTTGACTATAAATTTAGTACCTATCAAATTAAGCTAAATGATTTCAAGATTTTGAATTTAGCAGATACATATTAAATGTTAGGTTTTTTTTTTCAGTATAACAAATTACTTTTTAATTATATTTTTGCAACAAATGCTTTTTTTTCTCAGGCCACATGTACTGCATCGAAGGTTGCGCCGTATTTGGTAGGTATATTATTTAATTTTATGAGTGATCATGTTCAATTAATAATGTTTCCGATCTTTTCCAAAACCGGAAATTTCCATAGAAACTTAGTTGAGTGGGCCCATTCAAATCTCATTCATTAGAAGAAAATACCTACAGAAAAGTACAGTCATCAATCAATATTTCATAATTATTTTTGCATGTTTTTAAAGTGGGGCATTCCACTCATACAATAGATTGTTATTAAATCAAATACAAACATTGAAAAAATAATCAACCTCAACTTGAACCAACTTCGATGATGCATGATGATCATGAT
This sequence comes from Pammene aurita, assembly GCA_947086415.1. Taxonomy (NCBI): domain Eukaryota; kingdom Metazoa; phylum Arthropoda; class Insecta; order Lepidoptera; family Tortricidae; genus Pammene; species Pammene aurita. The sequence goes on along the minus strand of OX352305.1, from coordinate 16,075,578 downwards.
AATGATAATGCTGATTATTTCAATGTTTTCAATGTTTGTATTTGATTTAATAACAATCTATCAATCAATATTTGTTATAACTACAATTAAAAACGGGGTAGTTACCATGTATATTTGTGTTTTTGAGCACCCGATATTCAATAAATATTTGCATTGAAAATGAGGTTTCTTACAAAAAAAAATTACATTTCAGATCATATCTCCTCTTACGATACCTTCATCCCTGAGTGGTGGTAATAGTGACGTAAGTATCAAAAAATACCACCATATTATTATTATTGCTCAAAAGTTAACTGGAGTTCGCCTTTGTGTATATGTTGTGTTATATGTATACTACTACTATTAGGTGAAGACTGGATCGGGAGAAAGTCCAACCGTTTGCAGGAAGATTTAAAAGAATTGCCATTAAGTATTTTTAAGCGTAAATTTATACAAGAATGTTTTTACTACTCAGTCGATGAATTCACACCAGGGACCGGAAAACCCCTTCATTTGATTAATCGTTTCGATAGGGTAACCCTATCAAAGTCTTACCCTAATGATAGGGTTACCCTATCATTGGGTTACCCTATCGATATGGAAATCATTTTGAATAGGTTTAATCCTTTTCAATGTGGTTTCCGAGTCGAATGGGGTAAAGATAGCCTTAATATTTACCGCTTACCCTATCATAGGGCTACCCTTTTCCTGTCTCTTTTCCACGCAGGCAGGCGGTTCTATCTTTCTCATTTGAAATGGAACAGGAGAGGTGGCGGCGGAACAAATTGAGTGAATATAAGATTTGCTGTCGTTTATTCATTCTGGAAAAGTCACACTCACAGTCCAGTCCTCTGCTCGCGTACACAACTTTAAATTAAAGAATTTCTGTTAAATAAATGTGTCTTACCTTCAGTTTATTTTTGCATAGTTCGTACGTACTGATGAGTTGGGCAATAATTATTTTGAATAAGAATAAAAACACAATTTTTATTCATATATATTCATACTTTTGACCCTTCTATAACTGAAAACCTCTTTAACGTAAACACATAAAACTACGTGTGCTTAATTATATTTATGAGCCCAAATTTCATGAAGCTAGCTCAAACGGTTATAAAGATATGAAGGTCAAAAGTCGTAAATTTTAGCACTGACTACTTCCAGATGACCTAGAAGGATGAAATTTGGAATCCAGCTCGGTAATTGTGTGTAAGCGTAGGAAACAATCTAAAAATAAAAAAAAGTAAAAAAATAGGGGGTCCCCATACAATTTTTTTTTATTGAATCGTTGGAACCGTTACAAGCAGATATTTGAAACTATCCCAATATATATATTATTATATTTGCTATATAACAGAAATATCAAAATAAAGTTAAGTCAAAAAATAAGTGGTGTCCCCATACAAAAAACTTGTAATACGCGCTAAACGACCTAGTGGTAGCCGTACAAACCCAACTTCAAAGAAAAACCGCGATCTACAGTTTAGCCGTTTGGCACACGCATACTAGAGGTCAAAACACATTTTTTGACCCGCAGTTCTTAAAAAAAATCCCTTAGGAGGGGAGTGCCGAGACATTTTTTTTTTCAGAAACCTATCGTGTCTTATGAAAGGGCATTATAAGGCGATTCTAAAAATATACCACATCATTACATTTCAGCCATTTTTTTTAACTAACACAAAAATAATTTTTGAAACATACCAAGTTTGGGCTCCTCCAGATACGATATGGCTGGTTTTTTTTTTACAATATACCACAAATGATACGTGATATCCTCATATCTAACCTCAAGAAAGCAATTTTGAAAATAATTTCATTAGGTATTTTTTTTTTAATTTTTCAATTTTATAAAGTGGCACAGTTCTACTTCAATACCTATTTTACGAGACGTACCTATATAACTACTGCAGATACGGTACATAATAATCATAAATTGATACGTGGTATCTATATATCTAACGGGAAATACCTTTTTAACCATTTAACTGCTTCTTTTTATCAGTTGGTATAGTTTTTGTGGTAGATCCTGACTTAAAAAGTGACTGAAAGTTATATTCAAGATGTTTATTCCTGTTGTTTTTTTATCTTATAATTATAATACACATACTATTAATCTTGCATTTTAATTTTTTTTAAATATTTTTTCTATATTTATTCTTCTTTATATTTCTGCCTCTCCGTCTTCTATATCAGTTTTGCTACAAATAAGAAAGCGGTTTGTATAAATGACTTCACTTACTTACGTAAAAGCACAGATTATATAATAGTTCTTACGAACAGATATGAATATGAATCACTCATAGAAAAAGCAGATACCTACGGTTTACGTACCTACGCAATAATACAATGGAGCGGCCTTCAACGCGCCCGCACCTCCCCCGCCGGCACCCTGCACCTCCCGCGCACCCGCACAATCGCTAGGGTTGCATATGCTTGGAAATGTTTTATAGTTAAGGAAATAGGTATTTTGCATTGATTCAATGTTTAAATGGTTCGCATGGGGCATAACAATTAAAGTTACATGAGTAATATTGATTGATATTTTGTTGCCGAGAGTGAGAGAGTTGAGAGTATGATTAATCTTGACAGATTTGCCACAAACTGTCAAAATAAATATGGATTGACAGCTATCTCAATCTTATTCTAATCGCCTATTAGCAATATCATCATAGTTATTTGAGAGATTTGTGTTTCGTTAATAGTCTAAGATACGATAAGCTATTTGTATCTTCATGTTATTTTTATTAGCTTTGCTATTTTTTACATCCATCCACATCGCTATAAATACATTTTTTTCGTGATGACATTGTTCCGAGTAGCGTCGCGCGCGGTACGACGTGCGTTCAGTGAACGCGTTGGTAACCCACTGACTTTAGTTTCGCCGGCGGAGGCGCAAAACATAGGTATATAACTCACTCGCGCGGGCATGATTCATAGGCCTGGTAAAAGGCGTAAATTGAGAAAAGAATAGCGCACCTCGCGTTATCACCGTGGCAAATTTTGCAGGCTGGGGTGCAAGGGAGGCTCCTTAACTGCATACAGTCTAATTCAGTCCAATTAGGCTCTAATGAAAGGTCAGGTCTTCTCTTCCATCCCCACTATTCTGGAGATGGTCGGGTTGGTACGTGACTTTCTAGTGCACGCCCCCATATTTCTCCAGCCTGATATTTTGCCCTTTTTATATGCTGAAGGAGGGAAGCGGCAGTAGGAGATATTAAAGAGAGGGTCTTATCACCGGTCACAAACATTTGGCGTCGAGCTTCATTCACGTGTGTCAAATCGCACTGAGGATTGTACATTTTGTTGGTGAACATCTCCAGTGATATGATATGTTCGTCGGTAATCTCTTTAACACTGGGTAGGAGAGCTAAGCATGTAAACGCTGAAGTGAATGCAGGGTCCTTCCACGCAGACTGTCGTTTTTGATCGTTATTGTCACTTAGATAACACTAATAATAAACAGTTCAATACAATTCCAGTAGAACTGTGTCACTTTGTAATGTTGAAAAATTATACACATAAAAAATAAAATAAAAAACACTAAATGAAATTATTTTGAATTTTTTTTTCTTGGGGTTAGATATCAAGATATAACGTATCATTTGTGATATACTGTACAAAAAAAAAGTTGCGTATATCGTATCTGAAGGAGTCTAACCTTGATATTTTGTGTCAAAAACTAAACAAACTATACCGGCTTATGAAAAGGCGCAGCTAAAGGGTTAAAGAGGTATTTTCCGTTGGATATATAGATACTACGTATCATTTTATGATTAATATGTACTGTATATGTACTACAGTTCCATAAGTCACGCCAAATAGGTATTGAAGTAGAACTGTGTCACTTTGTAATATTGAAAAATTAAAAAACAAAACTTAATGAAGTTATTTTCAAATTTGCTTCTTTGAGGTTAGATATTATCACGTATCATTTGTGGTATATTGTATTTTAAAAAAATCAGCCATATCGTGTCTGGAGGAGCCCAAACTTGGTATGTTTCGAGAATTATTTTTGTGTTAATTAAAAAAAAATGGCTGAAGTGTAATGATGTGGTATATTTTTAGAATCGCCTTAAAATGCCCTTTTATAAGATACCACACACGATAGGTTTCTGAAAAAAACATTTTTTTTTCCATACAAATAAAAAATGTCTCGGCACTCCCCTCCTAAGGGAATTTTTTTTAAGAACTGCAGGTCAAAAAATGTGTTTTGACCTCTAGTATGCGTGTGCCAAACGGCTAAACTGTAGATCGATTTGCGGTTTTTCTTTGAAATTGGGCTTGTACGGCTACCACTAGGTCGTTTAGCGCGTATTACAAGTTTTTTGTATGGGGACACCACTTATTTTTTGACTTAACTTTATTTTTATATTTCTGTTATATAGTAAATATAATAATACATATATTGGGATATTCATTTCAAATATCTGCTTGTAACGGTTCCAACGATTCAATTAAAAAAAAAATTGTATGGGGACCCCCCTATTTTTTTACTTTTTTTTATTTTTAGATTTTTTCCTACGCTTACACACAATTACCGAGCTGGATTCCAAATTTCATCCTTCTAGGTCATCTGGAAGTAGTCAGTGCTAAAATTTACGACTTTTGACCTTCATATCTTTATAACCGTTTGAGCTAGCTTCATGAAATTTGGGCTTATGAATATAATTAAACACACGTAGTTTTATGTGTTTACGTTAAAGAGGTCTTGAGTTATAGAAGGGTCAAAAGTGGCACCAAGTGGTTCGTGTAATATACACTCGGCGCTGGCTAGCCAGTTTGCTTGCTTGAACTTGGCTTGACTCGCTGCCGCGTGTCTAGATATTCTTGCTGTAATTATTAGAATTGTGTGTTTTCTATAATTAAATAAATTAAATCAAATAAAATGGGAGTTGATAATAGTTTAGAAATGCCCCGAAATGTTTTAATGACTTGGCAGAAAATTTCTAAATTCACATGTTGAAAATTCAAAAAATATATTAAAAAATTAATTGGTGGGAACCATATTTGTTTTCATTGTAAAAAATTTATTACAACTTGAAATTGTTATACGATTACCGATAAATAATTTCCTCGCAATTGAAATGAATTGAAAATGAATTGAAGTGAAAATTAGAGTGTAACCCTTGTCCATAAAACCCATTTTACACTCGACTTTATATCAATCCTCGCTCGCAAGCTCGCTCGGATGGATAAACGCCTCGCGTAAAATCGTACGTTTTATGCACTTGTTGTACAATCTACTATTATAATATAATAAAAATAAAATATAATAAAAATTTAAGAATAAAAAAATAAAAATGAAAATAAAATGAATATAAAATGAAAAAAAAAAAAGAAAAAAAAAAGAAAAAAAAAATGAAAATAAAATTAAAATAAAATTAAAATAAAATAAAAGTAAAATAAAATTAAAATAAAATTAAAATAAAATTAAAATAAAATGAGAATAAAATGAAAATAAAATGAAAATAAAATGAAAATAAAATGAAAATAAAATGAAAATAAAATGAAAATAAAATGAAAATAAAATGAAAATAAAATGAAAATAAAATGAAAATAAAATGAAAATAAAATGAAAATAAAATGAAAATAAAATGTAAATAAAATGTAAATAAAATAAAATTAAAATAAAATTAAAATAAAATTAAAATAAAGTTAAAATAAAATTAAAATAAAATTAAAATAAAATTAAAATAAAATTAAAATAAAATTAAAACAAAATTAAAATATAATTAAAATTAAACGAAAATTAAACGAAAATTAAACGAAAATAAAACGATAATAAAACGAAAATAAAACGAAAATAAAACGAAAATTGAAACGAAATTGAAACGAAAATGAAACGAAAATGAAACGAAAAGGAAACGAAAATAAAACGAAAATAAAATGAAAATTCCCTTAGGAGGGGTCTAAGGGAATTTTTTTTTAAGTACTGCGGGTCAAAAAATGTCTTTTGACCTCTAGTATGTGTGTGCCAAACGGCTAAACTGTAGATCGATTTGCGGTTTTTTTAATCGTACGGCTACCACTAACCGGCCAACGGTGTGTCGTCGGCGGCGCGCGGCACTACATAATTATACACAGAACAGAAGTAAAGAGAATTTTTAATGGCATAAAAAAGAAAACTATGCAGCGGAAACGCAAGAAAAAACATTAAATCTCAATACCTACCTAGTATTCTTTACGAAAAGTAATGATATCCCACCAAAAACATAAATGTAAAAAAGGAGAGCCAAGTTCAATACAAAAATTACGCTTGCCTGTGGCCTGTGTGGCTGTGGGCCAAGTCAAATCTAACCTACTTTAAGATCTCACATTTTTAAATAACAGCAATTGTTATAGGTATCCAATAAAGCAAAGAAATAGAGTTTTAATACTTGTTCTTAACGTTTTTTTGTTCCTATAAATACATATTTGGATTTTGCATAGAACTTGGCACTCATTTAGATCTCAATACTTTTTGCGGGGAAGCCCACAGGCAAGCATAATTTTTGTATTGAACTTGGCTCTCCTTTTTTACATTTATGTTTTTGGCGGGATAATAAAAGGACAAGTTTCAGTATTCTACGAAATTTTACTGCTCAATTAAATTGTGCAATATATTTTGACTCTGTTTGGCTGTTGAGCCACATTCTTGGTCTTAGAAGAAAATTTTACTTTATGCCCTAGAGCTTAAAATGCGATTTTATATCGTTCACGCACGATTTAAAGTCGAACTTTACGAGCATGAGAAGTGAAAAGAGTATATCTGCCTACCTTGGATTTTAAAACAGATAACTTTTGCTGGGCATAAGGGAAACTACGCCTTATTGGGATTAGGTCCAGCTTCCACACGATGTTTTCTGACGCCGAAAAACCCAGATTACATTCTTATACGCGGAACATTATTTAAAATAAAAAGCATGATTAAATAATTCTGTTAAGAATCAATTATTTTTATTACATTTTCTCGCATATGAATTAGTCCCGACGAAATTATTTTGAATCACTTTAACGGGAATACAATCAACATAAGTTTATTGTTACGATATTTTTTTCTAATAATGATTTTATTCTTGAGTGTCCAACACTGACTGATATTGAACGGCGTCACATTTTGCTGGAGCCATTGAAACAAAGTACTACCTATATCTAGAACAGGGACCGGTCAACCTCTTCCCAGACAAAAGCCTTTCAACGGCTTTCCCCTTTCGTTGAATAGCCCAAACGACTTGCTCACCGTTTGAATTGCTTTCCCATTCATTTGCTGAGCTGTAGGAAGGGGTTTCCCTTACGCGGCTACATAACTGTAGGAAGGGGTTTCCCTTTCTAGAAATAAGCTCTGAGAACGGCTTAGTTGTATATTGGATAGCCGACAAGACTTGCTTAGCTTTTGGAACGGGTATCCCTTTATTTCCCTTACCTTGAGATTTATAAGTACCTACTTCGGTCTGATTTCGTTAGGTGGGGCATATTTTTTAGTCGCTGTCTATTGCAGGTACTTACATGAAGGTCGTGAATTGCCTATTAATTGTGAACCGTAGCGTTGCTCGCGTGTATCAAAGAAAAACACTCACATCTAAATTAATAGCTTTTTTGTATATATTTGTGTACCTATAACAAAGTGCGTGATAACTATTACTACATGGGGTAAGTATTTCAAAATAAATAACATGGAATTAGGACGTTTGACGGTAAAACGTGATTATATCGTCGACGTTCACAATACTATACGTACTGTTTTTTTTACTACTAGGGAAATATATGTCCCAGAAACGGAGGATGATTATGACGAAAATAAGACACAATGTTTCGATGATACTTCGGGTAAATGTCAACCAAGCTCATTGCCCGATGCACAGGAATTTAATACCTTCTTCCAAGAGGAACATAAAGGTAAAATATATGCATTAGCGTATTATGAATTTGTAAACTATTATGATTTTTTTTTTACGATCGAGCGGAGCGCAGCGACGATTTTACATACAACTAGTTAGCAAGGATCATATAAGATATGGATTGACAATATCTATACAAAATCGCGTTCCCATATTTCTGGCTAAAGTACTAGCACCATTTATTAGTCACCACACATACAATATCCCTGTTTCATATGGTTTGATCGGCGATTAACGCTGACAAAATAACTCGACTCCAGACTCGACAGATGGCGCTGCAGCACTTATTACCGAAAACAGATGTATAACCAGAAGTTTGAAGGAACGCGATTTTGTATAGACAGCGTTAATCCATGTCATATATCATTCTTGCTAGTTAGTGTGTATTTCAAGTTTATTGAATGTTGATAGTGTTGTCGTACGATAGATAACCTTAATGCAATGGGGTAAGGTGCAAAAATGTATTCATATTTTTGGCGTCACAGTACCTACATATAATACTAGCTTTCCGCCCGCGACTTCGTCCGCGTATAATACGGTTCCTCATACAGAGTTTCATATCCAATTTTATCTTCTTAACTAACTTTTGTTAATCCCCGAACCATCTTCTTAATCTATAGCTATTTTGGCGAAAAAACGGGTAACGTAGACATAGTTTTAGTTACAAATAAGTGTTAATATGCAAATAATAACGTAAATGTACCCTATTATTTGCGTAACTTCTTTGTGTACTATATTGTAGTGGTTTTATTTGGCGATACGATGACCAAACTATTGTAAGAGCTCACTCTGGAACATGGAAATGGTACGGAAATAGGAACAATAATTCCTAGTAATCTCAAACCAAAAAAATAGAAAATCTCTTTACGAACTTTCAACCCCTTTTTAGCCCCGTTCTAGGTTTAATTTTGAAAAACGCTGAAATGGCATTTATTATTTTTTTATTATTAGTAAACGTACGAAGTTTCAAATCTCTAACTCCAAATTTTAAACCCCACCGATACAAACTTCTACCCCCTTAGGGGTTGAATTTTTCAAAATCGCTTCTTATTAGTTGTACAAATTGTAAATTTAACTCGTCCTGCAAATTATAACTTTCTAGTTTCAGTAGTTACAGCCTCCCTTTAATACAAACCTTTCAACCTCATTTCAACCCCTCTGGGGTGGAATTTTGAAAAACGCTGAAAATAGTTTTTTTGCCTTGAAGTAAGTAGCTTACAAATCAACTTTCAAGTCTGTCACAAAAAAAATCGCTATACAAACTTTCAACCCCTATTTTACCCTGTTAGAGGTTGAATTTTAAAAAACGCTGAAACCACTTTTATTGTTTTTTATTTATTAGTAAACGTACGAAGTTTCAAATCTCTAACTCAAAATTTTAAACCCCATCCATACAAACTTTCAACCTCCTTTTTACCCCCTTAGGGGATGAATTTTGAAAAACCCCTTCTTAGTGGATACTAACGTTATAAAAACTACCTATTGTGAAAAATTCAGCTTTCTAGGTCCAACGGTTCGGGCTGGGCGTTGATTTAAGTAAGTCAGTCAGTCAGTCGGTCAGTCAGTCAGGACTTTTACGTTTATATATATAGATAGTTAGGGTCAAGGATGATATGATACGGATTGACAATGTCTATACAAAATCGCGTTCCCCCTAACGTCTGGCTATACGTCTAAATTAGTCCCGTTAAATGAGTCCCCCAAATGGGTAGCTCTTGAAATAATTTGACATTTTCATCCACAATCTGTCAAAATCACCATGTTACTAAGTTGAAAAAACTTTTATGAATTCCGGTCATCTGAGAATCGGTAATGATCAAACCATCTTCTTTCAGAAACATTCATTTGCAATTCTTGTGTATACTATAAAAGGTACGTAGGTTTATGTCATACCTATTACCATGACTGAATAGTTCAAAATGTTTCGCAAATTTTGAAGTAATATCGTTACATTTGTCTTAGTTCTGGAGTATGTTTAACAAATTCATCTAAATCCTATTTCCGCGTAAATTGTTTTATCGCGTATTGCAGTTTAAATTAGTGTCCATTGGTTAAATTCCAGGCCATTGGTTGCATGTAGACTAAATAGACCTTCTGAATCACAGAACCACTTGCTCTGTCCAACTAAGCTACAGGAACTCACATGATTCTTTGTAAAACCTTTATCATTTCCTTCTTTCATTAGTCTTACAAACCTTAAAGAGGCGCTTCCAAATCAGATTGAAAACTGGCAGGTTTTAACTATATCTGTATATTTATTTATATCGTCTGTTTTCATGCCTAAAGTTTATCTTTATACTTGATTTGATCTGCTCTTAGAAATATAGCCTCTGTGATAACATTAATTACAGATCTATTGAATGGCTACAATTAGAGTATATGGCATGTACCTATCGTGCTTAGATAATCATTCAGGCTAAAGCTTGTTTTCTCTGAGTAATCAATCCAAAAATCCACAATTTTCACGTTTTTGATGCGATTGAAGTGATATTTAGGCCGTTTTGGACAACACGGCTTGCATAGAAAGTGGCATGCTGTTTAGCATTTATTGTTCATACATCTATGTATATACTTATTGATTAAGACGTATTAGTTTAATTTAACACAAATTATTGGTTCGCAAATTTGTCGTATCTTTCATTTTGGTATTATTTCACTTGTTAAATAGATTGGTGCTTGGCTAAACAACGACCTCTCTTTGTGAAAAACAGTTATTATGAAATGTTATTGCATGCTTGAAGGCCCTAATCAGGATTTGGCTTATACGTGCCCAAGGATTTATGCGTTTGCTATTTAGATTTACGTATCACAACGCTGTTTATTGAGCTCAATTTACGATTCTTCAAAGCTATTTTTAGGCAGAGCTATAGCTGTAGCAGTAATGACGTACGTTTTCAGTACTAAGTGCTACAGCGCCATCTGTCGAGACTGGAGTCGAGTTATTCTGTTAGCGTTAATCGCCGAACAAAACATATGAAACTGGCACTTAGTGTCTCGGTGACCGATAGATAGCGCTAGTACTATAGCCACATAAAAGGGAACGCGATTTTGTTGAGACATTGTCAATCCATATCATATCATCCTTAGTTCGGGTCTTAACGCAATTTAGTGAAAGTGTACCTACTTGAGTTTATGCAAATATATGATAGTCTAGATCAAAAGGTGTGTACCTAAGTACTTAATCTATATATATAAACGTAAAAGTCCTGACTGACTGACTGACTGATTGACGCACTTAAATCAACGCCCAGCCCGAACCGTTGGACCTAAAAAGCTGAATTTTTCACAATAGGTATTTTTTATAACGTTAGTATCCACTAAGAAGGGGTTTTTCAAAATTCATCCCCTAAGGGAGTAAAAAGGGGGTTGAAAGTTTGTATGGATGGGGTTTAAAATTTTGATTTAGAGATTTGAAACTTCGTACGTTTACTAATAATTAAAAAACAATAAAAGTGGTTTCAGCGTTTTTCAAAATTCAACCTCTAACAGGGTAAAAAAAAGGGTTGAAAGTTTGTATTGAGCTAACATTTTTTTTGTGACAGACTTGAAAGTTCGTTTGTAAGCTACTAACTTCAAGGCGAAAAAACTGATTTCAGCGTTTTTCAAAATTTCACCCCAGAGGGGTTGAAACGAGGTTGAAAAGTTTGTATTAAAAGGAGGCCGTAACTACTGAAGCTAGAAAGTTGTAATTTGCAGGACGGGCTACATTTACAATCTGTACAAGCAGTCAGATGCGATAAAAAAAAACTCTCTAAGGGGGGTAAAAAGGGGGTTGAAAGTTTGTACGGGTGGGGTTTAAAATTTAGAGTTAGAGATATGAAACTTCGTACGTTTACTAATAAATAATAAAAGTAATTTCGGCGTTTTTCAAAATGTAATCTAGAACGGGGCTAAAAAGGGGTTGAAAGTTTATATAGAGATTTAAAATTTTTTTTGTTTGAGATTTACTAGGAATTATTGTTCCTATTTACGTTCCATTTCCAGGTTTCAGAGTGAGCTCTGCCAAATAGTCTGATCTAGAGGTGTTCGCCGATGGCAAAATCATCGGCGGCGGCGTCCGATCGTTTTTTGACCGGCGGCGGCGGCGTGATCGGCGTGAAATCGGCGTGGTACATATTTTTAATATGCCTGGAGAATTTGACTAATTACCATCTAAATTGAAGCCTACAGAGTATTTATAAGGATAAACTGCTTTAATAAAACACCGCAAATCTTCGAAAACGTATGATTGTCTCGCAAACATTGCACATTTTAAATCAAAGACTTGATTTTAAAGAATTTTCCAAAAGATGGACTAGTTATGGTCCACATTTATAGCTCCGTATTTAATGTTTTATCTATGTAGAACTCGCCACACCACTTGCCTGAAGAGCCCCGAAGTTAACAAGTGCAGAACAGACTGATTTACAATTTGTAATTTGTGAGAGAAAATGTTGATTCTAAGTTCTAAAAGACAAAGATGCTTGCGGTAGCCCGAATTTGCTAACGAAATAAAATCTACATTTTATTTTATCTTCCTTCGACGGATGGATTGGATTCTAGTTTGTTATTAAGTCTAGTTAATCAAATACAAAAATTGAAAAATAATCATACCCAGTTCGGCTTGAACCAATATCAACACACCTTGCCAGGGCTCGATCGCTTTACCGATTCGCAACATACATGAATTTTTGGGAAGACGTCATTTAATTATATTTCCCGTTAGATTCAAATATCTCTAATAAACCTACTATCTATTGTAGCCTTGAAACGTCAAAATGCGAAAATACGTGAGGCATCTGCGCCGCGCGTCAAACGCCTCATACAAAAAAAGTTGAGGTTTATGACGTCACCGGCCTCAAAGTTGCGGAAAACTTGTTGTTGTGTCAAGAAGTTTTTGGAATGTTTTTGTAACTTTTGGGCACGAAACCATGCGTTTTTACCTATACAGTTGTTATACTTTTTTTTTCTTGTAAGAATACAAGTAATCGAATTGAGGTTTTGAAAATATATTTGGGGTATTCCAAAAATTGCTCAAATTTAACGTTTTTAAACCGCAATATCTTTACATAAATATTAGATTTTTTTACGGATTTCCACTATTCTAAATTAATTTGGTGTTGTTGTTGAACGTGTTTATTGAACAAATTCAATTAAATATTGTTCACGCATGTTCCCAATTAAGCTATGGGTCAAGTAACTAAGATGAAGAAATGTTCAATGCATCACTCTAAAAAAAATCAAAAAAAATTATGGATTAGATTCCTTGATTAACTAACAGAATTAAGCTTTTTCTATTATTTGTGTTACTTATTTCATCCAATCATCCCCGCTGCGAGCGGCTTGCGAAGTTCTATTCTATGTTAATAGCAGAAACATGAGTGCTGATGAACATCGATGAACCACGATAAATCCATGCGCCTAACGCACGTCAATAGTATCGGATAAAAAGAGCGAGTAACTTTAAAACAAAATTTAACCATCTTTTCCAAATAGTTTAAGTTGACATCATTTTATAGTGATATCCACAGTTCCACTTTACTATTAAGTATTAAGTGTCGCTAGCAGAGCGAAAATGTGCGACCTATTATAAAAGCACGTAAATTACAATTTACTGCAGTTGTAATGTTACGTAACTATACTTAACATTAACGTAAATATATATCTCTCTCTCGATCCTAAAATCAAGCTTGACCTAATGAGAATGGGTTATTTAAACAAAAAAAACTAACCCAGTCTTCGCGAAATGGAAACAACAAATGAGAGCAGTTTTTGGCGTCAGTCGAAAAATAAAAATTTGTTACTTCACTCTTATTTTAGGGAAAATTAAAAATAAATCAAAATGATTTCTATTCAAAAGACGGAAAAAGCAAATTATATAAAAATATAAACCTATAATTTAAAAACTAGACGTTGTCATAAATTATCGATAAGTCGTCTACGTAAATCTTACGATAGCATCGAAATGACAGGAAAAATAACGTCAGTTGGTACACCGGCAAGTAATAAGTGAAGAAGGAAAAGCATTTTTTTAAAGTAGTATACTGGCCACTCATTACCATTTTCGGGCATTAAAACAAGATAAAGACTTAGAAATTGCCACGCCGATTCTACGCCGGTCAAAATCATCGGCGGCGGCGGCGTGGAAAAATTGTCGGCGGCGGCGGCGCGGCGGCGTGGCGCACATGTCTAGTCTGATCATCGTATCGCCAAATGAAACCACCACTATATAGTAAACAAAGAAGTTACGCAAATAATAGGGTACATTTACGTTATTATTTGCATATTAACTTTTATTTGTAACTGTTATGTCTACGTTACCCGTTTTTTCGCCAAAACAGCTATATGTATAAATCGATTATTAAGAAGATGGTTCCGGGATTAACAAAAGATAATTCTTATAACAAAAAACATATTTTAAGAAGATACAATAGGATATCCAACTCTGTATGAGGAACCGTATTATACGCGTACGAAGTCGCGTGCGGAAAGCTAGTGCGTTTATAAAAACACAATTAACGCGCACAACAATAAATGCAATTTTCTAAATTCTCTAATTCACTTGCTGATCCTTTGCTGATCGCGTCAGAAATGAAAAAGTCAAAATATAAACAAACGCAACACGGACACGGAACAAAACGACGCAACACACACACGCACGCACCCTTTATCATACAAAATCAGACCTTATCACGATTTGATAAGGTATTTTCGATCGCAAGTGATGGCGGCATAGGCGGCATATTATCAAAGGGCGTCAAAGCGCGTGCCGACAAACCGCGCGGTAAGACATCGAGTCACATTCAGTTCCACGTTGAAATATTGCTCTTATTTTTATGACCAGAAGGATAAAAATGGCATAAGCGTTTTAAGGGAAACCCCTTCAAGAGGTAAGCAATTCGAAAGGCTTTTTAAGCGCTTAGCTAAGGGTATCGAGTATCCGTTTAGTATACTGATATCCGTATTAAAAAGCGCTTAAAAAGCCTTATGAACGGGTTTTAGAGGGGAACGGCTTTGGACCAAAGCCGAACGAAAAACCCCTTCAAAAACCCTCGAAGGGGATACGGGACCGGTCCCTGATCTAGAATAACACAAAATTATATATTTTAACACTTCACAATACGAGTATGCATTTGATTTTGGTTCCTATAAGCCTGGGTTTAAGATTCAATTCAGTCATGTTCGAATGGCAAAAACAAAAACACCGGCACCACACAACAATATTTTAGCGCACTAACAAGCGATAATAGCATCTAGATCAAAGGCGTAAGTACGAAAACATACGCAAAAATATTCTTGTTTGTCTGTAGGCTCGCTCGTGCCGCCATACCGGCAGCGCTTAGCTCGTAGGGTGCTCGAATAATAAATAAGCCAAATGTATTGGTCACAGAGTTTAAAATAGCTTAATCGCATTTGAAAAACCCTATCTGATAGGGAAACCATATGCTGGGTTGTAACCACTTACCCGAATTAACTGTATTGATATGGTTAGCCTTTCGTTCGGGTGAGTCAAACGATACGCTTACCGAATTGATAGGGTTTTTAAAAACAACTCTATCAAATACCCAATCTAATACCCCTTTATTGGTTACCGGTTCCGGTCCCTGATTCACACTCACGCCTTCTCCTATTGCCTTGATCACACCTACTTACCGAGTACAGTGGCGAGACATCAATATGCCACTCGACCGAGACAGTAAAGTGGCCGAGCGACTTCACACGCGTTTTTAAATTTTTAGGCGAGTCAGTCAGTTTGTTCATTAACAACGTGCGTCAAAGCTTAACTTACTCAATTGTAAATTGGAAAAAATATCGTTTCAGAATATATGAAGAATTTTTCCAAAAATAAGCATTTGTGGAATCAGTGGAGTACAAAGTGTCGTTTTTGTACGGAATGTCCTGAGAATTCTCAGGGGATCTTGTTCTTTGCGAGTACTGTTTTAAAGTAATTTCAATCAGATAATTGTAGCAGTGAATTTAAAGCCTTTTGAGGATGCATAATTATCATGAATATAAAATCAAATGATGAGTAGCATGTACCGAAGCACACGTCGGTTAGCAGCGAGTGGAGAGTGGGGCGGGCGAGCGCGCGGTTTACAGTTTTACACCCGGTGAGTGAATCGGCGAGTCAGTGCGGGGAGCGCGGGGGTGGGCACGAGGCCTAGCAAAAAGATTTGGGAGCGAGTCACTGTCTCGGTCATTTTTTTTTAAATAAACAAATGTTTATTCACGAAACGGCTTACAATTTCTTTTTTACAATAGTTCTTCTGCCAAACCACAGTGTGGTTTGTTGGCAGACGAGGCTCCAGTTTACAAATTATATAGTAAGCTAATACAGTAATGTTAATACAGATGCAGTAAACTGAAGGTTTGGTTACCCTTTTTAAATATTTTTAATATGTTAGTCTCACGAAAGTTTTATAGATCAAACGTGTATACTTAGGTATAGTAATAATAATAATTATTAGGTACTCCTATGAATTTTGAACGCGTTCATTCACTGCATCTATATTAAATCTTAATTAATCTACTTAACCAGGACATTATTTTCCGCTGCTCGGCCGAGCACTCGGCGATGTGTTTACACTTAGCGAGCACTCGACCGAGAGCACTGACTCGCCACTGTACTCGGTAGGTGTAATTAGGGCATATCTTTCAGTTGTAGACGTTGTTGTTCAGATGGCGACCAAATTGAATATGAATATTGTTCCTTGCTGGCGCTTTCCGGTTTGACATAGACCGCGTCACCAGACCAGATGGAAAACAGATATATATGTGATTGAATTTTTGTGAAAAAGGGTCGTTGCTCTAATATAAAACTTTCTTTTAGGTTCACTCAAGGTTTCTTTCAGTACACGTCAACAGTAATGGTGAAATTGATTGCGTCGATCCGCCGAAAAGGGTATGGCGTTTTTATTATTATAATACAAGGCATATTTCGCTGCCTCGATATTACAGGGTTCTAAGTTTCACTTTTATCAAATTGAAATTTGAACATTGTCATAGTGACACTAAGGGCCGGTTGCACCAAAACGTCTGTTAACGTCAACTTCATCGTTAAAAAAATCTTGTATGAAAAGTTTGACAGTTGTCTATGGGATGACAGCTCCGTCGCCATATTTAACGTTGATGAGTCCGTTAATTGTGCATGGTGCAACCCACCCTAAGTCTAAATTTAACTACCCTGAAAATGTAACATAGAACCCTGTAATATTGGGCTAGCGATTTATTAGTCTTGCCACCCAAATTAAGTAGCACCAAGTTTACATAATTTTGTGACACAACTTCCCGGCTTAGCTTGGCTCACTCCATGCAATCGGTTATTTGCAGTACCATATAATTAAACTAATACCTACATATGCCTATAGATAATAAATCCTTCTTTTGGTGACTAGTTTTATTAGCTTAAAAGCAGTTGTTATACTACTTTGGTCCTCAAAGAAAGAGACTGCAATTCTATCTCGGCCATATCTCGACTTCAACTTTACTACCACGTTCAAATTCAATATTCCTTAAAAATTCGGCATAGAAATATCTCATTTTAATGTAAAATTTCTTTTCAGCCCTCGCCGCTAATGATGAATGATGATGAGCCTAAATCAGATTGTGAACCCTTGTGCAATGTTTCCCTTCCAAGTGATGATGAAAACGATGGGAAAGAAAAAAAGCCAAAAAAATTTGATGGAGTATTTCTCAAGTCCCTCTTGAATCAACCTCAAAAAGTTGTTTGCCCCATTAAAAGTATTGATCTCGATGACGATATACGCCACAAAACTGCTGCAGAACTCAAGCAAGAAATTTACGAATTGGAAAATACTTTAGCAAGAGTGGAAAAGCTGGCAAAACTGCGTGAACGCAAATTAAAATATTGGACCACTCGCAATTCGAGACTCGAAAAAACTATTCATGGTCTCAAGGCCAAATTGAAGAAGAACATGCAAAAAGAAGATACACTTAATTAGAAGCGCAGATGCAGCGGAACTTGATTTCGCGAATGTCGCGTGCCAGAAATCTGCACTAGGACTTTACAAAATTCTCTTTGACCAAAAAGTGAGGCCGAAAGTCAAAGCAATGAACAGCATGAATTTTGATTAAGGGAGAAATGGCGTCATTAGACAAGATTTCCAACATGACAATGTTGCAACGTGCGCGAGTGAGACACCGTCGCACTTGAATGCCCTCTTTCGTTCGACCAACAATGTAAAGAAGGTACAGACTCAATCAAGATTTACCGAAAATATGGCTCGTGAAAATATGTAATTGGCCAGTCTTATACCGTAATAAGACTGTCAAAGACGTTCTTGCGGTACTATTGTGAGGCATTTTTGGGCTGATGAGTGATGATCCCTCGTATTATTTGATTGGTGCCTCTTTTGTACTATTTTTTCTATATACTCGCCTATTATGAACACCAACTGTGCTCTGTAGAAAATGCCGGTTCTGATTTTATGGCGAGAACCGAAAATTCCCGGATCCGGTACTGGATATGTATAGAAAATGAGTACCGGAAGCACATCCTAGGGCTCGGTAATAAGGTTCGATTGAGTTGGCAATAAATTGGTGGCTCAAAACATCACGCTCTGAATATTCCAAGACATAAAAAATAAAGCCTATTACCTACTATTGATAGTCAAATACTTTTATTCCAACATCCTCAAACCACGAAGTGAAGTACATTGGTGTGTTCATTAACAAAACCGGCCAAGAGCGTGTCGGGCCACGCTCAGTGTAGGGTTCCGTAGTTTTCCGTCCGTCACAGAAAGTGTCCCCACTTAAGAGTTAAAATAACACCGCCATGTAGGATATGATATGAGCGTTCCACCTACAGCGACATCTATCGGCAAATTAAGTAAACTATTGCGCGCGAGCTTAAAGTATGGAAGATGATTTTTATGGGATAATTCTTTATTGCGTGAACCGATTTTCACCGTTTTTACTTTATTTGAAAGCACGTCATTTCATTGTGATTTTGTAGAAATTACAAGTACAATAAACACCTGCTTATACGGTTAAATTACAAACTTAGTTCAGAAATTATTTTGTAATTTTTTTTCAAAAACTATTAAACCTATCAAGTTCAAAATAATTTTCCTAGAAAGTTTTTATAAAGTTCTACTTTTGAGATTTTTTTCATATTTTTAAAACTTATGGTTCAAAAGTTAGAGAGGGGGGGAGACATTTTTTTTACTTCTGGAGCGATTATTTCCGAAAATATTTACATTATCAAAAAATGATTTTAGTAAACCCCTATTCATTTTTAAATACCTATCCAACAATATATCACACGTTAGGGTTGAAATGAAAAAAAAAATCAGTCCCCACTTTACGTATAGGGGAGGTACCCCAATAAAACATTTTTTTCCACTTTTTATTTTACTACTTTGTCGGCGTGATTGATATACATATTAGTACCAAATTTCAGCTTTCTAGTGCTAACGGTCACTGAGATTATCCGCGGACGGACGGACGGACGGGCAGACATGGCGAAACTATAAGGGTTCCTAGTTGACTACGGAACCCTAAAAAACAGGCATCACTACCAAATTGTGTCTGACGATGGGACTAATTAAAATAGTAGTAGTAGCTCCATAACCCCTTGATCAATCCTCCTCAATATACGACCTCTCAAATTATATATGTATCTATGTCTGCTACAACCCCGACAAATTTCATGAAGATCACAAAAATGTTACTAAAGTTATCGCGGAACAAACGCTCATAATCAAAAAGCCATCGAAATGCAGATACGTCCCTGTAGCCGGGTGATAGTTGTGTCCGAAGTTGTTTGTAAGAACTTCGCTTCGCTTACACTCCGCTCGTTCGATAACAATTTGAATCGATCCAACCGTATTCGAAGTAATCAACCGACTTCAAGACGGTATACTTAACGGTACGAAGTATACTTCACAGTTGGTCCCATTGTAACCAGGTCAGGATCTGATGATGGGATCCTGGAGAAATCAAGGGAACTCTTCAACTGTTATAGGCACACCTATAATGATTTGAGTAATTTTTACAGCAGCTCGATCATTTGCTTTTGGAAAGGTGGAGGCTAAGGGAAGTCGGTTATTTTTTGTTTAAAATTATTTTGATAATCTAAATATGCATTTTGCCGCACAATTTGCATATCGCAATATGCTTTACGTCACACCTGGACACCTGGCCATAATGTGAGTATTACCGCACGCTACGTGTACGGTAAAACTCGCATTACGGCCAGGTGGAGACGTAAAATTGTGTACTCACCACGGGCAGTAAAAAAGAAAGCCCTCTATCGCATATTTACAACCCTCGCCTGCGGCTCGGGTCCCAAATACCTGCGATTTTGGGCTTTCTTTCTTTTACAGTCCTTGGTAAGTAATGTACTATAATGTACACGGAGCAAGTAAAGGCGCAAGCTACTTAGCATATTATCGACCGGGCGGCCACCTGGGGGGCGATTTTTGAGATTCGAGCGCTCGAATATAACATTTAAAACTCTGAATAAAACGAAGAAAAAAATGTTTTAAAAACAACAGCGATTGTGATTTAAAATCATGATTATTTATATTATTAATTTCAGGCGTAAATAATGGCGACAAACTTGTGTGCGATTATATTCGAGGTTAAATTCTTCGAATTCGAGCGCTCGATTGTCAAAAATCGCCCTCCTGAACCTGAACCTTATTCATCGAAAAGTTTAATAAACATTTTTTTTTTATTGTTATTAAACTAAGTGCACGCAAAGTTTCATGCTTTCTTCCGGATGCGACCAGATTTTGTAAATTTGTTATGGACAAGAGCGGTAGTACTACACGCCTTTGATTGATCCCTTAGAGAATTCAAGCAACCGGAGCGGCCATGTCTGTCATCATTTTTTATACAAAAAAAGTCTGCCGATTTTGGCGGGGGAGGTGTACGTAACGTACAAATAGCCACGTCAGATAAACGTCAGTCCATACAATAAATATGACCTTTGTTCATATGTTTTCGGCAGAGGGGAACGCCTGTCAATGGCCGCTCCGGTTGGTTGAATTCTCTAAGATTGTTTCAGTCAGCCAGTCACATTTGCCGCGTGCAAAGTAACTTCAATGTTGCCAACTTTGCTCACTATTCATATGACAGCGTAAGACTGTCAATGTCATTTTGTGACCTGTGTCGGACAGAGTCAAAAACAAAAAAAACCGCATCTTATTAAGCGTGTTAAAAATATTAATAAAAAAAAGCAAATTTAAACTTTTAACAGGAATGTCTGCAAACACCATTTTGTTCAAGAAGGGTTCAGCACGTAACGCTGTAAGTTCCTAACCGTTTCTTCTATTACGTTAATTTAATCACATTTTTCTTCTAAATCTTAGCGAATACTTAATAATTGCCTTTTCAGTCTGACTCTGAAAATCATGGAGGGGTTGAAAACAACAACTGGGATGATACAACGCTCAATTCTGCGTACGATACAGCGATGAAAATAGCTAAGGCTGAGGTTGCGAAACGAGTGGCTATGTCCACAAACTCACAGCCAGAGAACCGCGAAGGTAAGCTTAAATAACCTAACTCTTAAAGCTAGTTCTACTACTTCACAGATGCTCGGTGATATTTATTTATTTGATGACAGTGTTGAATATTTGGCTGCATACTGAGTTTATATAAAATTCTTAAATTAAATTTCATCCCTGATTTAAGCTACTTTCTACTAGAAAACCATTGTTTAACTGCATATCTTCCACTGTTGCACATTAATGCAAGTTTTGTGACTAGAAATGAGGTCAAATTAATTAATTTTATTGGAAACTGGGCAAACTCACTTCCTAAAGTTTGGTCCTGCCTGAGGTATGGCCCGAAAATGAAACACTTGCAATACAAAACTGTAAATCAGTACATTTCAGAGGTTGGGAAGACAGGGATTACTGGCCAAGTAGGTATGGACTGATAGGCCGTCAACAATCAATGACTCCCTTGCATTTAATTTCTGCTGTGTTATTGTTATGCAGTGTCAATTTTTGTTTAGACCAAAAACAAGAGAAGAAAACAGCCAAAGCCAAACAACCTGTTGCAAGCTCTTCAAAGAGTAAGAAGGAGTGGAAAGCGGGCATGGCTTGCCGAGCCTTGTATGAAGAAGATGGACTTGAATACGAGGCATTTGTGCTCCGGATACTTGATGATCATAACTGCGTAGTGAGGTTTTTAGGTAAGAAATAGAAAGCAAAATGTTTCCTTTTTAAATAGGTATTTAACTTTGAGTCATGAGCTGTACCCAGAAGAAGTTAATCATATTTGAAGCTTTATTAACGCACTGATGCGATGCTCTCTCACCCATACACATTTTAGCTGTTACCAATGTGGCCGTGGCTGCCATTCGCGCATTGGCCTTACAAGCCATTTGCACGAGTCTACCTTCTACGGACACTATTTAAATCATCATACTATTGTCAAATGAGTACACAATACTATGATGAACCACCATTGTCTGATATATGAGACAAACCGACAATCCTAGTGAAATCTTCACAAATTATGACGGTTCAAAATTTAAATAATATTCTGACATTAGGTGGGTATGATGGTTTCCACAATTATGCTCATTATCTTCTCCATTGCAGGATATGAAAATTGTGATATGGTTTCAATAGACAGCCTGGTGCCCAGTCTTGGCAAGAATGAGCGCCAAAAACAAATAGAGCAGGCGGCACTTGAGAAAGAAGATTTTTCTAATTTGGAATGGGAGGAGTGCAAAAGGGACAGATTGCCAGGTGTGTTATAATCATAAACAGCTCTTATCCATCCTCTTGTAGCACATCATACATAATTTTAGCCAGTTTTTGAATCTAATTACTAAAAAAAAGAGAATTTATTTTCTTGTGGCATCATCTTCCACAACCTCCAATTTAATTGACTTATTATTGGTATACGATGATGATAATATAAAAATATTGATGGTAAAGATGACCACCAGGATGTAAAGGGAAACAATGGAAACTGCACTTTGCATTACTTACAAAAGGTTTACATTCAAATTTAGATTAGAGTTGACAGATTTCATATACTCAAAATTAGTATGGGTTGACCGCTTACTCAATAGGGCAGATGCAGCAGCTATCATATTTAACATTATTTTGTAATCAAAATGTTGAAAAAACATAAAATAATAGCTATTGAAACGGTTTTACATTAGTTTATACTAATTTCAAATAATAATTAGGATTTGAAGTAATGTGAAACGGAACGTGTTTTAATTCACCAATCAGCGTCTGGTGACATCACTCCTGTTTGACAACTAAATGGGGTTGACAACTTTCTATGGGATTTGGCTTAAAAGGCTAGCATCCAGGTCAAATAATTAAAAAAAAACAACAAGAATTTGACACTGTGAACGAACAAATATGGCGTGACCACGGATCAGAAGACAATCCGGATAGTACTTTTACTATATTTCCCTAACCACAGTTGAACCTTATTACCGAGCAAGACAGTCGTTCATATGTCACTAGTAAAAAGTAATAAAAGTAATAAAAACGGTCCGATAGAGAGCATAATGTAGGGGGCGGTGTCTCACTCGCACAATGCTGCCAACTTATGAAACTTACCAATGTGGTTTTATTTATCTACATTGATTTTAGTAACACACTAGAAGTTACTTCCTACTTATAATAATTTATTGCAAGATTTGAATTAATACTTTGTTCTATTTTAGCTGCTTTGAATTTTTTTACGACGTAAATATTATTCATTCATTAAATTAAAGAATTGCAATTAATATTGCAGACAGTAGTAAGTTTTGTAATATTTAAAATACGGTCTGGTATCCCCATCCCATCAGTCCCATCACTGACATAATATGTCACTGATATTATTTCAAATGACGCCGCTCAGCTCAACAACATTTCGTAACAACATTTTAAAGTAAAAATGGTCAAGATATGTTGCGTAAAAGGGTGCAGGGGTGAGACTTTACAATAAAGTAGACTTTCCAGTCACCGGTAATCCACAATCATTCAATTTTACGATTTAACAACAAGTTAAGATTGTCAAACAATAGGGTGACTATGATGTCGGCAAGCTGCGGGTCGGTTTTGTTGTTTTTACAGAAATGTACATAAGTACATGGTCTGTTCCTAAGTATTACTTACACAGGACAGGGCCCGCTGGTCTTTTTAGGCCCTTTCGAAAGGGTCCTAAAATGGCACGAGGCCATACAAAAAATTGTAGTAGTGGCAGTATAATAAATAAATAAATATTAAATAAATATTATGGGACGATCTTACACAAATCAACCTAGTCCCACAGTAAGCTCAATAAGGCTTGTGTTGTGGGTACTAGACGACGATATATGTAATAGATATATACATAGAAAACATCCATAACTCAGGAACAAATATCCGTGATAAATACACAAATAAATGCCCTGACCAGGATTCGAACCCGGGACCTCCTGCTTCATAGGCAGGGTCACTACCGACTTGGCTAGGAGGCCGTTAAAATATACTTTATTGTACGACAAAGAAAAATACAACAGGAAGAATATACAATATTTGTACATGGAAGAGATCTCTTGCTCAGCCAACCATTGAGCAGTTTGATGTATTGATGTTGTCTTTATTTACCTTTAAGTATATTAAAGTCGGAGAACTGTCCACATCAGATATGACGCAACAGTGAGAGCCACGAACCCCCTGTACTTTCTTAGTTTTAGTTTGCTACACTAACTATTTTAAGACACGGACATCTGGCAATTGTTCATCGGTGTTATGCAAACGAGTTGTAAGAAATAAATATCTTACAGTTCTAGGTTTGATGCAGTGCAGTATCATGTAATTAATAAGATTATATCATTTTCAGGAGTTTTCTGTCGGGGAAAAATAGTGCAAAATGACGTTACGTTAATGTATTGTTTGTCGCCTACCTACTGTTTTCCGTAGCGATACGCAATGTTTTTACTTTTTTGTTATTATATTAGCGATAGGCTTCGACAGTTTTTACCTATTAACTGAAATATTTTGCTGGTCTGTCACTCTGACGTCCTACGATAAATAGCTGCCAGATGCCTGGATCTAGCAATAAGTTAAAAATAGTAAACTAATTAGAGGGGTTCTCTGCTCTCATTATTGCGTCAACGTATCTGAAGTGGCCAGCTCCTTAAGTCAGTAGAATGTATAAGTTCCCATATGAACTATGAGACTTCTCTTTCTGGACAATACTTACTAGACGACAAGCATATTTAATTTTATATTTATCATCATACTATCCCAATCCCACATACATATGGTCACTCTACTTAGAATGAGATGCAGCCCCCTACATTACCCTCTCTTTCGGCCTCACTTTGTGGTCGAAGTATGACCTCCAGATTGTATTTAACTTCATGGGTGTGACACACGTGAGTGACGTCACAGAAACTGTAGATCCTTTTAGGCGCGAATATTTAAATTGTCAGTTCGTAACAGCAATTTTTGAATCATAGTATTTGCATTTTTGAAATGAAATGAGAGCATAAATAAAAATAGTGCATCTTGCCCATTGTCTTCTCATCGCGGTTGAGCACATTGGGCGGCATGATGCGAGCCTATGGCGGCTTTCACACTGCCTTGGGTTCCGCACGCGGCGCCGGTACGCCAGCGAGATACCGCTCTGCATGTGTATAGCGCTGTCCCGCTTGCACGCCGTCGCCGCATCCGGTTGCGGCGCCAGTGTGATAATCGCCTATAACTATTCTAACCTGTTCCGTAAGTTAATATTATACAATTTCGGTAGAGAAATACTGTGTAAGATAAATATTTAAAATGCTGCTGGTATTACTCAGTTCAGTGATAAAGTGATCCGATCCATCCGATATTTTTCTTATAATTGTCAATTCCGTTCGCTTAATTTGGAACTATTATAGTAAGTTACATAGACAAAATATTACGGTAAAACGAAATGGACCATAAGCCAGGAACAAATTTCATGACAATCATGACCAATCGCGTCCCAGGCGATAACTTGTGAAGTGGTCAAGGGCGATGTATAATGAAGCCCCGTGAAGGTCAGCTGCCGCTCCGTTGGTGGGTTGAGGAACGGCAGCTATTTAATCACTTTAAAAAAACGGTCAGCGCGTCACCTGGCCAAAAGGTTGAGCTCCAGTATACCTTTCGAAAAACAATAGAGATAACTTTATTTTGTGTTTACAACCCAGGTGCTAAAGGCGGGCGGAAGCAAAAAGACCAGTCATTTGAGGATAGTCAGCCCGACTTGGAATGGAGAGAGTGTGAGAGCGATAGAGTCCCGAGTCCTGGAAGCACAGGTAATTGACATATAACCAGGATGATATAAGACCTTCATGGATTGACGAATACAAAATCGCGTTCCTCCAAACTTCAGGCTGTTTTCGGTATGAGGTGTTGTGTTGCAGCGCCATCTGTCGAGTTTGGTGTCGAGTTATTCTGTCAGTGTTTATACTTAGCGGCCCAAATCATAGCTCAATCCCACTCACAAACAGGTTGCTGGGCTTACCGCGGTAAACCACGCCGTAACACGTGTACTTGAGTTAAAATTATTAACTGAAATACCTCGCCATTTTCTTTTTATATTTGTACCTACATATTGCTCTTTTGGACATGAAGACATTATTTATATCAATAATAGTAGTTTATGCAACAGTTGTATAAGAGGGGTCAAAAAAGGTGAGTGGCGTGGGTAAAAATTTGAGCCGTAGGCGAAAATTGTTAAGAAAAACGCCACGAACATTTTTTGACCTACTTATACGACGTTGCATACAATACTTTTTCTACGACTACACATACTTTTACATAAAATGCGAAATTAAAACTTCATGGATATCGCAGTTATTTTGTCAATATAATCAACAATCATTTAAGTTTTACCTTTTAAAACACTATTTTTCAAGAATACTAATATTACTAACACAAATACACACGTCGTTATTTGGTCAATGGTTAAAGAGCTACAGAGATTAGTAAAAATACCTAAATTACTTTTAAAGTTTACAGTTTGCCCCAACAAACGAACGGGAAACGTAAAATAAAAACTACAAAGTGTCTGTGGTTCTTTTAATTTTTTCTTTTTTAAAGATTTTTTTCTAAAAATGCTGCGTTTATTTAGGTTTCTTAGGTTGGCAGTAATTTATTTTGTCCTATATTAATGTGCTTGCACGCGATTACACGATACTATTTTGGCGCTTTTATAGAACAAGTGTTATTTTGGGCAATAGACTAGGTAGACTTTTCTTCGAGTATATTATCTATGTTCTTATAAAGGTGTTGACGAATGTATAAATGACAGATAAAAGTGCAGGAGTAAAAAAACATAATTATTTGTGACATCTTATACTAGTAATATATGTATATATTAAACGATCAAAATTATTTTGTATGCACTAACATGTAGCTTGAGGACACTAACAATGTTTATCTACACCAATATCATAAATCCTCTATTCCACGTTCGGAAAACGTATGTAATTACCACCATTATTGCAACCAGTAACGTAACATCAGTGTATTATCTGTGGCAGTGTGGTAAAAACGTATGAAAATTCATTACCTACTGTAACGTAATGAAAATCTGCCCTCCTCTCTGACCGCCGGCACGCGCCCGCCCGACCGCCGTCACAATCGAGTTGGTCATGGCGGTGCAATGGCGGTCATTCTAATGGTTTCCAAACACTTCGTTTAGGATTTATAATATGTGTGTAGATATAGCAGTGTATGCAACTGTACGTAATTAGGCCTTAAAACAAAATGACCCTTATTACGTAACAGTTACATAAACTACTATTATGGAATCGCAATGTTCTGAAATAGAGTTTTGTTTATTTAATATCCACCGTTGCAGTCCCTTACGGAATCCGACGTTGTCATCATCATACTTTTATCGCCGAACGAAACTGAGACTTACTTACTGTATTTGTGAAACGATAGATGGCGCGAGTACCTTGGCCTGAATGACGCGATTTTGTATCGGATCTTATATTATCTTTGACTCTTTTTTTATTAAGGCCACGCTACACAGTTCTAAATGATAAAATTTGCAAGATATGTACGAATACTATGAATATTTTAGTTGAGTAAAGGCTTTGCGCGTGGTTTCTCAGATTAACTAGTTACCGGTGAGTAAGGTTGCCAAAGATCTCAAAGAGGACCCAGTGTGTTGACGACGAGGGACCCTCTTGTTCCTTTAGTCGTCGACACAGTGAATCCTCCTTTTTGTAAAGGGTCGGCAACGCGCATAGACACCTCTGGTACAGTAGTACTATTAGTTATTCTGTGCCTCTGGCGTTGCGTCCATAGCCTACCACCGTCGTGGTATTAAAAAATCTTACCAAATATTACTATTATTTCTGTGAAGAAAACTGCTTAGCTCAAGTATGGCCTAATAATTATCTGATATGAAGTTAATAAGCCTGTACCCGTCCTTTTCTATGTATATGGAGGATGAGAAGGATAGTAGAGAAATAATTACATTATTACTGACAGTATCTGGTTACCTACACTGAGAAAAAAATGTTGTTGGGCGTAACAATAAAACTTAAACGCTATACAACCGTCTATGGAGCTTGGTCTATAGTACAACTTTTATGTTGTCAAACTCTTATTGTTAATCTGACAATATTATATAAATAACATTTTCACTTTGTTATTATTACAATGCTTTATATGTTGTCGTTACAACAATATAAACTTTGTGATATTGGCAACTTTTAACCTAGTACGTTCTGGTTTAAGTTGCTACCTAGACAAAATTGCTTTGTGCAAATGACAAAGTAACTTTGTTATTGTATTGTTTAAATTATGTTCTTGCAACAAATTTGTATTGTATTGTGGCAATACCACAAAATAGTTTTTGTTAACCTAACCAAATAAACGTTGTTATAATAGCAATGTGCTTTGTTTTGGCATCAAATCTTTGAGGTGACTATTCTGCTAACGTAGTTAATCTAACCAAATTAAACGTTGTCATAGCAGCAAAATGCTTTGTTTTGGCATCAAATCTTTAGGTCACTATTCTGCTAACGTTGTTAAATTAACCAAATCTTACGTGGTCGCAATAGCAACATGCTTTGTTTCGGCATCATTTTTTATAGTCATAATGACAAAGGCACTTTGTTGTGCTAACCATTTGGTATTTCTGTTTCAAGATACAATTTATTGTTATTCATACAACATTAGTTCAATA
This sequence comes from Pammene aurita, assembly GCA_947086415.1. Taxonomy (NCBI): domain Eukaryota; kingdom Metazoa; phylum Arthropoda; class Insecta; order Lepidoptera; family Tortricidae; genus Pammene; species Pammene aurita. Next base: position 16,046,596 of record OX352305.1, on the reverse strand, counting down.
TTTTAATAACAACGACCTTCAACTTTAATTTTCGACATTTTAATTTATATCTCGCAATTGGATAATTATGCAAAAGACCAATTTCTATAAATTGCATATTTTTCAATTGCGAGAGACCAAATAGTTAAAATGTCGATCAATGGTGGTTCAAGGCCGTTGACATTATTAAAGGTGGAACCAATGTTGTATGAATAACATTATGTACCTAAATGTTATGTTGAAACAGAAAAAACAAAAAGCAGTGCCAATCATGACCAAACTGCGAGCAAGTGCAAACCATTACGACCCAAAAAAATGATGCTGAAACAAAGCATATTCCTGTTGCGCGATTATTACATCAAGAAACAGCGTTTCACGTTAGCAAAACAGTGACCTAAAAATATTTAGGGAGTATAAAACGTAAGATCAAACCAAAAAGTAATATATTTTCGTTTATTTTAAAATGGACGTTTCAAAGTATATTGCAGAGCCCTCAATATAATATCAGCAACATCCATGATGGTGACTTCTTTGGTGCCGAAAAGCATTTCCCTTTGATAACAGTATGTTCCTATGTCTGAAACTGTCGCAACACGAGCCAGGTAATCATGTCTTGCTCTTCTTTGGATAATTTCCACACATTTCTCTTCGCCTACTGAAAAATAAATTAATATAAGTTTTTTGTCAAACGTTTCATTTTTGACATAAGCTTTTAGGGTCATATTACTCATCCAAACAATTATAACAGACTCAAACACAATTAGGTTTTGTTGTTTTATTGCAGAGTACTTATAGTCACCTCCAGTGTCCAACAATCAGATCAGCTCGATGGTACCAAAACATTGCATTTTTATCTGAGTTACGAAGGAATGAAAATTTTCAGATCGGTCAGAAATCGGGAGCTGGTTTAAAATTCAGATGCAAGTTTTGAACCGTGTACTAATACATAAACCTTAAATATACTACTGTCCTGACTGTTTTACGAAACGTGTTACTGTATAAAGTCGTCATGAGCAACCTTTTAAAAATGCAGAAATTATTTGAAGAAATACAAAACATAAAATACATATTTAGGATCTTACCAGAGGCCAAATCGAGAAGGTCGATGGTTGATGAGTCAGCCTTGTTACATTCTCCTCTTTCAACGAGTACTCGTAGTTTCAGAATCTTCAACTTTATAAGAGGAAATCTTTCTTTATATGTTTTATTTGCTGCTGGGTACACACATTGAAAGTCAGGCGACACCTGAAACAAACATATATCATAATGCTACAAACAACAACACACTTAAATATTAATTACCACGGTAGACCTTATGGCAATGTTAAAGTGAAAATGAAAATAATTATTAATTATTCTTCAATTTAGGTACTTTACAATGCACTTATGAAAATCAAAAAGAAACTATAGCGGGTCTGGCTGTATATAAACAGCGGCACTGATATTAAAAATGTTTATTTAAACAAATTGAACACAAATGGGTTATACAGACACAAGTCTAGCTAATATTTTAAAGTCTAGGTTAACAAAGTAACGAATGGGTATCGTAGGTCGGTGGCACGCGAGTACAGCGTGCTTACCATGCGGCGGTGCGCTGCCCACTGGCGAGAGCACTTGAAACGCTCCGCGGTGATACAAGATGGCGGCACACGCCAAGGTCTAGTTGACCCACGGTTTAGCTTATTAAGAAGCGAGCCGGGGTCTACCTCTAGTGGTTCTTACGGAAACACGCCGAACAAGCGTGTCGTCAAGGTCACGCGCTATAAAACTACTTCCGATTCTAACCCTACAGCTCCTACATAGATATTTTTTCTATACATACATCTTACAACTATCATGCATTTTTTTACTAAGATTATTGACATACAGTAGGTACGGTTACACCGTATGTAATTTAGATACATTAGATTACTTATACGGGACGTTACTATTGTCATACTCATACCAATAAAGTCTGCCGATGGTCAGTAAAGTATTTCGTTGATGGCAGATACCCACGTACTTACAAATCATAAATAAAAACGTAAATACCTATTTAAGAGATTAAGTTAAATTATCAGCTACTTGTGCTATTACTTGTGTGCAAGATGGCGCGCGGCCGCGTGGTTGCCCAGTTAGACCGAATGTTTAATATAAATAGTGTTGTATGTAATGAGCTAAAGAAAAATTGTGCAACCTAATGAAGAGTTCAATCTGGAATGCATACAATTTTGCATTCGACAGTCCTGCGCATGCGTGTAAAATGGAATTGAAGTACAACATTACCTAAGTAATACAAAATAATGAGTAGTTACTTACCAAGCATGCTAGGGATTAGGTGTACAAGCCTTGCAGAAACCAATCTTGCAGAAACACGCCCACCTCGACACACATTCCTATTGAAAAACCACAACACTAAGCGCTTATTACACCGCCCGCGCTCCGTCACGTCCTCCACTTCCGGCATCCATTAGCAACTGACCTGTACAACGTCGTTCCGTTCCCCGCCTCCCCTCCATTCCGCGCATTTTGTTAATGCGTTAATGTAATTTTGTCAATTATTTACATTGTCAATCTAACAATAAAACCATTTAATGCAGATACAAATGTGCTTTGTTAAGTAGTTGACTTTGTTGCCGTACTAATGTTAAACTTGTTAAATTCACAAAATTCAATTGTCAAGTCAACAAACCCAAAAATATTGTCTTGGTGACAAAATACGACTTGTTAATAGTTGTTGACTTTGTTGCCGTACTAATGTTAAACTAGTTAAATTCACAAAATTCTATTGTCAAGTCAACAAACCCAAAAATATTGTCTCGGTGACAAAATACGACTTGTTAATACTGCAATATATATTTAACAACAAAAACGTTGTGATAGTAAATAGACCCGCTTTGTTACAAATGCAATACTTATTGTGCCTACAACAAAAAAAACCTGACAAAGCGTATTTTGTGACTTTGTTAGCCATTATTTTTCTCAGTGTAGTAATTTTTTTTTATATATTGATGAAAAACGTAATTATCTAGTCAGAAACTTTATATCTTCTTTGTATTTGCATCTATGTGATTCCCCTTTCCAAAACAAGGCTGTGGAGTCCTGTTATTTGTACATGCATATATTAAAACTAAATTTATCTCTTATATTCCAGAATATTCTTACAGGAGCAAACAGAAGTCCCCCAAAAAGAAAAAGAGTCAGAAACCACATTTCGACTTGCCCGAAATGCCGTTCTCAATGCCAATACAAAGCATGATGGCTAACGTAAGTCCTTTGAGTAAATTAATAGATCCACACCTTACGCACCGCCTCGCAAGAAAATTGCGGCTCGGCTAGTGTGGACGTAAACGTACGTGGTTCACGCAAAATAGGCGCTGGACGTTGAGTTGCGGAAACCTGCCCGTACTACAATACAATACAATAGTGTGGACGTACCTCGCCCGCCCGAGGCATTGCGGCCGCGCGTGCGTTTGCCTCGGCCGAGGCACGTCAACACTAGCCGAGCTGCCTCGCGTGGCAATTTCCTCGCGAGGCGGTGCGTCAGGTGTAGCCCCGCCTAATTATTAAATTTAAACGTTCGTGAGACATTTTAATACCGACTTTGTAGTCACTATACGCGTCGCCAACCAACCGCGTGGACAACCAAAACGTGAGATCCAGCACTCACATAATGCTTTCGCGACTGTTTCAGCCGTGACATCCATGATAGGCTGAACTTCTGGTCACCTGGAGTCAAGGATGATATAGACATGGATGACCCGAAGGTTCGAGGAACGCGATTTTGTATAGGCATCAAGGATGATTAAGACATGGATTGACAATGCCTACACAAAATCGCGTTCAGGCTATCCGTCTACTTCGGTACTAAGTGCCCCAGCGCCATCTGTCGAGTCGAGTTATTCTGTCAGCGTTAAGCGCCGAATGAAGTATTAGAAACTAGGATTTAGTGGCTGGTGTGACCGATAGATGACGCTAGTGCTTTAACCTGAAAAAAGGGATCGCGATTTTGTATGGATATTGTCCATCCATGTCTATGTCATCCTTGCCTGGAGTTAACAGCTCGGAAGAACTGCTATGATACCCACGGCTGTCTGCTATACTTTCATCCCCCTCACTTTTGTCCGTCGGCAGGCCGTTCATTCTCATTATCTAAATCTCAGTATTTTAACCCTTTCAATGCACTCATTCATACGCCAAACCAATGAGTTTAGAGTAAAACGTACGATATCTTATGACGGATATAAGTATCCATCGTTGGCGTTGAACCTGCGGTGCGTATATATGCGTCGTTGGCGTCGAAAAACTTAACCTATTGACCGCCACAGTCGGCTGTGGCCGACATCAAAAAGTTGTGCCATGGACGCCAACGACGGCTACAGCCGACAGGCTTTGTAATGCAATAGGGACCTACGCGGGCTTCCGCAAAGTTCAATTTCGCTTGACAAAACGCGATTACGTAGCATCAGTGGCGCGTCATTTTTGTTCAATGCTTGGCGGTAAAAAGGTGAAAGGTCGACAAGCTGCATGTGACCCGTTTCGTTGTTTAGTAATTTCGAGGCTTGATTTTTTCTTTTTTCGGACTTCAGTTGTTGTATGTAATAGTTATTTGTTATACGAGGGTGCAAAGTTGTATTTTAACCGCGAGTGTGGAATTGAAGCACGAGTTAGCGAGTGGATTCTAGGGTTGAACTACGAGCTAGCGAATGGATTCTATGATTCGCAAATAGAATCCTGAGCGAAGCGAGTAGTTCAAAAATAGAATCCTGAGCGTAGCGAGTGTTGTAAGAATAACTTTGCAGCCGTGTGTAACACAAATCTTTCACCTCACCAAAGCGAGGAAAATACTACATAAGTACAAGAAAAACGACTGGAATATGTAAAATCAGCCTTAATTTTTAATTGAATATAAAATTATTTTTGCGCCCACAGCACCTGATTTGATCGGAAAATTTAATCAGATGGGCGAACATTGTCCTGGCTGGAGTGGCCTTTACATGTTATTATGTTTAAAAAAGTAACTAATAGCACGTTCGAATTTCGAATATTATTTGCACTCTTGTGAATAAAATGCAGTTTTGCTATCTATTTTTAAAGAATAAAAACCGGCCAATAGCGTGTCGGGCCACGCTCAGTGTAGGGCTCCGTAGTTTTCTGTCCGTCACAGTAAGTGTCCCCACTTAAGAGTTTTTGAAAGCACGTCATTTCATTGTGATTTTGTAGAAATTACATCAGGTACAATAAACACCTGCTTAAAACAAACGAACGGTTAAAACAAACTTAGTTCAGAAATTATTTTGTAATTTTTTTTTCAAAAACTATTCAACCTATCAAGTTCAAAATAATTTTCCTAGAAAGTTTTTATAAAGTTCTGTTTTTTTCATATTTTCAAAACTTAAGGTTCAAAAGTTAGAGGGGGACACACATTTTTTTAAACTACTGGAGCGATTATTTCCGAAAATATTTACATTATCAAAAAATGATTTTAGTAAACCCCTATTCATTTTTAAATACCTATCCAACAATATATCACACGTTAGGGTTGAAATGAAAAAAAAAAACACTCCCCACTTTACGTATAGGGGAGGTACCCTAATAAAACATTTTTTTCCACTTTTTATTTTACCACTTTGTCGGCGTGATTGATATACATATTAGTAACAAATTTCAGCTTTCTAGTGCTAACGGTCACTGAGATTATCCGCGGACGGACGGATGGACGGACAGACATGGCGAAACTATAAGGGTTCCTAGTTGACTACGGAACCCTAAAAAGGGCTTTCCGAGCTAGTGAGGTGAAAAACTATTTCCATTTGCAGCTCGGCTCCATGGACATGCCCTTGCCACCGCCGCCGATCGCCCTCCCCCAGGACCGCACCGACCCTGAAGAACAAGCCGTGTCTTCCATGCTGATGAGCTGGTACATGAGCGGGTATTACACGGGACTGTATCAGGGAATGAAACGGTAAGAATAGGTATATCGTTTTTTGTAACGGCCTCCTAGCCCAGTCGGTAGTGACCCTGCCTACGAAGCAGGAGGTCCCGGGTTCAAATCCTGGTAAGGGTATTTATTTGTGTGTTTATCACGAATATTTGTTCCTGAGTTATGGGTGTTTTCTATGTATCTAAGTATATATTTATCTATATAAGTATGTATATCGTCACCTAGTACCCATAGTACAAGCTTTGCTTAGTTTGGGGCTGATTTGTGTAAGATTGTCCCCAAATATTTATTTATTATTTTTTTAATGTATAGTATTAATCGATTCGTTCTGTTATGAAGATCAAATGTCTATACAGGATGAAACAAAAATACTGGTGATCCGTTTAAGGGCATAATTTGTATCTTATTGCGACTTCTTTGGCAAAAAAAATTTTTGGACGCAAAAAAAAAATATGGGACATGTGGTCCCAGCCGGCCAATCCCCCATACAAAACCTTTTTTTTCTTTCACACGAAAAATTTTTTTTCTTACTTTTTCATACTTAGAATACGATACCAATTATGCCTTTATGAGGATCACCAGCATTTTTGTTACACCTTCTATGGGACCAATTGCGTTAAAACAACACAAAAGTCAGAAATGAGACTCATAATCTGACAATTACACTTGCCGCTCAAAACTCCCCTAACAAAATTGTATTAAACAGTGACGTCACGATTGCATACTTGCCCTCTTTAAAATATGGAAAAATTATGAAATTGCTATTTCAAATATATACGATTCAAATATAAATAAAGGGATACGAGCGATATTTGATTGATTTTCATAATTACTCGCTTTGCGAAATTATCCCAATGCACCCTATTGTGTTTATATATATGGTTGCTTTACGATTTATTGAACAGTAAAATGTGAGAAACGAATTGTATATTTTTTTCTAAATTTCGTACTTTTAAAAAATCGGAAAATTTTTGAGAATTTGAAGTATCTTTGAACGATTTTAAATAGATTTTTTTAAAGTTTCACTTTAATAAGATATATTACTCATACATCTATTAAACTAAAGTTTATTACAAAATTCAACATGTGTCGTCATCCCTATTGCCATCAAGTGTAGTTAGTAACTAGTATTTATCTTGTTTCAGAGCTAAGCAAGGCCGTAAGCGGGTATGATTTTTAATCAAAGGCGAATGAATGAAACGTGTTCCATTTTTTATATTTTCAACGCCATGCATGACAGATATCAATTCATTCATTCCTATCTACGCCAAATTAATAATGAGTTGACAGTTAAACGTATGGAGTTTAATGACGGATATATCCGTCGTTGGCGTCGAAAAGGTTATCATAAGACGTATTTTAGTTTTACAGAAAATGTGTTGAAAATAAAAATTACTGATACTGTTTTTTTTAAATTAAACGATTCCTCATTTTTATGTACAAAATATATAGTTTCTATAATTCAATCCAATTATTTGTTTTAATGATTTATTACGTTATACCTACTTATCCGTTTACTAGCAATAATCGACGCAGTTTCTGACACTCGCGTATTAATATTTTCTTCTTGAAACCTGAATTATGATGGCATAGAGGTACAGTCGCCATCAGATATATCGGAGTGGCCAAGGTGTTCACAAATATCTGAACAAAGCCTTTATTGTCAAGGCGATAAAGTGCATGTTCAGATATTTTTGAGTACCTTAGCCGTTCCGATATATTTGATGGTGACTGAATACATCCTTTTCTTATCAGAAAATAACAATGTCAAAATGTTAGTTGTCAAAATGTCAAAACGCGCTATTTGGGGTCACGTGATAACAAGGATATATTTTTTAAATAATTTAAAAGATATTGTAAATATAATAAGCATGAAAGTGTGATTATCGATAATTGTATATTAAACACTATCGGGGAAAAAATAATACGTATTTATTTACGTTTGTCTTACGGTGTCTTTTTTTTATACCACGACGGTGGCAACCAAGCATACGGCCCGCCTGATGGTAAGCAGCTACCGTAACCTATGGACGCCTGCAACTCCAAAGGAGTCAGATGCGCGTTGCCGACCCTTTACAAAAAGGAGGATTCACTGTGTTGACGACTAAAGGAACAAGAAGGTCCCTCATCGTCAACACACTGGGTTCTCTTTGAGCATTTGGCAACCTTACTCAACAGCAGAAACACAACACTATGAGTAGGGTCTAGTGCTATTTGGCTGTGGTTTTCTGTAAGGTGGAGGTACTTCCCCAGTCGGGCTCTGCTCCAGATTTGAGCGAGATGACATTCGCTGAACGTGCCCTACCACACTTAGCGAGATGCCATTCGCAGTGCCCATACCTCTCTTTTTGGCGTAGTTTAAGGACATACCCAGGTCCGGACGTAGTTTAAGGACATACCCCGGGTCCGGGTGTCTGCCCCCCTATTGTGCAAAGACGTGCACACTGCACGTATAGACGCCTTTTCCACTACGATGTAAAATAAGATCTAGACGCCTTTTCCACTACGATGTAAAATAAGATCTAGACGCCTTTTCCACTACGATGTAAAATAAGCTCTAGACGCCTTTTCCACTACGATGTAAAATAAGATCTAGACGCCTTTTACACTACGATGTAAAATAAGATCTAGACGCCTTTTCCACTATGATGTAAAATAAGATCTAGACGCACTGATTTAAACTTACACGATGTTCACTCATTATTATGATAAAAACGGGACTTAATCGCGTACACTTACTTTTATTATTTTCCTGACGTTTCGAGCGTGCCGTAACGCTCGTGGTCGCAGGCAGACTGGCGAGGAATTGTATCAGCATCTCCTAGCTGCGCGGGTTTTTCGAACTACCGAACTGAAATTAGGAAGCATAAGAATTTCAATCAGAACGAGGGACAGGGGATCTCGTCTTCGTGGAATCCAGTGATCAGCAAATGTAAGCGTGAAAATACTTGCATTTCCAAACCACCAGATGTCGTGAGTGTTGTGTGTAGGCAAAGTGACAACCCTAGCGTGAATGTGCATAATCGAGACCAAGTGCGGGTAGTTCGAAAAACCCGCGCAGCTAGGAGATGCTGATACAATTCCTCGCCAGTCTGCCTGCGACCACGAGCGTTACAGCACGCTCGAAACGTCAGGAAAATAATAAAAGTAAGTGTACGCGATTAAGTCCCGTTTTTATCATAATAATAAGATCTAGACGCCTTTACCACTACGATGTAAAAGTAAGTTCTAGACGCCTTTTCCACTACGATGTAAAATAAGATCACGGCCTGTTTCACCTGTTTGTGACTGCATCGCTATTGAAACGTTGCAAAAAGTAGCGGTGTACGGTTTTTTAGTGTCCTAACTAGCATGTTAATTAGGATTCTTACTTTTTTCAATAACAAAGGAGGGTGGGCAAATTGGCCTTATGACCAATAAGTTAAGATATGTCACTGGATAGTTTATTCTAAGTTCTAAAATTTTTACTATGACAGGTAGCCCCAAATCTTTGTGTAAAAAAAGTTAACGAAGCATAAAGAAGCAAGCGAAGTTTAACGGCCTCCTAGCCTAGTTGGTAGTGACCCGCACACCCGTGACAGTGAGCAGGTGGTCCCGGATTTGAATCCTGGTCAGGGCATTTATTTGTGTGTTTATCACGGATATTTGTTCCTGAATTATGGATGTTTTCTATGTATTTAAGTATTTATATGTATATATCTATTACATATATCGTCGTCTAGTAGGAGTTTCTGTTGGGGGAAAATAGTGCAAAATGACGTTACGTTAATGTATTGTTTGTCGCCTACCTACTGTTTTCCGTAGCGATACGCAATGTTTTTACTTTTTTGTTATTATATTATAGCGATAGGCTTCGACAGTTTTTACCTATTAACTGGAATATTTTGCTGGTCTGTCACTCTGACGTCCTCCGATAAATAGCTGCCAGATGCCTGGATCTAGCAATAAGTTTAAAATAGTAAACTAATTAGAGGGGTTCTCTGCTCTCATTATTGCGTCAACGTATCTGAAGTGGCCAGCTCCTTAAGTCAGTAGAATGTATAAGTTCCCATATGAACTATGAGACTTCTCTTTCTGGACAATACTTACTAGACGACAAGCATATTTAATTTTATATTTATCTTCATACCTACTATCCCAATCCCACATAATCATATGGTCACTCTACTTAGAATGAGATGCAGCCCCCTACATTACCCTCTCTTTCGGCCTCACTTTTGTTGGAATGTGTGTATACGCCTTAAGCAATATATATGGCAACCCCTAACCTCTGTAATCTATAGACAAAGTCTATTTTGTCTATCTCTCTTTCCTTTTGACGACCGAACAGAGCAGACGCTATAATGTGAGTTCTACAATTATAATTTAATTAATATATAATGTGAGTGGTGCACACCCAATAAAGATGTGACTCTGAAGTGATCTTTTAATACCTAGCCCAACTGAATTCTGATTGGATATAAATAAAACTCAGTGACAATCCGTCACAGGTTAAGGGCTCAGGGTTTTATTAAATTTCAAGAAGAACAACCATCAATACATATTAAGTATATTAAAAGATCGAGTGCAATTTTTTTTGGGCTGGATAAACTTCATAACTGTTATAATGGAGTCCGTCGCTACATCATCGTCGAGACATAACCTCAACGGGCATGTGCAAACTATAGAGAAGTTGATTGGTACATCGAATTACCACACGTGGAAATTTACTATGAAGAACTTGCTCATCTTGGAAGGTTTGTGGAATGCTGTCGAGGGCAGTGACGCTGATGGCGACCATAAAAACCGTGCGTTAGCACGTATCTGCCTTTCAATTAACAAAGATTTGTATCAATATGTTAGAAATGTAACTACACCTGCAGAAGCTTGGACGAAATTAGCAGACGTATTTGAAGATAAAGGTTTATACCGCAGGGTTTTGTTACTGCGAAAACTCCATGGAATCCAATTCGCTGATCATTCATCTATGTCGAACTACATAGAAAATATAACAACTATCGTGCATCAACTCCAAGACATCGGACGGACTATTGAGGATGCCGAGGTGGCCGAAATTCTTCTCAGTGGATTACCGGCTGAATATGACACTGTAGTTTCGAATTTATCTACTGCGGCAGCAGCGGACAAATTGACCAGCGAAGTGATCAAAACTCGATTGCTCCAGGAATATTCCAGGAAATCTTCAGCGGACACTACAACCGCCTTCATTAGTAAGAAGACTATCGTCTGTGATTTTTGCAAACGGCATGGCCACTCAAAGGCCAGATGTTTCAAGCTGAAGTCGAAGAATAAGAAGAAGGCTGCAGGCGGTGATGCTGACAGAACAAATCTGGTTGCTGCGTTTATGGCCGGAGATTCACAAGAAGATTTTTATTTAGATTCTGGTGCAACTAATAGCATGGTTACTGACAGAAAGCTGTTAACAAATACAAAGTCATGTAAATCAAATGTCATAGTTGCAAATAGTAACACTATTACTTGTGAGGCCACAGGAAAACTGCAACTCTCATTGAAAGACGAGGTAAGCCCACTAACATTGTCGAACGTCATGTATGTGCCTAGACTCTCATGTAACTTGATTTCAATTTCTAAGTTAGTTGAGTCTGGCTACAGCGTCTGGTTTAATAAAAAAGGTTGTAGCATTTATGAGAGCAAAGCCACTAATTTTGACAAGCCCGTTGCATGTGCTACTTGTTCTAATGGTTTATATAAGTTAAATGTGCCTGTATGTGTCACTAACAAGACCTCACCCGTGGAACACTCTTTGTTCCTGGAAGCTAGCCAGGAATCACCGAGGGCCACTTTAGCTGCCGATGTCCCAGTGCAGCTTTGGCATTCAAGACTTGCGCACCTGTCCATAAAAGGTTTGAAAGGTTTGAGGGATAGTGCATGTGGTATAATGTTTCAGGATGAAGACATCAAGAGCTGTACTGCTTGTCTTGAGGGGAAGATGTCGGCCGCATCCTACCCTAAGGGACAGGCGAAGCGAGCTGATGAAGCATTACAGCTGATCCACAGCGACGTCCTGGGGCCTATGCAGGAGCCAAGCTGGGGAGGCAAGAGGTACCTTGTCTGTTTCACCGACGACTACTCAAGAAAAACATTTGGATATCTAATGAAGGAAAAGTCTGAGGTAATGTCACATTTTATTACTTTTAAATCACAGGTAGAAAAGCAACTTGGGAAGTCAATTCGAATTTTAAGGTCGGATTGTGGTGGCGAATATGTTAATAAAAAATTCTCTAATTATTTAATGAAGGAAGGAATCATACACCAAAAGTCTGTTCCTTACTGCCAAAGTCAGAACGGCGTAAGTGAAAGAAATAACAGAATTATTATGGACAAAGTTAGGTGCATGCTTAGTGAGTCAGGTCTCTGCAATCGTTTTTGGGGGGAGGCAGTTATGACTGCCATTTATTTGAAAAATAGATCCCCAACATCTGCTTTAGCAGGACGTTTGCCTGAAGAGGTTTGGACCGGATCCAAGGTTGATCTTCGCCACCTACGTGTGTTTGGCTGCACTGCATATCACCTAACTCCATCACAGAAGCGACAAAAGTTAGATGCCAAGAGTAAACAGGCTATTTTTGTTGGCTACAGTGAGACCTCTAAAGGTTATCGTTTATGCGAACCTTCTAGTCCCAAGACTGTGATATTGTCTCGTTCTGTGACTTTTTTAGAGAATAAATTTTATTATAGAAGTCGACCGAATAATTTTAATGATAATTATTATTTATTTACATCTGACAATTTAATAAATGATAATAAAAATATTGAGACACATGAAAATCGTAATGTTGAAATTTCTAATAATAGTTTTGAAGCTAACAATGCTCTTTCTGAAATTTCAGTTGGATCTGATGGAGGTGATGAGGAGTACCAGTCATTGACCGAGCCCGACTCTGACGATTCGGCCGATGGTGGGCGCGAGGAGCGACCTACACCGTCTCGGCCAACGTCCTGTGAGGCGGAAGTGGTGCAGTGTGAGCCCTACTTCAGCGACAGCTCTGCTGACGATGAGCGCATGCAGCGCCTTACATCGTCTGAGCAGCCGTCATCTGGAGGGGAAGCATTACTGGAGGATGAAGCCTCGGTTGGTACGTCCGATCGTCCTGTCCGTGTCAGGCGTCCCCCACAAAGGTATGGCGATTATGATTTTTCAATGTTAGCTCAACCTACCTCATTTGAGGAACCACAGTCATATCACGAAGCCATTGCATCACCATATCATAATGATTGGATGAAAGCAATGCAATGTGAATATGATTCGTTGGTTTCAAATAAGGTATGGACTTTAGTCGATAGACCTACTAACAAAAACATAGTCAAATGTAAGTGGGTGTATAAGTTAAAGCATGATGCCGATGGGAATTTCGATAGATACAGGGCGAGGCTTGTCGCCAGGGGCTTTACACAAAAACAGGGTGTAGACTATAATGAAACATATGCTCCCGTCATTCGCCACTCGTCTATGAGAATATTGTTTTCCTTGGCCAATCAAATGGATTTGGAAATTGATCATCTTGATGTAGCCACAGCATTCTTAAATGGACACCTAAATGAGGTTATATACATGGAACAGCCTGAAGGATTCTGTAATGGAAACAATGATAAGGTTTGTTTGTTACATAAAAGTATATACGGCTTAAAACAAGCTAGTAAAATGTGGAATGAAAAAGTAAATAATGTACTTGTAAAAAATGGCTTTAACCAGTCTATATGTGAACCATGTATATACACTAAAAAGTCTGAACGTGATTTTGTCGTTATTGCGCTTTATGTAGACGATTTTTATGTTCTTTACTCTAAAAATAGCTTAATTAAAGTCCAGTTATTGAACGTTTTAGAGAAAGAATTTAACGTTAAAAATTTGGGTCCATTGAGGAATTGCTTAGGCATTAGAGTTACAAGAAATAAGTCAAAAGGTACCTTGTGTCTAGATCAAACAGAATATATTAAAAAACTTTTAATTCGTTTCAAGATGCAAGATTGTGAACCCATTGCAACGCCTATGGCTTTAAATTGTAGACTGACTGTACCTAATAACGATAGTGCTCAAATACTAAATGAGACCTATGATTATAGGCAACTTGTAGGTAGTCTTATGTACTTATCTGTTTGTACGAGACCAGACATCTCCTTTGCTTGTAGTCAGCTAAGCCAGTTTAATAATAGCTTTGATAGGTCGCACTGGATGGCAGCAAAACGTGTACTTAGGTATTTAGCTGGTACAATTGATTACTGTTTATATTATATAAAAAGTGTTAATTGGAATTTAGAGGCATACACTGACGCAGACTATGGTAATGACCTTATTGACAGAAAATCGTATACAGGTTTTGTCATAAAGCTAGGTAATAACACCATTAACTGGGAATCACGTAAGCAAAAATGTATTGCACAGTCGACAACTGAAGCCGAATTTTTGGCAATAGGCGATGTATGTAAAGATGTCTGTTTCATTAAGAATTTGCTTACCGAAATATTAAACAAACAAATAGCTTGTACCGTTTATAATGACAACCAGAGTGCTCAAAGACTTTTGGAATGTAAAGAATTTTGCCATAAACGAACGAAGCATATTGATATAAGATATCACTTTGTTAAAGATTTAATTAGGAAAGACTGTATTTCCGTTAAGTACCTTTCAACTGACAACATGATAGCTGATGTATTGACCAAACCATTGTGTACGCAAAAACATTGTAGCTTCATTTCTGACATGAATATTATTATGAAACATGATGTCTCTCTATAGTTTAATGTATTATCATGTGTTAATGTTTGAATTTAACTGTATCATGACGATATCCTAATGAGGTTTTTTTTTATTTTATTATATATGTAGCCCTGACATATATTTCCATGTGAATATAAATTATACATGTTATTGACATGATGTCTCTTTATTGCAGAGTTTTTATTTTATTTTTATTTGGAATATATGGATGTTACGTCTCTATGATGTAGAGAAGTTTAGCCTTATATGATATTGACTTGCATTATATAGTACAAATGTTAAATAATTTAGATAAATTATTTTTCTTGACACTATTGCTGTAAGGCCTAAGGGGAAGTGTTGGAATGTGTGTATACGCCTTAAGCAATATATATGGCAACCCCTAACCTCTGTAATCTATAGACAAAGTCTATCTTGTCTATCTCTCTTTCCTTTTGACGACCGAACAGAGCAGACGCTATAATGTGAGTTCTACAATTATAATTTAATTAATATATAATGTGAGTGGTGCACACCCAATAAAGATGTGACTCTGAAGTGATCTTTTAATACCTAGCCCAACTGAATTCTGATTGGATATAAATAAAACCCAGTGACAATCCGTCACAACTTTATGGTCGAAGTATGACCTCCAGATTGTATTTAACTTCATGGTTTGAGCTGAAACGTTACTATGTAGGTTTTTTGAAGTTCTTGTATCGCTCTATAGATTATGAAGGTTTTATAACTGTCGATGATTAGGTATGTGTCATGTTTTTGTTTTTATGCGTTTTCATGTTTTTTTGTGTCATTTTAGTTCATTTATCATTATCACACAGCGATTAGACATTTTCCGTCATACAAAAAGTTGTAGAATATGAAAAAACCTTTCCAATGATATATGGCTTGTCATTTGTCATTATTGGTTTCTAGGCCAGAGTCATAAAGCTCTATAAATGGAGTACGCTTCGCCTCATCTTTCCAAACAAAAAAGTCTGCCAAAATCAGAGGGGGGCGAGGTAGCACGCATGTGATGTTTTCTAGTCAAAGGTACATCATTGTCCGTTGTTAATACAGTTTATTTCTAAATGATTTTTTATGGCAGCAACGCTTTATTGACAACCGACAAAGATGTACCTTTGACTTGACAATACCAAACATATTTGACATATTCTTTTTATACTTAATAAAAATAAATAAATAAAGCATTTATTCACATTAACAGTACATGTGTAGTTTTATACAACCTCCGCCAAACCGTATAACGGTTTGTTGGCAGAAATAGGCTCCCTTTTATTATGTTACTGTTATACATAAATTGCTCATGAACTTATTTAAATTACATTTAATAATACAAACTATTTAAGTAGGTACTAACTTTAAACAATAGAAAAATAAAAATGTAAGCTCAACAAGAGAATACTAACTTAAGACTAATTGATTTTCAAATTGCTTTAACATAAGCTTTTTTAATTTTGATTTAAATACACTTTTGCTGGTGCTTTTCTTAATAGGCAAAGGTATATCGTTATAAATTTTGGGAACAAGATAAAGTCTGGTCCTCTCACCATAATAATTGACTACTCTAGGTACAATCAAGGCTTCATTAGCTAATTTTCTACGCAACAGTGGATTCGTCACAGGGACTTTAAACACACTAGACCCATATTGTTCTAACGCGAGCTGGAACGATACTCTCTCAGAGACCGGCAACATATTACAGTTAAGAAATAATTTATTGTAATCGTCCCTACAGATTTGTTTTGTCTTAATATCCACTAAAGCTTTCATAAACCTAATCTGTAAGTGCTTAATTTTATCAAGATAGGTTTTAAATGTTCTACCGTACGTGCCAAGTCCATAAGAAAGTATCGCGTCAGCAAGTGCATAATAGACTGTATACAAGGTAGCTTTATCTGCGAAAAACTTCATAACACTAAATGGAGCAATAGATAGTCGACTGTACATACGTTAACATATGGTTCATTATTGGATGCAGTCTTTGTAAATGTCAAACAAAAAAGCCAAGGATCATTTTTGATTGTATTTTCAAACAAAATATAGAAGACAGCAATCCTTAAGCGCGTTAAATATGGAGAAATGTCAAGCGTCAAATAGTTACTGCCCGTCAGAAAGAAAACGATTGTCATTGAATCGATTCTGTAAACGAAGCTTGATTTTCGATTTAGGTTAAATCTTTTATTACAAAAATAATGATAAATTAAGTAAAACTTTACTTACATCTGAAATGGTATTTCATCTTTTTGTAAACTAGATGAAATATAACATTTTTTACATCCAAAAACAGCGCATAAGGGCATTTTCACGGAGCTTGTTATCCATCGACAGCGATGACGAAAGTGCGTCACATTCGATTATTGAAATAGTTTTTATAGATGTACTAGATTTTCCTGCCAATACTTTTGACAGAGGGGAAATGATACCTAAGGCCTCGGTTTAGAACTCTCTGGCCAGAGTGCATACAAATCTGCCCATCCTCCTTTACTTGCTAAATGCGGTTACACTTGACTAATTTTATAAATCATTTAGGAAGCTAACTAGGACAAGTGTAACAGGGCTTTTACCCTTAAGATCTAGAGTCGGTGCGGAAAGAGAAGTGTCGTAGAATGTATTAGCTTTTATACCCCGTTTACATGCAGCCCTTGACGCTGCTCCTCGCGCTACCGCCATTATTGAGCTGCCCACCGTAGCAGGGATGTGAGAAACGTGTATTCACATACTGCTCTACCACTCACTTCGTTTCTGACTTGCAACAATGGCAGACGCCAACATAGATGATGTTGCTGCGTCGGCATTGTGTATTATTGCGATAAGCAATTATGTAAATATTATAAACAAAAGTAAAAAATTGCTTGCATAGAAGATTGGATGGATGATGATGGTAAATGATATCTATTCATCGCAATTACGACGCCTGTTTTGAGTGCTCGGCAAGCACAGAGCGAACGAGCTGCATGTGAACACGCAGTCGTGCTGGTCGTCCTTTGCCTTCCGCACAAAAAAACCGCTCTTTTGGGCAACGTCGGGCAGCGTCAGCAGAAGTATCGTGTTTACATACTGCTCTTGCCCACTCCCCTCTCCACTTTCCTGCTCACTGCCGTGGAAGTGGGCTGCATGTAAACGGTGTATTAAGATCCCATATACACCGTGTCCAAAAAGTTCGAATACACTTTGGAGGTCTTATAACTTTTTTGTACGAATAGTTATTGTAGTGAAATCTGTATTTTATTAAAGCTATACTAATATACAAAATATGCTGCAAATATTTTGGACTAACTCCACCTCTTACCTATTTTACTAGCTGACTACATTTTTCAACTCAATCTCACGCGGCACGCACCGCTTTCAAGGTTATTTCGTCCCAAATATGCTCGATATCTTTATTTTCACTGTCCATATTTGCTATTTTATAATAATGTGACCTACAAGTGCCTACAAGGCATGTAAAAACATACCAAATCAATGTAATAAACGCAAATCTGGAGAATGGAGTGGCCGTTTACTTTCGGCAATATAATCATCGAAATTAGCTTTTCTCAAAGCTTGAACAACGTTTGGACTGTTTTGAGCACAATTTTGTGATAAAATAATTTAATTTTTATTCCTAAACACAGTTTTCAAATTTTCAGGAGCGTTTTTCGACGAAAACCTCTGATTTATAATTTTCATTATTAATGTGCGACTTTATCGGTAAATATAACGAAATTTGGCCCCACATATTTATAGACGGAGAGCTGGCCACGGCAGGAATGACACAATAATGAGAGCAAAGAAATTGATATAGTTAGACTGCTATACTATTGTTATTACCTATACTGGCAATCTGTTAAGCCGGGGGGTTCAAGAGTAGCAGACCAAAAAAGTTGTTTAAAAATCTTGGGAACGACGCAATACTGAGAGTTCTTGCTTTAGTACGATATCGTGGCATTTGATGTATATAATTGGAATATAACGTGGACGATGTCTCAGTGGGGGGAAAAGAGGCAGGTTGAAGTTAAATGCATTTATACCGGACGCCTGCGGTTTATTTTCTTCTGATCTGTGAAAACTGTTTGTAATTAATCAGGCGCTCGAATAAAACTTATTAGTTGACAGCTTTCCATGCCAAGACGATATTACCGATAGTTATTTCTAAATAGGAAATCGACTTTAACAGCCAGGATTCTCGGTTTAAATTGTTATGGAAAAATATGTGACATATTAGGTTTTGTTCTGATAATGAACTTAGCTTACAAAGCCACATTATAATACAGCTACTCGTCACTAGATTGCGCTAATATCTACTAAACATAGACAGGGTATGACATTTGAATTCCAACTGCTGACCCAGCACGGGTGAGCAGTAGATAATTAACCAGTATAAGTGTGCCGCATTGTTACGAATCTCGCGGTCATTTTACACTGGCAGTTAGAGAAGTTGGCTCGCCAAGGGGCGCACAACCATTAGGAAATTACGGATATATGGCTGCCTAATTTGTCGATAAAAATATTAACCCTTAGCAATATTTTGACCATTGAATACTTAGAGAATTCAACCACCCTGAGTCGCCATTGACAGGCGTTCCGTTCTGCCGAAAACATATGACCAGTGGTCATACACATGTATGGACTGACGTTTATCTAACGTAGCTACGTACGAATAGCCATACATTTGACGTTCCCCTCCACCGCAAAAATCGGCAGACTTTTTTTGTATAGAAAATGACAGACATGGCTACTCCATCCGGGTTGAAGTCTCTAAGTTGAATACCGATTCTGATAGCCATCAGCAATAAAAGAAAAGTAATTTCTTATTTTATTATTATATTCTCTTTATTTATCCTTCTTCTTAGGCTAGGTTTTTTTTACAATATCAATATAAAAGTAATGTTGGAAATGTCATTGTGATAGTTGCCTTCCCCATTCATTTTAATTACATTAAGTAAGATTTAAACAAGGGTGTACAGAACCAAGTGACAGCTTACGTTTACGGGGTTGTCAAAATCCCCTTCGTTTATTTGCTGCATAACCACAGGTAAGATAAAATATTTATGTAGTTTATAGTAGTAGAATTAGTTGAAATAACGGTTAGATTGGGCAAATTAAGTAATAAATCTTACATTTATGTATTTTTGTATTAAAATTTCTGATGTATCAGGTAGATTAGGGCAGGTCCAGCAATCAAACTAATCGCGTACTTGTCAACCCTAGATAATCGACAAGAAAAAATGTATGTAGAATGTAGACGTCATGTGCCACCGTTCATATGTCAAAGTTCTGTCAAACACTGATTTGACTGAAGATTGAAGAGAAATGGCATGAAACCTTTAAAGAATGAAGATTAACAAATAAATTACGCTTCGAAAATGGGTATTTTATTGGGTAACAAGACACGAGACATTTTATTTTTGTAAACCTGAAAATGGGTTGAGTTTTCACATGAGCATTGTTTAGCTTTACTCGTTTTAATATTATATGTCGATGCTTATCCTTAATCATGAACTTTTATCGATATAAATATCGACTTTGCGCAGCATTTGAGTAGCGAGTATTTAAAGTGACAGAATGATAGAAAGTTCTAGATAAATAAATAGTACTATTCATAGATTATATAATTCTTCAGATGGAGTACTGCTAACAACATTTTGTGGTTCCATAATGAGCCAGTGTCCTCGTGGTTACGCACTACACACACATACGCACAACAATAATGAGCCGCTCCCCCGACAGTCGCGTCCAAACGTCTATGCAGTCAAGTGCTGTTAAAAAATAATTAAAATATGCCGTCGTGCTTTGTCAAATGCTGCAGAAATGCCACCGGTCAAACGAAAAAAACGGATGGGGTAACTTTTTACCGTTAAGTAAACAATTCATTGCGTAATCATATTAAAAATTAGTAAATTCGTAAACTATTAACTTCACGGTAGTGGTGTTGCCAGGTGGTTGAATAGGGAAACTTCCCGAACGTAAGGGGGTCTATAATCGCCGCGATATGTTGTCAATACGATATTGACGTCACCACTCCTAACTAGACGTTTCATATTCGTTGAAAACGTGCGTGAAACGTTTTCAACGAATATTATAACGTTACCTAATAGTTAATAACTTTTATGCTTTTGTGAGCAAATTATTTTTTATTATTTTTTGAATACAATTTGTAAATAAACAAAATTATATATATCTTAAAATTATTCCAAAAACTTCGTAAAACAAAAAGCCCATATCTAAATTTCCCTCCCCCTAAATCGTGTTACGTAATAAATGAATACGTTATAACACTTTTAGTTGTCTTCGTCTTAGCGAGGGCACTGCCGTGCCTCCAGATTAAAAAGGTATAAAGTATGCTGAAAATAATAGTATTGGGACGACAAGAGAGGCCACTACACTCAACAGTATTCGTGTAATGTTAATAAATAGTAAATTTGGATTTTTTTTAATTTTACCTTTTAGTCGCCTCTTCTGAAATATATTTCATCAAATTTATTAAAACAGGTGCTTATTCATTCTATTTAACCATATATATTAATAATCAAATTTTTTAAATTCAAAAATACTGCAGTAATAATTGGGAAAATTTGTATTACATGGCTACACTCGTCTGGGCACATACATTCAAACCAGCCGCCATCTTGCGTCACAGTTTGTTGTACAGGCATGCTCCATCCTTTTAATTTATTCATCCAAGGTACTATTATTTACTTGGTGGTACTACCAATGCGCAACAGATTACCTCACTAAGATTCCGCATTATATCGTTAATGAAGGCTGGCAGTCGTTATCTATATGCTGTTTCATTTATTAAATATTGAGCCGCCTGTCGCACCAGTGGATTGTAGGTTATGTACAATATTTGAAACTACAAAACCTAACGCCTACTCAATGAACTCGATTCATTTATCATTTTGTGAGAAAGATTGGCGCCATTCGTATGTGGGAACACTCATACTTTGGCCATATATCGATTTTAAAAACACGTTGACACATTATATTTTGTATGGAAGATTCCCTGTCATACGCTTAGAATACTCTCGAAGAATGGTAACAATAACACTGTTAGTTTCCTTGAAAGGAGAGGTTTTTGATAACTACGGACTCTGCATAGGTTTAATAACTTCATGCCCGTGAGTACCAAAAAGCTGCTTGTGCAGGCCTTAATTTTTCCTATTATAGACTAAGCTGATGTGTGCACTACCAACATTTCCCAGCCTTCCCTAAACAGACTCGATCGTATATTAAATAATAGAAAACGCTTTATTTTCGGCTTGCATAAATTAGATTACGTCTCAGGTTATCGTTACCAACTGTACATTAGTTTTGGGATATCCCTTAGGATTTAGGATTTTTACTGTATAAATTTCAAACGGCTGTACTTACTTGTGTTTAGTCACTACACAATATAATCAAAGACTAAATATTTTCATTATACCTTATTGATAATATAAAAAAATAGCCATTTTAAAAATCGTTTTCCTACCTGCACTCAATTTTCTATTCTTTAAAACAATAGATTATTTTTAATTAGTAGGTACAGTCGCCACCAAATATATCGGAGTGGCCAAGGTACTCAAAAATATCTGAACTTACACTTTATCGCCTTGACAATAGAGGCGTTGTTCAGATATTTGTGACCACCTTGGCCGCTTCGATATATCTGATGGCGGCTGTACTTAAATTATTAACGCTAATATATGTAGTGATTACGCGAGTCGTTTTGTATGCTCAATCTAATGTGCAACATAAGTTGTGCGGTTATTCCCACCAATAGTTGTGTGCACCTTGGCGAGCCAACTGCTCAAACTACCAGTGTAACATGACCGCGAGATTCGTAGCAATGCAGCACACTTATACTGGTTTATTTTCTACTGCTCACCCGTGCTAGGTCAGCAGTTGGGATTCAAATGTCATACCCTGTCTATGTTTAGTAGATATTAGCGCAATCTATTGACGAGTAACTGTATTATGATGTGGCTCTGTAAGCTAAGTTCATTATCAGAACAAAACCTAATATGTCACATATTTTTTTATAACAATTTAAACCGAGAATCCTGGCTGTTAAAGTCGATTTCCTATTTAGAAATAACTATCGGTAATATCGTCTTGGCATGGAAAGCTGTCAACTAATAAGTTTTATTCCAGCGCCTGATTAATTACAAACAGTTTTCACAGATCAGAAGAAAATAAACCGCAGGCGTCCGGTATAAATGCATTTAACTTTAACCTGCCTCTTTTCCCCCCCACTGAGACATCTTCCACGTTATGTTCCAATTATATACATCAAATGCCACGATATCGTACTAAAGCAAGAACTCTCAGTATTGCGTCGTTCCCTAAATTTTTAAACAACTTTTCTGGTCTGCTACTCTTGAACCCCCCGGCTTAAAGCTGCCAGATTGCCAGATTAGGTAATAACAATAGTATAGCAGTCTAACTATATCAATTTCGTTGTTCTCATTATTGTGTCATTCCTGCCGTGGCCAGCTCTTAGTCCATTAACTGAACCCCACACTACCACCAATAGTTCCCTCTGGAGTCTGGGAACATTAACCTCATGGTTTAGGCTGTTTTTTATACTTGCTTTTGCTACGACCGTTTTGAGCATTGTAAGGCTATTTTAATTCAATGAGTTTCTCGTCAGAAAATCAACTCCTTCCTGCGTGCCAGGAATGTATTGAGTTGGATTATGTACTCTAATTTTCTCGATTGCTACGGAAAAACGATGAACTTCACGTTTATTGTAGCTATGATATCCAGGATCCACCTCCAAAATACCACGTAAGGATCTCCTCAAAATTTTCAGATCGGCAGTTGATTTTTGGATAAAGCGGCTTTTGTCCTCTAAACTCGCACTCTCACGATATTTAGTATTTTAATGGTTCTAGCTGCGTAGCTGACCAGATTTTTTCCTGTCTTCTAAAGAGGAGCTATTTTAAGACCTTCTCATTGTTGTGTAAACGAGATTGCGTTTGATTCCAAAAAGTTTTACCGCCTTGAAAAAACACCTTTGCAGTCGCCATTACGAAATTTTGTACTAAATTGTTAATCGAAAGTACTTCATTGAAGAGTGAAGACAAATTTCAAGTCCTTGGCGTTTTTTACTATTACATTATGTTCAAGTTAACTTATTCTTTAGATTAATATAATAAATGGATGGCCTGCAGCCTGTATGCCTTCAGGGTCAACGCAAAAATATGTGTATTCGAACTTATTGGACAGGGTGTAAACCACGACACTTCTCTTTCCACACACATTCACTTGTTACCTAAATACTCTTTTCAATGACAAATACTGGCCAAAACTGACGTTATGAATAATATCATTAATGACAGCGAAATTAAAATATTATTGTCAATCTTTTGTTTTTGAGAAGAATACGGATTTCTATTTCGATATCCCTTTATATTTTTTAATAATGGAATCTGAAAAGGTTTACGAGTATCAAGAAACAAACACGGACAAAATCGCAGCAATCCAAGAGGACCGGTATGAAGAAGATAGCATAGCAGGCACCAGCAGTAAGCAATATATTATGACCACTAAAAGTTCCAAAAGAATGTCACGCAAATACGCCAACTTGCCGAAACGCCCTCAGCTTACAAGACAAGCGAAAAACAGCGCCATACGACGAATCTCTATAATATGCAATAAGAAGTTAATAAGCATTTTGTACATTCGTCCTAAGATTAAGAAGATTTATAAAAAGAGCGCTGAAAAACCAAAAAAGGTCAATGTTGGACGTAAAATGAACAAGAGACTAGGACCTAGAAATTCGTCTGATTGTAGTTGTGAATCTAGCAGCGATAGTCACTCTTCGTGCTCTTAATTTTGCCTACTAAGCGACTCGTACATGGAACTGATAGGAACCTTATTAGGTATGTAACTTTAAGAGTCGCTCCAATGAAAAATATTCCATCGTATTCAGAACTAACATAGGCGCCTGTCCAGGGGACGCCATATACAAAATAATTATACTGAAATTTAATCCAGTGAATTGGCCAACTCTGCTGGGGCCCGTCTGAATAGACGAAGAAGAAGACTAAAGAAGTTGTTACTCTTGTAATTTTTCATAACTCGACTAGTATGCCGTTTGTTAAAATTTTTAGTCGGTACCTAATTCGTTTTACCTTAGCTATTTTGCATGATTTATGTATTTAATAAACGTACAATTGTAAGTAAATATTTTATTTTTATTGCTGTGTCCCACTGACTCGCGCTTTCGTAGTGAAATTGTTAATTCTGTAGTCAAGAAAAGTTATGATATAATGCTATTTGTCTTATGCTATTAAGGTTCTGATAAACTTGAACATTCCGCTCTGGCCACGTGGTCCTACCGCTCTTGTCCTACCGATCGGACCACATGAACTTTTTTTTCCGATTGATCACACTGTTAAATCGGACTATTGAAACTGTAATTTTCTTAGACCACGTGGTCCCACCGATCGGACCACATGAACTTTTTTTTCCTATTGATCCGACTGTTAAATCGGACTATTGAAACTGTAATTTTCTTAGACCTTAGAGGCTGAATGTTTTCAACCGACTTCAAGATTTCCAAGGAGGAGGTTATCAATTCGTCGGGATCTTTGTTTTTGCTATATATTTTTTTATATATGTTCACCGATTATACGAAGACGGCTGGACCGATTTGGAAAATTCTTTTTTTGTTTGAAAGAGTATACTTCACAGTTGGTCCTATTGTAACCAGGTCAGCATCTGATGATGGGATCCTGGAGAAATCGAGGGAACTCTTCAACTATTATAGGCACACCTATAGTGATTTGAGTATTTTTTACAGCAGCTCGAGCATTTGCTTTTGGAGAGGTGGATGCTAAGTGAAGTCGGTTATTTTTTGTTTAAAATTATTGTCTAGTGTTTTTTTTGTGTTATTTGCTGTATAATAATAGTGCAACTTATTATTAATAAATTATTAATCATCCTAAAATGTGTCACAAATACACTAAAAATTTCTCTGTCTATGGTCTAAGCTAAGTAAGTGAGAAACATCCTCGGTCAGTGTACAAAAGGCGGGGATCCTTACTACCGATTTTGAGGCAAAAAATCTAAGGGTCCTTTGATTTCTTTGGACTTTTCCACTGAGGCAGAATTGACGGAGCTCCGCTATTGCGGAGCTCCTACTTCGCGTTATGTTGGCGCTACGCGCCTATAGAAGAAACCTAACCAACCTAACCTAACCAAAACCTTGAATAGCTCTGTAACTATTCTGTTCATGTGGTCCGATTGGTAGGACGAAGCGGAATTACAATTCCCTGTAGTCCGATTAATCGGAAAATAAGTTCTTGTGGTCCGATCGGTAGGACGAAGCGGAATTGTAATTCCTGGTAGTGCGATCAATCGGATCAACTGGAAAAAAGTTCATGTGGTCCGATCGGTAGGGCAAGAGCGGTAGAACCACGTGGCCAGAGGGGAACATTCTAGCGAATGTTATATTACAGCTTGAAACTCACAAAATAAACGGGAGCGCTCTAGCGAGCGTTCAAGCGAATGGATCGTAACTTTGCTTCAAATTTTTTATGAAATACATACATACTTAATAGAATGATCGTGATGTTCTGAGAGATGTTTCGGTCTTTCGTTGTTCAGTTAACCAGTTTAAAAACGGCGAGCGCTCGTGTATGATACTCCCTAGCACGACCACGGAGCCTTTTGTTATTTCTTTTGCGATACAAATTCATGAAAAAAAAAGTACTATTTTGTACTTTAGGTAAAAAAAATTGTACCCTTACGGTTTCGGCATAGCGACATAGCGATTTGCATGATCTAGTGTTTCGATGCTGCTGCAGAAGTTCTTCTATGAAAGAGACCTCCAATACCGCAGTCGTTTTTTGTACTTGGCTTTGGCATCATAATATTTTCGTGGTTAGGGATTGCAATCCGGTTTATCCGGAGTTCGAAAATCCGGATTTTTCGCTGATTTTGCAATCCGTTTCTAAATCCGAATTTTTCAGGCGAAATCCGAATTTTCGGATTTTTTGTTAAACCATGCAACAACTGCTTTTATCTACACTCATATGGTAAGTCCTCTAAAATGCGTACAAAAACCGTAGGCAATGACCAGCATTACAACAAACGATTTTACTATGATAAGTTTCTCATCTGTGGCAGTAACGTAATTTTAACTTTACATGCTCAAATATTGTTAAATTATGAGTTTCGAATTTGGAACAGCTGTCAAAACCAACACAATTTCAATGGGTTCCTATCACAGTATCCATAGATATTAACATTTTGTCGATACGAAACGTCAGTTCGATACATTTTTTGACATAAATCGCACGACATTTTGATCTCGGACGACATGAGAATAAGGACTTCGTTCGTTTGGCTATGATAAAAAAAAATCGCGACAGAAGTTTGTACGGCCGCCATTTCTGTTGTCAACTTGTCAGTTGTTTGTTGAAAATAATTTTTAATTGTGAAAATGTAAATGTTTACTATTAACTATATTATAATAATTAAATATAGTTTCCGTGTCAGTTCTAATTTATTTCTTTTTATTGATCTTACACCAGTGGGTATGTTTCAGCACTTGTATCTACCTAGTAATGCAGGTCATTTGCCTTCGGATTCTGAACCCATATTTGAGAACTTACAATATGTGTGTAGATAAAGTAATGTATGCAACTGTACATAATTAGACCTTAAAACACTCGTGTGATCCTATAATGAAACTCGCTGCACTCGTTTCATTAAACCCCACTCGTGTTTTAAGGCCTCTCATTATGTATCAGTTGCATAAACTACTATTAATACGTTTGAATTGTTTGAAATAATATCTTTCATTACCGTTGAACGCACATGTTACGTCTATTACCTGAAAACTACTGAAAAGCGCTCGGAGCGGGGAAGAAAGGGGATTTTCTCTCGCTCGCTATCTGGCTCGCTTGACTCTTGCTCTTGCCCCGCACCGCGCCGCCCGTGCGCGCGCTGCTGTTGTCGTTATTCGTTGTGTGTCAGACGGAAGGTTAGACACGGAACAAAACTTTCGATTTTTTTTAAAATCTGTCTATTCTCACCCAAACGGAAGCGACTAATACAGCCGTAGCCACACCAGAGGCACCTGATTTAGCTATTTTAGTACATATTGAGATGGTTGTGCATGAAAGCGGGGGGAAATGGGTCCTATTTTGTGTTCCATTTACAAGAACTTATTAGCAATCCCCCAACAAGTGTAGAGCCAGAGAGGGCCGTTTTCAGCAGCAGCAGCAGCAGGTATGCTGTGTAACCGATTAAGAACGCGGTTGAATGACTCTACACTTGACGCGCTTATGTTTTTAAGATTCCACTTTTTGGAGAAAGAGAAAGAGAGTATTTAGCCTAAGACTACTTTTTCTTCTTCTTGCTCCTCGTTCTTTCCTGTTACGCGGGGTCGGCTTTCCTTATTTTGATTTAGCCAAAAACTTATTTTTAAACAAAATTGAAGAAAATAATTTAATTTTTGTTTAAAATTTCCGTAGAAGTTGACATATAAAATGAATTAAAAAGACTGATTACTTCTTATAAGGTTGTTTTTTCTGTTATTTCTACTATTCCTAGTAGTAAGTAAAAAATGCTCCTAAATCCGGATTTTATCCGAACTCCGGATTTTGGCTTATAAATTATCCGAAAATCCGGATTTGATTAAGTATATGCGGATTTGCAATCCCTAGTCGTGGTCGTGCCAGGAAGGTACTCCCTGGCACGACTACGCGATATTTTTGCTTAATTTATAAGTCAAAGTAACGAAAATTAAATGCACTCAATTTGTACTTACTCCAAAAGTTCATTTCTGGCACTGGTGGTGGAAAAAAGGCATTTGAAATCTTAGGCATACAAACATTGGCGGGAAGAAGGTGACAAGTCGAGATGACAAATTTAAGAAATTTGAACTTAAAATACAATAACAATAAAATTCAAATTTCTTCAATGATATAGCTTGAGTTATCAAATTTTTCCCGCCGCGTACCGAGTGATAAAAAAAGTGAATTTTTCGGACCTTGGTGATAATGAGATCCCCTATTGCATAGTAAAACCTTAGGACTCATACATTATTCTAGGACGGGGAGCCACCTAAATTTAAGATGATGATGACTCGCCTGCGGCTCGTTTCATAAAACCACACTCGTATTTTAAGGACCCTTATTACGTAACAGTTACATAATAGTAGTTTATGTAACTGTTACGTAATAAGGGACTCTCGTGTGACACAACCAACTTTTCACCTCAGTAGTGAGAACATATTAAAGTTCAAATATGTATTTCGAATTTGTAATAGACCCCGAAGTATGAAGTGGCAGTTCATGGCCTTCACTAAATTAAAAAGCTACTTTGTCTCACTCCCTGGACGTCATTCCAGGGAGCGACGAAAGTCGCACTTTCGTCACTGTTTTTTCGCAGGGAAGTAGGCTTGTTCGAGCTTCTGAGGTGAAAATTATATTCCATCTTTTTGTAAACTATAGACATAGTAGAAAATTATATAGATGTCATATACAAAGGAAAAAGTGACCTAGGCCTCCGGTGCCCAGAGCTGGGATCGAACCAGCGTCTGTCTTCTGGATTCGCGGCAGACGCCCTAACCACTAGGCTACCCGGGTCACAGCGGCACCGACATCTATGTAAAGGAGATCGTCAATTTTTGTTAGGCGATTTGCCCCAGCTCATTAAGGTGCGTATAATTATGAAGTAGGTATCAAAACATTCGCCTTAATTTCTAGATCAGGACGGTCATAAAATAATCATGAAATCTAACGGGAAAATTGAGAAATCGGGGATGAAAAAACATGAATGTGATAAGGACAATATTTAAAAGCGTACATGTTTATGATTTACAGTATAACACAAAATAACTACCGGTTTTTTAAAGAATATCTACAAAATCTGACATGATAATGAAACGAAAATCATAATAAAATAATAAAAAGTCATATTTTGATCCTGCCGCTGATTTCTTGTATTTGGGTAAACAAAGATAATGACTGTCAAACCATCATTGCTACTATTAACTAAACAATTGTAGAACTTATTACAAACAGATAAGGTTTAGCTCTTTTAGTGCGCTACTACTAGTATCCATGAAGTTATAATTTTTAACTGGAGTATACTCTTGGGCCACAAAGTGAGGCCGAAAGAGAGTAATACAGGGAGCTGCGTATCGTTTTGACTTAGGGAGTTATGTCGTCATTAGACAATAATGCCAGCATGACAACAAGTCAAAATGTCAATGTGTGTCAATTTCGTAACGAGTGCGAGTGAGGCACCGCCACTATAATTTAAAAAAAAATAGAAATATAAAACATTTATTCGCGACAACAACAACATGCATACAAACATATTTAATGTAAGGATAATTATCCCCTCTATGGGACCGTTTTTTTTCTAATCACCTATGAACGACTGTTTTGCACGGTAATAAGGTTCATCTGTGGTTAGGGAAAAAATGCAACAATTACATCCACTTTTTATAAATCCATACGAGTATCAGACATTACTAAATTGAAAAAAAAAATGCGTTTCGTTATCGAAAGAGCATGATATAATGCCGTCATAACGCCCTAAGTCAAAATGAGACGCAGCTCCGTTTCTTTCGGCCCCACTTTGTGGCCGAAGAGTATACTCCAGTTTAAAATTATAACTTCATGCGGCAGACTTGGATGACGGTGACGTCATACATTGACAGTGTCAAACTAGAATAATAAACTAGATTAGCAAAGTAAACGTAACTCCTTTCTAAAAATGTCTGTTTCGTCTCAGTCCAGGTAAAGTTAACCTTATGTCAATGCTGTAAAGACGTTAACAACTTATTAAGCACTATTTGGATCGCGGAAGGATCAACGAAATTACTTTTTATTTTGTATTTCTAATTCCCGTTTCATTTTCATGAAATATTTTGTCTAGTTTCGTAATAAAATGGGTATTTGCTTAAAATTGCAGAACAAACCTTATACGAGACCATTATCGCTAGTGGGCCTGGAATTGACGGTCTCCTTTATGATTTATATAGTTAGGGGGATCAATGTTACTCTGTGTCCGTAGGAAACACCTTAGACAACCCTACACGTGATCCCTGGGTGGTGCTAAAAGAGCCCATCTGGACCTCGCAGCACTCACTGGATTTTCATTATCATCTGCTTTCCCATTACTACTACCCTAGGGATGAAATACCTATCTATATCCAGTGACATTACGATAAAAAAAAATTATATAGTAAAAATGAACAAATTAAAAATAGTTTGATTTGTTTTTCAGACATAATAGAACATTTATTACACCCAAAAACAATACACAAAGGCATTTTCACGGAGCTCTTCACCCACTGAAAACGACGAAATGCGTATAATCGATTTTTCAACTAGGTTTTTATAGATTGATATGTTTTTTCTGCGAATACTTTTAGCAGAGGGGAAATAGACCTAAGGCCTCTCCAGGTATAGAGATTTATGCCAACAGATGTTCTTTCAGCAATTTAAAGTCTTGACGTTTATTTTAGGGATACCCTGTATATATATTTAAATGTCCAATAAGGTGAAATAATACACTGTGACTATCTTAACATTAATATATTATTAATAATCTCAATCCTAACACACACAATTTCAATTTCAGTCATTCATAGCAACTAAAAGTTGAAAGCTCAAAACATGGCAAATCACATAATATTGTGATGAAATATATTTACAACTACCATAAATATAGAAATAAGATTATTATTTACTTATTCCACAAGAAACCATTGTCAAGTAACCAAGTGGGATAGAGTTTGTCCGAAAAGAGAAGTGTCTTGGTTTTTATTGGAGCTCATACATTCTACGACACTTCTCTTTTCGGACAGACTATACCTAGCACGCACTTATCATATTCCGACCAATGACGCGTAGTTTCAGTGTCCGCGAGGCAACTGGATGGCTCGCGGTATTTAAGCTCCCTACGTATTGTGGAACCACCCTGTGCAACTCGAACTGACCCACGTTGGACTTGGTTTTTCATTCTTCCCTCTCGATTTTCAGTATATTTATGTGATGAGGAACGAGCATGCAAATTGCCATTTACACCGGCTAGTCGGTTATCGATCCCTCAGAGTTGGCCGCCGGAAAAAAATGAGGGGCGAGATGAAAACCAAAGTCCAACATGGGTCAGTTCGGATTGCACAGGGCAGTTCCACAACACGTAGGGAGCTTAAATACCGCGAGCCATCCGGTTGCTACTCGGATACTGTAACTACGCGCCATTGCTATAATAACAGCAGTCGTAAACGTTAGAAACGGGCGTTTGAATGCAATATACCCGTGGTAAGTATTACCGTAGTTAGGGGCCCTTTTTCACGATCTCTAATGAGTAGATAAACTTTGTTATCTATTTACCAACCACCTTTGAAAACACTGAAAAATTATTTGACTCAACGTGACTTGAACCCGCGTCGGTAGGTTTAATTGGGGCAAATAGTCATGTAACTTTATGTTTATCGATGTGATTAATAGACCCCGTTATCGGAGGTGCAATTTGGTAGCTTGAAGTCCTGAGGGACGGGTAAAAATATTTGTGATGTCGATATCGATACTCGTCCTTTTTCTTGTCAATTAGTTTTATATACCATTTTTTGACTAAAATTTTACATGCTTTTTTTGTCACCCATGATAATCATTGTCATCAGAAGTAGAAACCATTATCAGTAGAACAATAACGATATGGTTGCTATTTTACTTTTCTAATGTTTCGAGTTGCAGGGCCGTGCCTGAACACTTTTGAAATAAACCTTACCCATACTGGCCACCTATACTGAAAATAAATTATTTTCGTCAATATATAGTCAATGTCATCTCACAACAATATTTCCGATTATTTAGCTGTATTTACGAGTATATTTTATTCGTATATAATATTTAATAATATTACTTCTCGCAGAATATCCTGAACTGTAAAAAAATTAAGATTGACAATTGTTATTTATAAAACTAAAAGTGTAAAAAAACATTTTTTTTAGTAATGTTTTACAAAATAAACACGTGTAATTAAAGTCTTAGACTCCCATTATGGTAAAGGAAAAATATCGACATACAGCTAGTATTTCAAAATAATTTTTACGCATCCCTAAGAATGTCAAGCTACCAAATTGCACCTCCGATAACGGGGTCTAGTGATTAATTTTTACCACTGAGTTAGGATATGTAGAGGTAACAGTCTCGAACAAGCTTTACCAAAAATTTGGCTCGTGAAAATTTGTAACCGGCCAGTGTTATACCGTAATAAGACTGTCAGAGAAACTGCTGTACAAGTCGTTCTTACAGCACTGTTGTGGGGCCATTTTTTGGGCTGATTGTGTATCCCGTTCTTTATTACATAGAGATGATATTGACATACTTAGTTTTATTTAGCTTGACCCTCTAGATTTATGTGCTTCAAATCTTGTAAATTGAATTTCAACCACTTCTTGGTGTCTGATCGAGTTGATCCGTAATTTACATGACAAATGCCAATGGAAATTATCGAGGTACAGTCTGCGATATAAGAGTGCACAAAAAATTTTTTTTTTTGGACTTGTTTCAGTGTTTTCGATGGTTCGTACACTTTGAAAATATTATGATCAATCTTGATAATAACACATTTTATATTGTATTTAATCCAATTAAACATGAGGGGTAGGTAAATTATATGGCCTTTTTGGCCTCAAGATCTCGTCACAAAAATATGTTTACACTTTTGCAACTTATTTTATTCTAATAAGTCGAAAAATGTATACATATTGGCTGTGTGAAACTTAAGCCCACAAGAGTGAGTAGGTACACAGGTACATGTACAGTCGCCATGAAATATATCGGAGCGGCCAAGGTACTCAAAAATATCTGAACATACACTTTATCGCCTTGACAATAGAGACGTTGTTCAGATATTTGTGACCTTGGGCGCTCCGATATATCTGATGGCGACTGTACGTATTGTACGTCTAATAGTAGTAATAGGTATCACAACTCACAAGAGACCAATACAAAACTCATTTTCTAAGGTAAAATAAATATTACGCATTTTTACCTGTCTTAACCATTTGACCGCCAAGCATCGGACAGAAAAATCGTGCCCTCAGCAAGCGCACTGTTATATTTTGGACGTGATATCACGCGCTTGCGCTGAGGGCGCGACTTTCCGTGCGCGTGATTTAACGTCTTTGGCGGTCAAAGGGTTAAGTAGGTACCTACTTAATTCGATTAAGTGAGTTAATAATATTCTATAGGGATTTAATTCCGGTCCTTATCCGTCGTTTCGTCACGTGACACAGCTCTTCGAATCTAGTCCTCAATGAAGCCTAAGTCTGGTTGATGCGTTGCGAGAAATGTGTTGTTTTCGAACCAATCCTAAAGCTGCGCTGTGCGAGGATAAACAAATGAAGTGATTCTATGGTTCTTAATAAACACATTCCTCGCTACGCATCCTCGCTCATCTCTGATGGAAACGCAGCCTAAGGCTGCCTTTTCACTGAAGCGGAAATAAGAGGAGACATGCTGGAATCAACCTATCGGTTGTAGGCAGCCTATTGGCTGCCTTTCCGCTGAGTCGGGGATGGGCGGCAGATACGTAATGCTATTGGTATTGGTTCTTTCCTGCATGTCTCCTAAGATGCGTCCAGTAGAGAAAGCGCTTGCACAGCTCAGATTGTACATCTATAAGTATTAATGTACGCAAGCAGCGAGCCTTATGCGATCAGGAGCATTCGCTTTCGTCAGATCTAATGAAGCTATTGTTGCTGATTATGGTTGCCGGAAGTTCAGGATGAGGTGGTCTTGTAGAATTTTCGGACCAGTGCTGAGTTTATATTTGTTGTAGTTCAGGTCTTAGCGGTCTGACATCAGGAGTTTCTGTGCTCTAGCCTGTCTCTTAAGGGTGTTTCATATTAATTAAGGCACAGCTATTAAATGTAGTGGATAAGATGCAAACGGTCACCCGGCTTTTTCCAAACGGGCGTTCTTGTCTGTTTAAAGCTTGTTGCGGTGCCTTCATCGTTTGAAATTTTAGGTGACTTAGCTTCTGCGCTGTAAGTATCCGGTGGCGCGTTCAGCGTTACGTCGAGCTCGATGAAGAGATTTAAGCAGCGTTTACTAAAGCCACTCCCATTCCCATACGTTAACATTTGTAACGCGGTAGGTACCGGTCGCCTTCGCTCGAACAGCCACTCGTGCACCCTAAGGCTTCAGACTAGATTGCTAGATTAGTGTGTTCTGGCTTCAGTCAATCTAATCTGTTAGTAATCTGGTCGCTGATTGGCGTGCTCGGTGGTTTAACCTTATGTCTATGGGTTCGTCAGTCTCAGACCAGAGTGCTGAGTTCGTGTGTGTCGTGACTCAAGTCGATAGTAGCTGCCGGGACGCCGGGAGTCGCCGCGCCTTCGCCTGGAGGTGTGCTCGTTGGTGGTCTAGAAAAATATTAATATAAAGTTAATTTAGAACCTTTTTCAAATTAGTTGATTGTATGTATATGTTAGGGTTTCGTAGCCAAAATGGCAAAAACGGAACCCGTATAGTGTTTTTAGGACCACAACAACCACAAAGAAGTAAATTATGAAACATGTGAATTTCTGTAGCGTTCTGTGATTTTGATGTCTGATTCTGGACATTCATGTGACTAACCTAATGATTTAGGACGATGGAGTGTAAATTAAGGTAGCTGTCTATGGACGCTCATGCAGTTAATAGGATTCTTGACCACCTGATGATATAGGGTCCCTGCTGCAGCAACGTGACGGGGCACGAATGGTGCCTGTCTATGGAAGCTCACGTTGCCTTGCCCGCAACTGTTATTCAGGTTTTCGGTGGTTAAGACCCCTTGGACTTCAACTGTTCATGCGTTGGTTAAGACCCCTTGAATTTCAGATCATAAGACGTTCATGTCGCTCACCTGACAATATAGGTTCCTTGTTGGAGCAGCATGATGGGGTGGGAATAAGGCGCCTGTCTATGGAAGCTCAGGTTGCCCGCAAGGCTGTTATTCAGGTTCTCGTTGGTTCAGAGCCCTTGGACTTCAGATTATAAGACGTTCATGTCGCTCACCTGATAATATAGGGTCCCTGCTGCAGCAACGTGACGGGGCGCGAATAAGGCGCCTGTCTATGGAAGCTCAGGTAGCCCGCAACTGTTATTCAGGTTCTCGTTGGTTAAGACCCCTTGGACTTCAGATTATAAGACGTTCATATCACTCACCTGATAATATAGGGTCCCTGCTACAGCAACGTGACGGAGCGCAAATAATAAGGCGCCTGTTTATGGAAGCTCAGGTTGCTCGCAAGACTTTTATTCAGGTTCTCGTTGTTTAAGACCCCTTGGACTTCAGATTATAAGACGTTCATGTCGCTCACCTGATAATATAGGGTCCTTGCTGCAGCAGCGTGATGGGGTGCGAATAAGCCGCCTGTCTATGGAAGCTCAGGTTGCCCGCACCGCTGCTGTTTAAATGCCCGTTCATCAGAATACCGTTGGATGTATGATTCTGGGACGTGTTCACGTCAGCACGAAATGCCTGAAAATATTAGTAGGTATGTTTAAACGTTACTTTTAGTTTGGGGTAAGAATAAAACGGAACGCTTATAGGATCACTCAGGCATCTCCCATATAACCATTTTCGGTCGCCGTTACGACACAAGTCGAAACATTTCGCGTCGACACTGTTCTTTTCTAGTAACAATTTCGGTCGCCGTGTGGTCGCCGTGTGGTCGCCGTTACCAGAAATGGCGAAGAGTCGACGCAGACACATTTAGTCGCACGGTGTCGACGTAGTGTAGTGGTGTAGGATGGGTGTAGGAACAATGTTCCCAGTTTGCGACTAGTTTTCAAAAAATCATTCGTTCAATCATTCATTTTGTTCGTTTCCATTGAGGAAGTGTCACCAGTGTCAGTGAAAAAATAAATAGCTAACATAAGTGACGTTGACGCCATCGTCGCCATCGCTTTAAGTAGTTCCTCAGACGTAAGTATTTATTGTTCGTTTTTAATATCAATATTGCCAAGATTATTATGGGCAATTAAACTGCTCGAGTGATTTCACTAACAT
Organism: Pammene aurita; assembly: GCA_947086415.1. Classification (NCBI taxonomy): domain Eukaryota; kingdom Metazoa; phylum Arthropoda; class Insecta; order Lepidoptera; family Tortricidae; genus Pammene; species Pammene aurita. Next base: position 16,009,952 of record OX352305.1, on the reverse strand, counting down.
AGTCTGAATTCATCAATGCGCCACCCCATTATTCAAGTTAAGCCAGTAAAATAATGATAAACAGCTCTGTGCAAGTGTACACGACTGCTTTATTTGATGAATTTTTGGTGGTCTGAAATATTCTTAGGCAGAATTTTAGCATTAAAAGTAATAAAAACGCATAATAAACATAGAAACTTGTTAGTTATTATTACTTATTATGTATAAATATGTTTTAAGATTAACAAATATTGCAGTCACAAAGTAGTCGCATAGTTACCGGAATGTGTAGACATGTGTCGAGTTGTTACTAAAAGTAGAAACGTCGTCACTAGATTTACAAAATGGCTCCTTGGACTTTTCTGTTTCCAGATATCCTCAAAGTTTACCTTGAGGCATCCCTTGGTCAGTCACTGGTGTGACGGAAGAGGATTACAAAAAACTATTAGGTCCCAGTTATAACAATACGATGAAGTAGCTAGTTACTAAATAATGATGTACTTTTATGATGAACAGACCTCAGAATTTGTAATAACACTTTAAAATTTCAAATATCTATTGTCTGAAATAAAATTTTATACATTATTTGACAGTAAGTACTCACTGGTGTTTGATTTTTGTGCATTTTACAAAATGATGCACGTGCGGCCTGTGGATCAATTATACGAAGCGCGCTTACAGTGCTCTGCGTGTCCAGTTCAATAATGGCTTCAGGATGTTATTGGGGCTACCATGTTTGCGCAAGCACGAATGGACGATTTTCATACCATAATGAGGAAAAGAATCGCCTGTCAAATGTTTCGCCTGCGGGGTAGCACCAACAGCTTGCTGGTAGATATAGCGGAGAGATGGGATTATCCGTTTTTACGGTTCCGTACCTCGAAAGGATAAAACGGAAACCTTATAGGATCACTTTGTTGTCCGTCTGTCTGTCTGTCAAGACCCTTTTTCTCAGGAACGCGTGGAGGTATCAAGCTGAAATTTATATCAAATACTCAGGTCTACTGTCCCTTGGAGCTGTGAAAAAATCATACTTCTAAGCCAACGCAATAAAATTTCCGCAAATTTTCGAAACTCGCAAGGGAATCAAAACCTACAGGGTACTTCCCGTGTACTCAGAATCTTGAAATTTGGTACGAAGCAACGTTTTATAGCACAAATAAAGGAAAAATTTTTTTCAAAATAAAAAAAATAAAAAATTATAGTTACTACCCCTATATACCTACAGGTTTGTGCGGAACCCTCGGTGCGCGAGTCCGACTCGCACTTGGCCGGTTTTTTTTTGACACTAGGCGTCTGCTCATCGTCCTGTGCACCAAGACCCCAAGTAAAAACTGTAAGACCTAGGTTAAGATGTACTAACAGTATTGTAAGTCTGTATATAACTAACAATCTATGGGCGAACAGGCCTAAAATAAAGAATTTATTTAGTCAATTCGTCCCTCCTTTTCACCCTCTAAGGAGATGTTTTTTGTGATAAAAACTATCCAATGTCTTTCCCCGGAACTCAAACTGTCCCATTCACACCTTTACCTATAGCTACCTCATTCCATCTAAATCTATTCAGCGGTTTAAGCGTGAAGAGATAACATAGAGTTACTTTCGCATTCATAATACTAAAGTAGGGATAAGGATTTGGATTATTTAAATTTATAGGTATGCCGAAGTACACAGGCAGTAAACGGTCGGGACGCCTCCGCACTACTTGGAGGCGATGAGCCGATAAGGAGTTTCAATGAGTCGACTTTCTGAGTTGGATATATAGTCCCTCAACATCGTGAATAGACGAAAACTCTTCTGAGATAACAGAAAGAAATCATCAATATCATCCTGAGGATTAACGTTCTGCATACCTTGACTAGGTTGGTCTTCTCCTTCTGCCAAACGAAGACGTTGTGCACCATCGCGCAGCCGCAGAATATGATGCCCACTCCTATGAACACTGACGTCACTATCGCCGGTGTTGAGTGGAATTGAATGAAGGTGTACAGGATTATTCCTGGAAAGAACATTAAGAAATTATTACCATTTATCATCATAAGCTTTGGGAGTCATTAGCCAGGTCAAGACGGTGAACAGAAACTTCATTCGGTTTGCCTAGGGTAAAAGGAAAAGGTGTAGTTCCTTAGTGTCAATTATCTACCGCGGTGAAAGACTCATCTATATATGTAGGTCTGATAGAGAAATTCAGGTTCTTATTAAGTTAAATTTGACCCACTTCCCTATTTCCGACTGAGCTGAAATTTTGCACGCATATGTATATCGCGTGACAATACGATATTATGATAACATGGATCTGATCTGATGACGGAGTTGGAAGGTCGCCATAGGAACTCCTCAACTACTCAATATTATCCCGTCGTGTTTGGGCTCGTTGCATTCGTCTCGGTGAGTAGTTAGGGTTTGTACAAAGAAAAGTACAGTTACCAATAAAAGCTTTTTACAAAAATTGAATTTAAAAAAAACATGTTACCGCAAATTAGAGATTTCTATTACAATTGAAAAAAAAAACTGTGAAGGACTACACGGAAAACCACACCATGATGGAGGTTTCCTTATTTTGCAAAAAGTATATTTGGAGAAGCATCAGATGGTTGCGGGTTCGAGTTTTAATTTGCGTCACCTTTGGGATGCCACCTGCGTAAGTACAGTTGCATCCTTGGCCGCACTGCCCGCACTGTGCGGACAGCGGGTGCAGCCGGGGAGCAGGCGGCATACCTGAAAAGGGCCACTCAGTGCTGTCCAACTATATATTCGTCCCCCTTGCCGTCGAGACGTCTGGGTGCTGGTGCGCGGAGGCGAAAAGCTTTCTTGCGGAGCTGGGCCGTCGCCCGCAGGAAAGGTGCCCAGACCTCTGCTCAGGGCCAGATCTAATCTAATAATCTTGGTGTTGGAAAGGTGGATGCTTAGTGAAGTCGGTTCTTTTTTATTTAAAATTATTGTATATATTTTTTTGGTATTTTTGTTATTTCACTATTTTTTCTAGGCGTGACTCGCTGGTTTTAATCTTGAAAGGCGCGAAATAAAGGCGCTGAAAGAGTAACGTTCTTTATAATTTTCTAAGGGATTGGGTTTATCAGGATCACATTTTATTATAAAAATTTTCAAATTGCTGCTTTTGATTTTAAAAGGCGTGAAATATAGACTAATAAAGGCGCCTAAAACGAAGGTACTTTATAATTTTCTAAGGGATTGGGTAACCCAATTTGGGTTTATCAGGATTACATTTTATTATCTACTAGCTTTTGCCATGACTTCATCTGTGTGAGATTAACATTTGCCACAAGGAATGAATAAAATGCTTTGGTAAAACTGAATAGCAAATATTAATTTAGCGCATATGCTGTTTTAAGTCAACTGTGACCAACAATTTCATACAAACTTCCACTCCCTTAAGCGATGATTTATGGGATAAAAACTATCTTATGTCCTTCCCCGGGACAAACTATCTTCATACCAAATTTCATCTAAATCAGTTCAGAGCAGTTTAAGCGTGAAGAGGTAACATACAGACAGACACACTTTCGCATTAAGTTTTAAGTTTCAACAAAGTTGATGTGATGTACATTTTTAGGGTTCCGTAGTCAACTAGGAACCCTTATAGTTTCGCCATGTCTGCCCGTCCGTCCGTCCGTCCGTCCGCGGATAATCTCAGTGACCGTTAGCACTAGAAAGCTGAAATTTGGTACTAATATGTATATCAATCACGCCGACAAAGTGGTAAAATAAAAAGTGTAAAAAATTTTTTTATTAGGGTACCTCCCCTATACGTAAAGTGGGGAGTGATTTTTTTTTCCATTTCAACCCTAACGTGTGATATATTATTGGATAGGTATTTAAAAATGAATAGAGGTTTCCTAAAATCATTTTTAGATAATGTAAATATTTTCGGAAATAATCGCTCCAGAAGTAAAAAAATATGCGTCCCCCCCCTCCCTCTAACTTTTAAATAAATAAATAAATAAATACAAAATAATTTCTGAACTAAGTTTGTAATTTAACCGTATAAGCAGGTGTTTATTGTACCTGTAATTTCTACAAAATTACAATGAAATGACGTGCTTTCAAATAAAGTAAAAACGGTGAAAATCGGTTCACGCAATAAAGAATTATCCCATAAAAATCATCTTCCATACTTTATGCTCGCGCGCAATAGTTTACTTAATTTGCCGATAGATGTCGCTGTACGTGGAACTCTCATATCATATCCTACATGGCGGTGTTATTAACTCTTAAGTGGGGACACTTACTGTGACGGACGGAAAACTACGGAACCCTACAGTGAGCGTGGCCCGACACGCTCTTGGCCGGTTTTTTAATGATTGTAATTTGTATTGAGTACCAAGTACTAATTTTACAAAATGTTTAAATGGCTGTGGTTGTATGGTATAAACGTTGATTTTGAAGAACATTGTTATTTCATTTTCATTACTAAAGAAGGGCGTCAATACCCGATTTCGCTCTACCCTGATCGATGGCTCGGGCCGGCGCTGCCTGCTCCGGGTTATTCCTGGCGCAGAGATTGTCCACTGCGGTTCAGGGCGGTAACGCAGCAAGCGTTATGGGCACCTTTACGCCGGTAACGATGCGGGGTCGTTTATTCGAATAGTTTGGTGCAGGTAATAGTTTAGTTTAATTTTAGGTTTAGATTAATTGCTTAAAATTTGCGTCATTTTTTTAGGGTTCCGTAGCCAAATGGCAAAAAACGGAACATAAGGGTTCCGTTTTTTGCCAAGCAATTGGATTCGTCATGTCTGTCTGTCTATCTGTCTGTCCGTCCGTATGTCACAGCCATTTTACTCGGAAACTATACGACGTAAGTATCTGAATAAAATTTACACACAAGGTGAATTTTGTATGCCGCTACTTAATTTGAAAAAAAAAATATTTTTAGGGGCGCCCCCCTCCATAGATGTAACTAAATTTCAAAAAATGTTTTTTAACCAAATATCAACATGTGACACATCAATCGATGGGTCTATAAAAATAACATTGAGGTTTCTTTGACCATTTTGTGATTAAGTGAATATTTTCTGAAATAATCGCTTCGAAAGTCAGATAAATTGTGTCCCCCCCCCCCTGTAACTTTTGAACCGTAAGTCCAAAAAATATGAAAAAATTTGAGACGATGTGCCTTATCATATACTTTCTACGAAAATTATTTTGAACATTATCGGTTCAGCCATTTTTGAGTTATCTCCAAAAAACTTCTTCCATAGGCATCAGATACGACCTTTTGGTATTAGTTTGGTTCTTATTACATTGACGGTACGGATCCCTTCTATGCGTGGTCCGACACGCACTTGGCCGGTTTTTATTTAATTAAATAGTAGATTATTTCACTCAATATTAAAATGTTATAATAGAGTGGGTCCAGAAAGAGAAGTGTCGTGGTTTATATGGTAGCTCATACATTCTACGACACTTCTCCACGGACACTCTATCAGTAAAAACGAATGAACTTCATACTTACTAACCTGTTAAAAACACAGGAATTGAAATAAAAAATCCCCCTACAGCGCATACTCTTGTTATCGCTGACTTCTGCAGATATTTGTTAGACCTGAAAAAGAAGAAAATAGAATATGAATCAAATGTGAAGTTTCATCCAAAATGGTCCTTCGAGCCAGATTTTATAATTGTTTTACACCGAATTATTTATTAATTTACAATTTAAAGTACCTATTGTTTTGGTGAACGTGTATATATATATACCATTGAATCATTTCAACAGATGTTTTTTAAATTTTTACTTTATTAACATATAAATGATAATTTTATCGCCATTCAACTAAATTTTGTCACAAAACGTAATATGTGTCATACAATAATAAAATGTATTTTATTAAACTTAATAATTCGTTATGAATTCGCCTCAAGCAAAGGGCGTTGTAAATAACAAAACCTACCTACTTAGTTATTGCCAAGTAGCCACAAAGTTCGTGTACTTAAAAGCACCTACTTGTGATAATAGTGTTAACAATAGGTAGTAAAATGAGACGTGTTAGGTAAGGTAATAGTTAGGCAGGTAAATACCTACTTACTTACTATTTACCTGCATATTTTAGTAAATATATTCCATACAAACAACAAGTTGACAAAGTTTGGCAACGACAAAGTTCGTGTACATAAAAGTGAAATCTCCTCTCGAATTAGCAAGTTTCGAGGTTGGCAAATACAGATTTTTCCAAACAAGCCGGTAAGAAATACTTGTACGACAATATTGTATCGTTGGTATTGGTCGTTTAAAGCGAAGTACTTATACCTACAACTACATACATACAACATTCAAATATTTGAGCCATGTTATTTTCGTAGGAAAAGTACGAGAGAAAGAAAGAAAGAAATGAAAAATGTTTATTGCCACGACCTTTTTCACTAGTACACTGTTTTTATTCTTACTTAATAATAAATAGAAAATACAAAACACAAACAAATCAGACAATAATTATTTCGATATATCAACAGGCAATGGGTACCAGTCTCAGAATATGCTGGATGCTGGCATTATCCAGCACTGATTTTCAGCCTGGTCCCGTTCTGTGTTTGGCTAGTATTAAAAATAGCAACACCTTTAACTGACCATCGGCAGACTTTATGCCGTTGCAATAGAGATTACCAATGGTCAGTGAACCGTGTTGGTGGTGAGAGAACCCTTTCCTAACTTATGTATGTAGGCACCAATTGCACCTCAAGAAGAGGCGTCACATGAAACTGTAGTGTCACTTTACTGGTGATGTGAGGGTAATTCCATTCATCATTCGTTTCATATTCCATTTGCCTCTCTAAATTATGAAATCTGATCCTACATGCACGCACATCAGCCCGTCATGCCGAGATTTTAGCGTGAGAAATCTAATTCCCAGCTCAGCCAAATAAGTTTCCACCTTTTTATCAATTTTATCATTTTCGACACGCACCCGCTGGCGCCAAGGGGAAATTGAAGCAGAACTTATACTATGCGCTGGCAAACTCTCTGTTTTCTTATGGTCTGGCATGCTATGGAAGGACATTTAAAACTTATCTAGATAGGATTAAATCATTACAGATACGCCTTATAAAACTATTAGTGGACAAAAAAACGAAAATTCGCTGTAAAAAAAGTAACTATGAGGAATTATTTGTGGAATGCCGTATGCTGCCGGTGCATGAGGAGTTTGGGATGTTGCTGGCATTAGAGCAGTTCAATAAGGATGAATTTAAAATCTATATAAAGCGCCCACGATTAGCAAGATCAATAAGTAAAAAAATGTTAGCGGTTCCGTCGTGTGGTAATAATTATTATGGAAAAAGAAGTAGGAAGTACCTGATCCCCAAATTGTATAATGAAATACCGTATGATATAAGGGAATGTAGATCACTTAAGATGTTTAAATGTAAATTGAAAAGGTTTCTATTAAACAAAATTAAGATACCACCACAGTAAACAATAAGATTTATGTATGTACTTAGTATTAATTAACTAAGTAATTAGCTAACCCATCTGTGTTAAGGGAGTTCCCCCTCTGCCAACAAACTGTCTTGCAGTTTGGCAGAAGAAAAGAATTTGTAAGACAGGGTTTATTTTATCTGAATAAATGATTTTTTTTAAATTTATTTTTTTTACTTGTTTGAACGCAAAACGTTACAGACCCTGTTTGCCGCAACCACTCGGTCCCTCCAAGCATTAGATTTCTGCTAACGACAGGTGCAACAGGAGGAGGATGGGGGGTGGTTGTTTTTAAGTAAAAGAAGCGCCGTGTAAGGGAGCGTCCATTAATCGCGTCATATTGTATAGGGGGGGGGGGGGGGGAGGGGGTCAAGAAAAAATCACCAAAGATCACCACAGGGGGGAGGGGGGTCTGGACACATCACGTGTAATTTTTTTGTTCTTTGTGCTATACTGTATAGTGTATTATGGTCAATAAAATAAAAATTATCAACTTTTAAATGAATCAATCTGTCAAAAGCAGAGTAAAATTGCACTAGCACTATGAGTGTAAATAATTTTTAATGGCATTTGACATATTATTTTGTGAAGTAGGTTTTTAGGGTTCCGTAGCCAAAGTGGCAAAAACGTAACCCTTATAGTTTCGTTATGTCCGTCTGTCCGTCCGTCCGTATGTCACAGCTATTTTACTCGGAAACTATAAAACGTATCTTAATAAATATTTAAATATAAGGTGTGTTTTTGTATGCCGCTACTTAGTTTTGTAGTAAAATTGCTGAAAAAGATATTTTAACCCTCCTTACTGCATGTAATTATTTGTCAAAAAAAATTTTTTTTTACCAAATATCGACATGATGCACATCACTCGATAGATCTTTCAAAATAACATTGAGGACTTTTTGTTTTTTTTTTTATTTAGTGAATATTTTAAGGAAAAATCACCCCGTAAGTCTAAAAACTTGTGTCCCCCCTGTCACGTTTAAACCGGAGATCCAAATAATATGAAAAAAATTGAGAACATTATCGGTTTAAGAATTATTGAGTTATCTCCTAAAAACTCATTTCATACGCAGATACGACCTTTTGATATTACTTTTTCGATAGTAGGTACGAAACCGCGTGGTCCGACATGCAATTGGCCGGTTTTTTTCTATTAAACATATTTTTTTTTATATGTATAGGGTCAGGGAGGGAACAGTCGCTAGGATTTTTTCAAGAGGCTGTAGCATGAAAAATATAAATCCCTGAACTAATTATTGCAAGCACAGAGCACAGTGCATTATTAAACTTTCATATGTAGCAAATATATTTGCTGTTACTTTCACCAAAAAAGATATATCCATTCTTTTTTAGAAATTGGGAATCGAACCACTGTGTACCCGTTGCTGTACACAGTGACTAGGACCCCCTAGTACACAGTGGTTCTAACAGTACACAGTGGCTCGAGTACACAGTGGTTCTAACAGTACACAATGGCTACGTAAGAATCGAACCTAAATAAACTTTATAACAAAAAACATTTTTGTTTAATAAAACGGTAATTAGAATAGGTAAGCCTAATTCCGGAATAATCGTTCCTGATTCATTCTTCATTTAAAATAGGTACTTACCTAATAAATGTCGCATGATTTATTCACTTTCATTTTATTAAAAAGGAGTGCATGAATTATTTTTAATAATAAAAGAACTTTTATTCTTATTCATGTTCAAGTAAATTTTAGCCCAACTCTGTAAGGTGCACAGTGGTACGCGAGCCACCGTGTACTTTTCTGAAACGAACGACTGTTGACCTTCGCGCCATTTTGTATTTTAGATAGAACTAAAAACAAATAGAAACATCGAGGGCCTTGAATTATCAGCCAATACTAAGTAGATTAGACACACTCTTCGATAAAAATATAAGTAATTAAAAATCTCGTTCGAGTTAAGAAAAAAGAGGAGTGAAACTTACCTGGAAATGTAATTTTGATAGCATTCAACACAAAAACGCACCATAATACATTCGCATGGCGCCGAAGCGGCTCACTAACTAGTTCGTACATGATAGGGTACGGAACGCTTCCGATTGATGTAGAGGACAGGCCTAAAGCTCTTTCCGTTTCCCGCACAGCACATTCGAGCCACTGTTCCCACCGAGCGACTGTACCCTCCCTGACCCTACATGTAGTTTCATTTTTAGGGTTCCGTAGCCAAATGGCAAAAAAGGAACCCTTATGGATTCGTCATGTCTGTCTGTCTGTCCGTCCGTATGTCACAGGCATTTTACTCGGAAACTATACGATTTATCTGAATAAAATTTACACATAAGGTGTATTTTGTATGCAGCTACTTAGTTATGTAGTTAAATTTGAAAAAAAAAATATTTTTAGGGGGGCGCTCCATACAGGTAACTAAATAAAAAAAATAAAATTGTTAACCAAATATCAACATGTGACAAATCAATCGATAGGTCTTTCAAAATAACATTGAGGTTTCTTTGACTATTTTGTGATTAAGTGAATATTTTCTGAAATAATCGCTTCGAAACTCAGAAAAGTTGTGTAGCCCCCCCCCCCGTAACTTTTGAACCGTAAGTTCAAAAAATATGAAAAAATTTGAAGAGATGCGCCTTATTATATACTTTCAACGAAAATTGTTTTTAACATTATCGGTTCAGCCATTTTTGAGTTATCTCCAAAAAACTTCTTCCATAGGCATCAGATACGACCTTTTGTTATTAGTTTGGTTCTTATTCCATTGAAGGTACGGAGCCCTCCTATGCGTGGTCCGACACGCACTTGGCCGGTTATTTACCCTTTACGTGTACGTACGTTACGTAAGTAGGTTCACGTGTTAGAAAACTGTACTTACTTTAGTTAGCAAAAAATTACACGTCATATTGGATAGGGGGGGGGAGGGGTCCTGAAAATATCACCAAAGATCGCCATGGGGGAGGGGGGGGGGGGGTTTAAAACAAGCCAAAAACGTAGGACGCGATTAATGGACGCCCCCTAAGATTAATGCAAGTCCGTGTCATGCGTGCTGTCGCGGCACGGAAGGCTACGGAATCTACGGATATCTTCTACAAGCTACATTAAGGTGTTTTCCAATAAAGATGTATGCAGATTAGCCAATTATTGGCAAGAGTTAACAGCGTACAGGATATGGTGTACCTAACTATCCCATGCATAATACCACAAAGTAATGAGACAAAACCGACGAGACCATCCCACAACCTATACAGCTTTATTTATAAGGCTGTATAGGTTACAAAGTAAGTACTTATATTTACGTAATCCAGTTAGAATTACGGCGGGAAATCCGCCCGGAGAAGTAACGGTACACAGGCGTTATAATAGGTTCTAAGTCTCTTTGCCTATTACCAGAGAGTACATATTATAAACTCTCTGCTATTATGAAAGCTGACTTTCCAGTACAGGCGTGTAAAACACTTTTATTTTTATTTTTATTCCCTAAATTTACTTTTACGATAATGCAATTAAATAACCTATTTAGGATTTATTTAGGATCTCAAGCCGAATAATTTGTGCCCACTACACTACAGTACCCGTTTAAACGTTTATAATGCTACTATAGAACTAACTCAAAATGCTAAAAGTTTACAGAAATGCTGTAAGACGGCCGTTATACTGCTTATCAGTGTTACTTGGGAGTACTACGACTTATACAGGTTGTCATGTGATTCGAGTACTTACCAGAGTTAATTAGCGACAATCAACTCCTTATAAACTATTGTTCCCGTTTCCAAGATCAGCTATAGCCTATAACATAACAGACTTGTTTATTGTGTTTGTATGTCAAATAGCAAGGTTCAGTAGCACATGCGCCTGCGCACCGAAGCGCGACGGGCCGTTGCAGGACCGTTGGCTCGCAGCTGGTGCATCGGTACAATCTGCAGGTTATTATTATTTTTTGTTATGCTTAATGTGGGAGCTTTATTGGATACAAGATTACGTACCTACATATAAGTAAATACGTCACGTCTCATTGGTACCGCATCAAAGATACCTACTGGGGTAACCAACTAACCAGGGCTAAATTAGCTTCGTTTTCTTTGCTCTATAATAAAAAATTACAACATTCAGATAGCCTACGGGATTAGTACTACAGTCATTTTACGGGCGGCTAGTATGGGGAATTGGAAATAATTAATAATAGCTAATATTTTTAGTGTAACGGATATATCATGATACTAGTATTATTTACGCGATGAAATCCTAAAAAATATGGTTATTCGCTAACTGCCACAAATATATACACACATATTACAAGCGTTTTTCTTGTAGGGTTTTAATGAATATATCGTTTCTAAGTCTTTTAAAATGTGTAAGAATAAACTACCACTTATTACTATTTGTTTCTAACGAATTAGTATATATATCGCCCGAGCCGTACATTTTGTAAATTATGTGGTTTTACATGGACACGGTTTCTTGTTTTTCGCTTTCAACAGAAAGAGGACTTAAATGTCGTCATGTTTACAAATAAAAATAATTGATATTATTATAAATAAAAATATACATTTTTTTATACCTATTTAACTACTTCCGAGTGAAAAGTTTGTAGGATTTTTGCATAAATTATCTATAAATATCCCATAAGAATGAAAAATAAAAAATTCAGGCTATTATAAATTAATGTTTGACGCAACCGTAATATCTTTACTGTACTATAGGTACGGTTCTATAAACGCTTCACCACTGGTGCCTACGCCGAGTTGCGAATGTTGCGATAAAAGATGAAATTCAAAGACGTCTTTTAATTTTTTTGCTGGTGCTATGTTTCCCTTTATCGAAAAGTATTTGGCTATACCTATCAAATTTTAATTAATATTTTGTTGCTTCAAAAAAACTCATTTTAAACCCAAAAACTTCCACACTACCAAATTAAATTTGAAGTTGTAGGCTCAGCTACATAATTATTTAACTTTACGATTTTACACATGTCAGGCAACACATATTCATTATAAAACAATACGATTTCCTTAATTATCTCACACATTGTGACATTTGCCATGAGAATATGTTAATCCAGACAGTTTCTAGGTCACTGCCGAATTTAGAAGCACAACTCAAATGTAAACATACGAGCCAATTCATTTCGTTGGGTTTGTAACTTTTCATTGCTCCGTCGTTTTCATTTGCCAAATAAAGTATGAGATGCAACACGAATGTTTGGGCAAATACCGATGACAAACCACAAATAATTTGTCGCCATAGGTCTTTGTAGGCTTCGTGTGGACGTCTTTAATTATTGGTTTTTGGATTTGTTTGATACTTTATAATTTCTTTCTCTCAAGCTGTTCTTATAGAACTACGCATTATTGTGTATCTTTAACATCTAATGTATTACCGTTTTGAAAAAATAAGTCCCGCCTAGTTTCTTGCCGGTCATAATACTTTTCGGGTCAGAGGTGTAGGGTTAGAACCGGTGGCAGTTTTTTTCTCTCTGACGTTCATAAGTGCATTGTAATGTGCCTAAATTGAAGAATAAATATCTTTTATCTTTTAATCAGTAAATGAAGGTTCTGTTCTGTTTCACTGACCAGAATGAAAGGACTGATTAAAGTAACTTCAGCTAAGAACTATATTTTTTTTTACAATAACATAGGTAATTGACTCGTTAGGAAACTAGAAGCCAATTAAATGCTAAAACTAAAAACAACATAATTATCGTTAAACGAAACATTATTTTGTATATGTGTTACAAGGTTCTGTAATTTATATTAAGTACAATACGCATTAAAAACTTATTACTTACATGACAAATGAGTAAAATGACAATTAAAATATTAACACTTGCGTCAATTGTTTAACAATCAAGCTATACAGGGTGTAATCGTTAAGTGTGGCCAGGCCATACTTCCGTAAATATAACAGATATCAGAAAACTTCCAACTGATATCGAAAGTGCGTTACCCAATGAGTAAAATTACATTAATAACTTTTTTAAATAAAATCAGAACTATCCCAAACATTAACTTCAAACCCGGACCGACGTTCGGATAAAGACTAGTTTGTACGGTCTAGTCATTTCATCGTTATCAAATTATTCATGAATTGTTTTATTTTATTCCATATCAATCAATTATCACGTTATTACAGTTTATTCGTGCAAATAATGAATCTCAAGCAGTTTTATCTCTTACGGCACCGACGTTCTTCTTTGGGAGTGAGTCGTCGTAGGTACTAACTGTATGGGAGCGTTTAAACTTAATATTTTTAATATTAATACTTTTATTTAAAAAAAGTTATTAATGTAATTTTACTCATTGGGTAACGCACTTTCGATATCAGTTGGAAGTTTTCTGATATCTGTTATATTTACGGAGTTATGGCCTGGCCACACTTAACGATTACACCCTGTATACATACACCTACTTAATTACAAAATGACGGAAGTGTTATTTCTAAAATCTTATACTCAACTAATTAATGCGAATATTCATTAAGTTGTTTTAAGTAAAAAAAAAATAGCTTAACTTTTTTTTTATACTACGACGGTGGCAAACAAGCATACGGCCTGCCTGACGGTAAGCAGCTACCGTAACCTATGGACGCCTGACGTAAACTAAGCCTAAATATAAGTATTGGTAATCATATGACTTTTTACATATATTATGTACGCTACACACGTGCTGTTTGGGAAGCGACAAAACAAGATGTCACGAGGCTGGCCAAATTGTATGCAAAAATATTTTTTTCTACTTATCATAAAAAAAAATGAAATTGGTCATAAAATATGTATGTATGTAGATGTGTATATAAACGCTTTATTGTACAAAATAAACATGTCAAAATACGAGTACTAATGACCGACATCATTAGTTATATTTGCATCTTTTTATACATATACAAACAATTTATTGTACGAAGGTGAGTATATATACATATAATAAAGCTGAAGAGGGTCGAAAGTCTGTACATAGAAGATAATCGAAAAAAAGTTAGCTGGGGATACTTATATAGAATTGATAACAGAACACGTTCCAACAATTTTTTGAATTTTTGTCTGTTTATCTGTTTATCTGTTTGTCTGTTTATCTGTTTGTCTGTTTATCTGTTTGTCTGTGTATTTGACCGCGCATCACGTGAAAACGGCTGAACGGATTTTGATGAAATTTTGTATAGTGATAGTTTGAGTCCCGGGAAAGGATAATATATAGTTTTAATCCCGAAAATCAACCCTGGTGTGGGTGAAAATGGGGTTAAAAGTTTGTATGGAGAATTTTTAACCGCTGAAACGATTTAGATAGAAATAAGTATGGAGATAATTTGAGTCTCGAGAAACGTCATAGGATAGTTTTCAAACCCTTGTGGGGCTGAAAAGGGGGTTGGAAGTTGGTATGAGGAATTTTTTACCGCTGAACTGATTTAGATGAAAATTGGTATAGAGATAGTATGGGTCTCGAGAAAGGACAAATGATATTTTCATCTTCAAAAAAGCCCCCCCCCCATCTTACTTTGGAACCGTAGGTCCAAAAAAACGACTGTTCATGGAATATATTCGAAAAAAAGTTGGCGGGGGATACTTAGAATCGATAACAGAACACGTTCCAACAATTATTAAATTTTTTGTCTGTTTTTACCTTTACCCGCTCTTAAGAAATATTTGAAAATGTCATGAATGTCAAAGGGTTATTGCAGGTTCGAGGACTATATATGACGGACAAAGATGTATGGCGCAAACCAAAAAACTACTACAAAATCATCTAACATTTATAGGACACCGTTTAGGTAGGAAAACATACTCGTATCAAACGTTTTGTGAAGCAGTCAGATTAGGGTTTATTTTTCTTTATAATTAAACAATAGGTACATTATCTGTCTCTCAAGCTGTTCTGATATGTCTTCTTGAAGAACTACATACACATTATTTTGTATCTTTAAGATCTAATAATGTATTACTGTTTTGAAAAAAAATAAGTCCCGTCGAGTTTCTATTCGGCCATAATACTTCTTGGGCCAGAGGTGTAGGGTTAGAACCGGTGGTAGTTTTGGAACGAAGTTCCTTCTCGGACGATCCGTGGATAGGGGGCTAGGCGAAAAAAAGTCACGTGACCGTCACGAAAATGCGTCACGTCACGAAAACGCGACACCCATACGATTGAGAAGCATGTAAAATGAAATGAAATAAAAAATTTATAAAAAGTGACAAAGTGAAGAAAGTCGAGAACCTAAAAGTAAAAAAAAGTCAAAAATGTCGAAAATGTCAGAAATTGCTAAATTTGTAAATTTCATAAATTTCAAAAACTTAAAAAATTTCCAAAATTACCAAAATTTCCAAAATTTCCAAAATTTCCAAAACTTCCAAAATTACCAAAATGTCCAAAATTTCAAAAAAATACAAAAAAAATTAAAACCACAAAATTTACGAAAAAGTCGAAAATGAAATAAAATGAAATAACATAACTTCGTTCCAATCGAGTGTTCCACGACACTCGTATTTTATTTTTCTCTAACGTTCATTAGTGCATTGTAATGTGCTTACATTGAAGAATAAATATCTTGATCTACACTACCTACACCAATATCATAAATCCTCTATTCCGCGTATATATTAATTATTCTAAAGTTTGAGGTATTATTTTTTAAAGACACTAATAAAAAAACTCCCGATTTATCGATATATCGATAAACATTAGTGTTCTCTCCCTATGACATTTCACAAACCGCACGCAAAATTCCGGGCCCTACATAGGTTTTTTTTTTTTTTTTTTTATACCACGACGGTGGCAAACAAGCATACGGCCTACCTGATGGTAAGCAGCTACCGTAACCTATGGACGCCTGTAACTCCACAGGAGTCACATGCGCGTTGCCGACCCTTTACAAAAAGAAGGATTCACTGGTTGAAGGTTGCTACTTATATATCCGGAAACAAAAAAACAAACAAACGTACACGGCTGAAAATGGTTTTATTGTTTTTCAAAGTATTCCCCTTGATGATCTATGCACTTTTGCATTCGCGTGAACCAATTTTTAAAGCACTTCTGCCACGTAATGTTTACGTAACATATTTACACATAACGACGCATTCAAATAACACATAACGTGTTGTTTGAATGCGTCGACAGCATCTTCAGCGGTCGAAAATCGTTGACCGCGTAATTTATTCTTTATATTTGGAAATAAATAAAAATCGTTGGGTGCCAAGTCAGGGCTGTACGGCGGATGACCCGTTAATTCCACATTTTGACCCTACAAAAATAGAGTTGTTTCGCGTGACGTATGACAGCTGGCATTGTCATGATGAAGAATGATTCTTCGTCGCTGGTTAGTTTTACGAATTTGTTCAAATACTTCCGGTAAGCAAATGGTCGTGTACCACTCTGAATTAACCGTTCTACGGTTTTCTAGTGGCACTGTAGCTACATGGCCATTAATACCGAAGAAGCAGGCCACCATTTGTTTCAATGTACTTTTTGCACGAGTAACTTTCGTAGGGTTCGGCTCATTTTGAAACATCCATACCGTTGATTGTTGCTTCGTTTCGGGATCGTATGCATAGATCCAGGATTCGTCACCTGTATAGATGTTATAAACGGCTTTTGAGTCACCACGGTTATATTTTTTTAACATTTTATTGCACCATTCGACGCGAGCATCTTCTTGCTCTTTTGTTAAGTTGTGGGGTATCCAACGCGAACAAATTTTTTTTACAGCCAAATAATTATGTAATATGCTATTAATGCTGGTCATAGAAATACCCAGAGTCGCCTCTATCTCGCGGTACGTAACATGTCGGTCGTCCATTATAAGTTTTCGCACAGCCTCGATATTTTGTTGTACAACGACCGATTTCGGGCGACCTGCCTTAACTTCGTCCGTAAGCATACTACGTCCACGATTGAACTCACTAAACCAGTGATACACAGTAGTTTTAGATGGGGCTTCATCACCAAAAGTTGAAGTTAGTTGATCTATGCACTGTTGTTGCGTTAAACCACGCCGAAAATCATAATAAATCATAGCACGAATATTTTCACGAGTGAGTTCCATTCTTGTTGCGAGATGACATTTAAAACCCGTCAAAAACAAAACACGAGCGTTAATAAGAAAGAAAAAATATACCGACCAGTACTTAAAAAAGTTCAAATTTTACCATGGAGGTCAAATATGCTATTTAAGAAGATTGTAATCCCGGTTTCCGGAGATATAAATAGCAGCCCTCGTAATTATCAGTCAAAAACGCGTAGTGAAAGGAAGTGCCGAATAGTAAAATGACGTAAGCGCCGCCAAATATCCCTTAATAAACGACCTTTTGAACGGATGTTTTGTAACAGGGCGGCATCTACGAAACTCTACCTGTGCATCACCCGACATGCTCTTGGCCGGTTTTTTTTGCATTATTATCCCGGAAATCACCCCTTAAGAATTACTAATTCCAATTCAAGAAAATCCCCAGCCAGGTTATACGTAGTATATAAAAATTCAACGTCTTAAAGGCGGGGGTAGCCACTCCACTTGATTGAGTTTAATTTGCATGGGTCATGGACCCCCCCCCCCCCCCCCCTCCAAGTGCACCTCAAATAGAAATAAAATCATTTCTGCATTTGAGTGTAGTTTCATTTAGTGGTAATTGTAAAATATTTTATCAGGACTACTGTCCTCTAGCGTATCCATCTGTCAACTTTATTTTAAGTTCCGCCTCCAGGGTAGCGGGAGAGAAATTAGGGGTGAATTAGCCGCTTACTGACACAGACCGAATTTCACGCGGGCGGAGCCGTGGGCACAGCTAGTTGATAATATGTTAATACATGTAGTGCGTCACTATCAGCCAGGGTTTGGCGTACAATTTGTTGTTTCTATTGCATGTCATTGAATATCTAGTTAATAATGTTTATACTCATGTCAACACTGAGTGTATATATATTCGTAACATTCCCTGGTTTTCTTGCTCCAGGACCCCGAAACCGAAAACCCCGAAAGTCCGTGCAGGTTTAGCGCGGGCGGAGTATCGTTTACTGAGCAAATAATTAGTTACAAGAAATTAGTAATTACCTGGCAACACCGTTATCAATATCAAAATAAAAAAATTGTGTCGGATAAGATTGCGTTATCGACTCTCCAGCTGTCGCGTCGGCCGGTTTTATTTCTAGACAACTGGTATGTACCTAGACTCTAGATCTAGCTTCATAGTCCCTACATATTAAGCATAATAGGGATCTTGTGCCTATTATATTCTATTAGGTTGTCTGGAAGAGATCGCTTTTTAGCGATAAGACCGCCTGTTGTCTGCCTACCTTTACTTTAATTTGCTGTATTTTCTGTACTGTTTTCCTTTTTGGGGTGTTCAATAAAGAGTATATTTAGTGTATTGTATATTCACCTGCATAGTCACATGTACGTATGAGGCGAAAGCAGACGTTCGCAAGAATCGCAAGTTTGATAATATTTATTATTTATAGATTTATACTTTCTATTTTATTAGTCATTATTAAACTATGGATAAATTAGCGAAAATTCATTTCTTATAGTTTCCTGTGCCTGCGTTTTCGTTCTCGCAGAAGTAGATAAAGTAAACTCATCATCTAACTTAAATCAATTAAGACTTATACCGTAGCAAAGTATAATTTGCATGAATACCTATTTCTATGGTTATACTTACGAGTACATATGTATGAACGTTATCTTTGACATAATATCAACGAGTCGTTACGATAAGAACCGCTTATAAACAAATACTGAAAGGAATTAAATAAGCACTAAGCAGTCAACCGAAGCGAAATGAAAATTGTAGAATATCTCAGTTCAATTATACTATTATTGCTTAGTTACAGAAAGTAGGTTTAAATTACAAAATTATGGCTTTCTAGCAATCTCTGGTTACCGTGTCTAATAAATAAGTAAGTAAATAAGATTATTTTCTTGAAATTAAATCAGTTGCTTTGTGAAATGAAACAGCCATTGGAACGGTCTACATTCTGTACGCATACAGAGGGGACAAAATCTAGCCATGATGGATCAAATGGATGAATTTAGGTTCTAATATGTTCTAAAATTAAGAATGAGTACCTATTTGTATGATTCCGTGGGTAAGGCACAGTACAAGTATGCTTTTCGAACAAAAATATGGGTGTATACAAAAGAAAACTGATAAGATATTTTGCACTGACCCAATATTATTATTTATACCTACTTACAAAATGTGGGTTCAGGAATCTTAAGTAGTCAGTAGGTTACAAACGATCCACGATAATACACAGTCCGAGCTGAATACATGTTACTGGTTAGTTAATGCATTTTTCTTTTGAGCAGTTTCGTCGTATACCTGCGTGAGTCAAGGTCGCAAGGTGCATCATTTGTTGTTTTGTGGATTAAGCGAAATTAGACCTTATGTATATGTAACTAAGAATGCTGACTAAATAGGTATGCAGGGTAATGAATGACAGTAGCAGTTTCGGAGGCTCAAACGAAAGTGATTGTTAAGTCACACAAGTTATATCCTTATCAGTCAGACATTTTCGATTTGTTCTTAAGATAGCTTGTAATAAGTATGAATTTACATAGCAACCATAATTATAGAAATATGGTCATAATAGCGCATCCTGATATAGGGGATATAGGCGCGAATTTCAAGTTAGTACAAAACGACAGACTAGCCACCCTATTTCCACAAACAAGGGAGGAGAAATAGCGCGACAAAAAGGAATTTAGAAATTATTGAATGACGAAGGGTTCCAATTTCAAAAATATAGCTACTTCTGGGCCTTAGGAGGTTTAATCGCCAGAAGCTAAGCGTTAACTTTATTTTAACGGATTCAGGGCCGGTTGCACCTACGGTTACCAGATACAAATTTCAGAAGTCCTGACAAAATTCCTGATTTTCGGCCGAAATTCCTGACACAAGCTTGACTCGCTCGCGGGCCTCGTGACGTTTAGTTATGTCGATTATTTTGTATATTATTTTCATGAGGGTTATCCCTTGAACGATTTATTTTTAATTGTCATTGTGTTGTCTTCCTGCTGGTGAGTAAGGTCTCCAAAGAGCTCAAAGAGGACCCAGTGTGTTGACGATGAGGGACCCTCTTGTTCCTTTAGCCGTCAACACAGTGAATCCGCTGTTTTGTAAAGGGTCGGCAACGCGCATGTGACTCCTCTGGAGTTGCAGGCGTCCATAGACTACGTAGCTGCTTACCATCAGGCGGGCCGGATGCTTGTTTGCCACCGTCGTGTTGGTATGTTACAATACATGATGATAATGTCAATTGTTGATTAATGCATGTTATTAATTTTTCAAAAAGAAAAGGCTGCTATTGCTGTTATTGTGATTAAAAATAAAAGTTTACAGTGTATATAGCCCGACAACTTTATTTTTGGCCCTCGCCATGTTTCGGAATTTTAGTGGAACTAATTTATTTTACTGGCATCGAGTATTATTTGACAACAGACGTCGAAGATCATAGAATGTCACCAATATAAACAAGAAGAAATATTTCGCAATTAAAAAAGATTTTACCACAATAATGACAATAAAACATCCACAAAGATATAATAAAACATAATTATGAAGAAGTACTATAATATAACTATTTACATCAAAAAAAGGACGAAGGGTTGCGAAGCATTCCAATAAACAATGTTTTGAAGTTGGGCGTTGATATGACCAGTATTGCCATTGTATAGTTTTTTTAGACTATACATGACGAACGCGCATTATTGCAATGTAAGCTGTTTGTAGCGGCACTTTCTCAGGGTCAAATAGAAAATTGTCAGGGTTTACAATGTTATTATTTCATTTATTTGTCGAAAATTCCTGACATTTCCCTTTTCCGGCCGCATTCCTGACATATGTCTAAAATTCCTGACATCTGGTCACCCTAGTTAGGTACACCACGCAGTACACTGTGCAGCGAACTTGACAAAGCTGTCGTACTCGTATCACATTGGAAACTGTCAAACTTTCATCAAGAAAATTTTAACGATGACAAAATGACGTTAACTGGCTTTTGGTGCAACGAACCCTCAATCTGCAACTGGTTGCGCAAGCCAAATGGTTCGCCTGGAACTTTATAGATTCTTACCACATAGCTAATTAACGTACTGCCTTGACCGACCATCTCTGGGGCTCTTTGTAAGCATGCTTAGCGTGATACCTGCTCACGAGTCTAAGTAACAAGCTTAAACGTAGGGCTTCCAAGGCGCGTATTTCCTGAGACGAGGTGAATTGCGAAATATGAACTTCTCAATGCTTCTTTAAAATGAGATTTCTTTTACAAGTTAGGTGCTTTTTTAAAAGGGATGCTAACACTAGCCGCAGATATGAATACCTATAGTTAGTGGTGAAAATTGTGGCATAAATACTTAACGTAATAGGAAATCGTAAGACTTTTATATAAGAAATATATTATGAATTATGATGTAGCAGTCAGGTTTAATTTTAAATTTAATAGAGTAAAAGTTTGTACCATGTTTGTACCGACCTGTCAATATATTTATGTTGCATAGGTACATTGGTATGGGAGCGCCATACCTCAGGTGGCAGGTACTCAACTCACCATGCGCGGATCCAGGATTTTATTCAGGAGAAGGGCAGTCTTCACAAAAAATCTTGTGGTACGCACCCTAGCATGGCACCGTATGGCACCCTAGCATACAAGGCTTACGTGTCAGGGGGTGGGGGGTGGGGGGGGAATGCCCATGTTGACCCCCGCCACTGTATCCGCGCCTGCTACTCACTAAAAACTTAGTGTGGCTGGATTTTATATGCCATAAACCTTTTGCAAAGATATTTGCATCTCTTATTTAATATTTTCCCAGGCGTCCATAAAAACTCATAACTGAATGGACCGCACCAGGAATATTGCTAACTATAATGTCAGAATCCGCACATATAATATGAATTTAACTGCTCCGATTATACCCCATCTTTTTCCCGCTTATACCAGAGCAGGATGCCAGACTAGCGTGTGAATAAACATTTTTTCCAATACCTGACTAGCGAATGCTCGATCAGAAAGAGGGCAAAAAATACCCTTTGGAATGTTATTGTATAAAGGCAAATCGGAATTTGCTAGCCTTTCGAGGTTTGCGGTTTGTATTATGTACATTTGATGACAAAAAGAAAAGGTTTGTAAAACCAAAAATCTGTTTATGCAACTTGGTTTAATATTCAAGGAAATAGGAAATCGTTTTTCATCTCTCCTGTTCGGAAAGTTTTATTTTCCTGGGTAGATAGCCGGGTGGAAAATTGTTTTTCCATCCCTAGGGTGGAAAGTAATTAGCTGTGTTAATTGTGGATTGAGCCGGTGCCCACCCGGATGCCCTGCTCCCCGACCACCGGTAAAACATTGAATTTGTCTTTTTCAAATTGTTAAAATTTTACTTAACATTTTTATAGATTATTCTTTATATACCAGTTTTATAAAATGTGCGTGTAGTTTAACTCGGGTGAAATTACCCATTTCACCCTCGAACTATTGGCGCTCTCACTTCGTTCGAGCGCCAGAAATATTTCAGGTGAAATGGGTCACTTTCAACCCTTGGTTAACAATCTACTATTTCTGTAAAGTGCTACAAATTAAAATATAATGAGCCGTACCTAACATTATTTCATGTTCACCATAGAATATGGAGAGTAGGTACTTGCTGGTGTACCATCGCCCACCCCACACTGTTAACTGCCCATCGGTGGACCTTTATGCCTTTTGTATTAAGGTCCACCGATGTCCAGTTAAGAGTGTTGCTGTTTGTACCATGTCGTTGTACGTAAAGACAACTCATTTGTACGATTTCTTACTTGACTTGCTTGAGCTGAACGTGGCTGAACTAATAAGACTAATCCAGTGTAATAAGAGCCTTTTTTCTTTAAAACAAAATGTCGATGCCTTACGTAAGTTAGAGTATCGCCTTACATCTTAGCTAATGAACTAAGTCAGCTATCTTTATGGAGTTTTAATTCATTATGACACTTTAGAGGATTCTTGGTGAAATGACACGGTATCCAATCCCCAGTTACTTTGTTTTCTGGTGGTGTTTTTTTTTACGTTATGCAAACTATATTCAGGTAAAATATAACAATGGGTACAAATATAATATATAAAATATAGACTAATTACTTAATTAGTACCCATTTTAGTTACTTAAGTACTTAGATATTTTGAAAATTGTGCAATTTGTAATTGAACTTAAAATCTATTTATTCTATTTATTTCAAAATGTGTTTATTATTTGCACCATATTTTTTGTACCATACCATGACGATGGCAAATAAGCGTGATGTCTGCCGACACTGCAGCCTATGGAGGCTTATTCTTTATGCATTTGCATAAATTTGCCTGGGTTTTTTTAGTACATACCATGATGTTCGTTGACTAATAACTAATATGTGGGATGTCCGCCGAATACTAAGCGGACTGCCGTCTTTGGACATTTATTCCTGCATGTGCATATGACATATCAAACAAAAGTCACATGTATTTGTGCACACTAACTGACATAACGAAATGAACCAATGTAAGTATGTACCCATAGTAAAGTTTTGAATGAGAAACATACATGGGGTACTTATGTCCAATCAGTTTTACGTGGTGTTCCTCATTATCACCGATGGTTATCACCCAATAAGGTTTAACGTTTAACCGTGCATGGTCGTCGTGTGGGCTCATTTGACCCCGCCGCCTACGCAAACCTGTATGTCACTGTGACGCTGCCGTTGACATGACTGTGTTCAATGACCATAGATGATGAAATCATATTGTTTTCTGACTTGATTTTTGATCAAGGCTTGATTCTTCTTTAAATAAATATCACATTATTAAAAGGATATTATTTAACTGGTCTGCAAAACAAGGAAAGTGTAAGTAACTTTACCTAAATAACCTCTGCTAACCATCTGATTTTTGACCAAAATTGTTTTCTTGGCAGACGATTTACTTCCCTGATACCTAATTCCCTGATTAATTTTAACTCATGATTTTAATTTTAGGTGCTCATGCTTGTTACTTGTATATTACATATACAATATACATAGGTATGTATTTTACACTAGGTTATGTACCTTACGTATTTCAAATGGTACCTAAAGTATAGTTTACTAGATACCCATATTAGTTTTCAGAAGTCACGGAGAATGAATTAGTGGGACAACGTACCTTAATATCTTATGTTCCTTTGTTGGCAATCAGACCGTATATAAATCCACAATATACGAATATCCTATTGTTAAGCTAAACACATCTTTAAGGATCTTTTACAGGCTATGGTTTAGGTTCACTTTTGGTTTGTATACAAAATACTTAGTACGTCACGGTACTAAGCATCCAACGGGTTGCCTTGACTCGTCGCATTCGTCACACGACTTGAATCTTTTGTTTTACAACTTTACAAACATTGTCGTATATGTGTTGGTAATATTTTGGACATACGCTCTTTCACTTGTTAACGGTTAGATTAATTTTTTTTCGAATTCTTCAACTACTTAACCGTTCACGGTTAGTTGAAGTTCAACCTTGAGATTGTGACGATTTCGTTAATACATTTATGGAATTTGGGATTAAGATTAGAAGTTAGGAGTCACAAATATAACTAGAACTGACGAAGTTGACGAACGCCCCAAACCGTGTTTGCACCAGGCGTCTCATTTACCTTTACACCATTCCAAATTGGGCTCTACATTTCTATAATAAGGTGTCAATTGTGTAACTAGTGCATGTGCAGCTTATTTTAAATGAACTCAGAGAGCATTTAATTTTGTTTTAATGATAATATCAAATTCGTAATAACTAAATTCGTAAAAAATAAAACGTCACCTAGCAACCTGTAAACACGTACCGGATAAAATTATCGCCAAAATAAATTTTATTTACGTTGAATACCTACCACAAATCCTGCAGTTAATTAAAAGCGAGCACTTTTAGGTATCTGGAAGTAAAAAACTAAATCTCCGCGGAGGCCACAGACCGCAGGCCTAACCTAAGACAAGCGCCGATGTGCGGCCCAACATCAATGACAAGAATGTCACTTCGGAAAAAATCTATATTTACATGACACGATTTGTACTCGACGAGTAATTTCAGTCGTGTGTGCTCATGATTTCTCGCCCTCCGTGTCTCCATACATTCCCAACTGTTGGTCTATTACAAAGCAAAGTGAAACAAAAATATTTGCGACGAATGAGCCCATGCTAAAGAACCCTTCTGTAAAGCAGAAGCCACAGAGGCCCTGCCCTCTTCTCAAGCGCAGGTGCTTGGAGTACCCCCCTGAAGAAAACTGTTTGTTTTTATCCTTTTTACTACATAAGTTATTTAATTAAGTGTTTACTTTTTGTGCTTTTTACTCTAAGTTTTATTTAAGTAAGTATTGGTTTTTATCGTATTGTTGATGCCCCTAAACCTTTCTTGCCCTATACGAGCTACTGCATCGTCCGAAAACCACCTACGCTGTCCAGAATGCTCTGAACCACGTTTTTTTAAAGGCCCTAGAGGCCTTAACATCCATATCGGTAAAAAACATCGTTCAGGTCAGACACAACCTACTCCTTCAACACCGTCCCAGGCCAATGTATCGGTTTCCTCTCACTCTCATTTACCAGACCACACCAGATTGGACTTACCATTTCATCAAACTCTGAGTGATTTCAAAAATTCGCGTCCAGTTTTAAAACGGATACCGCGTGGTGCCCGGATATCCGTTTCCAAATACTTGAGCGACACCATCAAAGCCGTCCTCTCTGATAATTCAACACGAAATTGGGAAAATTTGCTAACTTTCACCTTTAGAGTACTACATGTAGATTCAAATCAAAATTCAAAATCACTTACCAAAATAGTTAAGGATAACTGTTGCACAGATGTATCATTTCGGCCCTCTCCCAACAATTCCAGGAATTCCAAAAATAATTTATTTAAAATAGTTGAAAGCAAAGTTGCTGACGGCGACATTAGTGGTGCCGCTCGCTTGCTCTTCTCTGATGATGCAGTAGCCCCTTCCAACTCTGACACACTCACAGCTCTCCACAGCAAACATCCACCTCCAGCTACAAACATTTGTCTCCCTGATCCCCCGCAAATGACCGATCGAAATCTTACCGCTACTCCACAGGACGTCTTTGGAGCAGTCATGTCTTTCCCCAATGGCTCCGCAGGCGGGCTGGATGGCTTGACACCCCAGCACCTAAAAGACCTGTGCAACGGCTGCGGAGAAACTGGGGAAAACATTTTAAAGGACCTGACAGCCCTGGTGAACATCATGCTAGCCGGTCAGGTCCCAGAAGATATCAGAGACGTCCTGTATGGTGCAAACCTCTGTGCCCTAACAAAAAAAGACGGCGGCATTCGGCCTATTGCCGTTGGCACCACGCTTCGTCGGCTTGCCGCCAAGATTGCTTGTCGCTCCATTCTCTCACAACTCAGCTCAGAACTTCAGCCAATCCAACTGGGGTTTGGTTCCAAGAGTGGCTGCGAAGCCGCCGTGCATGCCGTGCGAACGTTTCTTGAGCATGAGGCAGGAGAGGTCCTACTGAAGGTGGATGTTTGTAACGCTTTTAATTCTGTAGATAGAGGCGCCTTGTTGACACAAATAAAAGAAAAAATTCCCTTGACATACAAATTTCTTTGGCAGTGTTATAGCTCCCCGTCTAAATTATTATATAAAACAAACGTTCTGGATTCATCGGTAGGATGTCAACAAGGCGACCCCCTCGGCCCAGCAATTTTCAGTCTCGCCATACATCCCATCATTAAGGAACTAAATTCTAAATTAAACGTGTGGTATCTGGATGACGGGACCCTCGGCGGTGAAGCGACTTCTGTTCTCGAAGATTTTAAAAAGATAACTACAAACTTGAAAACAATTGGCCTCTCCCTAAATTTTTCAAAATGCGAACTATTTATTACCGATTCCTGTCCAAACAAGAAAAATACAATAGACCTTTTTAATAATCTAGCTCCTGGTATAAAAATTATAAATAAAGAATCACTTCACCTCCTTGGCTGTCCCGTCTTGGACCAGTCATTTGAAATCTTTGTAGATTCTAAAATTCAAAATTTCAAAGCAACATCACATCGTTTATCAAAAATTAACATTCACTCCGCTTATTCAATCATAAAACATTGCCTATTTGTGCCAAAATTTACATACATTCTTCGCGGATCCCATCTTTGGAAATACCCTGATTTGGTTTCAAAATTAGATACATTAGTCGTAGAAACACTGACATCCATTTTCAACATATCTTTTGACGACAGAACTTGGACCCAGGCTAGCTTACCTATTAGGTTCGGTGGCCTGGGTATCCGCAAAATCTCCTGCGTGGCGTTACCTGCGTTCTTGTCCTCGGTGCATGGTGCTCAAAGCCTTATAGGAAAAATACTGGCCCCTTCCATTGGGTCCCTGGAGGCTGCACACTGCTCCGAGGCCAAGAACGTTTGGTCTATAACCTGCCCGAACACCGATTTACCTGACCATCCCTGCTCGCAGAGGCAATGGGACGAGCCGCTCTGTCGACTAGTACGGAAAAATCTCTTAGATACGTCACCTAGTCCGACGGACCGCGCTCGTCTCCTCGCTACTGCAGAGTGGGAGTCTGGCCTCTGGTTAACAGCTCTACCGTCTCCCAATATTGGAACACTGTTAGATAACACCACCTTTCGCCTCGCAACCTGCTTACGTTTGGGGGCACCAACAAACCAACCTCATCGCTGTCAATGCGGCGTCATGGTGGACAGTCTAGGCCACCACGGTCTATCTTGCGTCCGAAGTGCTGGGAGGATCTCCCGCCACGCCAGCATTAACGACGTCATCCGAAGGGCCCTTGTCAGCGCTAAACTGCCGGCAGTCCTGGAACCTAGCGGTTTGGCCAGGGACGACGGCAAGAGGCCCGACGGCATGACACTGGTGCCTTGGAGTATGGGACGGCCGCTAGTTTGGGACGCTACCTGCGTTGATACCTTGGCACCGTCCCGTATTTCAGGCACCAAAATCAATGCTGGCGCCGCGGCATCCTCGGCCGAAGACCTCAAGCGCCGCAAGTATGTTGCTCTAGGAAGTAGCTACATATTTGCGGCGTTTGGGGTTGAAACTTTGGGGCCGTGGGGGCCAAGCGCGCGCCGACTATACAAAGATCTATCGGCGCGCCTAATAGAAGCCTCTTGTGACCAGAGGGCTGGCTACTATTTTGCACAACGTATAGCTATCGCCATTCAACGTGGCAATACGGCCAGCCTTCTGGGCACCCTGCCCGTTGACAGCGATCTGGGCCAAATTTTTTATCTCTAGTTTTAAGTTGTTTAGTGTTTATTATATGTTTACTGTTATGTGTTGTTGTGTTGAAATAAATAGTTTTCTTAAATCATAAAATTAACAAATAAACATTTTCATTGCTATTTTGGATTTTGTTGATTATTTTTAATGAAAAAAAATGTTAGTCCCTACTACAAGATCTTATCTCGTTTTAACTGAAAGTTATATATAAGTAGTAAGTACTACTTAATCTTTTAAAAACTAAATTGGTTCATCACAAAAGTAATACAATATCTACGCCTCAGTGTCAGTAATTAAGATAAAAGTACCGTATATTTAATTGTAGGTTAAAGTTGATCTAAAATGTAATGAAATTGAGCAATTTGTTGCCGCATGGGAACTTCGGTCTTTTGTTATTTGATCGGGGCATTGAATTAATCGTGAAGAATTTCAATCATGTGTTGAGATGGTGTAAAAAAACAATAATATTCAATTTAAATCAGGTCCAGGCCCATATTTACTATTTATAGTTTTGTATCACAGATTCATTTTATTTATTACTAAATTGATATAAAAGTTAAGACGCTTAAGATTTGGTAAACATTTATAGTAAATTTTTTATTAAAAAAATCATTAAAACGTAGCGTTTTTTCTATAAAAACGTGCAATTACTTTCTGTTTTCCTTTAATACAAATCAAAATGGTTAAGGCTTCCCATAAGCATATTTTTTGAAATGCATCTTGTGTCGCTCCCTAAGAACACATCCCTTGTTTAACCGTGAGAAAATATTGTTGGGGTGTTTTTTCTCTTATTACTGTGAAGAATCGTGCCTTACATTTGCCCTTCCGTTATAAGGATCGTGTTTTATGGTTTATGCTCTATGTCTTTTTTTTAAAGAATATACAGGATGGCAGTGTTCCGTTGCCGAAGTTGATGAACAATGTTATTGCATTACGATTACTTACGCATTATTCTTAAACGCGCTTCTTGAGAAAACATTAAATTACTATTTTTAGGGTTCCGTACCTAGAAAGGAAAAAACGGAACCCTTACACGATCACTTTGTTGTCTTGCAGTGAGCTGGACAGACATTTTATTCAGATTTTACTACGCTATTATGTTAAAACTGTATGTGTACAATCCAATTCACCTACTTATTTTTTCAAAGAATGCGGTTTTGTCACAGCATTGCTTATAAAAGTTGTTTTTCGTTTAACCCATATTTTGAGAATGCTTTTGGTATACAAACGTCATTGAAACAATTCTGTTTTTAACTAAAAAGGGAAAATTAATATCGTTAATTGTTAATTAGCTTCATAATCAATATGCAATTTAACAGTTCGTCATACAAAATTTTAAAAGACTAGAACCGACTTCCTAAGACTGTAAGTGTGTTACACATTAAAACTTGAGCTTCAAGATCTAAGACGAAAACTATTCCAATATTGTCGGTTCTATTCATAAATTGGAACATTTATTCTTACCAAATCTTTAGTATGAGCTATTGCTGCAGATATATTATCTGCAGGAAAGTTTACATTACAAGCGCTACGAATAACGGTTAGGTAATAGAGCAAACAGATTAGATTATACTGCAAGCAGCAATACCAATAGGTACAAAGAATAAGTATAGGTTAGATAAACACGATAAGATTTTTCTAGTAATATCCAGTTACAGTACAGTCAAGGAGCATGTAAAATTAAGTGGTTTGGAATTTTGGCCGTCATTATTTACATATGGCGAACTTTTTTCGAAATGTTGAGTCAAGTACTTACTTGGCTACTAATACTGATGTGCCGCCGGAAAGTTTCCAAAATTGCAAACTTTTCCACGTATGAAAATTTCCGGAAATTCTCACATTTTTGTATGGGATTTGAAACATTCCAATTTCATTTATTTTATACGAAATTTTCTAGAAAATTCCGAGAATATTTCCAATTATTTGGACAGTTTCCGCAACTTGCACATCTGTAGTTATAAATATTAGATTGAGAATATTGGGATGGACGCCAGAAGATAATGTCTCTAATTTTAACCAAGTACCTGCTCTTAAATAAGAGGATGTCACAACACAAAAAGTATTCAGATAACAAATACTATACTAACTCGTAACCGACTCGGGAGTGGAGCCGTCCGTCAGCTGAATGAACCACACGAGGTCGCCGCAAATATTTCAGACCGGTTCTCTAGTATACGACGGTACAGTAACCATACGACAGGAGAATCTCTGCAGAGCGGGCTCCGAACGGTCAAAAAACTCATTATTTAGATAGTGACTTAAAATTATTTTTCTAATGTTTTTATTCATAATGTTAGGCGATCTTGCTACTGGTGCTTTGGCAAAAAGGAGTATCATCCACTACACTGTAAATAAATATGTAATGTAAGTAGTGTTAGGTATACACAGTATATTTTATTAAATTATTAGTAACAAGAAAGAGCAGCGAATGATTTTTCTTACCGCTAACATTTTGAGCGCTAACGTACCCGTGGCGTCCCGTGGTCTATATAGTTTAAAAGTATAACCTCGCTTGAGAAAGATAGTATGTATATTTTCAGAATGCACAAAATCTAACTCATATTCTACAAATATTTTGTATAAAATTCAGAACATCACTAATTTAGTAAAATCTGATTTCGTCTAATTAAAATCGATAGAGAATCTATATTAACAGTGATAAAACTGATAAAATAACAGAAAAGGAGACAAAAAAGTTTCAAAACCAAACTTGTCAGTCAGCTTCTGAACGTACCTACTTAACTTACTGTTTCTAGTGACACTGTGTCAATATGCCTCGCTACTCGATCTCTCGTATTATCACGTTCTACAGACAGGTATCCTTACAGAATGCTCTCAAAAACCACTCTAAAGGCTATTAAAATTAGGCATATTTTGAGTTGATTGTTTAGTGATGTCATGGTTCGCGGTTTTATTGCAATTGATTAGTCTATTCAAAATGTAAGCTAAACTAATTTGTCCATAGGTGCATTGCTATGTTTATAATTATAACTTTAATGAGGGTTTCCGTGATCGAGATTTTCACTAGATGGCAGCACCGTGGCGACAGGTCTAGCTGTCACAATCCACCAATCATGTTTAACCATATATTTTTTGATTGGTGGATTTTGACAGCTACTGCCAAAAAGACCTGTCGTCACGGTGCTGCCATCTAGTGAAAATCTCAATCGCGGAAACCCTCATTTACGTTATTTTCAATTGAGTTGCATATTATTTTTAGAACCTAGAATTTATTAAGTTTTTGATTCTTTACTATTACCTAATCATAATATTATTGCTTACCCAATTTATACATTTTCGATAATTTCATCATCATCAACAAGAGTTTCTAATTAAATATTTATCGAGTAGGAACATATAAAAAAACACTGTTTTTATTTCACTCTGTATAAATAATTAGACCACCCACAGAGCCGCTGAAACTTAAAACACCGCTATAAATATAATACATTACTATCTCATCCAAAGAATTATGAACAAAATCTCTGCTTTCTGAATCACATGACATAAACTTAAAACAATTTTGAACACTTTTCTTAACCTCATAGAGTTCAAGATGAGATGAATAGGCTTCAAGTCTTTTACAAAGCCAAATATTCTTGAACAAGGCCGCATTGAATGGATCTCAATTATTTCCGGTGAATGCTTATATAGAAAAATTTGTTCATATGATAAACAACCTTATTATGTACAATAAATAATTATAATATAATTTATTTCAACACAACAACACATAACAGTAAACATATAATAAACACTAAACAACTTAAAACTAGAGATAAAAAATTTGGCCCAGATCGCTGTCAACGGGCAGGGTGCCCAGAAGGCTGGCCGTATTGCCACGTTGAATGGCGATAGCTACACGTTGTGCAAAATAGTAGCCAGCCCTCTGGTCACCAGAGGCTTCTATTAGGCGCGCCGATAGATCTTTGTATAGTCGGCGCGCGCTTGGCCCCCACGGCCCCAAAGTTTCAACCCCAAACGCCGCAAATATGTAGCTACTTCCTAGAGCAACATACTTGCGGCGCTTGAGGTCTTCGGCCGAGGATGCCGCGGCGCCAGCATTGATTTTGGTGCCTGAAATACGGGACGGTGCCAAGGTATCAACGCAGGTAGCGTCCCAAACTAGCGGCCGTCCCATACTCCAAGGCACCAGTGTCATGCCGTCGGGCCTCTTGCCGTCGTCCCTGGCCAAACCGCTAGGTTCCAGGACTGCCGGCAGTTTAGCGCTGACAAGGGCCCTTCGGATGACGTCGTTAATGCTGGCGTGGCGGGAGATCCTCCCAGCACTTCGGACGCAAGATAGACCGTGGTGGCCTAGACTGTCCACCATGACGCCGCATTGACAGCGATGAGGTTGGTTTGTTGGTGCCCCCAAACGTAAGCAGGTTGCGAGGCGAAAGGTGGTGTTATCTAACAGTGTTCCAATATTGGGAGACGGTAGAGCTGTTAACCAGAGGCCAGACTCCCACTCTGCAGTAGCGAGGAGACGAGCGCGGTCCGTCGGACTAGGTGACGTATCTAAGAGATTTTTCCGTACTAGTCGACAGAGCGGCTCGTCCCATTGCCTCTGCGAGCAGGGATGGTCAGGTAAATCGGTGTTCGGGCAGGTTATAGACCAAACGTTCTTGGCCTCGGAGCAGTGTGCAGCCTCCAGGGACCCAATGGAAGGGGCCAGTATTTTTCCTATAAGGCTTTGAGCACCATGCACCGAGGACAAGAACGCAGGTAACGCCACGCAGGAGATTTTGCGGATACCCAGGCCACCGAACCTAATAGGTAAGCTAGCCTGGGTCCAAGTTCTGTCGTCAAAAGATATGTTGAAAATGGATGTCAGTGTTTCTACGACTAATGTATCTAATTTTGAAACCAAATCAGGGTATTTCCAAAGATGGGATCCGCGAAGAATGTATGTAAATTTTGGCACAAATAGGCAATGTTTTATGATTGAATAAGCGGAGTGAATGTTAATTTTTGATAAACGATGTGATGTTGCTTTGAAATTTTGAATTTTAGAATCTACAAAGATTTCAAATGACTGGTCCAAGACGGGACAGCCAAGGAGGTGAAGTGATTCTTTATTTATAATTTTTATACCAGGAGCTAGATTATTAAAAAGGTCTATTGTATTTTTCTTGTTTGGACAGGAATCGGTAATAAATAGTTCGCATTTTGAAAAATTTAGGGAGAGGCCAATTGTTTTCAAGTTTGTAGTTATCTTTTTAAAATCTTCGAGAACAGAAGTCGCTTCACCGCCGAGGGTCCCGTCATCCAGATACCACACGTTTAATTTAGAATTTAGTTCCTTAATGATGGGATGTATGGCGAGACTGAAAATTGCTGGGCCGAGGGGGTCGCCTTGTTGACATCCTACCGATGAATCCAGAACGTTTGTTTTATATAATAATTTAGACGGGGAGCTATAACACTGCCAAAGAAATTTGTATGTCAAGGGAATTTTTTCTTTTATTTGTGTCAACAAGGCGCCTCTATCTACAGAATTAAAAGCGTTACAAACATCCACCTTCAGTAGGACCTCTCCTGCCTCATGCTCAAGAAACGTTCGCACGGCATGCACGGCGGCTTCGCAGCCACTCTTGGAACCAAACCCCAGTTGGATTGGCTGAAGTTCTGAGCTGAGTTGTGAGAGAATGGAGCGACAAGCAATCTTGGCGGCAAGCCGACGAAGCGTGGTGCCAACGGCAATAGGCCGAATGCCGCCGTCTTTTTTTGTTAGGGCACAGAGGTTTGCACCATACAGGACGTCTCTGATATCTTCTGGGACCTGACCGGCTAGCATGATGTTCAGCAGGGCTGTCAGGTCCTTTAAAATGTTTTCCCCAGTTTCTCCGCAGCCGTTGCACAGGTCTTTTAGGTGCTGGGGTGTCAAGCCATCCAGCCCGCCTGCGGAGCCATTGGGGAAAGACATGACTGCTCCAAAGACGTCCTGTGGAGTAGCGGTAAGATTTCGATCGGTCATTTGCGGGGGATCAGGGAGACAAATGTTTGTAGCTGGAGGTGGATGTTTGCTGTGGAGAGCTGTGAGTGTGTCAGAGTTGGAAGGGGCTACTGCATCGTCAGAGAAGAGCAAGCGAGCGGCACCACTAATGTCGCCGTCAGCAACTTTGCTTTCAACTATTTTAAATAAATTATTTTTGGAATTCCTGGAATTGTTGGGAGAGGGCCGAAATGATACATCTGTGCAACAGTTATCCTTAACTATTTTGGTAAGTGATTTTGAATTTTGATTTGAATCTACATGTAGTACTCTAAAGGTGAAAGTTAGCAAATTTTCCCAATTTCGTGTTGAATTATCAGAGAGGACGGCTTTGATGGTGTCGCTCAAGTATTTGGAAACGGATATCCGGGCACCACGCGGTATCCGTTTTAAAACTGGACGCGAATTTTTGAAATCACTCAGAGTTTGATGAAATGGTAAGTCCAATCTGGTGTGGTCTGGTAACTGAGAGTGAGAGGAAACCGATACATTGGCCTGGGACGGTGTTGAAGGAGTAGGTTGTGTCTGACCTGAACGATGTTTTTTACCGATATGGATGTTAAGGCCTCTAGGGCCTTTAAAAAAACGTGGTTCAGAGCATTCTGGACAGCGTAGGTGGTTTTCGGACGATGCAGTAGCTCGTATAGGGCAAGAAAGGTTTAGGGGCATCAACAATACGATAAAAACCAATACTTACTTAAATAAAACTTAGAGTAAAAAGCACAAAAAGTAAACACTTAATTAAATAACTTATGTAGTAAAAAGGATAAAAACAAACAGTTTTCTTCAGGGGGGTACTCCAAGCACCTGCGCTTGAGAAGAGGGCAGGGCCTCTGTGGCTTCTGCTTTACAGAAGGGTTCTTTAGCATGGGCTCATTCGTCGCAAATATTTTTGTTTCACTTTGCTTTGTAATAGCAATTGAATTTAATGTCATCGAGAATATTTACTTAATGTAACAAAATAATATAAATAAGCTCGTGTTCTCATTTAAACTTTAAATCAATCAATCAATCGATCAATTTGTCAATTTGAAAATTATTAAACGTCAATATACACTAGCCCACATACGAGCCACAACAACCATTGATACAGGCATTCAATTGTTTATCGTATACTCCAGCTATAAATTCTAGATTTGATTTTCAAATGCACATGCGGCAGTTTGATTTAGTTTTTTGGATTTCTTTTTTGACAGTATGTATGTATAGACGTTCTGAGGCTAACGTAAACCCTTTCATGTGATGCGTTGCATTTTATAAACATTCCGTTAGTTGCCGAATTAAACGAAACAACCGGTTTATTCGGATGCGAGTATTTTTAGCAGGTAGTTATGATTATGAGATGAGATCAAAACGAAATGGGAACGAACAGTATGAATGTGTTTTTATAAAATTTGAATAATAACGGAAAGGAGCGAATGCACTAGCGTTTAAGGTGTTTAAACGTAAGTTTTATAATATATGAATATTTACTAATGTGGAATTATAAACCACCTAACAATGAATTGGCATTATAATATAATATGTTCTAGCTTCAAGCTATTTTTCGGTCTATTTGCCCTATTTCCCTTATGTTATAATATGTATACACATACAAGGTGGCCAAAAATAACTATATTCCCGCTGGCTGTAAGGCTTTGGGACCCAACCAATCCTCCCTTGATAGATTTGGAACCTCTCAGATTGATTTGACTTTTGGATTTTTGTAAGGCCATCGAGCGGCGGTGGGTAATTAAATAAAGCCCCTTTCAAAAATCCAAAAATCAAATAAATCTGAGAGATTCCAAATCCATCTAGGAAGGTTGGGTTCCAAAACCTTACAGCTAACGGTAATATATTTATTTTTTGGCCACATTGTATATGTCCCCTAAAGGTATAATACAACTAATATAGGCACCTTTATGATCACTAAAATGTTGTTTAATACACCTAGCTAGGCAATCTAAATATTGATCAAAACGTTCTCATACCTTTTTATCTCCAGTCAGTCTTAGGTCCTTCGAGTCGGACTACTTTGTTTTCTTATTCTATAATTGAACATTATCTTGCTAGGCTTAGATGAAATGCCGGGAAACCTGTTCCTTGGACGATGCTACCATAAGTTATGGCAAGCCGAGGCCAGGTGCTGGCCCGAGAAAAACCAGTCAACTTGAAGACTGGTTCATTAAAAACATCTAGATTTAGTAATCTAGATAACATTAGCAGGTGGCAGTCACTTTTGTATCTGAGAATGTATATAAGATGCAACGGTTTTGTCTTATTTTTTATTTATTTAAGGTATTTTAGTTACGTTAAGTTCCAGCAATTATATTACATTAACTAATTTATCGTATTAAAAGTAATATAATCCGCTCTATTTTACAGTTTCTCGTGAGTACTAATGTGCAAGTTACGAAAAGTTTCAAAAATAGTTGGAGAAGTCATTGAGTAACAGGAGAAGACATCCCTAAGAAATTATTTGTACCATGAGTTTCAGTGAAAATCACTACAAGTCTGACAGTGCCGGATGGACCACACACATGATTACACGCTAGTGTCAAAAAAAATTAAAAATCAAATACTAAAGGTAAAGGCTTCTCGCATGATACTAAACTGTAAAAATAATTCTAAAAATAGTAATAAAAGCCACGGAATTACATTCCATAGGTAAGTAAGTGCAAAATTTGGTGTTACATTAATTTAAAATATTAATGTTGGCGGCGCGACGCCATATTCCTTGGCGCACAGATTAATGCCGCAGAAGTAACACAGCATATGTGCCTACACTTGATATACCTTGACATTGTCACACTTGATATTGTTTAATAGTACTCAACATAACAATATTTACGTAATAAACATGTTTTAGATACCTATAAGTACGATAGGTAATGTATAGTTCATTAAACATATATTTAATGTTCAACTAGGGCGGTTATGCTAAAATTGTTAATGCGAGTAAAATACATAGAAACGGTTTTTATAATTTGAATTTAAAACTTAAATATCGAAATATCACCCGTGTAATACGTACTTACACAATGTTTTTTCTTTCGTGCGACGAAATCAATGTAATTTTAAGTAAATATCAAGGATCATTAACCCCCAAAGTTCGTATTGAAAGGCGCTTGTCGGCGAAAATAGTATTTTACTCCATTCGTTCCTAAAACTCTACGGTAAGGAGCAAAATAAACATCGGGTATAAATAAAACAATAATTTAGTTAATTACGTTTCCTTACAAAAATTGTTTAGGCAGTATATGAATTTTGTCAAAATAGTGTTACGTCAGTTTTATTAAAGCTACTCTTTGATTCAGTGACAGCTGTCAACCGCCAAACATGGCGCACAAAATTTGTTCTAGATAGCTCATCTAGTAGAATACATAATACATCAATGGGAGAAGTTCGGGGAAATTTCCAGAAACTTTAACAAGAAATAGAACTTTAACATGAAAGTTCAATCTCCATACAAAATTATGAAGAGATTCCGAAATTTTCCTATGTAAAAAATTTAATGTTTCTGTCAGCAGATCAGTACCTAACTTGTGAGATGGATGGGTCGGCTCTTGACTGACCGGCGCCCTTAACCCAGCGCGTAGGGCGGAATTTCCCTTGAAATATAGGACAGAGCTGTATCTTTATAATATACGGTTAATTTCAGTTTTCTGTTTAATGCCGACTACGACATGTTAACCCCTGAAAAACATACAGCATTCGAACCGGCGCCTTCAGCTTTCTCTGCTTACCTACTGATTGTTGCTCAAACAGTAGGACTAAACTGATAAACATCTAAAGTAAATTTATGTTTTTTTTTCAATTAATTACCCAACAGCTCAAATGCAAGTATGGGGAAGAGTGGTGAAAACTTATTGTAGAGGGCGCTGCTCCAGATTCCATAGAACTGCGTACAACGAGAGAAAGAGACAAAAAATGAATGGTCCTTAACAATGTACTGTAACTATATACAGTCAGAAAACTTTTCTTAGGAAAATTCTTCCCTGTCGCTTTGTTCTACAGGATATTATTTTTAGAGTATTTCGGAAACCTGAGAATATCTCTTAGGGACCAATTCAAGACGAAACAGTGAGTCATTTGCACTAAAATAAATAAAAAGTACTTCCTGTCGTACTTTAGCTTTTCTCAGGACCGTTGTTGGAAATATTATTGTGACAGTTGTCTTCCCCATTGCATACCTATTCAATTTTTTTTTCAATTCTATTATTTTATTTGCAAGAATGTAGGTACAAAATTACAAGATTTCAGGGTGTTAATTCTAGGTTCTAGGACTTCTAGGTGCCATTTACATCCGGCCTTTAAGTGGCGTACAAAATTGATATTTTTTTACATATCGTCAAATAAATTACAATAATAGTAGGTACATTATGATACAAGTGAGCTAAGTTGATCATTACATACGAAGCGATATTGTGCGCACGAACGCATGTGAGTGCGCATAATTAAGCTGAGCTTATGTAATGATCAAGCACACGCGTTTCATACGTCATTTTTCAACACACTTGCGAGGAAATAACAGAATACACTCGCGATCAAAAAAATCGACTCAAACTAATTTTTAATTTCATCGTTTAATATCTCAGGAACCAATCATGAGATCAAAAAAGCAACGGTACCATTTTAGAGCTAACAGTGTCAGCTTTCAATACGAGCATGTTTTTCAGGCGAAAAATTTCAGTTCATGAAAAACAAGCTAGCATACCAAGGAGGTGTAAAATTTGGGTGCAAAAATGACCTTAACAACGAAAGAAAAAACATTTTCATGAACGAATAACAATTTATTTTTATCTTTAATACCTGGTGTTACCACCAAAAACCTTTTTCACACATGCCATGCGTCTCTTCATTGACCTTATCAGCTTCCTGATGGTATCCTGGGGGCATGCTTCCCACTCTTCGACCAAAGCTTCTTTCAGGGCCAAAATTGTCTCCGGAGCAGGATTGCGAGCTCGAACCTTGCGTTTCAGGTAATCCCATAAGTGCTCGATAGGATTTAAATCAGGACTCAGAGGTGGCCACTTCAGAGTCGGGATGCCAACTGCGTCAAGGTACTCCTTTGTGACGCGGGCGGTATGACAAGGGGCGTTGTCTTGCATGAAATGGAACCCCTCGTCAAAGAACCCGGCGTAGGGGACGACATGGTCTTGCAGGATGTCGGTGATGTACCTGTCTGCATTCAAACCACCGCCTCGACCCCCGCCATCAACAAAAACCAGCTCGGTCCGCCCCTCCATGGAAATCCCCGCCCACATCATGACGGAACCTCCACCGTAGGCGACTGTTTCAGCGAAGCAACACTGGGCGAACCTCTCTCCAGGTCTTCGGTACACCCGTCCTCTTCTGTCGCTGCCATGGAGACACACTCTGCACTCGTCGCTGAAGAGTACGCGGCTCCATTGGTCGTAGGTCCAATTTTCGTAGGTCGCCACGAATTCCTTCCGAGCGTCCCGATGCCTCTGAGTCAGTTTGGGCCCAGTAGCAGGTCTTCTTGGGGTAAGGTTGGTTTTTTTAATTTTTTTTTTACTTTTTTAGAATGTAAACTCATAAAGAGTTAAAAAAAGTAAAAGTAATACCCGACTAAATTACAACGATTCGTCTGCGTACGTACAACTTGGTACTAGAGTACAAACGTCACTTGATCGGATTATTAAATTATTCCACTAGTTGGATAATTATTGTGAAATGCACGCGTGTTTAATATCTAGGATTATGAGCATAAAAGTGGTGGAATAAGAACCTCGTTACGAGCAGGTGTGTTGAAAAATTAAATATAGAACAACAATAATGAAATACAATTAAATTAAATTTAAGTGCATGAAATTAGAATACATGTCAATTATCCATAATATTATCAAATATAACTGTTAATGTGTATGTATGCATATCAATTAATTATTCTTATGTCCAATTACAATGTCTAGCATTCAAATCAGCCCTTTACACCTTTCAGAAAATTATATTATTTATACTGAACCCTAACACCCGGTCATCTGTGGGAAAAAACTGGCTCCACTCTGCAGTTGCATAAGGCAAGGTTACTGACACTCACTACTGGGCAAGGCATCAAATACTTCACTTCACATACAAGTACGTGATATGCATGGAATAATGGATTTTACCTCAAATTGTTTCCAAGAATTGCATTGAAAAGTGTTACGAATAGTGCTTAATATATTAAAAGGTGTAAAACGGGCGGCGTTTTAAGAGGATATTTAGTGGAGAGGTATTTGACGGTTAAGACGTCAGACTTTCAATCTGAAGGTCGCGGGTACAAAGCCCGGCTCGTAACTGAGTTTTTCGGAACTTCAACAGAAGAACAAATCAAATTATTCTTAATAAATATTTTGATTTGTTTATTTTAAGTATTTAGACACAGCCCTGGGCACCGGAGGTCTATGTCACTTTTTCCTTTGTAACTATATGACATCTATATAAGTTTATAATTTTTTTCGGAACTTGTGTACGAAATATCGTTTGATGTTTACCAGTCGCTTTTCGGTGAAGGAAAACATCGTGAGGAAACCGGATCTAATCCCAACAAGGCCTAGTTTCTCCTCTGGGTTGAAAGGTCAGATGGCAGTCGCTTTCGTGAGAACTAGTGCCTACGCCAATTCCTGGGATTTAGGTTGCCGAGCGGACCCCTGGCTCAATAGAGTAAAACGCTGGGAGGAACGCTAGGAGAAAGAAGATTTAGTGGAGATGGAGAGATATTTCTCCGTAATTCCATATTGATAAAGATATTACGAGAAATATTTTTATACTTAGCCAAGTACTGTTTCGCTGAATATAACATATCAACTCGACCAAATATACACATAATAGTATATACCTATGTTAGGCTTACTTGATGAAAAACAAGTTACAAACGGCGGCGTATTAAAAACGACAATGACATATAACCTTTCAAATTATGTGGTTGAAATTTGCATAAGCTCTTTATTTCAAGGTCGGTTACTCACTCAGATGCGGAATTATTCACTACATGATTTAATTTCTATTAAATCATGTAGTGAATAATTAAATTTATCGTAATGAGACATTCATTCTAAATTATAGTAAACTGTTTTAAAATAATCTCGACAGAATAATGTTTGGATTATAAAGGTTATATTTACCGCAACAAACGCTTACTTATGCGCATTAAAATAGGTGCTCATTTTCTCCAAATGTCCAAAATGGCAGCCTTTTGCTTTACAAAATAGAACGTACCTACTGTAATTAATTAACACATTTCAAAAGCTTCAAAATGTGCGGTGATTATTATTATGTAATAATAATATTGACAGGTGCCATTCAACATATACTCGTAACAATAAGACAAATAAATAATTTGAAATTTTAATTGATTTAATATCATCCCATCATCTCCACCATTTAATAAAATAAAAAATAAAAATAAAACCGCGCAAAATAAACAGTTCTCATCAAAAGTAAAAACGCTTTAAAAAAAAACTACGTGAAACTATGATCCATTAGGATTAGAGTTCTTAACAAAAACGGAAACCGAAGGGTAATGGAAATTATGACCAAAGTAATTGGCACCTGAATTCAAAGGGTCGAGTCTATATCCCAACTTGCGCTGTTTGGTCGAAATTACAAATTGCTAAGCAACTAAGCGAGTATATAACGATTATGGCATTAAAATTCCGACCCCTTTGAACCCTTTTTTTGATGAGTGAGTATAGACATTGTAAAATGTGTATCGTTCAGAACTTAGAATGGCATTTCAAATCAATTATGCAAAATCCAAAAGAAAAATTTCATACAAGAAAAATATACTTACTTACCGGAAAATATACCTACAAAATCAACCACACTATAAGATAAATGTTTATTAAAAAACAATATAATAAGAAGCGAACTGAGTGACCGCGCACATAATCTCATCTTAGAGATTTTGCAAATCATGTAAAACTCTAGTTACTTATAAGTTTTTTTTTACATAAATAATTCAAAAAATTTTTTTTTTTTTTTTAGATTTAATAATATGTATCTAATTTAGAGAATTGGCATGCCCCGGCCAATTCTTAGAACTCCACAAGGCAGTTACCATAACGATAAAAATAGTAAAGTTAGACATAATGCAGGTTCTGTTAACTAAACTCGTAAAATGTATCTAGTTATTTAAAGTTACGACCGGACATTTTTTTTTATTTACTCCTTTCACAATGGTTACTTGATCTGCTTTTTTGTTTTTTAACGTGTTTTTTCCTCCCCCGATTTTGAATACAATGGCCAAGGCGTATAGGCAAAAAACTAAAAAAAATCCTAGGTATATTTTGAGTGACAGCAAAATTTATTTTAAGATAAAATATTTAAAAGGTATGAACCCCAAACTAAACTACTTTGCCTGCATTGCTGATCTTTATTAATACCCTTTATGTATTAATTGAGATCACTGTCTAAGTCTAATAGAAATATACACTATGTCCTAGACAGCCGCCACATTAATAAGTAAAGAAAGTCTAAATATATCCAGCCATTACAAAATAGGTATACTATACCTAGTGCTCGGCGTGTTCCAGTGATCTCTCAAGTATGCGGTCACAGACAAACATACATACAGCAAGTACAATTGTACAAACTATAGTCATGCGGAAGTCTGTGCTTTTACTCCCTTTGCAAGAATGGTACGACGAGTCGATAAAATATCTACATAAAATATCTAAATAAGTACGTGAAACTAGCCGCGTACCTATAATGTAAGCGATAAAGAAATTTTAGATTAT
This sequence comes from Pammene aurita, assembly GCA_947086415.1. Taxonomy (NCBI): domain Eukaryota; kingdom Metazoa; phylum Arthropoda; class Insecta; order Lepidoptera; family Tortricidae; genus Pammene; species Pammene aurita. Next base: position 15,966,620 of record OX352305.1, on the reverse strand, counting down.
TTTAGGTTTATTTAGGACTAGATTCCACTGCGACTTCGTTAGCGTAGAAGTAGTGAAATTACTTTTGCATATGGGGTTTTCCCCATCTCACTATTCCCTTTCGCCTAGCTACTTTGAAGTTACCCCCATTTTACATCCTTTGAGATTCCGGAAAAGTATCCTATGTCCCCATCCAGGTGATAATTCAACCTAACCGTGTGCCAGATCTCACGCAAATCCGTTCTCGATTTCATTCTTGTAGGGAGAGAAACAAATCATCTAATTCTAACTATTTAAACCTGTAAACTTTCGCAGTTATTTATAGTATTAAGTATAGGATACCTACTCATAAATAAATGATATACATTTATAAAGGGGATAAAGAGGGGATATAAATATAATGTTCCGCATATCAAAACAAACTGACCTGCGCAGCAAAAAAAATCGAAATGAACAGTTTTGATGTGCATTTAGAGTTTTTTTGCTGCGCAAGTCAGTATATTTGTTAGGTTATGGTAATTTTTTTGTTCTGCCTTTAAATACTAGCCTTTACAAAGTAGGCTAACATGAAAACAAAACTACTATAATAGTAGTCAATTGACATTGAAAAAACAATAAAATAAAAAATTGTTAATCTAACTTTCTGGATTCATAAACATAAATACTCTTTATTGCACACCTTAAATTAAAGAAACAAAGTATACATAAGTTATAAACAGAAAAGTAGAGGTAAAACAATTGGGGGTCTTATCGGTAAAGAGCTATCGCTTCCAGACGACCTTTGGGAAACGGAAGCCTTTGTAAATACTGCTCTGCAATACTAATCTTTTTCAACAAGGTAACTTATATTATTAAAACTGACCATAAACGTAGGTTTATGGTCAGTTTGTAAGCAGTAGTGCTTACAGCGTAATTAACACTATCTTTAGTAATAATTACTATCGTCACATTTTTATTACATTACTTATTGGAGTTAAGTAATAGAAGAGCTTTCAATTACAATATTCCTGAGCAATGCCGCATCGACGACTAACCGGCTTCGAATAGGGCAAGATGCTTCAATAGGTTTATAGCATAAGTACTTAATTACTATGTATTTGATAATAAGGAAATGTCAAATAAACCTATCATTTTCCATGTGAATTTACAAATTGGGATTAAGCAATATATAAATAAAATCATGGTGTAAGATGGTTTAGTTTATATGCCTTAGAACTCTCACAGATTTTACTTTTTATTTAATTCGACGGCTATGATGCTATGACTTGCTGAATGAACTTCAGCAAGGCTTTTTCATCCTTTAAGGTAGAGTTAGTGCGGAAAGGGAATTATCCTGGTTATATGGGAATTAAGGAATTCTGCAACACAGTTCTTTCCGCAAAGATTCTATGTTTATATAAGCATCTATAGTCATGTGCTGACCTCGACGTAAACACTGTCAAACGTGATGCTAGTAAATTTGAAAAAATAACTGCCTATTAACATTGGCTCGTGCGATTTACCGCGTACACGACCGTTTGATCCCGCATTTTTTGCTGTTCCATTCAATAACCGCCACGAGCAAACGTTAAACACCTGCCGCGATCAGCGGAGGGAAACATCGATAACCACAAACCGCGAGGTAAAATTATACGAGTAATACAAAATGCCAAAAACATTGTATACGTAAGAATTCGACTACAGTTACGTCTAACGAACTTTAATTAATTATACAAAATCCCGAGCCATAAAGCCGAAAGGCACCACGTTTATTTCGTACAGTTATGCGTTGTGCAAGATAACCAGAATCGAGATAAGACTGTTTGCTCTTGGACTAGCCCCAACGTCCCGTCCCGTGGCAAGTCTGAACGTAATCTTTATACGCGTTAAAGTGCTGAACGTGAATATAACCAGTTTCGAAGCGTTCTTAACGGTTAAGGCGCCGCGGCCGCAGCTTGACGGATGATTGAATACTTTTGTGACACGAAGCTCTCTTGACTTACCTTCCGTTGGGGGCAGAAGGGGAGTGCACCAGCTTCACTGCAAACAGGAACTGAATAGCACACACGAGAAGGCAGCACAGGTTTAGGGAGAGCGTCAACGCACACAGAGCTAACGTCACTTCATACACTACGGCAAACTCTTCAGGAGCACTGGTGGCCGGCGCAGATATCTTCAGAAGGAAAAGTAACGCCAGCAGAGCCAGGAGGAGACTGACAAGGCAGAGTAATGCCAAGGAAGTGAGCGCTTCCTCGGTCGCCGCTCTGATGCTCCTCGCTTTTCCGACTGTTGTTGTAGCCCTGGCTCCATTTGCGTTTCCATTGGCTATCTTTGGTGGAGACGCGACCGGCATAGGCGACAGGATCGGCACGGTGGTGGGGTTCGGCTGGCCGCCCGGACTGACGCTTGCCGAGGTGCCTCCGACGGAATGCTTGGAGGAATCCAGGGTAGAGACGTTGAGGGGTAAATGATGGTGCGGCCGCCGAGGCATATTCTGATAGCGTTGGTCGGCATCGTGCGCCGCCGGCGGCCGCTGAGCATGCTTCAACATGTCGCGGTTAAACCGCGGCTAGCCATACCGCGGACCTGTTCCCAGCCATAGTAACCGGCTCTGTGTATCGGCAGGCGACGCGTCTCGCCGGCAGTCGCGAGCTTACTGAAGTTACTGAGTCAGCCCCCCTTCTCTTACCTGCGCGTAATTATGTCAGTTATAAGCGCAGGGTGCACTCAGAACCTCAAGCGCAGCAGGTCATTACAATAGATCGTTGCCAAAACAAATAACTTTCAATACTCACTGTTTATATAAGTACCTAACTGTTAATTGTTTGCAATTTGGGGATTGTTTCGAGATGTTTATAATACTGCTATTTGTAAACATTGTTATAAATTGTTGGTGCATTTCTTTGCGAAAGTGTGTTTATGTTTTTTTAACATGTCATTGTCATTACTTTTAACGGGTCATTTATAATGGATAGATATACTAGATCGCAAAAATATCTACACGTCTGCTACTGACACTGACTCGGCTCTACTTCCATTTTGCAGCGCTTTATATATAAGTCATGGTTCATAAGAAACCTAATCTCAGCAAACTTAATTTCTAATACCTATGTTTATCATCGTTTTTACTTAATTTTATTTTAAGTTTAATGTGTGGGTAGTGGGTACCTTATCAACCTTATCAACCTAACCTAAATATTGTACACTCATTATATCTTTAGTTAATAAACGGCAAATTAATGCTGACTAAAAACCGAATTCTAAACATCTTTATCAGCCTTTGGTAAGATAATACACTTGTTAAAAACTGTGACCTAAAAACAATTATCTAACCTAAATATCATAACTTCATAAGGAATCAAACTTGATTCACAACTGTAGAGTTGGAAAAGGCTCTAAATGCAGTCACATATCTATCTAACATATTTGCTAGTAAAACACCAATGAATAATTATCATCGTACCTCATTCTGGAAGTTGGCGCCAGTGTGAAGGAAAGTTATTGTCCCGTCTATCATGTCCGGGAAGTGATAATGCAGGAATTTGCACCACTTTACTCTCTGAGTGCTGCACTAAGTCATCTGTCGCCTCTAACGAACGACCTATTTGATAATGCATGCTAAAAAGCATGGCATAACGTACTGAGAGTCGCCAGGAAGACCGATATTAGACTACAAAAAGTTTTAGATAAGTTTAGACAAGGAATATACGCGTGTATTTTTCATATTACCACTTTACCACAAACGCTAAGGGTAATTAGTATAGACCCGAATAAACATACTTTCATGTTAAATTAAAATTTAAAGATATATTTATCCATCTATACATATAATAAAGCTGAAGAGGGTCGAAAGTCTGTACATGGAATATATTCGAAAAAAAGTTGGCTGGGGATACTTAGAATCGATAACGGAACACGTTCCAACAATTTTTAGAATTTTTGTCTGTTTATCTGTTTGTCTGTTTATTTGACCGCGCATCACGTGAAAACGGCTGAACGGATTTTGATGAAATTTTGTATAGAGATAGTTTGAGTCCCGGGAAAGGATAATAAATAGTTTTCATCCCGAAAATCAACCCTGGAGGGGGTGAAAAAGGGGTTGAAAGTTTGTGTGGAGAATTTTAAATAGAAATTAGTATATGGAGATAATTTGAGTCCTAAAAAACGACAGAATAGTTTTAATCCCGAAAATAAACCCTTGTGGGGGTGAAAAGGGGGTTGAAAGTTGGTATGAGGATTTTTTTAACCGCTGAACTGATAAAGATGAAATTTGGTATAGAGATAGTATGGGTCTCAAGAAAGGACAAAGGATAGTTTTCACCCCGAAAATTAACTAAAGGGGTGAAAAGGGAGTTGGAAATTTGTATAGGGAATTATTAACCGCAGAATTGATTTAGATAAAATTTGGTATGGAGATAATTTGAGCTCTGAGAAAAGAAATAAAATAGTTTTATCTCAGAAATTATACCTTAAGCGGATGCAAAAGGGGTGGAAGTTTACATGGGGAAGAAACAACCAATAACCGCTGGACGTATTTAGATGAAATTTGGTATTGAAATACAAGTGGAATAGTGACCCAGTGTCCTAAAAATAGTACATCATATTTTAAAATTTCGACGTTCATTAGTGCATTGTAATGTGCTTATATTGAAGAATAAATATCTTGATCTACACCAATATCATAAATCCTCTATTCCGCGTTCGGAAACCGTATGTAATTACCACCATTATTGCAACCAGTAACGTAACATCACTGTATTATCTGTGACAGTGTCGTGAAAACGTATAAAAATTAATTACCTACGATAATTAAAATCCTCCCTCCCCGCCTCCCCGACCGCCGGCACGCCCTCCCCCTCCCTTTCTCCCGACCACCGGCACAATAAGGTTGGTCTTGGCGGTGTAATGGCGGTCATTCTAATGGTTTCCGAACACGTCATTTAGGATTTTTAATATGTGTGTAGATAAAGCAGTGTATGCTTCTGTACGTAATTAGGCCTTATTACGTAACAGTTACATAAACTACTATTTATCTCTTTTTAGGGTTCCGTAGTCAACTAAGAACCCTTATAGTTTCGCCATGTCCGTCCGTTTGTCTGTCCGTCTGTCCGCGGTCTAGCTCAGTGACCATTCGCACTAGAAAGCTGAAATTTGGTATCAATATGTGCATCAATCACGCCGCCAAAGTAATAAAATTAAAATTAAAAAAATATTTTTATTAGGGTGCACATAAAATGGAGGTGAATTTTTCTTTCGCTCCAACCCTATCGTGTTGGGTATTATTGAATAGGTCTTTCAAAAAGAATAGAGGTCTTCTAATACATTTTTTGGGTGGTTTCGTAAATATTAGATCTGTAAGTTCAAAAAAGGGCGTCTCCTCCATCTAACTTTTGAACCGTGGGTCCAAAAAAATAGAAAACAATAATGGAAGTGAGGCCTAATAAGAACTTTCAATGAAAACTATCCATCCATACTAATATTATAAATGGAAAAGTGTGTGTGTTTGTTTGTTTGTCCGTCTTTCACGGCAAAACGGGGCGACGAATTGACGTGATTTTTTAAGTGGAGACAGTTGAAGGGATGGAGAGTGACATAGGCTATTTTTGTCTCTTTCTAACCCCCCACTTCCCTAAAATGGGGGGTGGAAGTTTGTATGGAGCATTCCGGGGGGCAAAGGGGAACCGTGTTACCCCGAATTTAACGCGAGCGAAGTCGCGGGCAAAAGCTAGTATAAAATATTTCAGCACGCAATGTATCGCTACCTATATAATTACTTTGCATTTAAAACGTCACAATTTATATGTGTCAAATTAGAGGACACGTAGTACGTTTCTGCTTGAAAAAAAAAAAATGTGTTACTCTGTGTTCATTAACAGTCAACTAAATATTTATTGCGATATCGATTTATAACTTCAAATCATGCGTCTGGTTTCCGTTTGCGGTTATATCAAAAAATATCTTATTTTTCCCAAAAATGAGTCAATATCAAAATCGGTCGAATCAATGAAACTATGGGGAGAAATAGTAAAAAGTCGAATAAATATTTGTAAATCATACCAAAACGATTTAAAGTCGTTCCTATCATGTATATTCTATTCTATCAAATTCAACTCTTTCTCTGTACTAGATTTCTGCGGTGTGTCAAATAAATAGGTATTTTTTTAACCGACTTCAATTTCATAGAAGGAGGAGGTTCTGTATTCGGTTTGGGCTTTTTTTATGTATGTTCACCGATTACTCCGAGACGCGTGGTCCGATTTGAATAATTCTTTTTTGTTTGAAAGGGTCTACTTCCAGGTGGTCCCATATCAATCTGGTGCTGTTCTGATGATGGGATCCATGAGGAATTGAGGGAACTCCTCAATTTTTAATGGCACATGCATGGTGATTTGCTTGTTTTTTTTAAGCAACTCAAGCATTTCCTCTCGAAAACCACTAATTTGATGGGCCTAATGATAAAGGGCAAATATGATATGTGGAACTTTCCTTACATTGAGTACGTATCATGAACTTTTTCTTATATATCCTCACCGATTATTGCGAGATCCGTTTTCCGATTATGATAATTATATAACTACAAAAAAATTGAAAAATAAAAACTTTTTACAAAAAAAAGATAAACCGACTTCAAAAAGGATAAAATAAATTATTATATTATTTATATGCATTACAAACTGATATGTTTCAAATCGGTGCCAAGCCAAAAAGTTACAATACCGGTCAAATCAGCTTCAAGTCTGAAAATCACAAAACATATCTTGCACTTATATTGCAAAGGTGAATGTGAATCTATCTGTTACATTTTCACGTCTAAACTACTAATCCAATTTTGATGAAATGTGGTACCCATCTATATATACTCTGATGCACGTCTACTTTGTCAATAATCAGAAAAAGGCGGCAAAGAAAAAATATATATAAGCACGTATGGTTGACCTTCCATAGAAAATTTAAATATCGCGCCTTTTTCTGCTGAAAAGGTGGGTCCCACACACCCAGTGTGTCTGAGTATAGAAAGATCAATCTAATCTAGCCATTGAATTCCTTTACTCTTCGATATTACCTACACCTTAGATGAAGTAGGATAAATAATTCAAACCGAAGCACGGGCTCCGTTCAAGATATGGTTAGTCCGAAAACTAGTAAAAAAGTTTATTAACAAACATCATAAGACGCATGATTATACTTTCTTTCTGTACTTGAATGAAAACCTACGTGCAGTCAATACCGTACAGTACCATAGTTCTATAGTATGAAGAACAATTCACTGAACACATACGCCTCGTTCGTATTAACTGTTTTGTGATTTTCAGACTTGAAGCTGATTTGACCGGTATTGTAACTTTTTGGCTTGGCACCGACTTCAAACATATCAGTTTGTAACGCATATAAATAATATAATAATTTATTTTATCCTTTTTGAAGTCGGTTTATCTTTTTTTGTAAAAAGTTTTTATTAGAGCGTATAATAGCGTAGAATAAATTTAAACCGCGCCGTGATAAGTATTATCAATATTATCATAACTTCATAACGCAACATAAACTTTGTATGACGCGATTGGCGCGTGCCCGATCACTATGGACACCAACATATTGACATTTCATAAAAACCTGGTTGAAGCACCGTGACACAGGATGCTTGACACCGGGTGTTGGTGCGTGTGCCCACCTGTTACAGGTGCTGTTTTATAAAAACTCTAGCACATGGACAATGCATAATTAGTATGCCGAATCTTCTATTTCTCTGCCTTTTATGAATGCTTGCTTACTTTAAGAATTACTTGGTGACACCACGGAGTATGGTTAACATCTTGAAAAGCTAATCTTTTGTGTGTAAAAAATCCACCAGATTAAATTTATTTTTCAAATAAAGTATTTAATTACATATAGGTATATAGGTACATATTTTATTTATAATCAAGTTGGAAATCATAAATAGGTATAAATAAATAGTAGGTAAGTATAGTTGTAAATAAATTTAACATAAAAAAACATTAATATAAAAAATCCTTGGTATTTCTGAGGTATTAATTTCTGTGATTGCGTAGGATGAAAATAAGAGGTAATGTGAGACACGTAAAAACCGCAAGATCTTTTAATTGGCTTACAGATTTTTTGACGGAAGAGCACAAACACATTTTTTTTTAATAACACAAATTATAATGTATCTTTAACACTTGTAAATGACAACATGTCGTTGGTCGTCTTTAAGCAACGGAAGGAAGCCCCCGTGGTGTCTTTCAGTCAAGTTACAAGGATATCCGGCCACATTCGTTCAAAGTGTTCAAACCACATAACTCGAGAACGCGTTAGAGACATATTCGACTTTGTTGTTTGACAGCTCGTGACATGAACGACGATATTAACCATTCCTATGTCCTATTAAAATTCCTGTACCTGACAAAAAATTACAGTTTTTAGCCGACTTTAAAAACGTACATCCTCCTAGCGTTTGTCGCGGTTTTTGCCACGCCTCTATTGAGCCTGGGGTCCGCTCGGCCTAATCCCAAGTTTTTTTTTTCAGCTAGGTAGTTTTAATTGAATTTTTTATACTTAGATTTCTTTATCATAATAACTCATTGCTCAAGAAAGAACAATAGAGACCTGGCGTGATATTACAACAATGTTAATAATATAGTGAGCATGTTTAGCAACATACGCCTTCTGAAGTAAGTGAAGAAAGGACGTTGTCCGGCGTGATTGAAAACTTGCATTTTTTGTAGTGTGACCACGATATATGATATGAAATAATTTTATTTTCAGTCAACTAATATGATTAAAAAGATAATAATATTGTAGTTTTAACACTGAGTAGTTACGTACATACCAGTATGTAGACAAATCAATAAATTATAGTTAAGTTAGTCTTTTTCTTTTGCAGGTACAGTCACCGGCAATAGTATCTTCCTACACGAAAGCCTCAAAAATATGTGACACGCTCTTATTTGTAGGGTCATAAGAGCGTGTCACATATTTTTGCGGCCTTCGTGTAGGAAGATGACTGTACAAGCCGAAAAAACTTCACTTGATAGTCTTGATATCAGCTATACATCTGATTTCTAGTATCATATTTCACCTTAATAAGAAAGGCAATGATAATATTACCCCAACGTTTGATATTATAATAATGTACTTAGTCAACAAATACTTTAATGAGGATGTTACGAAAAAGGCGAACACACCTGGGGGTTTAGCCAAGATGACAATGCTTAGAAAAAATGGAAAAGTAGAAAAATCCACTGCCTCAGGCGAGACTCGAACTCGCGACTCTGGGATACATACATGCCCATCGCTCTGACCAACTGAGCTACTGAGACACACCTGATGGCTGCGAATTTCTCCACTATATCCCATATGCGTCTTAGGGGGACGCCTAGCGACATCTGCCGAAGAAGTCTTACACTTCTCAACCGGCCATCGGAGTCCCAAATTGTATTGAACAATACAACTTGGGATATAGTGGAGAAATTCGCAGCCATCAGGTGTGTCTCAGTAGCTCAGTTGGTCAGAGCGATGGGCATGTATCCCAGAGTCGCGAGTTCGAGTCTCGCCTGAGGCAGTGGATTTTTCTACTTTTCCATTTTTTCTAAGCATCGTGGCATCGTTAGCAGACGTTTTGCTTGATAAAAAAAAAATAAAGATGACAATGACCAAGATTAGATGCAATTGAATATTAAAGAAGTAAACATATAATCTGTTTTTAGTTGTTTTATTTCATGAATAATTATCGCGGCAACCGAAGACAATATTATAAACATATACTATTATTAAAAGGTTGACTAAAATAAAAAATATGTCAAAACACTTGGCACATGAAAATGAATTTAATACTAATAAAAAACAATGCAATTTTATGTCATATTTTGCGAGATTTTTTAACTATATGACAATTAATTATTAGCGCATTAAAAAACAAAATGACACTTCGATTATGATATTTCCGTATCGATATTACGAATGTGTTCGGAATCCGGTAATATCCGGCCAATTGTTTATGGTTCTTGTTTGTGGTCACCCCACAGGCGGCCCGTTGTGCGCAAGAATGTTGCGAATCTAGTCGCCGGCTGCGCAGACTGTAGACTTGGGAAGGCTGTAGAGTCTGTCCGAAATGATAGGTGTCGTAGAATTATTATCATTATTATTTATTTATTTGTCCAGCATAGGTTACAGGTTCTTACAAATTACATTTGAGTTTCACTATGTGGCGCCTTACGGCATACACATTTTAGAGCATGCACGTCAGCTTCAGTCCTTAATTTTATAATTACATGTCCTTATCCTCTAAAAATTCATTTACAGAGTAGTAATTTTTCCGAACTAAAAAAAGTTTTAGCATACTTTTAAACTTATTTAGGTATTGTGATCTTATATCTTCTGGTAATTTGTTATATAATCTAGGTGCCATCGCGGCTACATTTTTCTGAAATAGCGCCGTGTCGGGTATGAAAGGATGTAGTATTCTCCCACACAAACGTGCGCTTCTAAACCTTAAGAATAGATGGGAATTACTTTTAACAAAAACACACATTTCGTAAATATATAAACATGGAAGCGTCAGGATTTTTAAATTTTGAAAATGAAGTCTACAAGAGTCGAAATAGCCAAGTCCGCATATTGACCTAACACAATTTCTCTGAGCTAGAAACGCACTTTTTTGATCTGTGGAGTTGCCCCAAAATATTAGTCCGTACCTTAACGTTGATGTCACAAAAGCATGGTACGCAGTGAGCACCGCCGATAGATTTACCCTTTTTCTTAAATTATTTAAGGCATAAGGAATGTAATAGGTTCCATATAAACCACGACACTTCTCTTTCCGGACATAGTCTACGTTTGTTATTATGATTATTATACATAAAGGATGAATTCGGGGTCGTGTCAAGCGATCAAGGCGTGATACAAAATTGAAACATGAGCGTAATGATGATAAATGTATTATTTTTGTCACCAATACTGATAATATTTTTTCAGATGGTACTTAAGTAGGAAAATGACGTCTTGTCGTTATACATACAGCGTATGTCAAAACTAATAGGGTGGCAATAATTTACTTAGTGAAGATTAATTTAGTTGAAAAATTTAATAAAATAAATCATTCTGTTTTGATCAAATACTTGATAATGGTGATCACTGATTAGGTACAGTCAGAAAAAGTGGTTCAGGATCACGACCCAGATTTCACCCTGTTTCTACTGAACACTAACAAACCAAGATAGCTAAACAATTTGGCCGGTTTTCTTAGCACCTCTCTGAGAAAAGCACCGAGAGTTGTGGAGTTTAACGGGAGTAACTTTTGCCCAGCAGTGTACTGTTTTAAGCTAATAAAAAAATATAAGACATTTTATTAAGGGTTCATAATAAGTTCGGTTATCTAGATTCTAGCTAGATGGTCGGATTGCTCTGACATTAGAATTAGATGACAAGACAGTGAATCCGGCAATCCGCGAATGAGTATTAAGGTACAATCGACTACAAAGAGATGTATCCACTTTTTCACCTTATTGCGTTGTAATAAGGTCCTAAAGTGGATACATCTCTTTGTAGTCGACTGTACGTGTCACATGCGCATTATAAAGTTTGGGAATTTCCTTCAATATTTTTATTTTTGTATAAGTAATATTTAAGTCACATGTCCATAGTTTATGCGGCCATTTCGTAGTACAGGTTAACCGCACGTTCTTAGTAGAGGATACTTACTTTTATTTTAATTAACCACGTAAAATAACGACCTTTTAAAGGCAAGTTTAAGGTTTCAGCTACTATTTTTGTCTCTTTCTGGTAAGTGGATATCTCTGAGAGGGACGTCGAGGTTTATATTTGGGCACAGGCCATATCCTTTTACTACTACCTACCACAACTTAAACCCTATAGGCACCTTCGCCTCCATTAGTGCCTGGTTTTAACGAAGGTATATAAACCCACTTCTGAATTCGACTGTACCTATTAGTATCATAAAGCTATTAATTATTATAATGGCGTACAGGGTAATAGCCGATATTACTCCCTAAACTCATTATGTGTAAACCTTCCACTGGCCTTCGGTGCCAGGTTTATATTCTAACTTATTTACAATGTTGACCATTGCCCCCTATTGCATAATGCAGAGAACTATTTTTATTATCTGATAGTTCAATCTTTATGCATTTAAAATTTAGCATATGTAGAACAAAACAATCAATACCGAAAAACAAGGAACTTAAAAATGTTATTCTTTATTTGGATAAAGGTTTTCAATCATGAGATAGATAGATAGATAAATAATTTATTTGAATACTGTCATAACATATATAACATACAATATCAAAAACAGCAAAGTATAAGAATAACACAATGAATCAGTTGAGAAAATTAAACAATATAACAAAACATCAGATGAGACTAAATTAAAAATAAATACCTACATTCCTGTGTGCGCATATACAATATACCTAGTTCATAGCTCACTTTATTTCTTGATTGAAACGAAATCATTGGGTAGTCAGTCAATTTTTGAGAATGAAATAATAGTTTCTAGCAATGCAATAGCAATTTTATAATGTATGAAACTAAACCCATGGATCTACGCACTCCGTCAATCAACAACTTGTATCTATTTACCGAATTATCACATTATTGTCTCAATAGTGATAACTTTCGATCACTTAGGTATCTGACCTCGGGGTCAAACAACATAAATCTTGAATCAGATGTGTTTTGTCGCTCTCGGTGCACGGTTATATCCCAAGAATTATGTCGTAAGTTTTTTTATAATAATCACAATCGTTGCTTGCTTCCATTTAGAAATTAGAAACACAGAATTTTAAGTTTTTAGATGGATGACTATCAATTTTATCTGTGGTGTAACCTTAACTCTTCGTTACGTGTTTCGTTGGTTTATTTTAAGGTTAGATTTTTTGTTTTGACGCTAACAGTGTTACGGACTTTTATTTTATTTCCGTGCACCCACCTCAGTAGTTGTATACTTTATATCATTTCGTTATACTGCATTAGGTATGTATGTTTATTAAAAGATCTGTATCAACGTTTGTATAGCAGTCTTTTAACAATCGTGAAAGATATTTATGTAATAAATTATCTATGGTTGATATACACGGTGGGGCCTGTAACTAAAGCAAAAAATTTAAATGTACATTCTTCTCCTCAAACTACGCAACGTTTGTTTGACGACTTTGAAAAAAAACTTGCGGTTTGAATTTTATTACATTTTAAAGTTAATTCGAACACGCAATGTACTATGAAATTGATTATGTCTGTAGAGTGACTAGACTGACCGGCGATGTCAATTAGACGGAGTTTTAAGTACATTGAAAATACTATTTGCTTTGTTTGAAAAAATAACCATCTAAAAACTTTATGATTTTAAAAAGTTGCTACACAAAAGTTGTCTAGTTTGAGGACTAGAATCTACGTTTTAATTTTTTGCTTTAGTCACAGGCCCCACCCTATATAAGCATTTCACAACATTCTGTAAGTTTTAATATTTACCTACGAATAAGATCTATTATGGAGCGTAAAATAGGTGAATCGGAGGCGAGCCAAATATAATCACTAAACAGTCACGGAGTGGGAATAGGCAAGCCGGTAGAATTCGACTCATCATTCTCCACCACTGTCGTTAACTACTACAGTACTAGAGTATCCATCCTTACCAAATAAACAACTTGAGATCTATGGCTATGTGGGTAGTTTGGTAGTCAGTGCATCCACCGAATGCTGAAATTAGTGTTTCCAATTTTCGATAAAAAAAAATCACTTGATTTATGACATTTTTTCTTCACTTTTTTAACAAGAATCAGAATATTACAAGTTCAGTTTACACATAATAATAATAATAATCATGTGTGTACTTATTTTTTTCCAGACAACTCATGGACGTAGTAGTAGTGGGTGGCGGTGCGTCGGGGATAGCCGCTATCCGACGGCTGCATGACGCAGGGCTGAAGGTGTTGGGGCTGGAGGCAGCTGACAGGATTGGGGGCAGGATCAACTCCGTCCAGTTTGGAAATGGGAAAGTGGATTTAGGCGCTGCTTGGTAAGTGTTTGCCTGACAATACGGCGTAAATGGTAGTAGGTAGCAGTGGGTGGCCGCCGTGGTCGCTAATCGGCACCTAATTCATGACGCTGGGCTTGAGGCCGCAGACAGGATTAGGGGCCGGATCAACTCCGGCCGGCTCGGAAACGGAGTGTTTACTGTTCCAAAAAAATTTTCTTCCGCAACGATCCAACTGTAAAAACGACTTCATGTTTCCAGCTATTTATTTTCTAATGATATGGGCTGATTTATGAACGAAGTAGGTACCTAAATGAGTTTCCTATTGAGGCGTTCACGGGCATAAATATCTTTAAAAGTTGCATTGAGTTTACGCTACGCTAATCGCAAGCAGAAGTTCGAAGCCATCGCCTCTTCGCACAAAAATTCTGCTTTCTTGCCAAACAATATTTACGGACTTTGTAACAGCGCCCTAATTTTTCGTTCTAGGTGCCACGGGGAAAAAGACAATGCAGTGTTCGAGCTAGCCAACCCACTGGGTCTACTAGGCCGACCTGAGCCAGACAATAAATGGTTTCTACTGTCAAACGGGGATCTGGTGCCTACCGACACGGGGGAGAACATTGTGGATGCGTTTAACGAAGAAGTGGCGAAGGCGGATAAGAACAGTAAGAAGGGGATTGCAGAATGCGTGAGGAATGCGTAAGTCATAAATTTAGCTCCATACCACCATGACTGAGCCCAATTCGACTACCTACTAGAAACTGACTTCGCTAGTGGGACCACTTTGATAGATATCTACGTATGATAGTTTGGCATGTTGAATGGGGAATTCTAGACCATAAGTTCGAAGGGGTTACCCTCATCTGGCAGAATAATATTGGTCAGAAATACACTTGGCATAACATGTTTCGCAGAAACACTTTCGGTCGAATAATAATTTTGCATAAAGGTATATAGTTGGCATTACTACTACCACGCATACACATTTTGCAGCACATTGTTTTGTAGATCATTACTTTCGCCGACTTTGGTTTAGCATCATTTTATGTAGGTACCATAATAATTCTATAGCATACTATTACAATAGCGAAATTATTTTCTGCTAGCAGAAAAGTGCATTAGGTAAGTCTAAATATATAAAAGAAGAAACTGACTGACTGACTGATTGACTGACTGACTGACTGACTGACATATCAACGCACAGCCCAAACCGCTGGTTCTAGAGATTCCAAATTTGGTACGTAGGTTCCTTATAAGGTCTAGGGGTGCACTAAGAAAGGATTTTTCAAAATTCACCCCCTAAGGGGGTAAAATGGGGGTCCAAAGTTTGTATGGCGAAACAAGATTTGTTAGACTATTTTATTCGAAACTTCAGAGGAGTATTCCTAACGATAAATGAGTAAACACGTGTTTCAGGTTTTTTGAATATACAACCCCTAAAAGGGGAAAATATGGTACATACAAACTCAAACTGAGAACCTCCTTTTTGAGTACTTATAGTACACGGGCGAAGCCGCGGGAAAAAGCTAGTAGAATATAAGTCCCACCAAAGGAGATCGTCAATTTTTGTTAGGTGATCTGGCCCAGATTATTTAGGACCGTTTAGGAATGGTTCTGATCTTTAAAGAATCGTCATAATTTCTAGATCAGGATTGTGGTAAAAATATTGCGAAATCTAATGGAAAAACTGAAAAATCATGCATTAAAAACTTGAATCTGACAAGGACAATATTTGAAAGCGTGGTTGCCTATGATTTATATATTAATGTAAAAAAGTACCGATTTTTTAAAGATAATGTACAAAAGCGGACTTGAAAACAAAACGGGAATCATGATGAAATAATAAAAAGTCATATTTTGATCGTATTTATAGTTCCTGTATTTCAGTAAACAAAGACGGCTGTCAAACCATCGTTGATACTATTAACTGAACATTCCTAACACCTATTGCGAAGGGATAAGGCTTACCACCGTTAAGTGCGATAGCACTAGTATCTGACATTACAAAATTGAAAAAAAGATGCGTTTCGTTATCGAAGGAGCATTATGAAACCCACTTTTAATATTCAAACTCCGATCAAAAATGTAAAAATACGCATTTTCAATCTTTAGGCGTTTTAATACAGTCGATTTCTAATTTAAACTTCCGTATTCGTAGGCTTAGATACTATTTTAACATTACAATGTTCTAACTTACCGAACAGTATCAAAACGCAGATTATGTAACGTTATACATTGACAGTGTCAAACCAAAAAACAATCCCGTTTCAGGCCAGGGTGAAGTTAAACTTCATGTCAATGCCATAAGGACGTTAACGACTTGTGTTGCTGTATTTTAATCGCGGAAAAATCAACATAATGTTTATTTATTTATTTCTAATTCCCGTTTCATTTTTTTGCAATATTTTCTCTACTTTAGTAATAAAATCAGTATTTATTTTGCATTGCAGTACAAACTGTATACGGTTTATATCAGGTGGCCCAGAATTGACGATCTCCTTTGCTATGGATAATAGGATTGTTAGATATCTTGCGCCCCCAACACACCCGACTCGCAATCAAAAAGGAAATAAAGTCCCAGAATCACACTTAGGTACGACGACGAGCGAAGCCAGAAAAGTGGGTTAGGTTAGGTTAGAACTGTGACCCCCCACAGGAACATACTGCTGCCAGAAAATTGGGTTAGGTTAGAACTACGACCTCTACGGAAACAAACTTTTGCCAGAAAAGTGGGTTAGGTTTTGTTACAACTGCGACCCTGGAAACAACTTTATGTTCTTATGAGCAATACATTAAATCCCGCATGTCTTGTACAATATGATAGGACAATGAAGTCTTGTAATTAAATGTTATTCGGCTTGACAACTTTATGCCGCCTAAATATTATGCAAAAAAAAATCTGTGAATATACTATTCGAAGTTAGAAGACAGTTATGCTCATCAACATTATTTCTGCCAATATAAGATTCGATATTATAAAAATCTGCGAAATGATTTATGCCAAAGCAAATTCTGCGTAAGGTGTTTCTGCCAAACGTTACTTCTGCTAAGTATCATTATGCAAAACAAATATATGTGAAAAAAGTTTCTGCAAGACAATAGTGAACCCTCAACCCCATATCTTTTTCATGCGCACACCTAACTCTAAAGTAGACGGGAGGACCTTATTAAATATTTGCGTCGGACCTCCGATGACAATATTATTTTATTGTGCCAATCTTGAGGAGGTAAATAACCAAGAATCTATGGGTTTCCTTGGCGCCTTCCTTGTTGCTGTATAGCTACCTATTAAGAACCTAACTGTTCCCCACTGGTTTGGAACTTTTAAAGAGGACAGTCTCAGGACGTGATCTAATTTTCCACCTATCTTTCACAGTACTGTAGAGGGGTTGGTGTAATGTTGAAGATAAACACAGGGGTAGAGCTTGATAATCTTGATTTATTTGGAGTTTATTTTAAGGAATAAGCGCGCGTGGCCACGAGGCTAGGAGCCTCGATGGCAACTGATTTTCATATTTGATTTATTATTTACATTGACTTTTAATTTGAATAAAGACTATTTGACATAAAACAACCAGTAATGTAGAGGTTTCTATCCAACCTCTACAGTACCAAATCAAACACAGTACTCAAGAAGGACCCCAAACTCTCCAACACGTTCTTAGAGTGGTTTGAAAGGAACAGTCATTTGGGAGGCCAAAAGGACCCAAAACAAGGGAAGTCATTGAAGGGGCTGGAGGAATATTGGAATTCTGAAGGGGAGTTCATGCTTCATTGGCAGGGGAAGGGGTACGTCACCATATTGGATGTTCTTTTGGTAAGTACTTACATATTTAGTAATTAGGTATTGGTAATTTTAGGTTTTGTACCCAACAAACTAGACTAAAAAGACTAGAGAATTGTTATAATAGTGCCATACTAGAAATTATTCGTGTTGTAACTCTTCCCTTCGTATAGATAGAAAAACCAAAGATACATTCTCCCGTATTGATAGCACCATTACTTATTTATTACTTTATTACCTACATCACAACATCAGCACCGCAAAATGTATGGTGCTTTTGTACTTGTCGTACTTCAACTCTTTTAGTTCAGTTATATACCGTGATAAATTAAATTGTTATAACCTTTTATTATACACTGAAATTAGATGTCATATACTTCAGAAAAAATGACCAAACCCTCCGGTGTCCGAGGCCAGATTTGAACTGGCGTCTTCAGCTTTCGCGGCTGACGTCCTGACCACTAGACCACCCGGTCACGGCGGAACGTGACAAATTTGCTCATGTATATGCAATCTCTGAATTTGAAACGGCTAGGCGCCGTTGATCATACTCTAAGGGCATGCGCAGTAGTGTGCTTTTATTATACACTTAATTTCAGAACAAATACCCAGATCCTTCCAAGGCTATCCCTGCAAACATCCTACTGAAGAAAGAGGTAGAAAGCATCAAATGGAGCAGCAGCCAAGGTGACTCTGGCAGCCCTCTGGTACACGTCAAGTGTAAAGATGGAAGTCTGTATGCCACTAAGAGTGTTATCGTCACGGTTTCAGTTGGAGTTTTGAAGGAGAGGTAAGTTAATGTTGCTTGTGTTAAGTAAAAGAAACAAGCTCTTTTACTTAGTAGTCTTCAGTTGAGCCAAGACAAGAAGTTTCGGAAGAAAAAAAAATTGTATCGTAATATCCTGCTTTTTTTTCGGAACCAGACTTGACTGGCTGGGCAAAACTCCCTAGACTATTAGGCCTTGCTTACAAGAACTTCTGGCCGTTAACTATTTAGAAATGTGTACCAGGACCTCGGGCTCTTAGATCGACCACTCCACCTATGCCCCTCCTGTGGCACTCTCAACATGACTAGATCAACCTCTGTTATTTATCGTATGGCTATTATACATGTCACTGGATATAATTAATACAAATTACACATTACTACAAAAGTAAAAATTAAAATTAGAATTTTGCCCTTCCCAGGTAAGCAGCTATCTCTTCTGAAATGTTCTTAAAGTCGTCTATATGACCTGTGTATCTAGTGAGGGGGCATTCCAGAACGATGTGTGTGATAGTCTGGTCTGGGTGCCCACAGTCACATGCGGGAGAGGCGCTCCAGCCCCATTTGTACCAATGGTGACCGCAGTTGCCAATTCCTGTTCTTAGGCGGTTCGGCGTGGTCCACACTCGGCGAGGAAACTTGAAGCCGGCTGGGGCTACTCGCAGCGGGAGAGCAGAGAACGGGTTCGAGTGGTCTCTGAGAGCTTCCCATTCTGCACTCCGTGACTCCTCTAAAGTCCGTGAGTTCAGTTCAGTCATCAGCAGTGCAGGGGGGTTTCAGGATTTGGGCCTTTTTGTTCCAAAGTCCTCGAGGTCTTTTTGGACCGGCAAGTCGGGGCTCCAGTCCGCTTTCTTCAGCTCTCGTTTGAGACATTTATCCCTACGCAGATGTGCAGGCGCTATATAGCTAAGAGCGGGAAGCCCGTGGGATGGAGTAGGCTTGAGACAACCCGTTATTAGGCGAAGAGTCTGGTTAAGCTGTATGTCAACGGCTGATGTATGTACGCTGTTCATCCAGACGGGGGCACAGTACTCGGCCGACGAATACACCAGTGATAACGCTGTGGTTCGGAGGCAGGAGGCGGAGGCTCCCCAAGTTGTTCCTGCAAGCTTTTGCACAATATTATTCCTGGTCTTCAGTTTGGACGATAATTTTTGTAGGTGGCACTTATAAGTCAGGCTTCAACCTCTGTACACACTTATAAGGAACGTGACTAGCCTTTTACCACTTTACTTTAGCATTTTACCACTAATACCGTCAGTGCGTGTCTTAAAACGCAATTTAGTGTTTCGGATCTAATCAATCCTGTTCACTCCAATATTTTCGACGATCCATCCTTTTTTTTTATAAATTTTGTGACACGTTATACTGTACCATTTCCAGGCACATTCAACTCTTCAACCCCCCGCTACCCGCCGATAAAGTAAACGCCATAAACAACCTACAATTCTGCATTCTCGGAAAACTTTACATCGAATTCGAAAAGCCTTGGTGGCCAAAAACTCCAGCCAACTTCACACTTCTCTGGCAAGAAGAAGACAAGGCCAAATTCTCTAAAGAAGACCAGTGGATCACGGAGATCTATGGTTTCATCACAGTGGAAAATCAACCTAATGTGTTGCTGGCTTGGATCTATGGAGAAGGTGCTGAGAAAATGGAGCAAGTGAGCTTGGAAGGGGTAAAGGCTGGAGTGGAGAAGTTGCTGAATATTGTGAGGAAGCAGTTTAAGGTGACGCCGGTGAAAAATGTAATAAGGTAAGATTTAAGTATGTAGCTAAAACATGAGAAAGAATATATTATTTGGCAGGCTACTTCTGGAAATTTACCAAATATCAATTAATGTCGGAGAGACTAGAAGGCAGCTATGGCATAGAATAAGTAATAGTACAAGTACACAAGATTTTCCTTCCAAAATTTTCGTGCTAAGCTGTCGTGGCTGACTGGTCTTAATCTCTACTTATAGTTGGTTTTGTTTCTCATGCAAATGCACATTAAAAAAAATTGGGTTTTCAGCGTGCTTCATATATCCGTGCCGTGTTTGAGAACCGTCATACGCATATCATAAACACTGGCTGAATTGATACAATTTTCTAACGCACCCATAAGTAAGGTGATAAACTACATATGTGCTAACCCTTCCCTCATATAGCCCTCAAATGCGGTAAGCGCAACGGCAGTTTTGCCGGGTACAATTGAGAGAGAGAGAGAAACCCCAGAGAGAGACATAGCAGTGCCTGTGGCAGGGACCTATGGGTTGATTTCCGCGCACCTATCGGCTGTGCTCCACTTTTACCATTTTCGGTATGAAATATAAATCACGCGCGAGTTAATGTTATCGGCCAGTTCGCTGACACACTAGAAATTAGTGTAAAATACACCCGTCATTATTTTCAGGACGCAATGGGCCTCCAACCCCCTAACCAGAGGCGCCTACGCCTACCGCAGTGTTGCCAACGAAGAAAATGGCGGCAGTGCCATAGCCCTGAGCGAACCCCTCTACCATAGCAACAACTTCCCTATTGTATGTTTTGCGGGAGAAGCCACGTCACACCATAGACACAGCGCAGTCCATGGTGCTATAGAGGCAGGGTTCAGAGAGGCTGACAGGTTAATACAGGTATTTAAGAAATAAAAAAGTTGTCTATTATAAGTTTTTTTTTTCAACAGATCCTATACGCTCCTGTAAGTTTCTAAAAGCACCGTTCCCTATAGTATCTTTCGCGGGTAAAACGACGTTGAAGTACGGTTACGGACTTTGAGACTTGTAGGATTCACTTTACACTGGACATTTCATGGAGTACCGGTATTAGACATTGCAATTTGTGGGACCCAATATGTCAGATTGGGAGGTGTAATAAAAGTTCGGGCACTTAGGAAGCTGAGGGGGGAGAGGAATAGGCAGGGTACACGTCAGATTGGGCCCTACAAATTGCAATGTCTAATACCGGTTTAAATACTCAATATAGTGTTGTGTTCCTGCTGGTGAGTAAGGTTGCCAAAGAGCTCAGAGGACCCAGTGTGTTGACGATGAGGAACCCTCTTGTTCCTTTAGCCGTCAACACAGTGAAACTTTTTTGTCAAGAGTCGGCAACGCGCATGTGACACCTCTGGAGTTGCAGGCGTCCATAGGCTACGGTACCTACTCACCATCAGGCGGGCCATGTGCTTGTTTGCCACCGTCGTGGTATATAAAAAAAAAAGAGAATAGCTTGAATCGTAATGTATGACTCAATTAAAGACCGTAACTAGACACAACACCAATGCGTCCATGATGATATAGAGGTGTAGACTGTAGAGGCTCAGTTTGAGAGGCCGATAAGATTAATACACATTTTTAAGAAATAAAACATTTTTTTCTACGATTTCTTTAATTAATTACATAGTTTTTGTAAGTAAGTAGGTACTATATACCTAGAAAAAAAAGATGGTAACATTTTTAGGTTTTGGCGGTTCATTCACATTCACATTTAATAACCAAAAGACTTTTAAAAGGGTTCAGGATTGTTTGTTTTATTAAACCAAATAAACAATTATCACGAAACAAAAACCCTGACATTAGTAAATCTACTTAATTTATAACTAACTAAACCAAAAAGAAAAGCAATAATGAAATAAGGCATGCAGTATTGCTATATCAAAATCCAAAAAGAAGTATCACTTTGATCAACATTGATCGAATATATAATCATGATTAAAACCTAATTCAAATCGAATATCACTCGGATTAACCAACTTAACCTATTTTAATATCACTTAACAACACATCAGACTTAATAACCTCCGAGCAAATAATGTTGCCCTCCTCATCGACATCGCACATCGTAATCTCAACCGTATTCTCATCGGGTTTAGGTTCACTTTTCATATCGTCGTTTTTAAGCGTTACTTCGAAGGAAATAGGGGCGTTTGGCGTAGCTTTCGTTTTTTGTTCGAGATTGAACTCGAAAGTGTTCGAGAGAGAATCTTTAGGTCCACTGTAGCCGTCAACGATTTTCTTGGAGACCTCTAGGATCTCGTACCGGGTGGTTGTGAGGCGGTACATGCCGTCTTCGCTTATTTGGTATCTATAAAAGAAACTGTGAGATAATGTGAAGTTTTGGAAAAGGCACACCACAGCAACAGGAATTAACACTATGTATAATTGTGTAAAGTATGAAAACTCAATGAAAGGTAACGCGAGTCACGATTTGAGTGCCAAACAATATATCTAGGGATGATAAAAATAAAACACTGATTTAAACTTTCGCGGTTTTTACACATATCTATTTGTACTAACAAATACTCTTGTACGAAGAAAGACTCTTCGGGACCACGGGGACAATGTCGTCCTCGAAACCTCGAAGGTAATTTTAAAATTATATACGCGGTTAAGTCCCGTTAGTACAAATAGATATAATAACGGCCTCCTAGCCTAACGTATGCAGAGTGAAATCTGGACAAAGTTTTGAAGACGTAAAAAGTAAGTAAAGAAATAAACTCAAAATTTATATAAATGCCAATTGAAAGCTTATACATCGGTTAATTAATCTGGTACTTTTAATGGGCATTGGATTCTTTCTCTTAAAATTATGGTTAATCGAGGAGAACAACGTCGCGAAACAGTATGTAATTTCTACAGTATTCATTCAATATGGCTGAAAGCGAAGTGGTGTAAAGGTCCCTTATTTTGGTTTTTCGTAAATAACTCGGTAACGGTGGCTCATACGAAAAAATGTTCTATTGCTTAATTCATCCACATCTAATTTTCTATAAAAAAGATTCTTTGCAATTTTTGGCTAGGATCAATGTTTAATGAGATATCGAGGAAATACGATAAACACTTTTTTAAACTTTCGGAGCTAATATTTACGAAAGTATTCGTTTTATCCAAAACTTGTTTCAGAATACCCTTATTGTTTTAAAAAGACCTATCCAACGATACTCTACACATTAGGGTTGGAGTAAAAAAAATTATTTACCCCCCTCTCCATGTGTACGGGAGGTACCCGAAAAAATAATATTTTTTGACATTTTGTTTTAAAACTTTGCCCCCTTCCCGCTAGCGGCACCCCCATCCACCGGTACTTTTAGTATGTTGTGTAAGATACCTTTGCCTACAGCTACACCAAAATTTGGCTATACACGAATTATTTCCTGTAAGTTTTCCTTCATTGGGTGGACTATGTAAAAACAGGTGCTTTTTTCATTTTTGAATGTTTTGAATGACTAATTCTATGTTGAAAATAGATGTCATATACTTCAGAAAAAGTGACCAAACCCTCCGGTGTCCGAGGCCAGATTAGGGTTTGGTCACTTTTTCTGAAGTATATGACATCTATTTTCAGTTTATATATAGTAGTGTAACTACTTAAAAATTGCAAATCAAAAAATATTGAACAAAATAATTTGATTTGCTTCAAGATTCATTTAATATTATGTTGTTTAAAATGGATATTCGTGGCAAGGTAACCAAGGCTTGTTCACATAATAAAGTAGCCACCTAGAACTAAGTCTTCACAGGAATATAGATTTTTGTTACATGTTAGTACGTGACATTCCAAAAAATATATAATCAAGTTATAAAAAAGTATAAAATAGATATCATTGAGTAAATAGAATTAAAATGCCGAGAATAAATGAAAATATTCGTAAATTAATTATTGTCGCCTATTGCACCGAAAAGGGTATCTCGATGCGACAATTAGCAAAACGAAATAAAATATCTAAGGACGGTGTGCGCAAAGTGATCAGTAAATTTGGGCAATTTCATACTCTACATGATCTACCAGGTCGCGGTCGAAAAAAAGGCTGCGTGAAGCCTAAATTGGACACCGCAATAGCTTCCTCGTTCCGCCATAATCCATCGGCCTCTGTTCGAGATATCGCCAAAAAGGTAAAGACATCGGTTGGAAATGTACAAAACGCTAAGAAGAGAAATAATCTTGTAACCAGAAAGAAACAAAAAATCCCGAAAAGGACCCCTGCTCAGATCGAAAGAGCAAAATGTCGTGCTAAAACTTTGAGCAAGTTTTTCAATCAAAATCGCGACCGATGCATATTAATGGATGACGAAACATATGTAAAAAAAGACATGAGAACTTTACCGGGGCCTCAATTTTATACGTGTGTGGCTGGCCGGGATGTTTCGGAAGAGCATAAGTCCATCGCTTTTGAAAAATTCGCCCCTAAAATCATGCTATGGCAAGCTATTTGCTCATGCGGGCTGAAGAGTTCGAGCTTTTTTACTACTGGCACAATCAACGGAGATGTCTACCGACAGGAGTGTATTAAGAAGCGAATTCTGCCCTTATATAGGAAACATGAGCGTCCACCTATATTTTGGTCTGACTTAGCTTCAGCTCATTACGCTCAAACAACCTTAAATTTGCTCGATAATCAGAATGTTATTTATGTGGCGAAAACATGAACCCGCCAAATTGCCCAGAACTTCGCCCAACAGAAAGGTATTGGGCGAACATCAAGCGATACCTGCTCAAGAAAGGTGCAGTAGCGGACAGTGATGCTGACTTCAAAAGAATATGGAACGCAGCCGCTCGTCAGTTCACTAACACGTCAATAACTACACTAATGGCAGGCGTTCGAAAGAAAGTAAAACAATTCTCCAGTTCCTGAGGATTCCGCAAAAAAATGCATTGTATTTTATTTTTTGAATGTTTTCTTACATAATAACCTGTTTTTGTTATCTGTAGCGTTAGAAGTGAACAATTTATTTACGTTTTCATATGGCTACTTTATTACGTGAACATGCCTTATTATTTTGAGAACACCAATAATCTTACGGTCAATAATGTGAAAAATGTCAAGTATACGAAGCTTCCTTAAAAAGTTATCAGATGGAAGATAAATTTAATCTTAAAAAATCTGTACATTGTTGTTGTCGACAGCGATGGACATAAAGTAACACAACTTTCGTTTGAAACCTCGCATTGGAGTAAACTTACTCTGGCGTTTAATGTGATTAAATATATTATTAAAAACCATGAAAGATTATAAAAATAACTATGTTATATTTATTTTATAAGAAATTGAATGTTGTCCAGATTTCATTCCGCATACGTTAGTCGGTCGTGACCCTGCCTATGAAGCAGGAGGTCCCGGGTTCGAATCCTGGTCAGAGCATTTATTTGTGTGTTCATCACGGATATTTGTACCTGAGTTATGGATGTTTTCTATGTATTTAAGTATTTATCTATATCTATCTATTATCTATATATATCGTCGCCTAGTATAATACCCACAACACAAGCCTTATTGAGCTTACTGTAGGACTAGGTTGATTTGTGTAAGATTGTCCCATAATATTTATTTATTTATAAATATAGTCCTTAAATACAGATTAATTTATTGTTGTTAAGGACTCGAGTTACGATAATAACGAGACTCGAACCAGTAGGTATATAGGACTCTATTTTTTTCAGATCTTCTGACTTAGCAAGTCTCGCGAACCAAGATAGTGTCGTATTGGACTCGAGCCTCTATTCTGCGTTCGAGTTTTTCCGTGTAACACAGATGCGTGTCTACCCTACAACTTACTGTCCTTCTCGCACACGTAACACACGCCATATTTCTATCTTATATTTTTACGTTATATCGTAAATTCATACCGTTGCGTGATATAATAACGTTATCATTTTGAAATCATAACTTTGTAGGATAACTATATTATAACGGCAATGAACTACGCGATGTTGCCGCTCGAGAACATCTTGCCGTCCCTCTCACACGCGTAGCACGGGCTATATTTCTATCTTACCTAAACCGGCTATGTCCGAACGGCCACTGTACACCATGCACCTTCATCAGATGCATCTTCAACCGACTGCTCCTTGAGAACACCTTGCCGTCCGTCTCACACGCGTAGCACGCGCTATACCTATTTCTATCTTACCTAAACCGGCTATGTCCGAACGGCCATTGTTCACCATGCACCTTCATCAGTTGCATCTTCAACTGACTGCTCCTTGAGAACACCTTGCCGTCCGTCTCACACGCGTAGCACGCGCTATACCTATTTCTATCTTACCTAAACCGGCTATGTCCGAACGGCCATTGTACACCATGCACCTTCATCAGATGCATCTTCAACCGACTGCTCCTTGAGAACACCTTGCCGTCCGTCTCACACGCGTAGCACGCGCTATACCTATTTCTATCTTACCTAAACCGGCTATGTCCGAACGGCCATTGTACACCATGCACCTTCATCAGATGCATCTTCAACCGACTGCTCCTTGAGAACACCTTGCCGTCCGTCTCACACGCGTAGCACGCGCTATACCTATTTCTATCTTACCTAAACCGGCTATGTCCGAACGGCCATTGTACACCATGCACCTTCATCAGTTGCATCTTCAACTGACTGCTCCTTGAGAACACCTTGCCGTCCGTCTCACACGCGTAGCACGCGCTATACCTATTTCTATCTTACCTAAACCGGCTATGTCCGAACGGCCATTGTACACCATGCACCTTCATCAGATGCATCTTCAACCGACTGCTCCTTGAGAACACCTTGCCGTCCGTCTCACACGCGTAGCACGCGCTATACCTATTTCTATCTTACCTAAACCGGCTATGTCCGAACGGCCATTGTACACCATGCACCTTCATCAGATGCATCTTCAACCGACTGCTCCTTGAGAACACCTTGCCGTCCGTCTCACACGCGTAGCACGCGCTATACCTATTTCTATCTTACCTAAACCGGCTATGTCCGAACGGCCACTGTACACCATGCACCTTCACCAGATGCATCTTCAACCGACTGCTCCTTGAGAACACCTTGCCGTCCGTCTCACACGCGTAGCACGCGCTATACCTATTTCTATCTTACCTAAACCGGCTATGTCCGAACGGCCACTGTACACCATGCACCTTCACCAGATGCATCTTCAACCGACTGCTCCTTGATAACACCTTGCCGTCCCTCTCACACGCGTAGCACGCGCTATATTTCTATCTTACCTAAACCGGCTATGTCCGAACGGCCACTGTACTCCATGCACCTTCACCAGATGCGTCGTCAACAGACAGCCTCTCAAGAACACCTTGCCGTCCCTCTCACACGCGTAGCACGCGCTATATTTCTATCTTACCTAAACCGGCTATGTCCGAACGGCCACTGTACACCATGCACCTTCACCAGATGCGTCGTCAACAGACAGCCTCTCGAGAACACCTTGCCGTCCCTCTCACACGCGTAGCACGCGCTATATTTCTATCTTACCTAAACCTGCTATGTCCGAACGGCCACTGTACTCCATGTACCTTCACCAGATGCGTCGTCAACCGACTGCCTCTCGAAAACACCTTGGCGTTCTTCACACACATATGGCACGCGTATTTCTTTCTCTTTTTATTCCCTTGGTCGTCGTCGGAAAAGTCACTGTCTTCATTTTTGCTCTTCGCTTTACGTTTCTTTTTGTAGTGGGTTTCAATGTGCTTGCGGAGATCGTATTTTGTTATTGCCCTGAAATATAAAAAGGTTTTCCATTAGATTTTTTTGTCATAAAAATCTAATGACAGTCGTCAGGGATGAGAAAAATAGAATAACACTACATAATAGAAGAGAAAGAGATATACTAGTAGTAAGAATGCATCACGCTCTTACCGCTATAAATATATCCTTCACGCGTGCGTCCTGCAGTGTTCCGGTAGATTCTAGGAGGAGGTAGGAGGTTGCTAGCGTATCGCGGACATGTCACACAGCGTGCATACATGCTGCGAGACATCTTGTAACTCACATATAGCTGTAGTGGGGGCAGACGTGCGTCCTGCAGTGTTCCGGCAGATGCCTGTATCGGACATGTTGCGCCAGTGTCGCTAGCGTGTGGCGGACATGTCGCAGAGCGTGCATACGTGGTGCGAGACACGATGTTACTCACTTATAGCTGCAGTGGGGGCAGGCGTGCGTCCTGCAGTGTTCCGGCAGATGCCTGTATCGGACATGTTGCGCCAGTGTCGCTAGCGTGTGGCGGACATGTCGCAGAGCGTGCATACGTGGTGCGAGACACGATGTAACTCACTTATAGCTGCAGTGGGGGCAGGCGTGCGTCCTGCAGTGTTCCGGCAGATGCCTGTATCGGACATGTTGCGCCAGTGTCGCTAGCGTGGGCGCGGACATGTCGCACAGCGTGCAAGCGTGCTGTGAGATGTGCTGTCGAGTGTGTTGACGGAGTAGGTACTCGGTGGCGTAAGATAAGCCGCAGACTGAGCAAGTGTACTCGCTTGAGGGGTGGACATTCTGAAACAAATTATTTCTTTATATATTTCGTACAAAAGTGTGAAAGGAGTTTATATAAAAAAATAGCAGTTTTCGATACAAGTGCGAGAAGTATGTCATTTCGCACGAGTTCCGAGGTTACTTGACCCGAGCCGAGAGGCGAGGGTCAAGACTCGGGACGAGTGAAAATTACACTTCCGCACGTGTGTCGAACAACGTTTTTTAATACAATGGCGAAAAAACTACAATGAAATAAAATTTCATTTATATTCTGTCAGTGTACGAAAGACAGCTTCATTCAATCGCGCGTTGTTTAAGTAATACTATTGGGTCTTGCATAATACTCCTTTATGCACAATCGCGCGTAGTTCAGGTGGGTCATTTATACGCGGGTCTCGCATAATACTCAGTTATTTAAAATTCTGATCTGCAAATCGTGCGTAAAATCAAACTTTACACACGATTTGTAGATCAGATTACTTTTTAGCACTAGTGCATAAAATCAAATTTTACGCACGATTTGCAGCTACATAAAGTAAACTTTTTGAGCAATTGTATTAAAAAGAAGTTTATCTACACTCATACTGTAAGTACTCTAAAATGCGTTCAAAAACCGTAGACAATGACAAGCATTACAACAAACGATTTAACTATGATAAGTTTCTTATCTGCGGCAGTAACGTAATTTTAACTTTGCATGCTCAAATATTGTTAAGCAATGAGTTTCAAATTTGGAACATCGAATTTGATAACATAATGTTACCGCCATGGCCAACTCGATTGGTCCCGCGCGAGCCCCGACACAATCGAGTTGGCCACGCCGACACAATCGAGATGGCCACGGCGGTACAATGGCGGCCATTCCATGATTTCCGAATACGGCATTTATAATAAATAATATGAGTGTAGATAAAGCAGTGTATGCAACTGTACGTAATTAGGCCTTAAAACACTCGTGTGATCTTATTATGAAATTCGCCTGCGGCTCATTTCATAAAACCACACTCATGTTTTAAGGACCCTTATTACGTAACAGTTACATAAACTACTATTATACAACACTAACCAATTGGAAGACGAAAGTAAAAAAAAATAAAATTGACCACGGGATAACAAATGCGCGGTGTAGAGCTATCTATGGTCTTATGAGGTTAGAGCAGGTGTCGGCAAACCGCGGCTCGCGAGCCGCATGCGGCTCTTTGTGGGGTCAGTTGTGGCTCTTCAGGTTCCCTCAATTTAAAAGAAAATAAATAATGCAGTAAATATTTTACCTGTCTGTACCTACAAGAACTTCTCCTCCACGGGACAGGCATTGCCAAGTGAGGAGGTCAGTAAATATTGTAATCGTATAAAATTTTAAATAAATGATTGAGTTTTTTTTTAAGATTCCAAATGTGTAGAAGCTTCTCAGATCCATCTAAAAGGTGTAACATGGAGCAATCGGGGTTTCAAGTTTTGATACTATAAATGTTATCTATTTGTAATAACGGGACTTAACTGAGTATATATATTTTTTTTCAATTACCTTTGACGTTTACAACATGTTTAAGACAACATGTCTTTCTTCGGGACCTTCGGGTAATTAAAAAAAAATACGCTGTTAAGTCCCGTTATTACAAATAGATATTTGTAAAAACCGTGAAAGTCTAAATCAGTGTACTATAATAGTAGTTTATGTAACTGTTGCGTAATAAGGGTCCTTAAAGTACGAGTGTGGTTTTATGAAACGAGCCGCAGACGAGTTTCATAATATGATCACACGTGTTTTAAGGCCTTATTACGTAAAGTTGCATACACTGCTTTATCTACACACATATAAATCTTAAATGATGTGTTAAATTCGGAAACCAGTAGAATGACCACCATTGCACCGCCATGACCAACTCGAATGTGTCGGCGGTCGCGCGGGCGCGTGCCGGCGCTCGGGGAGAGCGCGGATCTTGGTAACGTTACCGTGGGTAATGGATTATCATACGTTTTTACCACACTCAGAGATGTTACGTTACTGGTTGCAATAATGGCGGTAATTACATACGGTTTCCGAACGCGGAATAGAGGATTTATGATATTGGTGTAGATAAAGATTCTAAAAATGTGTTTCTCGGTCACCGACCTGCCTCCGCCTGTGGTCCAGTATCTTCCTGTTGCAGGCGAAATGGCGGCCGCAGTGGTAGCAGGCGAGCAGGCGCTCCCCGGTGTGCGAGCGAACATGGATGGCGAGCAGGGCGCGGCGCGGGAACAGCGCGCCGCAGCCGGCCCAGGAGCACGCGTGGCGGGGCGAGGCGTAGTACACGTGGATGGCTACGTGGTCGAGGAATGCCTGCAGAGTTTCATATATTCTAGTATGGCAATGAGGATAAACATAGAAACGATAAACATTTTTTTTATGCTTTGGAGATATTATGTCAAATCCATAGTCTATGGTAAAGTCTTTTACGTCACACCTGGCCATAATGTGAGTTTTACCGCACGCTACGCGTACGGTAAAACTCGCATTATGGCCAGGTGCAGACGTAAAATTGCGTACTCACCACGGGTAGTAAAAAAGAAAGCCCTCTATCGCATATTTACAACCCTCGCCTGCGGCTCGGGTCACAAATACCTGCGATTTCGGGCTTTCTTTCTTTTACAGCCCTTGGTAAGTAATGTACTATAAACGTGTAGGGGTCAAATAACAAAAGAACGCTCTGTGGGTTGTTAATATTGTTATTCTCATTTTAGTTTCTTAAAAGGCCAGTAAATAGGACGTACTTTAGAGAAAAGGATCCAGTCCACATAAATCTGTCAATAAAATGTATTCTTTATGACAATACCGTAAGTCATTAATTTCAATGGCAAGCAATAGTAGTTTTCGAGACAAGTGCGAGAAGTATGTCATTTCGCACGAGTACCGACCCGAGCCGAGAGGCGAGGGTCAAGACTCGGGACGAGTGAAAATGACACTTCCGCACGTGTGTCGAACAACCTTTTTTAATACAATTGCGAAAAAACTACAATGAAATAAAATTACATGTATATTCTGTCAGTGTACGAAAGACAGCTTCATTCAATCGCGCGTTGTTCAAGTAATACTATTGGGTCTCGCATAATACTCTTTATGCCCAATCGCGCGTAGTTCAGGTGGGTCATTTATAAGCGGGTCTCGCATAATACTCATTTATTTAAAATTCTGATCTGCAAATCGTGCGTAAAATCAAACTTTACGCACGATTTGCAGATCAGATTACTTTTTAGCACTAGAGCATAATATCAAACTTTACGCACGATTTGCAGCTACATAAACTAGACTTTTTGAGCAATTGTAGTAAAAAATCCTTTTCGCTACACAATGTCCTCGTGAATACACTTACACGCGAGTAAGACACCACTATATACGCCTAATAGGAAAGGTACCTACGCTCCACTCACCGTTCTCTCTTGTCGTTACCGCGCAATGTCGTGTCGTGACTAACAAAAATGCGCCCATAAGATTTCGATTATACAACTATAACTATTTTAGAGAAACAATGCAGAAAGACAAAACTGTCAGCAGTCAGTATTAGACTTATCCTCCAAAATAAAGGGTAATAACTTTACGGAAATGAAAACTTGTAAGATAAAGAGCTTAACTATCAATACATTTAAGAGCCATACCTGCATAGACTTAAACTTCTCCTCACACCCGACCCACAAGCAACAAAAGTCCTCCTTCAACAGCGGCAGCTTGTTTCTTGTACTCGAGTCCTTCTTGCAGCAGGCCAACTTCAACGTAGCCTGGGCGTTGAAGCCGATGCCGAGAAGACGGGCGTGATAAGCGTGATAGTTCGTGTGGCGGCACATCTCGTCGAAATCGGAGTTTTTGTGCTTACAGGAGTCCCATAGGCAGGAGTAGACTACTGGAGTGTTAAAAGGGAGTTGGTGAGAGCATGTTTTTTTAATACCCCGACGGTGGCAAACAAGCATACGGTCCGCCTGATGGTAAGCAGCTACCGTAGCCTATGGACGCCTGCAACTCCATGGGTGTCACATGCGCGTTGCCGACCCTTTATAAAAAGGAGGCTTCACAATTCACTGTTCCTCTTTGAGCTCTTTGGCAACCTTACTCACCAGCAGGAACACAACACTATGAGTAGGGTCTAGTGCTATTTGGATGTGGTTTTCTGTAAGGTACTTCCCCAGTCGGGCTCTGCTCCAGATTTGAGCGAGATGACATTCGCTGTGCTGTACTCTGCCACACATAGCGAGATGTAATTTGCAGTACCCATACCTCTCTTTTGGACGTAGTTAAGGACATACCCGGGTCCAAAAATGTTAAGGCCCTTCCCCCGATTCTTACAAGCCTTTGTGAACAAATTACGATAAAAAAGCGAAGCTGTAAAGTCTAATTTTGCTTGTGCGAGTTTTTAGATAATCCAGTATACCATATTTTTAACTTGGTTGTATTGAATCTTGAAGCAAATCAAATTATTTTGTTCAATTTTTTTTTTTAATTTGCAATTTTTAAGTAGTTAAACTACTATATATAAAATCTATTTTCAGTTTGGTTGTATTGCTTAATATCTTATAATTTACGTAAGCTAAGGAAAATAAACTCAACAAAAAGGACCCAACTTCATTATCTACGTATAATATACAGGCTGTAATCTT
Organism: Pammene aurita; assembly: GCA_947086415.1. Classification (NCBI taxonomy): domain Eukaryota; kingdom Metazoa; phylum Arthropoda; class Insecta; order Lepidoptera; family Tortricidae; genus Pammene; species Pammene aurita. The sequence continues at coordinate 15,933,271 of OX352305.1, read as the reverse complement.
TAAGTTTAATTAGCCAGGCGATAATATTACAGATATCAGAAAACTTTAAACTTATATCTTGTCACTAGAAATGCAACGGATATCCGGCCACTATACGGCTGGATACCGGATAGTAAAATGACACGTAGTCAAGTTTAAAAACGGAATGAATACATAGTAAACATCCGAATTAACTTAGTAATTATTAATGTATGTAGTTTATTATTATTACGTCGCGTAATTCTTCAATTCATTTCAAGGGCATAGCTTTAGGGAGCTCAAAAATTACTTGAACAAGTTGCACCCTGCATGGAGTGCCACCTGCATGCTCGAATTAGCTTACTGTATGTAGAATTTGTGGCCGAACTTCCGGGTATCAGACCAACGGGTTCGCCGGATATCCGGTATCCGGACTATCTGATAACTATCTGTTGCATCTCTAATTGCCACCAACATAAGTTAAATAATTAAGTTCGTCTTGAAACTACTTACTTTGTCCATCTTCCTCCGTAACTTGCAAGTCGGAAATGTGGTTGCGGCAGTGTGTTTGGAAATCCTTGTAGTCCTCAATTACCTGGTTGCATGACAACCACCCACACTCCATGCGCACATCCTTCTTGCGGAGACTATTTAATTCCTAAAAAAAAACACATTCAATTTATTTATCATATGGCTACATGTCACTGGATATAGATAGGCATTTCTGGACCTATATACCACTACGAGAATTACTATCCCAGGGAAGAAACACATTAAATGAGGGTATGAAAAGAAATAATTTTATTTGTATAAAAGGTACAAATGGCATTTAGCTATACAGAAGACATAGGACATGGATTGCACAAAAAAGTTTTGGAATTTGCTTTCAGTAGGCATGAATTTTCTGCAACTAAATCTCTCTTTAGTCGGTCCCTCATTACTGAGGATCGTGATCACTAGGAAGTACTTTTAACTTGATGATCTGTCTCCATCGGTCCCGGTCCGTAGTAGCCCTCACCGCCTGGTAGAATTTGCTTGAGGAGGTTGCTTCCTTGACTTGGTCACACCAGCTGCAACTAAATAAATGCATGGAAATGAAAATGCCTAATGCCTAGTATGTTTTCCAAACGGTATTGTGAATGACAACTAGTTATTTTTAGTATGAATATAACCAGTTTTTTACCAAAAAGCAGGTATTTTCATACTAATATAACCGGTTTGCATACCTTAATGAGAATCTTTTCTCAAGACAACAAACTAAAATGTTTTTTTACTTCGAAGCCTTTCTCTTGACACAAAGTGATCAGGTTTTTCTGGACGCATTTATGCGTTTACGCTGGACGCATTTACGCTGACATAACAAAGTGATTAATAATTCTATTTTTATGTTTAAAATTATATAATTGTAATTTAAATGTATGCTATAAAACCGATTGACATGTAATATTTAAAATATTCTGAATAAATGAGTATGAGTATAGACCCAAGCCTGGAGGGGCCAAAAACTAGGCAAATTTTAGGTAAACCTAACCATTCTAAAAAAATGTCTTTAATGGTGTTTTAAGCATTTTTCCTGGTAAATAATAAATTGCTGTTCGCCAACAAACTGTTGTGCAGTCTGCCGAAAATTTATGTTACTAAATATATTGTGTAACTACTGTTTAATAAATAAATAAGGTTATTTTTTTTAATTTCTATATTGTACCAGAACATACATTCTTCAAGACTTCACAAGAGCTCAGACAGTGAAATATTAGAAAGTAAAGTAGACAATACAATATTAAAACAGAAAAATATACATACCACAGCCTTTGGCTCCACTGAAGGCTCCCCGACCCCGTTTGGCACGGTAGCATCGTCCTCAGCAGAGGACAGTAGAAACTTCTTCCGATCCGCATTAGTCTGAATAATAAATTGAATATCATTCTTATTTTGCTGCGACAACTTTTTCGCGCCCTCACTGTTCTGCTTCACGACCCAGTCTTTGCAGAAACTGTACCGCAAGTCTGCGATAGATTCGTTTATCTCTGTAGCTTTGTTGGATTCATCAATTTCATCATTCTGTTGACTCATTGTTGTTTTTCTGTGAGTGGATACTTCATAATAGGTTGAAGCTTAAAGAGAGACTGCGGATAGTGCCAATATAATATTTTCCATCATTCATTCGGGATCGTTAATACCATTATTTTTATCATTGGGAAATACTGGGGGAAATACATATAATTCTCGTATGTAAACAACGTATAAATAACACGACTGACACTGACAGCTAACGATTGTCACTGTCAAGAGTGTCAAGAGGTCTACACTCGCTGTGATGCTGTGATGCGATAGGGCCAGAGAGTTCTAAACCAGGAGAGGCCTTAGGTATCATTTCCCCTCTGTCAAAAGTATTGGCAGGAAAATCTAGTACATCTATAAAAACTATTTCAATAATCGATGTCACGCACTTTCGTCATCGCTGTCGATGGATAACAAGCTCCGTGAAAATGCCCTTATGCGCTGTTCTTGGATGTAAAAAATGTTATATTTCGTCTAATTTACAAAAAGACGAAATACCATTTTAGATGTAAGTAAAGTTTTACTTTATTTATCATTACTTTCGTAATAAAAGATTTAACCTAAATCGAAAATCAAGCTTCGTTTACAGAATCGATTCAAAGACAATCGTTTTCTTTCTGACGGGCGGTAACTATTTGACGCTTGACACTTCTCCATATTTAACGCGCTTAAGGATTGCTGTCTTCTATATTTTGTTTGAAAATACAATCAAAAATGATCCTTGGCTTTTTTGTTTGACATTTGCAAAGACTGCATCCAATAATGAACCATATGTTAACATTTGTACAGTCGACTATCTATTGCTCCATTTAGTGTTAGGAAGTATAAAAAGAATATGTCAAATATGTTTGGTGTTTTCAAGTCAAAGGTACAACTTTGTCGGTTGTCAATAAAGCGTTGCTGCCATAAAAATTCATTTAGAAATAAACTGTATTAACAACCGACAATGATGTACCTTTGACTTGAAAGCATCACATGCGTGCTAACTCGCCCCCCTCAGAATTTGGCAGACTTTTTTGTTTGGAAAGATGAGGCGAAGCGTACTCCATTTATAGAGCTTTATGGATAGGGCGTCATAGTTAAACGGGTATTAGACATTGCAATTTGTAGGGCCCAATCTGTTGTGTACCCTGCCTTTCCCTGCCCTCCTTCAGGTCCCTAAGAGCTCTACCTCTTATTACATCTCCCAACCTGACAGATTGGGCCCTAGAAATTGTTATTTCGCTCAACTGTTCGATACTAGTTTACAGTAACGTCAGTAACTAATAATAATAAGACTACTTATTATCACGGACAGGACTATTGTAGCCAATAAGCCTGATATCGTGGTAATAGATCGACCGCAACGCCGGGCCATGCTCGTCGACATCACCGTCCCATGTGTAGATATATTGAAAGATAGTTCCTTCTTAAACTGTATAAGTGGAAGACTTTTTTGATTTTATGTTATTTATAAATATTTCACCTTAATCTAACAGTTGTTTCGCGTTTTTTGCTTGCAGAGGTGAAAACAGTAAGATTTTTATTAATGAAAATGATGTTACACTAGAATGTAAAGTATATAAACGTTGGAAAATGAGTCTTTCAAGGAATAAGTGGATCTTTTAATTTTTATAGATATTTTTTTACCTAGAACGATTTTAGGAAAAATTGCCGAAGTTTAGGTGGTGAGTACCATCTTACTGTAACCAGGGGGGTTTCACTACGCAGTTTAGGTACATTTGGCCGGCGCGCCTCCTGGGCAGGCGTATATGGCAGTGTGCTGCCGCTCGGCTCGTACGATAGTCGTGTCACGTGGCACTCGCGCAAAATTGAAAATACACAATGGCTTCGAAACCTAAATCTCGATCTCATCCGTATAAAAGATGTCTTTACAGATGTCTGAATAAACGGAAGAACAAGGAAGCAGAGCAGAAATAACATTTTTTAATTCCGGACGATATTGAAAGGTCCCGAAGTCCTTACTTAGTAATAGTTAAAATAAACATGCTTAATTTATTGAAAATTGGTTGCCCAGAAACAATATTAGGAACTGACCGACATATTTCCAAAGGAATACGGCTGTGGCATACCTACTTCCGTGACAATCAGACATAATCTCTATAAAAATATCTATCTCCGGATAAAAATTTCATGTTTACAGAATCAACGTTTGTAATTCCTACATATTTATCTTAAAAATAATAAATCAGTAGGTATAGGTACAAAAACTTGTCAAGTGATAGCCCTGTGCCGACGCTCACAGCTCGGTCATAAAACTGCGGCGCGCAAAGAAGATTCACGGTTCGTGCGCGGTTATAAGTTTCAATTTTGCTTGCAGGCGGCGAGTATAGGTATAATTTTATACCTAAATCTGACTTTTGTGAAGGAGTGAATTTTCTGTACGGTAGTACTATTAGTTATTCTGTGCTGTAACTCTATTAAGGCCAGTTTTGATGATCTCCGAGATGGGCTCTACAACGCTTTAAAGAAGAAAATTAGTAAGTTTTTTGATAAATTTCCAGTTAGGCGGGCTCCAGCACTATACATGGCTTGTGACTATTTGTAACCGGCCAGTCTTATACCGTAATAAGACTGCCAGAGAAAGTACCGCACGAGTCAATCTTGCGGCACTATTGTGGGGCCATTATTTGGACTGATTGTGTATCCCTAGATTCCCTGGTATTATTTGATCGGTGACGGTACTGAAACATTTTTAAATAATTAGCAGCTTTATTTAGCGGTGCCGTCCACGTCCACGGAAAAGTATAAAAGCGACCAATTTGTATGAGATTCACACATAGGCACAACACACACTTAGCGAAATTTCCGGCGGATTCAGAATTGTCCAAGTGTGTTTTGCGCCTAATTTTGGAACGCAATTAAAATTTAAATAAAAGAATATAATCTGGCAAACCATTTCTGTCCGTAGAAACGCGCGGCAAATTTTAAATACGTACATGTGGCATTTGTGGCAACCCTTTGTGATGAGACACCGTATTTCATGACTAACATTTCAATTCACATTGAATTTGTTTCTAGTGCATTTCACTCTCTCATCTTAAGCGCGAGTGAGATAGAACTCCTGCAACGTTCCCAATTAAATTTAAATTATTTTTGAAGGCATATGTCTATTGCCTCAACCAGATTATCTGTTGCAGTTGATGACAGATCAGTCGAAATATATCCGTCTCCTTTTTACACACCGTAAATGTCACCTAATGAAAGTGGCGGAAATACCAACTAAAATTCAAAACATGAAATTTGATGAGCATTGCTGCTTTTTTCACTGATTCTTAGTGTTGTCATACTTTTGTTCGCTGTACATTGCTACTGCGTTCGTTGGCTGGCCAGACTATAGCTACTACAACGGAACAGGCTATAAAAAAAAGACTGGTCACACCGCTTTTCGTCTGTCATTTTAATAAAAAAACGAGCTAGCGCGGGTGCGTGAGTCTGTGGGTACGTGCGGTGTGGTGTTTTTACGGGACGGAGTGGCATGGCAAGGCAAGTCCCCACGTTGCTACAAAGTTCTCTTATCGTTAATTAGTCGATCATATATAGTTCGACTTGTTATTCACTTTGCACATATCGCAAGTGACGGTCGAGGGGTCATTTCAGTCCCGAGCTGATGCCAACTGCATCGCAAGGAGAACAATTAATTAACAAGTTAGACAACCTTGTTTTGCCATTAACCACAAGAATGCCGAACATCAAAGTGTTCAGCGGGAGCTCCCACCCAGATTTGGCGCAGAAGATCGTCGACCGACTGGGAATCGACCTTGGAAAAGTGGTAACCAAGAAATTTAGTAACATGGAAACGTGTGTGGAGATCGGAGAATCGGTGCGAGGCGAAGATGTTTATATCGTACAGAGCGGTAGCGGAGAGATCAATGACAACCTAATGGAACTCCTGATTATGATCAATGCGTGCAAAATAGCGTCTGCGTCGCGCGTAACCGCCGTCATCCCGTGCTTCCCGTACGCGCGGCAGGACAAGAAAGACAAAAGCCGAGCGCCGATCACGGCCAAACTCGTCGCCAACATCCTCTCCGTGTCTGGTGCCGACCACATCATTACTATGGACCTTCATGCTTCTCAAATACAAGGATTCTTTGACATACCTGTAGACAACCTCTTTGCAGAGCCCGCTGTTTTGAAGTGGATAAAAGAAAACATTCCTGACTGGAAGACCAGTATTGTGGTGTCACCTGATGCTGGTGGCGCTAAGAGGGTCACTTCAATTGCTGATCGTTTGAACGTAGAGTTCGCCTTGATCCACAAAGAGAGGAAGAAGGCCAATGAAGTTGCATCAATGGTGCTGGTTGGTGATGTAAAGGACCGCACAGCCATCCTCGTTGATGACATGGCCGACACTTGTGGAACTGTCTGCCATGCTGCTGAGAAACTGATAGAAGCAGGTGCCATCAAAGTATATGCTATACTTACACATGGAATCTTCTCCGGTCCTGCTATTTCAAGGATCAACAACGCTTGCTTAGAAGCTGTGGTTGTCACAAACACTATTCCTCAGGACCGGCATATGCAGGACTGTCCTAAGATCCAGTGTATTGATGTGTCAATGATGTTGGCCGAGGCGGTCCGGCGTACACACAACGGGGAATCAGTGTCATACCTATTCTCTAATGTTCCGTATTAGATTAATTTGCCTTTGTTTTAATTTTAAGGACCTCCAACATGTCTTGTAATGTTATATGTAATGCTTACATACATATTGTTTATCTCGTGATAGTTAACCCGTTGATAGCCTCAGTTGGTAGCATATTTTTATGTTTTGGATGAAGCTGATGCAAGATTAGTTCTTGCACCAACAGTGGTGTCTGTAATATGAAGATGTGCAGTTGTCTTGCTAACTGTGGAGGTCAAAGGCAAATGTTTGAGGTCATTTAGTGTTTAGCTATAATCTCACTAAGTTTAAATAGGACCTTCCAGTTTTGTTAGTTACTGTCATTAACTGTTTAGTGTGAAATAGCTCAGTGATTTAATGATTTATAGATTTACTTCTTAAAACTTGATTTTATTACATTTGTTATGCATTTAAATACATTTCTCCAACATTCTTTTTGCTCAAATATATATTTTTGTCATTACATGTGACACTTTTTTGAAAAAGGTTCCATTTGGCATAATGCGCTTCTGCTGTATGTTGTATAGATTCAATATTGTAATCAGGTAATAAAGATGGCAGCGCCGGCTGCCAGATGATTCCTTTTGATTTAGACTCACATATCTTATCTATCAAGGCCATGAAGTTGGCTCAGCCATCTTAGGTTTCAGTGATGCCACCCACAATGCACTATGAGAAGCATGCATTTACATTCATAAAAGTATTCAACATAACATTATTCATAGTTTTTTTTATTGGGTAGTTTATGTTTAAAGACAACTTAGTTAATAGTGCACTCATTGACACATTTTGAAATGCTGTTTCATGTAATTTTTCAGGTCTTTGTTATCTTATATTTTTGTCTATAAAGTTGTTATAATAAGTCAAATGGATTGTATGTATAAATTGGCCTTAAATTGTGATTTACTTTCCTTCATGAACAGGGAATTTTTTTGTTTTAAAATTGGATACATATATTATTGCTATGTGTTAGAGTTCAAAGGCATACAGTGGTAAAAATAATGTCGTAAGTAAAATCGGCTTTGAAATGGCGATAAATGTGTAGTTGGTATTAAATTGTGATGAGAGATTTTCTAAATTTATTGAATATGAATGTATATTTGAAGTATATAACATCAAATCGCTAAGTACCTAATTATAAGATATTATAAATAAAACTACTTTATCAAGACAGTGTTTCATTGTTGTCATGGAGATCGGAGTCTTATCGAATTGCCTTTAGGTATTGATGTAACACAGATTTCTTATTTCTATCTCAATGATGTAACAGAAATATAAATTACGTTTTTCAAAGATGATAATGTTAACCTATTCCACGTAACAGAATTTACCTTTTGAACGCTTTCTCTCGCATCAGAATGTGGCATACACGCCAACATCTTAACTAGTGAGAAACGAATTTAAACCTTATCTGTCAACAGTAAAATTGCTTGACAGGGTCTGCCAACACCACTTTAGTGGTCGTTGGCGTGGTATTAGGCACACACAGCACACGACCACTTTAGTGGCTCTTAGCGTTCAAAGGGTTAAGGACCTATGTAGTTAGTATTAGTTAGAATGTACCTCCACAGAATAACTAGTACCTCTAAGTACAGGGGACCGATTTTTGACTTTCGAACGCTCGAATTGGAAAAATTTAACCTCCAATAAAATCGCACACAAAAGTATGTCGCCATTATTTACGCATGAAATTAATAATATAAATCATCGTGATTTGTAAATTACTACCGCTGTTATTTTTAAAACGTTATTTCTTTGTTTTATTCAGAGTTTTAAATGTCAAATTCGAGCGTTCGAGTCTCAAACATCGCCCCCCTGGTTGTGTAGGACGCGATGATAACCCCAATCTTACAATAGGTCGTGAATGTCGTGATCATAAATGAATATGTGTCTTGATACTTGTGATTGCATTATTGATACAGTTGTTGACCTAGATTAGGGTAGCCAGATCGACTGAATATCGGGAGAATAAAACAATTTTTCGGGATTTTGGGACTTTTGGCAGAAAAAAATAAAATCAAAATAAAGTAAATACATTAAAAACAACAACATTTAACATTATTATTACTTATAAATAGTCCACTACCGATATAGATGTCTATATAATTAAATACTATAAAAAATATCGGCCAAGTGCGTGTCGGACCACTCATAATGGAGGCCCGTAGCTTCAATGATACCAAAAGGTCGTATCTGTTTATGGAAGAAGTTTTTTAGAGATAACACAAAAACGATTTTTTTTTATTAATTTTCAAAATATATTATATTGAAAAAATATATATAGAAAAATGTATTTTCTTTTCTTGGACTAACGATACTAAAGTTAGAGTTGAGGCGATAGAATTTTTTAGACTTTATAAAAGATTATTTTGAAAATATACACTTGAACAAAAAATGTTTTAGAAAACCTAAGAGTAATTTTTAAAGCCCTATCGATTGATGTGCAACAAGTTGATATTTGTGAAAAAAAGTTGACATTTACGAGGGTTGCTACTTATATATCCGGAAACCGGGATTACAATCTTCTTAAATAGCATATTTGACCTCCATGGTAAAATTTGAACTTTTTTAAGTACTGGCCGGTATATTTTTTCTTTCTTATTAACGCTCGTGTTTTGTTTTTGACGGGTTTTAAATGTCATCTCGCAGCAAGAATGGAACTCGCTCGTGAAAATATTCGTGCTATGATTTATTATGATTTTCGGCGTGGTTTAACGCAACAACAGTGCATAGATCAACTAACTTCAACTTTTGGTGATGAAGCCCCATCTAAAACTACTGTGTATCACTGGTTTAGTGAGTTCAATCGTGGACGTAGTATGCTTACGGACGAAGTTAAGGCAGGTCGCCCGAAATCGGTCGTTGTACAACAAAATATCGAGGCTGTGCGAAAACTTATAATGGACGACCGACATGGTACGTACCGCGAGATAGAGGCGACTCTGGGTATTTCTATGACCAGCATTAATAGCATATTACATAATTATTTGGCTGTAAAAAAAATTTGTTCGCGTTGGATACCCCACAACTTAACAAAAGAGCAAAAAAATGCTCGCGTCGAATGGTGCAATAAAATGTTAAAAAAATATAACCGTGGTGACTCAAAAGCCGTTTATAACATCTATACAGGTGACGAATCCTGGATCTATGCATACGATCCCGAAACGAAGCAACAATCAACGGTATGGGTGTTTCAAAATGAGCCGAACCCTACGAAAGTTACTCGTGCAAAAAGTACATTGAAACAAATGGTGGCCTGCTTCTTCGGTATTAATGGCCATGTAGCTACAGTGCCACTAGAAAACCGTAGAACGGTTAATTCAGAGTGGTACACGACCATTTGCTTACCGGAAGTATTTGAACAAATTCGTAAAACTAACCAGCGACGAAGAATCATTCTTCATCATGACAATGCCAGCTGTCATACGTCACGCGAAACAACTCTATTTTTGGAGGGTCAAAATGTGGAATTAACGGGTCATCCGCCGTACAGCCCTGACTTGGCACCCAACGATTTTTATTTATTTCCAAATATAAAGAATAAATTACGCGGTCAACGATTTTCGACCGCTGAAGATGCTGTCGACGCATTCAAACAACACGTTATGGAGGTACCTCAGGCGGAGTGGCAGAAGTGCTTTAAAAATTGGTTCACGCGAATGCAAAAGTGCATAGATCATCAAGGGGAATACTTTGAAAAACAATAAAACCATTTTCAGCCGTGTACGTTTGTTTGTTTTTTTGTTTCCGGATATATAAGTAGCAACCCTCGTAGTTACATTTAGTGCCCCCCTTACTACAAAACTAAGTAGCGGCATACAAAACATACCTCTTAATAACATACGGACGGATAGACAGAAGGATATGACAAAACTACCTAAAAGGATTTCATTTTTGCCACTTTGGCTGCGAAGGGAATCCTAAAAAATTACAATATTTAACAAAATATAAAAAGTACCTAATTTATTTTTAGGTTGCCAGTCTTGCCACATGTATTTTGTGTTGCTTTTCACAGATTTAACCAAATTTTGTTATTTTTCACTATTTATAGAAGACTCGAAATTCAAACAATTTCTCTCAAAATTGAGTCGAATTATTAACTCTGCTTTTATTCATTCCATGCACGTTCGGTTCCTTTCGTTTTTTTAGAGTTCCGTAGCAAAAATGGCAAAAACGGAACCCTTATAGTTTTGTCATGCCCGTTTGTCCGTCCGTCCGTCCGTCTGTCCGTATGTCACAGTCATTTTACGCGAAAACTACAGACGTATCTAAATAAAATCTAGGCATAAGGTGTATTTTGTATGCCGCTATGTAGTTATGTAGTTAAATTGCAGAAAAAAGTATTTTTAGAGGGGGCGCTCCATACATATAACTAAATTTCAAAAAACATTTTAAATCATATATCAACATGTTGTACATCAATCGGTCTTTAATAATAACTTAGAGGTTTCTTTGAACATTTTGTAATTAAGTAAATATTTTCAGAAATAACCGCTTCGAAAGTCAGTAAAATTGTCCCCCCCCCCCTGTAACTTTTGAACCGTAAGTCCAAAAAATATGAAAAAAATTGAGGAGATGCACCTCATCACATACTTTCCACCAAAATTGTTTAGAACATTATCGGCTTAGTCATTTTTTAGTTATCTTCAAAAAACTTCTTCCATAGGCATCAGATACGAACTTTTGGTATTAGTTTGATTCTTATTCCATTGAAGGTGCGGAACCCTCCATTATGCGTGGTCCAACACGCACTTGGCCGGTTTTTTTGTATACATATATTGTTCAGTAAACTAAACATTCTTTCACAATACATAAGAATTGCTTACTGGAATGGATAGCACGAAACACATGCCCCAGGAATTCAGAACTAACTTAATTATTGTTTTATAAAATGAAGTTGTTTTTCCGGGAGATATTTTAGTTTGTCGGGAGTCGGGAGGACACACAAAAATTCGGGAGAATCCCGCCAAATCCCGACCGCCCGGCAACCCTAACCTAGATACCGGGTAGAGAACTTAAAAACCGGCCAAGAGCGTGTCGGGCCATGCTCAGTGTAGGGTTCCGTAGTTTTCCGTCCGTCACAGTAAGTGTACCCACTTAAGAGTTAAAGACTAATGCCAAAAGGTCGTATCTGATGCCTATGGAAGAAGTTTTTTGGAAATAACTCAAAAATGGCTAGACCTATAATGTTCAAAATAATTTTCCTATAAAGTTAATCATAACGCACATCTTCTCAATTTTTTTGACTTACGGTGCAAAAGTTACAGGGGGGGGGGACGCAATTTTTCCGACTTTCGAAGCGATTATCTCCGAAAATATTTACATTATCAAAAAATGATTTTAGTAAACCCCTATTCATTTTTAAATACCTATCCAACAATATATCACACGTTAGGGTTGAAATGAAAAAAAAAAATCACTCCCCACTTTACGTATAGGGGAGGTACCCTAATAAAAAAAAATATTCCACTTTTTATTTTACCACTTTGTCGGCGTGATTGATATGCATATTAGTACCAAATTTCAGCTTTCTAGTGCTAACGGTCACTGAGATTATCCGCGGACGGACGGACGGACGGACGGGCAGACATGGCGAAACTATAAGGGTTCCTAGTTGACTACGGAACCCTAAAAACTACTAAATGTTAATGACACTGCTATAGGTACTGCGCTAACGTGGGATTTGGCCAGTAACAAATACTTAATAGTAGTAGTTTTACCCTTCCACACTACTGTAGTCGGTATGGCGTTCGTCAAAAAAGGAGTACAGGAAAAGGGTCGGCAACCCACGTGACGCATCTGGGCTGCGGTATCTGCTAAGTGCTAACCATCAGGCGGGCCGTATGCTTGCTTCGTACCGTGTTGGTATTAAAAAAGTACCAGTAACGAAACGGTACTCAGAAATCGTAAGCCTTCTACGGCTCGCCTACGGATATTTTTTTTAAAGTCTTCCTCTCCCGGTGTAGTGATTAAGCTAAAATGAAGAAGTACGCACAGAGGTGCGTAGTCGCTAGTCAGGCCAAGGCTTAAACTTTCTACGTGCTTAATTTTATCAAAATCGGCTCAGCAGTTTAGCTATGAAAACGTAACAGGCGAAGTTAATTTCGCATTTATTTAGGTACAATAATTTTCTTAACCCTTTGACCGCCATCCGGATCCAAAAAATCGTGCTCTCAGCGCCAGAAATAACCACCCTTACGACAAATTCCGTCACAATGTGCCTAATATAGGTACCGCCAAAATCATAACTCCTTTGTTAGATATTTACTGTCGTTTAGCACGAGTGCCTACGAGTATGTTGAATGCCGAGCTAGCTAGGGATTTCAGATTGAGCCACGAACGAATAGACGCAGTACCTGCCTACTATACCTATGAATTTACATAAAATCATACAATTATTAGTGATCTCGAGTGGTGTCGAGATCTGCAACGCACATTTGGGGTGTTGTGCATAATTGGCAATTAATAAGCATAACCGCTTTCTAATATGCGGATCGTATCGTATGCTATGCTTGTTTGTCTTCAACGTGGTAGGTAAGTACCTATTATAAAATTGTTAGAACTCTGGAGAAAAAGTGAGTTTGTACAATCGTAAGGTGTCGTGTATTGTCAACTTGTCAGGTTTAATATTTAGGTCAGGGTATATTCTATATAGCTACTACCTAGGCATTGCTCGTATACCATACCTACTATTATTATATAACTTTATAGGAAAAAACTATTTTGTACCATCAGGTTCAAAATTGCATGGTCAATTTATCAATGAATTCATTCATAAATTGGCCATGCAATTCTGAACCCGATAGTACCTACGTGCTAAGCAATTCATTAGTGACTATGTTGTTCATAGTATAGTATATTAGGTATTTACATTGAACATTGATTCTCGGTTAACTCCACCTACTTACGTCACTGCTTACGGGCCTAAATTACTACCTTTTTAATATGTTGATGGTATCCTGTTGTCCCTCATCAGGGACATAGGGCTCTCAGAAGGGATTTCCATTGGTCACGGTCCTGTGCGGCCTCTTGCAGCTCCGTCCAATCGAGGCCAGTTGATGCAGCCTCCTTTTCAACTGTGGCCCTCCAGGTGGTACGAGGGCGACCTTGCCCCCTTTTTCCAGGGGCTTGCCAAGTCAGCCCTTGCATGGGTAGGTGGTTATTTGGCCTTCGTAAAACATGAATAACATGATCTATAACTTAAATTTTTAATATAAGTAATGTTTCTTACAAAATTATAATAAAGAGTAGCTAGGTAAAGGTAACAAATGCATATACATAAAATACAGGTAGGTACAGTCAGCTGTAAAAATATGGGTGTACTCATCTTACTCAAAAATATGTCCCATAGATCTTATTATTCCGTTGTAATAAGTGCGTAGTACTATATTTATGAGAAGATTTTTTCGATACGTATTTTGCAGCTGGCAGCTGACTGTACAGGTACGTCGTACCTATTTGTTACCTTCATACAGGTTTTACTAACACCTAGGTAGGAATAAGTCAGTTATCCCACTCTAGGTTTTTTTTTGGAAAAAAGTATTCGATCTAATTATTTGTCTAATATATCCTCCTATCCATTGCGTAAACAATTGAATCTCAATCGTTGTTTTTAAGATTTAATTTATTTATGAAAGTTACACGTCTATTTGTTTTCGTTATTTTATTTACGCAAAAGCCAAGGCGCGGGCGTTCGCGACTAACAAACAATTTACATCATTTGACCCCCGTGGGGCCAAGTTTTCATATTGATATCATTTGAGCGATTGCCGAGGTCATGATGTAACTCGGTACCTACTTACTTTAATAGATCACTGGCGGAGGAAAATTTGGGTATTGTTCAGTTAATGGGTTAGGCACAAGCACAAGATAAATCAAATTGTAAGGAATTGATTAGAATAACTACCTGCTTAAGGAAAAAGTAAGCTAGAGAGACATTATACCTTTGTAAACTAAAAACTATTAGACAATGTTTCCATAGTAGCTTCTTGTTTTGTTAAACACTACGGGAATGATGGATTTCTTCATAATACCTAACCTCTAACCAACTGCTGAGCTATCGAAGCCTTCTCGACTCCGGTGAATGTTTCTATCCCCTCAAGGTACCTCAGAAAAAGGTAAGATATGGGTCCAAAATGTCGGTTAAAAAGCATCATTATAATCTGCTGGTTTTTACTACTTTTAGTGTTCTAAGTGTGCAAACTGGTTGAGTGGCGAACGTCGCCGCGTCTGTAGTAAACAAGTGTAACAAATGGGACATATGGGTGTGGTTTCAGTGAAAACTGCTGCACGTCGCGTTGCCGAAATCACCTTCGCCACTGAGGGTTTAGCTTAGAGAATTCAACCCGAATGGAGTAGCAATGCTTCATTTTCTATACAAAACAAAAACTATTTTTGCGGGGGAGGGGAACGTCAAATGTATGGCTATTCGTACGTAACGTACAAGTAGCTACGTCAGTCCATAGATGTGTATGACCACTGGTCATATGTTTTCGGCAGAGGGGAACGCCTGTTAATGGCGACTCCGGTTGGTTGAGTTTAAGGTTTTAGGGATACCATTTTTTTAAGGCTTCTTAGAAGGCCTGTCTAATTGTCTACTTGTGTTCTTTAATTATTTATTATAGCTTCTCATTTTCATCTTGCATTGCCTAGCTGTATCTTATTGTATTAGCTATAGAGCTTACCGACCATTGGCCTCGCACAGATCACTAAGTTTATCGCTAAAGTTGGACCTCGCTTATAGATCATTAACCTCATTCGGAGCCAATTCAGGGCTCACCTCAAACTTCGACATCCGCATAGTTACCAACGTAGTGATCACAATATTGGGCTACGAGCAGGGGCGTATTTACCCTATGGCCAAGAGGGCCATGGCCCGGGGCGGCAGGCTGCCAGGGGCGGCGCGAGCCGCCCCGTGTGCTTGGTTCTGGGCGCCTTTTTCGATGCTGAACTTCAGTTAGGTACCGGCCCATAAGGCCTAAGAAAGAGTAATTTCAAACAAACAATTTCAAAACGCCACAATCTAAATAAACATGAAGGGCGTTATTTTGTACTTATGCCGCCTTTCCATCTCTGCCATTACCATGTATCACATAAAGTAAACTGCATTTTTTCTTGAAAGGGAGGACAATATAACCATGCCTGCTTATTTATCTAAGCTTCCGTTTTCAGTCAGTAAACTTAATTAAGTAAGTAAAAGCTGATCGTTGAGAATCCGCGATACGGGTCTATAATCTAAATATTTTGCACCCTCCAGAAACTCAGTCGTCAAGTTACTGGAAATGGTAGTTTCGGTGTGGGTAATGGTTGGGAAAGATAGATAGGCTACGACTACAAGCCTATTGGACCGGGTGGCCACCCTATGATCACTTACCTCAACGAGGAGGAGTTTGGAACCTTATTCATCGGAAAGAAAAAAAATGTCACAAAGCACTTGATCGGACAGCTCTCAGCCTGGTCCGTTCCGTTTTCAGAGACTTTTAGTGGTGCAATTTTTGGGGTGTTTTTACCTCATCGAGTAGCAGGATGAAACCAACCTCATTTGATTGCTAAAGTGATGCTCTGCTCTTTCAATATTTTTTGGTCGGACAGCCCTCGGCCTGGTCCGATCAGTTTCGGACACTTTTAGTGGTGCAATTTTTGGGGTGTTTTTACCTCATTGAGTAGCAGGATGAAACCAACCTCATTTGATTGCTAAAGTGATGCTCTTTCAATATTTTTTGGTAGGCCAGCCCTCAGACTGGTCCGTTCCGTTTTCGGACACTTTTAGTGGTGCAATTTTTGGGGCGCTTTTTCCGTGTGTAGCCGAAATTTACGGCCCTATACTAATAAAATTTGGTGTGTGAATGGCTTTTATAACCCGCCATATATTGGACCACAAGAATTATTTTTAAAAACATTTTTTAGATGTGCACTATATGTAACTACTTTAACTGTTGCATAAAACAAAAACAAATGCTGAAAAATTAATTTATTATTTGCAGTTCGGTACGTTTTCAAAAATAAGTTTAAGGTCACTAAATGTTTTTTATGCAATACATATTTAATAAGATTTTTGACTATAAAGTTTTATTCTCTTTCTAGCTTCTGAAATATGCAATAAAAAATAAAACCAGGAGATAGCTCTTAATACAACTCTTTCATGTAAAATTGATTTGTAAACCAAAACCGACCAGGCTGAGGGCTATCCGACCAAGTGATTTACCGACCTATAAAACTATTACTTTTTGATTAATAAGGTTCCTAATTCCAATCCAAACTACTCCTCGATGAGGTAAGGGATCATTGTGGCTGCCCGGTCCTTATACCACCTTGACTTTACACATACACACGTTACCCGGTCCCATTACGATTTTTGCTCATTTCGCCGCGAAACCAGAGCGGATTGAGAGCGATCAAGAACGGAATCAAAACCGCGGAACCTCGCCGCACAAATTCGCACTTGTTTCGCTATCGAGCCGCTGAGGTTACGCACGTGCCGAAACGTGTAGCGGTGTACCGCGGTGTTGATTCCGCTACGCAGATGTGCAAAAGGCGTCTAGTTAGCAGGGAGTTTTCAACGTTTGACCGTACACTAAGGGTTCAGAGAGTCTTAAGAAAATTTTAATATTCGGTCTGGTTAAGGAACAGGGGCGGCAAATTTTTCTGGCCCGGGGCGCCAAATTTCCAAATACGCCTCTGGCTACGAGTGATAAACACTCGGATACCATGAAAACTACGCCAACGGTGTAAGAATAAGAAGTCACCGTATTTACTACTCAGTAAGCGATAAATATGAGGTTCCTGACGTTCATAATAGTTGATAACCTTAGGCCAGACCAGACCCCCTACTGTATTACGTCAAGCGAATTTACAAAAACAATTGATTGAACTAAAGATAATATGTAGAGGACCTTATTCCGACGTATTAAAATTGAAAATACATGCGATGTTGTTTGTGCTAATCTAACTAATGAAAGTTTCTAGAATCGTCGTGACGGTATAGACATTGAAATGCTAGCATGCTTTATCGTTATAGCTAAGCATAACAACTGCTACGTACTAAAATAATAAGTTCCTACGGTTTAAACTGTTCCATCACTACAAACGTCATCGTGTCCATATACAGGATGATTCATGAGACGTGAGCAGGAACAACCCTACACACTTAGTTAACGATAATTAATCGGCCGCCATCATGTTTAAGTGAAACAATAACGCCTTTCAATTTTTTAAACCTATTTTGTTTGGTAGAAATATTATTTTCTGTAATCATGGTCATCCTACATAAACAAATCAATAAAGATAAAACCTCTTTAACAATCATGACAGCACTTTGATTATGAAAAAAATAATTGTCAAATTAAGTGAGATACGATGTTTCCAAAGTAACCAGACATCAATTTGACACATATCACAGAAAAACAAGAGAATATCAGTACTCGACGGAGTATTCTAACTGTAGAGTGACCATGCGTGTCGTAAATAATTTTGAACTTTTTATTTTTACTTTAAATTATTTTTTTTGGGCTTATCACACTAATACTGATATCAAACAATAGCTTGTTATTAACTGAATCCGTAGTGTTAAGCCTGCTCACGTCTCATGAATCACCCTGTATATCGTCTATTATATATATCGTCGTCTAGTACCCACAACACAAGCCTTATTGAGCTTACTGTGGGCCTAGGTCGATTTGTGTAAGATGGTCCTATAATATTTATTCTTATTTTTCGGTATGCCTTGCTGCCATCTATACATATAATAAAGCTGAAGAGGGTCGAAAGTCTGTTCATGGAATATATTCGAAAAAAGGTTGGCTGGAGATATTTAGAATCGTTAACAGAACACGTTCTAAGAATTTTTAATTCGTTAACGGCTGAACGGATGATGATGAAATTTTGTGTAGAGATGGTTGAGTCCCGGGAAAGGACAAAGAATAGTTTTCATCCCGAAAATCAAACCTGGAAGGGGTGAAAAGGGGGTTGAAAGTTGGTATTGAAATAATTTGTAATTTTTTGGTCAAGGTGTTCATATTTATAACATGTTACCCGTCGCTCTTAAGAAATATTTGAAAATGTCATGAATGTCAAAGGGTTATTGCAGGTTCGAGAACTATATATGACGGACAAAGATGCATGGCCCAAACCAAAAAACTACTACAAAATCATCTAACATTTATAGGACACCGTTTAGGTACGAAAACATATCAAACGTTTTGTGAAGGAATCAGATTAGGATTTATCAACCGACTTCAAGATTTCGAAGGAGGAGGTCATCAATTCGTCGGGATCTTTGTTTTTGCTATTTTTTTTTATTTTTTTATGTATGTTCACCGATTATTCGAAGACGGCTGGACCGATTTGGAAAATTCTATTTTTGTTTGAAAGAGTATATACTTCACAGTTGGTCCCATTGTAACCATGTCAGGATCTGATGATGGGATCCTGGAGAAATCGAGGGAACTCTTCAACTATTATA
The DNA here is from genome assembly GCA_947086415.1 of Pammene aurita. Lineage (NCBI taxonomy): Eukaryota > Metazoa > Arthropoda > Insecta > Lepidoptera > Tortricidae > Pammene > Pammene aurita. The sequence continues at coordinate 15,914,165 of OX352305.1, read as the reverse complement.
GGCACACCTATGGTGATTTTAGTATTTTTTACAGCAGATCGAGCATTTGGTGTTGGAAAGGTGGATGCTTAGTGAAGTCGGTTCTTTTTTGTTTAAAATTATTTTTCTTTATAATTGAACAATAGGTACATTATCTGTCTCTCAAGCTGTTTTGATGTCTTCTTGAAGAACTACGCATTATTTTGTATCTTTAAGATCTAATAATGTTTTACTGTTTTGAAAAAAATAAGTCCCGTCGAATTTATTTTCGATCACTTCTTAAGCCAGAGGTGTAGGGTTAGAACCGGTGGTAGTTTTGGAACGAAGTTCCTTATCGGACGGTTCGCGGATGGGGGCCTAGGCGAAAAAAAGTCACGTGACCGTTACGAAAAAGCGTCATGTCACGAAAACGCGACACCCATACGATTGAGAAACATGTAAAATGGAATGAAATAAAAAATATATAAAATAGAATAAAGTGAAGTGAAGTGTAGTGAAACTGAGAAGTGACAAAGTGATAAAAGTGAAAAAAGTAGAGTATTTTAAAAATGTCGAAAATGTCAAAAATTGCGAATTTCTAAATTTCCAAAATTTTCAAAATTCCCAAAAATTCTAAAATTTCTAAAAAATGCAAAAAAATTAAAACCACAAAATTTTCGAAAAATTCAAAAATTAAATAACATAACTTCGTTCCAATCGCACTTGATTCACACACTTTCCACGACACTCACGTATTTTATTTTTCTCTGACGTTCATTAGTGCATTGTAATGTGCTAACATTGACGAATAAATATCTTGATCTACACCAATATCATAAATCCTCTATTCCGCGTTCGGAACCGTATGTAATTAATTACCAACATTATTGCAACCAGTAACGTAACATCAGTGTATTATCTGTGACAGTGTGGTAAAAACGTATGAAAATTCATTACCTACGGTAACGTAATGAAAATCCGCCCCCCCGACCGCCGGTGCATATGTCGGCGGCGTATGTTGGTCATGGCGGTGTAATGGCGGTCATTCTAATGGTTTCAATGGATTTTTAATATGTGTGTAGGTAAAGCAGTGTATGCTTCTGTACATAATTAGGCCTTATTACGTAACAGTTACATCGCCATGTCCGTCCGTGTGTCCGCGATCTAGCTCAGTTACCGTTCGCACTAGAAAGCTGAAATTTGGTGAGGCCTGATAAGAACTTTCAGTAAAAACTATATTGAATAAAATCGGTTCAGCCGTTTTTGAATTATTAGTCAAAAACGCATAGTGAAAGGAAGTGCCGAATAGTAAAATGACGTAAGCGCCACCAAATAAACGACCTTTTGAGCGGATGTTTTGTAACAGGGCAGCATCTACGAAACTCTACGCTGAGCATCGCCCGACATGCTCTTGGCCGGTTTTTTTTGCATTGTTATCCCGGAAATCCCCAGCCAGGTTATACGTAGCCTATAAAAATTCAACGTCTAAAAGGGGGGAGGTAGCCACTACACTCGATTGAGTTAAATTTGCATGGGTGATAGACGCCCCCCCCCCCCCCACCCTCCAAGTGCACCTCAAATAGAAAAAAATCATTTCTGCATTTGTGACCCCCCCCCTCCCAATTTCAACCGCGCCTGTTCTTACCTTTCATGCTTTGACTGATTTGACGGGAGGATCGATTTGGATGATATTTGCCGTGGACATGAACGTATAAGTACAAAAGTGGTACTGTATCGTCCGATATATACACCTGCTACTCTATGTCGTTTCAATCATGGCAAAAAAAATTATAACGACAAAAAAATTTAAGTATTGCGTTTTGAGTGTAGTTTAATTTAGTGATAATTGTAACAGAAAATATCAGGACTACTGTCCTCTAGCGTGTCCATTTGTCAACTTTACTTCACGTTCCGCCTCCAGCGTAGCGGGAGAGAAATTAGGGGTGAATTAGCCGCTTACTGACACAGACCGAATTCCACGCGGTCGGAGCCGCGGGCACAGCTAGTTTAGTATATTTTTACTGTAGCTGTAATTATGTTAAGTTTTCTGAATATTTTTGGTCTCATTGGATACCCAGCAGGATTGAGGCTTAAATTATTTTTTACTTGTACTTTAATCAATCTTTACATTTTATTTTCGTAACGCGCACAACTTCTCTGGTTGGTAGAGAACGCCACTTGGCATTAAGTCCACCTTTTGTCCATAAAAATTTTCTTTTGTGCAATAAAGTTTAAATAAATAAATATTGTCATACAGTCAGCATCAAAAGTAACTACGCAATCGAAGACGTCAAAAACTCTTATTTCCCTTTAAAAAGGATCTTTTGATGTCTGCGTTTGCGTAGTTACTTTTGATGCTGACTGTACAATATGCGGTCCTATCGTTGTCAATAGTTAGTTTGCCAATTCAGTAACCATCAAACAGCTGGTATCTTAGAAGCGCTATCTAGTAAGGTCATCAACCAATTAGGATCTAGATTATTTCTTAGACTGTGCGACTCTTATTCAATTCTCTTTTCATATAAAACAGACTTCTGTTTCCGCACTAATTTTATAGGTGAAGGTCCGCAGAGCCAGCGCCATCTAGTGCAATACTCACTGACGACACGAATTTTTGTTCGATTTAATTAACCTTTTGACTGCCAAGCATTGAACAAAAATGACGCGCCACCGACGCCACGTAATCGCGTTTTGTCAAGCGAAATTGAACTTTGCGGAAGCCCGCGTAGGTCCCTATTGTATTACAAAGCCTGTCGGCTGTAGCCGTCGTTGGCGTCCATGGCACAACTTTTTGATGTCGGCCACAGCCGACTGTGGCGGTCAATAGGTTAATACCCACCACTACCACCATTCAATTTGCTCTAGGTATATTATTGCGTAGGGACGCTTTTCAACAGACTTCAAGATTTCGAAGAAGGAGGTTCTCATTTCGTCGGGATGTTATTTTTTTATATATATATGTTTACCGATTATTCGAAGACGGCTGAACAGATTTGGAAAAATCTATTTTTTGTTTGAAAGAGTATACTCACAGTTGATATCATTGTCACCAAGTCAGGATCCTGGAGATCTCGAGGGAACTCTTCAAATATTATAGGCACTATATGTGATTTCTGTTTTTTTTAATAGTTTGAGCATTTGCTCTTGGAAAAGTGGAGTAGGCTGTGAAGTCGGTTTTTTTGGTTTAACCTTTTGAACGCCATGCATCGGACAGAAAAATCGTGCCACCAGCGCCAGAGCGAAATTTGCACGAGCGCACTCAGATACCGTAGTGATTGGAAAACAACATATCGACGAAACATTTCTTTCCGCCTAATAGTGGATTTAGTTAGGCAAAATCACTTTAGATATTTAGAAATCATAATAGTAAAGAATATTCATTTCGTATTTTTCTTATACACCACTAGCAACTACAAAAACATGAAAATTAATATACAATTTTATTTAATTTTGTCAATATAGCCACAGCACTACTTAAGTGATAACGTCACGCGCTGACGTGTTATGACGGCTTTGGCGCTGGTGGCACCGTAACTTATTATGAGTTGGGGGTGAGAGATATTCATTCATTTCTGTTTCGATATTTCCGTGGTGTAACTGTATGAAGGAAAATACGTTAGGTTTTTTAACTGTTTAGTTGAGTAAAAAAATGTTTAACAATACCATTAAATTAATAAATTTTATGATAATAACTAATGAACATCGGACAGAACGGGTGTGTAGGTAAAAAAACACCTCGCGCTCATTTAATTTTTTTGTACCTAAAGAAACTTGGTATATCCCTAATAATGAAATATTCTTTGTTCACTTAAACTCGGTCAATTACCGATAACATTCATATTGGTTGACATTTTATCTAAAATACCATTTCATTATTTTTACTTATTTGGTATGAATGAAATGGACCGAAAGCCCACGTGTCGTGGTATTTATCATTGTTTAAGGATTAACAAGAATGCGGCGAAGCAATAAGATTAAAAGAAACGACATACACATTGTTAGGTTTCAAATACGGCCCTTATAATACGCATTGTATTTATTCCATTGCGACTTAAATAAAACTCTTTCTTTTTTAATAAAGCATATATTAAAGTAAAAAAATAAAATATATACCTTTTTTAACATTACGATATGATAACTAATCTTCTACACGACTCACAGTTTAATAATTAGTTTTATTATATAATAAAGCTTCAAATGCGAAAAACATTCATAATTACAGTGTTTGGTTAATGTTCATACAATAATCAACATCGACCACTATGCTTTCAAACGAACAACACTATTTCGAAGTGACGTCACGCCGCTTGACGTGTTTACCCGTCAACGGCGAGGAGGGCAGTGCCTTTTTGTTCTTTTAAATAGCTTTGAGGTATTTCCTATTTTTTTCACGAGTTACGGGTTATTTTGAATGAAAATTTAACTAAAAAGATAGGTGAATGGTAGAGCTATAATAAATATACAAAAATATTTCTATAAAGGTTGTTTATTAAGGAGTATTTTGATCTCTCATTTTGGACGTTTTAACACGTCATGGCGCTGAGGGCACGACTTTTTGTTGACGTGTTTGAACGGCTTTGGCGGTCAAAGGGTTAAAATTATTTTGTTTCATTTCACATATTGAGATGCAAATATTGCAATGCTATCCTACTGACGACTAGCGTCCTACACATGTATAGATTGTACAGTCACGTCCAAAATATAACCGGTTTGCCTTGCGCGCGAGAACACGATTTTTCCATCCGATGCTTGGCGGTCAAAGGGTTAGAGCAGGGGTCAAACTTTTGACAGAGTCTGATGACAGAAAATATGCAGGCTCAGAGCCGCAGTTTTGTTTTTAACCGGTTTTTTTTTTTTAATTTAACGGAACTTGAAGAGCCACAACTGACCCTCCAAAGAGCCGCGGTTTGTCGATCCCTGGGTTAGAGTGTCAAGCATCAAACACGTATCGTGTTCGAGAGCCAGCAGCAAGATATCTACGTATCAAGGTATGTTAAAGTAAACTCCTCAAGTTACAGTACAGTATTTATTATCTTAGTGATGGTGGTGCGCCTGCGCAGCGGCCTTCCTCATCTGAGTGAGCACGTTGCTCAGTTCCTCTCGCTTCCTCTTGGCGCGGATGTGCGTGCCCAGGCGACGCTTCAGGAACTTCAGCGCACGCTTGTCCTTTGACACCTGGAACGTGACATTAAAATTTTTAGTATCTTGTCAATAATTCGTGTCAAAAGAAAGCAAGGAGGTCAGCTCACAAGATGGGAACATGAATTAAAATTAACAGCGGGACCAAACTGGAGAAGGATTACCCAAGATAGACAGCAATGGAAATCATTGGAGGAGAACCTTTGCCAACCGGCACATCGAACTGTCGAGAGACATTCTATAAAAAGTGTTTCACAGAACGAAATATATATTCGTGTCACTTGTCTTGTCTCATGCTGTATTTTGTACGGTTCGTACGAGAGGAGAGATCTGACAGTATATATATGGGAACTATTACATTCTGCAAGGATTCTCTTTCCACAGACTTTAATTATCTGTAATTTATTTGTTGTCTCTCTCTTTCATGTCACGAATAAAGATATTTCTATTTCTAATTACATTTTTGCTACAAAAAGAACAAAAACAAAACATAAAAATAAAATATTAAAAGAACATTTCCTAGACATAGCTTTATAAATACTTGTTTTAAATGAGACTGCGGATCCCACAGTCTAACTATTATTATAGTCTTGTGGGACAATGTAAGTTTTTAAGTTAAACGTGCATATTAAATAAATTAAATAACAATAAGCTATGTAGGTACTTAAGACATAATTGACTTAAGTTAAAGATACATACAAATAAGATAGGATAGTATTATATTTAGTAACATAGCTGTTAATATGGTATGAAAAGCACTAGAAATTAAGGGTTCAGATTAGTTTTATCTGAAGCCCCGTAACCCTTTGACCGCCATACATGGGACGGAAAAATCGTACCCTCAGTGCCACCGCGCAAGGCAAACTGGATATATTTTGGATGTGATATCACGTGCTGCCGCTGAGGGCAAGACTTTTATTCAGTACATTATTTTTGGAAAAAATGTACCTAAATTATTTGCAATGAAAGACCGGAAACGAAAATTAAAAAACATGCAAATATTCTCAAATGAATTTGAAATTTAATTCTATGTGGGTGGTCACATATTAATTTAATTTCCTAACTTGTTTCGATAGGTACAAAAGATTCTGGCCACATAAATGATTAACGTCAGATGGCGAAAATTATTCTGGCCATACCCTTGTCGCCAGAGCAAAAAAAAATGTTAAACCAAGTAATAATACCAAACATCATAAAAGGGTTCAAGATTGGTATTTCTTAGTTATTGAATGGACGGCTATCGACGTCAGTGGCCCGATTCGCCGATGCCGTGACTAGCAGTCTTTGGCGCTCAAAAGATTAAGAAAAAAATTACCTTCAACAACTCCATAGCCCTCTTCTCATACTGCGCGTGTCCTACAACCTCGCGAACCAAATCACGCACGAACTTAGAGTGCTTGGTCTGGAGCTGGAATGACAAACAAAGAACACGAGTTAAGCTTTTAGGTATCCAAAACAGCAGCCATTGGTAAGTATTTAGTTTCAACGGATTTACTTGTGAACAAATTACTTCTCTATATAGTTAAATAGGTAGGAGATAATACAACTAAACTTAATTATTGATACACAAACATAACCTTGAAGAGACGAGTATTCTGAAGTATTTATTAATGAACTTACCCCCTTTAGCCTGGCTGGGCGGATTTTGATCGCCTTGTCTGTGATGCCTTTCCGGCCGCCGGAGATTTTTGTGGTTTTGTGGCCTTTTCGCAGACCAACCGCGATTTCGAACCGGGGAGCCATGCTGAAAAACAGATAACGTGAACTGTAAGCACTGAAATATGACACAGACTTTATCACCGCAATCCGGAGCAATAGAATTTTGGTTACCAAAACGAAAAATATCACAGGATTTTTTGAATAAAATACAATTTTATTTTACAAAAAATATTTACGTACATCACGGATTGACAGATCCGACGAAAGAATTTGTCAAATTTGTACTCGTTCAGAAACCAAATACTAACAGGCAACACTTCCGAATATTTATTATAAGATATAATGTTCCAAATAAATTTTAGTACGATATTTTATATTCATATTTTAATTTTATTTTGTAAGTCACAATGAATAAATACTTATCAAAAATACGATTTTAGGAAAATTGATATTTTTATATCGAATTCTATTTCGGTTTTCGAACGGTTTTCAGTAAGATATTCGGGACATTGCTATAGCCGTAACAGACGGTGAGATTCGGATCGCGCCGGACCACGGACCGATAAGGACACTGCTATTTGTTAGAGTAAGAGAGGTATAGATAGCCTAAACATAGCTATCTCACTCTAACAAATAGCAGTGTCCTTGTTGGTCCGTGGTCCGGCCCGAACCGAATCTCACCGTCTGTTACGGCTTTAAAGCGCATGACTAGCATATCAGATTCTTACGAAAATACTGAAGAAATCGAATAAATCTACCGGAAAACTTTAATCCTATAACGTTTCAATTTAAAAATAATGCTTATTAAAAGCCATTTACATATATCCTGAATATCCTATCCGTCACGTCGTCAGTTGTCTTGTCTTGTCTTATCAGTTATCTGTCAACAATGTCAACATGAACATGACATCATTGACATCAATGTCAGCGTGCAGGCTAGTTTTATGTTCTTGAATTTTTAAGGAAGTAAATAAAGGAAGTAAATTATTGATATTGAAATATACCTATAGCAACGTTCATTTATTTTCGGCTCGCTCTGCGAAGTTCGAGGAATGTAATTTCTACAGCTGTTTATAAATATAGTAACATAACCTCCTGCCTACAAGTTTTCTATATTTGAGAGCGAAATGGAGGTCGGAGCAGTGAAACAAGCATTTAACAACGAGGTCAGTATTATTTTGTTTAAATGAAGTGCATAGAAAGTCATGAAATATTATAATTTATAGGCTACAGTTAAGGCATGTCAAACTCGGTATATGATCAATGATCGGCAAGACCCGACCCGTGCAAGAACGCGGGATTTCGCGTAAAAAAAATACGGATATGACTATAATATTTTATTGAATACTATTATATTACACCCAATTCAATATATTTTTTTCAAACACAATACTGTGATTATAATTATGCCCATAATAAAATTACTATAGGAACGCCACGGTGTTGCACGGGTCGTGCCGAAAACTCCTTATGATCCTATGTCCCCTAGATGGGGCAGAGGGCATCCACTCTGCTCATGCTAACCCGTTCGGTCTTGAGCTATGTTTTTAATATGAATAATATTTTGGACAGTATTCAATTTTTATTCTTATTTTTGCAGGTTATTCAGTTAAAGAGAAACTTAAATCAGGCGAAGATACAGACTATACACAAGCTCACAAGAAAGGCAAAAAAAGAGATTAGGAGAGAGGCCCCTGAGAAACTGAAGGAGAAATTTAAAAGACAAGCGGCATCAGCTGTTAATGAAGTTCTCATCATAAAGGTATATATATATATTTTGATGCCAAATAGAATGCCAATAGAAGAATTTTTTGTGACTCCAAGTTTGATAGCTTTACTAAATGGCGCTTTATAGCAAAGTTACCGCATAAAGGTGCGACCACACCGCTGCTTAAAAAACGGCGACGTTACGGAATCGCAGTGACGCATCGTATCAGCACCGTTCTTATCGCATGCCCTCCACATCGCTGCTCAAAATACGCTGACGGTACGGAATCGCAATGACGCGCCGTAAACGTCACGACTTTAACGCATGCTCTCCACACCGCTGCTCAAAATACGCAGACGCAACGTGTACGCAGTGACGTGCCCCATACGAAATATTTTTGACGCGAACCTTCCAAACCGTATTTTGAGCAGTGGTGTGGAGGGCATGCGATAAAAACGGTACGCATACGATGCGTCACTGCGATTCCGTAGCGTCACCGTATTTTGAGCAGCGGTGTGGAGGGCATGCAATAAAAACGGTACGGATACGATGCGTCACTGCGATTCCGTAGCGACACCGTATTTTAAGCAGCGGTGTGGTCGCAACCTTAATGTGTGGGGATGTACAGCCCCATCTAGTAATCAAACTTAGAGCCTCAAAAAGTTCTTAGACTGTGCTTCTCTAAATGTACATTCTTTTTGGTGATGCATAAAAAAAGTTAACCGTAACCTTCTAAGGCCCATCATCCTGCCTATACTATTATATATATAAAAAAATATAAAAAAATGACTACTATATATACTTCAATGAAACTGAAACCATTTCCAATTGGAGCAGAGTTGCTTTTGTTTATTCAATATTAACGCAAAAGAAAATCAACCTTATTTTTCCTAATATTGTACCTAAATCCAACTTTAAAAGTGTCTTGTATGACAGGCTTGATGTGGGTATGGCTGCTGTTATGAATGTGATAGACACCACCACTGATTGGAAACATGTTTCAAATTTTACGTTATTATGTTTTAACGAAAAACGATTGGTGTACATAAGTTCCAAAACACTCATTGATATGAACTGAAAGTTGGACATCGTATCGCCAGGCTACCAGCGCTCAACAAACAAATGAAAAAACATAGATAAAAAATATTATTGCATTTTCTAAAATACTATTATTAATTGTACTTGTTTCTATGTCAGTGTGAATTATGTTTGTTATTTAACTAGAATTTATACTTATTCGTTAGCAAAAGCCTTTTTAAATTCCAGAAAATCAAACCCAGGGATATTGCCAGGTTTGCCGTCACTCATACTGGAGAACTCACACAACACCTGAACAAGCCAACGGTAGACCATGAGAAGGTGTGCGCCCGGCTGTTACTTCACAAAAGTCTTCAAGCGAAGTACAAGCATATTAGAAACACCTTTTCTGGCATACCTATTAAAGACCTACTCATGTCTCGACAAGAACGCTTGAAGTTGAAGAGAGAGGCAATGCTCGATAAGAAAATGAAAAAAGGTAATTATTTTTTCAATATTTTTAGATGAAAACTCATTATAGTGCATGTTGCGCCCAGATTAGGGTTCATATGACAAAGTCTCTATTCAGATAATAAAAAGTCCACTCTCTAGCTCTAAATCTTGAGAGAAGATCTGCAGATCTTGCACCCGGTTTATTTATTTTATCGTATGGCTACATGTCACTGGATATAGATAGGCATTTCTTCCCTAGGGTAGTAGTAGTGGGAGAGCAGATAAAGAAAATCCAGTGAGTGCTGCGAGGTCCAGACGGGACAGAGCAGCTGCCAAGTTTGTTACTCTTTAAGCACCACCCAGGGATCACGTGTAGGGTTGTCTAATGTTTCCTACGGACGCAGAGTAACATTGATCCCCCCGGCAGAGTAACATTGATTGCATCCGGTAATGGGAATTATGAATTCCGATTATGATGATGATGAAGTTAAGTAGTGTCCAGATTACGTGTGGCTCATATGTTCGCAGCAGCCGTGTTACGTGGAGGAGTTTGCCGCGCCTGGCAGTTTGAACATACATACTTACATTCACCTTTGCTGGTTTGCTGTTTACGAACATGCCGCGCATAATCTGAATACGGCTTGACAAGCTTGCTTCATGCTAAAATTTTTTTAAATGCAAGCATACTTGCCTTGGTGTCAATGTGTTTTCTATTCATTTTATTTGATGTTTATTTATACCCTGATTCTGTGTTTTCTAGACAAAAACAAAAAGAAAAAGGTTGTTAATGCTGAAGGAGACTGGGATGTTGAAGATATAAACACAAGTAAAGTTAAAGATGTCCTAAAGAGCACAAGTAAAAAGTTAAAAGAAAGTGATGATGAAATATCTGGGGATGATGATGAAATGCAGTTTAATAAAAATGCTAACTCGTATGTAGAAGATCCTTCACATGATGAAGATATTTCACAAGGTGAAAAAGCTGATTCTGATGATGAGGAGAGTGACGAAAATGGAAATGCAGAAGTGCAATCTGTTGAAAGTGAAACAGGAAGTGAAACTAAAATGGAAACTGATCAGGAGTCAAATGATAATGAACAACAGAGTGAAAAGAATGAAGAGCTTGGCAACTTTGTTACACCTAGTCAAGCTAAAGTCAATGTGCAAAACAAAGTGAATAAACAAAATGAGAACACTAGTGCTGCTCTAACTTTTGAACAATTAGGAAAGAATAGAACAAAACCAGAAGTCAAAAAGCCAATAAAACCAAAAGACGTATATAAGAATAAAAATTTAAAGGACAAACTCCAAACGAGGACGTTTAAGAAAGATTCAAAGGAGTCTCACGTCGAACAGAATAAGATTGTTGATCCATTTTTCATTACATCCACCGGCGAAAACTACATGTCCGTAGCAGAGCCAAGACAGCCTGATGAAATCAAAGAAATACATAAACAAGGTAATAGAAAAGAGAGAAGAGCAGCTATGTTTGGTCATGTCCCAAAAGTTAAACCCAGACAAGATTTCAAACAAAACAATTCCAGTAAACGAAATGAATCTTCAAGTGGATTTAGATATAAATTTAATCAAACAGACGAAGGGAGTTATAAAAATAAAGGAAATGATGGCTTTAGAAACAGAAATGATTCAAGATTTAACGGAAAAGATAATAAATTAAGGAATCAAGATGATAAGGCCTTTGGAGATAGAAATCATTCATTTAAAGGACGTAATAATGGACCAGGTGATGACAGGAATCAATTTAAGGGTAGAAATGATTCCAAATTCAAAGGAAGAAATAATGATGCTGCAGAAACTAAAGTGGAGAAATTGCATCCCTCGTGGGAGGCGAAAAAGAAACAATCAGGTATTTTACCATTCCAGGGTAAAAAGATAGTTTTTGATGAGGGTTAATGAAATAAATGTTATATTTTATAATTTGGGTCTCTTTTTCATCTTCGTTTCTTTGCCTATGTATTGTAGAAACATGTTTTGATCTTCAGCATCTTCACAAAAAATCTACATTCTCATTTTTGTCAAACAGTGGTGGTGAAATAGTGAACAACCAAAAATACCTATAAGTGTTTATAATGGTTACCTTTCGGAACTTAAATACTAAATGTTATTTGGTATTTGCCCATAGTTTTTTTCGGTCTTTCATTTACTATTTCATATTTAATCGAAATTTCTTATAATATGAAGTCATTACCTACCTACATATTATGCTTACATACAATTTTGAATTCTACATAAAAACCATAAAATAATTAAATATATTGGGTTACTCCGGGGTTTTTTTGCGAAAACCGGATCTGAGCCCTGCCTTATCGTAATGAATGGTTTCTTCGAGCAGCACCGTGGCGAGAGGTGTAACTGTAATAATCCACCAATTATGTCCAATCATATTTTTTTGATTGGTGGATTTTGACAGCTGCTGTCAAAAATACCTCTTGCAACGGTGCTGTCAACCGGTGAAACGATCGAAGTAACCCTCATTAGGTCTAAGTAGTTACCCACTGGGTTGGAGGGTTAAATCACAGTAACTTTAGGAGGGTTAAAACTAGCGCCTACACCATATACATAAACAAAAAGGAAGATGAGTTCGTAGCAAAACTGAAATGTGGTCCAGCAGTGTGTAGGACACTTGTAAAATGCTACACACCGCTATAGGTAATGCATGTGTATCATGGGCAAAAGAGATAAACCTATATAGTTAACACGGGTATGCAAGCGAGACCTCCATATTTTGCGCATTGCACAAAGTGTGACAGAGAGACTCTGCCATACGACTAATTCAATATAGGTTCCGGAAGCTATATTTGATGGCACACAATTGAGCGCCTGGTACCGTATCTCCCTTTTTGTATAAATAAATGGCTTACACCAATTAATTCGATTAGGACGCCGAGCGGATCTCAGGCTACGTTGAGCTTGGCAAAAATGGACAAACGCTAGGAGGATGATGATTCTTGACTTAGTCATGATCCCTCTTGATATCTTGTTACGACCCCTAGGAAGTTGTACAGCCACCGGTAATAGTATCTTCCTACGCGAAGGCCGCAAAAATATGTGACGCGCTCTAAGAATTTGTAGCCATAAGAGCGTGTCGCATATTTTTACGGCGTTCGTGTAGGAAGATGCTATTGCCCAAAGAGTAGTATAACCTATTGCCGGTGACTGTACTGTACTGGAAAACATGTACACAACAACAGTCATTAACCCGGATTGTTGAGCTACTTGCTATTGTTCGTTATTTGTGTCAGTGCATCTGGAAAGGTACCTAGTCACGACATTTAGTTACCGAGTTACATGAGTTTTTGTGGAAGCTGGTGAAAAAGTGCCAAAATGGGTTTGTGTTATAATTGGGTTATTTACATCCTAAGGAACACGTGTGTACAAGAATATCAGTAAAATTATGTTTTTTTAGTATATTTCTCCGACTATAAAGTTTAGTAGTCAGGGTACCTTGTCACGCCATGTCTTAAAAGTCTTTAAATTTTGAATGATTTTGTCAATATTTCCATCGCGGGTAGTCAAATACCTCTTTCTAAGATAGGGTATAGGATCGATCTATAGCAAAATGATTTTTTGAACCAAAAAAAATACTTAATGGTTGTCTGGAAGAAATCGCTCATTAGCGATAAGACCGCCTGTTGTTACCTCTACCTAAATTTATCTAATTGTAAAATTTGTGCTTGTAACTGTATGAGGTGAGCAATAAAGAGTATTTATTATTATTATTATGCTCTTTATTTATTTTTCTTCTGAGTTTAGGCTTTTTACAATATTTTTATAAAAGTAAAATATAAAAATACATCTAAAACATATAAAAACAATAAAAGCATTATAAAAAACCTAAACTAGGGTGCCGCCGGCAACGGAGCAGGGCCCAGGCTGCCGGTGGTTAGGGCCGCAGAGTGAGGAACCTTCGGACTATGCGCGCCGTGTCCAAGATTACCGCCTTCTGAATCTGACCCCTAATCCAACCACAACCCCGTAGCGAAAGTCTCTCAAGATGTTGGTCGAGACTCTTCGCTATGAGACCGTTCGCAGAGACAACTATCGGCACAATGATCGCCGAATCGACCTCCCACATGGCGGTTACCTCGTGAGCCAAGTCTAGGTACTTGCTGGACTTGTCCTTCTCGGCCTTCACGAGGTTCTCGTCACATGGGACGGTGATGTCGATGAGCATGGCCCGGCGTTGCGGTCGATCTATTACCACGATATCAGGCTTATTGGCTACAATAGTCCTGTCCGTGATAATAGATCGATCCCAATAGAGCGTGGCACGACCATTTTCGAGAACTGGCGCAGGTGTGTACTTGTAGTACGGCACTTCGTGGTCCACAAGACCGTATAGGAGAGCAAGCTGCTGGTGTATAATCCTGGCTACGAGGTTATGTCTGTGCAAGTACTCGCCGTTAGCAAGATGAGAACAACCGGAAATGATATGCCTGAGTGACTCTCCAGGACGGCGGCATGCCCGACAAATGTCGACCGTACCGTCCTTCAGGATATATTTCCGGTAGTTATTCGTCATGATAACTTCGTCCGCAATTGCACAGGCAAAACCTTCGGTTTCTCCGAAGAGGTCCCCGAATCGTAACCAGTTCACCGACGCGAGCAGGTCCACGTCGGGTCCCGTGAGGGCCCTGTAGAACCGCCCGTGTAGCTCCTTGCTCTTCCATACCGCCTTGCGATCCTCGGTGCTTAGCACCACAGGTTTGCGCCAGTTCTCGTTTGCCAAGGAGAGCGGCGTGAGACCCTTATCTACTGCCACCACATCACGATGCATCCCACACTCGTTGTTAAGGAAATAATTCCTGAGATTGTACACCTCACGATTGTGGAGATTTTTGGCGTTTAAAAAGCCGCGACCTCCACACTTCCGTGGGATGTACAATCTCATAACAGACGAGCGTGGGTGAAGCATACGGTGTGTGGTGAGCAATAGACGGACTCTCCGATCCAGGGCATCCAGCTCGGTCTGTGTCCACCTTAGTATGCCAAAGGAGTATGTGAGTAGGGGCATTACCCAGGCATTGAAGGCGCGCACCCTGTTGCCACCTGACAGAAGACTATTAAGTACTTTTGTCAGCCGACCAAAGAAGCGCTCCTTCAACGCCTGTTTAATACCCACATCCTCAACACCCAAAGACTGACATACCAAGGTATTTGTAGGTTTCTGATTCAGAGATAGATCTGAACGTCATTGTCTCAGAAAGCTGTAAATTTGCTGAATTTACTACTTTCCCCCGCTGTACATGCATAACCGCACATTTATCAACACCAAACTCCATCTTGATGGAACTACTGAAGACTTCAGTGGTCTTCAGTAGCTGCAACAAGTCTCGGTTATTTGGTGCAAATAATTTGAGATCGTCCATGTACAGAAGGTGAGATATGACTTCACCCTCTCTCCGAAGCCGGCAACCTAGCCCCGAATCCTTCAGCAGAGTGCTGAGCGGATTTAGAGCTAGGCAGAACCACAGGGGACTCAGACTGTCACCCTGAAATATTCCTCGCTCGATCCTTATAAAGTCCTGTGGGCCAGGGGGGTCATCCCCACCTCCTGGTTGACGAAGGACTGTGGTCCACTGCCTCATACACGCGCCAAGGAAGGATCTTAAAGCTGTGTCAATTTTATACAGCTCTAAGACCCTCTCCAGCCATGAATGAGGCACCGAATCATAGGCCTTCTTGTAGTTAATCCAAGCGGCCGAGAGGGCCCCCCTGTTCCGCCTGACTCGTTGGCAAATGGTCATGTCTATGAGGAGGAGCTCTTTAGTACCACGGGACCCAACCCTACATCCATTTTGAGCTGAGGCCAAAATGTTGTTTGCGACCATGTGCGCGTTTATTTTTGCTCTCAAAATGGATGTAAGGAGCTTGTAAAGTGTAGGCAAGCACGTGATGGGTCGGTAGTTCTTCGCTTCCGTGGTACTACCGGACTTATAGAGCAGGAAGGTTACACCGGTTGTTAAGGAAGGCGGGAGGGAGCCAAGTTCGAGGGCTTGTTGAAATTGCGTTGCGAGCCGCGAGTGCGAGCACCGAAACCATTTTAGCCAGAAGTTGTGCAATCCATCCGGGCCGGGACTTTCCCAGTTCTGGGCCGTACGGATTGCACAACTTACGTCATCGGGGCTGATGGTGATAGCCCCCATAGGTTCGATGGACTCGCACTCACGTCCGACAACGCTCATCCACTCGCCCTCCGTGTGTTCAACGGGCGCTGACCAGATGCTACGCCAGAAATCAGTCATGGCAGTAGCATCCGGCAGTCGCACGTTGGACACACGGGGGTAGGTTTCCTCCCACCTTCGGTATACCTTTCTTTGGTCACTTTGGAAAAGACGATTCTGCTTGAATCGGTCCACACGCTCTCTGTAGCGGCGAATACGGCTTGCCCATGCATAAACTTTCTGCTTCAGAAAGTCGATGCGCTCTATGACATTAGCCATGTAGTCGCGGGGCTCGATATTCGTCCCCGCGAACGCCTGGTACACAAAGCGCATTACTCGGGGGCGGTTATTGCCCCCCCTGAAGCAGATCAGCTTTGCAATGAGAGTCCTAAATGAGTTGATACGACGCTCGATCCGCACTTGCCATGCGGGGACACCTCCGGTGGTCCTAGGTGCACGTTCAGCGTCCGGAAACTTGACTCGAGCAACACGGCACGCCGCGATGGCTCCGCAGTACATGATCGAGTGCGTATCATCTAAGTCTTTACTAGTCCGCAGGAGTGGATCTAGCAAATCATTCAGGGCTCCCATCAACGCTAGATTGCGTCTATTCATAGGCAAGCGTGGTAATCGCGGCCTAGGGGTGTTTGTGGAGCGATACTGCGTAATTGCCTCTTCCAAAGTCCTCCTCAGTTGCTCATTGGCTGTACTACTCACACTCTGATTCTTGATTTCCTCATCGGCACTGAGATCAACCCGCGGCGCCCCCGATGCCAGGTCGGGTCCGGGCATCGGATCCGGCGACGTGGCGGGCGGATCCCGCACCGAGATGTTGGCCGCGCGAACAGAGAGAGCCTCCAGGCGAAGCCGATCAAGTGTCGCGTCATTCAACCGCTTTAGCCGCTGAATGACGCGCACCTGATCCGATAGGCGTTGCGCAGTCGTGTCAATAGCTGGTTCAAGGGCCTGAAACAGAGGAAGAATCCGGTCACGATACGCGCACAGATTAGTTCCCCCCTCTGTAGCCCCATAATAGGCGCGCATGACGTTCTCGTTCATGGAAGGAGTCCATTTCATGCGACGCACTATACCACCGGCAGCGGGGGCCCTGGGCGGGGCAGAATGTCCCGCAAGCCCCAAGCGTGCCGGCAGCGGTGGCCGTCCCCGTCGCGCTGGTGGTCGTGGCGGCGGCTGCGGCGGTCCGCACTCGTCGCTCGACTCGCTGGTCTCGGGCGCTGTAGCAAATTTGTCGCCCGATGAGGATGGCGAGGAGACGGACGAGGCGGGCGTAGATGGTGGGCGTGCGTTTGGTGGGGACGCTTGCTGCAGTCGCGATTTACTTCGTGTTATCATTATATTATTTCCGTTGACTAGTTTGACGTTTAGTGTCCGGCATGGTATTTACGTCCTATATCCATATTTACAGTTATTTTCGAACTTGCTCAGCTGTTCTCGACATCGCGAACAACTTTTTCGCAAATATTAATGCGTAAATAGATATAAAAACGCCCGTAAACACATAATTTATCAAAAATGTATAGGAAAGTAACAAAAACACGACTGACTTTGACGGCGTCAATTTTTTTATTTTTATTATTATTATTTCTCTTTATTTATTTTCCTTCTTAGGATTAGGTTTTTACAATATTTTTATAAAAGTAAAATATAAAAATACATCTAAAACATAGAAAAACAATAAAAACATTGTAAAAAACCTATCCTAGGGTGCCGCCGGCAATGGAGCAAGGCACAGGCTGCCGATGGTCAGGGCCGCAGAGAGAGGAACCTTCGGACTATGCGCGCCGTGTCCAGGATAACCGCCTTCTGAATCTGACCCTTGATCCAACCACAACCCCGTAGCGAAAGTCTCTCTAGGTGTTGGTCGAGACTCTTCGCTATGAGACCGTTCGTAGAAACAACTATTGGCACAATGATCGCCGAATCAACCTCCCACATGGCGGTTACCTCGTGAGCCAAGTCTAGGTACTTGCTGGACTTGTCCTTCTCGGCCTTCACGAGGTTCTCGTCACATGGGACGGTGATGTCGACGAGCATGGCCCGGCGTTGCGGTCGATCTATTACCACGATATCAGGCTTATTGGCTACAATAGTCCTGTCCGTGATAATAGATCGATCCCAATAGAGCGTGGCACGACCATTTTCGAGAACTGGCGCAGGTGTGTACTTGTAGTACGGCACTTCGTGGTCCACAAGACCGTATAGAAGAGCAAGCTGCTGGTGTATAATCCTAGCTACGAGGTTATGTCTGTGCAAGTACTCGCCGTTAGCAAGATGAGAACAACCGGAGATGATATGCCTGAGTGACTCTCCGGGACGGCGGCATGCCCGACAAATGTCGACCGTACCGTCCTTCAGGATATACCTCCGGTAGTTATTCGTCATGATAACTTCGTCCGCAATTGCACAGGCAAAACCTTCGGTTTCTCCGAAGAGGTCCCCGAATCGTAACCAGTTCACCGACGCGAGCAGGTCTACGTCGGATCCCGTGAGGGCCCTGTAGAACCGCCCGTGTAGCTCCTTGCTCTTCCATACCGCCTTGCGATCCTCGGTGCTTAGCACCACATGTTTGCGCCAGTTCTCGTTTGCCAAGGAGAGCGGCGTGAGGCCTTTATCTACTGCCACCACATTCCTGAGATTGTACACCTCACGGTTGTGGAGATTTTTGGCGTTTAAAAAGCCGCGACCTCCACACTTCCGTGGGATGTACAATCTCATAACAGACGAGCGTGGGTGAAGCATACGGTGTGTGGTGAGCAATAGACGGACCCTCCGATCCAGGGCATCCAGCTCGGTCTGTGTCCACCTTAGTATGCCAAAGGAGTATGTGAGTAGGGGCATCACCCAGGCGTTGAAGGCGCGCACTTTGTTGCCACCTGATAAAAGACTATTGAGTACTTTTGTCAGCCGACCGAAGAAGCGCTCCTTCAACGCCTGTTTAATACCCGCATCCTCAATACCCAAGGACTGTGACATACCAAGGTATTTGTAGGTTTCTGATTCAGAGATAGATCTGAACGTCATGGTCTCAGAAAGCTGTAAATTTGCTGAATTTACTACTTTCCCCCGCTGTACATGCATAACCGCACATTTATCAATACCAAACTCCATCTTGATGGAACTACTGAAGACTTCAGTGGTATTCAGTAGCTCCAACAAGTCTCGGTTATTTGGTGCAAATAATTTGAGATCGTCCATGTACAGAAGGTGAGATATAATTTCACCCTCTCTCCGAAGCCGGCAACCTAGCCCCGAATCCTTCAGCAGAGTGCTGAGCGGATTTAGAGCTAGGCAGAACCACAGGGGACTCAGACTGTCGCCCTGAAATATTCCTCGCTCGATCCTTATAAAGTCCTGCGGGCCAGAGGGGTAATCCCCACCTCCTGGTTGACGAAGAACTGTGGTCCACTGCGTCATACACGCGCCAAGGAAGGATCTTAAAGCTGTATCAATTTTATACAGCTCTAAGACCCTCTCCAGCCATGAATGAGGCACCGAATCATAGGCCTTCTGTAGTCAATCCAAGCGGTCGAGAGGGCCCCCCTGTTCCGCCGGACTCGTTGGCAAATGGTCATGTCTATGAGGAGGAGCTCTTTAGTACCACGGGACCCAACCCTACATCCATTTTGAGCGGAGACCAAAATGTTGTTTGCGACCATGTGCGCGTTTATTTTTGCTCTCAAAATGGATGTAAGAAGCTTGTAGAGCGGAGGCAGGCACGTGATGGGTCGGTAGTTCTTATTATTATTATCTTTATTTATTTTTTGTCTCAGGTTAGTTTTTATAATATTTTTACAAAATAAAATATAAAAATACATCTAAAACATACAAAAACAATAAAAACATTATAAAAACCTAACCTAGGGTGCCGCCGGCAGCGGAGCAAGGCCCAGGCTGCCGGTGGTTAGGGCCGCAGAGTGAGGAACCGTCGGACTATGCGCGCCGTGTCCAAGATTACCGCCTTCTGAATCTGACCCTTAATCCAACCACAACCCCGTAGCGAAAGTCTCTCAAGATGTTGGTCGAGACTCTTCGCTATGAGACCGTTCGCAGAGACAACTATCGGCACAATGATCGCCGAATCGACCTCCCACATGGCGGTTACCTCGTGAGCCAAGTCTAGGTACTTGCTGGACTTGTCCTTCTCGGCCTTCACGAGGTTCTCGTCACATGGGACGGTGATGTCGACGAGCATGGCCCGGCGTTGCGGTCGATCTATTACCACGATATCAGGCCTATTGGCTACAATAGTCCTGTCCGTGATAATAGATCGATCCCAATAGAGCGTGGCACGACCATTTTCGAGAACTGGCGCAGGTGTGTACTTGTAGTACGGCACTTCGTGGTCCACAAGACCGTATAGGAGAGCAAGCTGCTGGTGTATAATCCTGGCTACGAGGTTATGTCTGTGCAAGTACTCGCCGTTAGCAAGATGAGAACAACCGGAGATGATATGCCTGAGTGACTCTCCGGGACGGCGGCATGCCCGACAAATGTCGACCGTACCGTCCTTCAGGATATATTTCCGGTAGTTATTCGTCATGATAACTTCGTCCGCAATTGCACAGGCAAAACCTTCGGTTTCTCCGAAGAGGTCCCCGAATCGTAACCAGTTCACCGACGCGAGCAGGTCTACGTCGGGTCCCGTGAGGGCCCTGTAGAACCGCCCGTGTAGCTCCTTGCTCTTCCATACCGCCCTGCGATCCTCGGTGCTTAGCACCACAGGTTTGCGCCAGTTCTTGTTTGCCAAGGAGAGCGGCGTGAGACCCTTATCTACAGCCACCACATCACGATGCATCTCACACTCGTTGTTAAGGAAATAATTCCTGAGATTGTACACCTCACGGTTGTGGAGATTTTTGGCGTTTAAAAAGCCGCGACCTCCACACTTCCGTGGGATGTACAATCTCATAACAGACGAGCGTGGGTGAAGCATACGGTGTGTGGTGAGCAATAGACGGACTCTCCGATCCAGGGCATCCAGCTCGGTCTGTGTCCACCTTAGTATGCCAAAGGAGTATGTGAGTAGGGGCATTACCCAGGCATTGAAGGCGCGCACCCTGTTGCCACCTGACAGAAGACTATTAAGTACTTTTGTCAGCCGACCAAAGAAGCGCTCCTTCAACGCCTGTTTAATACCCACATCCTCAATGCCCAAAGACTGTGACATACCAAGGTATTTGTAGGTTTCTGATTCAGAGATAGATCTGAACGTCATTGTCTCAGAAAGCTGTATATTTGTTGAATTTACTACTTTCCCCCGCTGTACATGCATAACCGCACATTTATCAACACCAAACTCCATCTTGATGGAACTACTGAACACTTTAGTGGTCTTCAGTAGTTCCAACAAGTCTCGATTATTTGGTGCAAATAACTTGAGATCGTCCATGTACAGAAGGTGAGATATGACTTCACCCTCTCTCCGAAGCCGGCAACCTAGCCCTGAATCCTTCAGCAGATTGCTGAGCGGATTTAGAGCTAGGCAGAACCACAGGGGACTCAGACTGTCGCCCTGAAATATTCCTCGCTCGATCCTTATAAAGTCCTGCGGGCCAGGGGGGTCATCCCCGCCTCCTGGTTGACGAAGGACTGTGGTCCACTGCCTCATACACGCGCCAAGGAAGGACCTCAAAGCTGCATCAATTTTATACAGCTCTAAGATCCTCTCCAGCCATGAATGAGGCACCGAATCATAGGCCTTCTTGTAGTCAATCCAAGCGGCCGAGAGGGCCCCCCTGTTCCGCCGGACTCGTTGGCAAATGGTCATGTCTATGAGGAGGAGCTCTTTAGTACCACGGGACCCAACCTTACATCCATTTTGAGCGGAGACCAAAATGTTGTTTGCGACCATGTGCGCGTTTATTTTTGCTCTCAAAATGGATGTAAGAAGCTTGTAGAGCGTAGGCAAGCACGTGATGGGTCGGTAGTTCTTCGCTTCCGTGGTACTACCGGACTTATAGAGCAGGAAGGTTACACCAGTTGTTAAGGAAGGCGGGAGGGAGCCAAGTTCAAGGGCTTGTTGAAATTGCGTTGCCAGCCGCGAGTGCGAGCACCGAAACCATTTTAGCCAGAAGTTGTGCAACCCATCCGGGCCAGGACTTTTCCAGTTCTGGGCCGTACGGATCGCGCAACTTACGTCGTCGGGGCTGATGGTGATAGCCCCCATTGGTTCGATGGACTCGCACCCACGTTCAACAACACTCATCCACTCGCCCTCCGTGTGTTCAACGGGCGCTGACCAGATGCTACGCCAGAAATTAGTCATGGCAGTAGCATCCGGCAGTCGCACGTCGGACACACGGGGGTCGGTTTCCTCCCACCTTCGGTATACCTTCCTTTGGTCACTTTGGAAAAGACGATTCTGCTTGAATCGGTCCACACGCTCTCTGTAACGGCGAATACGGCTTGCCCATGCATAAACTTTCTGCTTCAGAAAGTCGATGCGCTCTACGACGTTGGCCATGTAGTCGCGGGGCTTGATATCCGTCCCCGCGAACGCCTGGTGCACAAAGCGCATTACTCGGGGGCGGTTATTGCCCCCCCTGAAGCAGATCAGCTTTGCAATGAGAGTCCTAAATGAGTTGATACGACGCTCGATCCGCACCTGCCATGCGGGGACACCCCCGGCGGTCCTAGGTGCACGTTCAGCGTCCGGAAACTTGACTCGAGCAACACGGCACGCCGCGATGGCTCCGCAGTACATTATCGAGTGCGTATCATCTAAGTCTTTACTAGTCCGCAGGAATGGATCTAGCAAATCATTTAGGACTGCCATTAACGCTAGATTGCGTCTATTCATAGGCAAGCGTGGTAATCGTGGCCTAGGGATGTTTGTGGAGCGATACTGCGTAATTGCCTCTTCCAAAGTCCTCCTCAGTTGCTCATTGGCTGAACTACTCACACTCTGATTCGCGATCCCCTCCTCATCGGCACTGGGATCAACCCGCGGTGCCCCCGATGCCAAGTCGGGTGCAGGCATCGGATCCGGCGACGTGGCGAGCGGATCCCGCGCCGAGGTGGTGGTCGCGCGAACAGAGAGAGTCTCCAGGCGAAGCCGATCAAGTGTCGCGTCATCCAACCGCTTTAGCCGCTGAATGACGCGCACCTGATCCGACAACCGCTGCGCAGTCGTGTCAATGGTTGGTTCAAGGGCCTGAAACAGAGGAAGTATCCGGTCACGATACGCGCACAGATTAGTTCCCCCCTCTGTAGCCCCATAATAGGCGCGCATGACGTTTTCATTCATGGATGAAGTCCATCTCATGCGACGCACTATACCACCGGCAGCGGGGGCCCTGGGCGGGACAGGTTGTCCCGCAGGCCCCAAGCGTGCCGGCAGCGGTGGCCGTCCTCGTCGCGCAGGTGGTCGTGGCGGCGGCGGCGGCGGCCCGCACTCGTCGCTCGACTCGCTGGTGTCGGGCACAGTAGCGAACTCATTGCCCGACAACGATGGTGAGGAGACTGACGAGGCGGGCGAGGATGGTGGGCGTGCGTTTGGTGGGGACGCTTGCTGCTGTCGTGATTTACTTCTCGTAATCATTTCCTTCCTTTTCCTTGTTTGACGTTTAATGTCCGGGATTCTGTTTACGTGTTGTAACCATATTTGCGATTACATACGCCCTGCGCAACATTCATTTAAGTGGCGGGCAACTTTTCCGCAAATAATCGTATAAAAACAGATGTATAAATGCCAGTAAAACATAATTTTATCAAAAATATTCGGAAATCAGAAAAATCACGACTGACTTTGACGGCGTCATTTTTTTTTTTTTTTTTTTTATTATTATTATTAATGTTTTTTATAAGAAAATTCGTGACGCGACCATGCTGAGGATAGATTGAGGGAAAATACCGTATAGGTATATTTCTCCTACTAAAACCACACCAAGGTCGCGTCACGAGGTGTTTCTGTATTAATAATAATTAGTTGATCTCGAATTTAGTCAATGAAAAATTGAGCTGTGATTTTAGTTGTTTGACGTATATAATTAGTATTATAATATTGATTGAAAGACTGATAAATCATAAATTAGGTGCAGTTATGTACACAATTGAGTTATTAATTTTTCTAGTTTTACTCCATTTATGTAAGATAATGACTTAGCGTGTCAAGGTACCCAGTTTAGTAAAATGCTAAACTTTATGTTTTACACGACTAAAACAGAAGTTTTTATAAATAAGAATACATTGATTTCCGCTATAATTATCCTAAATAACATTTTGTTACAGATATTTCTTGCATTATAGGTACTAAATTAGTGATCTTCGAGTTTAAGTTACTAAAGTTTAGTAAATGTCGTGACAAGGTACCCTAGTTACGTTTCCATACAAAAGTTTCGACCGAGTCACTAAACTTTATTGTTAAAAAAAAACTGCTTTAACACCATTTCTATTATACCATTGTGGTACACCACGCTAAATACCATTTGACCTTGTGATATAGCATGAATATGAATATACAAATTATTTTGTTGATTTTTAGGGTTCCGTAGTCAACTAGGAACCCTTATAGTTTCGCCATGTCTGCCCGTCCGTCCGTCCGTCCGTCCGCGGATAATCTCAGTGACCGTTAGCACTAGAAAGCTGAAATTTGGTACTAATATGTATATCAATCACGCCGACAAAGTGGTAAAATAAAAAGTGGAATTTTTTTTATTATTAGGGTACCTCCCCTATACGTAAAGTGGGGAGTGATTTTTTTTTCATTTCAACCCTAACGTGTGATATATTGTTGGATAGGTATTTAAAAATGAATAGGGGTATACTAAAATCATTTTTCGATAATGTAAATATTTTCGGAAATAATCGCTCCAGAAGTAAAAAAAAATGCGTCCCCCCCCCTCTAACTTTTGAACCATAAGTTTTAAAAATATGAAAAAAATCTCAAAAGTAGAACTTTATAAAAACTTTCTAGGAAAATTATTTTGAACTTGATAGGATGAATAGTTTTTGAAAAAAAATTACAAAATAATTTCTGAACTAAGTTTGTAATTTAACCGTATAAGCAGGTGTTTATTGTACCTGTAATTTCTACAAAATTACAATGAAATGACGTACTTTCAAATAAAGTAAATGCGGTGAAAATCGGTTCACGCAATAAAGAATTATTCCATAAAAATCATCTTCCATATTTTAAGCTGGCGCGCAATAGTTTATTTAATTTGCCGATAGATGTCGCTGTACGTGGAACTCTCATATCATATCCTACATGGCGGTGTTATTAACTCTTAAGTGGGGACACTTACTGTGACGGACGGAAAACTACGGAACCCTACACTGAGCGTGGCCCGACACGCTCTTGGCCGGTTTTAATATTATAAGTAATCTTTTTTGTAATTGTTAAAAATGCGGTAATTATTAAATTTCTTTATGATTATGGAGTTTTCTTTCATTCAATTGTCCCAAAATGCCATAGAATATGTAGCCATGATGAGAAACTAACAGTTTTAATCTCATTATTTTATGAATTGGGTATAATTAACACTTTCGTGTTTCTTCCACCCTGGCATGTTCAACCTAAGAAATCAGAATAATTAACATGTATTTTTAGACAATTCACCTTTATTATAATTCTTGAACATCAAAGATTATGATTATACCCTTCACTATGTAACTTCGAAGTAGAAGTGTGTTTTTTGCCACTATAAACTTTAAATGCAATTTTCTCAACTTGTGCATTTCGGAAATCGAAAATTCAAAAATGTATATAAAAATAGTGGTTCCACCTACAGTCATTATTCTTTTTTGTATGATAGCAAATTTAATCTACTTTTTGGAACTATGCATAACTCAATACCTGCAACAAGGTACTTTTCCATGTGCACTGCACTGACACATTTAGCCGTGAAATAATTGACCGATGTAACTAACAGTTGACAGCTAACAGCGGTCATTCATATCAACCAACACGGGTAAATTACCTAAGAACAATGGCAAGTGGCTCAACAATCCGGGTTCGTGACTGTACTAGTATAAGAGCCCACTACACTTAACCTAGTTCGAAAAGTCTCCTAGATGAGATATACAAGGTGCTCGCGAGGAAACCGCATAATTTTAACAGCGTACTCCTGAGGCCAAAAGAAGTAAAAAATATCATATGACTTTTGGATAATTACGCCAACAAAAAATTTTTTTTGTTTTGTTTTTTCTTGTTTTTTGAACGTATTCTAAAATTAAAAATAAATGTTAATGACAAAACTATGCCTAAAAACAAATAAAACTACTTTTTTTTTCTTAAAATCAAAGTTAAAGCAAAGTGTTTCCTGTCACTTTGATATCTGTCAACAGGGATGCCTATAATGAGTTCCATAGTGGTAAAATTGCCATTAAGAAAGCGTTCAGTCCTGAGTTATAATCAAAATATTTTATTTTTTTAATTGGTTATAACTCCGAAACAAGATGAATTTCAGAAAAGTTTATTTGACATTTTAGTCTCTAAATAAGGTCGCGATAACGCTGTTAAAATTATGCGGTTTCCTCGCGAGCACCGTGTATATAATATGTCACGTCTTTAACGAGGGAACACAAAATGCCGATGCTGCAATGCAAAAGAAGTGGCGGCGTATTATAATTACATATTACAACCGGTTTCTAGTCTGATAAGTCTCCTAGATTTCCTTTGTTAGTGCCTATGTTTTGGCATACATCTACAATCTTTTTATGCTGCTGACACTGACAAGGCCAGGCACGTGGGCTTGCAGCATCGCATTATGGTGTAGTAGGTTTTTATATAAAAAATAATAATTACAATACACCGCCACTCTTTTTGCATTGCAGCATTGGCATTTTGTGTTCCCCCATTAAAGACGTGACTTATTATATATAACTAAGGAGTGGTCCGGAAAAAAAGTAGCCGTGTCCTTTTTGATTTATCTTTTTATTTTGTGCCGATTTAGAAGCAGTGTTTATATTTAAATAATCTCTAGATACAATCATACAAAACATAAACACAATCATACTTAAATAAAACAGCGTTTGGAAGTTTTCGCCTTTTGTATTCCATCATACACATAGTTTTTTGAACAGCGTCTTCTGACAGAATTTTTGAGGTGTTTCTCAAAAACATGTTTTTTCTTATAGTTTGATTTGATGAGCTATTTTATACCTTAATAAATTGTCTTTCTTCAATAGTAAACTTTTTATCTGGCTTCATTTTAAGGTAGTTACAGTAATTTTAAATTAAATGTATTTGCCTTTTTTCATAGAAAATTATCTCCCATAGAAAAATCTTTGTCAGAGGTTAGATTAGAGAGTCTTCCTGACTATCCTAGCTAAAATACAGTTAATTAATGTAGCTTCTTGGTAAGATGAAATTCTGAAAAGCATAAAACGGGTTGTGAAAATGGAAATACAATTGTGGCATTGTAGCGGATGTCGATTGAAGATTGTCAAATTATGTTGTTCAAAAGGTTACAAAGTATGTTGAATTAAAAACGCGAAAACTTAAATATGCTCACATATTCTATTATGATTGTATTTTTATTTATTAGTATTGTATCTACGGATTAATAAAATAAATATACTGCTTCAAAATTAGCACTAAATTAAAAAATACACAAGATTGTACACTGCTACTTTATTTCAGGACCACTCCTTATCTAGGAGATTTATCGAACTAGGTTCAGTGTCGTGGGCTCTTCTACTATACAGAACAAGTAGATTAGACAGGCGTTGACAAAAGGTAGGCGGTTCCCTTTGTCTTGTCTTGGCCGTGCAACCAGAAACTTTTATTTCATACAAATTCGCTCTTTACACTATGATTATACGTAATAATATTAATCAACTTTACAATGCCTCAGTGCAACAAAGGTAATTATATCAGAACCATGGACGTCGCACTTTAATTATAACGAATTTATAAAGATCAATTCATAGCCAGTTATATTAAACATTATTCAAAATTCGCAGACCGGTTGGATAAAGCGTCTTTGAATTCGGTACAAAATAGCGGCTTTTGTTAGCGCGAAGCGAACCGAAAACCGTGACAAATTAATTTAATAAACGACTTGCTTTGAGCGCGACTCCGCCTTCCTTGTAAGGTTATACAAAAATTCAATATTGAAACATCGCTACAGCCGCTACAGCGTTATGATACTTCCCGGGTAATCACAAGTTCCTAATGAAATAATTCGCTCTTAATCTACTCAAACTTTCCTTATTTACATGCACCCTCAAATTTTCTCAATAAGGTCGATTTCGTATCACCGA
Organism: Pammene aurita; assembly: GCA_947086415.1. Taxonomy (NCBI): domain Eukaryota; kingdom Metazoa; phylum Arthropoda; class Insecta; order Lepidoptera; family Tortricidae; genus Pammene; species Pammene aurita. Next base: position 15,885,818 of record OX352305.1, on the reverse strand, counting down.
TCGTTCAAACAAGGAACTTCATCAAACGCTATATCTATCTATAATGTCTACCAATTCATCTTAAGTAAATAACTACTTACATATTTTTAACGGCCTCCTAGCCCAGTCGGTAGTGACAGTGACCCTGCCTACGAAGCAGGAGGGCCCGGGTTCGAACCCTAGTCAGGGCATTTATATGTGTGTTAATACCTTGTTAATACAGATATTTGTTCCTGAGTTATGGATGTTTTCTATGAATATAAGTATTTATTCATATCTAACCCCACCTCTAGTACCCACAACACAAGCCTTATTGAGTTTACTGTGGGACTAGGATTTATTTATTTATTTTATATTTCTCATACATGCAATAAAATCGTTACGTTCTTAAGGAAGATACTAAAGGCAAAATGGCGTTTGATTGAGTTCCTTGTTTGAACGATCGATGATACGAGTATGTACCTAATCTATTGACCTTGTTAAGAAAATTTTAGAGGGCATGTAAATAAGCAAAGTTTGAGTATTATTTCATTAGGAATTAGGGTCGGAAGTATTCTGTTTCGGACGCAGCAACTCGAGAGGACTGTGATGGCAATTAATGGCATTCCATACCCTCTAGCCGCCCAGAGGCCTATAAAACGGCCTCCCATTCCATCGTTTTTTTAATCTTACTTTTGACAGATTCAAATTCCAATTGGCAATTTTTATTTGTAAACGGCAGGAGGAACTTTGCAGGCCTAAGCCTGCAAAGTAACCTTAGCGTCAAAGATGGCAGCAGGTTATATACAAACGGCTGTTTTTTTCTCGTGTTTATCTTATCTGAAGTGAGATTAATATAATAATAGAAGTTTACAAGTTAACCAATGCCTCATGAACGGAACTATTTTAAAAAAATAAGTTTCATTCTTTATTTCATGGCATATTTTGATATTTGTCATATTTCTGCGTGTAAACGGATCCCCTGCCTCTTATGTAAGGTACTGTATATAGCGAGGTACCTACTTGCTATCCATAGATATTGTAACTAAGCCAGCCACAAAATCTTTAGATTTATCTATGCGATAAAACTGCAGTCGGAAAGTGGGTACCCAAACTAAAGGATAAAATAAGTGTAGATTCACTGACAAAGAGAAGAAAATATATGTAAAGTCGCTCAAAAGTACACAGACCTTGCCTCTGTGACTATTTCGGTTCCGTATTTTTCTCTTTACCTTAAAATAGAATAGAAATCATTTTAGGAAATAAAGTTTAGTTATGAGGAAAATATAAATGCTTGCTATTATAAGCCAAGTTGAAAAACCCAGATGGACAAATTGGTAATATCGGAAAGTAGATAGTACCGGCGTAACGACGTAAAAAGGAATTCAATACAAATAAAAGGAATTGGGCCAAAGATTTGATAAAATCATAAAGAGAACGGTAAATTAGGTAGGTAAAAAATATCCTCCCGAAAGTCGCTTTTTTTCTTTTACCATGCACTTACTAAAAAAGTGCGTATAGATGTAAGTAAGGGGAGAGGATGAACCGTAAAATTGTATGGGCTCTTTATTCATTTGCTGCTATTGCAGCTGGGTGTACCTACGTGTTTATTTAGCAAGATAGGCACGCAAAACACACTTACTGGAATTCAGCTATCATAGAAAAAAAACAGCCGGTAGCTGGAAATTTGTCTATGGTGATTGAATTTGTGTAAGGAGATAAATACAATTCAGCCGGAACTTGGATTTTTCCACCTTTCGGCTGATGTTTGTCTATGATACTTAGCTGAATTCAGCGTTCATAAAATTATTTTTAAATGTTTCTAATATTTGCAAAGATTACGGATAGAATATATAGTTACATATTGGTCAAGGGTGGTAACTTTTGATTGCTCAAAGAATGGTGTCTAGCCATTACTTGTATTTAGAGCTGTAGCCCTCAACTCTTAAACAAGCTTTTTCTCTTTGAAAGCACTTATTATACCCTATACAAGTAATTTACTTGAAAATCAATTCATACCACCTTTTCTTCTTCAAAATCTGTACTAATAGTGTATAAAGAACTCTGCCGGTGCTCACTACGCAAACGGGAAACCTCTTGAACATTTGAAAACTTTCTTAAAGCACCCTTTAACGGGATTTTCAATCAAGTCACCCTCCGCTCTTTCGCTTTATCCATCTCAATCGACAAAAAATCTGCCTATATCAGTCTATGTATATTGTCTCCAATCGCAACGATTACAACTTTAATCTCTAAATAGATTCCAATAGAGTCGACTCTTTTTGAGTGAGGTTTCGGCGGAAAAATACTCGAAGGTGAAATCGGGAGCGCGCGCCATAAAGGCAGTGACTCGAGAAGCGTTTCGTCAGTTTACAAGCTCGCTGTAATAAGATATCGAACGCTCTATCACCCTAGAAAATGTCTTTATTATGCCCCTTGAAACAAAGCTGGCTGGGGCGGTGACGGAAACGTAAGACGAGCTCCATTTATAATGGTAGATTACCAGATATTCATAGCGTATTCATCAGGCACGGTAACGGTTTTGTTTCTGTAATATAAGATTTTATTGCTTTTAAACCATAGACATATAAAATACGAAGACGTAATCCCACGAAGTTAAAACTGTGATTGCATGCATAAATAATAAGCCGCGACCTCGTGCATACACACTCACTAGTGGTGTTTGAACCAATTACCGCTCATCCATGAGTTGTAGCTGTACGCTTGCGTGTTGCGTGTAAACACGAGGAAATCGGCTTATATGGAACCACAGTTTTGTCTTCAGGGCATTACGCTATGATATATAATAATGACAGATGGGTTATATACGCTCCAAAAGTGAAGCACTTAATATGAGTGAATTCAAACAACTATCGCTAGTCGCGCACCGGCCAGCGTGAGATGCGGACGTGCGAATGAGCTCCCGTCACCCGCGTGAGAAAGAGACAAACTGTAATTTTTTAACAATGAGAGTGACAAAGATGTAATGATTGTCAAAATAGATAAACATAACAGAATCGTTGCTAGGTTATGAAATAACTCTGGAAGTATTTTTTCTGCTCATTTTGTTAGAGTATAACCCATCCATAGTATAAATATCATTGGCATTACGTCCCTATATTTTATTCGTCCATGATCCATACGTCCATGTTTGAAATAACTCGTAAAGTTGACCAGTATTTCACACTAAAGCAAAATATTTTAAAACCACAACGAAGGAGTTTAAACCACGTATTTATCGAATATGGCAAACTATGTACAAGAGCGGTATAAACACACTCGCAGGAAGCCTAGTCCATAGCTTCACAGCTCTTTAGAAAATTGCTTCGGAACCTTTGTTTGCATCTGTGCCAAACGGTTCGGTGACGTATTCTTTTTCCACTAGTTCCGAACTCCCCAAAAGGGTGAGACGTGTTCGGGAGACGGTAATTTGTCGCTAAAATCCTTATTTATTGCAACAGCGAAGTTGGATCGGCCTCGGGGGCGAATTCGGAAACTTTACTCCTTTAACTTTGCTTCAGTGAATACGGACACACTTGAGCACATATTGAGGTTGAATCCTATTCTTGTTTCACTTGAATTATGGGGGAATAGTTTAATAGAATTCTGGTAAGAGTTGCGGCGTATGGAGGCATTGTGTGGGTCAGTGGCTGAATTCAGCGAAACATAATAAGAATTGTTCAAAATCAGTCGGACGCTATATTAATTGGAAAATCTATACCCCGCATTTAACATGACTTTAGACATATTCCTCCGAGTTGTCCATATCGTCGATGCACCTTCAATTCAGTACGCGGTAGCAGAATCTTTCTACCGCAGCAGAAATATGAGTAGGTTCTACGAGCAATGTCACTGCCAATTTCGTCTACCTACCAACTCTCCGATTTCAAAAGACGACTTTTTTACGATTACTTAAATAATATGTACGTATCGATTTGTTTTGCCCTAAATCAGTGTTTTACTCTTACCCAGCGTATATTATGTGTTACATGTTTCTTTATCCTTCCGTTTGTGAGGGACAAATGGAATTTCACCACTTCACTCATCCCTATGCTAGCTGAAAAGCTTCGAATTTCCTGATAAATACATTAATTTATTAGTATGTACCAACGCTGGACTGAAGATATCTCCAAAGCTTCATGTTTCCTACTCGATTTTACGTAATAAAGTTAGCACAGTTCTTGGAATCTAGATTCTAGACCACGAGTGTGTTCGCTTAGCTCGGAAAGTGAATGAACTAACCGAAATTCCGGTGTGAGCACTTTGTGGGCCGAAATTGGGATGATTTGGATAGAGCTGCTTGTTTACTTTGTTCACTGTGTTCCGAAATTGAAAGTATTCTGACCAACAGCGGTATGCGTTCGGTTCGTACTTATTCAATTCGAATTCACGTTGCAATTGTAGTACCTACATACTCGTAGTTGTGTTGTAGCAATATGAACGTTTATTTTGCTATTTTGTCTATTAAAGAAAAATGGTTATAACCTGAAAACTTGAACTTCTTCAGAAGATCGTTGAATGCCGCTTTCGTTTTCTTAACCTACATTATGGTGCCTCAGAACATTTATTTTTTAAAATTTTCGGGCTTCTTCATAGTAAGATATTTTTATTTCGAATTCTGTATATCATTACGGCGGGCAAGGACCTTTAAAACTTATGTTTTTATTATCTCCGAGACGTGCTCTCTGCAACAATACTTATATATGTACCTAAGTAAATCGGTAGGATATTAAATAAGTTTAGACCCTGTAGGGCAAGTACAAGTTACAAACGCAACTTTACTAAGTATAGGTCGCTCTTTAGCGATAAGACCGCCAATTGTTTTGCCTCTGCTTTTTTGTTTGTGACTTGTGTATACTTTGTGTCTATTATTTGAGGTGTGCAATAAAGAGTATTTATGTTATGTTATGTTATGCATCTACTCATTCTAATATATCGTGGAAGTAGGTAGGTATGATATACATAATAAGTAAGTACTTGAATAATTTCTGGTTAGATGGTATGTAATTGGGTCTAACGGTCTGCTCCAAGGTTGATTGCGTGTGCATAAAGGTAAAAGGCCCAATTAAACTTGACGAAGGGAAACAGGGTTTCATTTAGCAAACATGAATGAAGAAATCAAGATCATAAAATATGGAAGCTGTTAAAAATGATTCCGCAAAAAAAGTTAATGCTGTAATCACCGTTTGTATAAGTATTTACTTGCGAAATTTAGACAAGGCTGTATTCTAACTTTAAAACACGTATTTAAACACGATTCAACTCTAATACAACTCCAATGCATTAACAACGCAATACAGCTACGGCATAAACATCTGAATCAGAAATATCAGAATTTCATTAATTTTTAGAAATATTCCAACGCAATTCCATCAATATTGGTTGATTGTTTGTTGTGTGTTGGAGTTATGTTTGAGATAGGTTGTGTTTTAAAATTAGAATCCGGCACATGGTACTTCTCAACCTCACTTATAGTGAGATTTTTTCAAGATACACATCTCGTTGTTAGGTACTCAATATCTCTTTCTAACATCATCTATTCGAACATTATTATAGGTACAGTCAACTACAAAGAGATGTATCCATGTTAGTCTTACAAAATAAAGGAACTTTTAGTATGCCAAAATTATTTACCCTTGCTTCATGACGTTTTCAGTATCCACCAAATCTTACACTGTCATCGATTCGTTTAAAGTGCTATTATCTATACAAATAGAAGTCATATTTCAATATTCTAAAGAAATGTAACCTTTTTGAATAGTTTGCCTGACGCCAACAAAGAAGTATTATTTCTCCAATAACCTGAGATAGATGTATGCAATGACAAGTTTGCACTGCTTTCGTGAGTTGTCAGTGTCAGTCAGTCGTCAGAGCGATCATTTTAATCGCACATAGGTCAAATCTTCTTTATAATCACAGAGTACCTTCTTTATAACAGATTACCTAGGCACATATTCCAAGGGAGATACGTTTTTTCAACTTAATTTATAATAGGTAACGATTACTTTATTTATAGGTATCTTTTTATAAGTCCATTCTTAGATGACAGAATAAAAAAGCAACGGAAAGCATGCAAGCTTTCCATTGGGAAGTAAATATTTTACAAAATGTATATATGAAGTACGAGTAAGGTACCGGCGCCTTGTAAGGCCCATTTTTTGCAATACATAAATAAATAAATAAATTACTGTAATCAAATTGTATTAAAATATTCCTTATTCATTTGTGAATATAATTAACATAAAAATCAACAAGTGAAATCAAATTTGTTAAAGAAAATTATAATTTTAAAAACCTCGAATTTGGGCTTTTTGAGGGGAACATAGGCACTTATCATGGCCCAATTTTAAAAACGTAATTTCTTAACTTTTTTTAAACAAAAAATATGTTTACATATTAAACTTAAGGTATAATATGAGTCTCTTAGGTAATCAGTCTCTTACGATATATGTCTTAGTCATTATTGGACGGTGGACCATCATGGGCGTAGCAAAACTTAATCTATCAAAAAAAAAACAAAATTCTCTTTTTAAAATATATGAACAACGTTTCTCCTCTGCTTATTCTAATATTTGTTTAAACAGAAACACAGAATAAAATTACAAATTACAAACTTTTTTTTTTACGATTTCAGTGGGCCTTATTAGGGGTATAAAAAAACTAGTGAAACAGGAACGAAAATTACTAAACTTATCGTCCGTAAACCGACTTTACAGACCACATTTTTTTTAGATTCTGCTACTAATTCTATTACGATATTTATAAAAAATAATTTAAATGGCCCATCGTCATTATTTGATTTTTAAAACTATGATATTCAATAGTCCTAATAAGGCTCGGGCCTTCTTGGAAGCCCGTGTGCTGGACCTTTATAGGCACTTTTCTCGGCAGCGGGGAGTATTTCTATAAAATGAAAATAAACAAAAAAATATAGGTAAACAAAACGTACCGTCATAGGAACGCCCTTGAATTTAGGTAACTTTGTATTGAAAAGAAATACGAAAAAAGTTTTTTTTTTAAAGAAACATTAAAAAGTTTGCAATTGTGAGGTTATAAACCGTAAGCAATTTGCGACATGGCTTACAAACTGTCAACCGCTACAAAGATGGCGGCTTCCACCATATGATATGAATTTGCAGTTATGTCTATGGCACTAACCGAACATGAGCGCGAAATTTAAATTCATTCGGTTGTAAGTATAAAATTTTGAAAGCGGGCCATCTTAAGAACCGGGCCATCTTTGATGCAGGTACCTTATTCGATTTGTTTGTATGAGTTAGATGCATTTATAAAGATCGTTTGAAATGTAGCTACGATGTTCAAGGAAATTATGAATAACAGTTTGTTCACGTCTTAAATTTTGTAGGAGTTTGTGCCAGCATATGACTAACATTATTAAAAAGCCTTAGAAATGAATTTTATTACTTTTATCCAAATGCCTTCACAAACTTTCACATTTGCAATATTAATAGGAAGTAGGATTTCAAAATTTATCATTCCGTAGTCAACTAGGAACCCTTATAGTTTCGCCATGTCTGCCCGTCCGTCCGTCCGTCCGTCCGTCCGTCCGTCCGTCCGTCCGTTCGTCCGTCCGCGGATAATCTCAGTGACCGTTAGCACTAGAAAGCTGAAATTTGGTACTAATATGTATATCAATCACGCCGACAAAGTGGTAAAATAAAAAGTGGATTTTTTTTTATTAGGGTACCTCCCCTATACGTAAAGTGGGGAGTGATTTTTTTTTTCATTTCAACCCTAACGTGTGATATATTGTTGGATAGGTATTTAAAAATTAATAGGGGTTTACTACAATCATTTTTCGATATTGTAAACATTTTTGGAAATAATCACTCCAGAAGTAAAAAAATATGCGTCCCCCCCCTCTAACTTTTGAACCATAAGTTTTAAAAATATGAAAAAAATCTCAAAAGTAGAACTTTATAAAAACTTTCTAGGAAAATTATTTTAAACTTGATAGGTTGAATAGTTTTTGAAAAAAAATTACAAAATAATTTCTGAACTAAGTTTGTAATTTAACCGTATAAGCAGGTGTTTATTGTACCTGTAATTTCTAGAAAATTACAATGAAATGACTTGCTTTAAAATAAAGTAAAAACGGTGAAAATCGGTTCACGCAATAAAGAATTATCCCATAAAAATCATCTTCCATACTTTAAGCTCGCGCGCAATAGTTTACTTAATTTGCCGATAGATGTCGCTGTACGTGGAACTCTCATGGCGGTGTTATTAACTCTTAAGTGGGGACACTTACTGTGACGGACGGAAAACTACGGAACCCTACACTGAGCGTGGCCCGACACGCTCTTGGCCGGTTTTTTTTTCATACAAATGACAAATGAATACAAGATGACTGGAGTAAATATAATGAGAATTGTAAGTCGTACATGGATTATTATAACTTTCAAATAAAGAAGATTTTTTGTTTTTAATTTTGGACATGTTTTGTTTGGATTCTGTTCTGAATTTAAAGATATTGGTTACATTTCTTTGTAACATTAGGAGTTTACCTTCATTTGCCAAAACATATGGATATATTATAAAAGAGGTTTGTAAGTGTAAATTAAGAGGAAACGTAGTGGTATACATCATTATTGCATATTAAACGAGTCAATGATGATGTAAGATTTGGTGGATACTGAAAATGTCACGAAGCAAGGGTAAATAATTTTGGCATACTAAAAGTTCCTACATTTTGTAAGACTAACATGGATTCATCTCTTTGTAGTTGACTTGTAAAATTAGGAGAGCGATATTAGTGTAGTGTGATAACTACTTTAGTACCTACAAAATGCTTTTATCCTTGTTTCTACAAATTCTATATATTGCTTCAATGCGTATTAATTGTAATTTTTATCATTCATTTAATTATTTAGTTATTAATTGCATGGTAATTTTAAGTATATTACTTGTACTTGTATATAAAAAAAATCCTATGCCAACAGGCAAAACATAGTGTTTCTCAACATATTATTAAGACCTAATGAATGTACCCATGTTTTACGAATAAATAAATGATTGATTGTTGCAAAGTTGGCACTAAATATATGTATAACTCAATTTTAACTGTAAAACTCTCGTGAGACTATTACATGTTAAAAATATGTATACCCTGTGTGAGTATTTGTGTAACCCTCACGTAATTTAGGTCGATTTCTGCTCGACATGTTTCGATCAATTTACGATGACCATTTTCAAGAGCGGCGGCCTACTCACTAAATACATAACTCAGTTTAGTTTAGTCATTATCATTATGATTATGCTTTTGCCAGGGCTAGCTCTAAGCTATGTATTTCATACAGCAATCACATTTAATTCGGTTAATGTCTAATACTGCAGCTGTAGTTAACCATAGCTAAATCACTAATATGGTTATGAGATCAACTTGTTCATCAGCAACACACAGACATGACACACCTACTTGTGTATTTAATATATTTATTTTGTTAATAAAACAAAAAAAACAGTCTACACCGAGAGAGATTCTGACAGATAAGATAAGATAAGATAATGCACTATGTTTACTAGATTAAAAGCGTTGGTAGCCTGGCGGTAAGACGTCCGACTTTCAATCCGGAGGTCTCGGGCTCAAACCCCGGCTCGTACCACTGAGTTTTTCGGAACGTATGTACGGAATATCATTTGATATTACCAGTCGCTTTTCGGTGAAGGAAAACATCGTAAGGAAACCGGACCTAGTCCCGATAAGGCCTAGTTTCCCCTCTGGGTTGGAAGGTCAGATGGCAGTCGCTTTCGTAAAATCTAGTGCCTACGCCAATTCATAGGATTAGGTGGTCAAGCGAACCCCAAGCCGGGACAAACGCTAGGAGGAAAAATTATTATACTAGGCTATTAGAAAAAAAATTATGTGCCATGTTTGGCGGTTGATAGTTGTCACTGAATCAAATAGAAGCTTAAACTTATAGTGATTTTCATTATAACTTTTGGCACAAATAATTCATTACCTTGGAAATTTAAAACATACTTAATTAATGAGCATTATTTAAGTAATAACCTCAAAACTTTTAATCAAAAGTTCGCATGTTTGATTAGTTGATTACTTTATTGATGTATGTCATCTGAAATCACACATTGATCGGACGAGATAATGAGGCTCTGTATGCATACGTCGTATTTCGATAATTAACATGGCCGCAGTATAGACGAGTTGATAATAAACACTGTTATTCTACCTCATATTTTTAAAGGCTAAAGGATAGGAGACTTATAAGAGGATCCCCCGTCGTCAACACACTGTATTCTCTTTGAACTCTCTGGCAATCTTACTCATCGACAGGACCACAACCCCATAAGTAGGATCTAGCGGTATGTGACTGTGGTTTTCTGTAAGGTGGAGGTACTTCCCTAGTCGGGCTGTGCTCAAGTTTTGAGCGAGATGACACTTGCTGAGCTATGCCCTACCACACTTAGCGAAATGACATACACAGTGCCCATAGTGTAGTAGAGTCTACCCGGAAAGAGAAGTGTCGTAGAATGTATGAGCTCCCGAATCAATCACGACGCTTCTTTTTCCGGACAAACACTGTAGCTTACCGCGAACGTTGAAAAACGAAATTTCGTTATCGCCCTCTCTATCGCACTTATTGATACGAGCGAAAGAAATGCAGATAACGAAATTTGATTTTTGACGTTTGCGGTAAGCCCTCTGGATTAGATGGCGTTGTACGTAAAGCCCCATGCATTATGCGTTAATTTTGGTTGACAAACGTCAGACAATTTAGCAGCCACAAAATATTATGGTGTCTTTAAGCGCCATCTAGGCTGTCAACTTGGAACATGATTATATTTCCTGAACCTTTACGCCCCTATTACTCTGGTCTCTTATGTGTAAAGCAAGCAAAACAGCGCCGTTCGAAATGATTCTGATATAAACTTAATCTGCAGAAAGCAGAAAGACTGATAATCTGTATTATTTACTTGTCTAACTGCAGTAAACGTCGCACAAATAATCACCGGGGCAATTACCAGCCTAATTAGGCGGTTAGACAATCACAGTACAGACAATACTGGGCCGACGTAGTGATTTGTGGACTAGGCGGCGGGAATCCCTTCTATAAATAGAGAACCAAGAAATGAAAGGCACCTTATTCCGACGAGATATTTTGGAGCGCGAACGAAGTGAGATCGTCTATACATATTCGTTGCGTAAATTATATAAATACGAGAACCCTACCTAGAAGGTGTGTTCACGAAGATGCAACCACTACTTTATAGTTCTAATTTCGATATTTTTTTGGGTTGGCTATTTGTTAATTTAATCCCCGCAACCTCGTGACTATAGAGTTTACTATTAGGCATTTCTTATTACTTAACATTTAGTAGGTGTAGAAATATTTACCTACAGATGCCGGATTCTAATTTTAAAATACATAACAATACAATAACAACACAACCTATCTCAAACATAACTCCAACACACAACAAACAATCAACCAATATTTAAGTTGTATTGGAGTTGTGCTGGAATATTTCTCAAGCAAATTCTGATATTTCTGATTCAGATGTTTATGCCGTAGCTGTATTGCGTTGTTAATGCATTGGAGTTGTATTGAAGTTGGATCGTGTCTATACGTGTTTTAAAGTTAGAATACGGCCCCAGGCTATAGGGAAATGTAACTAAGCGTAGCTATACTGTATATTGTATTATTTATTTTGTTTCATGAAGTATAATATTCATGGAAACACATTTAATTTACCAAACCGAATTTCATGTAATGCTGCATGAACATGACACAATTTCAATGAAAATAAATCACCAAATATCCCGACATTAATAATCCACGATTCATAATTGGATTTATTTCGTGACGAAACTTAATTAACGTAATTGAAGGGATTGTTTCAAAAATAACATCACTAACATTCGGATTTAATAAAAGTAGTCATGTTTAAGAGTCCGGTAATTAGTAGGGTACGCGAACAAAATCAGCTTCGATAACTCACAAGTGGCCAATTTTTTGTAGTCGGTTAGAATACTCTGAGAACCACTCCTTATAAAAAAATATATCGGATTTTGGTGTAGATTTAGGTACAAAGTAGGTATTTGTTAACAGGCCTTCTTAATTCAAGGCAAGATTATACAAATGGCATTTTTCTTCATGACATAATAGTATTTGACTGTTTGAACATCGGCTGTCATTTAATAACGTATTTTTCAACAGCTTAATTCAGTATAATGTAAAACGTAAAAAAAAATCATATTTCCACAAAAACATTTTTCAAGTGTTTTATGATGACTGCATTGTATTGAAAGCTATGTAAAGTAACTATCATGTTTAATTTATAATAGATTAATCAATAGATTGATTTTATTACAGCATTTGAATTTTAAAAACGTTGTCTTGACCATAAAAGAAATCTCCGAAATTTTCAAGTCAGCGTGTTTAGTTTATTATTATTATAGTAATGTTTATTAAAAAGAAATAACGAATTTATCAATCGCTGTAAGTTTTATGAACTTATCAGTTCAATTCGTAATTTGAACGCATGGAGATTTGCGCGGGAGTCTTGTGCGCAGGCAGCGCGAGCGGGTCCACCAATCACGACGCGCCGTGTCACTGTCTTTGTTTGTGTTTAACTCTCATCGCTCAACCGCGATGGCGATGATCTTCTCAAACAAAATAAAATGTCGAAGATAAGTGCATTTTGTGGTCAATTATTGAAGTTTACATGGACATGTATATTTATGTTTTGTGCCGAATTCAAATAGCTGTCTGTGGTGTTGTGGATTCAAATAGCTTTCATATACGATATGAATATTACATTACTTATCCCAGTAGTGGATCGAGAAATTTAAAGAAGTAAATTGTAAGTCTTATCGTTTATTGATGTTTTTGTTAAGTATATTCTTACCTGTCTCTGCCTGTGGTCACGTGGGTTAGGCACAGATGGAAAACAAACTGTTCCCTTCGGTCCACGGTGGGCACAGATGGGAAAAGTTACATTGAAAGGCTGTGATCGTTTATTAATGAATGTCTTTATATAACAAAATTTTAATGCCATCCCTCCTGGTTGGAGAGGGATGAAGTTTCATAGGAGAGGGATGGCATTTGGGCATATCGTTTTTCACATCATACAAAACTCATAAAACAAATGCCATCCGATTTCAATGATTGTAAGTGCGTTTTTCCTAAGTTCTCCTCCACCGATCGAAAAATTCACCTTGCGTCCGACTTCCAACTCTGATGGTTCGATACCTGCCCGGCCTGGATGGATGGCAATTTGTTTCCGGTGTCTGTAGTGATGATGTCTGTGTGTGATGAAGAACAAGCATGCTAATTTTCAAGCGGTTGCCTGACAATTTTTTTTTTCTTCGCTCTCGTACAGGGAACCAGTCCAACCAGGATTGCAATAAAATTTTGTTGTATAACCAGCGTACATTCTTTCAGGCAACCGCTGTTTCAATCGGTTGCCTCGCGATAAAAAAAAAATTTGCACCCCCCCCTCTATTTCCGCTCCAGTCCAAGTTGGGTCAGTTCGGGTTGCACAGGGCGGTTCCTTATCACTTCAGGAGCTTAAATACCGCGAGCCATCCGGTTGCCTCGCGGTCACTGAAACTACGCGTCATTGCTTTAACTAGTAGTCCAGGGACTAATGTACGAAATAATTGGGTGTAAGAGTAAATTAAAATTAAATAAATATGAAAGACTCTGTTATCGTTTATTGATGTCGTTACTTAAGATATTACATAATTTGTACAGTCCGCAGCAGAAATAGGTAAATGGAAAAGGGATTCAAAATGATCTTGACACTACTTTATTACATAACTGTAGTCGTACCAGTCGTAAATTGACTAAATCAAACAAATAAATATGAAAAGTTGTTATCGTTTATTAACTAATGTCTTTGTTTAGATGTTACATAATGTATTCCAGTAGTGTATTGACTAGTAAAATAAATCAATATGAAAGACTTATCGTTTATTGATACCCTTATACGCTGTATTCCTATCGGTTCGTCACATGTGGTGTGGAAAAATGGAAATACACTCTTAGTTTAGATGTCACAAAACTTGTTCTAGCAGTAAATAATAAATATTATGGGACAACCTTACACAAATCAACCTAGTCCCACAGCTTACTCAATAAGATTTATGTTGTAGTTGTAGTTACTAGGCGACGATACGAGTATATACAACGTGTTACTTGAGCCACTAAAAACCCCAGACCCCCCAAGATTTTTATTATTGCTAATTAATCTCGAGTATTTATTTTTCAACCAGTTACTTATTTTGAAAGATATTCGTATGTTTCGTTGTCCTTGCAATTCTATTCAATTGTTAACTATACATTTGTTGCGTTGTTGTCACATCTCTACATGTGTCATGTCATGTCAACCTATCAATCTACTTTGTCAATTTGTATGACATGACATAAAATGATATACTTTGACAATTATGTTTTTGTTTATTTGTTTGTTTGTTTATTCCGTACAATATACATTGTGTTGAATATTACAATAATCTTAACCTAACATAGAACTTAACCTAACAATAAATAAAAATCAGAAGAAATATATACAACAGAAAAATAACCATAATCACGTTTTACTCTATGTCTAGTATATGATACAATTACAACCCATATGACTATCTCTATCTATGTACAGCTTGGAAGAATAATAAGTAAGGAAGCGTAATCAACGCTCAAAATGTGCTCCACTTTCCTGGTGCCAAAGTGGGCGGAGCTTGTGACAGCGGTGCCCTAATGTCATGTCAAACATTTTGAAATTGTCATGTCGCCAAAATATTAGTTTTTTCGGACCATGAAATTTCGGTATTATATCGGTATTAAAATGACGGTTTGTGCCGTGAATTGGTGCAGGAGCCACACAGGCGCCAAAGATGGTGATATTTCTTTTCATCGGTAAGTAAATCACGCATAGATATTCTCATACATTATGGACTTGGTCGATGTCATGCAATATAAGTTTTGGAAAAGTAAACATAACTCATTTGAGGAAAAGTATAATGAATGTTCATTTATAAGTATTACCTAGTAGTAATAAATCGACAAAACAAAACCCTTCGAATTAGTACCTACTATACTTACTCTGGTAAAATCATATCATTCTGGCCGTGCCATTTCTAGTACAACTGGCCAATAGGTATGACTCTTATTTTTCATTAATAATGAATGCTATAACTTCATAGCATAGTCTTTAATTATCAAATCTAGAGCAGAGCCCGACTGGGGAACTACCTCTACCTTACAGAAAACCACAGCCAATTAGCACGAAACCCTACTCATAGTGTTGTGTTCCTGCCGGTGAGTAAGGTTGCCAGAGAGCTCAGAGGATGCAGTGTGTTGACGACGGGGGATCCTCTTGTCCCTTTAGCTGTCAACACAGTGAATCCTCTTTTATATGAAAACGTCGGCAACGCACATGAGACAACTCTGGAGTTACAGGCGTCCATAGGCTACGGTAGCTGCCATCAGGTGAGCCGTATGCCTGTTTGCTACCGTTGTAGTATTAAAAAACCAGCCAAGTGCGAGTCGAACTCGCGCACCGAGGGTTCCGTAGAAATCTATAGGTATATAGGGGTAGTAACTTTAAAATTATTAAAAATATTTAATTTTATGGTTTTCGCAATTTTTCCTGTATCTGTGCTATAAGACGTTGCTTCGTACCAAATTTCAAGATCCTGAGTTCACGGGAAGTACCCTGTAGGTTTTGATTCCCCTGCGAGTTTCGAAAATTTGCGGAAAACGGCTGTATCTTTTGATTGCGTTGGCATAGAAGTTTGATTTTTTCACAGCACCAAGGGACAGTAGACTTAAGTATTTGATATAAATTTCAGCTTAATACCTCAACGCGTTCCTGAGAAAAAGGGTCTTAACAGACAGACAGACAGACAGACGGACAACAAAGTGATCCTATAAGGGTTCCGTTTTATCATTTCGAGGTACGGAACCCTAAAAATTGATACAAAATGTAAATTTATCTTTGTATTTCCCTAAGCCTGCTAAAATAAATAGTACACATAAACGAACTCATCCGTTATTTATTTAGTTCTAAAAAACGAGGAAGCAAAGAGAATTTTAACTATTTATATTGAAGGTATGCTATTATTTTCTAGTCTGGTCATAAATAAAGTTAAAAAATAATCGTTTTCCTTTTGCCATATTCAAACTTAATTGTAAAAAAAATATGTTATTTTATGCTTATTTTGTAGTCCCTATATTGTAATTAAGCACTTTAATTAAATAAATGAAAGATGAATAGAAGGCTTTCATATTCCTTATTCCAAGAACGATTAAATTTACGTATATTACATAAGTAATGAAAAATGCACTAAAAATAAATTGTTAATTGATTGCATTAAGTATTATTTATTACGTGAACCCATCCACGTCAAACTAAGGCGTATTTATTATACGTTAACTTGACATTTTCAGTCATTTGATTTGAGTGTCTCCTGTCCAATTAAACTTCATTGTGAAATTGATTTTGACCACTCACAACACGGAAACTTTTCTTATTGGTGAAATGGCATGAAACCTTTGCAGAATTAAGGTTAACACAAAAAAATATGCTTAAAGAATCAGTACTTGATTGGTTAACAAGACATAAGACATTTTAGTTTTGTAAACGTGAAAATGGGTCGTGTTTTCACATGAACTTTGCTTGCCTTTACTCGCCGTGATATTATATGTCGATGATGTACAGTGAAAAAACAAGTTTGTCAAAGCTGCCAGCCTTTATTAAATAGTCAACCTCTATCTCCTAACCTCTCGATAAAAAAGTAAACTGTAGTATTAGAAACTTTTAGACTCAACGCGTATAAAATTGGAAAATTAAAGAAAAAGTATACCCATGTTAAGATATACTGCAATCGATTCCACTCTACCTAGTTGGTTACTAAGTTCAGTTACCAGATTTCTGACTGATAAAATTTAATAAATTTTTAAATAAAAATTTAAAGTAATTATTTATTAGCCTAATTTCTAATGAACATAATATGGTATAATAATATACAAATCAGATGGGAAATTTATTGAAATTCTTTGTAAAGCACAGGATTGCCTGAAGACGCAAACACGCGGTAAATTTAAGAAAATTACACTTTACAAAAGTGCATCAAATGAATATTGCACCTTTGTTTTGAAGGTTCCATTGCTTGTTTGTAAGAAACCTGTGTATTAGAGGTAATTGTGTGACCACCATTTAATTTTCTTGCGATTTTATCACACAGATATTCCTATTTGAAACATTGCCTATTTTTAAGTTTTGCACAAAATACATAGATCTAGACTGCTATGGAACAAGCAGACTTGCAACGTATAGTCTAGTATTTTATCAGATAGACCCACGTGAACTATACATATACCAAAAAAGACTGATGCGTCTTAAACGTGATTTAAAATAAATAGGATTTAAAATCAACATGAACAAGGAGTGTAATTTTGACGTATATGTTTCACGCCTTTTTCCGAGTGTTATAAAGAATTCTGAAAAACTGCGACAATAATATTCAATTCAATATATTATAATCTATTGACTATTAAATAAGCTTTTAAATTATGTTCATAAATAATAAAATGTTACTACCTATTACTATTTATTTAGTGAAAACTCTTGTAACAGAACTTAGTAACCGACTAGGTAGATTCTGAAAAAACAGTTTTTAGGTTTCTAGTCTTGGGTATAATACGTTGTATAATAGATAAATACTTATAAATACTTAAATACATAGAAAGCATTCATAACTCAAGAACGTGATAAACACGCAAATAAATACCTTATTCAGGATTCGAATCCGGGACCTCCTGCTTCATAGGCAGTGTCACTACCGACTAGGCTAGGAAGCCGTTAAAGCAGTAAGTTGATTAAATCATACTAATGAATATAGATAGTTGTTATTCGTTTACTGATATATTCAGAGCAATGACGCGTAGTTGCAGTGTTCGCGAGGCAACCGGGTGGCTTGCGGTATTTGAGCTCCCGACGTTTTGTGGGACTGTGCAACCCGAACTAACCCCACTTGGACTTTTTTTAAATTTCCAGTGTATTCGTGTGATGAAGACCGAGCATGCAAATTGCCATTCACCCTGGCCTGGTCAGTCGATCAATCCGTCAGTGTTGGAAACAGGGAAAAAATAAGAGGGGGGGGGGGAAACAAAGTACAAGTTGGGTCAGTTCGGGTTGCACAGGGCGGTTCCACAGCACTTCGGGAGCTCAAATACCGCAAGCCATCTGGTTGCCTCTCGGACACCATAACTACGCGCCATGGCTTTAACTAATATCTTTGTTTAAAATGTTACATAATCATGTTTCCATCTGTGCCCGCTGGGAACTGATGGAAATATTTCCCTCCATATGTATATAGGAAGGGGTAAAAAAATTTTTCCATCTCCTCGCACTAAAAAGCCATATGGGAGCAGGTGAAAATGTTTTATTCCGCTATTAGATGTATTCCCATCTGCCCCGGCCTCGCATGACCAAGGCGGGCATAGATGAGATGGGAACAACTCCTCTCGTTCGACGTCAGTACCCGCCGGGAACGGATGAAAACATAGGTAGCTATTCCCACATGAGCCCGCTAGGGACCGATGGGAATAGTTCCCTTCATGTAAAAATAGTAGGAGGCAATATAAACTTTCCATCTACTCCCACATGGATAGTCATGTGGGAGCAGGTGGGAATTTTTTATTCCCGTATTAGATTTATTATCTGTCCCCACCGCGCATGACCTTCATCAAGGCCAGCGCACATGCGAATGACTCCTCTCGTTCGACGTCTGTACCCGCCAGGAACGGATGAAAATACACCTATTTCCATCTGTGCCCGCTGGGGACCGATGGGAATATTTCCCTCCATATAAATATAGGAAGGGGCAAAAAACTTTCCATCTCCTCGCACATAAAAACCCATATGGGAGCAGGTGGGAATGTTTTATTCTGCTGTTAGGTGTATTGACTGTTTTTTCCTTCCCATTCTTATTTGGTTTCACCAAATCATTATAAATGTAAATATATAGTTTCAAAGTCACTTATAACTCAGAGGGATTGAAATATCGCAACTTCAAAAATACCAGTTTTTTACATTTTATACCTAAGCCAGCAATGTGTTACTCAACCAGTTTGACATTATACTCGAGTACATGCATAAGAGAAAAAAAGAACGTGTCATCATGAAAGAAGAAGTGACAATATGACTAGTAGGTACATACGGGAACGCCTTTTAACGTATAAAAATGAAATAACTCACTGAGCTGTTGTAATACCTTTATATTATACTCTCCAACTAAAAAATTTAATCGTTATCAAAGCTCAAAACTGTTCGCATTCTGGGCAGTACTATTATTTACTCTGTGTCCTAAACTAAACCAAACGTCCAGATACAATATTCGCGTACCTTTTGGTTTACCATGGAAACAGCGCAGCGGCCGGGCAACGGCGCACAGCGAACAGGCAACGTCGCGTGCGCGTAATGATTGGTCCCGCCGCTAGCGCCATGACGGCTGCCATAATCTCCGTGCGTTTAAATTAAGTTAAGAACTGATAAGTTAAAAAAACTGGGAGCGATTGATGGATTTGTTAAAATTTTGGTGCAAGTTTTAGTAAAATGATAATGAACACAACGCGTTGACTTGAAAATTTTGAGATTTCTTTTATGCCTATTAGAACGTTTTTAAAATTCAATTGTTCATTAAAATTTAATCGATCGAATAATGTGTTATAAATCAAACCCATTACTTGCCTTCGATAGTTTTTAATATATTTCAGTTGCCATATAACACTTTAATTATCTTTTGGAGGAAGTATATATTTTTTATTTGTTTTAAAAACGGCTATCGATAAATCTGTTAGTAAATGTCAGGGGACATTCATATAGTTAAATACGATAATCTAATGAAAAGAAATACCACTCGAATTATCTTTTGTTAATCCTATAAATGTCGCTAACAAATTTATTTTTAATACCTACAGCGACCTCAAAAACAGTTAGAAAAAAGTTTTCGCCATTAGTGCTCAGTGTACTCTTGCTGATACCAAAAAAAATCGGACTTGTGAGTTATGTTTTTTTCAGGGCAATTTTACCGTTCCCGTACTCCACTAAATGTTTTTTTCGATTTCGCTTAACTTTTCGAAACTATTTTACAGTAACTAACAAGAGAACAAGAGTACTATTCGTTTGTATACATACCTATGGATTTCAAAAGATTGTTTCTTTTTAAACTGCTTAAGTGAACCACTTTTTTGATTTTCTTTCATTTATAAATGATACACTTTAATCTAACAGCTGTAATAATTACACATAATGTCTAAAAGTAAGATTTTTATTGATTAAAATGGTATTAAAATAGTATGTAATATATATTAATAAGTTAAAAAATGAATCGTCTAATGAATAAGTGGTACAGTTTTTTTCATTTTCATACATATTTTTTATGCAAGAGTATGTTTACCTAGAGCATTTTTAGGAAAAATGCCGAAGTTTGGGTGGTATTTTTGGGAATGTGTTAAAGTATTTCATAAAAATAAACTTGTAGATATAAACTTGACTTTATGGTTTAATCAGATCATATAAAATAAATTGGAGGGCATAACAAATAATATTAAAAAATCAAGCAACAAGTTTGCACGAATCAACGTCCTCACGAGACAAGCTCTGTAAGAATTGAGTCTTCGGGTATTACATAATAATATATATGCACCAAAAGTATTTTTTGCAATGACAAGACTTAAAACTATATTATTAAATGGAATTAATGTGCGTTATTGTATTATTAGATAGTATTTTCGTTTTTAAATCGTTACCGGACTTGTTAAGTTTCGGCCAGTATATGCCGTTATGTCGTTTTTGGAGTTTGATAAATTTTATATTATTGGTTATCGGTATTACCTAATTAATATTAATAATTACTGAATAAGATTTAAGTCCGGCGTAAAGCTTAATTTGTGGATACTGAAATTAAATGTCAATGAGAAATGACCCCGTTTTGAGTTTTATCTAGTTATGTGCTTGGCTAAGTTAGTACATAACTCTAAATTATATGTGTCTAGAAATCAGGTCCCAAAAACTTTCTCCCAAAAAACAGTTTTTTTAAAGTTCGGTTTGTCCAAAGACAAATAAAATAAGAAGACGCGGTGCCGTGAAGACCATAGTGAAGACAAATTTGTGATTCATAATATGCCGATTTCCTTGTGTTTACGCGCGACACGCACACATATACAACTCGTGGACGAGCGGTGATTGGTTCAAACGTCAAAAGTGACCGCGGCTTATTATGCCATCACAGTTCTATCTTCGTGGGACCACGTCTTCCTATTATATATGTGTATGGGTTTGCCCAACGTCTTTCTGTTTTAGGGTACGAAACTTAACAAAAAAGGCTTGACAGGTACCTGTAGGTACCTGTCAAGCCTTATATCAAAGGTAGAAGTAGATAGGTAGGTATGTATGTATATGTACAATCAACTAATCTGAACTTTAGGCCGTATCGTGAAATCCCATTGGTTATACCAGAGAAAGAGTATGTAGATATAAATAGAGGCACACAGTCTAAGAAATTTTTGTGCTCCAAGTCTAAGGGCCGGTTGCACCAAACCGTCTGGGGATGACAGCTCCGTCGCCATATTTAACATTGATCAGTTCGTTAGTTGTGCGTGGTGCTACCCACCATAAGTCTAAGTATGTTTGTGTCATAGCATTACTAGTTGACGCTGTACGGCCGTATACAATATGTGGTAACTCTGGTTTGCTCTGGTTCAGATGGCACTTCAAAGTTACCGCATAATATACGGGGCGTACAGTGCCATCTTGTAAAGCTATCAAACTTGAAGCACAAACATTCCTTAGACTGTTTCTCTCTATTTATACATTCTCTTTGGTTATACACAAAGTTCGGCCTCTAAAAATTCACATAAAACATTAAGCACTTAAATCAATATTCTACACATAATATTATAAAAAGAGGCATACTCCTCCAGCTTAAATATATTCAAATATAAGGTCTAAAGTTTGCCAAACATTTACCAAAATTCGGTCACTTCTTTTGATATGAATATTCATCTTGTATCTTGTATACTAGCAGAGCCTGAAATTTAAAAAATTGTGCGCATCGAGAAAAAGTTGTGAATTTTTGACCATGGATAGAGTGCCCCACGATGAATATTTTTTAGTATTGGAGGTCTGTAAAATTTTTGGACCTTCACGTCAAAATCAGGGGTCCCGTGCAATATGTTATTACTCTCTGGTTCAGGCTGCTAGGGGCTGTGTGGTATTATTTCCGTATAAAAGAGACATGCCGAATTCATTTTTCATAATAAAAAAGTAAAAATCGAAACTAAAAAAAAAGCTCCGCGGAGAGGAAAAACACTCAAATAATTTTTATTTTTTAGAACGTTATATTACTAATAAATATCATTTATTTTAAATATAAAAAATATCATAAGGAAGCATATTTAATGCAGTTTTGAAATATATACCATTTTAAAGCTTTTACTGTACAAAAACTACGCGAAAAAAAATCATTTGCGTCGTGGTGTATATATTTTCTCCATAATAAGTGTGGAAAATAAATAAGAAACGTGACCATCCGTAGCGAATTGACCTTAAAATGTATGTATTATGAATAACTTCTACAAGATGAAAAAAAAAGAATTATTTTATTTAAAAATTAGTGATATTTATTACTTATACAACGTTCTAAAAAAAACATTTTATTGAGTGTTTTTCCTCCACGCAGAACTTTTTTTTAAATATGGGTTTTTACTTTCTTAATATCAGAAACGAATTCTGCATATCTGTTTTATACGGAAATGATACCACACAACCTCTAGCAGCCTTAAACAGTGAGTAATAACATATTGCACGGGACCCCTGATTTTGACGTTAAGATCCAAAAATTTTACGGACCTCCAATACTAATCAATATTCATCGTAGGGCACTCTATCCATGTTCAAAAACTCACAACTTTTTATCGATGCGCACAGTTTTTTTCACTTTTGTACTGAGAGAAAACTCTACTATACGTACTTACGTAAAGATTTTATACATATCTTTGTGCTTGCCTGAACCCACACAGCAATGTCACAAGACTCACAACTCTAACAATAGAATTAAAGTTCCTTGGACAAAGACATCTGCTTTGTAGTATTTGACGTTCCAACTTTTCGAAACATTTTTGAATATTTCGCGTTGCAAAAGTTGTTTGGATCTGGGATTAGTGAGGCAACCCTGAGAAATGGGAGGTTGGAATTGGAAAAGTTGAGGTTCGGGGGGACGGGAGGGATTACTCGGGAAACAGATGCCGGAATAACCGAATAGGCTTATGATTATACAGTTTAGGGGTTACTTTGGACTCTTTGGTTTTTAGGCATGGAATCGACACAATGCGACGTTCAAATTGATTCTCGA
This sequence comes from Pammene aurita, assembly GCA_947086415.1. Taxonomy (NCBI): domain Eukaryota; kingdom Metazoa; phylum Arthropoda; class Insecta; order Lepidoptera; family Tortricidae; genus Pammene; species Pammene aurita. Next base: position 15,862,456 of record OX352305.1, on the reverse strand, counting down.
AAAAGGTGTAGGTGCGTGTTTGTTTTGTATTAGCGAGAGGCGTAAAATCAATTAAATACACCAGTATTTAATTGATCGTTAGTAGCGATTAACTGTAAAATATGCATGTTCGTGTAACTACAAAAGCGAATCCAGGCACTTAAAGTAAAATTAGCAAAAAAATCTTGCGTGCAAAATAAAATTGGAAAAGCCGTTGTGCTGGTTTTGCTTACTGTAGATATCCAACCGAATAGCCTTGTCCTTATTTGGAATTTGTCGAGACGAAAAGTTACGTCTGTTAACTTCAAACAAAACGTTATTGATAATTAAAATAATACAGGGTTTTATACTTGCAAATTCGATTATAGCCATCGCGTTATGTTATACTCTATTTTTTTCTGAACAGTAATAAAAATTAAATATAAAGAGGATATGTTATTAGATGTTGAATGTTATGTTATATATAATGAGGTGCTTTTACAATTTATCAGAATTCAAATTGCAATCACCATAATTATTTTATTTACGTTTAGAATCTATAACGTAATTTGTTGCCATGCATTAACCTTTTGACCGCCGTTGTCTGATATATGAGACAAAGTGACAACGTGAATGACACCTTTATAAATTACTAGCTTTTTCCCGCGGCTTCGCCCGCGTACTATAAGTACTCAAAAAGGATACGATACCCATGTTGATTTTCAGACTTTGTGACCACATTTGCCCCTTTTAGGGGTTGAATTTTCAAAAAACCTGAAACACGTGTTTACTCATTTATCGTTAGGAATACTCCTGTGAAGTTTCGAATAAAATAATCTAACAAATCTTGATTCGCCATACAAACTTTGGACCCCCATTTTACCCTCTTAGGGGGTGAATTTTGAAAAATCCTTTCTTAGTGCACCCCTAGACCTTATAAGGAACCTACGTGCCAAATTTGGAATCTCTAGAACCAGCGGTTTGGGTTGTGCGTTGATATGTCAGTCAGTCAGTCAGTCAGTCAGTCAATCAGTCAGTCAGTCAGTCAGTCAGTCAGTTTCTTCTTTTATATATTTAGATGACAGAGTTCTAAATTGAAACTTAATTTTTTGACGTATGGCGGTCAAAAGGTTAATTAGAATGAGGTCTTGAGGTGTCGAAAGGTCAAGGGCTAGTAAAGTTCCTATGAATTAAATCTTAAGGAGCTATTACATATATCCGTCCGTCGGATCCGATTTCGGATCTCCGGTCAGCCTTGCTGAGAGTCACGATGTATTTTTTTCTATTACATGGTCCTTTTTGCCATCCTTTCCTAAATCGGACCCGAAGGAAGGATATATGTAATAGCCCCATTACCTCATGTTAATTCAGTTAGTTCCCTGTAGACATTTGAGCCTCATAAAAATAGAGTTAATCCCACTTCTGACGTCTTGTAGTATTTTGTAATAATCAGACAGAGATTTTATTCAATTGAGATGCGTTACAACAACATAAAAAGGACCATGAAATGGCATAGGCAAGGAACAGTCTGTATCACAGACAAGATTAGCTGGATAATTATAATCAATAAAAAAAACCGGCCAAGTGCGAGTCGGACTCGCGCACCGAGGGTTCCGTACAAACCTGTAGGTATATAAGTAAAAGTTGACGTAGAAGTTTGATTTTGCTACAGCTGAAAGGTATTATAGACCTGAGTATTTGATATGAATTTCAATTTAATACCTCTACGCGTTTACGAGGAAAAAGGTAGTAAGTTTAAAATTTAAAAAAATATTTTTTGTATGATTTTACTAAAAATGTCTACTTTTCGTAATTTTCCCTTTGTTTGTGCTACCTATATGACATTTCTTCGTGCCAAGTTTTAAGTTTCTGAGTTTACGGGAAGTACCCTTTAGGTTTTGAGTTTCTTGCAAGTACTCAGTTTCAAAATATGCAACTTAAATTGCTATTTCTTTTGATTGCGTTGACATAAAAGTTTGATTTTGCTACATCTGAAAGGTCCTATAGGCTTGAGTATTTGACATGAATTTCAATTTAATACCTCTACGCGTTTACGAGGAAAAAGGTAGTAAGTTTAAAATTAAAAAAAATATTTTTTGTATGATTTTACTAAAAATGTCTAGTTTTCATAATTTTTCCTTTGTCTGTGCCATATGAGATTTCTTCGTGCCAAGTTTCAAGTTTCTGAGTTTACGGTAAGTACCCTTTAGGTTTTGAGTTTCTTGCAAGTACTCAGTTTCAAAATATGCAACTTAAATTGCTATTTCTTTTGATTGCGTTGACATAAAAGTTTGGTTTTGCTACATCTGAAAGGTCCTATAGGCTTGAGTATTTGACATGAATTTCAATTTAATACCTCTACGCGTTTACGAGGAAAAAGGTGGTAAGTTTAAAATTTAAAAAAATATTTTTTGTATGATTTTACTAAAAATGTCTAGTTTTCATAATTTTTCCTTTGTCTGTGCCATATGAGATTTCTTCGTGCCAAGTTTTAAGTTTCTGAGTTTACGGGAAGTACCCTTTAGGTTTTGAGTTTCTTGCAAGTACTCAGTTTCAAAATATGCAACTTAAATTGCTATTTCTTTTGATTGCGTTGACATAAAAGTTTGGTTTTGCTACATCTGAAAGGTCCTATAGCCCTGAGTATTTGACATGAATTTCAATTTATTACCTCCACGCGTTTACGAGGAAAAAGGTAGTAAGTTTAAAATTTAAAAAAATATTTTTTTGTATGATTTTACTAAAAATTTGTACTTTTTGTAATTTTTCCGTTGTCTATGCTATATGACGTTGCTTCGTGCCAAATTTCAAGTTTCTGAGTTCACGGGAAGTACCCCGTAGGTTTTGCGAGTACCGAAAAACTCTAATATTTGCAGCATAAACGACTGTATCTTTTGATTGCGTTGGCTTTTAAGTTTGATTTTTTCACAGTTCCAAGGGACAATAGACCTGAGTATTTGATATAAATTTCAGCTTGATACCTCCACGCGATCCTGAGAAAAATGGTCTTGACAGACAGACAGACAGACAGACAGACAGACAGACAGACAGACAGACAGACAGACAGACAGACAGACAGACAGACAGACGGACAACAAAGTGATCCTATAAGGGTTCCGTTTTTTCCTTTCGAGGTACGGAACCCTAAAAATCTGCCAATCTACAAATCACATGACTATGAAACACCCGCTCCGTTTCGCTACGCCCGTGGGAGTACCAACAAATAGTTATTATAAATATTATTTGAAACGGGCTATTTACCATTTATGCGTTTTTGAGCACCCGATTTTCGAGCAGTTGCTCCGTGATTATGGTGCATGCAACAGCGGAAAAATATCGGGTGCTCAAAAACGCTAATATACATGGTAAATACCCCGTCAAATAATATCTATAATGTGAATGACCATGTGAGCTTGAAAACAAATAGTTATCCAACAAGAAGGCTAACGATAAAGCATTCGTCTTTTTCTAGTCAGTAAACAAGTTCGGATAAAAGTTGGCGTGCTGCTCCAGCCAGTAAAACTAACGACGAAATAACTGCCTAACAATACAAAGAGTCCTTCAACTTTCAGCGCCCGATGTAATAAGTAACCTTATAACATAAGTTGTAATAATGCCCATAATATAAGTTCTAATACAATCTTACGAAAACGTCGAAAGCTCCTTTATCTCCTTCGCGAATAATGCCCGTAATTTATCTTGCTTGGTATTGCCTCATAATTCCACGGAATAGAATTCGTCTTCATCTATCAGTGGCATTAGAAAAACATAGATAAGAAAATATTTTGTTCAGAAAATTCCTGATTAAATCCTTGGGCACCTGAGGTTCGATGCCAAATCTACATATAATACAAATACCATACAACTTTTGTGAGACTCTAACATATTAAAAATATTTATAACGGGTTACTCACGTAATTTAAGCCGATTTTTGCTTGACATGTTTCGATCAATTTACGATGATCATTTTCACGAGCGGCCTTCCGCGACGGCAGATCGACTTAAATTATGTGAGTAACCCGTTATAAATATTTTTAATACAAATACCATTTATATTTCACAAATATCTTCAAATTATGTTGATCCTAATCTAATAGTGAACTATATTATTTGTACTATTTAGTTACAGGGTCCGAGAGGCAACCGGATGGCTCGCGGTATTTGAGCTACCGAAGTGTTGTGGAACCACCCTATGTAACCCGATCTGACCCCGTTGGACGTAGGAATTTGTTTTTCATCTCCCACCCCCTCATTTTTTTCTGGCTTTCAACTCTGATGGATCGATAACTGACGAGCCGGTGTGAATAGAAATTTGCTTGCTTGTTCTTCATCACGTAAAGATACTGGAAATTGAGGGAGGGGGAGGACGAAAAGCAAGTCCAACGTACCAGTTGGAGTTGCAGAGGTTGGTTCCACAACAGGTAAACTTAAATACCGCGAGCCATCCAGTTGCCTCGTGGACACTGAAACTACTCGTCATCGCTCTGAATATAAGGGTGACATCTTGTTTGAGAGATTAAAAAAAACCTTTACTTACATAAATAGTTGTTTCTATGATTTTCTGCGTCTTAACACTCGTAATTCAAAATTAACCTTTGTAGTACCTTGAGGATTACAGAATATACCTTTTTTTAAGACGATTGTCGCCGGAGTGTCCTTGAGCGTTTGGGCGCTCTCTACCCGCGCCACCCGCGTACCCTTCTCATTGCGATCGTGCATAAATCCGCCGCGATGCACCGCAATAATGTTCAAAGAATATGACTTTACTCAGAGGCGCGCGGGCAGATTTATAATAATCATACCTAATCCTTTTGTGGATGTTTTGTGATTTGAATACTGTGATTAAGTACTACGGTGACATTTTTTAGGAATGCTACTGTAAAGGTTGTCTACCTTTACAACCTCTCTTCTCAAACACTGTCTGGCACGGTGTTATTCAAATTAAGAATTACAACGTTCTATGTCAGACGTTCAGGATTCTTTGAGGAGTCTCAAAGGGACAGCCTAAACCGATAGTCGATTTTGATGTACTTGCTAATAATATAAAAAAAGAAAATAAATAACTATCAAGTATATTTTGAGAGTATTAATTAAGGATACTCTTTACACTACTAAATAAGATAAGTAATAACGATCTCGATTAGTAGATTTTTATGTAAAAAATGAAAACCTAGATTTTGAATTTGAAGTACAGTGAGCGGCAAAATATTTATGAATTTACGAAATATGGTTAAAAATATTCCGCATATCAGAAAAAAATAAAAAAATACTGACTAGTACAGCAAAAAAAACTGAATGCACATCAAAGCGGTGTTTTCATGTGAATTTGGATTTTTTTTGCTGTGCAAGTGAGCTTAAGAGATGGTTATTTTTTTGTTGCGATTTTAAACATTAACCGTAAAAATTCACTTAATTACGATAAATTAACAAAACTAAGCCTGTTGCGAGTTGCGAATAGTAAAAATGCACATGTAAGGAGTGGTATTTGTGCACGAAATCATCATACAAATGAGGGCTGTAAGGCCATTAAATTTAGATCTTTAAAATATAACACAGCGCAAACACTTCTTAGGGTTCCATAGCCAAAATGGTAAAAACGGAACCCTGAAAAGTTTTTTGAAACATGTCCGTCTGTCCGTCCGTATGTCACAGCCATTTTTATTATAAAACATATATTACTGAAATTTTATCTAGAGGTGTGTTTCATGTGCCGCTACTTAGTTTTCTGGCTAAATTGATAAAAAATCTTTTAGGTGAGGCACTCCATACATATGCCAAATCAAATGTCAAAAATATTTTTTTTTTAAATATGAACATGTTGTACGATACGGCTTTAAAAATAATTTTAATATATAAAATATATAGTATTTTTAAAACTTTTTTATTAAGTCAATATTTTCAGAAATAATTGCTTCGAAAGTCTAAATATAATAGCCCCCATCTAACTTTTAATCCGTAAATCTAAAAAATATGAAAAAATACCAAGAAGGCTTAGTACTTAATTTTCTACGAAAATTATTTCACATATTATCGGTTCATCCGTTTTTGAGTTATCTCCAAGAAACTACTTTCTACGGAACCCTACATTATACATGGTCCGATACAAACTTGGCCGGTCTTTTAAAGATATTTGATAGGTAGTATTAACCCTTAGTAGTAATTTATTTATTCACTTGTGTTGACAATTAATATAAAATTTGTATTTATTTGCATTTCACCGACATAGTAAAGTTTTTTTAGGGTAGTCAACGCGCATGTGAATCTTCTGAGGTTGCAGGCGTCCATTGGCTTTATAACTGCTTTCAATCAGGTGGGTCGTATGCTTGTTTGCCAGCGTCGTGGTATAAAAAAAAGCTTTATTTCCTCTATTCTTGCATACATTGAACTCTATCAGCAATTTTTTATTAGATTCTCAATCAGGCTTTGCTCAGTGATAGTTAGTAGACTGAAATTTGGTATGAGTAATTATGTGTTTTAATTACGCCTACAAAGTGGTAAAACAATAAGTATCAGAAACCCATTGTTGGATAGGTCTTTCAAGAAGAATATGCCTTAAACAACTTTTGGATAAAACGAATACTTTCGTAAATAATAGCTTCGAAAGTTAAAATGCTCTTTGATTTTGAACCGTGGGTCCAAAAAAATTGGGAAAATTCCTGGAAGTAAGGCCATTGAAATACTTATCACGTATTTTCAATAAAACTATATGAAATACAATCGGTTGAGCCGTTTTTGAGTTATGCCTATAGTAAAATAATGCACATGTAAGGAGTGGTATTTGTGCACGAAATCATCATACAAATGAGGGCTGTAAGGCCATTAAATTTAGATCTTTAAAATATAACACAGCGCAAACACTTCTTAGGGTTCCATAGCCAAAATGGTAAAAACGGAACCCTGAAAAGTTTTTTGAAACATGTCCGTCTGTCCGTCCATATGTCACAGCCATTTTTATTATAAAACATATATTACTGAAATTTTATCTAGAGGTGTGTTTCATGTGCCGCTACTTAGTTTTCTGGCTAAATTGATAAAAAATCTTTTAGGTGAGGCACTCCATACATATGCCAAACTAAATGTCAAAAATATTTTTTTTTTAAATATGAACATGTTGTACGATACGGCTTTAAAAATAATTTTAATATATAAAATATATAGTATTTTTAAAACTTTTTTATTAAGTCAATATTTTCAGAAATAATTGCTTCGAAAGTCTAAATATAATAGCCCCCATCTAACTTTTAATCCGTAAGTCTAAAAAATATGAAAAAATACCAAGAAGGCTTAGTACTTAATTTTCTACGAAAATTATTTCACATATTATCGGTTCATCCGTTTTTGAGTTATCTCCAAGAAACTACTTTCTACGGAACCCTACATTATACATGGTCCGATACAAACTTGGCCGGTCTTTTAAAGATATTTGATAGGTAGTATTAACCCTTAGTATAGTAATTTATTTATTCACTTGTGTTGACAATTAATATAAAATTTGTATTTATTTGCATTTCACCGACATAGTAAAGTTTTTTTAGGGTAGTCAACGCGCATGTGAATCTTCTGAGGTTGCAGGCGTCCATTGGCTTTATAACTGCTTTCAATCAGGTGGGTCGTATGCTTGCTGGCAAACAAGCATACGACCCACCTGATTGAAATCGTGGTATAATAATTTTTAAGAAAAAAAAACCGACTTCAATGGGGGTAGCCGGTGAAGGATTATTGTAGATAGATGGTGCACTTAGATTCCATACAATGAAATAACTTGCTTAAAAAACGCAGCGGAGAGGACCAATCGCCAAACGTGAACTATGCGTCGTTGAAGAGTTCCGTTCTGATTATCATCAACAGTTCCACTTCATCAAATGTCACTCTTTTGAATGAAAATGCTTGATTTGTTGATAAAAATACAAAAGTCACTTTATGTATGCCTTTAAGATTTGAGGAATTCCCTCGATTCCTCGTGGAACTCATCATCAGAACTTGAGCTTGACGAAAATTGGTCCTGACAATCTAACTTGCTTAACAAACATAGCGAAGAGGAAGAATCGCCAAACATGAACTATGCGTCGTTGAAGAGTTCCGTTCTGTTCATCGTCAGCAGTTCCACTTCATCAAATGTCACTCTTTTGAATGAAAATGCTTGATTTGTTGATAAAAATACAAAAGTCACTATGTGTAAGCCCTTAAGATTTGAGGAGTTCCCTCGATTCTTCATGGATCCCATCATCAGAACTTGAGCTGGACGAACATTTGTTCTGACAATTAAACTTGCTAAACAAACACAGCGAAGAGGACGAATCGCCAAACGTGAACTATGCGTCGTTGAAGAGTTCCGTTCTGATCATCATCAGCAGTTCTACTTCATCCAATGTCACTGTTTTGAATGAAAATGATGGTTTTGTTGATAAAAATATAAAAATCACTATATGTATGCCTTTAAGATTTGAGGAGTTCCCTCGATTCCTCATGGATCCCATCATCAGAACTGCGTTTTGACAAAAACGGGACCAATCTGTATATATATACTTACAATCAAAAAAAGAATTTTCAAAATCAGTTCAGACATGACGGAGTTATGGAGTAACAAACATAAAAAAAAAAAAAAAAAAAAAAAAAAAAAAAAAAAAAAAAAAAAAAAAAAAAAAAAAACATACACGCCGAATTGAGAACCTCCTCTTTTCAAATCTTGAAGTCGGTTAAAAAAAAACTTTATTTCCTCTATTCTTGCATACATTGAACTCTATCAGCAATTTTTTATTAGATTCTCAATCAGGCTTTGCTCAGTGATAGTTAGTAGACTGAAATTTGGTATGAGTAATTATGTGTTTTAATTACGCCTACAAAGTGGTAAAAGAATGAGTATCAGAAACCCATTGTTGGATAGGTCTTTCAAGAAGAATATGCCTTAAACAACTTTTGGATAAAACGAATACTTTCGTAAATAATAGCTTCGAAAGTTAAAATGCTCTTTGATTTTTGAACCGTGGGTCCAAAAAAATTGGGAAAATTCCTGGAAGTGAGGCCATTGAAATACTTATCACGTATTTTCAATAAAAACTATATGAAATACAATCGGTTGAGCCGTTTTTGAGTTATGCCTATAGTAAAATAACGTAAGTGCCACAAAATATTTCTTTATAGACTTTTTGAATGGATGTATTGTAACAGGCCGGCAACTACGGATCCCTACACTGAGCATAGCCCGATATTCTCTTGGCCGGTTTATCTGCAATCATTTGCAGTTTACTTCGCAATTTCTAGATTTGAGGAATTAGTATAAAGTATAACATTAAAGATTGTGTTTTATCTTAAAATAAAACGCATATTACATTCGTTTAGAACACGGTATTCTTAAATAAATATGTTTAAATAAATGCGGTTCTTTGGAGTTTTTTATTAAATTAATTATTAGTGTATTGTATTGCAGTACTAGCAGATTTCCGCAACTCGACGACTAATGCCTATTTTGCGTGATGCATGCGTTTACTAAAACATAATAATTTTAGTTTACTTACATGACCAAATTTGTTTTCAGAGCAATATGAGATTCATGATTTTTGTTTTTTCTCCATTTTTATTTCATTTGTTTTTTACTTGTATTATAATCTAAATAAAATACACTTTTTATACGAACGTACATAAACATGCATACGAGTACATTATCTTAAAAGATAAAACGTCTATACATTATTGATTCCGGGAAGACACGTTATATCCGCACCGCATGAACCCTCTGCAGTTATTTAGTCTTTAGGCACAGTAAGTCCGATATTATTGCTCACGGGCCAAGCACAAGTATATGTAGTACAAGGGAAGCACGGAGCGACGAGCGACACAGCCTCCTCGTCTCAAAGCTAGCTCACGACTGCCAGCAACGCCGTTTTCGAGCTAATAACGCACGAAATGTGGAATTATGATCAAGTTGTTTAAGAAAATTTAATCAATTTAAATATCCTACGTTGAGTTTGTAGTGTCCTGTAGTACATATTTTTTAGTTCAACAATATTTTAAATCGAATGAGCCGTTCAGTAGATATAAGCAAAATTAACCGTAAAACGACATTTCGTTACATTTACATAACGGAGAAACTATACATTACACGAGTTATTCAAACGTTGACAATATTGTACATGAAATGGTAAATAACATATATTTTTTTCAAAATTTTTGAATGACCCGTTATTGAGATATATCCCTTAGAAAGTAACAGTATTCGGCCACCATCAGCGCCTAGCGCCTTAAATACTACACGACGATGGCAAACAATCATACGGTCTACCTGATGGTAAGCAGCTACTGTAGCCTATGGATGCCTGCAATTCCAGAGGTGTCCCATGCGCGTTGCAGACGCTTTACAAAAACCGGCCAAGTGCGAGTCGGACTCGCGCACCGAGGGTTCCGTACAAACCTATAACAAGCAAAAGTTGTAGTATGTTTATTACTAAGTTCAATTTAATACCTCTACGCGTTTACGAGGAAAAAGGTAGTAAGTTTAAATTTTTAAAAATGATTTTACTAAAAATGTCTACTTTTCGTAATTTTTCCTTTGTTTGAGCTATATGAAGTTTCTTCGTGCCAAGTTTCAAGTTTCCGAGTTTACGGGAAGTACCCTTTAGGTTTTGAGTTTCTTGCGAGTACTCAGTTTCAAAATATGCGACTTAAAGGTGCGACCACACCGCTGCTTAAAAAACGGTGACGCTACGGAATCGCAGTGACGCATCGTATCCACACCGTTTTAATCGCATGCTCCCCACACCGCTGCTTAAAATACGCTGACGGTACGGAATCGCAATGACGTGCCGTAAACGTCACGACTTTAACGCATGCTCTCCACACCGCTGCTCAAAATACGCAGACGCAACGTGACGCAGTGACGTGCCCCATACGAAATACTTTGATGCAGCTCAATTGTCTGCGTATTTCGAGCAGCGGTGTGGAGGGCATGCGATAAAAACGGTATGGATACGATGCGTCACTGCGATTCCGTAACGTCGCCGTATTTTAAGCAGCGGTGTGGTCGCACGTTAAATTGCTATTTCTTTTGATTGCGTTGACATAAAAGTTTGGTTTTGCTACATCTGAAAGGTGCTATAGCCCTGAGTATTTGACATGAATTTCAATGTAATACCTCCACGCCTTTACGAGGAAAAAAGTAGTAAGTTTAAAATTTAAAAAAATATTTTTTTGTATGATTTTACAAAAAATGTCTATTTACTTTTTGTAATTTTTCCATTGTCTATGCTATATGACGTTGCTTCGTGCCAAATTTCAAGTTTCTGAGTTCACGGGAAGTACCCCGTAGGTGCGAGTGCCGAAAAACTCTTAAATTTTCATCATAAACGACTTTATCTTTTGATTGCGTAGGCTTTTAAGTTTGATTTTTTCACAGATCTAAGGGAAAATAGACTTGAGTATTTGATATAAATTTCAGCTTGATACCTCCACGCGTTCCTGTGAAAAATGGTCTTGACAGACAGACAGACAGACAGACAGACAGACGGACAACAAAGTGATCCTATAAGGGTTCCGTTTTTTCCTTACGAGGTACGGCCGCCTAAAAAGGAGGATTTACTGTGTTGACGACTAAAGAAACAAGAGGGTCCTCGTCATCAACACACTGGGTCCTCTTTGAGCTCTTTGGCAACCTTACTCACCGGCAGGAACACAACACTATGAGTAGGGTCTAGTGATGAAATGACATTCGTTGTGCTGTGCCCTACCACACATAGCGAGATTACATTCGCAGTACCCATACCTCTCTTTCGGACATAGTTTGAGGACATACCCTCGTCCGGACGTTGTTTAAGGACATACCCGGGTCCAAACCCTACATACATATATATTGTTGTTTGCTTGTAAAGTTCAGACATAAAAATCTAAGATTGTATTTCATTCCTAATTTAAATCGAAAAGTTCGTTACTTAGTACTGGAGACATACAAAGAAAAATAGGTACTCAAAATCGTTTCGCAATATATTTTATACACAGTAGATATATGTAGAATACATAAATCAGAACACCCCGAAAGAGAAAATCTATTTATAATTGCTTGATCTTAATCAGTTATTTACATTAAATAATTAAATTCTGTTCCGTGCTGAGTTGCTATATGTACTGGCTCATACAGTATTCAATATCCCGCGATAAGCTATGCCAAGGGAAGTGAAGGCGTAACCTAATTTTAAGCGAAACCTTGTGTTATAGGGTGGATTTATTAAGTACAGTCGAGGTCAAAAATACCTTTACAGTTGAGTGTTACATAAATACCTTTACATTTAAATAAGTTTACACATTACATGACAAAAACATGCTTACAACACACAAAGTGTTTGTATTTGATTGAATAACATACTATTGTATGAGTGGAATGCCCCACTTTAAAAACCATGTAAAACAGCGCCATCTATTGTTTCCGTTGTGACACTTGCAATAGGGTCGGCGGGAAGGGTATCTAACTCTAGTAGTTAGCACCTAGATGTCGCCTACGGCTGCTATAAAGTCGATGTAAAAAATAAATGCAAAAAGATGATTGAAGGCATTGAGAATTTCGTCAACTCAGTAACTGAACCCATAGCTTAATTGGTAAAGCGATCGAGCCCCGGTAAGGCGTATCGATGCGAGGTTCAAATCCTGCTGGGTTGATTATTTTTTCAATGTTTTCAGTGTTTGTATTTGATTGAATAACATACTATTGTATGAGTGGAATGCCCCACTTTAGAAACCATGTAAAATAATTATGAGTTGATAGCAGCGCCATCTATTATTTCCGTTGTGACACTTGCAATAGGGTCGGCGGGAAGGGTATCTAACTCTAGTAGTTAGCACCTGGATGTCGCTTACGGCTGCTATAAAGTCGATGTAAAAAATAAATGCAAAAAGATGATTGAAGGCATTGAGAATTTCGTCAACTCAGTAACTGAACCCATAGCTTAATTGGTAAAGCGATCGAGCCCCGGTAAGGCGTATCGATGCGAGGTTCAAATCCTGCTGGGTTGATTATTTTTTCAATGTTTTCAGTGTTTGTATTTGATTGAATAACATACTATTGTATGAGTGGAATGCCCCACTTTAAAAACCATGTAAAATAATTAATGGTTTCTACTTCTGATGACAATGATTATCATAGGTGACAAAAAAACATTTAAAATGTTTGTCTAAAAATGGTATATAAAACAAATTGACAAGAAAAAGGAAGAGTATCGATATCGACATCATAAATATTTTTACCCCTCCCTAAGAACGTCAAGCTACCAAATTGCACCTCCGATAACGGGGTCTAGTTACAGTACAAGATTTCCTGTCAATGTGCCGTTATAGTAGTTTATGTAACTGTTACGTAATAAGGCCTAATTACGTACAGTTGCATACACTGCTTTATCTACACTCATATTATTTATACTAAATGCCGTGTTCGGAAACCATAGAATGGCCGCCATTGCACCGCCATGGCCAACTCGATTGTGCCTGTGGTCGCGCGGGCGCGTGTCGGCGGCCGCGCGGGAGCGTGCAGGTGTACATTATGTTATCAAAACTCATAACGTATCAATATTTGAGCATGTTAAGTTAAAATTACGTTACTGCCACAGATAAAAAGCTTATCATAGTAAAATCGGTTGTGGTAATGCTAGCCATTGCCTACCGTTTTTGAACACGTTTTAGAGGACTTAGAATGTGAGTGTAGATAATAGTAGTTTATGTAACTGTTACGTTTTAAGGCCTAATTACGTACAGTTGCATACACTGCTTTTTCTACACTCATATTATATATATTAAATTAAGTGCTCGGAAACCATAGAATGACCGCCATTGTACCGCCATGGCCAACTCGATTGTGCCGGCGGTCGGGGAGGCGCGTGTCGGCGGCCGCGCGGGCGCGTGCCGTTGGTCAGGAAGGAGCACAGGATTTACATTATGTTATCAAAACTCATAGCACATCAATATTTGAGCATGTAAAGTTAAAATTACGTTACTGCCACAGATAAAAAGCTTATCATAGTAAAATCGGTTGCGGTAATGCTAGCCATTGCCTACCGTTTTTGAACACGTTTTAGAGGACTTACAGTGTGAGTGTAGATAAATATATTTACAAATTTGATTGGCCCGTTCTTAATTTGAATAATTACCAATTTTCTATTTAATTCACAATAGCCGATGTAGTGAACGTACAATACAATTCTAAGGGCCTGTTTCACAATGTCCAAGTAAAGTTCTGAATAGGCTACTTGCCACTTATCTGACGAATAAAGTCATCATTGGCATTTCACAATAAAATTTCACATAAAATACAGTTATTTATCTTTACAGTGTTAAAAGAAAGTGCATATAACTAACTAAACCTACAGGGTCAATTAAAAGTTTTTTTATTTCAGTGACACAAAGAAAATTAACTTAAAAAGGAACCAATATCTTCAAGGGAGTTCATATTATACATATTCATTGATTTATTATGTATTTTTTTATGGTTTTTACTCCTCGCCGATTTTAGCGAGGTGAATTCTGCCAATGTCGGGGTGTAGACTCAATTAAATGTAATTTTTATATTTCAGTGACACATAAAGAAAAAAATAACTTAAAATGAAACCCATACCTTTAAGGGAGTTCATATTATACATATTCATTGATTTATTATGTATTTTTTATGGCTTTAACTCCTCGCCGGTTTTAGAAAGGTGAATTCTGGCAATGTCGGGGTGTAGACTTTTGATTTTATTCATTTTTAATAAAATACAAGCAGTTGTTCGGTTGAGGCCTTGCTGATTGTAAGGTGATAGCCTCCCTACAAACACGTGGGTGGCCGAGACCTCGGATGACCGTTTGTTCAACTAAACTTAACTAAAGGGTGGTTACGCGCGTTTTGAGACTAATTTTACATTAGCTGCACACTTGTTCGTTAGGTCTCCGCACAATAAGCTATCAATATTACTCACTGAACTACGTAAATGAGCAAAAAACAAAAACTATTCTAAAGACGCCGCAGCCATTTTGAGCTCAAACGATTATCTCTTATTTATTATGTATTCTACTAGATCGGCTACGCTTATAATGATAATCGTTTACGCTTCAAGATGGCTGCATCGTCATTGGAATAGTTTTTTGTTTTTTGCTCATTTACGTAGTTCAGTGTGTAATATTAATAGCTTATTGTGCGGTGACCTAACGAACAAGTGTGCAGCTAATGAAAAATTAGTCCCAAAATGCGAGTAACCACCCTTTAGTTGAGCAAACGGTTATCCGGGGTCCCGGCCACCCACATGTTTGTAAGGAGGCTATAACTTTACAATCAACAAGGCCTTAACCGAACAACGTTGCATTTATTTTATTTTACGAAATGAATAAAATCCTAAGTGTACCTTGACATTGGCAGAATTCACCTCGCTAAAATAGGCGAGGAGTAAAAGCCATTAATTAAAAAAAAAAAAAACTGGTCTAAGAGGGAATGGACTTTAAGTGCCGGTCACTTAAAATAATGGCGAAAACATTTATTACGGATGTCCTATTAATCCATGATTATATTACACAAATGTTTATTAATATTCCCTATCCGAAGAGTGCCATTGGGGAGTATTACTGTCGCTGCGCTTGTGCGTAGTGTCTAGCTGGTGTGCTCGCCTATCCTTATGTCCGTCAGTCGTAAAGCTTTTATCTTATTAATAGTTAGGTAGCCAGGTAAAATTTGCATAGAACGACAGTTGCCGTGACAGCAACAAATAATTAAAATAAAATAAAATACAAAATTAATCGAACGGCTTTTACACAAGGCCCGGTCGCTACATGCCCGCTACGCCGTAGCGCGTAACATTTATGCGCTTCGTAGCAAAAGGCCGTCACTAAAAAGAAAGGGTGCCGTATGAATTCTCATTTTAAAATACAAAACAATACATTAAAATACAATCTATTTCAAACATAACTTCAACACACAACAAATAATCAACCAATATTGAAGTTGTATTGGAGTTGCATCGGAATAATTTTCAAGTAAATTCTGACAATTCTGATTCATACGTTTATTTGTTAGCTGTATTTACTGTATTGGAGTTGTATTGAAGTTGAATCGTATATTTATTGAAAAATATTTTAGACACAAAAACATGAAATCATGATGTCGTTTCAAGTACCTCTGTTGCCAGTCAGAGCCAGTTTCAAAGCAAGTAATCTATCGAGTCTACATGATCGGATTATCAAGTGGATGTGCTCACTACCGAGTGCCCTTGACATCAATATTAGACATGATATTTGCGTTAGTCAAGGGGAAGTCCTTATGTTCTTGTCAACTTGACAATGGAGAAAATATAAATTGGAGGCATTTCTTTCAAATACAATACAAACAAATAGGACGCTGCTGCTTGCTATATCGATAAACAGTCCGCGAATGAGCCGCTCGCCCGCGCGCCGATGCGCAGCTCTTTCATCGTGTGATAGCATTCGTCCGCGAGAGACGGAGGTCAGTTGGTGCCTGAACTTAGTGTAAAATCCACAAATTTAGATATAAATCGAAAACGAACAATCTCGTTATTTATTACGATTCATTCATATTTCTTTTTGGATGCGACAACGTGATCGGTGTATAAAATATTAAACTTATATTAAAACATGTATTTAATATATATATATATATATTACGTTTGCTTGTCATTCATATTAGAATTATGCATATGACTATACAGGATGTAACAAAAATGTTGGTGATCCGATTAAGGGAATAATTGGTTTCGTATTCTAATCACGAAAAAGTAAGAAAAAAAAATTTTTCACGCGAAAAAGAATTGGTTTTTGTATGGAGGGTTGACTGGCTAGGAAGATGGTTTTATACAAAAAAAAATATTTGAGACAATTTTTTTTCTATTTTTTTTAGTCAATAATAGTAATTCAATTCATTTATTCGTAAACATAGGTAATAGGACTGTTACAGTGGTGGTACAAAACATAAGAGAACACTATGTTTCGCCGATTGGCATACAAATTCAAACTTAAAACTAGGTAGTTAAGTAGGTATATAAACAGGGCCGGATTAAGCACTTCGGGGCCCCTAGGCAATGCAATTGTTGGGGCCCCTTTTAGGCAAACGTTGTATGACAAAAAAAATTGTGTCGATGGATTAAGTCAGTCAGTAAGGTATATTTAATTCTATAAAACATTTTCAATATCTTCTTTGCCCACGCGGGGCCCCTAGCCGATAATTACTAATATTTCACTCTTTGAAACATTTTCATTTCTGTGCGCACGCGGGGCCCCTAGCCGATGCGGGGCCCCTAGGCAGTTGCCTACTCTGCCTAAAGGCTAATCCGGCTCTGTATATAAATATACCAATTTGCAACTAAACATGCTGAGTTTGAAATTAAAATTAAAATTGCAAAATTGCAGTCGCAATACGATACCAAATATGTGCTTAAACGGATCACCAGTTTTTTTGTTACACACTGTATGCAGTATGGTAGGTAATAGTTTATTGGAAGTAGGTATATCGAATTAAGCTACAGAAAAGGTATGTCATAGCTAAAATATATAATTCTTCTTCTTCTTGTTAGGGGCTATATAAAGCTCCAAAGCCTATGTATCACTGCGACCATTGCGGATCTTAAATATAAATAAAACTCGTAATGTTAAAATTTGTACGTAAAGTCAATATTTCAAAGTATTTTTTTTGTCGTTACTTACGAGCATAATCTATATTATATATTTTTGAGGAATGTACTACAGATATATTAAACAGATTAAAATCGTCTGGAAGCTGTAAGAAGAGCCTGTGGAGGCAATACAAAGTATTAATCTGGTTTAAAGTTTTTCTTGTGTTGTATCTGAGGTAGGTGCCAACTGTTAATTTTTCTAGGTAAAATTTGTTGATTTTTTTTCCTATCTGATTTTAATAAACAAATGAGTAACGTTTCAAACCTTTGGTGCAGTTTTATTCACTATAGAGTGCTCTATAATATACAGTTTCATTTATGCTACCTCTATTATTTTAGGAGATATTCTAGTTTTCGTACTGACCCGTATTCTTTGACCGCGAGTGTACTTGCGAAATAAAACGAGACCAACGCCTGTAATAAACTAAATATAAATAAAATTAAATCATTAAATAATTTTAAATAATTTGATTAAATAATAATTAAATTTAAATAATTTTATTTGTATTTAGTTAAATTTATTGCACTTTGAATTTTACTATATGGTTAAGGGATAACTAGGGATTGTGGAAATCAACAATTTTATGAATTTATCATTATGTTTAAGCGGGCTGTGGTGTCGTGATTTTTGCCCAAGGTTAAAAAGAACGTGTTAAATAATTAAATAATTTCTTTATTCAGACAAACTTATAAACTAGGTTAGTTATACTGTAATAAATATCTACTTTATCTAGTTTACATAATAAATATGCCCAGAATGAGGGTTTAGTAGTGCCGACATCCAGTGTCTTAGCAAAAGACTGTCCGGTCTGTCCGCTAACGTGTTTATGATGCTGTTGGAACCACCCTGGATTCTGCTTCTGATCGAAACTCCTTTTTTTCGCGTTACTGCATGAAACCCGTCTACGTCTAGACCCGTACCGATAAATTATGAAGTTTCGATAATATTAAAGATGCTTATTATTCGCATACAGAGTTCAGGCCATCCAACTTAGCTAATAATAATAATTTGTGTCATCCTAGGTTGTTGCTTAGGTAGAAACTTAGACATATCTTTTTTTAAACATTATTCGGTAAATAGAAAATTAGAGATCAAAATTGTTTTTTCACTGTAACAGCAAAGTTGTTACTGACGCACGGACGCGTTTTGTGTCACTTTCGTCAATGGGAATACTGACGTTCAATCAGCACATATAAGTGGACTTTTACAAGCCTATATAAAATTAGAGTTGATCGATTAGGTACTGTGCTTTCTAATATATCGGTATCTATTATTTGAATAAATTTGTGCCATATTAATCAATGATATTTATTTACTTTAATTTTTTTTCTTGTATGACCCCTGTTAACAGTACAATAAAATAATAAAGTTATTAATGTTTGCATCAATATTTTTATAAAAGCGTATCGAAACAATGTTTGTGTCATTGAATGAAATTTGTGTCATTATAATCAATGGATTATTTTTAGTTTTCAGAAAGAAAACTTGTTTTGCGTAAAGGGCATGCGCGGGGAAGGGTAAGGCGCGGGCGGGGTTCATGTGCCGACCAGGCTGCCTAGCGGCTTGTTTTCTATTATTACTCTATGCAACATATAGTAATAGTAGTAATAAGTGCGACAAAGACAAACAGCGATTTTTCAGTCGCTCTTCTTTATTTTTCATAGTAAAGAAAGCAATAATATAAAACTTAAGTAAGTTAAGGATAATTAATGTAAACGTAGTCCATAAGGGACTGCAACGGCGGATCTGTGTGCCACGGTAAACCTAGTTTACCATTTAAACAGTATTTTGGCAAATTGTCACAGATAATTTGTAACTAATAAATATGTAATTTATGCATCAAGGCGGTTTGTTTACAGAGTGGCTATCGTGAAACGCGAAAATCGAAATATCGTTATCTGCCTCTCGGTTGGACTAGCAAAGGGCCGGGCTGGACTTAATAAATTTTTCATCAGTGTGATGTCATCAGTGTGATATCATCTGTTTTTATTAACTATCGCATATAACACATAAAAATAAGCAACTTTTCTTTAACACATTTTTTTTAACTCAATAATTTCGAAGTTATGGGGCCCTGAAGGTTAAGTACAATTTGGACTATTTTGGTTGGAATGGTGTCATTATGACACATACTTTATTTTGTAGAATGTGTTAAAATAAGCAAGTTTTATAAGAAACATTTTTTTACCCAAAAACATCGAAGTTACCGGACTTTGAAGATTGACTACATGGACTAATTTGGACTTAAAAAATAAAAAAGTGACGGAGTATCATTATAACGTGTACTTTTAATGATTTGTTCCGTATAGAATACGCTAAAATAAGCGTCTTTTATTTGAAAAACTTTTCCCTAAAATCAAAAATGGCCGAGATAATGGACTTTGAACTTGTACATAATTTGGACCTCGAAAAAAAATCATCGACGGGACGTCATTATAACGTGTACATTTTATGATTTTGCCGTATAGAATACGCTAAAATAAGCGTGTTTTACTTGAGAAACTTTTCTCTAAAATCAAAAATGGCCGAGACAATGGACTTTGAACTTGTATATAATTTGAACTTCAAAAAAAATACCATTGACGGGACGTTATTATAACAAGTACTTTTTATGATTATTCTGTATAGAATACGCTAAAATAAGCGTGTTTTATTTGAAAAACTATTCTCTAAAATCAAAAATTGCCGAGATAATGGACTTTGAACTTGTATATCGGGACGCCATTATAACGTGTACTTTTTATGATTTTTCCGTATAGAATACGCTAAAATAAGCATGTTTTATTTGAAAAACTTTTCTCTAAAATCAAAAATGGCTGAGATAATGGACTTTGAACTTGTATATAATTTGGACTTCGAAAAAAAACAATCGACGGGACTTCATTATAACGTGTACTTTTTATGATTATTCCGTATAGAATATGCTAAAAGAAGCGTGTTTTATTTTAAAACTTTTCTTCATAATCAAAAATGGCCGAGATATTGGACTTTGAACTTGCATATCGACACGTCATTATAACGAAAGTTTTTAATCAGTGCGTCCTACCCGTAATGACCTACGGAGCTGAGACGTGGACACTCACGGTAGGGCTGGTCCACCAGTTCAAAGTCGCTCAGCGAGCTATGGAAAGAGCTATGCTCGGAGTTTCTCTGAAGGATAAGATTCGTAACGAATACATCCGACAGAGAACCAAAGTTATCGACATAGCTCAAAGAATTAGCAAGCTGAAGTGGCAGTGGGCCGGCCATATCTCGCGAAGAACCGACAACCGCTGGGGTAAACGTGTTCTTGAGTGGAGACCGCGACTCGGCAAACGTAGTGTAGGACGCCCTCTGGCAAGGTGGGATGACGATCTGCGAAAGACTGCAGGCAGATGCTGGATGCGGCAAGCTGAAGACAGGGCGCTATGGCGCTCATTGGGGGAGGCCTATGTCCAGCAGTGGACTAAAATAGGCTGATGATGATGATGATGATGATGATTATAACGTGTACTTTTTATGATTTTTCCGTATAGAATACGCTAAAAAAAGCGTGTTTTACTCAAGTAACTTTTCTCTAAAATCAAAAATGGCCGAGATAATGGACTCTGAACTTGTATATAATTTTGACTTCGAAAAAACTACCAGCGATAGGGTATCATTATATAGCATATTTTTTATGATTTTACCGTATAGAATACGCTAAAATAAGCATGTTTTATTTGAAAAACTTTTCTCCAAAATAAAAAATGGCCGATTGGACATGAAACTTGTATATCATTTGGACTTCGAAAAAAAACCATCGACGGGACGTCATTATTATAACGTGTACTTTTTATGACATTTCGTATAGAATACGCTAAAATAAGCTTGTTTTATTTGAGAAACTTTTCTCTAAAATAAAAAATGGCCGAGATAATGGACTTTGAACTTGTATATAATTTTTATTTGAAAAAAAAAACTATCGACAGGACGTCATTATAACCTGAACTTTTTATGATTTTTCCGTATAGAATACGCTAAAATAAGCGTGTTTAATTTGAGAAACTTTTTTATAAAAAAAAAATGGCCGTGATAATGGACTTTGAACTTGTATATATGTAAAAGCGTGTTTCATTCGACAAACTTTTCTCTAAAATCAAAAATGGCCGAGATAAATGGACTTTAAACTTGTATATATTTTGGACTTCAAAATAAAACCATCGAATGGACGTCATTATAACGTGTACTTTTTATGATTATTCTGTACAGAATACGCTAAAATAAGCGTGTTTTATTTGAGAAACTTCTCTCTAAAATCAAAAATGGCCGAGATAATAGACGTTGAACATATATATAATTAGGATTTCGAAAAAATCCATCGACGGGACGTCATTATAACATGTACTTTTTATGATTTTTCCATATAGAATACGCTAAAATAAGCGTGTTTTACTTACGAAACTTTTCTCTAAAATCAAAAATGGCCGAGATAATGGTCTCTGAACTTGTATATAATTTGGACTTCGAAAAAAAACCATCGACGGAACTTCATTAAAACGTGTACTTTTTATGATTATTCCGTATAAAGTATGCTAAAATAAGTGTGTTTTATTTGAAAAACTTTTCTTTATAATCATAAATGGCCGAGATAATGGACTTTGAACTTGTATATCGAGACGTCATTATAACGTGTACTTTTTATGATTTTTCCGTTATGAATACGCTAAAATAAGCGTGTTTTACTTAAGAAACTTTTCTCTAAAATCAAAAATGGCCGAGATAATGGACTTTGAACTTGTATATTATTTGGATTTCGAAAAAAAACATCGACGGGACGTCATTATAACTTTTCTCTCAAATCAAAAATGGCCGAGATAATGGACTTTGAACTTATATATTATTTGGATTTCGAAAAAAAACCATCGACGGGATGTCATTATAACATGTACTTTCTATGAGTTTTCCATATAGAAAACGCTAAAATAAGCGTGTTTTATTTAAAAAACTTTTCTCTCAAATCAAAAATGCCCGTGATAATGGACTTTGAACTTGTATATTATATGGATTTCGAAAAAAAACCATCGACGGGACGTCATTATAACATGTCCTTTTTATGATTTTTCCATATAGAATACGCTAAAATAAGCGTGTTTTATTTTAAAAACTTTGCTCTAAAATCAAAAAACCGGCCAAGTGCGAGTCGGACTCGCGCACCGAGGGTTCCGTACAAACCTATAACAAGCAAAAGTTGTAGTATGTTTATTACTAATTTCAATTTAATACCTCTACGCGTTTACGAGGAAAAAGGTAGTAAGTTTAAAATTAAAAAAAATATTTTTGGTATGATTTTACTAAAAATGTCTACTTTTCGTAATTTTTCCTCTATCTGTGCTATATGAAGTTTCTTCGTGCCAAGTTTCAAGTTTCTGAGTTTACGCGACGTACCCTTTAGGTTTTGAGTTTCTTGCGAGTACTCAGTTTCAAAATATGCGACTTAAATTGCTATTTCTTTTGATTGGGATGACATAAAAGTTTGGTTTTGCTACATCTGAAAGGTCCTATAGCCTTGAGTATTTGACATGAATTTCAATTTAATACCTCTACGCGTTTACGAGGAAATAGGTAGTAAGTTTAAAATTTAAAAAAATATGTTTTTGTATGATTTTACTAAAAATGTCCACTTTTTGTATTTTTTCCATTGTATATGCTATATCACGTTGCCTTGTGCCAAATTTCAAGTTTCTGAGTTCACGGGAAGTACCCCGTAGGTTTTGCGAGTGCCGAAAAACTATAAAATTTGCAGCATAAACGACTGTTGAATGCGTTATCTTATAAGTTTGATTTTTTCATAGCTCCAAGGGACAAAAGACTTAAATATTTGATATAAATTTCAGCTTGATACCTCCACGCGTTCCTGAGAAAAATGGTCTTGACAGACAGACAGACAGACGGACAACAAAGTGATCCTATAAGGGTTCCGTTTTTTCCTTTCGAGGTACGGAACCCTAAAAATGGCCGAGTTAATGAACTCTGAACTTGTTCCTCCTTTTTGTAAAGGGTCGGCAACGCGCATGTGACACCTCTGGTGTTCCAGGCATCCATATGCTACTGCTTACCATCTGGCGGGCCGTATGCTTGTTTGCCACGTTGTGGTATAAAAAAAAGAAGAGTAAAATAAGAATACAATTAAACAAAATAAACGGAATAAAAACAGAATCAATACAAAATGACAAAATAAAAACAAAATACAGACGAAAAGATAAACAAAAATAAAACAAAGTTAAAAAAAAAAAGTTAGTGTCGTGGAAAAAAAAAAGTTAGTGTAATGAACTCTGAACTTGTTCCTCCTTTTTGTAAAGGGTCGGCAACGCGCATGTGACACCTCTGGTGTTCCAGGCATCCATATGCTACTGCTTACCATCTGGCGGGCCGTATGCTTGTTTGCCACGTTGTGGTATAAAAAAAAGAAGAGTAAAATAAGAATACAATTAAACAAAATAAACGGAATAAAAACAGAATCAATACAAAATGACAAAATAAAAACAAAATACAGACGAAAAGATAAACAAAAATAAAACAAAGTTAAAAAAAAAAAGTTAGTGTCGTGGAACACTCGGTTAGAACGAAGTAATATTATTTAATTTTTGACTTTTTCGTAATTTTTGTCGTTTTTGAATTTTTTGAAATTTTTGAGATATTTGAGATATTTGAGATTTTTGCGATTTTTGAGATTTTTGAGAATTTTGAGATTTTTGAGATTTTTGAGATTTTTGAGATTTTTGAGGTTTTTGAGATTTTTGAGATTTTGAGATTTTTGAAATTTTTGATATTATAGAATTTTTTTAACTTGACTTTTTTCACTTTGTCACTTCTCACTTTCACTTTCACTTGACTTTATTCTATTTTTAATTTTTTTTATTTCATTCCATTTCACATGTTTCTCAATGCTTTTTCGTGACGGTCACGTGACTTTTTTTCGCCTAGCCCCCCATCCGCGAACCGTCCGATAAGGAACTTCGTTCCAATAAAACAGAACTAAATAAAATTATTACGTTGCGTTTTCTACCCATAATTCACGATGCTTGAAATCTTCGAAAATGTACTCAACAGTCTAGTCAAAACACAAACAAAGCGGCTACCGCTCAAAAAGGTACGTATTGGCGAGACACGCACGAGTTCATTGCCCTACTCGCCGGCTTCCCGCGACTCGCTCCTCCACTCAGTTCCTTTGTCGAGTATGTCAGCTTTATCACCCCGCGCGCGCCTCCGTGAGCAAGTACCTACATCGACAGCTAAGATGCCAGCGCCTGGTTGACCAATGGATTAGCTTGTTAAGAAGCGAGCCGGGGGTCTACTTCTAGTGGTCATTACAGAAGTAAGCCGAACAGGCGTACCATCAAGGTCACGCTATAGTTAAGAAGATTTCCTCTGAACGCAAATATTGTTTCTGTTTAATTTTAGACGAAATATCATTGATGAAAGTGACACAAATTGAAATATCTACTTTAAAATCCCTTTTTGATTATTAGAATGTGAACTCTGATGACTTTAATAATTTATTAAAACGATAACAGCCTAAAAATACGAAATTACCAAGAAACTTAAATTTTCATTGCTTAATTTGACACATATTGATTTTATTGACATATTTTGAGGTGATGATATAGTTAATCCTTATTTTATGAACTCTAATTTTTTATACGTAGTTTTTTAGCGTTGTCATACTATATAAAATTGCACTCGACGTAAATGACACAAACTAGTTTTGTACAACAATAAAACTGTTCTAAATACAAAACAGTTATATTTTCTAACTCTAATATTCTTTTACTCAAGTTATGGCAAGCTAAAAAAGTTAACCTCAAATTATTGAATTACAAAAAAAGCACCAATTGAATATGACACAAAACGCACTGAAAGATTCTCATGTACACACTGTATTTCCAACTTCAATAATAAGTGACTTTAGAATTTTCGAAACTTAACCCTCAAAATATTGCCAACGAGACGGGACTAGTCGGCGTCGGCGAACATGCCACACGCGCTGCAGCATCTAGGGGGTCTCATCAGAATTATAGAGGACTATAATGTAAGTCGTTGAGTGTTTTTTGAGTGGAACTAACACACAGGCCGCTAGTGTAAAACGATTGACAGAAGGACATGAAGAAGGTTATTTTTACATCTCCTGTGAAATTTGCGAACCTGTGAGCCAGCATATTCCCGCGAATCGCCAATGCCCTACGTTCCCTCTCTATATCACAATCGTCTTTTAGGTCATTTGTGATAATGTGACCTAGATTTTTGAAACTGTTAGCCACTTCCATTCATTTCCATTTAGTTTAATGGGCGGCACATAACATGAGGACTTGCCACGCACAGTGTAAACTATTACTTGAGTTTAAGACAGTTGTACTTTAGACGATGTGCTTTAGAATAGTTCTCAGATGTGCGACGCACACTGATGACTCCTAAGCACGCTGATTAACGGACTCAGGAACACCATATCATCCGCGTAACTAATGCACATGTACACACAGCTAAGACAAAAAAGGCAGCTAAGGTTAAGGCTAGTTCTAAAAACCCTTAAATAAATTTAGATTTTATTTTAGATACACATGCTAAATTTACCATGTGTGTGTACTGTGCGTATACTATACCTATATGAATATGCAAATTTAAACAAACATGATTCGCCTATGGAACGCCATCTTTACTGCGGACTTTTACGATCGCCATTACCGTACCTTCGTAAATTAAACGGAATCGCCTTACATTCGAATACGATCCATATACCTTGTTGACATTTGAAGGTAAGCATATAAAGAGTCGATATCGAATCCCGCGAGTAAATGAAACATAATGAAAATATATTACAGCCCTCGTAAACGACTGGCACTGTCGAATAAATATTATTCAAATATTAGAGGTACCATCGAGTTCAAGAAATCGTAAAATTTATAACTATACTCATACAGACCGTGTGGAATGGGAAAGGTCTGAAATCGAGTCGAAAAGCACTAGAAAGTAATGAAAGCGTTAAGGGTCCTTCAACGGATCGTTTTGTCCTTCCAAATGGTACGTTCTCTTTGAATTTCTATTGACGTTAAGTTAATGAGAAGGTTGTCGTTTGATACCTATTTAGATAGACTCACATTTGAAGCGTTTGGTTTTAAGGATAGGTATAAGGGTAGGCATAAGGTACTATATCGTGCGTGCGTTGTCATGCCAAAATACTATTAGTAGACCACATCTACACGGTTAGCACAAGTGTGCAGTGACAGTATCTCGCGGGCGAGATAGACATCTGTCACTTTATAACTGTACACTTTACATCAGAAACTGTCGCAAGCGAGAAACAGTCGCGGCATACTTGTGCTAACCCTGCTAAATTTGTTATTAACGATTACCGATTTTTCAACTCCGACTAGGTACCTAGTATAATAAATAAAAGTATATTCTTCACATACTCTTTTATTACACCAATTAATTATATTGTGGTATTATTAGATCCCATGTTAGACGTCGCTAATGTTCTTGTTCTAATGTTTTCAACAAAAATAATATGATGGATTGGATTTATTTCTATAGGTACTAAAGAATGAGATGAAAATAGAATATTCTGGCAATCATATATCTATAAGTGGTGTTGTTTAGAACTAGTTATGTCAGCAAACACACTTGGAAAATTTTGACGAAAGTAGGATTATATTTGCCTAAAAAATGCCAACGGGCGACGGGCCAAATGCCAACGGTTATTTTAAAATTAGAAAAGAATTAATATTTGAATTATTGTACTCTTTTGAAAAGCGTCAAGCTATCTATGTACTTTTTTCTACTCCAGCACTTCTATATGCCAATTAAATGACTGATAGTGGTATCTAAAACTACATAATTTAAGTGAAGGCGCTAAAGTCTATTTGTCTATAGGTACTTTCTATAACTGCTAGCAGTCACACAAAACATATTGTGCAACTGTTTTTGTTTTTTTAATACACTGACTTCCAGGTGCCATGTCTAAAAAGGGTTCGTTCTTGTTTACAATATAAATTATATTTTTATACTTGAAATTATTTTTGCACAAACTATGATAAAAACATTATCATGTCTTTTTTAAAGTATTAATATCTTAAATAATTTAGTTTTCATATTTATGAAAAGCATAATAGTAGTATGTTATTCAATCAAATACAAACACTGAAAACATTGAAAAAATAATCAACCCAGCCGGACTTGGCGGGGGGGGGGGGGGGGGTTTGATTGAATAACATACTATTGTACGAGTGGAATGCCCCACTTTAAAAAAAATCATGTAAAATAATTATGAGCATAATAGTACTTTAATGTAAGCTTTTGCATTGAGAGTTACTTGAACGAAGCCATATTTTTTTGCAATTAAAAACCAACTCGTGGTCTGTCTATGACATTTAGTCAAAAAGTTAATATTTAAAAAGTTTCAACACAATGTACGGCTTAATTTTTGTATTTAAACTCGTATATTATGTTAATATCAAGAAGTTTATGTTAATTTTCATAAAATAAGTGACAAGAAAACTTCACAGTGAATATCCGAAGACTTCGGCACAAAAGTAAGTTATTAGTTGATAGATAAATCTTAAAACAAAATTGATTTATGTACTCGTGATACTTAAGAACTTTAAAATTATTTATTAATTACGTTCTTGCTACTGTCGTAGAAAAAGTTTCGTGTGCAACGGTACATAATTAGGTCTTAAAATTCTCGGGTCTGTTATTACAAAATTCGGCTTCGCCTCATTTTGTAACTTCGACCCTCGAATCTTAAGAACCCTTATTATGTACCTGTTGCACAAAATACTATTGTTTAATACCACAACGGTGGTAAACAAGCATACAGCCCGCTTGATGGTAAGCAACTACCGTTGCCGATGGACGTCTGCAACTCAGTGTCACATGCGCAACTTTTTTTAAATAGCAGGAAATTGTGAATCGGGTCAGATTTTGCATCCTTGACTTGATCTTCAAAAGGTAGTCTGTAAGAATCTATTTTGATTTGAATAAAATATTTTAAGTGTGAGTTTCAAATGGATGACGGGGCATCAAGATGGGGTTAGGCATGTAAAGTTCGTCCGGCGCCGCCGGCTTAAGGAAAAATGCTCCATACTTAAAATATGGCGCATTTATCCTTAAGCCGCCGGACAAACTATACTTATGCATATTTTTGAAATCGACCTAAATAGACAAACTAGCTTAGTCGCTTGTATTACTAATATATCGTTAATATGTACACACCCATTAAGACCAGGTGAATATAACTTGTACGCGTTCCAAGGCACAAACTAATCCAAATGATTGATCAAGAGTGCCTGGTGATCCATCAACCACATCGCAGTCTATGTCTACCGATTAATAAGCATAGAATGTATAGGTACATAGCAACGCTGAGCCGCACTTAATTAATTTATGGATATGGATACCTACTCGATGTAATTGGAACGTACGGATCGGTTCTAGGCAGTGAACGATAACATTATAGAAATTGAGTAGCTCTGAAAAATTATCCTACATTATTGTAGGCGTGCATATGACATAGGAGGCGGCGCATTTAAGAGGCTGACAACACCCGATGACCTTCAAATTTACTTTACTTATATAGTTCTTTAGCTGTAACTACTTGTTTTTGTGAAATCCGATACACGATTGGACGAAAGTGGCTCGATAGAAAATAATTCCAAAGATACATCTTAAAATCAGCTTTAACCTTTTGACCGCCAAGCATTGAACAAAAATGACGCACCACCGACGCCACGTAATCGCGTTTTGTCAAGCGAAATTGAACTTTGCGGAAGCCCGCGTAGGTCCCTAATGCATTACAAAGCCTGTCGGCTGTAGCTGTTGTTGGCGTCCATGGCACAACTTTTTAATGTCGGCCACAGCCGACTGTGGCGGTCAATAGGTTAAACAAGTGTATGTCTTTAGTTTCTTGACTTATACGTCTGTAATTAAGGACAAAATTCCACCACACTAAACTAAAATCTTCATTATGTTATTATTTATATTTCTCAAACAATGCGTAGTTTTTTTAAATCACCATTTTGCAAAATTTGTAATGTACTCCCATACTAATCGTAACACAGTGTTTCTCTTTCACTCGCGCTGAAAAATATAGGGATGGAATTTAGCTGTTGTCAGCCCCTTAAGCTATGTTGCTTATGCATAGTAGTTTAACCGCGCATGAGGTTTGACGTATAAAGTTTTATTTTAACCTAACTTTGATTGAATTTTCACCACTTTTTTAAATAGCAGGAAATTGTGAATTATGTTATATTCTGCACTTATTGATTAAGATAATAATAATAAAAAATACTCTTTATTGCACACCTCATACAGTTACAAGCACAAATTTTACAATTAGATAAATTTAGGTAGAGGTAACAACAGGCGGTCTTATCGCTAATGAGCGATTTCTTCAAGACAACCTTTGGGTAGTGGAGACTAGAGAAAAACAATAAGCAGTAGGTGGTGCATAGAAACAAAAGAGACGAAACAGATAACACAGCACATTCAAATGAATATACATACTTAAATAAATACAAAATCAACATACATATACGTACATATATACATATATAATACACACAATAAGAAACAACAGTGTCAACTTAAAAACCTAAGGAAGAGATAAATAGTATTCCTTAAGTTGCGATTTAAAGCTACCAATAGATTGCGCGCGTTTTATGTTGAGAGGGAGAGAATTCCACAAACGAACGGCCTGGAACGTAAATGAGCAATTATAAAATTTGGAAGATGAAGATGGCACTTTTATGAGCAATTTTTGAGAGGATCTAATAGAATTAAGATAAGAGAAACGCTCTTTGAGGTAGCGGGGAGTTGCAGGGTTAAAAAGTATAGAAAAGAGTAAAGAAAGTATGTGAGAGTTACGGCGGTGACGGATAGGGAGCCATTTGAGTTGAGAACGAAAACTAGAAACATGGTCGAATTTGCGTAATCTGAAAATGAACCGAATGCAGGCATTTTGAATACGCCCAAGCTTATTAAGTTGGTCCTCGGTTAGGTCTAAATAGGAGATATCTGCATAATCAAGAATGGGGAGAAGTAACGACTGAGCAAGCGCAATTTTAGTAGCAATTGGCAGGAAATTCCGGAGCCGTCTGAGAGACCCTATGGCAGCAAACATCTTCCTGCTCACTTCACTCACCTGAGGCACCCATGATAGACAACGATCCATGATTACGCCAAGATTTTTCACTTGGTTGGAAAAAGGAATTTGGATACCATCGAAGACTATCGGAGGGAGCCTGAGAAAGTCAATTTTGGAGATTTGTTTAGCGCTACCCATCACAATTACCTGTGACTTTAGGGGGTTTACTTTTAAACCGTAATTTTGACTCCAATTTGATATGCGGAGCAGATCAAGATTCGTGGCTTCTATAACTGAATTGAGATCGCTATGCATACCCTGCGAATATATTTGAAGGTCGTCGGCATAGAGGTGATACGAAGAGGAGAGATCAAGAGTTATGGAATTAATGAAGATAGAAAATAAAAGAGGAGACAGCACACCACCCAAGCATGCAAGATATTGCATGCTTGACCTTCAAAAGGTATTCTGTAAGAATCTATTTTGATTTGAATTAGTTTAACTATACCTCCCACACGACTTTTTATTTAATAAGTAGTTTTGCTGTATATAGAGTTAGCAATCTATTACTTACTCATTTATCTATGAAATGGGTGACAGGTTAACGAGAAAGGGGTCAGGGGAATATCAGGACCGTTTTGGTGAGCCATGTTGGTACTAAGGACGCCGTCCATATTTTATTTGGTCGTAGGTTTTAGACGTCAGTCATATCATTGCGGAGTTATTAGTTTGCGACTTGATTAAACATTCGTCTGCTTGAGTTGGTGCTATTTGCATACTTCGTTATTGGGAGAAATGTCGCTATTGTTTTAGAACTGAACTTTGTGTATATAAAATTGAACATGTTTACAGATTGTAAATTTGATAGTTACTAGTCGCCTTTTAGTGATATAATAACCCATCAGAAACATAAATGTGAAAGGCTGCCAAGTTCGATACTATGGGAATGCTTCGCCTATAAAAGAAGTGAGATCTGAATAAGTACCAAGTTCCATAAAAATACCTCAAATCATAAATAGTTATAGGAACGCACACTTGATTTCCAGCAGTTTTTAAGGTACATTTTGAATAAGTATCACGTTACATAGAAATACCTAAAATTATAATAGTCAGAGAAACGCACACCGGTTTTTTTAGCAGTTTCCTGATAACATTTATTATTTTCAGTACTTTTTAATGATGTTACTTGGCAAGTTTTCTCACACCACACACCTTTTCAATGCAATGAATCGACACCTTTGGACTGCAATATGTCAAGTATATAATTTTCTATTAAAACTTGCCAAGTTACATCATTAAAAAGTACTGAAAATAATAAATGTTATCAGGAAACTGCTAAAAAAACCGGTGTGCGTTTCTCTGACTATTATAATTTTAGGTATTTCTATGTAACGTGATACTTATTCAAAATGTACCTTAAAAACTGCTGGAAATCAAGTGTGCATTCCTATAACTATTTATGATTTAAGGTATTTTTATGGAACTTGGTACTTATTCAGATCTCACTTCTTTTATAGGCGAAGCATTCCCATAGTATCGAACTTGGCAGCCTTTCACATTTATGTTTCTGATGGGATTTCATTTATTTTTGTTAGGTGTAGGTTCTGTATTATTTTTTTATCACTTTTGCTTTAGGAAATGTCTCATTCCACATAGGTATGTACTTTATACTATAACCCTTTATACTAAGCGTCTAATTCTATTTTACTATTTATTTATAGGTGATTTTTACAAATAAACTAGCTCCCTACACCTATAAAATGCACCTACTTACATATAATTACATACATCAATAACGTACTTTATTCTGTTTGTAAGTACGCTACCTACATAGATAATTAATAACTTGGTAATAGGCCACCAATTATAATACCTACTGGTAGGTAGGCCTACCAGTAGGAATTATAATTGGTTGCCTATTATGTAGCCCTAGAAGTGCACCATCCCATCTCATCCCGTGGCGTATCGGAGGGTGAGATGGGCAGTAGTATATGTAATTCCATCTTAGAGTATATATGATTTCCATGTTCTTGAATCTGCGATTTTATTAGTTGTAAAATTAGAAATTATTTAGACTATGCGAGAAAAAATAGTCTTTTCATTTTTGTTTGACTGATTTAGCGCACCTAGTGTACCTAGTGACCTGCTTTGCACTTCGTAAATCGTGGGTTCGGTTCCCGCAACAGACACACACAGAGTGGTGAACAATTTTATTGTTCTTGTCTTTAAGACAAACATGTATTGTCTTAAATTGGTATGTATCTAAATTTAAATAAGTCTTATCTCATTTCCACTCCATACCTACTTATAGTAGAACAAAATTACACATTCGTTGTTTTCGAAACTGACTCACACTTGGCCGTTTTCAGATTTTTACTTTATTTCCACCTAAAGACAAACCTTCGAGCCAAATTTCAGGTCGGTACGACCATTGGAAGATAGACCCATTTAGTTCATTATGACTTCATAGTAGAACAAAGTTACACCTTCGCTATTTTTAAAACTGACTCACACTTGGCCGTTTTCAGATTTTTCCCTTTACTTTGACCTTAAGACCTATCTCCATGCCAAATTTCAAGTCAGTACGACCATTGGAAGTGGTCTAGGTTTTTGATGAGTCAGTGAGTCAGTGAGTGAGTGTATAGTAAAAATAGCGATTTTCTGACGTCAATATCTCAAGAACTGCTATAGGTAGAATAATGAAATTTTGTATTCTAGACAATTAAGGGGATGTCAATAGATACTCGAAATTTCATATGCGTAGATAAAATATGTTTTGAGTTATAGGGTGGTCGAAATTGGCCCGAAATGGTTCGTGTAATATAACCCACGGCCGGTGTGTCGCTTTTTTTTGCTCGAACTTGGCGGACACACTGCCGTGTGTCTAGATACCGCGTTGAAACCGAACCTGATCCCTTACCCCAAGTTACTCTCTCGGTTGCAAGGTCAGATGGTAGTCACATTTGTAAAAAAAACTAGTGCCCAGTTACTTAAACTACTGGGATTAGGATGCCATGTGGATCCCAGGTTTTAATAAGACGATGCCTAAACCGGGATTACTGTTCGAATCCATCCTCACATTATATGAATACCTTCATAGGTATTCATATGAAATATCCAATCCTTTATTTTATTAGAGCATACATTGATCACATTTCTAACTAAAGACTTAGTGTCTACGCCAATTCCTGGGACTAGGTTGCCGAGCGGACCCCAGGCTCAATAGTGCAAAAAGCTGGGCCGACCGCTAGAAGGAAGAAGATACTTTGATTACAGTTCTGTTAGTCTTGCCCTGTCTGTAAAGTTTTTAGTTTTAATCCAATAATATTAGTTAGTTAGGCTTGCATCGTTCCCTTAACATCTAAGTTCAGGGGACTTAGCCAAGATGACAATCGTTGTAGAAAACGAATCGAAACGCTATCCGTCTCTCTATTGCACTAATATGGAAGAGTGATAGAGAGGCCGATATCGTTTCGTTTCGCTTTATACAAACGATTGTCATCTTGGCTAAGCCCCTAGATGTGCCGCGCCTTCATCAAAACATTAAAGTTACTTAAGTTGTTTGAGAAATTAATTGAAGCGTCGTGTCCTCGTATTTCTGACATGTAAAAAAATATTTAGTTATTCATTCAAAAACCCGGCCAAATTGAGTCGTTTTAAATAGGCCCTTTGTTGACAAATTCAATTTCACACTAACACATTTCGATTACGTGTCTAACAGATGCTATTAATTGCGCCATTTCGTTTAGCTTCACCTAAATGAATAGAGTAATTAATTCGCCTAACGAACTACAAATGGACTTTTCGCATGACTATTTGCTTTAGACCGTTTTATTATAAAAATAATAGTATTTTATTAAATAAATACGGAGCCGACTTGTTTTTAACAATTGCCTTTGCGTCTTATAATTCTTTTGAAACTAATTTAATTTTCTTTATGTAGCTGAAATGACTTTAGGTATACTTTTTTGAGTTGATTAAGTTTAGTGGAATTTCAGGTAAAATTTGAGATATTGAGACTGGTCAATGGAGTGCCTCTCGATAATTGTTAACATGGCTGGTATTTAGATGCAAGATATGATTCTCCATTATGATTTTAAGGGTCTTTAAATCCCGGTCTTTTGATATAGATCTAACACGCAGAGGCCCTTTGGTTAGCTATTTAATACACCTTCTAGAACATGGGTTCTAATAATGGTATTATTATTATGATTTATTTTGTACCAAAATGATAACAAAAGGTATAAACATCTACGTTTCGTTGTACATAAGTTTATGGAACTTTTTCGTAAAATGTATATTTTAGAATACTTGGCCATTACTTTCACTTCCTGTTTTGGGACGGAGAAAGAGGCTTAATTAGGCTATCAATCCCAATAGCGTAGATCAATAATAACAACTGTAAATATTCTTAATCACAGTAACTCAGTGGTCCTTGATTGTCTCCCGATTTGTATGAAAATAAGGCATATACCACTGCGTTACCATCTTTTTACATTAATCAATATTATAGGTAATCTATGAATTTTGGTTAACAAATTCCTATTATTTGCTTCAGGTACAATTTGTGAATACTATGTTATACACGAAATTCAATGTCTATCATACTTTTTTCTGGCAATAGATGGTCATGAAAATGTTGAATGAGCCAAAAAGGTGTTTCAAAGATAGAATTAGCCTTCTGCTTGAGGTACGCAATTTAGTATGTACTGATATTTGATCTTACGTCTTCTATATTTTTAATTATATGTGATATACTAGTCAGAATACTGTAAGTGAAGAGCATTGTAAGTAAACGGTTTGTGTAAAATATTCTATTTACTCCACATACAAATTTAAAATATTCCCGATATAGGTGCGTCTCCAATTGCCTACTACCTTATTTATCAACCAACGAACACAGTCAATGAATAAGTAAGCAAAAAAGATATATAACCGACTCCACAGCAATCCTTCAAGATTTTCACGGATTTTTCGTAGTGTAAATGTTCCGGCGTGATGCAAGTCACGTCCTGAGCGGGCTGAACACGTCCGCTAAAGGGTGGAAGAGAATTTGGTCCTGTAATGGTCGTCATCAGACCTTCTTCCTTGGACCTTGATCACTTCATTATGATTCACGCCGCGATGTTTTAATACGTTATTGGGTGGGCGCTGATTAGGAACTAAAGGTCCGGTATTATCTTAATAACTTTTTGTAAGGGACTACTTATAAAGTACCTATCTTTGTTAAAGATATGTAGATTGAATAAATTAACTGTAATGGCCTGTTTAAACATTGATGAGTGTTTAGTGCGAAATCATATATTTGTTACTACTTAAACACAAGTAGAAAATGTATGAACTCGCACTAAACACTTATCAATTTGTAAACAGGTCCTTAAACGCAAGTGACATTAATTTCGTTAATTGAATAAAAAGAAAATCATTACAATACGCCGATCGATTTTTATACACTTCTTGGTTTGTTATATTATACCACGCTTGTTGCTAAAGAGTAGCTTTGAGCCCGTCAGATCTTAAGAGTTAAGCATAATAGTTAAATCAGGTTTAATTAATAATAATACATTTTAATTTCTGGTTCCGTCCGAAGGTAGATTGTATTTCTATCTTTTTGTTTCATCGAACAGAGGCTGTTAATACTCGTATAATCGCTTCACTCGTACATAGTCCTCAGACGTTTAGCGTTCATAACGTTTCTGAAATCTTCCTAAAGATAACAATGTCACGAGTTTATTTCACCCAACTCATTAGAAATCTAACAATCATAACATGACAATGCTCTCGCGATTCTTGACTTTCTGAAGCGTTCTTCACGTGCGAAGAGCAAAATATAAGGTCATTCAATTCATTCCAGCAAAAAGGTCAACATGTTATTTCATTCATTTAACTTTTACATCAATAGGCTTATATACTAGTCAAAATATTAAAACGAAATAAATGGAGAAAAAAATAAGAATTACGCTACAAAACTAATTACACGAATAAATAAAAAAAATATTGAATTTAACAAAGATGACACACCAAATTAATTTTATTTCACAACACTAAAACCTTCAAAATTATAATCAAATTAGAACTAAAAATTCATACTTACACTTAATCAATCATTGATTAACATAAAAACATAATCAATCACATCACTGTATAACTGCCTATACTCTACAGTCAGAGAACAGTAAAGTACATATTTAAGTACGTTTTAGCAGAA
This sequence comes from Pammene aurita, assembly GCA_947086415.1. Taxonomy (NCBI): domain Eukaryota; kingdom Metazoa; phylum Arthropoda; class Insecta; order Lepidoptera; family Tortricidae; genus Pammene; species Pammene aurita. Next base: position 15,825,566 of record OX352305.1, on the reverse strand, counting down.
ACTCCATGAAGTATGTTTGTATAGCCGTGACCAGCGGAGCTCTAAGCCAGGGATGTAACAGATGTGGTTTTATCGGAACCGAAAGCGGAGTCGGATGTTTCAAATTTAGTTTATCGGAACCAGAAACGGAATCGGAACCAAAAACGGAAGCGGAGCCAGAATCGGAGCCCGAGTGATAGGTGGACGTGATGTTAGGGGTAGGTCTATGCTGAGTCTATTGACAGGTATAAACCTGTTTGTTTTTGATGTACGCCGCTCATTTCCCCCGTTGCATTGCTATGACATCCGATATAACTTCTGTTTTGAAAATAACAGAACCGGAACCGAAGCAGATGTTTAAAACCAATCGGAAGTTCCGACTTAACGGAACCGGAACCGGAGCTCTGTAACATCCCTGCTCTTAGCAACTCTAGCAAGCACGTTGGTGCGTGCGGTCGGGCGCACGCGCAGGTGGTGGTGGTGGCGCGGTGTGCCTCGCCGCGGCCTGCGCAGCACCATCAGCCACCAGCCCCACCAGGGAGCTCAACACTTTCCCCATACCCCCTAACACTCTAAATCTAAAACCTAAGGTTAACGGAAGAGATCCCTTAAAGGGATAAGTTCGCCTTTGGGTAAGTACAAATTTCCTATTATTGTATTGTTTTTGACTGGTTTTTGTACAATAAAGAGTTTTTACATTACATTACATTACATCTCATCTCATTACAAGGGGGGTTCCCCTAACACTCCCGAGTAGCTCCCGCGCCGTACCTAGCCTAGGGCACTTAACGATAGATAGATAGATGAGAGTCAGTTATAAATAAACCGGCATAAAAGTCCGCTGAGTTCTAATCTGTATTTCATCCGTGTTTCTCTTAATTGCCCTGAAACCCCTCTCTCCTCTGAGCTAACTAGGATACTCTAGGTCTCTTCAGGACACAGAGAACCTCCTATGGAGTAATAATCTTGCTCATTTTGTTCGCGGCCCGAGTCACCAAGTCTTGCGGAAGACGTGAGGGGCGGGTGGGTGATAGCGGCGCTGCGATTGGTTGATTCAAGGACCGCGCGCTATCACCACGCTATCACGTAGTTGCGTAGTAATGGGACATGTGTACTACAAGTAAACGGTACTGTACCGTACCGAACCGTAATTTGTTGTTGTTAATTGAGGTATTTACTGTTTACTAAATTGGTAACAAATAACAATAATGCAATATGTATTTTCCTACTTTAAAAAAATACCAATAAATTTTACCTAGTCGCCTTATACACTAATAAGAAAAATACCTTATCTGTGCATTGAAAGTACTTTTAGAAGCAACGCTCATGTGACTCCACTTAAAAATCTGAAAGCAACTCCCATGTGACACCCATTGAAAGTGTCTTCTAGAAGCAACGCTCATGTGACACCCATTAATAGTTCCTTAAAGCCACTCCTATATGACACCTATTGAAAGCGCCTTATAGAAGCAACGCTCATGTGAGACACCCATTGAACTTGTCTCATAGAAGCAACGCTCATGTGACACCAAATAAAAGTTCCTTAAAACAACTCTCATGTGACACCCATTGAAAGTATCTTATAGAAGCAACGCTCTTGTGGCACTCTTAATACCTATATTTATTATAACTATATGAAAAAAAACTACCGACGGAATAAATCTTTAAATTCTACCAACTACTCGAACTAACGGAAAAAAAGAAAATAAAACAAAGATCTCCTGTTTTCCATTGTCTTTAGTAAACTTGGTAAGTCGAAAGTACGTGGTGCCGGTACACATCATCTGCACATCACTATCGTACACGTGCTTGCTTAAGAAACGAATAGCACATTACATTCTTAACATGACAAAAAGAGACGGGCATACTAACTACTTCTCAATTGACTTATTCAAAATGAACTCCGCTGGCTAGAAACATATTTCAGTAAAAAAATTATTTTGAAGTAAAAGTGGAATGTATTTCCAACGCTTTTGATTCTTAAAGTTTAGAAACATTTGCCACATCACCTTACACTACAATATGCCAGGATTTTGAATAGTTTTCATACGTATTTAATTTTTTTTCTTGCATACACACACACTACGTGCAGGTCTAAAACATGGTCGCAACTGAACGGCACGGCGGACGCCCGCGCAATTTATTAGTCGTTTTACTCCAACGAGCGGTGACCCCAAGTCGCCTTGTAAGGCTTATCTAGTGGTTACCTTATCTGTGCTTCACGACTATAATACATATAATATTATTACGCTTCACGTGTATCACTGGAATAATCACATTACACGTGCACTAATTATATAGGGAGGCAGCAGTGGAGGAGATAAATTATAACAAGATGACGAATGAAAGAGAGATTTAACTAAAATATAAAAATTACATCTAGATCTTAACCTGAGGTGTTGTCCTAAGACCCGATGTTAGATGTCAAAAGGCTCAGAGTGAGCGTGCACTCTCGTTTTATCAAAGCGATCGAACCGATTGCTAAATATCGATGATGCGCGGCGCGGGCGGCTGCAACGTAACGTGGTGACGTAGACGCATAGGCAGGCGTGATGCAGTGCTGATGACGCGACGTTGTGACGTAGCCATGCTGTGGTGCAGTGTGCGAGGTGCGTATATAACACCTCCCTAAGTAGAGCAACTATTTGCTAGGTTTAGTGCAAATGTTGCGGCTTTCTGTAGTTCTATATTTTCCGGTTCCGGACCGGGTCCGGGATCCGGACATCTGGCAGCTGTAAAGTAGTGGAGGTCAAAGAATGCAAACCACTTTAAGAATACAAATCCTAGAGTTCTGGGTTAGTAGTCTGGTAGTGCGGTATTATGAGAAATTGTATAAATAAATAGATTATATATCATTGCGAAAACTTTCTGATGGGAGAAAATAGTCCAAAATGACGTATAATGTAATTCATAGTTTGTCGCCTACTGTTTCTGTTTCCGAAATAATACACAATATTTTTTGTTCTAATGTTAAAATATAGGCCCCGTCCTCTATAAATGAGACAACTTCGGCAGTTTTACTTAACGAAGCATGTAAATAACTATAATTTTAAATCAAAATGTACTACCTAAATATGGTATCCAGTATCTACATGTATTGGAGCCACGGGTGTTAAAATTATCTAATTTCCTATCAATCGGCTTCTATATTTTTAGTGTCGTAGGAAGCGTTCTATTCATGAACACATTTTCTCATAAAGGTCTTGAAGACTCTAATCCACCGAAACCATCCTTAAGGTACGTAATAATACCTACATAGCTAATTTAAGTCCATTTTAGTAGCCGGTTTGGATTTAAGACTAATATCATATTTTTAATTCAAGACAGTAATCTGAAAGCTGCTGCCCCACATTGTAAATTACTTTGTATGGAGACAACTGTCAGATAACTGTCTTGAATTAAAAATACGATATTAGTAAAAAAAAAATCCTCAATTTATTTTTGAGCCTACCATTTATAAATGGTTACAGTACTATTTAAAATATACTAAACGAACATTATAATCCTGTAAAAAAATAAGACCCTTTTCTGCGGCTGGTTTTGATTATAAGACCATCGATTTTTGTGTGTTTATCACAGATATTTCCCGAGTTCTGGATGTTTTCTATGAATTTAAGTATTTATCTATGTCTAACTATATATATATATATCTCTCGTCGTGTAGTACCCACATCATAAGCCTTATTGAGCTTACTCATGGACCAGGTCGATTTGTGTAAGAATATTTAAGACCATTTTTTTAAAAACGGTTTGATTATTCTGAAAATACCAACATATTATTAATTCCTTAAATAAAATTATTTTAATGGCAAATACATATTTAGATATTAATATTTAAAGTCTTAAATTCTAAGTCCTAAAGATTTGTATTAAGTCATAATTATTTTTACATGTTTTTAAAGTGGGGCATTCCACTCATACAATACAAACATTGAAAACATTGAAAAAATAATCAACCCAACAGGACTTGAACCTGCATCGATACGACTTGCCGGGGCTCGATCCCTTTACCAATTAAGCTATGGGTCAAGTTATGGGTTGATAAGTGATGGGGCCCTCTATATTTCCGTTGTGACACTTGCGATAGTGTCGGCGGGAAGGGTATCTAACTCTAGTAGTTAGTACCTAGATGTCGCTTACGGCTGCTGTAAAGCCGAAGTAGATCGTAGATAGTAGAAATGAAAAAAGATGATTGAAGGCATTGACAATTTCCTCAACTTAGTAACTTGACCCATAGCCTAATTGGTAAAGCGATCGAGCCCCGGCAAGGCGTATCGATACAGGTTGAAGTCCTGTTGGGTTGATTATTTTTGCAATGTTTTCAATGTTTGTATTTGATTTAATAACAATGTATTGTATTAAGTCGTTAAATTGATAAAATTTTCGTAAAAGTATTGCGGTAGTGGGAGTCCTACAGCACATTTTACTTAATTTTAAGCTGTATTGCACAAAATACTTCCTACTGGGTAAAACAAATATGCGTCTAAGGTGGTTTAAGTGCTTTATGTAAAAATACGGCTTTTCGTGAACAAGAGATTTCCTTCAGCATGATTATTCGTTAGGACCCAAGGGTAGATTTGAGAAGTGGAGTCACCAAGATTTTTGATGTAAAATCTTAGGAGGGGGGGGGGGGGGAGGCTCTCAACTATATCTTGATATCTACATCAGTGAAGCTACTAGGCCAAGTTTGGTGTCGTTTTCGTATAAATCAGGGATGCCCAATTCATTTATGGTATAATTTTGACACCATTCCGAAGCAAAAACATGTAAAATAAAAAAATACTTATTTTGAAATTCCCTATTTCACAAGGAAAACATCCATAACTTATAAATAATTATGAATCTTGAAAAAATAAAAGCAAATCCTAAGCGCCTACCGGGTGTTTAATTTGCTATTTGAAGTGCACCATACCGTGTGGCAAGTATTTGGAGCGGTAGGTAGGCTTAAAGATAAATTACATAATGTAATTTTAGTGTATTTTCAAATTGACGCAATATATCAACTTTAAGAAAAGTATTTTTTTTTTTCAAAACGTATAGATTATTTACAATTCGGCTAAGTTCATGTTTATTAAGTAAACAATCAAGCCAACGTTCAATACAAATACAAAAACAAAATTATTTATTTGCATGAACACGGTACAATAAAATGTACAAGTTCAATGTACAAGTTTACCAAAATATATATTTTTATTTTTGTGTCGTAACCTAGCAAAGCGCGTTGCCCCAGGTTTTGTTTTGGAAGTCTTATTATAACGCTTCATAATTAGTATCATACTAAAGTCATCTGCTAAGTTTTCCTATCGTAAAAGATAATAAGTGTCCTAAAAGTTGATTCACGCACATACCTACTAGCGACCATTTAGGACCTTTAAGATTTATGTTTTCTCGATCTCCAAGATATCCTCTACAAAGCTAAATGGAAGCCAACGGGTAGGAATTTTGATAAATTTATAGTATGGCCGGCTCCAGTACAAAAACAAAATTCACACGAAAGTATGCGAAACTTAATTAGTAAATAACATTAATTTATTTATTTATAGAATAACATTTAGATTTATTTGCACGGGTAATTGATTATATATATACATATATACTCGTACCTACCTAATCTACAATCCATCGAAACAACTCTTAAGAAGTTATTCAGACATATTTCCTTTCATTTCTACCTATATAAATAAGTGACTTCTAGTCTACAACAGGCCAACCGCGAATTTCGAATATCAACATTTCGTTATGTCCGTTTTCATCGCTCTTGCATATTCGAAAGAGAGTGATGCAAATAGTCGATTCGACGAACGAAGTGCTTCGCGGTTTGTTCGGCTAGCTAACTTTCCAAAACACGTATCTCGATAACTCAGTTCAAAAATCATTTAATCTTTTATAATCAAACATAATTCATCATGTGACATAAACACGATAGGCAAGGAAAGCAATATAAAATATGTTATTTCTCTGTCTTCTTACAAAGGAAAACATTACAGTTTAAATTTCTCAAAGGAGGTGTGATTAGTATGAAACTAATAATGGCAACCTGAATCTTGAAGCAAATCAAATTATTTTTGTTCAATATTTTTTTGATTTGCAATTTTTTTTCTATTTTCAATGGCAACCTGTAAAAAAGTATATGCGGTCAACGACCTGTCCCCCAAAAGTGTGGTAGTGTGCGTGAAGTCTGGTTGTGTGTGAATCAGGGTATTTTGACAGAATCTGAAAATTCTCCCACCTATACCCGGCCCTTAATAAGATTGTAATATTCCCTTACATCTAAATGTAAAATTTGATCTCTTTTATATATTTCGTGTACAGTTGCGATCATATCTTCGAGTGCTCTAGTACTTAAAATAGAATGGTGTACGTTCAACATAAAATATGTCGGCATTTTTGGTACAAAGTTGTTTAAAATGGTTTGTCTCTTCTATATTTAAATGATCTGTGCGCAATCGAGACAATACGTGATCGACACGTGAGAATTGTTGTGAGTCACACTAATTGTTTTTTTGCTTTGATGTTAATTTGATATCTAATGAACAGAATTTGACAAGTCAGTTCCGTGCGGTCTAAACCTTTACTATTGTACATTATATTACAATCGGAATCAAAGAGTTTCAGCTTAATAAAAGTATATCATGACTTTTTAATAAAAAAATCATCTTTTTCTTTAGAATACGTTAAATGTTTTAGTAAATACGTTAAGAGGTTTGGTAATGGTTGTCAGAGTTATTAATCGTTTAAATATCATTTTGATGACTTAAGAAGACCATATTGATAACAAATCTGAAACAATTATTTATTTTAAAATTAGAATTCCGCTCCAGTCGTCAAAAATAAATAAGATTTGATGATTATTTAAGTGGGTATTATTTGTTCATTAGACGCAGTGATTACATTTTATAATGGATTTTTATGTTGACAAACGATATGATTATATACCTATGTATATCGAGCAATTTTTTTATAGAAGTAGTTTTTTATGATTAATAAATGTTAAGTGTCGTTAAAATGATAAGAGGTCCATACATACTGCAGGAAAATATAGCATATTTTGGAGGCAAAATATGTACATCAATGAAACTTTGTTCATTAATAGTCTCATTCGATTTAGCGCAAAAAAATACATAGAAAATCACACTTCAGTCGCCTAGTTTGTAGAAGGGAGATCTCGGCAGATCGACATTCCTAGTGCCAATATAAAGTTATAAAAAGCAAAGTTTCATTGATTTACATATTTTGCCGCCAAAATGGCATATGTAGTGTTACTTTACCAGTATTAATATCCAATATTATTCAGCAAGAAACATTATTTTACGAATTTATTCATGAAGAAATATTAAGATTTTGTGCCGATCAAGTTTCGTTTCACCTACATTCCGGAACTAACTTTTGTAAAGGTGCAAATCTTATTAACTATGTTCTTCAGAACAGTGGACCGTTTTATGAATAAGGAGATTGCTACTCTTTACTATCAGACATCCGATCAAAATTATTGTCTATAAAATTCGACACGATTTTCATACACATCAAAACGACCCATACGGTGCAAATTAAACATAATATTCAACCATAAGTCTCGCTCGCAATATTTACGGTATTGCCGGAATAAGCATACAAATAGCGACCTACAGGCATTCACACAAGGTGTAACTTTGCTTGTATTATTGTCTTAGGAGTTACGTTTGGACCCGATAATCTCTGACCTCGGGGCAGTAGCTCGTGCCGAGTGGCCGACCGTTGCTTAGCATCGCCAAGTGTGTCTATATTAATCTCAGAAAGCGGAAATCGAAATAGGCGTTAAGTAAACACGGCTTATTCAATTCAATGTTGTAAATAACAAGCGTCTTATACAGGATGCAATCGTAGAGATATTCTTCCGACTCTATAAACTTGCGTTGTAATGGCGAAGGGCTTGCGTATATCTTTCAAATTCTCATATCTGTATATAAGGATAAAACACGGGAACCTGCGCTTACTCTACAAACTTGTTCATTCTTTTATTGCTAAACCGTATAATGTTGCCTTGAGGAAATCTCGTCCCTCAGGAAAACCCATCCGAATTGGGTCCCAGGTACGAATACGTTTAAATTTGGGCGTATTTTGTAGGCCATCTTAGCCGTTAATCCTTAAGGCATTAGCAACTTACAGTGCTTTATTGTCATGGTAATTTATGCCTAAGACTACCCTAGCGAGACGTCGGTATGTACATAAATCTCTGAATACTATCAGCAAGTTTATATTATTGTGGAATATAGGTATTTTCGTACAACAGCTAAAATAATAATAACTAATATACCACCGAGATTAGTTACTTGTCATATTAAAACATATTTTCCAATGTTCATTATGGTATTTCATCCGCACAGCAGTCGTCAAAATACCGCCATAAGTAGGGGTTGAATTCGATAAAAACCTTCTTAAGTTGAGCTCTTAACTATTTAAAGAATGTGTGCTTTATCTGTTAGTATTGCCAAAGAGCTCAAAGAGGACCCAGTGTGTTGACGATGAGGGAGCCTCTTGTTCCTTTAGCCGTCGACGTAGTGAATCCTCCTTTTTGTAAAAGGTCGGCAACGCGCATGTGACTCCTCTGGAGTTGCATGCGTCCATAGTTTACGGTAGCTGCTTACCATCAGGCGGGCCGTATGCTTGTTTGCCACCGTCGTGGTATAAAAAAAATTGTATTTTTATTTTTTATTTTTTTATACTACGACGGTGGCAAACAAGCATACGGCCTACCTGATGGTAAGCAGTTACCGTAGCCTATGGACGCCTGCAACCCCAGAGGATTCACATGCGCGTTGCCTACCCTTTAGGTACCTATTCACTCCTTTTTTGAAGAACCTCATACTGTAGCCCGCTGGGAAAACCTCGGCAGGGAGTTCATTCCACAGCCGCAGCGTTCGTGGGAGGAAATTCCTCTTGAACCGTACTGTGCGCGACCCTTTGGGCTCCAGGGTGTGAGGATGAACACCCTGCCGGCGGCGAGCGGTGCGGTGATAAAAAGCTGCCGTGGGCATCATATCAAACAGTTCTTCGGAGCACAACCCATTGTACAAGCGATAGAACACACATAAGGAGGCAAAGTCTCTCCTTAGACTCAAAGGTTCAATATCACTCGTGAGTTTGGGATCGTCGACGATCCGCACAGCGCGCCTTTGTACCGAGTCAAAGGGCCCAAGCTGGTATCCAGGTGCTCCCGCCCAAAGGTAACAACAGTACTCCATGTGGGGTCTGACTTGCGACTTGTATAGAAGCAGTCTCTGCCCCGGAGTGAAGTATCTCCTCGCTCTGTTGAGCACACCGAGCTTTTTGGATGCCAGCTTGGTCTTCCCTTCAAGGTGACTACGGAATTGGACGTCACTGGAAATGTCAACTCCGAGGATCCCAATACTCCCTGACATTGTAAGGGTTGTGCCTTGGAACTGAGGGGCCACAGTAAATGGGGTTTTCTTAGCGGTAAACGCGCCAACTTGTGTCTTTGTGGGGTTGAATTGGACTAAGTTGTCCTGACCCCACATCGAGACTCCAGAAAGAGTATTCTCGATATCAGACACAAGTTTTTCACGACTCTCTAGCACAACGGATCGAGGGATATTGGCACGGCCCGTGTAACAGGCATCCCCAGTACTGTCGTCTGCATAACAATGAATGTCGCCGATAGACAACATATCATTGATATGCAGCAAAAACAGCGTTGGGGATAGCACGGAGCCCTGCGGGACACCAGGTTTATGTCCATGCTTTTGGAGCAACTTCCGTCGACTACGGCTCGTATGCTTCTGCCGGACAAAAAGCTGGTAACCCATCTGCACAATCCCTCGGGCAGGCCGTAAGCTGGCAACTTCGACAGAAGACCTTGATGCCAAACCCGATCGAACGCCTTAGCTATATCAAGGCTGACTGCCTCTCCCTGACTCTCAATGGCTGAAGCCCAGCGGTGAGTGAGATACACTAGAAGGTCACCAGTCGAGCGACCGTGGCGAAAGCCATACTGGCGATCACTGACCAGGTCGTGCTCTTCTTCTAGTATATATGTTCTAATAAATATTTACATAAATTATAAAATAAATGGTTAGGTACTTATTTGAAGATTAAGCGGACGAAAACTACATAGAATTGCCTTAATAGCTTGCATCGTCTACCCGAGACGAGCGCTCGTAAGCTCAAGCATGTGTTGCGTATCCTCTAGATCCAGATGTCACGTGCACAAATATTAGCTCGACGACGTCTCTTTAAAGGTGGCACCAAACTTCGCCTATGCGGACAAATATTCGTGTTGCGTCTCTTTCTTATTCTATACAATAAGAAAGAGACGCAACACGAATATTCGTCTGCATAGGCGAAGTGTAGTGCTAGCATAAGAGGGAGACTTCGACAAATACGTCTTCTTGTGTTTTAGTTTTTTCATAATTGTGTTACTGCTCTTTCCAACAAATTGTATTTTTCTGTGCTTATCAAAATTGTTTGTATATTTGTCACTGCATTTAAATATTTATCTACGAGTTTTATGTATAATGGCAAGAGTTTCCAATTAACGCCGATGATATGTATATGATTGTATATTGTTATTGCATGCATACGTTAGTGTAAGTAGATGTAGTTAGGACTTTTTGCAGTACCCTCACATGGTTGTGTTTTGTCATATTATAATAATTCATAAGACCTATAGTACACAAACCAAGGAATGAATGATATGATATACTACCTACATATTCTTAAAACTATGATAGTCCATAAGTACCCATTTGAATAGGTACACTTTATCACCGATATAAGATATGCAACATTTCCCCATTTAAAAATGTCAGCAATGCTTAAATATCGTCTTAAGCTCGCAAGAACGCATGCAAGTGCCTCTTAAGACCAACAAACCGAAACTTAATGTAGTGTTTGTGTACGGTCGAGTATTTCAGTGAGATATTACATAGGGTCGCGGGCTAGGTGCTTAATAAGCGTGGCTTAGTGACGTCCCAATTAAGGCCCAACTATCCACTTTAAGGCCTTCATTTGAATGGGCCTCATTAAAATATTCATCAGCAGTTCAGACAAAAAAGTCGGCGTAGATTTTGTTGACCCAGATCTTTGTTGCCGCGGGCTCTGGGGTTTTATTTGAGTTCTTAGCGGCATAATTCCCTATGTTAATGGATACTTTCAGGGATCCGTATGAGTGAGAAGAAAACCGAAACAGTACCTAATTAATAGTACATTACTGCAGAGACCAGTAAGTAAGCTTTCCTGGCTGAGTATTTAGTAGCCGTCCGAGTCGAAGACGAGGACGGCTATAAATAATACGAAGCCAGGAAAGCTGATTACGGTCGAAGCATGTATAGTGCTTTTCTCAAACATGTAAGGAAATAAAATAAAATAAAACACAGGGGTATATGGGTATAAAAATTTATTTTATCATATTAGGTATATCGCTAAAATGAACACAGGGTTATTTACATTACAATGCTTAGAAAAAATGGAAAAGTAGAAAAATCCACTGCCTCAGGCGAGACTCGAACTCGCGACTCTGGGATACATGCCCATCGCTCTGACCAACTGAGCTACTGAGACACACCTGATGGCTGCGAATTTCTCCACTATATCCCATATGCGTCTTAGGGGGACGCCTAGCGACATCTGCCGAAGAAGTCTTACACTTCCCAACCGGCCATCAGAGTCCCAAGTTGTACTGAGAATTCACCGATAACAATGCGCTACCCCATACTACAATTAATTTACATAAATAAATTAATTGTTATTTACATTACATACAAAATAGTTGCAGAGACAAGTCTTTATATAAACTCAAGAGCAAAAATATTAGGTCACTTTGTATGAGAAATCAGTACAAAGTGACCCGTTACTTTTGCTCTTGAGTGTAGATATATAGTTATTGTATTAGATATATCAGCCCATTATAGTTACTATAATAGTTCATAATTATACTAAACTATTTAAGGGCTCACACACACACAAGAGACTTTTCTCGGCTACTATTTTGCCCTTCATACCTAGGAAGAGTTGTGAAATGTATGGTGCCCCATACATTTCACGACTCTTCTCTTTGTATGCGCATAAAGTGTAGCAAACTGCGACAAAGAGAAATAAATCGCTCTGAAAATAAGTTGATCGTGCATACGCCCCCTAAAAGTTTTAATTATAAATCATTTCAAAAGGTTGGCTGCTATTGCCAGTTTCGATTCAATAGACACTGCAACATGGTACACCGTCATATCTTTCAGCTCAACCTTTAATACAAAATATAATTTAGAAAATCATTATACTAGTTTCTGAACGATATGTCACAACGAGAACGACCCAACGACCCAATGGAAATTGACATTTATAATAACCTTAAATATTTTTTCAACATATCGGAACTCGGACGTCGCAATATTCGTTGGGAATAAGGGAACAAACAAACATAAAGTGGCTACCTATTTACATTAACTGTACAGTACAACATTCATAAAAATGAAATCATGAGGGGACTACCTACAGGTAAGATTGAAATGCAAAGTCTTACTAATACTCACTAAACATTCTTAGTGTCTAAGATATGACCACTTACTTATATTACGTACTTTATCATACATTTAGAATCAATCATAACGTGAAAACTTTGTCAAAGTTATTATTAATTTATGTTGAATGTGATATTGGACATGTTAGGACAGTTACTTATAGATATTTTTATTGTTTTTCCAGGAACAGAAATGTTGGTTTGTTGTATATCTGTTGAAGAACCTGCTTGTGATGGTACGATATGTGCGGTGGACTGCTCGCTATTTCCAACATCTTGATGAGAAGGCGGTGGCTGGGGATTTGATTCATGCAGTGATGGTTGTGGACAATCTGTCAAATTTTGAACCTGGCAATATGTACTTGAAGATGAAGGTTGAACTTGAATGGATGGAGGTTGTTTTACATTTTGCCGAATGAAACCTGGAGGATCTTTGGAGCAGCCTGGTTGTGGATTTTCATACAAAGATTCATAATTCTGATGCGAAGAGTTGTATTGATTTTCTGTGTTTGTGCTACTTCTTAATTTTATGTTTTCTGTAATGTTTTTTGATATTTTGTCCTTGTTTCCTATGGAGTCTTCAATGTAACCTTCTGCAACCTTATCCGACTTCCAGCCACCATGCCTTTTAAGAGCTAGAAGGTCGGCTCCAGAGTCTGCCAGAAGTGTTGCTGAACTACGTCGGAAACTATGTCCAGTATATAAGTGCGGGTCATCTAAATTTAAAAAAGTTGCAATTTTCTTAGGCATTGAAGCTATGGTATGCCGTCCAATTACTTGTTTATTGCATTTGGAATTCTTGTAATTGAGAAACAATCTATCAGTAATTGTGTCCTTGGGCCGCAAGTCATAATATTTTTGAAAAATATTTTTAAATTCATCCCGGACCACAAATGATCTATCTATTTTTGTCTTAGTGTCTCTCAATTGGATTACGATTATATCGCCTTGAAATTCAATGTCTTTGGTAGTAATCATACTTAATTCCAATCCTCTGCATGCTCCTGTTATGCCCAAGATCATGGCTACCTGTAATAGATAATAGTAGATATATATTTCATTACCTAGGCTTTTTTATTAAATGAATTAAGACTTTTTTGTAAATATTCAGTCATAAAATTAATATGTAGAATATGTTATTGGTGTCCTGATTAGTTTTAGTTAAGTTTTTTGTTAGGTAGGTACATTCATTATTATTTATTAAATTATAGTCAGACCAAAACTTTTTTTGTTATTTTTTGTATCTTATTAGTGCAAATGTGGTTTTGCTAGGACACTGGACAGAGCAGTAAATTATCAAGATTATGTAGTTACTTCATTTTTATGCAAGTAGGTATGTAAAATATGATTAAATAGTCAGATTTGCTTACCTTTATAGCAAGATATGTATCATCAGGTGCGCAGTTGAGGAAGGTTTCTATGTTTTCACTGCTAAATATTCTTGCTTTCTTGGCCTTGTACCCAGCTGAATTCCTTTTTAACCAAGCACGTAAGTTTGAAAAACTCTGCATGTCAATATTATGTTTCAGCTGCATTGTAGCCTTCATCATGGAATACATTGCCCATAATGATGATGGCTTTTTCGATTGAGCCATTTCTGTGAAATAGGCCAGGAAAACTGTTTCCGAAAAGCTATGTGCATTTTTATCTGCCCTCCATTTAAGGAAACTTTCGTAACATGTGATATACCTCTCTTTTGATTTAGCTGGCAGCAAATTGTTTAAAGCTAATTGCGCCTCGGCTCGTAGTTCCGGAGGGGTCCCATCAATTTCCATGTCGCTTTCGTTAGAAGTCATTTTATTAAAAATTTTAATACTATCCAAGTATCCAAGCAAGATAAAATTATTCGTTATCGATGAAAGAAAACGATGCAATAAAATATTAGTATTTTCCCTCCAATTTTTTTTTTTTTATGTTCGTATTTTTCTTTCAACTTGTTACCGGTTATTCGAGATTAAACTGTCTTTGTCGATTTATTGTAACATATTCGGTTTTAAAATAAAGTTTTTGGTGTGTTAATAATAGTTTTATTTATAAGTATTACTTTTTGTACCTACATAAAAACCGGAAAACACAGAAAAATATTGCTGACCTTTTTTTTCTGGCAGAATGACTCGAGCCTTTGGCATAGTAAGATTGATCAAAAATTTAAAACAACTTCAGTTACTGGCTGAGTGATTTAATGTTGTATGAAAATCCTTTACGTACGTCGCGCTGAACCTGCCTTGGAATAGAGTCCCTACTGGTCTCTAATTACTAACGTAACAGGAACATTTCCGAGCATGTTTGAGAAAAGCATATTATTTCCTTCATCTACACTAGCTTATACACTAGCTTCCTTCGCCAGGAAGTCTTCCAAATATTTAAACCCGTTTTAATCCTATTTGGGATGAATTTCAAAAAAATATTCTTTTTGGAGCTATCACCATTCGAAGACCATAAATGTTTCAAATTTCAAGGTTTTACCTAAAGAGATTTGGACTGCGCGTTGTCTGCGATTGCTTTATATATTTCGATAGATGAACCAAATGTAGAACGATGTACCTATATTATGTTCAATTTCAGTTTTATGTTTAGTTGTAACTGACGTAGGTTAGACTCGTGGTTCCAATTCCAAGTAAATTATAGCCAGAGAGTTAGCCCCCTAGTTAACCCCGTGAAATGTTAAGAGTTTGGAATGTTTTGGAAGTAACGAAACCTCGCAGTTTTTGTTTGCTATTATACTATGCTTAGGCTGAATTATCAGCAGATTTGTACTAGAATGCGTTGCGAGGGATGCTGGAGGTCAGAGTATCATTATAGAGGCTAGCAATTAGGGATAGCTCTCAATTGATTTAGTATGGCGAAACCCAGAATTCCCGGTTCTAGTTCTGGATTTGTATAGAAAACGAGTACCGGAAGCATACTCTACTAGAAATGACTTAAAAAAATATACCACGACGGTGGCAAACAAGCATACGGCCCGCCTGATGGTAAGCAGCTACCGTAACCTATGGACGCCTGCAACTCCAAAGGAGTCACATGTGCGTTGCCGACCCTTTACAAAAAGGAGGATTCACTGTGTTGATGGCTAAAGGAACAAGAAGGTCCCTCATCGTCAACACACTGGGTCCTCTTGGAGCTCTTTGATGACGTTATAAAGTCATCAAAAAAACAATCCTGTTGAAACAAGTTACTTGACAACACCATTAAAACAAAGGACTAGTTTGACGTTACCATACAAAACACGACACAAACTAAATCATAAACAAAAACACACATGTATATACGCAAACTGATGTATAAATAAATATGAATCCGATTGTCACTTAGAATCGTACATAATTGCCAAAACAACCGAAAAACGTTCAATAATAATAATTCCTGTAATTTTGTGAAGTTCTAATACGCGTTTATTATATCTATTTATATATATTACAATGTCCTCAATTCCTATTCCTCTAGGACTATATACCTAATTTGTAGGTTATTAGGTCACGTCGTAACTTGGCAACACAGTTCCAAAATTGGCTCGTACCGTGCTTACGAATATGATGAATACTCGACTTTACTTCTACTTTAGTTATTATGAGTACGAACGTTGTTATGAATGTTATATTTCATATAGTGTTATCAATCAACATTTATTTTAATAATTAAAATATTGGACGTTTTGCCATCAGGTAAACTAGTAGAGAATAGCGTTAAGTTCATCTTTTGAACTGTAAGATTATTTTTGTGCAATATACCGGGTGTGGCCTGTAATAGGAGCAAAAAATTAAAACGTAGATTCTACTCCTCAAACTAGACAATGTTTGTTCAACGACTTTTGAAAGTTATGTAGATTTTAGATTGTCTCTTTTTCAAACAAACTAAATAGTATTTTCAATGTACCATCAGGTTCAAAATTGCATGGTCAATTTATCAATGAATTCATTCATAAATTGGCCATGCAATTCTGAACCCGATAGTACATCAAAGTCCGCCTAAATGACATCGCCTGTCAGTCTTGTCACCCTACAGATCTTAATCAATATCGTAATACATTGCGTGTTCGAATAAACTTTAAACTGTAATGAAATTCAAACTAAAAGTTATTTTTAAAAGTTGTTGAACAAACGTTGTCTAGTTTGAGGAATAGAATCTACGTTTGAATTTTTTGCTCTTATTACAGGCCACACCCGGTATGTCCAATAAATTATAAAACTAGGTAAACATTATACAGTGCACAGTTGTTAAGACTAGTTTTTTTGGGGAGAGTAGGTACATGTAAAAAGAGCGAGAAAGAGATTAAGCAATTAGCGTTTAGTTTTGTGTCTTTTATTGACATTTGTATAAAAAAGACCACTACCATGACGTAGATAGATGTCATTCTTTTGCTTTGTATAGGTATCCTTAACTGACGTTTGCAAACAACCACTGGTAATTTAGCCAATAAAATTTACTACAACCGTTTGTTCCTATGGAAATATGTCACTGTCAGTCATTTATCAGGTACAGATATAGTGCATAATATTTTTTTAAATTATACTTATTATTAGGTAAAGTGCAGAAAGAGTAGTATGAATTTGTATTTCATAAAAATATACCAGGTAAAATATTATGTTACAATTCGGAAAACGTTACCACACACATACGAAACACTTTACAAGATAGGTAACCTGTAAACTTTGATTACGTAGTAGGCCATTTGTACCCGTATGCGAAACTTCTGAAACTTTCTCTCCTAATAGGCAAACTTCATCGACAATGGATAACTTAATATCTTAAGGCTATTTTACTAAAACACTTAATTTAATTAATCAACTTCCTAGCAAGCTGTACGAGCCCCAATCAGTACAAAGTCAAACGATAGCGTTTACACTGCGAACTTAGTTGTTAATTCACTTCATTTGCTCCACATTATGAAAGTTTGACGGCTGACTAGAGTCGTAATAAAAACTTTTGGGTTGCTCGAGTAGATTCCATACAGAAATACATTGTAATAAAATTTTAACAAGCGCTGTGAAGCGGCCATTTCGAAAACTGTCACAGTGTTGTGAAACTAATATGTAGTTAGTGAAATGACGCAATCGGATCTAATACAGTTGGAGAAATACCAGAAAACCTGTAGAACGTTGAGCTGGCGTTATTTTGCCTTGACATAAATATAAATTAAATAATAAATAAATATTATGGAACAAACCTACACAAATCGGTCTAGTCCCACAGTAACCTCAATAAGGCTTGTGTTGTGGATGATATACACCTATTAATATAAAAACTTATATAGATAGAAAACATCCATAACTTTGGACCAAATATCTGTGAACACACAAATAAATGCCTTTACTAGGATTCGAACCCGGGACCTCCTGCTTCGTAGGCAGGGTCACTGCCGACTGTGCTAGGAGGCCGTTAAATAGATGCCTAATAATTAGGTATAGTTTGTCCGACGGCTTAAGGATAAATGCGCCATACTTTAAGTATGTCATTTGTCCATAAGCCGCCGTACAAACTATATATATATATTTTTTGCTGACAACCGGCAATTTCGATACAGCAGTGTCTAAATAGGGTAAAAAGCCCGGTTACACAAAAGTAATATGGTTTGCCTGTCGCATTGAGAAGGAGAAGAGAACGAATTTGAGATTATGTCACCTGTCTAATTGTTACTGCATCGAATTATGCCAAGCATTTTCGAAATAAATAAATGGGAACATTAATTTGTTCGTAGCACATATTGCTATTTTATTTAATAACTTTCATATACCTAAGTATTCTTTGACATTAATAATTTAATTGATTTTTGTTAGATATAAATAAATAAATAAATAAATATTATAGGTCAATCTTACACAAATCGACCTAGCCTAGGCCCACAGTAAGCTCAATAAGGCTTGTGTTATGGGTACTAGACGACGATATATATAATAGATAGATATGGATAAATACTTAAATACATAGAAAACATCCATAACTCAGGAACAAATATCTGTGATAAACACACAAATAAATGCCCTGACCAGGATTCGAAACCGGGACCTCCTGCTTCGTAGGCAGGGTCACTACCGACTGGGCTAAGGAGGCCGTTATATATTTATAACTAGTCACATAAATAATGTATTAATTATAAACAATTGTTTTGACGATCGCTATACGATAAGTAATGCCTGTGTACTCTTATATTATGTATAAAAATTGTATTTAGAGATAGTAAAACCGGCCAAGAGCGTGTCGGGCCACGCTCAGTGTAGGGTTCCGTAGTTTTCCGTCCGTCACAGTAAGCGTCCCCACTTAAGAGTTAATAACACCGCCATGTAGGATATGATATGAGAGTTCCACGTACAGCGACATCTATCGGCAAATTAAGTAAACTATTGCGCGCGAGCTTAAAGTATGGAAGATGATTTTTATGGAATAATTCTTTATTGCGTGAACCGATTTTCACCGTTTTTACTTTATTTGAAAGCACGTCATTTCATTGTAATTTTGTAGAAATTACAGGTACAATAAACACCTGCTTATACGGTTAAATTACAAACTTAGTTCAGAAATTATTTTGTAATTTTTTTTCAAAAACTATTCATCATATCAAGTTCAAAATAATTTTCCTAGAAAGTTTTTATAAAGTTCTACTTTTGAGATTTTTTTCATATTTTTGAAACTTATGGTTCAAAAGTTAGAGGGGGGGGGGGGGGACGCATATTTTTTTACTTCTGGAGCGATTATTTCCGAAAATATTTACATTATCGAAAAATGATTTTAGCAAACCCCTATTCATTTTTAAATACCTATCCAACAATATATCACACGTTAGGGTTGAAATGAAAAAAAAAATCACTCCCCACTTTACGTATAGGGGAGGTACCCTAATAAATAAAAAAAATCCACTTTTTATTTTACCACTTTGTCGGCGTGATTGATATACATATTAGTACCAAATTTCAGCTTTCTAGTGCTAACGGTCACTGAGATTATCCGCGGACGGACGGACGGACGGACGGGCAGACATGGCGAAACTATAAGGGTTCCTAGTTGACTACGGAACCCTAAAAACTAAACTAAACATACAGGACACAAATGCACAAACAAACAGCCTATCACCCTAAATGCATAAAAGTATTGTTTTAATTTCGACGGGGAAAATAAAATGTATTTAAAGTCACATTTAGCGTAAAATGTGTCGAAAACGTCGATTTACTTTTCAGGTATTTTTCTAAACAATTTCAATTCGTGATTTTTACCGCTTTTTCATTCAAAGAGATACCTGTGTTGAAACAAATACGTTAGGCAAACATGAAACGCTGTCAATAGCGTCGCGCATAATTCTTAAAAGTAAACCTTTTAAAATTATTCGATAGGGTTGATCTTTAAAAATGTAATATTTACAAAAACCAGTTATACAAAACACCTGGTTTTGTGGTCGCTGATAGTTTTTCAGTTGTAAGATACTACCTGAGGATATCAGAAAACATTACAGCAGTAATACAACACAAGTAACATAAGTAACAATAAATGCTTTATTTCCAATATAATAATAAAAAATACAATGAATAATATTTCTAAACAATTAAAAATATATATTTTCTAGTAGTAGCCGTGTCAGTCCTCCTATTTATCCTCTATTATTGTTATTTTATTTCCCGTTAATAATAATAACAGGGACATAAAAGAGAGATATGTGAAGCCTGACCAGAAATATATGATTACTAGCTTTCCGCCCGCGACTTCGTCCGCGTATAATACGGTTCCTCATACAGAGTTTCATATCCTATTGTATCTTCTTAAAATATGTTTTTTGTTATAATAACTATATTTTGTTAATCCCCGAACCGTCTTCTTAATCGATTTATACTTATAGCTATTTTGGCGAAAAAACGGGTAACGTAGACATAACAGTTACAAATAAGTGTTAATATGCAAATAATAACGTAAATGTACCCTATTATTTGCGTAACTTCTTTGTAAACTATATAGCGGTAGTTTCATTTGGCGATACGATGACCAGACTAATTTGGCAGAGTTCACTCTGGAACATGGAAATGGAACCGAAATTCCTAGTAAATCTCAAACCAAAAAAATAGTAAATCTCTATATAAACTTTCAACCCCTTTTTAACCCCGTTCTAGATTATAGTTTGACAAACGCTAAAATTACTTTTATTATTTATTAGTAAACGTACGAAGTTTCATATCTCTAACTCTAAATTTTAAACCCCATCCATACAAAGTTTCAACCCCCCCTTTACTCCCTTAGGGGTTGAATTTTGGAAAACCCCTTCTTAGTGGATACTAACGTTATAAAAACTACCTATTGTGAAAAATTCAGCTCTCTAGGTACAACGGTTTGGGCTGGGCGTTGATTTAAGTGAGTCAGTCAGTCAGTCAGTCAGGAATTGTACGTTTATATATATAGATTGTCAAGAGGGCGCTATTACTCTCATTTATATGGCAACTGTTCAGTTCTCTATGGTATGGTGACATCTTGATTTGTTTACCTGTCAGCTTTGATGTTAATTTGAAAATGTTTCACAGCGAAAAAGTTTCATTTCCCGAGCGTATTACTTACAGCAGTTTATTATATACACTATCTACAATGTTCCGCTCTTGAATATTGATAATTTTGGGAATTTTCTGTCGTTTATTATTTAATATTCAACACTTTATTATCATTTAAGTAAACCGCCTCAATGACAGTGACAGCCTATTACATCACACAAATTATTGCCAGTGTAAGAAATTAGTTCCAATGAAATACCGCAACATGGCGCATGATCATATATTTCTGGTCAGGCTTTAATAATCGAATAAGAAAATTACAATTATTTGCTTTATTATAAATCCATCTAATATCCAGGTTAGCGTTTACAAAGAGCGCATGGTCACCATTCATAGGTGCTCGTATACGTCTATAATTATAAATTAAAAATTCAGGAAATCTCCCGAAATGGCTAAACCGATTTTAAAAAACCATTTCTAAGATCACTCGTGAGAAATCCTGCTTTCAAATAAATAAATAAAACGCATTTAAATCGGTTCAATCCATAGACATATTAGCCATAGACCTGTCATGGTAATAATAAAACCAAGATTGACAGTATGACAGAGAAGGTGTTTTCAATAGGATTTAGTATAGTATGAATAGTTTTAGTCCTGGAAAGAATATGGGATTGTTTTTATTATCGTCTAAGAGGGTGAAAATTATTCTTATTTATATATTTTTTATGTACATTATTTCGTCTGTGTAGTTGTCTAGGAATAAATGAATTCTATTCTATGGAAATGCTAATTCTACGTAAACAAAGTCGAGGGTAGCGGCAAGTTACGAAATGTGTACACAATTATGACCTTAGGGAAATATTACCTATATACGATGACTCGCTCGGCTTGCGTAGGAGACGAACATAAAAAAAACATATGATTAAATGTCAGGCTTTTGGTGGCAATCTATATTTACTTAGACAAGGTGAGAAGGATTTCGGTACCTACTTATCGTTTTCTATTCACATTACCATTTATGACTATTATTAGATTTTCGAATTTCGAATTTTTTTAGACTTTCGAAGCGATTATTTCTGACTTAATCAAAAAATATTCAAAGAAACCTCAATGTTATTTTTAAAAACCTATCGATTAATGTGCAACATTTTGATATTTGGTAAAAATATGTATTTAAATTAAGTTAGCACGCCCCACTTAATTTTATTTTCTGCAATTTTACTACAAAACTAAAGCTGCATACAACATACATCGTTGTTCATGTCTTGGATGCGAGCGACGTGCGCAGGCGTGTGGTGAGCCTTGCAGAGCTTAAGGCGATTTCGGATGCGCCAGAGCAGCCTGTGACTCCGACCCCAAGCGTAGATGCTCCTCCCAAGGCAGATAATTGCAGCAAAGCCGAGAAACCGGAGAAACAGATAAAGCCCAGACGTGCGGCTGGCAAATTGAAGCCTTAGTATGTATATAGTGTAGCTTTCTTCTGTATTTGTTTGGGTTATACTGCTTGACGCTTTTCTATTTCGACGTGTAATCACTGTTATTTGTTGTATACCCTCTTTAATAGTCTCCCGTAAATATTATAAATTAATTCCAATAACTTCATTGCTAACTTTAAATGTCACTTTGCCAAGTTCCAACTGACATTGACAGTTGACATGTGTGCTGACGGATGGCAGGTATAGTGTTGCCAACTGTTAAATTGCGGTCCGCTTTACCAAGTTAAATATTTCCTTATTAAATTACGTTCCGTTTTTCTTAGTTAATTATTTCCTTAGTTTTGTGATTTAACTTAATGCCTGTCGAATCTGAAGCCAACATGTATTTTTAAATTGAACTTCCGTTTCTTTATAAGTGTATTTCTTTCTTTATTTGCTGCTGGCGGGTAGATTGTGGAGTTTTTGTTTAGTTTTAACTGTATATATTTTTATATTTATTGAATATTAGTATACACTTATTATATTTTTAACTTTATATATATTTTTCAGATGCCTTTCAGTGATAACAGTGATCAGTATTTATCTTTTTCCTCCTTAGATAGTGTAAGTGAAGACAGTTTCCATAGTTTGCCTCCTTCGCTTCACGACTTTCTGGAATCTCAGTTTAATGATGTACCTAAAAATTTTAACGTTGTGCATTTAAATGCGCAAAGTATTGCTGCACATTACAGCGATATGTTACTCTCTTTTGACATTAAGAACATTCATGCTATTTTAATTTCCGAATCGTGGCTCAGACCAGCTTTGCCTTCAACGTCTTACTCTTTACCTGGTTTCAATTTAATTCGGCACGACCGCCTTGGAAGAGGTGGCGGTGGAGTTGCGATTTACCTTCGTTCTTACATCCCCTATTCAATTGTTAATGTATCTGCCAGTTCTTCTACTTCTGATGCCGCAGAGTATATGTTTCTCGACGTTTCCCTCTCTCATTCCAAACTTTTACTTGGCGTTTTTTATTCCCCCTCCCTTCACGTTAATTACTTTGATTCTCTTGAGAAACTTCTCGAGGACCTTATGCCTTCTTATAATCATCACATTCTTATGGGAGATCTAAATACGTGTCTTCTGAAGGATGACAGTCGATCCCGGCGCCTTAAATCCCTGGTAGATGCATGCAATCTAACTATTCTCCCTTCAGACGCCACACACTATTTTCCAAATTGCTCGCCTTCTCTTCTTGATTTAACTTTAGTTTCTGCGACTTCTCATGTGTCTAAATTTGGACAATACTCCGCGGATGCCTTCTCATATCATGATCTGCTCTATCTCTCTTACAAAATTCGTCCTCCCAAATCTAAATCAAAAATTCTTTTGCAGCGCAATTTTAGTGGATTAAATGTGGAAAAGCTTCGAGATGACGCTTTAACAATCGATTGGAGCAGTATCGCTCGAGCGGATTCGGTAGACGATCAAGTTTCTCTCTTTAATTCGCTCCTCATACAACTTTATGACGCTCATGCTCCTGTTCGTGCAATAAAAGTCAAGCATCTCCCTGCTCCTTGGCTCACTGAGGATATTAAAGCCCTTATAGAGAGGAAGAATCAATCTAAATCTAAGTATAAGGCTAACAACTCTGAGAAAAATAAACTTAAATATCATACCCTGCGCAATCGCTGTAGCACTATATGTCGAGATGCTCAGAGGCGTCATATTCACAGTTCTGTTGAAGATGGAAATCCAGCCAAAGTGTGGAAATTTTTGTAAGGTCTCGGAGTTGGCAAATCTCAACAGGCAGCCAATTTAAACAATATTAGCGTTGACCAGCTTAACCAGCATTTTTCAT
Source organism: Pammene aurita (assembly GCA_947086415.1). Lineage (NCBI taxonomy): Eukaryota > Metazoa > Arthropoda > Insecta > Lepidoptera > Tortricidae > Pammene > Pammene aurita. Next base: position 15,801,341 of record OX352305.1, on the reverse strand, counting down.
CGTCTACCTGTTTCAGTGGTCCTAAGAAATCTAACTCACTTCATCATCTTTCATCACTTCCTGCCTTAGATTTCTCTTCTTTCTATTTTAGCCATTTCTGTGAGAGTGATGTTAGGCAGGGTATATTGAATATCACTTCTAACGCCGTTGGTGTTGACTGTGTTAGCCGAAATATGATACTCCCTCTCCTTGATTTGTTTGTTCCTATTATCACCGGTATTCTGAATTTTTCCATTTCATCAAGTACTTTTCCCAGTCTGTGGAAGGATGCCAATATTATTCCTTTACCCAAAAAATCCAACCCCAGTTCCTTCTCTGACTATCGCCCCATCTCCATTCTTCCTTTCCTATCCAAAGTCCTCGAACGGCTAGTGCATCAGCAACTAACTTCCTTCCTGAATAGAAATGACCTCCTAAACCCATTTCAATCTGGTTTTCGTCCGGGCCATAGTACTACCTCGGCTCTTGTCAAGGTTACCGATGACATCCGTTTGGGTATGAATGACCAGAAGCTTACAGTTCTTGCACTTCTAGATTTCAGTAATGCCTTTAACACGGTCGATTTTGACATTTTGCTCGCGTTCTTACAGTCTCTTAACATATCGGCTGCAGCGATTGACTGGTTCCGCAGCTATTTGGTTGGTCGTCGGCAAAGAATAAAACTAGATTCTTCGTGTTCTTCCTGGTGCAGCACATCAGCTGGTGTTCCACAGGGTGGTGTGCTGTCTCCTCTTTTATTTTCTATCTTCATTAATTCCATAACTCTTGATCTCTCCTTTTCGTATCACCTCTATGCCGACGACCTTCAAATATATTCGCAGGGTATGCATAGCGATCTCAATTCAGTTATAGAAGCCACGAATCTTGATCTGCTCCGCATATCAAATTGGAGTCAAAATTACGGTTTAAAAGTAAACCCCCTAAAGTCACAGGTAATTGTGATGGGTAGCGCTAAACAAATCTCCAAAATTGACTTTCTCAGGCTCCCTCCGATAGTCTTCGATGGTATCCAAATTCCTTTTTCCAACCAAGTGAAAAATCTTGGCGTAATCATGGATCGTTGTCTATCATGGGTGCCTCAGGTGAGTGAAGTGAGCAGGAAGATGTTTGCTGCCATAGGGTCTCTCAGACGGCTCCGGAATTTCCTGCCAATTGCTACTAAAATTGCGCTTGCTCAGTCGTTACTTCTCCCCATTCTTGATTATGCAGATATCACATATTTAGACCTAACCGAGGAGCAACTTAATAAGCTTGAGCGTATTCAAAATGCCTGCATTCGGTTCATTTTCGGATTACGCAAATTCGACCATGTTTCTAGTTTTCGTTCTCAACTCAAATGGCTCCCTATCCGTCACCGCCGTAACTCTCACATACTTTCTTTACTCTTTTCTATACTTTTTAACCCTGCAACTCCCCGCTACCTCAAAGAGCGTTTCTCTTATCTTAATTCTATTAGATCCTCTCAAAAATTGCTCCTAAAAGTGCCATCTTCATCTTCCAAATTTTATAATTGCTCATTTACGTTCCAGGCCGTTCGTTTGTGGAATTCTCTCCCTCTCAACATAAAACGCGCGCAATCTATTGGTAGCTTTAAATCGCAACTTAAGGAATACTATTTATCTCTTCCTTAGGTTTTAAAGTTGACACTGTTGTTTCTTATTGTGTGTATTATATATGTATATATGTACGTATATGTATGTTTATTTTGTATTTATTTAAGTATGTATATTCATATGAATGTGCTGTGTTATCTATTTCGTCTCTTTTGTTTCTATGCACCACCTACTGCTTATTGTTTTTCTCTAGTCTCCACTACCCAAAGGTTGTCTGGAAGAAATCGCTCATTAGCGATAAGACCGCCTGTTGTTACCTCTACCTAAATTTATCTAATTGTAAAATTTGTGCTTGTAACTGTATGAGGTGTGCAATAAAGAGTATTTATTATTATTATTATTATTACATCTTGCGTCTAAATTTTAGTAAGATACGTCTTATAGTTTTCAAGTAAAATTGCTGTGACATATGGATGAACGGACAGACGGACATGACTAAACTATAAAGGTTTTTTGGCTACGGAACCTGTAGCTTGTACTAAATAAATCATTACGTATGACTTTACATTTTGATGAACGATATCAAAAAATCCATTCCCAAAACGAGTACCTATTTAATAGCCCACCCAATAAAGGAAAACTAAGAGGAAATAATTCGTGTATAGCCAAATTTTGGTGTAGTTGTAGGCAAAGGTATCTTACACAACATACTAAAAGTACCGGTGGATGGGGGTGCCGCTAGCGGAAAGGGGGGGTTGTAAAGGTCCCTAATTTTGGTTTTTCGTAAATAACTCGGTAACGGTGGCTCAGACGAAAAAATGTTCTATTGTTTAATTCATCCACATCAAATTTTCTATAAAAAAGATAATTTGCTATTTTTTGCTAGGATCAATGTTTAATGAGATATCGAGGAAATACGATAAACACTTTTTTAAACTTTCGGAGCTAATATTTACGAAAGTATTAGTTTTATCCAAAAGTGGTTTCAGAATACCCTTATTGTTTTAAAAAGACCTATCTAATGATACCCCACACATTAGGGTTGGAGTAAAAAAAATATTTACCCCCCACTCCATGTGTACGTGAGGTACCCGAAAGAATAATATTTTTTCACATTTTGTTTTAAAACTTTGTCTGCGTAATTAAAACACATACTTATACGAAATTTAATTTCTCTAGTACTAGCCATCACTGAGCAGGGTGAGGAGGGGTCCTACCCTTGGAGTTTCGGCATGTCCGTCTGTCCCCGTCTGTCCGTCCACGGCTTTGCTCAGTGATGTTTAGTACTAGACGTCTAGACGGACAGATGGGGTCAGACGGACTTGGCGAAACTATAAGGGTAGGAAGTGAGGTAGCAGGGTGGGCAGCCTGCTCAGTGATGGTTAGTACTAGAAAATAAAAAAATCGTGTGAGTATGTACTTTATTCACGCCGGCAAAGTTTTAAAACAAAATGTGAAAAAATATTATTTTTTCGGGTACCTCCCGTACACATGGAGTGGGGGGGTAAATAGTATTTTTACTCCAACCCTAATGTGTGGGGTATCGTTGGATAGGTCTTTTTAAAACAATAAGGGTATTTTGAAACAATTTTTGGATAAAACTAATACTTTCGTAAATATTAGCTCCGAAAGTTTAAAAAAGTGTTTCTCGTATTTCCTCGATATCTCATTAAACATTGATCCTAGCAAAAAATTGCAAAGAATCTTTTTTATAGAAAATTAGATGTGGATGAATTGAGCAATAGAACATTTTTTCGTATGAGCTACCGTTACCGAGTTATTTACGAAAAACCAAAATAAGGGACCTTTACACCCCCCTCTCCCCGCTAGCGGCGCCCCCATCCACCGGTACTTTTAGTATGTTGTGTAAGATACCTTTGCCTACAACTACACCAAAATTCAGCTATACACGAATTACTTCCCCTATCAGGCAGTTAAGCGTCTTCGTTTGGTGAGCTATAAGTGACGTAGGAGAAAGAATAAGAAGGAGTACGTCACAAGTTCGCAAATAATACGCCCAAGAATCGAGTGGCCCGTTTATTATAACTAGTTTGCAAGCCAAACATCAGCTGATTGGATAGAAGCCTCTACAGGCGGTGTCCATTCCCGAAATCCGCAGCGGCAATAAAGTGGTGCACAATAAATAACTGATACAACGCGGGTAAGTGGTCTGCAGCTTGCTGCCGGTGCATGGGGCGATAAGCGTGCGGATTGGAGAAGGTATCTAATTAATTAATAATAGTTTAATAAGTTGTACTATTCAACATAACATTGTGGCTAACATCTCAAAAACAAAATAATAACGGCCTCCTATCCTAGTCGGTAGTGACCCTGCCTATGAAGCAGGAGGTCCCGGGTTCGAATCCTGGTCAGGGCATTTATTTGTGTGTTTATCACAGATATTTGTTCCTGAGTTATGGGTGTTATCTGTATTTAAGTATTTATCTATATCTATCTTTTATATATATATCGTCGTCTAGTACCCACAACACAAGCCTTATTGAGCTTACTGTGGGACTAGGTCAATTTGTGTAGGATTGTTCTATAATATTTATTTATTTATTTTATTTATTTAATAAGAAGCGAACTGAGTGACCGCGCACATAATCTCATAAAAAATGTAAAATTTTAGTTATAAGTTCTTTTGAAATAAATCGTTAAAATATTTTTTTAACGATATATAAGAGATAATATTACTTTTTTGTTGGTTTCTATCAAAATTCTAAATTCAGGCAATTAGTCTGCTGCTGGGTCTAAGTATGACGCAAGTGCATTCAATAAGTTTAATAATCCTTTAAGTCATTAAGTAGCAGAAGTCTAAGTGAGTCTAAGTATGATGCAAGCCCACTCAATAAATTTCAAACACTTTTGTAACCAAAATTCCATACTGATGTAAATGCGAAAGTAGTTACAGAGTTCTGGCTGCTTGTCTGTTATCTAAGTTATCATTTCACGCTTAAACCGCTGAACCGATTTAGACGTAATTAAGTATAGGAATCGTTTTGAGTCCGGGGAAGAACATATAGTTTTTATCAAGTAAATCATCCTTTAATGGGGTGGGTGAACGTGGGGAGGAATTAAGGCTACATGCTAATTTTATGCAGACAAAGTCGCGGGTAAGTCAATGTGACTAATTCCGTCATAGGGACTATTCCGTCCACGAGCGTATATTTCTTCGAATTTCAACCGTAGGAAGAAAAACCATTTGTTTTTGATTGCTGAAACTAAAAAAAATCACTGCTTTGTCAATGAAATTATCAATTTTGTTCGTTGTTCGAGAAAAACGCTAATGGACGGAATAGGCCCTATGACAGAATTAACCACATCGACCTTACTTAATATAATCAGTTTCACCAAATTAACAAACATTAGCAGCGTCATCCAAATGATTCGTCGTTCTTTGTACAAGGGAGTCTGGCCGCTCGCCAGCGGGGCTGCGGCGGCGGACGACACAAATTGTGGACAACCTAATATCGTTCACGACTCATTTCAATAATATTAAAAGTCACATAATTCTCGTCTTCCTTTTATACTTGAGATTCGTTTTGTCGAAAGTCTTTTGAACAAGTTATTGTGTCCGTAATGCTGTGATAAAAGTTGAGTTGAAGTATCTCTTTGATGGACGCCTGTAATTTTAAGATTAAGTTATGCTGCTAAGGTCGCAAAAGCTGAAAATGTAAGAAGAAGGATATAAAATACAATAAATAGACTTGTTTTTGTTTCTGGGTCTTATGTGCGAAAAGAACAGCCGGACTGACAAACAGACGGACTTACTGATGAACATAATGACAGAATATGAATGTACTTTAGTGAAAATGTCCAAATATGTACATAAATAGCAATACGATTGATTAGGTACTTAAGCTATCTAGGTAAGTACCCAATTGTACTATATGAAACTTAAATGTGTTAAACAGTTACGGCTAAATTGTAGCTCAAATTAAAAAGCAAACAACATACAATTTTTGCGCCATTAATGTTCGGAAAACTTTAACACCTATTAGGTCATTTTAGCCACTTGATATTGGTAAAACTTTTCTATCCAATGACTTTGATTATTTAACGCTCTCTACTGTGTTATGAAAGATTTTCTGCTGGGTTCTGTGAAGTTGAATGAACCAGTTTTTGAAACTCTGTGTTCCAAGTATACAGTGTACTTAATCGTGAAGTATAAACAGACTTTTATTCCGTAAATATAAAACTTTCAATTAATATCGAAAGTAGGTACTTTATCATATGGATAAAATCACATTAATTAATAAATAAACCAAAGAAGTATCCAAGATATTAAGTTTAAACGCTTTCATAAGATATTTAGGGACTTATTACTTTCGGAGCCGCCTTTGACAGGCTTTTTTCCGGTTCCCCTCTGCCGAAAACATATAACCAGCGGTCATATTTACTGTATGGACTGACGTGGCTATTTGTACGTTACGTACGCCATACATTTGACGTTCCCGTCCCCCGCAAAAATCAGCAGACTTTTTTTGTATAGAAAATGACAGACATGGCCGCTCCGGTTGGTTGAATTCACTATAGGCAATAGCCGACGTTCTCAGCATGACTTTCCCGTGGCCGTCGACTGCTTGCTCTCATAACCTGCAGTAAATAAATATTTGAATCAATTTTCATAATATTGTAATATTTTACACCATGGCTGTGTCTCAGCGCATGTCCAATGTCTCATGACACTTTCCGAAAGGACCTCCGCGCGTTCGTTTCGGCTTCATCTTAGACAAATGTCTGGAACACCTCTGTTCTGTACAAGGGAAAAACTAATTCTTGACTTAAGTACTTATATAACTAGATAATTATGTCGATTTTAATGTTCCCAAAAAATACGGTAACTGATTTACGGATCTCCAGAACATTAACTGTTAGATCTAAGTATTCTATTATACAATTTCATAATGACACAAAATTAAGCCAACACACACTTACGGTCCTTAGTTTACTTATGCCTGCTCGTTCTCACTTTGGAGGAAAAGCTTGTCAGTCCCGGAATAACCTGAGCAATAAGAATGAAAAATTATTTCATTTTGAAAAATTGGTGCAGGAAAATTTATTTAGCAGGAGCAGGCGATTTTTGGTTTGAGGAAGGTGAAATAAGCAAAGACAAAAGTGTCAGATACAATTTACTGTGCTGGCTATTATATTCTCTTTATATTTCTATGACTGTGTTGGAAATTATTGGTGTGTTCATCGGGGAATTGCCTAAAGATGAGAAGAGCGACTGTACTACGTTCGCTGTGAGCCACACTATAGTCCTGCTCAAGATGTTCTCGGTCATAGTAAACAGGAAGCGAGTCAAGGAGATGATTTGCAAATTGGTTGAAATTTGCAAAGATCACGAAGACGAACATCGAGTTGCTGATAATTATAGAGTTATGAAAATTAATGTGGGCGCATACGTAGTGTCTGTTTACGGGTCATTGATTTGTTTTATTGCTGAAGGTATTCGGAAGATGATGTCAGGTATACCTAATTAAAATTTAGCAAGTAATAGTTGCTCAGCACAACTAGAATTACCTACGGTTTAGTTAGTAAGTATAGCATAGGTAATGTAGAAGTAATTATAAAACTAAAGCTTCTAGTCTTCAATGGCCTGTCTTCAGCGGCATGACGTATTTAGGCTGGTGATGAAGGTAGTTTTTTTTTTACTGTTTAGGGTTCATTACTTCAGGTACCAAATAAAGAAAACTATTGTTACCTCTATCTGGCATAAAGATTAACAGATATTTGAGTAGGTCTACTAGAATAGTTTGAATGGTCAGGAAGGATGTAGACAATAGTAACTTATGTATATAAATTCCAGTGGTTAACTCATGCATGAAATGGGATATGTGTATTAGAGGAAAATAGTAAATAATTTACGTTTCCAGGATCTCACTTCATAACAATTGTGACATACTGGCCATTTTACGAAGACGAATCCAGCATTGCCGTTTTATTTAGAATCTTTACAACAGCAGTGTTGATCGTTATGATGGCGACAATGATATGCATCGACTCCTTCGCTATGGTCACGTTGATTATGTACAAGTATAAATTTGTTACTTTGAGATTCTACTTGGAAGGTTTACGACAACAGTTTGACAGAAATAACTACGCTGGAAACGAGGAGTACGCCACGGATCAATTGCATGCTGGACTTATTGAAGGAATCGTGATGCATGGAAAACTTATAAGGTACTTTAAATTTTATGATTTCTACTCCAAACTTTTTCATGACATTAGTGAGGTAGTTAAAGAAATACAAACCGTATCTCTGTGATGCTAAGACGTCAATTGTGTGTGATAATGACCAGTGGCAAAACGTCGGAATTCACCGTAAATAAATTTATTTCGCGATAGGCTCGTCTATAAGAAAAGTGTGTTTGTTATTTAATCAAATACAAACATTGAAACATTGAAAAAATAATCAACCCAGTTTGACTTGAACAAACATCGATACGCCTTACCGGGGCTCGATACCGCTTTACCAATTAAGCTATGGGTTCAGTTACTGAGCTGACGAAATTCTCAATGCCTTCAATCATCTTTTTGCATTTATTTTTACATCGACTTTATAGCAGCCGTAAGCGACATCTAGGTGCCAACTACTACAGTTAGCTACCCTTCCCGCCGACTCTCTTACAAGTGTCACAACGGAAATAACAGATGGCGCCTGCTATCCACTCATAATTATTTTACTTGTTTTTTAAAGTGGGTATTCCACTCATACATTAGTATGTTATTCAATCAAATACAAACATTGAAAACATTGAAAAAATAATCAACCCAGTTGGACTTGAACCAACATCGATACGCCTTACCGGGGCTCGATATCGCTTTACCAATTAAGCTATGGGTTCAGTTACTGAGCTGACGAAATTCTCAATGCCTTCAATCATCTTTTTGCATTTATTTTTACATCGACTTTATAGCAGCCGTAAGCGACATCTAGGTGCCAACTACTACAGTTAGCTACCCTTCCCGCCGACTCTCTTACAAGTGTCACAACGGAAATAACAGATGGCGCCTGCTATCCACTCATAATTATTTTACTTGTTTTTTAAAGTGGGTATTCCACTCATACATTAGTATGTTATTTAATCAAATACAAACATTGAAACATTGAAAAAATAATCAACCCAGTTTGACTTGAACAAACATCGATACGCCTTACCGGGGCTCGATACCGCTTTACCAATTAAGCTATGGGTTCAGTTACTGAGCTGAGGTAAAGCGGTATCGAGCCCCGGTAAGGCGTATCGATGTTTGTTCAAGTCAAACTGGGTTGATTATTTTTTTCAATGTTTCAATGTTTGTATTTGATTAAATAACATACTAATGTATGAGTGGAATACCCACTTTAAAAAACAAGTAAAATAATTATGAGTGGATAGCAGGCGCCATCTGTTATTTCCGTTGTGACACTTGTAAGAGAGTCGGCGGGAAGGGTAGCTAACTGTAGTAGTTGGCACCTAGATGTCGCTTACGGCTGCTATAAAGTCGATGTAAAAATAAATGCAAAAAGATGATTGAAGGCATTGAGAATTTCGTCAGCTCAGTAACTGAACCCATAGCTTAATTGGTAAAGCGGTATCGAGCCCCGGTAAGGCGTATCGATGTTTGTTCAAGTCAAACTGGGTTGATTATTTTTTCAATGTTTCAATGTTTGTATTTGATTAAATAACATACTAATGTATGAGTGGAATACCCACTTTAAAAAACAAGTAAAATAATTATGAGTGGATAGCAGGCGCCATCTGTTATTTCCGTTGTGACACTTGTAAGAGAGTCGGCGGGAAGGGTAGCTAACTGTAGTAGTTGGCACCTAGATGTCGCTTACGGCTGCTATAAAGTCGATGTAAAAATAAATGCAAAAAGATGATTGAAGGCATTGAGAATTTCGTCAGCTCAGTAACTGAACCCATAGCTTAATTGGTAAAGCGGTATCGAGCCCCGGTAAGGCGTATCGATGTTTGTTCAAGTCAAACTGGGTTGATTATTTTTTCAATGTTTCAATGTTTGTATTTGATTAAATAACATACTAATGTATGAGTGGAATACCCACTTTAAAAAAAAAACAAGTAAAATAATTATGAGTGGATAGCAGGCGCCATCTGTTATTTCCGTTGTGACACTTGTAAGAGAGTCGGCGGGAAGGGTAGCTAACTGTAGTAGTTGGCACCTAGATGTCGCTTACGGCTGCTATAAAGTCGATGTAAAAATAAATGCAAAAAGATGATTGAAGGCATTGAGAATTTCGTCAGCTCAGTAACTGAACCCATAGCTTAATTGGTAAAGCGGTATCGAGCCCCGGTAAGGCGTATCGATGTTTGTTCAAGTCAAACTGGGTTGATTATTTTTTCAATGTTTCAATGTTTGTATTTGATTAAATAACATACTAATGTATGAGTGGAATACCCACTTTAAAAAAAAACAAGTAAAATAAAAGTGTGTTTCTTAATATTGAAGAAACCTACTAAAACCCTAAAAAGAAAACATTGCGCAAAAAAATTAAAGGTAAATGAGAAGTCGCTAATATTATGTTACTTATACTGTTGCAAGGTTATCAAAAGACATAGACCAGTCCGTCGGCAAAGTACTGGCGCTACAAGTGTGCCTGAGTTCAGGTTCCGCCGTGTCGTTGCTGTTGCAGTTGGCTGTAAGTTTTCTATCTAATTTAGTGGTTGACTAAACGAAAACACTAGTAATTAGGACCATTGTTTAGTTGATACAGCTTAAAAGAGTAGTGGGTAAAGTCATTTCCTAAATCCTCGGAAAATATATGATGGCATCTTATCTGCTTCAATTTGGATTTGACTTATTGTGCTTGTGTGTCTCGGCTAAATTATCTGATTGACTATTTAAGTAAGATATTGATTTGATAAAGTATAAATAATGGTATATTTTCAGCTCTCAAAGGACTTGACGTTCGCCGCCCAGTTGAAAATAATTTTATTTGCAGTAGCTTTATTCTTCCTCCTTGCTCTTTTCCTTTGTAACGCTGGTGAAATAACTTATCAGGTAACTCTTAACCCGTAATACTAGCTAGGTACTTTTTCAAACCCAGATATCTTTAACTATAAAAAAATACAATATTAAAAAAAAAAAATACAAGAAAAACAATGATTATTGTAAATATGGTAGCCCCTAAGGCGCCAGAATGGTTCCACCATCTGAACTGGATTGTAAATGGGATCAATCTGACAATTTGAACTGGATTATAAATGGGATCAATCTAAAGTTCTGGGGTCAAATCAGCAGAAAATATTATGAAATGATACTCAAGCGGGCAATACTTTTAGGCAATTATTGTTTAAATTTTATGTTTCTGCACCATAACGGTAAAAAAGGAACCGTTATGGTGCGCCTCTATGTGTTTGTCACACATTTTTAGTATCGATACATACTATATTTCTACTTAAAAACACAATGTTCGTTATTCAGGCATCTCTGCTGTCCGACTCGATATTCTACTGCGGCTGGCACGCTAGCACGATGCGCCGAGATCTGCGCCGTCTCGTGCTGATTGCGTGCGCGTCAGCTCAGCGTCCAATTGTCATGAAGGCCTTTATGATGCTGGAGCTCACATATGGGACCTTTATACAGGTTTGCTAACTTATTCCGCGGTATGATAATGTGCTAGTCGATTAATACAATACCATACAAGACTTAATATTTATTGCAGAATATAGACTTATTGCCACCGCATGTCATACTTGCGTGGTTTTTGTACCGCGGATTAGCACGGAACAATAAATACTTTTGCTATTTTTCAATAAATTATTATTTTTACACCAAGCCATATCTAACGTACTTCTTCTATTTCAGGTTCTAAGAGGCACATATTCTGTGTTCGCCTTATTTTACGCCCAAAATGAGTCATCGTAAATAAAACTTTTCGCACTGCATCTGCGTAACTGTACAAGAATGTGCTTATGATGAAAAGCCAATAAAACAATATAAGTAAATATCATTATATTGTTTATTGTATGAAACAATAATAGTAGGTGTAAGTACGTCGAATACATAATTTATTAAATCTGATTCTGTTTACGATTGTGCTGTATTTTTTCTCGAGTTGGTTTTTACATGAAACAAGTTCTAAAACAGGATAATATAAAGAAAAAAACACTTAACAACAACAATAACAAGCATGTCATGCATGTCAAGCATGTCGCCTGGCCGTTCGAAACCGCAGAAACCGCCCGAGCGAGTAGGGGTCAAGACAAGCTAGCCACTGCTACAGCTTCGTCCCCGTAGAAAAAGGAAAGACGTTGTTTTGAGATGAGTTTGTGTAACCACACAAACTAGAATTAGTGTGTCGTTTCAGTTACAAAAATACCTCATTATTTTGACAAAAAACGGCTTAATCGCGTAGGTACACTTACTTTTATTATTTTACTGACGTTACGAGTGTGTCCGTTTTTTGACAAAATAATAAGTGAAAATCGTGCCAGTTTAAATCAGTACAAAAAGACTAAAATGTTTTATTTGAATTATTTATTTTATCATAAATTTCCACAAAATAGCAAAATGCTGCAGTTTTAATGTAAAATTCATGATATTTCAATATTTGTTTGTAAAAATACATTACTTAGGGCCTATTTCACAATGTCCAAGTAAAGTATTGGATAGCTAATTAACCACTAAATTAACTGCCAGATAAAACTACCTGCAAAACATAGCACTTTATCTACCAGTTAAGCTTATTTGAAGATTGTGAAACGCCAAAGATTACTTTATTCGTCAGATAAGTGGCAAGTAGCTTATACAGGACTTTACTTGGACATTGTTAAACAGGCCCTTAGCTTCCTAATGTTGCAGGCGTATTATCCAGGCTGTAAAGCTATTTTTCAACCAGTTTGTGTGAAATGAAAATATTTAATTTCGTAGCACCACTTTATATAAATCATTTTAAACAAAAAAGAACCGACTTCACTAAGCAATCCACCTTTCCAACACCAAATGCTCGAGCTGCTGTAAAAAATACTCAAATCACTACAGGTGTGCCTATAATAGTTGAAGAGTTCCCTCGATTTCTCCAGGATCCCATCATCAGATCCTGACCTGGTTACAATGGGACCAACTGTGAAGTATACTGTTTCAAACAAAAAAAGAATTTTCCAAATCGGTCCAGCCGTCTTCGAATAATCGGTGAACATACATAAAAAAAAAAAAAAAAAAAATAGCAAAAACAAAGATCCCGACGAATTGATAACCTCCTCCTTCGAAATCTTGAAGTCGGTTGAAAATCCTGAAATGCTATCGGAAATTACATAAATATTACCTAGGTACCTTGCTGTGGCCGCCGCGGGCGTTGAGAATAAAATGAAACAATGCTATGTTTCAACATCGTGAGGAAACCGGATCTAATCCCAACAAGGCCTAGTTTCCCCTCTAGGTTGGAAGGTCAGATGGCAGTCGCTTTCGTATAAACTAGTGCCTACGCCAATTCCTGGGATGGTGATGGAAGGTTGCCGAGCGGACCCCAGGCTCAATAAAGGAAAAAAAACAGGACGCTAGGAAGAAGAAGAAGAATGATATGTTTCAACCTTAAATTGTTAATACCCTCTGGTGTGCGTATTCAACATTACTCTGGCTACGCAATACTTGTAGGCGAAACGGTAAGATTAAAGTTCCGCCCGTGATATATTAGGTGCGTTGCGTGGCACATTCGCTATTCAGGTCCGGTCTAGTATTATTCTCCTTTCTGGGCTGTAATATTTACAGCGTACAGAGTGTATGGCCACCAAGGCTAACCAATGTAAGTACCTTACCTTGGTAACCTTAGATCCTTAACAAACGTGTTCATTCGGAAATCATCAGTGAAGGCACAGAATAAACATTACCTCACTCCGTGGCGGCCGATTGGTAGGGAACTAGTAGGCTAATCCGTCAGGTTGGTAGCGCATCGGTAAAAAGCAAAATTCCGTTCAAATATGTAAGTGACGTTTAACAATACACCGAGTATTGTTAAACGTCATTTACGACAACGGAAATAGCCCCCAAAGATGCACGCACACATTGAAGTGTGTACAGATGTGTCGTGCAAAACGAGTTTTGTAGTATTTATGACGTGTCCGCCCTGTGGTGACTGTGTACCTATCGTAATTTATACCAATCGTATAAGGTTACTACTTCGGGACCATATTATAATTTAGGCTCCATTATCACTTTTAGAAACGTATCGGTATATTAAATAGCTTACGGTTTCACAGTAAAAAAAGTTTAAAAATTCTTCTATAAATTGTACGATCTTTGTCTCAAAAACATTTATGTTTTTAAAGTTGACACTGACTGATCACGTGCAATAATATACGATCTAACCGAAATTTTGTAGATAGAGTGTACTTGGCACAGTGACCCGTGCTGTCGTATGCAAGTATGTTGTAAATAAGTATTCATAAACCAACGATGCTACCGATTTATTAATACGAATTTAATTAGTTCTAAAAATTCAGATCACTAACAACCAGACATACCTACAAAACTGGACATTTGGAGGTAAAAGCACTGCAGTCCATAGGAATAACTATCTTAGAGGCCAAATAAATTTTCTCAACGGACGGGAATATAAGAAAATGCGGAGACCCGAAGGAATAAGCGCGACACGACTTATATGGTCCCGTACTTTAATTTCTATGCATGGAGTGGTTTCCGTGTCAAGGTTGAAGCTTTTTCTTTAACGATATTTTTCTACACTTTCAGTAGGCGGATTCATTTTTACCAAAGAATGGCCAACTGCTACTTTTCATTACGTCGTGAATTTTGCAACACGATTTGTCTTTTAAGTAATAAGTGTAATAACTATAGTGTTATGGGTGAAAACAAATATTTAATCGTTCCTTTGTCTAAAATACCTTTTGAAGAATAATCGCATCGTGATTCTAAGTAATAATAATTTTAAACAAAAAATAACCGACTTCACTTAGTATCCACCTTTCCAACTAAACAGCAAATGCTCGAGCTGCTGTAAAAAATCCTCATATCACTATAGGTGTGCTTATAATAGTTGAAGAGTTCCCTCGATTTCTCCAGGATCCCATCATTAGATCCTGACCTGGTTGCAATGGGACCAACTGTGACGTATACTCTTTCAAACAAAAAAATAATTTTCCTAATCGGTCCAGCCGTCTTCGAATAATCGGTGAACATACATAAAAAAAATGCAAAAAAACAAAGATCCGACGAATTGATAATAGTTAAAAACAAAATTTTAAATATGAAAATTGATGTTTTTTGTTGCTCGGTTGTGCTTGCGCAGGCATAACTGAACGTGTGTGGCTGGTGGTCTTCAGTCATCCAGTGATTGCGGAGGGGATATGTCGAACGTCACTGCGCAATAATCACATGGCCGTCCTGTGGCAAGGAATCTCAATGTAACACTTAACCTCTCCTGAGGTCGTCTTCGTCGACTTCGGCTCCGTCGTTTAGTTTTCTGTTTCAAAATTGCAAATAATAAAGCTAATAGCGCTATTGCGTCGACGTCAACCACCGCTACCGGTGCCATGATGGTTTGAACTGAGAGTTTGTACAGGTTTGTCCTTACGTGTGTGTGCCCTGTGAAAACCTATACGCAAAACCTAGCGTGTGTGCCCAGCTTTATAACAAAATGTAGTGTAATTTAGTAATAGAAAATGAGGAACTATAAAAAATAAGAGAGTTCAACTTTAAAGGAAAATTATGTTTTATATAAATCAATACAACTTTTTAATGAAACACAGTGATGTTCATTTCCTTTTTTATTTAGGGCGATATACTATTTTTTTTTTAAATTAAATTACATTTTATCCGGAATAAATTACAAAATTGTTATTAACGACAGTTCC
The DNA here is from genome assembly GCA_947086415.1 of Pammene aurita. Lineage (NCBI taxonomy): Eukaryota > Metazoa > Arthropoda > Insecta > Lepidoptera > Tortricidae > Pammene > Pammene aurita. The sequence continues at coordinate 15,785,965 of OX352305.1, read as the reverse complement.
ATTTCAAAGAGGTACGAAAACCCCGTCAAATGAAAATAAATTACAAAAACATGTAAAAAAAAAAAGAAAAAAAATCTGACTTCAGTAAAAATCGGGACATTCAGCTGCTATGGAGTTAAAAAACCATATAACTGATCACGTACTAGATGTCACCCTGTATATACAAATGCAACGCAAGCTTTACACGTGTTTTTGCACGCCCTAGTCAGATGTTTCCGAAAGTCGAGTTGTGTGTCTACTGTCAGTCCAAGGTCACGTATATTATATCCTGCACCATGTGGAGGTCAGTATCATTAAGGTGGTGGTGGTGGTGGTGGTTGCCAAAGTAATGATTGATGGTGGTTGAATTGGTGGTGTTTTGCTCTAGTAAGTGTAATTAGCTTGCATTTTGAGGTATTGAAGTGGAGTCGTTGTTCCATTCCATTTGAGAACTGTATCGATGTCCTGTTGTAGAAGGTCACAGTCGGCATTACTTTTGATTTCTAGACACAGTTTTAAATTGTCTGCAAACATGAGGCACTTGGCCGTACTAACAATCCTCGGCAAATCATAATCAGGAACTGTGTAGGGCCTAAAGTACTTCCCTGGCTAACTCCTGAGCTTATAGTATACTTACACATTTATTGATTTAAGCTAAACATTTCTAAAAACGAATGTCTGTTGAAACTTTGTTAAATAGGTTTGAAACGAAATACTCGTAGTGCAAAACAAATATTATTTCATATGTAACATTAACACGTTCATTACTCCTAAAAAGGAAATGCAGTTTAAAATACGATAAGTTTAATGGAAGATGGAATCAATTTAATGGAAGTCCAAATGCGGTAGTTTCAAATAGAATTACATTCGTGTCAAATAATATTTTGCATTAAATTTACCAAAATTTTAGACAGATTTCTTGTATGCTAGTAAATTATATTTCACACCTGCTTGGAACATGATAATAATGTTATAGAAATTATACAACATTATTACAAAATGTAGTTTACTTTGTTAGCTGGGAGAGCTAAATAAGCAAACACAAAAATAAAATTAATCTGTCTTTTGGTCCTGAGAGAATTGTTTACGTATGTTTAGTCTACCTATATCGAAATGTACGTATTCAATGCTCTCTTGACCGTAACTGTACCTAAGAAAAAAGAAAGACAAATAAGAATATAACTCTTTGTAAGCCCCAAATATCTACAAAACATGTTAGATTTTCCAGCCGGTCGGTCACAGGCCACACGTGAGTGTTCCCGAATCGCGAATCCCTTTTCTTTTGCCGAGAATAAAAAAAACTTTCGACGTCATAAAAGTATATGAGTTCGTCCCAATACTGTGCCGATGACTTCCAATCTCTCCGTACCGTACCCAACCCTGGAGATTACTTTTTCTCCCTCATCCAGTAAATTGAATTAAAATGAGAAGCAAACGGATAAAGAAAAGGGTGTTCGGCGATTTTCGCAAGCATTTCATGTTTCACGCTCCTCCCGTGTGTGGGATTTAATAGACAAAAAAGTAAAGTTGATTTTAAATATGTTAAGTCCACAGCTTATATAAAATGCCTTAATTCAGTATGTAAAAACCGGCCAAGTGCGTGTCGGACCACGCATAATGGAGCGTTCCGTACCTTCAATGGAATGAGAACCAAACTAATATCAAAGCAATTAATTTTGTATTAAGCAGAACGTCTGCTAACGATACCACAATGCTTAGAAAAAATGGAAAAGTAGAAAAATCCACTGCCTCAGGCGAGACTCGAACTCGCGACTCTGGGATACATGCCCATCGCTCTGACCAACTGAGCTACTGAGACACACCTGATGGCTGCGAATTTCTCCACTATATTCCATATGCGTCTTAGGGGGACGCCTAGCGACATCTGCCGAAGAAGTCTTACACTTCTCAACCGGCCATCGGAGTCCCAAGTTGTATTGAGAATTCACCGATAACAATGCGCTATCCCATACTACAATTAATTTTGTATTAAGCAGAACGTCTGCTAACGATACCACAATGTATGTGGATGTTTTCTAAGCATTGTAATATCAAAGCGTCGTATCTGACGCCTATGGAAGAAGTTTTTGGAGATAACTCAAAAATGGCTAAACCGATAATATTCAAAATACCTTTCATAGAAAGTCTGGGATAAGGCGCAACTTCTCAATTTTTAGGGTTCCGTAGTCAACTAGGAACCCTTATAGTTTCGCCATGTCTGCCCGTCCGTCCGTCCGTCCGTCCGCGGATAATCTCAGTGACCGTTAGCACTAGAAAGCTGAAATTTGGTACTAATATGTATATCAATCACGCCGACAAAGTGGTAAAATAAAAAGTGGAAACAATTTTTTTATTAGGGTACCTCCCCTATACGTAAAGTGGGGAGTGATTTTTTTTTTCATTTAACCCTAACGTGTGATATATTGTTGGATAGGTATTTAAAAATGAATAGGGGTTTACTAAAATCATTTTTTGATAATGTAAATATTTTCGGAAATAATCGCTCCAGAAGTAAAAAAATATGCGTCCCCCCCTCTAACTTTTGAACCATAACTTTTAAAAATATGAAAAAAATCTCAAAAGTAGAACTTTATAAAAACTTTCTAGAAAAAATATTTTGAACTTGATAGGATGAATAGTTTTTGAAAAAAAAATTACAAAATAATTTCTGAACTAACTTTGTAATTTAACCGTATAAGCAGGTGTTTATTGTACCTGTAATTTCTACAAAATTACAATGAAATGACGTGCTTTCAAATAAAGTAAAAACGGGGAAAATCGGTTCACGCAATAAAGAATTATTCCATAAAAATCATCTTCCATACTTTAAGCTCGCGCGCAAAAGTTTACTTAATTTGCCTATAGATGTCGCTGTACGTGGAACTCTCATATCATATCCTACATGGCCGTGTTATTAACTCTTAAGTGGGGACACTTACTGTGACGGACGGAAAACTACGGAACCCTACACTGAGCGTGGCCCGACACGCTCTTGGCCGGTTTTTTTTTCATATTTTTTGGACGTATGGTTCAAAAGTTACAGGAGACGCACACAATTTTTATGACTTTCGAAGCGATTATTTCTGAAAATATTCACTTAATCACAAAATGTTCAAAAAAACTCGATGTTATTTTTAAAGACCTATCGATTGATGTGCAACATGTTGACATTTGGTAAAATATTTTTTTTCGAATTTAGGTTCATGTATGGAGCGCCCCCCCTAAAAATATTTTTTCCTCCAATTTAACTACATAACTAAATAGCGGCATACAAAATACACATTATGTCTAAATTTGATTAAGATACGTGTCCAAAGAACTCGATTCCCGCCGGGATCCTTAATTTTCAGACGCGTAAGCGCTTTTGCTACAGCGCATAGAGAAAAGTAAAGCCAACTTAGATCTGTCTTGTCTTGCCTAAGCACAAATATTTTTGACGGCCCGCCACTGTAAGATTACTTATACATATGTATAATCTCCTTTGTATATTTAGGTTTAATTAATGAGTAAAAGCAAAGAGAAAAGAGTAACAAATATTGTGTAAAAACAATATTTTATCGACAAGATAAAACCGTCTACTTGGTTAATTTAATGTACATTTCTGTTCTAAATATTACGTGATAACGATAACATACTCGAATATTAAATTATTCCGGAGGAAGGCGTCTTCTATGGAAATAAAAACTTATTAAATACAATTATCCTTTTTGATAAGGAAGTAAATCAGGCTTCCAGTTAAATTTACTAATCAATTTATACTTTTTGAGTCAGGTATCTAGAGGGCTGGGCTGGCCTGACTGGCCTTTGGCCAAAGGCTAAGCCGCGCTATTTAAAGTGGCAACGCTGCAAGCCTTCTGAAAACTATTATAAATAACAGCGACTTGGAGAACAGGTTTATTTTGAGTTTAGTTTTAGCTAGTATCTCAGTATAATAAACAGCACGGATTATCTAAGTGGATGAAATATGTGACGTTTTCAAGTCAAAGTGTACATAATTGTGCGTTGTTAATAGAGTTTATTTCTGATTCTTTATGGCAGTAACGCCCTATAGACAATCGAAAATGATGTACCTTGGACTTGAAAATGTTACATATACCTATGCCCTTAAAACTATTTTAATTTTTTGCTTATAAAAATTTGGAGACAGTTACCAATTTTGGAGATGGCTGACATTTTAAATCACGCTTATTTATAAAAGAAAGAAAAATCGTTTATTTATTTAGTATGCAATCTTGTGATGCAAAACTAGTGATTTTATACTACGAGTACTATGCCTATTAGTGCAGTCATTGAAGCATTATTGCTCCGAATTTTTTTACTGTGAACCGAATTGCATACAATTTTGGAATTAGGTTCATCTTACCCTTAACTTCAAAAGTGAAAATGATTTGAACTCCGCAACCACCCTGGGGGTGGTTGCCACCCCTTCTCGGGGGTGAATTTCTTTTTTTTCAAAATAACCTCGGATATCGATAGAAGGCCTAATTTTAAGCAAAAAATCATCTATAAAGTTTTTCAAAAAATCCAATACTTTTCAAGTTATTGGCAATTGAAAATTCGCAATTTTTTCACGTTTTTCATCGGTTTCTTGCAAATATCTCCAAAAATATACGTTTTATCGAAAATTTTATAAAAAACAAAATTGTAGCAGGTAAAACAATGAACAATTTGGTTTTTTATAAAGTATTCTAAGTGCAATATTAAGCTAGATATTAAAGATCAAAGCCGTTTTTTATTTTGTCTGAAATTTAATCGATGTGGTCAATGCCATCTAGCGGCGAGCAGATGCATTTTATGCATTCTAATACAATAGGGTTTTGTAGTGCTTGAAATAAGCTTTAAAATGAGCACTATTAAAAGTCTTTTGCACGTAAAATAAGTGAGCTGTATTGCAAATAAGGGGAGCATCTAATGTTTTTTCTTTTAAATCAATGGGTTTCATAAGTGCCATTTCCACCAAAATTAAAATTAATCGTATTCCGCCTAGAATTAACTTTATTATGAAGAGTTTGATAGATAATATCAGTTTGGCTGCTTCAGGACATATATTTTTCAAAAAAGTCACGATTTAAAAAAAAACAAAATTTCAAATTTTTTAAAAACCCACTTTTTTTTCATAATATCTCAAAAATGACGACAGATACGTATAAAAGTGTTTGGATTAAAAATTTAGGTATTTTTCTGACAAACAATTTGGTTTTTTTGTTTTTTCTGTCAAACAAAAATTGACGGAGATATGATTGTTTAAAGAGCGCGTGGCAGCGCAATCACAGCCTCTCTTAAGCCCTTTAACCCTTCACCGTTTTAGAAAAAGGTTTTTTACTATATATTGCAATGAAGGATGTTGTAGCTCTCTTAATTACCTTTACAATGGTTTTTTATAAATTGTGATAGCATGAAAATTGAAGGAGTTATGGTCCTAAACAAACCTGGAGTGCGATTTTTGAATCTCACCAAGTGACTAAATCTCACCGATGTGAGTGATTTACTATCGGAAATCAGTCACATCGGTGAGAATTAGTCACTTGGTGAGATTCAAAAATCGCACTCCTGGTAAAAACTTATCATATTTTTTTCTACTTAGGAACTGAAAATTTCGGAGTGTGAATATTTGGAGCAATGTGAAAGTACGCAGTATAATAGAGACCCACAACTATTGTAATGTGTATATATTGAAATGATTCTTGGTTTTGTAAAATGAAAATCCCAGGTTGTGCGACAAGATTTATTAAACATCCCACACTTATATTCAGCATTTGCAGTAAATACCCCTCCACTACACTTCTTTTATATCTTAACTCCCTAATTAATAACAAACAGGGTTTGTGCTTACAATTGGTCAGTATATTCTCGGCTGCGGAATCCCGCGCTAGCTAACGGTTCGGTACCTGGTTACACTACGGCAGGCCTACAGCTGTCGCAGGCCCACGGCGTACCCGTTGAACTCTCGTGCTGGACAACCGGCACGTCGAGCGCCAGCGTCGCCGACAGCCTGCTCGCAGGAACAGCGAGCCACCGTCGTGCAGCTTCCATCAGTTTGACGCGACGTGGTCTATAAAGACCATAACTAAACACCTCCTAAGAGGGAATACGAAACCCGCGTATGCCGCTCGTTGTTCCGATGTCAACCTCCGGAGGTGTTAGGCCTTTAGGGACGCTACCGCATGCGGCCCAGCGTCCGCATCACCGCCTGCGCTACCGGCAGGTTACAGTTTTGGGCTAAGCGAAGAAGGATAACACTTTATTCAGTGTCATGGATCGATTCGGAATCGTAGAAGACTTTCATATTTCATCAATCTAGAACGAACCATAGACTATAATATTTTTAAATATGTAATCATATATATTTACTGTTTTAATTTAGGGGTAGTTTTAAGGGTAGAAAAGCTTAAGAATATGATAATCATTTTCGAGAGTGTGGAATAATATTTAAATCCTTTTCATTTTATAAAAAAAAAAAAAAAATTTTTTTATCAAGGGGTAGTTTTCAAGGGTTAAGAGGGGGTTAAAAATTTGATAATTATTATAGAGAATATAAAATATTACTTACTCTATACTTACATCTTTTTATGTCATACCAAAGTATTTTTTTGTGATTTTTTCAATTTAGGGGTTGTTTGCAAGGGTTGTAAGATTTTCAAGGGGTTGAAAATGATTTTAATATGAGGTAATTATGTTAGAAAATACTTTACAATTTCACCACTTACTATTAGACATGTTTTCTTGTGATAAAATGGCTCAATGTCAATTTTTCCATTAAGGGGTTGTTTACACCCCTTAAAAATAATAGGCGGAGTTCAGATCATTTTCACTTTTGAAGTTAAGGGTAAGATGAGCCTAATTCCAAAATTTCATGCAAATCGGTTCACAGTAAAAAAATTCGGAGGTAAGACCGTATTTTTCGCTTCAATGACTGCACTATATAACAATCTGCAGGTGTTACATAAAATAATAAATATTGGGCGAATGCCATATTTCGAGACATAATGAATGACTTATTAGTGGAGTACGGGAACGCCTTCTTAACCTATAAAAATGACATAAATCACAAGTCCGATTTTATTTTGTGACCTGTTAGAATACGTTATGTACTAATAATAATAAATATTTTCTAACAATTGTTAGCATTGCGCTAGGTATAATACATAAAATCATTTTCAACCCCTTGAAAATCTTACAACCCTTGCATGTAAGATTTTCAAGGGGTTGAAAATGATTTTAATATGAGGTAATTATGTTAGAAAATACTTTACAATTTCACCACTTACTATTAGACATGTTTTCTTGCGATAAAATGGCTCAATGTCAATTTTTCCATTAAGGGGTTGTTTACACCCCTTAAAAATAATAGGCGGAGTTCAGATCATTTTCACTTTTGAAGTTAAGGGTAAGATGAGCCTAATTCCAAAATTTCATGCAAATCGGTTCACAGTAAAAAAATTCGGAGGTAAGACCGTATTTTTCGCTTCAATGACTGCACTATATAACAATCTGCAGGTGTTACATAAAATAATAAATATTGGGCGAATGCCATATTTCGAGACATAATGAATGACTTATTAGTGGAGTACGGGAACGCCTTCTTAACCTATAAAAATGACATAAATCACAAGTCCGATTTTATTTTGTGACCTGTTAGAATACGTTATGTACTAATAATAATAAATATTTTCTAACAATTGTTAGCATTGCGCTAGGTATAATACATGTATTTGTTTGCTACACATAAAAAAGATAATGTAAGTTTTACTTTTCATCACCAGGCTATCGCTTTTTACTATTGCAACATAACTTCACATTTTATAACGGTTTTGTCAAAAGCATATGTCGTCTTAGCCATTTCTAATTCGTTTCGAATTCAAGGTCACTTATATTTTGATAAATTGTTTTCGATTATGCTCACATAATCTATTGACCAAACTGTTATAAAATGACAGATGATGTTGAAATAGTTGAATGCAATAGTATCGTAAAGGAAAATATATCTTGTATAATCTTTTCTTGTTGTTATTAACAAATATAATATTAAATATAATATAATATTTAGCGCGACGTCAAAAACTGTTAGAAAATATTTTTTACTATAAGTAATCATATCATATTCTCTAACTAAAAAAGAAAATCGCACTTGTTAGTTATCGAAGCTCAAATACTAAGACAGAGTGCCGTATTCTAATTTTGAAATACATAAACAATAAAAATACACAAACACTAAAAACACAATATGCCTCAACACAACTTCAACACACAACAAATAATCAACGAATATAGAAGTTGTATTGGAGTTGCATCGGAATAATTTACAAGCCAATTCTGACATTTCTGGGGCCGTATTACAACTTTAAAACACGTATTAACACGATCCAACTTCAATACAACTCCAATGCATTTATTTATCGTATGGCTATATGTCACTGCATTTCTTATCTGGGGTAGTAGTAGTGGGAAAGTAGATAATGAAGAAAATCCAGTGAGTGCTGTGAGGTCCCGATGGGATAGTGCAGCTGCCAAGTTTGTTACTCTTTTAGCACCGCCCAGGTATCACGCAGGGTTATCTAAGGTGTTTCCTACGGACGCAGAGTAACATTGATCCCCATCATCAGTACTCCAATGCATTAACAACGCAATAGAACTACGGCATAAACATCTGAATTAGAAATATCAGAATTTGCTTGAGAAATATTCCAACGCAACTGCAATACAACTTCAATATTGGTTGATTGTAGTATGTTGTGTGTTGAAGTTATGTTTGAGATAGTTGTGGTTGTGTTGTTATTGTATTGTTAATGTATTTTAAAATTAAAATCCGGCACCTGCACAGGGCCGCGATTCGAAAAATAAACACAAACACTGGACAGACACAGCTCCAACCCAACTCAACTCAACGCTATAACGACATTGACATTTGCTATTCGAACATATTTTCATTCAATATTGGTCTCACATTGGTCTCACATTGGTCACACATTGGTCTCACATTGGTACAACATTGGTACAATGTGTGACCAATGTTGTACTAATGTGAGACCAATGTTGAATGAAAATCTGTTCGAATAGCAAATGTCAATGTCGTTATAGCGTTGAGTTGAGTTGGGTTGAGTTGGGTTGGAGCTGTGTCTGTCCAGTGTGTGTAATTATTTTTCGAATTGCGGCCCTGCTGTATAAGTGTATAGCGTAGTTAATGCATTGGAGTTGGATCGTGTCATAACGTATTTTAAAGTTAGAATACGGCCAAGAGTCACTAACTTAGTATTCCCATTTTAAAGTCAGTGTTATAATTTACGATAGGTACCTTAACTTTCATGCCATTTAACGATAAAATTAATACGCCTAATGAGCCTGATATAGACAATTTTCTGATAGACCGGAACCAACCAAGCGAATAAACGGAGTGAAGTATTCTCTCAATATTTTCAATTAAATTAAAATCTTTTTGCAGTATCGCTCACTGGATAGATACTGGCCCGTTTTGTTTGCATTGTATAATGGGATTAGTTCACTGTCTATATTTACTAAGCATTGATGGGTTATTGAAATATTTTATTGAATATTGGCATTCGTTTCAAAGATGTATAAACATTAAAAGTTTATTTAACTGATTAAAGATATCATTTGGATAATTGTGATGATGTTAGAGTTTTATCATGGTGCTGATCTACTTTTTAATAGAATTGCGATAGAGGTTACAAAATACGAAATTTCCATGCAAGTTTTTTATTAAGACCTAGTGCCATAAAATATATTAACAATACAATAACAACACAACCTATTTCAAACATAACTCCAACACACAACAAACAATCACCCAATATTTAAGTTGTATTGGAGTTGCGTTGGAATATTTCTCAAGCAAATTCTAATATTTCTGATTCAGATGTTTATGCCGTAGCTGTATTGCGTTGTTAATACATTGGAGTTGTATTGAAGTTGAATCGTGTTTATACTTGTTTTAAAGTTAGAATACGGCCCCTAGATTATTTGTAAGTATTATAACTTGAATGTCATTGTTATATGATTAAATAAATATTGCTAAAGGAGATCGTCAATTTTGTTAGGCGATTTGCCCCAGCTCATTAAGGTGCGTATAATTATGAAGTAGGTATCAAAACATTCACCTTAATTTCTAGATCAGGACGGTCATAAAATAATCATGAAATCTAACGGGAAAATTGAGAAATCGGGGATGAAAAAACGTGAATGTGATAAGGACAATATTTAAAAGCGTACATGTTTATGATTTACAGTATAACACAAAATAACTACCGGTTTTTTAAAGAATATCTACAAAATCTGACATGATAATAAAACGAAAATCATAATAAAATAATAAAAAGTCATATTTTATTCCTGCCGCTGATTTCTTGTATTTAGATAAACAAAGATAATGACTGTCAAACCATCATTGCTACTATGAACTAAACAATCGTAGAACTAATTACAAAGAGATAAGGTTTAGCTCTGTTAGTGCGCTACTACTAGTATCCATGAAGTTATAATTTTAAACTGGAGTATACTCTTGGGCCACAAAGTGAGGCCGAAAGAGAGTAATATAGGGAGCTGCGTATCGTTTTGACTTAGGCAGTTATGTCGTCATTAGACAATAATGCCAGCATGACAACAAGTCAAAATGTCAATGTGTGTCAATTTCGTAACCAGCGCGAGTGAGGCACCGCCCCCATAATTAAAAAAATAGAAATAGAAAACATTTATTCGCGACAACAACATGCATACAAACATATTTAATCTAAAGTTTATTATCCCCTCTATCGGACCGTTTTTTTCTAATCACCTATGAACGACTGTTTTGCACGGTAATAAGGTTCATCTGTGGTTAGGGAAAAAGTGCAACAATTACATCCACTTTTTATAAATCCATACGAGTATCAGACATTACTAAATTGAAAAAAAAATGCGTTTCGTTATCGAAAGAGCATGATATAATGCCGTCATAACGCCCTAAGTCAAAATGAAACGCAGCTCCCTTTCTTTCGGCCCCACTTTGTGGCCGAAGAGTATACTCCAGTTTAAAATTATAACTTCATGCGGCAAACTTGGATGACAGTGTCAAACTAGAATAATAAACTAGATTAGTATAGTAAACGTAACTCCTTTCTAAAAATGTCTGTTTCGTCTCAGTCCAGGTAAAGTTAACCTTATTTCAATGCTGTAAAGACGTTAACAACTTATTAAGCACTATTTGGATCGCGGAAGGATCAACGAAATTACTTTTTATTTTGTATTTCTAATTCCCGTTTCATTTTCATGAAATATTTTGTCCAGTTTCGTAATAAAATGGGTATTTGCTTAAAATTGCAGAACAAACCTTATACGAGACCATTATCGCTAGTGGGCCTGGAATTGACGGTCTCCTTTGAAATAGACCATCCGTTTCAGTTTAGTTTACGTTTACACACGACCCAACAATCCAACACGTCTGAATCAGAAATATCAGAATTAGCTTGAAAATTATTCCGATGCAGCTCTAATACAAGTTCAATATTGGCAAATAATCAACCAATTTTGTGTATAGGAGTTATGTTTGACATAGATTGTGTTTTTAATGTATTGTTTACGTATTTCAATATTAGAATACGGTACCGACACTACCGACACTCAGCAATTAAGAGACAGACACTCAATAATTTAATTATATTGGACTAAGAGCTGGCCACGTCAGATATGACACAATAATGAGAGCAACAAAACCCGTCTGGTTAGATTGCTATACTATCCTTATAGCTAGATCCGGACATCTGGCAGCTTTTAATGGGTGGAGGTCAAAGTGACAGGCCAGCAAAAAATTTGAATTCGAAAATAGTAATACTAAAATAGGTAAAAACTGCCGAAGTTGTCTTAGTTATAAAGCACAGGGCCTATGTTTTAACATTAAAACAAAAAACATCGCGTATTATTATAAAATAAAAACAGTAGGCGACAAACTATGACTTACATTATACATCGTTTGGCACTACTTTCCCCCAACATAAACATTTGGCAATGATTTAATCTAACTAGTAGTCCGCCTCGAACTGAGAACTCGCGATTTACTTGCAAACAAGCTGACCAATATAACAAGACCCATGAGATCATTTTTTCGCGCCTTCTAGCTCCATAACTCGTTGACCTATCCTGCTCATATACAAACTCTCAAATGATATTGATATATGCTACAACCTCAAAAAATTTCATAAAGATCAGAAAAACGTTACTAAAGTTATAGCGGAACAAACTCTCAAAATCAAAAAGCCATCGAAATGCCGAGGCCTCCCATTAGCCAGAAGTCGTTTGTAAGATCTTCACTTCGCTTACGCTCCACTCGTTTGATTATTTATATGATATATTGCATCGAACCCAGAACTCTAGCATTTGTTTCTTGTAGTGGCTTGCATTCTTTGACCTCCATCACTTTACAGCTGCCAGATGTCCAGATCTAGAAATAAGCATAATATAGCAAACGGACTAGAGGGGTTTCGTTGCTCTAATTATTGTGTCATATCTGACGTGGCTAGCTCTCCGTCTAATTCTCGTACATTGGTGATGCTATTCTGACGCGCTTACTTAGAAAGGTTTTGCAGTTAACTACACCCGTAGAGAAATTATTGTGATAGACTTTTAATGGTAGAGAGAATTCAGATATTAAAACAAATGAATTTTTTTACAAGTCTTCAGACATTCCCACATTCTCCTTAGTCAAAATGGTCAAATACGCTTTCGAGAATCTCGATTTGTTTGTCAGCGTCAACGAACTTGGTGAGTGCCTTAAAATAACAGGACTGCTACGTGTTTTACATCTCATTTGGCTGGGAATGGCCCGTCGTTCCTCTCGGTTGACTTTCACGCGACCGCTTAAATGGAACTATAAAATTGTTTGCGGTCTGAAATGTTGGTAATACTAAAGCTGGATCTATGAAGCTTGGGGAGGAAACTTCTGTGTTATGGGGCTATTTGAAACCTAGAAAATCAGTTGTAACTTCTAAAGTCCAAATATGTTATACTGTAGCCTGCTTAGCTATTGAGTTAAGTTTTGCTTAACTTAATGTTTTATAGACGGCGTGTATTACTCGTATTTCTTATGTAAATCCAATAGTTAAACGATATTAAAAGGATTAAGGTAAAATCTTTCGTATGTTTATTGGATTGAAATGCCAAGAACCACGTTAAATTTTTTTTGAAAATGTAAGTAACCAGCACGGCTAGCACGTTTTACACGCGACTGGCGCGACAAGAGACAGATCTGCGTGACTTCATGTGTTGTCGCTAGTTGGCAGCACAACGTGCACGTGAAAGGAGCGACAGACTCGCGATCAAATGCCACTGTCATATAATGCCTCGCTACTTTGAAATAAAATCCTTAGCCCAACTTTGAGTTCTCTTCGCACCAGTTGCAGCCGCGGGTGCATGTTATGCTATCGGAAAGCGAGATTTTTGACAGGCGCGGGAAGGTTTTCCCTACTCGCGGCTTAAGTCGCTCTTGCAAGACGTGCTAGCCATGCTGATGAAACTTAATTGGTTTGTTTGTGTCATGTGACTGGCGGATAACTTTTTTTATACCACGACCGTGGCAAACAAGCATACCGCCCGCCTGATGGTAAGCAGCTCCCATAGCCTTTGGACGCCTACAACTCCAGAGGTGTCTGTTGCGCGTTGCCGATCCTTTACAGGGAGGATTCATTGTGTTGACGGCTAAGGGAACAAGAGTCCCTCATCGTCAACACACTGGGTCCTCTTCGAGCTCTTTCCGGAGTCTTTTCCGAAACATCGCCGAAGTTAGCCTGCCGTGACCCTTACTTCAAGAAGATAAGATAAGATACCAAAGACAACCAAAATCCACAGAGAAACCAAAGTGCCACAAACAGACTGATTAAGGGTCAGAAGGCCTAGCCAACGTGCCAATCGTTTACGCTCCGTAACGAACGAAACGCAACTGTCGTACTAATATGGAAGAGTGATAGAGAGAAATGACTACACTACGCCACGGAGCGTTAACGGTTGCCACGTTGGCTAAGCCCCCAGGCCCTGTAGCCAAGATGACAATCGTTTGTAGAAAACGAAACGAAACGCTACACGCTCTCGCTCACTCTTCCATATTAGTGCGATAGAGAGACGGATACCGTTTCAATTCTTTTTTTGCAAACGATTGTCATCTTGGCTAAGACGGTACGCTAATGTCTAGTCCTATCTGCTCTGATATTATTATTATTAATTTCAAAACATTTAAAATATCAACAATTGTATCTTTTTGAAAAGCTGATGAACTGAGGAAGTAATTTCTGTCATTTGTACGCGCAGTGTCCTTTTATTTAAAGTAATGCCTTAAAATGCTAACATTTGAAAAAAAATCCGACAACTTGTGACTTCTAATGCTTTTATTTTAAAAATTTTTGAAACTTTTGGCATATTATTTATATTTAATTAACGTAATTAGTCATTTATTGGCTATTAGAATAATGCTTTTTTTAATTCTTAATTTAAGTAGTTTTATCACAATTACTAGTTTTAAGCCGCAAGGCGGGTTTTTGATTAAAAACACAAAATACTTAAAATACTTAAATAACTTGACTGGACTTCAATCGTTGCAAAAGAGCTACAGAATACAAGTAATACGGCCATTTACCAATTACTCTGTATGTGCCTGGTTGTGTTTTTTATTACGTACAAGTATACTTAGGTTAAACTCGACTCCATGAAACAATCGAGTAAAATGTTAACGCTCCATTGCCAGCCAGCTTAAAAATCAACTCCTATCAACTAATCGTCTTCTCCAGTCAGTTTCGTTTCGTGTGAGTTTGGATCAAAAGCGCGCTAACTCCTTAATTAGTCTTCCGAACAATCCGAAAAAGTTGGTTCATAAAACTGGCCACAAACTATTAATTGCTCTGTCTGAGTTCAGGCCTGTATTCTCTATGTCTGATTACAATACAAATCTGTAGTTTGGCTAAAGACAGGGTGCCGGATTCTAATTTTAAAATACATTAACAATACAATAACAACACAACATATCTCAAACATAACTCCAACACACAACAAACAATCAACCAATATTGAAGTTGTATTGGAGTTGCGTTGGAATATTTCTCAAGCAAATTCTGATATTCCTGATTCAGATGTTTATACCGTAGCTGTATTGCATTGTTAATGCATTGGAGTTGTATTGAAGTTGGATCGTGTTTATACGTGTCTTAAAGTTATGATACGGCCCAGGGAGTCTCACTTATCTGCCTGCATTGGTAAGTACACAGAGAAAATCATGCTGTCTTTTTACGCTTAGTTAGTATCGCTATCACTAATACTGTCACAAATCACAATCACAAAAACCCGACTGCGTAAAAAACTAAAAGCCAATAAAAAACTTAAAAGCCAAAAACAAGGCCAATACGCTTCAAATTTGTTATTTAATATTGAAAAGCTTTGCCTTGACATTAACGTCAGAGAAGCTCTACCTCGCATAGAATTCAAATATTTTTTTCATACCTTTGTTTTGCTTTACACCTTTGACTAATTTTTCTCTCGTGTATTAAGACAAATATTTGAAACTATATTAAAAATCTACATCATTGAAAGAAAATGTTCCTTAATCGATACTCACATAACAGATATTATATTCTAATGTGGAACATAGCAACATTAAACAGTCGGGACCCATTATGGGGAATGTTTGGACCAATACCCAAGTAACACATCAAAGCAGTATAACGGCCGTCTTACAGCATATCTGTATGCTTTTAGCATTTTGAGTTCGTTTTATAGTAGCATTATAAACGTTTATAGTGCTGATATAGGTCTTAAATGGGCACAAATTACCCAGCTTGAGATCCTATACAGGTCATTTAATAGCATTGCAGGCGCATTATGTCTGCGCTATTAGCATTATCGTTGTCATGGAAAGTGCCAATCGCCTCAAAGAAGCATTAGTACACTCTATTAAGTTGCCGACTGCATTAAAGAAGCCTTAATACGGCCAAAAAACTTGCTAATCGCAGTAAAGAAGCATAAGTACTCTCGATTAACTTGCCAATCGCAATACAAACGCATTATACGCATTATAAGAGTGTAGTAAAATAAACCTTACGTCAATGCAAAAACGTCTCTAATACCGACGGAACAAATGTTATAATACAATGAACGTTGTGATTTAACTACTTTGTCTCGCAATATAAAATGGACGAAGACGGTACAAAAAACTGAATGAGTGACACGTCATATTTGTTTGCATCCTAACAAAATTTATAAAAGTTTTTGACACTTTTAGGTTATTATATCCTTCAAATATGACTGCGCAATGTAGTTTAATGTAAATGTGTATATAAGTTTCATTGAAAATTTTCACGCGCCTTTGATTTATTGTGGTTTCGCTATAAAATATTATAAAAAGATATGCGTCAAATAAACAAAACAATTGTGTAATCCTCGTATAGAACGAGTTTTGCAGTATTAACACAATAGTGTTGGTTGAGCAGTCTTAAATTAAGTAATTTCTTTATTATATAGGTATTTTCCTTGTATAAATAGGTCCGCATGATTTTATTTTTAGGTTATTAATTATTTACAAAATGGCGTTGGTCTATATAGACGGAGAGCTAGCCACGTCCACGTCGGATATGACAATAATGAGAGCAACCAATCCCCTCTAGTCAGTTTGGTATATTATGCTTATTTCTAGATCTGGACATCTGGCAGCTTTAAAGTAGTGGAGGTCAAAGAATGCAAACCATTTCAAGAAAATAAATCCTAGTGATCTGGGTTTGATGCAATATTATGAGAAACTATACAAATACTATACAATATTAAGAGAAATTATACAAAAATTTATGTTGGGAGAAAGTAGTGCCAAACGATGTATAATAAAATATAGTTCATAGTTTTCGCCTACTGTTTTTGTTTCCGTAATAATCATATATCGGGGTTTTCGGTGCGGGAACGATTTGAGAAAGAGTAGAGATAAACAGATAGGTTGAGAGTTAGTCTGAGAAAATATCATATTATGCTTAATGAATAACTACCTCTCTGTGTATAGCTTACACACTATGATACGAGCTTTTTTTCTTAGAGGCATGTTTGTATTGACTATTATATACTTAGTATTTTAAAAATGCAATTGCATATCCGAAGACACGGTATAGTAAGTGTCAAATATTAATCTTGACGTCCGATATTTATGAACTATTTGATTAACTGAAGAGGTTGACAATGATCAGTCACTACATGAATTAATTAAAAAAATACTTGAAAAAATCATAGGTATATGTACCTACAATATATATACATAATAGTCAGCTATTTCATATAAATTGTATATACCTATGATTTTTTCGATCAATTATTCATTAGGTAGATACGTGCTAGAGTACATTCTGTTTTTTAAGTTAATGCCTACTCTTTGGCTAATGTCAAACATTCCCGCACCGAAAACCCCGATGTATGGTAAGAATACACAATATTTTTTGGTCTAACGTTTTTTTTTATCGATTTTTGACCAGTTTTGAGTCGATATTCCAACATATTCACTATAGATAGAGTTATAAGGCAAACGACTATCGGTTTTTGAATCTTTTATCTCCATTCTGTAGAGCCGGATCTTGAAATAAATGAGCCGTTATTTTTTTATGATATTTTTAAAATTTGGTCTAAAAAAACACTTTTATCGATATTCGAATGGTGTAAAGAATCTTACATATACGTAATCTACATATTAGGGTTCCTCTTTGATGTCTCTAAAAACTGTAGAGAGATTTTAATATTTAACTAATTAAAACAAAATTTATGACCATAAAACCACTTTTTTAGCCTAAACCGGTTCGACTTTGATGTCAAATATCTCGAAGACAATGAATATTGAAGTAAATATAGGATACTATATTGTTTAAAGCCGTTACTGATAATATGATAAGCTATATAAATAATTAAAAAACTAAGGGAATCAGATCTAAGGTCGTTGGCGCCAGGGAGCCCCTTAAAATATAGGCCCTGTCCTTTATAACTGAGACAACTTCGGCAATTTTTACCTAGTTTGGTATTACTATTATCCAATTAAAACATTTTGCTAGTCTGTCACTGTGACCTCCACCCATTAAATGCTGCCAGATGCCAGGATCTAGCGATAAGAATAGTATAGCAATCTAACCAGACGGGTTTTGTTGCTCTCATTATTGTGTCATATCTGACGTGGCTAGCTCTTAGTCCAATAGCAGCTCAGTGACCCTTAAAAAATGCCTTATTTATGCCTACAGCATTACACGTGAATAATTATGCTATTAAACAACATTAAGCATTTATTTATGCTATTGTAGAACCTAAGGCACTAAAACCGCTAAAAGCTGTATAGGGGCTGTTCATAAATTACGACATCAATTTTTGATAGTAAAGCTGCCAAATAAAGTGACGTCATTAAAAAAAAATGCGTTTTAAGCTTAATTGTAAAATAAAAAACTATTTAGTAGATAATATTTTATAGCATTAAAAGTTTATAGAAACACGACTTTCATTCCTTTTTTACACATTGATGATATGATCTTCGGAATGACAGCCCCCCCCCCCCTCCTCCTACGTCATGCTACCATCATCCGATGTCCAGACCCCCCCCCCCCCCATTTGAAATGACGTAATTTATGAACAGCCCCTTATAGTGAATTACTTGGCTTTATAATGGTTTATATTATTGCTATTATACTGCATTAGGAACATATTACCTACTTATAAATGCTATTGTACACCCTAAGGCATTAAAAATAGCTGAAAGCTGTATAGCGAATTTACGTGGCATTATAATGGCTAATATTCATGCTCTTAAACAGCATTAAGCATTTATTTATGCTATTGTAGAACCTAAGGCACTAAACCAAACCGAAGCATTAGTGTAGCAAACCAAAACGCAACTGTAAATCATTCAGCTGTACAGTTGCATGTTGTTCGCTGCACTAAAACTAATGGCTAAACAAAAGCATTTACATTTGCCATTATACAACCGTTATACAGCGTAAAGCATCATAAAATGCTATTGTAGAACCTAAAGCACTAAAAACAGCTGAAAGCTATATACCGGATTTACGTGGCATTATAATGGCTAATATTCATGCTCATAACCAGCATTAAGCATTTATTTATGCTATTGTAGAACCTAAGGCACTAAACCACACCGAAGCATTAGTGTAGCCAACCAAAACGCAACTGTACAGCATTCAGCTGTACAGTTGCATTTTGGTTCGCTGCACTAAAACTAAAGGCTTTAAAAAAGCATTTATACATGCCATTATACAACCGTTATACAGCTTAAAGCATTATATAATGCTATTGTAGAACCTAAAGCACTTAAGTGCTTTTAAACAGTCGAAAGCTGTACAGTTGCGTTGTGGTTTGCTGCACTAAAGCTAAAGGCTTTACAAAAGCATTTAGATATGCCATTATACAACCGTTATACAGCTCAAAGCATCATATAATGCGACAAGTTGCTCGGTGAACGTATATAAGAGTTTATACGGTCCTTAAGTTCGAAATAAGTTAACTATTCATATGTTATAATGCTTCCTGTGTTACTTGGGTATAGCTTCCATATTCCCTGTCCACGAAGGGCATCAAACTCTGTCGTCGATGGTTGGATTCTGACACCAGCACCAGGGACCTTGTCATTCTAATAGCCTTGTCATTAAATTCGACATGAACAGCTTGTGGTAATTCTCTGGGTTCCAACTGGTCCCTCCGAAGAGCTGGCCATTCTATTTTTCTTAAAACTCCCATTGCGCCGTTGACTAGAAAATGATTAACATTTAAGTTTCTTCTTAACATTATTCGAGATCCCAACCCAATCGTCAAATATTTTATCTACACTCGCATTGTAAGTCCTCTAAAACGTGTTCAAAAACGGTAGGCAATGGCTAGCATTACCACAACCGATTTTACTATGATAAGCTTTTTATCTGTGGCAGTAACGTAATTTTAACTTAACATGCTCAAATATTGATACGTTATGAGTTTTGATAACATAATGTACATCTGCACGCTCCCGCGCGGCCGCCGACACGCTCCCCCCGACCGCCGGCACTCTCCCTCCCGACCGCCGGCACAATCGAGTTGGCCATGGCGGTGCAATGGCGGCCATTCTATGGTTTCCGAACACGGCAATTAGTATAAATAATATGAATGTAGATAAAGCAGTGTATGCAACTGTACGTAATTAGGCCTTAAAACACTCGTGTGATCTTATTATGAAGCTCACCTGCGGCTCGTTTCATAAAACCACACTCGTATTTTAAGGACCCTTATTACGTAACAGTTACATAAACTACTATTAACGATTCCTCCAGGTGCCGTATTCTAATTTTAAAATACATTAACATTACAATACACAACCTATCTCAAACATAACCCCAACACACAACGAACGATCAACCAATATTGAAGTTGCATTGGAGTTGCGTTGGAATATTTCTCAAGCAAATTCTGATATTTCTGATTCAGATGTTTATGCCGTAGCTGTGGTGAGTTGTTAATGCATTGGAGTTGTATTGAAGTTGGACCATGTCTAAACGTGTTTTAAAATTAGAATACGGCCCCAGTTTTGTTAGGATCATCAGAAACATACTATCTTTTGGTTTGACCCTACGTTTCTAATGAAACATCTACGGTTCTACAGCATGTATTTTATACAGTTTGGAATTTCCGATTCTCTGATATGTGTTAGGCTTTCCCCTGAAACGGCCTGAAAATGTGTTTCAGCCTACTGAACACGGTGGTAACTGGGAGCAAGTTCCGATTCTCGGATATGTGTTAGGGCTTCCCCTGAAACGGCCTGAAAACATGATTCAGGCGCCTGAAAACGGTGGTAACTGGGAGCAATTTCCAATTTTCTGATATGGGTTAGGCCCTACCCTAAAACGGCCTGAAAATGTATTTCAGCCTGCTGAAAACGGTGGTAAATGTGAGGAATTTTCGATTCTCTGATATGTGTTAGGCCTTCCCCTGAAACGACCTGAAAATGTGTTTCAGTCTGCTGAATAAGGTGGTAACTGGGAGCAATTTCCGTTTCTTGGATATGTGTTAGGTCGTTCCCTTAAACGGTCTGAAATCATGTTTCAGGCGCCTGAAAACGGTGGTAACTGAGACTAATTTCATTGGCCTACTTTACAAATATAGACGTGTTTTGACACTACCAAGACTACGACGACTACTTCTTTATTCTTCAGCTGCATATTTTTCGGTAGTTTGCTGAATTACAAACTTTTAGTAATCATAGATCCTAAACGGTAATTATTAATAAAAAACCGGCCAAGAGCGTGTCGGGCCACGCTCACTGTAGGGTTCCGTAGTTTTCCGTCCGTCACAGTAAGTGTCCCCACTTAAGAGTTAATAACACCGCCATGTAGGATATGATATGAGAGTTCCACGTACAGCGACATCTATCGGCAAATTAAGTAAACTATTGCGCGCGAGCATAAAGTATGGAAGATGATTTTTATGGGATAATTCTTTATTGCGTGAACCGATTTTGACCGTTTTTACTTTATTTGAAAGCACGTCATTTCATTGTAATTTTGTAGAAATTACAGGTACAATAAACACCTGCTTATACGGTTAAATTACAAACTTAGTTCAGAAATTATTTTGTATTTTTTTTTCAAAAACTATTCATCCTATCAAGTTCAAAATAATTTTCCTAGAAAGTTTTTATAAAGTTCTACTTTTGAGATTTTTTTCATATTTTTAAAACTTATGGTTCAAAAGTTAGAGGGGGGGGGACGCATATTTTTTTACTTCTGGAGCGATTATTTCCGAAAATATTTACATTATCGAAAAATTATTTTAGAAAACCCCTATTCATTTTTAAGTACCTATCCAATAATGTATCACACGTTAGGGTTGAAATGAAAAAAAAAATCACTCCCCACTTTACGTATAGGGGAGGTACCCTAATAAAAAAAAAATTCCACTTTTTATTTTACCACTTTGTCGGCGTGATTGATATACATATTAGTACCAAATTTCAGCTTTCTAGTGCTAACGGTCACTGAGATTATCCGCGGACCGACGGACGGACGGACGGGCAGACATGGCGAAACTATAAGGGTTCCTAGTTGACTACGGAACCCTAAAAATGATGTTACAAACCAAGTAGTTATTTTAAAATCCCTATTAAATAATACCCCACTCGCCATGATACGCCTATTTTTATTTTTTATTTTTTACAATATTGCGTCTGATTGCCGCCATTTTGGATTTTGAGTGCTGAAATATCTTCAGTGACACTCACGCAATCAAGACGAATCGATTGACGTAAGAATCATGTAAATCGGCTTACGCGTTTTGCCTCTAGAGTGCCACAAAGGGACATACATACATACATACATAGACTGGTAAACACATATCACCCGTCATATTACCCTCCTTTGCGTTGCGCAGTCGGGTAAAAATGGATGCGTACAGTTTTTTCCTTCTACTGCTGACAAAGATTTGTCAGACTATAATTGTGGTTGTTTCTGCGCGTCATACTACTCAATTAACGACAATGGTAACTGTCAAACGAATACAGTTCCAGGTACCGTCAACTGCTACAACTTTGCCTACAATGCTTAACTTTGTCTGGCTTGAAAAACATGGTTTTCTTCACCAAACAGCAATTTATATCTTATTCCTGAGATGGGAGAAAGGCAGCCATTATCTAAAAAAAATACATGTTTGCTCCAACGAAGATCTAATTTAATGTAACACGCATCTTGACTGCATATGAGCCTCATAAGATCTTGTCTGTTGAAGCTAAGAGCACTTAGTAAAAGTTATCATATAGTTAGATATATTATAGTAAATAAATATATTATTATTCCAAATATTTTATTGGCAACTATATAAAATGCATCTTAGTTGGCTCTTAATTTTTGTCACTAAGGAATATATAAAAAAAAGTTCTACACGCCAGGCAAAGTTAAGCATCGTAGGCAAAGTTGTAGCAGTTGACGGTACCCAACATTTACTATTTGAAAATTAAGTATTGAAACGAATATCAACTTAGAAAGCGCTCCGAGATTTTATTCTGTTGATTTTGTGTAAACGAAACGAACCATTGTGGTGATTATGTTTTTGTTCCATTACTATTGTTGATGTTACTTTAATTTGGATATACTTAGTACTGTTAGCATTGTTAATGAAATTACTAGAATATTCAAATGTAAAAAAAGGTGCTCAAATGGCAGATCTGCTGGAAAACTTGATTGTCAGAAAAACTTAGGCCTCACCGTGGGATATGTTTGATGTAACTATTAATACGTGTAATTACTGTCTCTGTCAAGCACA
Organism: Pammene aurita; assembly: GCA_947086415.1. NCBI lineage: Eukaryota > Metazoa > Arthropoda > Insecta > Lepidoptera > Tortricidae > Pammene > Pammene aurita. The sequence goes on along the minus strand of OX352305.1, from coordinate 15,762,709 downwards.
TATGTATGCGCAAGTACAGTGAACAGCAGAAATAGCTAAGCAGACGCGTTGCTCAAAATGATCTCCACACAACTTCATTCCCATAAGAGAGTAATAGCGTGTACTTGCGAAAATCATTTTGTACATCTTATGCCGTCGACTATACAAAAACACCCCGATATTAATTTTGAATGTTTTTTTTAATGGAGCAAGTAATTCAGGTATGTCGGCAATTTTTTGTTGACTTAGGAATGAAACATCTTTTTATCCAGGAAAAACTAATATAAAAAGAGAATTATTATCATTTGGTGCTTGGTGCATGTTTGTTGGTTTGATACCCGTTTGCATGGGTATTTGGGCAACCGATAGTCTTAAACACGATTCCACACGAAAGATCCCAATGTGCCGTGTAGGTATGTATGGTCAACCATACGTACCATCGGGTTCAAAATTGCATGGTCAATTTATCAATGAATTCATTCATATATTGGCCATGCGATTCTGAACCCGATAGTACATTGTATGTCTCTCAAGCTGTTTTGATATATCTTCTTATAGAACTACGCATTATTGTGTATCTTTAAGATATAATATTACTGTATTACTGTTTTGAAAAAATAAGTCCCGCCGAGTTTCTTGCCGGTCATAATACTTCTCGGGTCAGAGGTGTAGGGTTAGAACCGGTGGTAGTTTATTTTTCTCTGACGTTCATAAGTGTATTGTAATGTGCCTAAATTGAAGAATAAATAACTTTTATCTTTTTTATCTTTTACCCAATTTAATTCCTATTCCTAGGCCACTGTAGAACATTGTCGTAATAACAGTTGCCCGTGGATACGTATAAACGTAACCTATTCGCTACCAAACTAGCGGCCTAGGAATCAAATTGGTTGACTGTACCTACAAACCATTAAGAAGTGTCCGTATATTTCAACGTGTAGTTAAACAGCAGCTCAGTGCAGCTCCAACTGGTAACGACCGATTTCACGCCCAAATTGCCCATTAATACACTTAAACGCCCGATTTTCACTTGACATCGAAATTATGGTTCTTCGTTAAATTTAAATATTGGAGCGGACCACTTATTTCAACAATTTTTTATTGAATAATGTTTCGGTTTTATAAGTAGAATAGTTGAGTTAATCATCTCGTTTTATACTGCGAAGTAGTAATGAGTGTTTGCAAAGCGATGAAACAAGAGAAGCGGAGGCTAAATAGCATTTTTTTGGTCCCGTATTAAAGAGTTAATCTAATCTTTTCCTAATTAAATCATTTGTGTTGTCAAAATTGGGCATACATTTATGGTTATTGTTCGTTACACAGATGAATCAATTAACAAAATATTAGATTAAGACTTTACCTAGTTATACATTACAAAATGCAATGTTTTTATTTCTTTTTAACCCTTCTCTAAATTACGACTTTGTCCATGTTCAAGATAAGTAAAGTCAAACAAGAATCATGTGAAAATTCCACCCATTTTCCACATTTACAAAACTAAAATGCCTTAATTATATAATTTGATACTTGCCAGTGGCTTTTCGGTAATATATTGTGAGGAATCCGGACCTAATCTCAACACGGCGCCGTATTATTATTATAAAATACATTAAAAACACAATCTATTTCAAACACAACTTCAACACACAACAAATATTTAACCAATTTTTTGTTTTATTGGAGTTGCAACGGAATAATTTTTCAAGCAAATTCTGACATTTCTGATGCAGACGTTTAGGCGATAGCTGTATGTTGTATTGAATTCTATCGTGTCTAAACGTGTTTTAAAGATAGGCCCACGATCTAGTTTATACTCTCTGGGTTGGAGACTCAGATGGAAATCGCTTTCACAAAAACTAATTCTTGGGGTTAAGTTGCCGATCGGACACAAGACTTCATTGAGCCATGGCTAAAAACCAACAGTAATGCTGGGAAGATGATGGTAATGCCATGCGATTAAATTCACCCTTTCACTTAAACGTGATATCAAATAGTGACCTATTTAAGTACCTACCCGTAGATACTCAACACTCGGCGCAGTTTTGTTTAACAGAGCAAGGCGAGTCGAGCATCAAGCTGTCACGCGATTCTGTGATGGTAGCTTTTATTAGCCAGTAGTTCTCACTGTGCTATAGTTTACTATAGCGGCCCGCTTCTAGAATTATATATTTGAACTAGCTGTGCCCGCGGCTCCGCCCGCGTGGAATTCGGTCTGTGTCAGTAAGCGGCTAATTCACCCCTAATTTCTCTCCCGCTACCCTGGAGGCGAACTGGAAGTAAAGTTGACAGATGGATACGCTAGAGGACAGTAGTCCTAATAAAATATTTTACAATTACCACTAAATGAAACTACGATACACTCAAAAATGAATACTTTTTTTTATCATATTAATTTTTTTGGCATGATTTAAACGACATAGAGTAGTAGGTGTATATGGGACTATACAGGACCACTTTTGTATTTATGCGTTCATGTCCACGGCAAATATCATCCAAATCGATCCTCCCGTCAAATCAGTCTAAGCATGAAAGGTAAGTACAGGCTCGGTTGAAATTGGGGTAGGGGAGGGGGGTTACAAATGCAGAAATGATTTTTTTTCTATTTGAGGTGCACTTGGAGGGTCGGGTGGGGGGGTCCCTCAATTGAGTGTAGTGGCTAACCCCCCCCCCTCCTTTTAGACGTTGAATTTTTATAGGCTACGTATAACCTGACTAGGGATTTTCTTGAATTGGAATTAGTAATCCTTAAGGGGTGATTTCCGGGACAACAATGCAAAAAAAACCGGCCAAGAGCATGTCGGGCGATGCCCAAGTAACACATCAAAGCAGTATAACGGCCGTCTTACAGCATATCTGTATGCTTTTAGCATTTTCAGTTCGTTTTATAGTAGCATTATAAACGTTTATAGTGCTGATATAGGTCTTAAATGGGCACGAATTACCCAGCTTGAGATCCTATACAGGTCATTTAATAGCATTACAGGCGCAATATGTCTGCGCTATTAGCATTATCGTTGTCATGGAAAGTGCCAATCGCATTAAAGAACCATTAGTACGCTCTATTAAGTTGCCAACTGCATTAAAGAAGCATTAATACGGCCAAAAAACTTGCTAATCGCAGTAAAGAAGCATAAGTACTCTCGATTAACTTGCCAATCGCAATACAAAAGCATTATACTAGCATAAGAGTGTAGTAAAATAAACCTTACGTCAATGCAAAAACATCTCTAACACCGACGGAACAAATGTTATAATACAATGAACGTTGTGATTTAACTACTTTGTCTCGCAATATAAAATGGACGAAGACGGTACAAAAAACTGAATGAGTGACACGTCATATTTGTTTGCATCCTAACAAAATTTATAAAAGTTTTTGACTCTTTTACGTTATTATATCCTTTAAATATTACTGCGCAATGTAGTTTACTGTAAATGTGTATATAAGTTTCATTGAACATTTTCACGCGCCTTTGATTTATTGTGGTTTTGCTATAAAATATTATAAAAAGATATGCGTCAAATAAACAAAACAATTGTGTAATCCTCGTATAGAACGAGTTTTGCATTATTAACATAATAGTGTTGGTTGAGCAGTCTTAAATTAAGTAATTTCATGATTATATAGGTATTTTCCTTGTATAAATAGGTCCGCATGATTTTATTTTTGGGTTATAAATTATTTACAAAATGGCGTTGGTCTATATAGACGGAGAGCTAGCCACGTCGGATATGACACAATAATGAGAGCAACCAAACCCCTCTAGCCAGTTTGGTATACTATGCTTATTTATAGATCTGGACATCTGGCAGCTTTAAAGTGGCGGAGGTCAAAGAATGCAAACCATTTCAAGAAAATAAATCCTAGAGATCTGGGTTTGATGCAATATTATGAGAAACTATACAAATACTATCTATACATATAATAAAGCTGAAGAGGGTCGAAAGTCTGTACATGGAAGATAATCGAATAAAAGTCGTCTGGGGATGCTTAGAATCGATAACAGAACACGTTCCAACAATTTTTAGAATTTTTGTCTGTTTATCTGTTTGTCTGTTTATTTGACCGCGCATCACGTGAAAACGGCTGAACGGATTTTGATGAAATTTTGGATAGATATAGTTTGAGTCCTGGGAAAGGATAATATATAGTTTTAATCCTGAAAATCAACCCTGGTGGGGGTGAAAATGGGGTTGAAAGTTTGTATGGAGAATTTTTAACCGCTGAAACGATTTAGATAGAAATGACTATGGAGATAAATTGAGTCTCGAGAAACGTCATAGGATAGTTTTCGAACCCTTGTGGGGGTGAAAAGGGGGTTGGAAGGTGGTATGAGGATTTTTTTCTGATTTAGATGACAATTGGTATAGAGATAGTATGGGTCTCGAGAAATGACAAAGGATAGTTTCTTCTTTAAACCCACCCCCCCCCCCCCATCTTACTTTAGAACCGCAGGTCCAAAAAATTTGAAAAAAATAATGGAAGTGACGCCTGAAAGGTGCTTTCAATAAAAACTATCTATACATATAATAAAGCTGAAGAGGGTCGAAAGTCTGTTCATGGAATATATTCGAAAAAAAGTTGGCTGGAGATACTTAGAATCGATAACAGAACACGTTCCAAGAATTTTTAATTAGTTAACGGCTGAACGGATAATGATGAAATTTTGTGTAGAGATAGTTTGAGTCCCGGGAAAGGACAATGAACAGTTTTCATCCCGAAAATCAACCCTGGAAGGGGTGAAAAGGGGGTTGAAAGTTTGTATGTTGAAAGTTGGTATTGAAATAATTTGTAATTTTTTGGTCAAGGTGTTCATATTTATAACATGTTACCCGTCGATGCTTTAAATTTACCTTTACCCGCTCTTAAGAAATATTTGAAAATGTCATGAATGTCAAAGGGTTATTGCAGCAAACCAAAAAACTACTACAAAATCATCTAACATTTATAGGACACCGTTTAGGTAGGAAAACATATCAAACGTTTTGTGAAGCAGTCAGATTAGGATTTATTTTTCTTTATAATTAAATAATAGGTACATTATCTGTCTCTCAAGCAGTTTTGATATGTCTTCTTGAAGAACTACGCATTATTTTGTATCTTTAAGATCTAATAATGTATTACTGTTTTGAAAAAAAAATAAGTCCCGTCGAGTTTCTTTTCGGTCATAAATGTCATAATAGTTCTTGGGCCAGAGGTACACCTACAGGGTTAGAACCGGTGGAGTTTTGGAACGAAGTTCCTTATCGGACGGTTCGCGGATGGGGGGCCTAGGCGAAAAAAAGTCACGTGACCGTTACGAAAAAGCGTCACGTCACGAAAACGCGGCACCCATACGATTGAGAAACATGTAAAATGGAATGAAATAAAAAATATATAAAATAGAATAAAGTGAAGTGAAGTGTAGTGAAACTGAGAAGTGGCAAAGTGATAAAAGTCGAGAACCTCAAAAGTCGGGAATTTTAAAAATGTCAAAAATGTCAAAAATTTCGACAATAACAAAAATTTTAAATTTCTAAATTTCCAAAATCTCCAAAATTTCCAAAATTTTCAAAATTTACAATATTTCCAAAATCTTCAATATTTCCAAAATCTCCAAAATTTCCAAATTTTCCAAAATTTCCAAAATTTCCAAAACTTTCAAATTTTCCACTATTTCCAAAATTTATAAAAAATGCAAAAAAAATAAAAACCACAAAATTTACGAAAAAGTAAAAAATGAAATAAAATTAAATAACATAACTTCGTTCCAATCGCACTTGATTCACACACTTTCCACGACACTCACGTATTTTATTTTTCTCTGACGTTCATTAGTGCATTGTAATAAGCTTACATTGACGAATAAATATCTTGATCTACACCAATATCATAAATCCTCTATTCCGCGTTCGGAACCGTATGTAATTAATTACCAACATTATTGCAACCAATAACGTAACATCAGTGTATTATCTGTGACAGTGTGGTAAAAACGTATGAAAATTCATTACCTACGGTAACGTAATGAAAATCCGCCCCCCCGACCGCCGGCATGCCCCCCCGACCGCCGGCGCAATAATGTTGGTCATGGGCGGTGTAATGGTGGTCATTCTAATGGTTTCAATGGATTTTTAATATGTGTGTAGGTAAAGCAGTGTATGCTTCTGTACATAATTTGGCCTTATTACGTAACAGTTACATCGCCATGTCCGTCCGTCTGTCCGCGGTCTAGCTCAGTTACCGTTCGCACTAGAAAGCTGAAACTTGGTGAGGCCTGATAAGAACTTTCAATAAAAACTATATTGAATAAAATCGGTTCAGCCGTTTTTGAATTATTAGTCAAAAACGCATAGTGAAAGGAAGTGCCGAATAGTAAACTGACGTAAGCGCCGCCAAATAAACGACCTTTAGAACGGATGTTTTGTAACAGGGCAGCATCTACGAAACTCTACACTGAGCATCGCCCGACATGCTCTTGGCCGGTTTTTTTTTTTCAGTGTTATCCCGGTAATCACCCAATTAAGGATTACTTATTCCAATTCTAGAAAATCCCCAGCCAGGTTATACGTAGCCTATAAAAATTCAACTACAAGGGGGGGTAGCCACCACACTCGAGTGAGTTAAATTTGCCCAAGTGCACCTAAAATTCTGCATTTGTGACACCCCCCGCCCCCAACTGATTTGACGGGAGGATCGATTTGGATGATATTTGCCGTGGACATGAACGTATAAATACAAAAGTGGTCCTGTATCGTCCGATATACATACACCTACACCTACTACTCTCTATGTCGTTTAAATCATGCCAAAAACAAATATAATAAAAAAAGTATACATTTATGAGTGTAGTTTCATTTAGTGGTAATTGTAAAATATTTTATTAGGACTACTGTCCTATAGCGTATCCATCTGTCAACTTTACTTCAAGTTCCGCCTCCAGGGTAGCGGGAGAGAAATTAGGGGTGAATTAGCCGCTTACTGACACAGACCGAATTCCACGCGGGCGGAGCCGCGGGCACAGCTAGTGCATATAATAAAGCTGAAGAGGGTCGAAAGTCTGTTCATGGAATATATTCGAAAAAAAGTTGGCTGGGGATACTTAGAATCGATAACAGAACACGTTCCAACAATTTTTAGAATTTTTGTCTGTTTATCTGTTTGTCTTTTTATTTGACCGCGCATCACGTGAAAACGCCTGAACGGATTTTGATGAAATTTTGTGTAAAAATAGTTTGAGTCTCGGGAAAGGACAAAAAATAGTTTTCATCCCGAAAATCAACCCTGGAGGGGTTTAAAGGGGGTTGAAAGTTTGGATGGAGCTTTTTTAATATAAATTAGTATGGAGATAATTTGAGTCCCGAGAAACGACAGAATAGTTTCATCCCGAAAATAAACCCTTGTGGGGGTGAAAAGGGGGTTGGAAGTTGGTATGAGGATTTTTTTACCGCTGAACAACTGATAAAGATGAAATTTGGTATAGAGATAGTATGGGTCTCGAGAAAGGACAAAGGATAGTTTTCACCCCGAAAATCAACCCATATAAAGGGGTGAAAAGGGAGTTGGAAATTTGTATAGGGAATTATTAACCGCAGAATCGATTTAGATAAAATTTGGTATGGAGATAATTTGAGCTCTGGAAAAGGAAATAAGAAGAAACAACCAATAACCGCTGTACGTATTTAGATGAAATTTGGTATATAGTTATATATAAATAATTAAATAATTTGTAATTTTTGGTCAAGGTGTTCATATTTATAACATGTTACCCGTCGATGCTTTAAATTTACCTTTACCCGCTCTTAAGAAATATTTGAAAATGTCATGAATGTCAAAGAGTTATTGCAGGTTCGAGGACTATATATGACGGACAAAGATGCATGGCCCAACCCAAAAAACTACTACAAAATCATCTAACATTTATAGGACACCGTTTAGGTAGGAAAACATATGAAACGTGTTGTGAAGCAGTCAGATTAGGATTTAATTTTCTTTATAAATAAACAATGGGTACATTATCTGTCTCTCAAGCTGTTTTGATATGTCTTCTTGAAGAACTACGCATTATTTTATATCTTTAAGATCTAATAATGTATTACTGTTTTGAAAAAAACAAGTCCCGTCGAGTTTCTTTTCGGTCATAAATGTCATAATACTTCTTGGGCCAGAGGTTAGAACCGGTGGTAGTTTTGGAACGAAGTTCCTTATCGGACGGTTCGCGGATGGGGGGCTAGGCGAAAAAAAGTCACGTGACCGTCACGAAAAAGCGTCATGTCACGAAAACGCGACACCCATACGATTGAGGAACATGTAAAATGGAATGAAATAAAAAAGTGAAGAGTAGTGAAAAGTGAAAGTGAGAAGTGACAAAGTGATAAAAGTAAAAAAAGTCGAGAACCTAAAAGTAAAAAATGGCAAAATTTCTAAATTTCCAAAATTTACAAAATTTACAAAATTTACAAAATTTACAAAACTTCCAAAATTTCCAAAATTTAAAAAAAAAAGAAAAAAAATTAAAACCATAAAATTTACGAAAAAGTCAAAAATTAAATAACATACTTCGTTCCAATCGTGTGTTCCACGACACTCACGTATTTTATTTTTCTCTAACGTTCATTAGTGCATTGTAATGTGCTTACATTGAAGAATAAATATCTTGATCTACACCAGTATCATAAATCATCTATTCCGCGTTCGGAACTGTATGTAATTACCACCATTATTGCAACCAGTAACGTCAGTGTATTATCTGTGACAGTGTGGTATAAACGTATGAAAATACATTACCTACGGTAACGTAATGAAAATCCGCCTCCCCGACCCCCCTCCCCCCCAATTTCAACCGCGCCTGTTCTTACCTTTCATGCTTAGACTGATTTGACGGGAGGATTGATTTGGATGATATCTGCCGTGGACATGAACATCGTCCGATATACACATCTGTCAACTTTACTTCAAGTTCCGCCTCCAGGGTAGCGGGAGAGAAATTAGGGGTGAATTAGCCGCTTACTGACACATACCGAATTCCACGCGGGCGGAGACGCGGGCACAGCTAGTACAATATTAAGATAAATTATACAAAAGTTTATGTTGGGAGAAAGTAGTGCCAAAACGATGTATAATAAAATATAGTTCATAGTTTGTCGCCTACTGTTTTTGTTTCCGTAATAATCATACATCGGGGTTTTCGGTGCGGGAACGATTTGAGAAAGAGTAGAGATAAACAGATAGGTTGAGAGTTAGTCTGAGAAAATATCATATTATGCCTAATGAATAACTACCTCTCTGTGAATAGCTTACACACTATGATACGAGCTTTTTTTCTTAGAGGCATGTTTGTATTGACTATTATATACTTAGTATTTTAAAAATGCAATTGCATATACGAAATTTATTAACTAGATCTACTTAAGACAAAGACACGGTATAATAAGTGTCAAATATTAATCTTGACGTCCGATATTTATGAACTATTTGATTAACTGAAGAGGTTGACAATGGTCAGTCATTACATGAATTAATAAAATAATACTTGAAAAAATCATAGGTATATGTACCTACAATATATATACATAATAGTCAGCTATTACAGTCGAGGACAAAGAGATGTTACACTTTTGGACCTTATTACAACGCAATAAGGTCCAAAAGTGTATACATCTCTTTGTCCTCGACTGTACATATAAATTGTATATACGTATGATTTTTTCGATCAATTATTCATTAGGTAGAAACGTGCTAGAGTACATTCTGTTTTTTAAATTAATGCCTACTCTTTGGCTAATGTCAAACATTCCCGCACCGAAAACCCCGATGTATGGTAATAATACACAAAATTTTTTGGTCTAACGTTTTTTTTTATCGATTTTTGACCAGTTTTGAGTCGATATTCCAACATATTCACTATAGATATAATTATAAGGCAAACGACTATCGGTTCTTGAATCTTTTATCTCCATTCTCTAGAGCCGGATCTTGAAATAAATGAGCCGTTATTTTTTTATGATATTTTTAAAATATGGTCTAAAAAAACACTTTTATCGATATTCGAATGGTGTAAAGAATCTTACATATACGTAATCTACATATTAGGGTTCCTCTTTGATGTCTCTAAAAACTGTAGAGAGATTTTAATTTTTAACTAATTCAAACAAAATGTATGACCATAAAACCACTTTTTTAGCCTAAACCGGTTCGACTTTGATGTCAAATATCTCGAAGACAATGAATATTGAAGTAAATATAGGATACTGTATTGTTTAAAGCCGTTACTGATAATATGATAAGCTATATAAATCATTAGAAAACTAAGGGAATCAGATCTAAGGTCGTTGGCGCCAGGGAGCCCCTTAAAATATAGGCCCTGTCCTTTAAAATATAGGCTCCCCCCCCCCTAAAATCCCCCTCCCTCCCCCTGCCAAATAAAATGACGTCATTAAAAAAAAATGCGTTTTAAGCTTAATTGTAAAATAAAAAACTATTTAGTAGATAATATTTTATAGCATTAAAAGTTTATAGAAACACGACTTTCATTCCTTTTTTACACATTGATGATGTGATCTTCGGAATGACCGCCCCCCCCTCCTACGTCATGCTACCATGAAATGACGTAATTTATGAACAGCCCCTTATAGTGAATTACTTGGCTTTATAATGGTTTATATTATTGCTATTATACTGCATTAGGAACGTATTACCTACTTATAAATGCTATTGTACACCCTAAGGCATTAAAAATAGCTGAAAGCTGTATAGCGAATTTACGTGGCATTATAATGGCTAATATTCATGCTCTTAGACAGCATTAAGCATTTATTTATGCTATTGTAGAACCTAAGGTACTAAACCAAACCGAAGCATTAGTGTAGCAAACCAAAACGCAACTGTACAGCATTCAGCTGTACAGTTGCATGTTGTTCGCTGCACTCAAACTAATGGCTAAACAAAAGCATTTAAATATGCCATTATACAACCGTTATACAGCGTAAAGCATCATAAAATGCTATTGTAGAACCTAAAGCACTAAAAACAGCTGAAAGCTATATACCGGATTTACGTGGCATTATAATGGCTAATATTCATGCTCATAAACAGCATTAAGCATTTATTTATGCTATTGTAGAACCTAAGGCACTAAACCACACCGAAGCATTAGTGTATCAAACCAAAACGCAACTGAACAGCATTCAGCTGTACAGTTGCATTTTGGTTCGCTGCACTAAAACTAAAGGCTTTAAAAAAGCATTTATACATGCCATTATACAACCGTTATACAGCTTAAAGCATTATATAATGCTATTGTAGAACCTAAAGAACTTAAGTGCTTTTAAACAGTCGAAAGCTGTACAGTTGCGTTGTGGTTTGCTGCACTAAAGCTAAAGGCTTTACAAAAGCATTTAGATATGCCATTATACAACCGTTATACAGCTCAAAGCATCATATAATGCGACAAGTTGCTCGGTGAACGTATATAAGAGTTTATACGGTCCTTAAGTTCGAAATAAGTTAACTATTCATATGTTATAATGCTTCCTGTGTTACTTGGGTGCTCAGTGTAGAGTTTCGTAGATGCCGCCCTGTTACAAAACATCCGTTCAAAAGGTCGTTTATTAAGGGCTATTTGTCGGCGCTTACGTCATTTTACTATTCGGCACTTCCTTTCACTATGCGTTTTGGACTAATAATTCAAAAACGGCTGAACCGATTTTATTCAATATAGTTTTTATTGAAAGTTCTTATCAGGCCTCACCAAATTTCAGCTTTCTAGTGCGAACGGTAACTGAGCTAGACCGCGGACAGACGGACGGACATGGCGAAACAATAAGGGTTCCTAGTAGTTTATGTAACTGTTACGTAATAAGGCCTAATTATGTACAGAAGCATACACTACTTTACCTACACACATATTAAAAATCCATTGTAACCATTAGAATGACCGCCATTACACAGCCATGACCAACCTTATTGCGCCGGCGGTCGGGAGGGGGGGGCGTGCCGGCGGTCGGGGGGGCGGATTTTCATTACGTTACCGTAGGTAATGAATTTTCATACGTTTTTACCACACTGTCATAGATAGACACTGATGTTACGTTACTGGTTGCAATAATGGTGGTAATTACATACGGTTCCGAACGCGGAATAGAGGATTTATGATATTGGTGTAGATCAAGATATTTATTCTTCAATGTACTAATGAACGTCAGAGAAAAAGAAAATAAGTGAGTGTCGTGGAACATTCGATTGGAACTAAATTTTTGGAAATTTTTGAAATGCTTGAAATTTTTGAAATTATTGAAATTTTTGAAATTTTTGAATTTTTTGAAATTTTTGAAATTTTTGTTCTCGACTTCTATCACTTTGTCACTTCTCACTTTCACTATTCACTACACTTCACTGCACTTCACTTTATTCTATTTTATATATTTTTTATTTCATTCCATTTTACATGTTTCTCAATCGTATGGGCGTCGCGTTTTCGTGACGTGACGCTTTTTCGTCTAGCCCCCATCCGCGAACCGTCCGAGAAGGAACTTCGTTCCAAAACTACCACCGGTTCTAACCCTACACCTCTGGCCCAAGAAGTATTATGACCGAAAAGAAACTCGACGGGACTTATTTTTTTCAAAACAGTAATACATTATTAGATGTAGTAATACAAAATAATGCGTAGTTCTTCAAGAAGACATATCAAAACAGCTTGAGAGACAGATAATGTACCTATTGTTGTTTGTGTATAAAGAAAAAATAAATCCTAATCTGACTGCTTCACAAAACGTTTGATATGTTTCCCTACCTAAACGGTGTCCTATAAATGTTGGATGATTTTGTAGTAGTTTATGGTTTGAGCCATGCATCTTTGTCCGTCATATATAGTCCTCGAACCTGCAATAACCCTTTGACATTCATGATATTTTCAAATATTTCTTAAGAGCGGGTAAAGGTAAATTTAAAGCATCGACGGGTAACATGTTATAAATTTGACCAAAAAATTTCAAATTATTTCAATAGCAAATTTCATCTAAATACGTACAGCGGTTATTGGTTGTTTCTTCCCCATGTAAACTTCCACCCCTTTTGCATCTGCTTACGGGATAATTTCAGAGATAAACAGATAAACAGACAAAAATTCTAAAAATAGTTACAACGTGTTCTGTTATCGATTCTAAGTATCCCCAGCCAACTTTTTTTCGATTATCTTCCATGTACAGACTTTCGACCCTCTTCAGCTTTATTATATGTATAGATGTCGTTCCGATATCAACAGGTGTATTTGAATGTATACTCGTATTTGTACTTACGAAACATAAAAGAGAACTTGCGTGAATTATTTAATTGAATTATTTCAATAAACACGTTCAGCAACACCAAATTAATATAAAAATGTCGAAATCCGTAATAATTTTCTAACATTTTTGTAAAGATATTGCGGTTTAAAAACGTAAAACTTGAGCAGTTTTTATTTTATTTTTGAATCTATTTTCAATACCACAATTCCAAATGTAAGACAACTATATAGGTAAACGCATTTTTTCGTGCCTAAAATTACAAAAATCTTCTAAAAACTTGTTCCTTCCAAATAGTTTTCCGCAATTATGAGGTCGGTGACGTCACAAACCTCACGATTTTTGTATGGGGCGTTTTGACGCGCGGCGCAGACGCCTAACGTATTTTCGCATTTTTGAAGTTTCAAGCCTACAATAGATAGTAGGTTTATTAGAGACATTTGAATCTAACGGGCAATAGAAATTCTATTATAGAATTGATCGACGTCATTAAAAAAATTTATGCATGTTGCTAATTATGTTATCAGTTCCTTTCAATGAAGCATCGTGTTCGAACTAAACTTGACAGCCAGTTTCCCTTATATATAGATATAATGTTAAAATATTGTATTAGGGTGTCAAGTATACTCTAGATTTTCTTGAGAAAGCTAAGAATGCGATGAGTTAGCACCATGGCCACCATGGGACAATCGTTGACTGTACGAGTATTACAATTAGATATAAACATTTGGCGAAAGCCTAGACCGCGTAAAATACTAAAATACTTAAAGTGCTATTAGGGCTTTGGGGAGCTATTTAAGGATTTATAATGCCTATTCGCTTGGACAATTTGAAACAAATGACTGTTGCTTACATTAGTTTAATAACTTTAGTAGGGTTATCAACGATTTCTGTAATAATAGATGTTTTGTAACATTCTCATTCATTCTGTCAGTATAGCAGGTAAATTTTAACTTAGTAGCAATATTTGAAACTGAACATTCCAATATTTGTGTGTGTTCGATCTGTCCGTTCTGTAAACTGTAAACACTGTAAACTGTATACAATCTACTGGTTCACGGAAATATTTGGTTATTATATACATAACTAAGTGTTTAGACATATTTTAAATAGTCAAAAGAGATAACTAAAAACATTATATATTACATGTAATATTAAATGTAATATTACATATTATAATATTTATTATTATTTTTAAATGAACAAAATGTAACCAGTTAAATTAATTTGTTAAAAAAATATATTTTAATTTTGCATGCCAATATAGTGGTAATTTATTTACCTGTCTGTACCAAACTAATTCCCATCAAAAACAAATGTGAAAGAACGCCAAGTTCATAAACGGGTGTTAATAAAAGAAGTGAGATATAACTGGAAACCAAAAACTGTTAAAATTGGCCATCAACGGCATCAACAAACACTTTGTGTTTTGACATACATTCAGAATACGAGCCCCGATACAATGGAATTCGAGTAGTACAAAGCTCTTTAGGTCACAGCTCCTATCTTGCATAACCTTGCTTGTTCAGAGAGTTTCCATTGTTATTACTCAAAGAGTATAAAGTTTATCAATTGCTAAAAATGATTTGTTACGTTATTACCAAAAGGTTGTACTGTACCACATTCGCGTTGTCGATTAATAATTGTCAATTTGGATAGGTTTTTTATTTTTTTATATCACGACGGTGGCAAACAAGCATACGGCCCGCCTGATGGTAAGCAGCTACCGTAACCTATGGACGCCTGCAACTCCAAAGAAGTCACATGCGCGCTGCCGACCCTTTACAAAAAGGAGGATTCACTGTGTTGATGGCTAAAGGAACAAGAAGGTCCCTCATCGTCAACACACTGGGTCCTCTTTGAGCTCTTTGGCAACATTACTCACCAGCAGGAACACAACACTATGTACTCATAGTAAACCCTACTGGGTTTAGTGCTATTTGGCTGTGGTTTTCTATAAGGTACTTCCCCAGTCGGGCTCTGCTCCAGATTTGAGCGAGATGACATTCGCTGAACGTGCCTTACCACACTTAGCGAGACGCCATTCGCAGTGCCCATGCCTCTCTTTTTGGCGTAGTTTAAGGACATACCCAAGTCCGGACGTAGTTTAAGGACATACCCCGGGTCCAAGGTTGTCTGTAATAATAATAATAAATAATATTTCATATTACAAGTGGGTGCTATAGGGTAGAGGTGTGCGCCGATGGTAAAATCATCGGCGGCGGCGTCCGATCGTTTTTTGACCGGCGGCGGCGGCGTGATCGGCGTGAAATCGGCGTGGTACATATTTTTAATATGCCTGGGGAATTCGACTAAATACCTTCTAAATTGAAGCCTACTGAGTATTTATACGGATAAACGGCTTTAATAAAACACCCCAAATCTTTGAAAACGTATGATTGTGTCGCAAACATTGCACATTTTAAATCAAAGACTAGATTTTAAATAATTTTCCAAAAGATGGACTAATTATGGTCCACATTTATAGCTCCGTACTTAATGTTTTATCTATGTAGAACTGGCTACACCACTTGCCTGAAAATCTACTACGATAATAATACAAAAAGCTCCGAAGTTAACAAGTGCAGAACAGACTGATTTACAATTTGTAATTTGTG
Source organism: Pammene aurita (assembly GCA_947086415.1). NCBI lineage: Eukaryota > Metazoa > Arthropoda > Insecta > Lepidoptera > Tortricidae > Pammene > Pammene aurita. The sequence goes on along the minus strand of OX352305.1, from coordinate 15,746,849 downwards.
AGAGAAAATGTTGATTCTAAGTTCTAAAAGACCTTTGTCTTTCGGTAGCTTGCGGTAGCTAGGGAATGCTCCCGGTTCTGATTTTGTATGGAGAGAACCGGGGATTCCCGGTTCCGGTGCTGGATTTGTATAGAAAACGAGTACCTACCGGGAGCAATCCCTAGCGGTAGCCCGAATTTTGCTAACGAAATAAAATCTACATTTTATTTTATCGTTCTTCGATGGATGGATTGGATTGTTATTAAATCAAATACAAAAAATGAAAAATAATCAAACCCAGTTGGGCTTGAACCAAGGATGATTAAGACATGGATGTACAATGACTATACGAAATCGCGTTCCTCGAATCTTCAGGCTATACGTCTGTTTTCGGTACTGAGTGCTACAGCGCCATCTGTTGGGTATGGAGTCGAGTTATTCTGTCAGCGTTAATCGCCGAACAAAATATTAGAAACTAGAATTTATTTATTTAATCTTAATTGCACAAATCTTTAATCTTAATGCCATAATGCATTCTCTACTAGTCAGTGGGCTTAACAGAAAGGTTAAGTAGGAATTTAGTGTTTGTGGTGACCGATAGATGACGCTAGTGCTTTAGCCTTAAATAAGGGAACGCGATTTTGTATAGGCATTGTCAACCCATGTCTTAATCATCCTTGGCTTGAACTAACATCAATACACCTTGCCGGGGCTCGATCGCTTTACCGATTCGCAACATACAGGAAGACGTCTTTTGATTCTATTTCCCGTTAAATTCAAATGTCTCTAATAAACCTACCATGTATTGTAATCTTGAAATGTCAAAAATGCGAAAATACGTATCCACACTGGCCCAAGACGTCTCGGAAGGCCCCGTCTCATATGGCTACCTCTAGTAAATAGTGACCTCGAAGCTGTAGAATTAGACCCAATGACGACCCAGAACAGAACAAGCTGGCAAAAAACGATTAGGAGAGCCGACCCCAATTGAACATGGGATAAGGCCGGAGAAAGAAGAATGATTTAGATGAGTAACTTTTGGGCACGAAACAATGCGTTTTTACCTATACAGTTGTTATACTTTTTATTCTTGTAAGAAGACAAGTAAGGGCCGATGGGTTTTGGCCACTTTAAGGAGAATTTGTCCATTGACACATCCGTCATTTTGTGTCAATAAGGCATTATGACACTCTTTATTTACTGAATCATTGAAAATATATTACTTTAATTATATGAATCTCTGCTGTTAAGATTCTGACATTAGATTTAATTTTTTTCTTTAATGAAATGTCAAAACAGGACCCAGGAGCCAGTTTTGGCCACTTTTTCCATGGCTTCTGACAACTGATACATAACAGATAACAGTGCCATCTGTGCTGAAATAATTTACTCTTATATTAACTACAAACCATAGACCTGTAAATTAGTGTATATCTTTAAAAAGTTGAAAATGGCCAAAACCGGCACAGTGGCCACAACCGGAGCATCTGCCCTAATCGAATTGAGGTTTTGAAAATATATTTGGGGTATTCAAAAAATTGCTCAAATTTAACGTTTTTAAACTGCAATCTTTATATATTAGAAATATTAGATAATATATGATTACTAATATATTACTACTATATATTAGTCAATTATTACGGATTTCCACTATTTTAAATTAATTTGGTGTTGTTGCTGAACGTGTTTATTGAACAAATTCAATTAAATATTTTTTACTCATGTTCCCAATTAAGCTATGGGTCAAGTAACTAAGATGAAAAAATATTCAATGCATCACTCTAAAAAAAATCAAAAATAATTGTGGATTAGATTCCTTGATTAACTAACAAAATTCAGATTTTTTCAATTATATGTGTTACTTATTTCATCCAATCATCCCCGCTGCGAGCGGCTTGCAAAGTTCTATTCTATGTTAATAGCAAAAACATTAGTGATGATGAACATCGAAGAACCACGATAAATCCATGCGCCTAACGCACGTCAGTAGCACCGGATAAAAATAACGAGTAACTTTAAAACATAATTGAACCATTTTTTCCAAATAGTTTAAGTTGACATCATTTTATAATGATATTAAGTGTCGCTAGCAGAGCGAAAATATGCGATCTATTATAAAAGCACGTAAATTACAATTTACTGCAGGTGTAACATTACGTAACTATACTTAACATTAACTTAAATATATACATATCTCTCTCGATCCCAAAATCAAACTTGACCTAATGAGAATGGGCCATTTAAACAAAAAAAAACTAACCCAGTCGTCTTTGCGAAATGGAAACAACAAATGAGAACCTGCAGCTTTTTGGAGTCAGTCAAAAAATAAAAAATGTTTCTTCACTCTTATCTTAGGGAAAATTAAAAGTAAATCAAAATGTTTTCTATTCAAAAGCCGGAAAAAGCAAATTATATAAAAATATAAACCTATCATTTAAAACCAGGCGTTGTCATAAATTATTGATAAGTAAAATAACGTCAGTTGGTACACCGGCAAGGAATAAGTGAAGAAGGAAAAGGGTTTTTATTTAAAAAAAGTAGTATACTGGCCACTCACTACCATTTCCGGGCATTAAAGCAAGATAAAGTCTAAAATTGCCACGCCGATTCTACGCCGGTCAAAATCATCGGCGGCGGCGGCGTGGAAAAATTGTCGGCGGCGGCGGCGCGGCGGCGCGGCGCACATGTCTACTATAGGGGTCTTCACAGATGAAGGACACATGTAAGTGTGACCTACAGTCACGCTCAATAAATTTAATCTAATGCCTGAATAATTAAAGACAATAAATTTCCAAGTTTAGTACTAGCGAGTAGCAGTATCAAGTCCTCAGGTGAGTAAGCCGAGATACACTGAGTTAACGACATGTCGTAATCGTAACGCTCAAATTTAAGTGTCACATCCATCACGTAGGACGCTTAACTATGTACGAGTAGAACGTACTACGGCTCAGTCAAATTGTGTTAAGGAAAGTTATTGCTGTACTAACTTGCGCCAAAATCAGGGGAGTCGTGCCGAAATGTATAGTGTTTAAATAATAACTCTAAATAAATTCCACTCAAATAATAAAATTTATTATCTCCGGTCCGGTATAATTTATTATGCCGCAGGGGCCTCTTTTAGATATATTTTAGTTTTAGTTAGTTTTATCTAAATATATAAAAGAAGAAACTGACTGACTGACTGATTGACTGACTCACTGACTGACTGACATATCAACGCACAGCCTAAACCGCTAGTTCTATAGATTCCAAATTTGGCAAGTAGGTTCCTTATAAGGTCTAGGAATGCACTAAGAAAGGATTTTTCAAAATTCACCCCCTAAGGGGGTAAAATAGAGGTCCAAAGTTTGTATGGCGAATCAAGATTTGTTAGACTATTTTATTCGAAACTTCACAGGAGTATTCCTAACAATAAATGAGTAAATACGTGTTTCAGGTTTTTTGAAAATTCAACCCCTAAAAGGGGCAAATGTGGTCACAAAGTCTGAAAATCAACATGGGTATCATATCCTTTTAAGTACTTATAGTACGCGGGCGAAGCCGCGGGAAAAGGCTAGTTTGAAATATATTCAAGTCATTTGTATGTTGTAAACAATTAAAGTAAATAAAATGTATCTATTAATTATTGTACTTAACAGGATTGAAAAAGTAACGACGTTTGTCGCGAACATCGCGAAGCAGTTCGTGCTTGCCGGTTTTTCGGATAGATGGCGGTAGCAGTCACGTTCGATCTCAATATCGCTTAAAAGCTACTAAAGTATGGACGGATTTTTTGAGAGGGGTTGTAGGGTAGACACAGGGACGACGGGAGGAGAGAAGGTTGCGCGCGAACAAATCAATGGTGAGCGCTTTAATATTTATCTTTCTACTCGTATCAGTTCATGGACTTTCTTACTGTGTTATTATGATGATCATATTGTGTCTTGTGTTATTTACCTGCGTGTATCAGTGCTCAGAGAGATCTTTGATCCCAGTGAGTTGTCAATGGTTATGAACTCAGGGTAACCATAGTGTGAGGAACGGGGTCGCTGTAAGGGGAGGTGGAGGCGACTATTTAGCCCGAGATACCAGATGGATAATCACGGGAGGCTCATAGGCCGTAGGAGTAATCAAAGGAGATATCGTCAGCTCACACCATCAACGTCCAGGCCGTGTCTACGTATAGTATCTGCGTGTCCGTTAACATATTTACATCATTCGTATTCTCTAGTCAGTAAACTCATCGGCTCAGTATACCAGAAAAACATGGTGAAGCTGACGACATGGTGGTGATGTGCTGGGATTGGTTAGATCCATCCGTGCCATATTTAAGTCAGCTAAATTGAAAGTAGCACTGTGTCGGTTGATACTTGTCGGGTATAGCTACACAATATAATACATAAACGTATCAACTGAAAGGTCAGTTTCAGTTTTAAGATTGTTGAGAAAATTAAAGGCAAAACAGAGTCAAATAAGCAAGCAAGCATTTACTTCAGCCCAAGTTCAGGCTATAGGAAACATTCATGGTAGCGTCGTCTCAGTCAGCGGCCGTAATTACTGTTTCATGTTGTAGTGTAAATATAGTTCTAGTAACTTTGTACATAATAAAACATGTAGTTAAGACGAAAGTTTGAAGAGTCGTTCGTGTTTAAATGATATTTTCCAAATTTCCTTAGAATTTACTTGAAAGTTTTGAGAAATAAGCAACGGGCAATTACATGGTGAATCTAAAGACATTCTTGTTCGAGTTGAGCTTCAAACTGAGCTATAAAAGGTTATCGTAAAAAAAAAATTGAGCGTAATTCAGACGTATAATTTCGAAGTTGGCTCGTTAAACAAATCTTATCAATATTTGAAGTCCATTTCTCTGGTGTAACATTCCAAAGATAGTCCGTGGCCTTATAGTAATGATAAGACAATAAACCAAATTACTATGGCAAAACTGAGATATTTATTTTACTTTGGCGGAGATAAATAACCATTATAGGACGGCTTCGAGTTTGTGAGATAAAAATGACTAACGTCATCGGTATGAGCTACTCCTTAAAAGTATCCACGGAACGCTACTATGGTTAAACTAGTAATATTAAGTTTGAAGAGAAGGCTAACTCAAAAGTATATTGAGCATGGGGGCAGTCGTTTTCCTTTCATTGGACTGGGCGCTGTTAGTTAAGATAAGCACAAATCACAAGGAAAACGTCAATCATTATCGCAATCGTAAGAAATTATTGTGAAAAAACGATAATTATAAAATGTACATAAGTGAATAGAAATCAGACTCATAATCCGTTTTATTATTGTTCGTAAGAGTACAAATTGACCTCGTAGTAGGCATGTGTGCTCCTGTAGGGATCAGATACGTTATACGTTGTTAACACCTTTGAAAATGATATCGGCAAATAAAGGATGTCTTGAATTTAGGCGGATGAAAGATTTAAAATAAATAACGCATCTGTCATAACTCCGTGTCTACTGTAAATTGTAATCTTCATCTTTGATGCGATAAAATAAGAATTAGTGACCCTAGATTAGAACACCTTACTCTATGAACACCGAGACGATGCTAAGAGAAATAGTATGCACATTTACTTGTCATTACAGTGTATGATGCTAAAAACTAATCAAAAACCTATCGAATTGTATTTATGCTTTTAACATGTACGTAACTGCTTAACATCAGGCGGACAGTATGCTTCGTTGCTACCGTCGTGGTATTAAAAATATATAAATAAAGCAGAGTTTAATTTGAGTTAAGTTCGAGTCTCGTCGACTCTCCATTTATTTGGCACTAGCCTTTTCCCACGGCTTCGCCCGCGTACTATAAGTACTCAAAAGGATAATTACCCATGTTGATTTTCAGACTTTGTGACCACATTTGCCCCTTTTGGGGGTTAAATTTTCAAAAAACCTGAAACACGTGTTTACTCATTTATCGTTAGGAATGCTCCTGTGAAGTTTCGATTAAAATAGTCTAACAAGTCTTGATTCGCCATACAAACTTTGGACCCCCATTTTACCCCCTTAGGGAGTGAATTTTGAAAAATCCTTTCTTAGTGCATCCCTAGACCTTATAAGGAACCTACATGCCAGGTTTGGAATCTCTAGAACCAGTGGTTAGGGCTGTGCGTTGATATGTCAGTCAGTCAGTCAGTCAGTCAGTCAGTCAATCAGTCAATCAGTCAGTCAGTCAGTCAGTTTCTTCTTTTATATATTTAGAAGATACCTACTGTATGTATAAAGTGCATTGCACGACAAATGATTTACTTAAATGCTATACATCAGGTTTGAACTACAAATGTGATGCGTCACGCATAAACACGCATAAGAAGAAGTATATTGTCTTCTTTTTGAGCCGGTTAGGTAATTGCCAAACAATACCTTTACTAAAAGAAATCCAGGCCTGCATTTAGAATCAAATGGTTAATTGGAAACTTAAAAGTCGTTGTCATTGATGTTTTATTTTGTTGTGTTTCCTTGACACGAAATAATCATGTGATAAATTAAACTTAGTTAAGAAGGATAGACATAAAACAAAACAACAGAGTAATAAAAATACATTTTTATGTCAATGGTTTCCAAATTCAAGTTTCGTAGTTCGTATTGACTTTATGGAATACTATATTTGAGTAATGAATGATCATTTGGAAATATTTATTGTAGTGTAACATAACTTAGTGGTTAATACGCTCATCTCATACGAGTGCTTGATATGTCCCACATGTGTACAAATGGACATATATTCCACCATGTGTCTTACTTATCAGTGCACCTATTGCAAGGAACCTTACATAAACCGAAATTCAGTGTATTTACGAAACGGTCCAGTTCTTGACTTGATGTAACTGAAATTATTCTTAACATAGTGTACGCAGTGCATGTAGCACATGTTATTTATGCTTTACTTAAAATATAAATATCTTGAATAAAGATGAAACATAAATAATAAAGTTAAAACTAAACAAAGAACATTAAATGTGACGAATAATAGGTTATCATAAGTTGAGGTAATGCGACGTAAACAAATACGCAAATCTTACGTTCTACCCACTTTCTCATTCTATTTGATTTGGGGTACTTTACCTACATGGCATAATTTGTACCATGATTTTGTGTAATTGAAGCATTTTATCCATATTTGTATAAATCTGCAAATATAAGTTTGTAGAAGTTAAAATATTTCATGATACATTTACAAGGTGCTCACAAGTTAAATCTCAATGTAAGATCCGTGCCTATACGAGTAGGTGCAGGATATGATACGGGTAAATTTAAAGACTTTGTTCGTTATCTCCCGTTGGTTTTAGAAAACTTACTGAGAACCAAATATTAACCAGTTGATGATTCATTTGGTTTTGTTATAAACGATTTAAGTTAAAAGAACATGGGTTAGAGATGTCCTAATAACTACCATTAACTTCGGTAACTGATAATCAATGTTTCGAGTGTTTTGACATTTACTAAAAATCGTTCGGGTACCTACTGTTAGTACCTATATGGCTACATGTAGGCACAAGTAAACACAGCTCAAAGAGTGTTTTACCATTTACTAAAAATCGTTCGGGTACCTACTAGTATATGGCTACATGTAGGCACAAGTACACACAGCTCAGACATAGCTCAGAGAGTTGCCAGACTTAAGTGGCAGTGGGCGGGCCACATTGCTTGCAGAACCAATGGCCGATGGGGCAGAAAGGTTCTTGAGTGGTAACCGCGTACCGGAATACGCAGTGTGGGAAGCCCCAGACTAGGTGGACCGACGATCTGGTTTGAGTCGCGGGAAACAGCTGGTTAAGGACGGCGAATGACCGTTCGTTGTGGAGATCCTTGGGGAGGCTTTTATCCAGCATTGAACGTCTTTCAGCTGAAATGATGATGATGAGGCACAAGTACGAGTGCTTAAACCAATAATACAAATATTCTTTATTTCACACCCCAATAAAATAGAACAGTACAGTACACAGATTAAAAGTAGAGGCAGTCAACAGGCGGTCTTATCGCTAGAGAGCGATCTCTTCCAGACAACCTTGGGGTAGCAATAATAAGCTTTAAATTCGCCACTTTGTGAAAATTTGTATAATGCTAACGTATGTCATTTAAACAGAGTTGCCAATCGTGTTTGACTATCTGTTTGCGGTGAAAACCTTAAACTAAATATGTTATATATTTAAGCTTGTACTTAAATGACGTTTGGAAAGCAAGAAGTAGTTAATAAATACCGTGATATAGACAAATTATTAGCGGATAGTGTAAATGCAAATACATAACAAGAGTTTAACTACGGACGATTCGTTATTTCCCATCATAGCAACAAGCATAGTTCATATTGAAGTGAAGTGTTGGCTGGAAAGATATTTTATAATTAAGTAAGATTATATTTTCTGCGTAACTCAGAAAGGGCAGGTCATTGTGACAATCTGGTTTGACCTTGACACGTAATATTCAGAAATTAAATATGAATAGTATGTATACTGTTACTTGTCTCCATTTCCCACAACGCGAGTAGAAGAGGGAGAAGAGGTATACGAAATATATATAATACAAAAATACCAATTGAAATTAAATCGTTAAAATAAAATAAAATCTAGTCTTGTGTTTGAACGTGTGACCGTAGGTTAAATTCTTTGAATAATAGAAAAACATTTTAAATCCACCTACTATATGCCAGGATGCATACCACCTTGTAACACCGTAAGGATGTTGGTTAATAAATGGTGATGACCGTAGTCCATAGAAAAGACGCTCAGACTATCAAAATATAAAAGGGTAGGTACGAAACTTATCGAAACTATCTATCCTAACCAAGATCATTCTAAGTTGGTCACGTGAGTAGTGATTTAGTCTGTCACTTCAAAATATTACTATTTTGAGTAACCGGTAATTAGAACGCCTATAAAATACATCTCATGTTCGAACGTTTTCCTTTCATTTTCATAACATCATAACGAACAGGGTTTTGGTATTTAGATAATCAATGATGATTCAAGGGAATTGCACGCACGAAAGGGATTAGTTCAATATACTTGGTGTTGAACTTAAAATGTGGTTTCGTGGGGGTAATAGATATATTATCCTGGCACTATGACCTCAAAGAATTTCACAAGATGTTCAAGCGCAATAACAGCACCCGTCTGAGAGGCCATCACTTGAAATTAGACAGCCAAAGGTCCCACAGTAACCCATAAAGACACTTCCTGAGCAACCGAGTGGTATGGGCCTGGAATAAAGTACCAGAGGATGTGGTATCAGCTCAAAATGTCAACCAATTCAAAAACAGATTAGATAAACACTTATATATTACTCGCCATTGATCATTTGTCGTGTTAACTGGATACAGGCAAAATCAGTTGTACAACTGTACCTGCTTATAAATAATAATAATCAGTCCGTCAAGCCTACTCAGTGGTAGATGTATATATCTCAGTTGCAAGCAACGTTTAATAAATAAAGATGATCATAAAGGTGTGATAGTCTGATAATGCAGGTAGCCGCGTGAAAATGTATGAATATAGGATAGGTACTTAAATACTATTAAAATCAATCACAAATTAATTCTTGAAAGCGTTTTTAGGAAAACACCGTGCGACTCTAAATACCCACGTATATTGATTGATTCTATAAAGGTACAATAATAAGTAGGTGTATGTACCAACATGCAAACGGATATTTACGGTATGTGTATGAAATTTAGTGTCGAGAAGTAGTTGATATTGGAAATGAATTGGACCACAGTTATAATAAAAACGCACACATAATAACGGTGTCACAAAATAAGTACCTACCAAAATAATTGAAAAACTACTTTGTTAGCGGTGGATAAGTTCTTGGCCATAAAAACGAATTCAAATATCATAGTCTCAGCTCACGCTTACGATATACGTACTACAGTGTTTGACTACAAAAATGGTTTGAAAAAAATCACCTTTTTTCAACTGACGATATGGTTGCTAAATGATATGTAGGGTTTTGATCCCATACCTTGTTCAGCCCAGTCTAGTGGTATCCCACGGGTACTAGGTATGATCGTACTTCGCTTGTTGAGTTAAAAGAAGTCGTGAATTAGTTACTGAACTTTGAATACCTTCACATTGTATATGTAAACGGAGTACAGGCAGTAGGTATGTACAATGTAGAAGGATGATTCTCTACGGGGATGTAACTTGGTTAAACAAGCGAGTTTTTGATACCACGCTAGAAAAACAATCGAAATTAATTGTTTATAGTTCAGAGTTCAATAACACTTTGGTCTTGGTTATATCCAGGTTATGTACAACTATCAGAACCCTTCCCATTATCATTGTAAATTATTAGAGTATGACTTGAAATTTACGTAAACGGCCCTTTTTATTCGTTTATTGGGGAGGGCTGTCGAGCACATACCAGTAACAAACAGATGATCTCGACAGTATTATATATAGATAGCCATCCAGTTGTAAGAACCAGTAAAATAAGAATAAAGTCGTAGTTAAAGTACAGACAATAGGTACATTTAAAAGAGGACATTGTACATTTTGGCATTAGCAAGTACATAAAACATTATGCCAGAAATTAAGACTGTGAAGTCAAAAGAGTTAAAGGATAATGCATTTAAAGTTTTAGACATTCCGCGTTTAATACCGAAGTACATTTGTTGTGGTACATTGAATCCTTGAAAGCTAAGCCTAGCTGTTATAGTAGTAATTAATAGAGTATTACTAATTCCTCTTAAAATTGTTCTTTGAAGAACTAGATATTCTGAACGGGTTGATATTTGATATAGCACTATGATTGATAGAACTAGATATTCTGAACGGGTTGATATTTGATATAGCACTATGATTGATAGATGCTAATTTGGTTAACTTATAAAAGATTAAATTGAAGAATCATCACATTGCTTAGTCATATGAATGTTGACGTACAAGGGACAGGTTTTAACGTAAAGTATAAATCCTAACATTAGTAAATGGTTCATCCTAGAAATATACCGATTAGTTTACAAGAATCCTAACACTCAGTCCACACAGGTTACTACTAATTTACTAAACCGCGACGGTGATCCTGCTCAGCTCAGCTCAGACCTCAGTCAGTGTAACCTTAGTAAACGCTCAGAACAATTTAATCCTACTCAGCTCAGCCCAGACCTCAGTGAACGCTCAGAACAGTTTGATCCTACTCAGCTCAGCCCAGACCTCAGTAAACGCTCAGAATAGTTTGATCCTACTCAGCTCAGCCCAGACCTCAGTAAACGCTCAGAACAGTTTACGGGTCCTGCTTGTAATCAGCTCAACACAGGCACTGATGAACGCTCAGACCAGTCTAGGGATCCTACTTTGATCAGATCAGCACAGCCATCGGTATTCGCTAAGACCAGTCTCAGAGGGACGCGATAGCTTGTCTCAGTTTCACAAGGCCATCCCTACTCTCAGCGGAAAGGGCAAGAAAAAAGGTTCGAGAATGGACAGCTCAGCTACATTGTTATTCACACAGAGCACCAACCTCTTTAGCGCGTTAGTTGCTCTTAGGATAGAGGCAGAGAGTTCTAAACCAGGAGAGGCCTTAGGTATCATTTCCCCTCTGTCAAAAGTATTGGCAGGAAAATCTAGTACATCTATAAAAACTATTTCAATAATCGATGTCAAGCACTTTCGTCATCGCTGTCGATTTATAACAGGCTCCGTGAAAATGCCCTTATGCGCTGTTTTTGGATGTAAACAATGTTATATTTAGTCTAGTTTACAAAAAGATGAAATACCATTTCAGATGTAAGTAAAATTTTACTTTATTTATCATTACTTTCGTAATAAAAGATTTAACCTAAATCGAAAATCAAGCTTCGTTTACAGAATCGATTCAAAGACAATCGTTTTCTTTCTGACGGGCAGTAACTATTTGACGTTTGACATTTCTCCATATTTAACGCGCTTAAGAATTGCTGTCTTCTATATTTTGTTTGAAAATACAATCAAAAATGATCCTTGGCTTTTTTGTTTGACATTTGCAAAGACTGCATCCAAAAATGAACCATATGTTGACGTATGTACAGTCGACTATCTATTGCTCCATTTAGTGTTATGAAGTATAAAAAGAATATGTCAAATATGTTTGGTGTTTTCAAGTCAAAGGTACATCTTTGTCGGTTGTCAATAAAGCGTTGCTGCCATAAAAAATCATTTAGAAATAAACTGTATTGACAACCGACAATGATGTACCTTTGACTAGAAAACATCACATGCGTGCTACCTCGCCCCCCTCAGATTTTGGCAGACTTTTTTGTTTGGAAAGATGAGGCGAAGCGTACTCCATTTATAGAGCTTTATGGATAGAGGCGCGCTTGTCTATATGGTTTGTATAGGAATCGACCGTGTCAGAATATTTGACAAATAATTATCTTAGCTGTCAGATATCTGTGCTAATAGCGTTGGGGCACAGGTCGATACTTTTATAGATATTTCGATGAGATAATCTGAATAATCACGAATCTGATAATCATAATCAATCAGCAGTAATATTAATAACGAGTATTTGTGGAACTTTTGTCATGATACTTTGAAACTGATAGACCACCCTCAGCCTAAACCGAAAATAGGACCTAGAAACATGACACGAGTTTCGTAGAATTCGCCTCTGAATCGTACATCTCATAGAGCTACATGGCGTCGCATCACCAGGGAAGTGGTGGCAAAGGACTCGACCGAAACATGACCACGACCACTCTGCCAAGAGTGCACGACTTAGAAGAAGATATGTTACCATCCCGCATTTTCTTTAATTATTGCAACTATTCATGACACAAAATGGTGTTTCAAATCCATTTTATGATAATGTTAACTCCGCAAATCTCAAACTGTCACTGGAGCTAACCGGGCGCAAAGCGCAAGAGTGATACAATCTTCTAAGGTCAAACATCATACCTAGTCCTATGGCTCGCACATGCGCATTGCTTATCTGTGGCTATTCACAATAGAGTTCACATTACATATTTATTGATTCAATTGTTTACTGATACTGATTAAACTGATCTGATTTCAATGTTCCTATAATTTTATTTTTCTTAAGGGGCGGGAGTGTCGCGAACATCGCGAAGCAGTTCGTGCTTGCCGGTTTTTCGGATAGATGGCGGTAGTAGTCACGTTCGATTTCAATATCGCTTTTAGTATGGACGGATTTTTTGAGAGGGGTTGTAGGGACGACGGGAGGAGAGAAGGTTGCGCGCGAACAAATCAATAGTGAGCGCTTTAATATTTATCTTTCTACTCGTATCAGTTCATGGACTTTCTTACTGTGTTATTATGATGATCATGTGTCTTGTGTTATTTACCAGCGTGTATCAGTGCTCAGAGAGATCTTTGATCCCAGTGAGTTGTCAATGGTTATGAACTCAGGATAACCATAGTGTGAGGAACGGGGTCGCTGTAAGGGGAGGTGGAGGCGACTATTTAGCCCGAGATACCAGATGGATAATCACGGGAGGCTCATAGGCCGTAGGAGTAATCAAAGGAGATATCGTCAGCTCACACCATCAACGTCCAGGCCGTGTCTACGTATAGTATCTGCGTGTCCGTTAACATATTTACATCATTCGTATTCTCTAGTCAGTAAACTCATCGGCTCAGTATACCAGAAAAACATGGTGAAGCTGACGACAACGTTCGGCTAGTCGTCATTCGTTTTTTTTGTTGGTTATAAAGTGCATGTAAGATTGATATCAAAATGAAATTGCTTAGCTTCAATACGGTACGTCAACCGCTTTAGTGATATTCGTTGTGACTCTGACCACAATTTGTTTAGATACCATTTTGATGACGTAACATTATTTAGATGCCATTTTGCTGACGTAACATTATAATGATATTAATTACGATAAATCCGTAAACACCAAGATTATAAAGTAGGAACTCACTTCCAGGCCTAATTTTAGCATTACATAATATTAATAATATTGGCCGCCATCTTGAATACCTCGCCTTCGGTCATACATTTTTGCGGGCACCCAAATTTCGGATACAGCAGGGTCTAAACAGGGTAAAAAGCACGGTTACACAAAAGTAATATCGTTTGCCTGTCGCATCAAGATGGAAAGCGAATTTGAAATTTTGTGACGATGGCCCTAACTAGGAGGCAATTTATTTTCCTAAATTGATTGATGCAGGCTAATTACAACCTCATAGTTTCTTGCTACCTCGTTTTAGATTGTAAAAGTGAAATGCAAATTTCTAGTGATAAGACCGCCTGACGTTACTCAGTTTTATTATTATATTTTCTGTATTTGTTCACTTCGTGTTGCACAACAATTAAACTTTGAAACTTATTTACCTTACTTTTTTTTTCAATCTTCGTGTTACATAAATATTTACTCTTTACTTGATGAAGGTTGTATGTATATTGTAAGTGTTAGTTTGCGTGTGTACATACCCCAGAATGCAATCTTGTAGTTTGATTACCCCGAATCTTATTATATTATGGAGATTGGGGATGCATTGCATAATTTTTCTTGTATTTTTTCATATATCCGCATTTTTCACAATTTAGTTATCTCGATTTTTACAAAATAAGCAATAAAAAAATGTTTTAGCATTTATCGAATATTTATTTCTTGCACGATATCGTTTATTTCTTTACCAAATGAACTCTTTTCAAATAATCTGTAAGTAGAAAAGTAGAAAAGGTTCCATTTCCATCACCAAGTCTTTTCATTCCGGGTTATTCTAACAGCTGACTAAGGAAAACCCTATAAGAGTAAGAAGTTGCTACAAGATAACCGAGTTTTCATAAAGGAACATCACGGAAAGGAAAAAGTTGGTAAGGCAGGCAGATTTACGGGGTTTATTGCAAGACTCTCCTGACGAACGACATTTAGGTGGCTCAGTGCTCGATTACAACACAGTCAGTAAGATGTAACCAGTATCATAACCATTGAAAAAGCAGCTTGCTACAGTTACAGACGCCACGTCAAATATCTTTTCACCTCAGCAGCAGGAACGAGGGTTCTTTGATACCTAAAAACAGTGAGCAAAACTCAATTTTGCTGCGAGCGTGAGACAAAATGACCTTGTTGACCTTGGAATTACAATGTCAATCTGCGCGCGAGGTCTAATACAAATTCGAAATACTCGGAAGCTATTCGTGTTGTCTTTTTCACGTCATTAGTAAATAGAGAGAGACAGAAATATTTTAAACGTCATTCAATCAAATTTTATTTGATTTTAATTCGTATTCTGAACTTTCGATTCGACCCCTGAAACAGAGTCAGAACGAAACGTTCCGAAATGCGCAGAAGTACTAATTTGTAAATATAATTTAAACAAATTTTAATTTTGAAATGTTTAACCATACAACACCTAAAATAATTTACGTTCTTTATTTCAAGATCAAATAAGTATAAACGGAAAAATTACAAGATTATCATGTGAAAAATATTAGTACTTACAACAATCTCTCGTATTGTAATCAAACAGTAGTTACCGAACGCAGATAAAAAAAAGTTGACAAAAGTCAAAATGGCGGTATAGATATTTTAAAAATATTTAATTTATTTTGATTATTTTTTGTGTTATTAACTTATAATTGAGGTTTTTGAACTCAAATGTAAGAGTATTATAATAAATACAAGTGAAAAACAACAAAGAAGGATTAAGCATCACCCAGGTTGTATTTTTCCATGTCTTCTCACTCCTGAGGTGAAAAATAGTGTGTTCAATATGAGAATAAAGTTATTTACATCTTGTGCTTTTGAGTCCCTCTCTACGCTCAAGATTCTAAATTATAGAATCTTTCGCTTGCTCAGGACTCAAAATTAGCACTCGAAGAAAATATGAACTTTCTTCTCTTGTTGTACAAATATCTATTACTTTATTGGTGGACACGGGAAACAAAAAAAAGGCATGTAACTGATGGAAAAAAGTATGTAGGGGAGAGTGGGTAGGATTCGTACACTTTTTACTTTAAGCCACATAAAACAAAAACTATCCATTATTTAAAAATAACTTTAATGCTGTCACATACCGCACTTATCAGCCTTTAAGATGAATGATGTGTTGTTTCGATATAAGAAAGCATGGCGATGCTACGACAACTTTACTAAAATGAGAAAAACGTACGAACCTACCCCACACGTGGGGTAGGTTCGTACATAGCGTAGGGAGCTTTCGTACATAGTGGGGTACCTTCGTACAATGAGAGAAATAACCACTATTTAATGTAATATTATCATTTATTGAGATCACAATTAACACAGAATCAGCCTTTTTTTAGGAACAATTATCAATTATTATTTTGTGTACCTCAGTAAGTACTACAAATAACTACTTACTCTTAGTAACAATAAACGTACCTCAGTACTAAAAATGACTACTTAGTCTTGGTAACAAAAACGTATCATAACTTTTCTCTTATTAATATAATAAGTATGTACCTAATGAATCAACATAATAAACTCTACCATTACAGCAACAAGCCTTAGTCTTAAGTATTAATACACGTACTATCCGACAGCATACATAGATAAGTCTTTCTCGAAGCTATAAATGTGGGACGTTCTCGCTGTCAAAGCAGATTTTGATGGTGTCAGTATATGTACCACATCTGTTATATTGACACTCCCCTCATCCTTGGTGGTGGGAAAAACAAATTTCCAGGAACCAGGCTTCTTCCTCATAAATGAAACTACGTATTCAATAGGACTGTACTTTATAAGCACTTGCCCAACATAATATAAAACAGTATTTTTTTTAGCAAATTTGACTAGCACGAAACATCCTTGGTTAATGTTCATAGACATAACTGGAGTTTCATCTTGAACATCCAATTGCTCGGACGCTTCTTCGATGGGAGAACAAGAACTTTCTCTTAAACTGATATTAGTTTCATCCTCAGAATCAGACTCGTCCTCACTGACAGGCTTGAAAGTTTTCTTTTGCCTCTTTGATTTAGTTGTCCTTACAGTTTTCTTCTGTCTTTTTGGATTGGTGTTGGCGGATACTAAATTTAATGCTCGCTTCATCTCCTTAGCCTTTTGTTTTATCTCTTGCTCTTGCTTCTTCAACTGTTTTGCTTTCTCTATTTCTTCTAGTCTTATTTTCTCCGGAGTATCTGTATATATTCTCGACTTTCCTTGCTGTTTCCCTTTTCTCGACTTTTTAGACTCAGTTCTGTCCACTATAGGGTAAGGCCGGATAACTTCTGGAGTTATTAGTCCTCCAGCAGGTAAAGTCGCCGGTGGAGTTATAGATCTATGTAAGGAAGGTGAAACAGGAGCTAAGCTCTCTAGGAGATCTTCTTGAGTAAGCTCCGTTTCCGATACATTAGCACCTTGACTCGCTGTTGAAATAGACTGCTCACCTTGTGCGGATTCTGACTGTGGCGGAAAAGAAGCTGATGTAGGGGCCAACCCTAGTAGTAAATCTTGTTGTTCCACATCTTCAACATTACCTATCTCGTCGATCTCTTCTGGACCTGACGTGGACCCGGATTGGTATACGCTTACAGCTGCAAAGTCGTCGTCTCCGAAGGCTAGCTTATTAAATGGCCAGATTCCAGTCTTCTCAAAGGCACGTGTTATATTTCTCCCACTGAACGATTCAAAATAGGCTACTTTGGCAAGCTTCGGTATATTGTATATGCTTAGAGTTTTGCCCGGGTTATTCACATGCCAATCGTTAAATGCCACTTTCAATTTTGCCTTGAAAGGTCCAAATACACCAACGTCTAAGGGCTGGAGACGGTGAGTTGTATGCGGTGGGAACGAAAGGTAAACTATGCCATTGTCACGAGCATAGTCTACTGCTTCTATTGTGACGTGGCTTTCATGGTTATCAACCAGTAGCAAGATAGGGTTATCTTTTGAGCACAACGTTTTCTTCTGGATATGTTTCAACACCTCCAAAAATATAGTGGTATTTATCCAACCACTCCTTGTTGCCATTCCCAGACTACCTTCCGGAGCACCGTCCATAAAATGGTCTTTAAAATGAACCCTGGGGAAGATAAATAGAGGCGGAATTGTGTTGCCACTGGCTGATATGATTCCTCCAAATGTAACAAGTTCTCCTCTCTCAGCCGAAACAAGTTGACCGATTTGTTTTTGGTTTTTCTCAGCTAAAACCTTGGGCGTATTTAATACTGTGGATATCCCCGACTCGTCAAAATTGTAAATTCGGTCAGCAGTGAACTTATATTTTACGTATACAGTCTCAAGGTTTTCGAAGAAATCTTTTATGGCAGTCTTATTGAATGCGAAGCACCTTGCGGCACTGGTGTTTTCTGGTTTTCTGAGGCTTAAATTTGTGCAACGCTTGCGAAAACTCTCCACCCAATCCTTTCCTGCCATTTGATTGTGATCCCAATTAGAAGGATAACGTAATCTATTAGCTTTTGCAAACTCGTACGCAAGTTTTCTTACTTGGACAATCGTCAATCCGTAGTGCATTTTGGAGCATTTCATTATGTACGTATTTAAATGAGCCTCTTCTTCTGCAGAAAACACTTGGTTTGAAGAGTATTTGGAACTGAAAACACGTACCTTACTATGTCTGTCTTCAGTAGCTGCTTGTTTATGTAACTTCGTCAAGCGACTTTCGAGCGTAGTTGGTTTGACGCCATATTTTTGCGCAGCCTTTCTGATAGATAAGGTTTTATTCAAAACTTCGTCTATCGCAGATTTCATGCTATCTTCGTCTACTTGTCCCGTTCTCGTCCCTTTTTTCACATACTTTCGCGGCATTTTGATTCTGTAATAATAATATATTCGATAAAAAAAATGTTTAATGCTATGCAAGTTAGTGTGGGGAGGATTCGTACAGTACGAATCTACCCCACTGCTAACTGCACGAAGGCACCCCAAACCAAAAATACAACGATTTAATTTAAAATAAAAATACCCGTTATAGTTATCAGAAAACAACTGCGTGCATTTAAGACCTCAATACCATTCCACCAACTAAATTGAATCACTTTTATAACTAGAGTAAAACTAATAACATTTAAACACGTTTCAAAGTTAATCCAAAAATTACTTACGTGGAGCGAAAACATGAACGGGCCTGTTGTGTCGAAGCCGGGAGCCGCACTGCCCCGCCGCTCCGCGCGTAGCCTATACGTCCGAGTGGGAGTTACGCACACAAACATGAACACGCCAGTGTGCTGTATAGCTTAGATATCACTACTGTACGAATGCTCCCGTTGTACGAATGCACCCCACTCTCCCCTAGTGGTCGACTAGTTATTTACGTATGTTACGTGATGAAGTTCCCGAGTGAATTAAAAAACTGTTAATTGTTATCGTTTTATCAATTGATCGCTGGCTGAACACTGTCGACGAGCCAAACTACTGTCTAATGTTATACCTGCTGTTAACGTTCGCTGAATGATTATGTCCGTGCGTGTATTATATTTTCGAAGCTGCATGTTGGTCTGAGAGTTTGCCTTGGAGATATATCTATTTAACTATCCACAACTTGTAAAATTCGAAATATGTAAGGTCGATTTTAATAGTCCTAATAGAAGTCCTATAGAAATGATGCTGAGATATACTTTGATAGGTACCTAAATTCCATGAAAGCTACATAATTCACAACTAAACCATTATCTTCCATCCAAAGAAAAAACCGTATAGCCTTAAAGAATAAAGTGGAAAGTCTTAGTACTGTATATTTTAGTCGTATGATCTCGGCGCAGCGCGCAATCATGTTCTATAAAGACTTTATGTGTCTTCTTATATCGATGGTTTATTGTAGTCACACGTGTGTGAAGACGCTGTGACGAAGTCAACAACGTTCACTCACCTAGTAAGGTAGGCAAACTTGAGATTCGATTATGTAAGTTTAGACTGGCCAGCCAACCGTGTCAGTAGGAAAGCAAATCAGATTAAGGTAACCCTTGAAGTCTACAATGAGAAGCAACATCAAATTAAATATTTGCTCAAAGTAAAGCGAAGCTTAAATTGTCCACAGGTAAGAAGGGTCTTCTTCTTCCTAGCGTTTGTCCTAGCTTTTTGCTCTATTAAGCCTGGGGTCCACTCGGCAACCTAATCCCAGGAATTGGCACTGGTTTTTACGAAAGCTACTGCCATCTGAACTTTCAACCCAGAGGGGAAACTAGGCCTTGTTGGGATGAGATCCGGTTTCCTCATGATGGTTTCCTTCACCGAAAAGCGACTAGTTAATATCAACTGATATTCCTACATATGTTCCGAAAGATTTAGTGGCAGGTAAGAAGGGTCTATAAACACTTATTCTGAAATCTGTAATATGTTTGGCCTATACCATTTACTTGCATACCTAAGTGGCTATAATGTATCCACATTGATTTAACTTAGGGGCAACATTTTATGTGTACTTTGATCCCAATTGCAGGCATTGCAGCATGCATCTTTTTAGCCCCGTCTTACCCTTTCTGTGTGAAATTCGTTTTCGAGACACTTTCAAAAATGTGTAGCCACAACTCTGTAGGTATTACCAGTGTAATTTCTTGAATACATGTTTTTGAAACATTAAATGTATCCATATTTTCAGACGTGACCGTACTAATAGCAAACATATTGCCATCTACAGGTTCTGTTAAATTTGAAGCACGACTTTTTCCAGCTTTACAACTGTTAACAAATCTTGTATTTGTTACATTATGTTATAATCAGTTCACGTTCAGAAAGAATCCTACAAGGAATATTCATCAAAAACTAGAACTAAATATTCCCTTTTATGAATAGGCTGTAATTAACCACACTCACGAAAAATAAACCGTTAAAACCTGTTTACTGCAGAACTTCACTTTAAAAATCGCTGTGTTATCTAGCGGGGTCATGCCCCCTAGCGTGCCGCGGAAGTGTTAACAGCGGGGCGGGCCTGCGCTATCTAGTATCACGGCAATTGCACTTGTCAGTTGGTTCCTTATGCACTGCACTTACCCACTAAGGGAGAAAGGTAGCAAGTGTGTATAAGCCGTATTTGATATTGTATTTATTTTCTGAGGGAGTTCTGCGAAGACAAGTTATCGCAGAAAATTATAACCAAATGCGGGTTGTGGTTATACATTTTAGATTAGATTAGAATATTCGTTAAGAGGGCGCTTTTTAGCATATAAATAATAAACGCCTTGAATTTATGTAGTTTTTTAAAGTTAGGTAACCAAAAATTCATATTGTTATTCATTCCAACGTTTAATAACCTTACACGTTTTATCAACAAATCTTTAAAGGGTACACGAGCGACCTTAAAGTTTTAATTGAGTGAAGTAATCTGACATCATCTGGCATACAAAGTGGTTGCCAAATGTATGTACAGTGCTGTCAATTACTTACACGCAGTTAAAATTTCTACTTTAGCACTTATCAGTAAGAGAGCAACGTAATTTTTTAATTATCTTAATGTTGTAAGGTGCATGCTTAAACTTATAACTGTGTTAAAATATCTGTGTAAAACGAAACGTAAGTAATGAGTGAAAGAGAAAGCATGCATGGAGACACCAAAGAAAGAAAGAGATGAATTAATGATTGCGAGAATGGGATAGACAAAGGATTGTTAGAATTAAGGTGACATATAATTAAAAGCATTATGGCCGACAACGTTGTTTCAATATATCTGTATCAGTATCGTGACAATTATTCCTATACAGAATTTATCCTGACTTGTCTTAGCATAAAAACAAACAGGGGCCGTATTCTAACTTTAAAACACGTATAAACACGATCTAACTTCAATACAAATCCAATGCAGTAACAACGCAATACAGCTACGGCATAAACATCTGAATCAGAATTATCAGAATTAGCTTGAGAAATATTCCAACTTCAATATTGGTTGACTGTTTGCTGTGTGTTGGAGTTATGTTTGAGATAGGTTGTGTTGTTATTGTATTGTTAATGTATTTTAAAATTAGAATCCGGCACCTAGCTACCGCAAGAGCGACGAAGCGCTCAAAGGTCTGACTGCCCTTGGAATATCCAATTGGCACGAAGTGGCGCAAAATAGAGGAAGAGTAGCAATCTCTAGTGTTAGAAGCCAAGTTCCTCCTTCCTTCACTGAACCCGCGTAGTTATTGAGCATTGTACAGGATGAATTGGTATCGTATTGCAAGTAAGAAAAAGTAGGATTTTTTTTTGTATGGGACACGTCGTTCCAGCCAACCCTCCATACAAAACCAAATTTTTTTATCGCAAAAAAAATTTTTTACTCACTTTTTCATTATAAGAATACAATACCAATTATGCCCTTAAAAGTATCACTAGTATTTTTGTTACACCTTGTATGTTATATCTAAAAAAATACCTTTTTAATATTTCATATCATTGAATATCCCTAATTTACTCGATTACTAGGATAAATCCGGGATTCAGCATTAAATTAGTGGCGTTGATGAATATTTATCAATACTCCAATGAGCTTACAGTGGACTAGTACAATCGACGATAAAATATAATATCTGCACCTTATCACATTGAGATAAGGTAGAAAACGTATACATAAATATGACGCTAGCTGCACCAGGATTAGAAATATAACCGCTTGATTGTCAGTTCAAACACAAATTGAATTTTCAGTTTGAAACATTTGAATTAGGTATGTACCTATTTATAGACATGTTTATCTATTTGTACATTTTACTGACCTGTGATTATCGGGTATTTGTAGCTTTAACAGGTGAAGTGATACAGGCGGCAGCATAGGCTGCGTTTTAACCAAAGATGAGCGGGAATGCGTTACGAGGAATGTGTTTGTTAAGAACCAATCTTAGAGCTGCGCTGGGGCCGTATTCTAACTTCAAAACATGTATAAACAAGATCCGACTTCAATACAACTCCAATGCATTAACAACGCAATACAGCTACGGCATAAACATCTGAATCAGAAATATCTGAATTTGCTTGAGAAATATTCCAACTTCAGTATTGGTTGATTGTTTGCTCACCCAGATCAGGTTGAACTCGCTTCAACTGATCTCGCTGGAAGCGCAAGCTCGGTAGGAGCATTCCAGCGTAGCAACCAAATCACGTCTGGTCGCGGAAGGGTCCTGGATTTTCGCCCGGCAACCATCCCACCAAACAGCCCGCCCGCTTTAGCGCTCCAGAAGCATAAAGCCCAAGTCAGGCTAAAAAAAGAAAAAAAAAGTTGATTGTTTGTTGTGTGTCGGAGTTATGTTTGAGATAGGTTGTGTTGTTATTGTATTTTAAAATTCGAATCCGGCACCGATGATAAGTAAATGAAGTGATTCTATTTATATTCTTCGCAACACGTCCTCGCTCGGTTCTGGTGGAAACGCAGCCTAAGTGGTTAAGCGAATGAGGAGTTCAAAACGAACAGAACATGCTTATTTTTCTTGGCAATAGAATCTTTAAGTTTCAAGTAAAAGTTGAAAACAATTCTTCACTTTACATCATTTAATTGTTAGATTATAACGATGGTTGAAATCAGAACCCATCGCTAATGGCCGTGAAGGCCTTGACTAGAAGAAAACGCTTATCTTATATAGAGTAACCGTTTTACTTAAGCCCTTTGGAGAATGAGGGCATCAGGGTAACTATTAGACTTGTGTACAAGCGATCATAGCTTGGTCAAAGAGAACTAAGTAAGCTTACTTATTATGGCTTGGTAAATCGTTTTAGCATATAATTAGGTTATTATTAGATGTTAGATTTAATATAATTGTGACTCAAATGACTGTAAATTGTAACAATAAATGTGATATTTTTAAGTCAATGGAACATCATTGTCGGTTGTTAATAGAGCTTATTTCTAATTTTTCTAATTGAATGTTTATGACAGTAACGCCTTATTGACAACCGACTTGAAAACGTAACAAATATCTCAGCAGACTTATTTACGATGTCTCCTTTACTTGTTTTACTTTGTTAGAAACACGCGAGGACGCGACATCTTACCACCAGGTTACGAACGCTTTTGTAAATTATAAATTGGCAACATTTATAAGGCAACAGCGTCAATTTAGTGTTAGACTCATTTTACAATAAATACTTATTAACAAAATGTTACAGATTTCACGTATGATCGAATAAATATCATAACTTATAACAAAGAAAAAATATACCGGCCAGTACTTAAAAAAGTTCAAATTTTACCATGGAGGTCAAATATGCTATTTAAGAAGATTGTAATCCCGGTTTCCGGATATATAAATAGCAGCCCTCGTATTCTGGTATTTTTAAGGGTTTTGGTTGATAGCAATGTTCCTTAGGTTGCCGATACAAAAAAACAGCAGAAATCTTGTAGACATGGTCGTTAAAAATACCCGGGGTGTCGACTTTAATTTTTTTTTCTTGTAATTTCATAATAAATTGAGATATACAGGGCGTCCCACGACTTTGCCACATGGAGGGGAAGTACTTTAAATACTGTATAGGACATTTTACTGATAGAAGACTATATATATTTTTAAACAATACAAACTGCATTCAAAGAATTTTCAATAATCGTCTGTCTGAAATCATGTCTGTTGTATGGGAGCCCCCTTAAATATTTATTTCAACTGTCTATCACGGTTCATGAGATACAGCCTGGTGACAGACGGACAGACAGATACACGGACAGCGGAGTCTTAGTAATAGGGTCCCGTTTTTACCCTTTGGGTACGGAACCCCAGTTATTTTCGCATTTAATAAAATCTTATCAGTGCCTACCATATTTAGGGGGTTCGATTCCAGGTTCAGACAGGCGATAATTTAAAATTCTGTAAATGCAGATCGTATTGTTTTAAAAATAAAAATGAAGTCTACTTTCAGTAAAATTTCCTATCTACAGTATTTAAAGTACTTCCCCTCCATGTGGCAAAGTCGTGAGACGCCCGGTATATTTTTTTCCTCGAGTAGTCATGAGCAGGTCCATCTTCTGGTGCCAGCTTATCGTTGAATTTGTGGGTTCGTGAAAGAAGGCTTCAATAAATATAAAATAATAATTCCATTTTGTCATGCACTGGATTTGGTTAGGTAATCCTATTATTATGTAATTAACCTTTTGAACGCTTTCTCTCTCGCGTCAAGACATGGCCTACACGCCAATATCTCGACTAGTGAATAACGAATATAAACCTTATCTGTCAGCAGGACAATTGCTTTGACAGCGTCCGCCACAGCCACTTTAGTGGTCGATGGCGTGGCAGGCACGACAGCCCACGACCGATTTAGTGGCTCTTGGCGTTCAAAAGGTTAATCAGTTATTCCAAATAGATTTTGCTTTTGTTTTAGGGAACAAGGACAATAATAGACAATCTCGACACGGGAACTTCTGTGACACCCATCCTGACTGGGTATGAAGGCTTCATGGACTGCTACAACACCACAATAGCCAAGGAGGGCTTGTCGGGGCTCTACAAGGGCTTTGGAGCCCTCGTACTCCAGCTAGCGGCCCATCTGGCTATAATCAAATTGACGACTCTGGTTGTATCGGAAGTGTCAAATCTACTTAAGCCTGCCAAGTCTCCGACAAGTGAAGATTCTGCTCATTCACAGCAAAAATATCTGTTTAATTAGAGATTTTAGATCAATTTTTGGGATTTGTTTTAAGAGTAATATGCGGAATTAACTCTGCATGCAAATTAATCAATTTTTATATGGTTTGATCAACTTTCTGACATTGTTACTGTCTTATAGTATAACAGGCAACAACTGAGAGAATTTTTTTATTCTATTGGCATGTTCAGAGGACACTTAAAATCAGGGGTTTGTTGTATTACTTAAACTTTGAAATTTTTGGTGAAAATATCATGTAATATCTTAGTTTGAAAGATTGACACGAGCGTCTCTTAGCCAGACTATAGGTAGCTGATGAAACCCTTTCAATTCTGCGATCATGACAACTTCGGGGACAATAAAATCTGTACCTATATAATTCCATCCTTTGAGGTGCCATAAAATTTGTTGAAACGGTGGTGGAACACTTTTGTGTCCTATCCTATCACTAAACATCGGTATCAACGTTCAAATTTCGTGGCAATGTACGGTTGGCAGAAAAATAAATACAAACAAATCACTTAGTATTTTTAACCTTTATTTTGTATATGTAAATAAAAAAGCCCCTAAATAGTACATTTCCTAATTAGGGTGGTAAAACAAAGAAAGGCCGCGCAATCGCAATTGTTGCGGCCCAAGCTGCAAGCGAGGGACGTAATTATGCGATCGAGGGCTTTCTTTATTACCTCCCGTGTTGGAAAAATATGTGCACATTTGGCCAGAAAGCGGCTCTATCCGTACGCGTAGCGTGCGGAAAAAGCCACTTTATGTCCAGGTGTGGCATACAATATTTTACGAGTTAGAATAGATCACTAAAATTTGTTCCATAGATTTTGCTGTCAATCTTTGACGTCTGTAAGAATATATCCATTTTAAATGACTAAAAGATCTTTCCACGCTGACTGAGGTAATAGGAAGGTATGTCAAGCATTGAAAATTTTGCACACAGTTTTTATTTACACTTTCTGGTATTTCAGCCTCGTTGTTTTTAGATAGTTGGTTAATTATTTGTACAGTCTTATAACCAGGATTTTTCTTTAATACACTTTTTAATTTAAAATAAACTTTTCTGGCATTTTGATGTAACCTTAACGTTGATATTTTTTTTTGCAAACCATGAACAATGTTTAATGATTCTGCTAGACTCAGTTTTGGATCCTCCAATAATTTTATTGACTTAGCAATTATACTAAAGTGTGTATCGACGAATAGTAACTCAGTTTTTAAATTCCGGTTACGGAAAATTTTTTTTGCTTTAGAAATTGCACTCGCTTCACGCGGATTTAAGGCATCGATGACAGATTTGATTTTATCATAATGCATGTGATAATATGAGGCAGCATTTAACCATGTTCCCCATCTTGTTATCACGGGTCGGGGTGGTAGAGGAATATTTACACACATTTGATGAAATAAATTTGTCCTTGAAGGAGCGTTACGAAATATTTTTTTGATGCAGTCAATCAAACTGTTTATGGTCGGGTAAAGACTTCTAATTATCGCGACTCGATTACATCCATGTGCTATGCATGTTACATGAGTCATATTTTTATATTTCTGAACAAGGTTTTTAGCTGCTTTTACCATGTAGGAACCGGCATCCGTTATAAAAAATAATAATTTATCCATGTTTTTTTTGTATTCATCGCCCCAAAGATCTTCAAGGGTTTCCTCAACGAGTTTGGTTATTGTCGAATGGTTAGTCGCCTCCAATACCTTAGAAGCAAATAAATGTGGCTGGGTACTAGTTCCATCTAGAGCTCCGATCAAAATATTTGCCACTTTTTTTCCCACGGAATCTGATGTTTCATCAACACTGAGGTAAATCATTTTATTTTGTAATTTCTCTTTCAATTCATTTTTTTTCTTTTCATACAATTCAGGTAAGCATTTTACTCGTATTTTTGTTTCACTCGGCACAGTAATATCGTTTCCATATTTATGATTTAAAAGGTTTTCTACAAAATTTCTAAATTTAGGATTGTCTAATTTTGACCACGGTATATTCGAACAAATCATAAACTCTGTTAAATCTTTATTAAATTTTTCTTGTGCATTATTTTTATGAATTTTGTTGTGTAAATCTGTTTTTAAATGGCGGTCGATACTAGATTTAGAGGGAAATAATTTCGAATTACACAATTTGCAATATACGATATCGTCTTTAATTTCGAAATCAGCATTATCTCGTATTATATCCTGTAAATGGCAGCGTGAATCAGATAATTTATCTTGATGAGATTTTGATTTCAAATGTTTCTCTATATTGTACCTTTTCTTTTTTATATTCATTTCGCAAATAGTACAGCAAGCACCTTCGTTAGTGAATATAAAATCAGTATACTGCGTCAAATCCATTTTCTCAAGTCTGATAGGGAGTTGGGTAAAGATTTATCAATGCTAAATTGTAGTTGTAAGTGTTTTTAAGAACTATTATCGTTGAAGATTTTACCACATATTATTTTGCATGACAATTAAATTGACATTTGTTGCCTATTTGGCATTTAGAATTTTTTTTACAAATGGATAATGAAATGAGTATTGAGGTTCTATGACGTATTAAGAATATAAACCTCCTTAATTATATGTACAGTTTACCAAAGTACGATTAAGAATAAAAATAAATTAAATGTTATTTATTACTAATAAATAAAACAATGATACCTATGTATTTCTTTTTTTGCGACCCTTACCAAGTGCCACGAAATTTGAACGTTGATACCGATGTTTTCATAAGATAACGTAAAAACAATATTTTCATGCATTTAATACGCACAAAAACTTAATCTGAACACAATTTTTAGAATAATAAAGTTTAGTGATTTTCTTTAATAAATTATAGGTAGGAGGGTACCACTTTGTCAATGTACTAAAGTTTAGTGAAACGTTAGTTATTTTCAGGCAATTCACAAAACTTTAGTATGAATAATTGATTGCGGATTATTACTATTATAGGTCGTTTGTGTTTTTTTCGTTGTTGAGGATGATTTTTTTAATTTAAAATATGGGTACCACTTTGTAGCTTGGGTACGTGATCCAGAAAAGAAAAAAAATAACTATAAAAATCTAATTTTAAATGTTACTGTAATGCTGGATTAGTTTTTTGTTATAATTCAATAATCGGGGAATCATCTCCATACATTGCGTTACAAAAGGTGGAGTAGAAAATGTTTTCATGGGTATTAAAACATATTCTACTCCACCTCCATCTAGAATTATTAGAAACATAGCTAAGCAGCAGAACGAAAATTTATTAGGTACGAGTACGTACCTACTAAATTTTCGTCACAGTAGTGGGCTGCAAAAATACATAATCACATTATGAATAAATTCATTCGTAAATTGGGTTTGCAATTCTGCAGCAGATAGTACGAGTGCATAGATCAAGTGACGTTAGATGATATAGGGAAATAATTCTCGATTGTCTTGAGTGGATTGTTCTCAGGCTTCACGGCTTAAGATCACAAACTCAATGTTTTCTAAAGCCCTTGATAAATGTTGGCTCCAAAACGCCACGAACGCTGGTTCGTGGCGTTTTGGAGCGTGGAATTGTTAAAGATTTAAATCGAGCTTTGAAAATTATTCTTATCATATTTATTAATGTAGTAAGTATCTATACATATAATAAACCTGAAGAGGGTTGAAAGTCTGTACATGGAAGATAATCGAAAAAAAGTTGGCTGGGGATACTTAGAATCGATAACAGAACACGTTCCAACAATTTTTAGAATTTTTGTCTGTTTATATGTTTGTCTGTTTGTCTATTTATCTGTTTATCTGTTTGTCTGTTTATTTGAATCAGAATCAGAATCAGAATCAATCGTTTTATTCGTGATAAAAATTGCATATAAAAGTATATAAAAAAAAAACAATAGAAATCTAGAACATAATACACAGTTTACCACGAAATGGACCCGCCTCAGCTTTCTGCTGACCCGAAAGCCAGCGCTGATCTTCCGGCGAGACCATTTGTGGGCCACGATCGCAGCTGTACGACACGGCCTTACTATAAAGTTGAACGCAGCCACTTTGCTGAGCGCAGACAGCGACTAGCGCCATCTAGTCTGCGAATATGATAACGTTTGACATTGACGCAAGAGGCCATGCCGTACAACCAGGTATCAGATAAAGATACATTATTGGAAAAAAATACTTTTACAACGTTAATATAAGGGCAAAATATGTGGAATAAACATTAAAATATTAAGAATACATCATACAAGATAAATAAAGAACACTACCTAGGTGGTTTAAGCTTACACAGTTACATAAAATTATACTTTAGTTTTGCCTAAGTGAGAGTTTCTACAACAACTGACTATGACCGCGCATCACGTGAAAACGGCTAAACGGATTTTGATGAAATTTTGTATAGAGATAGTTTGAGTTCCGGGAAAGGATAATATATAGTTTTAATCCCGAAAATCAACCCTGGTGGGGGAGAAAATGGGGTTGAAAGTTTGTATGGAAAATTTTTAACTGCTGAAACGATTTAGATAGAAATGAGTATGGAGATAATTTGAGTCTCGAGAAACATCATATGATAGTTTTCAAACCCTTGTGGGGGTGAAAAGGGGGTTGCAAGTTGGTATGAGGATTTTTTTACCGCTGAACTGATTTAGATGAAAATTGGTATAGAGATAGTATGGGTCTCGAGAAAGGACAAAGGATAGTTTCAACTTCAAAAAAGGTACGGTTAACCTACGGTTCTAAAGTAAGATGGGGGGGGGCCCCATCTTACTTTAGAACCGTAGGTCCAAAAAAAAAAAAAAATGGATGTGAAGCCTGAAAGGTACTTTCAATAAAAACTATCTATCTATCTATATCTATTCTATACATATAATAAAGCTGAAGAGGGTCGAAAGTCTGTACATGGAAGATAATCGAAAAGAGTTGGCTGGGGGATACTTAGAATCGATAATAGAACACCTTCCAAATTTTTTTAGAATTTTTGACTGTTTGTCTGTTTATCTGTTTGTCTGTTTATTTGACCGCGCATCACGTGAAAACGGCTGAACGGATTTTGATGAAATTTTGTGTAGGGATAGCTTGAGTCCCGGGAAAGGACAAAGAATAGTTTTCATCCCGAAAATCAACCCAACGAAAAAAATACAAAATAAATTAAAACCACAAAATTTACGAAAAAGTCAGAAAGAAATAAAATTAAAATAACATAACTTCGTTCCAACCGAGTGTTCCACGACACTCACGTATTTTATTTTTCTCTGACGTTCATTAGTGCATTGTAATGTGCTTACATTGAAGAATAAATATCTTGATCTACATCAATATCATAAATCCTCTATTCCGCGTTCGGAACCGTATGTAATTAACACCATTATTGCAACCAGTAACGTAACATCAGTGTATTATTATCTGTGACAGTGTGGTAAAAACGTATGAAAATTAATTACCTACGGTAACGCAATGAAAATAACCCCCCCCCCCCCCCCCCCCCCGACCGCCGGCGCAATAAGGTTGGTCATGGGCGGTGTAATGACGGTCATTCTAATGGTTTCAATGGATTTTTAATATGTGTGTAGGTAAAGCAGTGTATGCTTCTGTTCACTAGAAAGCTAAAATTTGGTGAGGCCTGATAAGAACTTTCAATCAAAACTATATTGAATAAAATCTGTTCAGCCGTTTTTGAATTATCAGTCAAAAACGCATAGTGAAAGGAAGTGCCGGTTAGTAAAATGACGTAATCGCCGCCAAATATCCCTTAATAAAAGACCTTTTGAACGGATGTTTTGTAACAGGGCGGCATCTACGAAACTCTACACTGAGCATCGCCCGATATGCTCTTGGCCGGTTTTTTTTGCATTGTTATCCCGGAAATCACCCCTTAAGGATTACTTATTCCAATTCAAGAAAATCTCCAGCCAGGTTATACGTAGCCTATAAAAATTCAACGTCAAAATTCAAAAAGGGGGGGTGGGGGGTAGCCACTATTTCTGCATGTTCCCCAATTTCAACCGCGCCTGGTTTTACCTTTCATGCTTAGACTGATTTGACGGGAGGATCGATTTGGATGATATTTGCCGTGGACATGAACGTATAAATACGAAAGTGGTCCTGTATCGTCCGATATACACCTACTACTCTATGTCGTTTAAAACATGCCAAAAAAAATTAATATGATAAAAAAGTATTCATTTCTGAGTGTAGTTTCATTTAGTGGTAATTGTAAACTTTTATTAGGACTACTGTCCTCTAGCGTATCCGTCTGTCAACTTTACTTCAAGTTCCGCCTCCAGGGTAGCGGAAGAGAAATTAGGGGTAAATTAGCCGCTTACTGACACAGACCGAATTCCACGCGGGCGGAGCCGCGGGCACAGCTAGTAATTTATACTTCAGTTTAACACTAAAAATTATTACACTGCCAGTGTGATATTGGGATTATTGAATAACATATAGCATGCCTTGGGTATTAGTTAAAAAAGATTTTTTTTACAATTTCCAATACATCAGTGGGCCGTGGGATAACTGTCTTATATTTTACGACTCCCAATGAAAATGATGAAACTAAATTTATCAAAAAAAGCTATTTAACTTTACTTGATAAATTCAGCATTACCGTTACCCCATATTAATTTCGCACGTGAGAGAACTGATTTATTTATTCGAGTTACTTTGTAAGGTTTGGTTTGGATACCCAAACCAAACCTTACAAAGTTTT
Organism: Pammene aurita; assembly: GCA_947086415.1. NCBI lineage: Eukaryota > Metazoa > Arthropoda > Insecta > Lepidoptera > Tortricidae > Pammene > Pammene aurita. The sequence continues at coordinate 15,714,780 of OX352305.1, read as the reverse complement.
GATCAGTGATCGCACACTTGATTTATAGTAGTTTCCATGATATATGCACGCTACCGGATCCGATTCGCAAAAAAGTTACCTCCATGGGAGTAAAAAAAGTAATTCGAATCCATAGACATCGGATAAAAGGTATAGGCGGGGCATGGTAATCACAATAGAGAATCATCAAGATTGAACGGGATGGTCTTATTAGTTATTACATTTTCAATAGGTACGACAGACATGGTGCTAATATCGATGGTCCTTGTCATAGTCTCACATTTTTATTACCCTCCACGTCATTACTTTTAGCAGTGGAGGGTCACAAACAAATACAATTCGCGATTTCTTCAAGAATTTCTGTGTTTGCTACGAGAAAACCTGATATTTTTCTTAGAAATTTGTGTCGGCTAAGGAAAACAATGGTAATTTGTTCTGTTTTGTGCCGTAGAAGTGATTTTATCGTCATCTATGTCTATCCCTTATGGGTGTACGCGTGTGAGGTCTCTAGTTAAATTCTTGCTTTGAGTTCGAATCCCAATTCAAATCTCGAATCCGGGTATGATTCGAGATTTGAATTGGGACTTTTCTTATTCGCAAATTATGTCCACCGGCCGCAGAGGTTAGTGAATTACAATAAATCATTATAAGCTTATAACTTTTGTAAAAACACCTCGTTGTATTGTTTGAGAGGAATAAAGGCCAGTGGACACAAAAGATGTGGGAAAAACGTGTTCTCTGGAGACGCCATCGCGGTCAGACCAATGATTAATTACTGCTGAGATTTATGATGAAGAAGACCGATTATTCTTGTCGATAACATAACAGACAGAAGCGTGTGTATACGGAGATACGAAACTGAGAGACTGAGGGCTCACTTGGGGATATCTAGATATTTTTTCTTTATATAATGCGATTAATTAAAACTTACTACTTTCATCTTTAACTGGGCTTAAATCTTAGTACATTTTTAAATTAATGAAATAACGCTGTGTTGGACATTACTTATTTAATTCAAAGTAAATCGGATCCTAAAATTGAAATTATGGTCTAAGAGCTGGCCACGTCAGATATGACACAATAATGAGAGCAATGAAACCTGTCTAGTTAGACTGCTTTACCATCCTTATTGCTAGATCCGGGCATCTGGCAGCTTTTAATGGGTGGAGGTCAGAGTGACAGACCAACAAAGTTTTTAAGTTGGAAAAAAGTAATACCAAAATAGGTAAAAACTGCCAAAGTTGTGTCTTTTATAGAGGACAGGGCCTATATTTTAACATTACATTAAAATCCATGGTATATTATTGGGGAAACAAAAACAGTAGGCGACTAACTAAAAATTGCATTACACATCATTTGGCACTACTTGCCCCCAACAGAAACTTCTGGATATGATATAATCTAATTAATTACATAATTTCCCATAATGTTGCATAAAACCCAGAACTCTAAGATTTGTTTTCTTCAAGTTATTGACATCCACCACTTTACAGCTGCCAGATGTCCGGATCTAGAAATAAGCATAGTATAGCAAACTAACTAGAGGGGTTTCGTTGCTCTCATTATTGTGTCATATCTGACGTGGCCAGCTCTCCGTCTACTAGGGCCGTATTCTAACTTTAAAACACGTTTAAAGTGTTTACACACGATTCAACTTCAATACAACGCCAATGCATTAACTACGCAATACAGCTAGCGCCTAAACGTCTGAATCTGAAATATCGGAATTTGCTTGAAAATAAATCCTATCCAACTCCAATACAATTTCAATATTGGTTGATTATTTGTTGTGCGTTGAAGTTATATTTGAGATACTTACTTAATTATTTGGAGTAAGGACCCAAAATGAGTCCTAGCATTCGACACAAGAGCACGCCATTTTCTGCGGTCCTGCGCTATTTCACGCCAGCTTATATTTGAGATAGATTGTGTTTTTGATGTATTGTTTATGTATTTTAAAATTAAAATACGGCACCTATTCTAAATATATCTGGGTGGAATGCTAACGAAAGATCATTAAAATGCAATGTTGATAGATTTCGTAATGTTCTGAAATTAAACTTTAAATCATAGCGAAAATATTATGAAATTCCTGTGTAAGGTGGAGATAAATTAAATTTGTTACAAAAGTCCTATTGGACGTTACGGTCACGATATTAAATTTATGCCATCAACTGGCATTCAACGAACGGGCATTTAACTTAGATTTTCAATCGCGGAATTCAATATTACCTGGAATGTACCTACGCTTCCAATCGAAATTTGCAGCTTGGATTTCGCCAAAAAGTGTTCCATTTTAATGCCCAATATAAATTAATATCTGCCTTCCAGTTAACGAGCAAATTGATACCGGTTTTAATTAATTCGTATAAATTATGAGTCCATCGTAAAGTCACCCTTTAAAAACTGACCTAATTAACGTAATAAGTATTTAATTTTTTTTACCACATAAATGGATAATGGACATAATTGCGACTAAAATTGTTTCGGGTAAATTACTAGCAGATATTGGTACCTTCATTGTAAGTTATTTAGTAGAAAAATCACTAACCTTTAAATAATGTTGATAGGGATAATTATTGATGCATACAGGACTGACAAAAGATTACGCTATTTGCGACCATAGATACCAATATTGGTTTATTAAATAATTATTTGTAGTGTGTTGGAGTTATGTTTGAGATGAAATATGTTTTAAATGTATTGTTTATGTATTTTAAAATTTGAATACGGCACCTGGCTGATTTGAGTGATGTGCTCTTCCAGAAAATGATTTTCACGTGTACATACCAAAGGGACAAAAAATCCTTACAACAGCGAAAAACGTTTAGTATAATGTCTAACTGAATTGCATTTTAGTTAGTTGTAGAAAAAAAAGAGGAAATTAGCCAAAACTACCACTAGTACCTACACTATGTACTATGTACTAGTACTACTAGTACATAGTACGTACTACCGGAAGCTAAGTTTAAATTTTTGAGGCTATATTGTCCGAAAAATTCAGGATTTAGACTTTGATTTTAGATTTTGCCACCATAGTTTGAACTTAGAGCATTCAACTAACCGGAGTCGCCATTGACAGGCGTTCCCCTCTGCCGAAAACGTATGGGCTGACGTTTATCTCACGTGGCTATTTGTACGTTACGTACGAATAGCCATACATTTGACGTTCCCCTCCCGCGCAATACGGCAGCCTTTTTTGTATAGAAAATGACAGACATGTTTACTCCGGGTTGAATGCTCAATGAGTTTGAATGATCATAATTTATATATTTTACAGTAGGTATCACATGATCTAGCATTATCGCGTATATCTACGTCTAAGATAAAGCTATTTTTTTAGTTCATTCACTACCAACTCATGAATTTAACTCACCACAGTTAAAATAAAATGCTAGGTCGGGCTGGAAGGCACTTACCTCACGATACGTACCCACGATATGTAGGTACAGCGAGAATAAGAGTTTTACGGAGCGTAAAAGGACATGTCGAAAATCCGCGATCGTTAAACTGGCGGCGGGCTACGGCCACGGGTGTACATCTCCACGAAGTGACAGCTACGGCCTTGGAACGTATCGGATACGTTATCGGGGTTGTCAAAATCCCCTTCGTATATTGCGGCATGACCACAGATAAGATGTGTATTTAAGTAATTTATAATAGTAGTTTTGTTCTAGAATAATGTTTAGATTGGGGAAAATCAGGTAATAAATCTGACTTTTATCTAGTTTTGTATTAAAATTACTGATGGATTAGGTAGACTGGGGCAGGTCAAGCAATCAAACTATTCGCGTACTTGTCAACCCTAGATAATCGAAAGGTGAAATTGTATGTAGACGTGATGTGCCATCGTTCATCTGTCAATGTTCTGTCAAACACTGATTTTGTAGGGAAGATAAACTTCTACTTGGTACCCTCGGAGGCCAATTCGAACTTCTAATCCAACTTGACTTGATAATTTTTTGAGTACTACGACGGTGGCAAACAAGCATACGGCCCGCCTGATGGTAAGCAGCTACCGTAACGTATGAACGCCTGCAAGTTATGCAAGCGGTGTCACATGCACGTTGCCGACCCTTTAGAAAAGAGGATTTACTGTGTTGACAGTTAAAGAGACAGCTTTAAATGTTTTTTTACAATTATTAAACTAGGTAGCTTTACTTAAGCGTGAATAAAATAAATTGTTCTTTTTAGGGTTTCGTAGCCAAAATGGCAAAATCGGAATCCTTATAGTTTCGTCATGTCCGTCCGTCCATTCGTATGTCACAGCCATTTTAATCGGAAACTATAAGACGTATCTTAATAAATTTTTAACATAAGATGTGTTTTGTATGCCGCTACTTAGTTTTGTAGTAGAATTGCTGAAAAAATGTCGTTTGTTATGGGGGGTACTCTATACATATAAAAATGGAGGTTTATTTGATTTAGTCAATAGTTTCAGAAATAATCACCCTGAAAGTCTAAAACATTGTGCCCTCCCTGTAACTTTTGAACCGGGGATGCAAAAAGCATGAAAAAAAATAAAATTAATGTTAATATTCTTTCAACGAAAACTGCTTTTGAAATTTTTTGGTTAAGGCGTTTTCGAGCCATCTCCAAAAAACTTCTTTTATAGGCAGATACGACCTTTTGATATATATTTTTTTTCGATAGTAGGCACAGAACTCTCCATTATGCGTGGTCCGACACGCACTTGGCCGGCTTTTTTGCCTAGCGTTTCGTTTGTTTTAAATTAGGACGAAATAGAAGTACATGGATTAAATAGTTACGGTTTACGGTCCACTTCAAGTGAGTAGTCAAAAGAACGAAAAAGAGGTTCTCGTAATTTAAAATTCAATACAAAATATTTGAGTTACTACAAAAAATACTTTTAAACAATAGTTGTTCGGAATCTTCGGTTTGAACCCACGATAATCTTAATAAACTAGGTTACATCGCCCCGCACTGGTGGTAGCTCAGTTACAAGAAGTTTCTTAGCTAGGTTTTGATCCCTGGGTAATGTGCATAGGTAGTATTCAGTAATGTCGAAATATGTTGAATGGCACATTATGATTATGTTACTTTATTAAAGCTAAAGCTTACCTATAGTACGGGTTCCTGTTATGTTAGGAATAATTACCTCGACTTATATACAAAGTGTAACAAAAGTGCTGGTGATCCGTTTAAGGGAAAAATTTCATGCGAAAAAAACTGGTTTTGTCAGGGTCAGCCAGCTCAGGCGACATGTCCCAAATAATTTTTTTTTTTCATGACCTTAAACTTTTTCTCCTACTCTTTCTTAAACGGATCACCACTATTTTAGTTAAACTCTGTTGTTTTCCCTACACAACGAATCTTGACGCATTTCGCTTATAACTTTTCGTAAAATTACAGCCAATTTCGTTATATATACACAAGCCTACTGGCCTTTAGAAATCATAACATAAATAACGTCTTTTCACGCTCAAAGAGCACAAGCGTAAGGCAAAAACGACTTCTAACACATTTTCCTGAAACACCGATTGTGCGATAATGATTTCCGGGAAGTCGATTCAGGTGCTGCGTGTCAACCATTTGGTTCACTTCATATGACCAAGCGCCTTATAAGATATACTGGATAAGTCGAAAGGAGCGAATATTGAAACCCTACCACCCAACCCATCCACCCTACCCAATATTTCATCGTCCGGAGGCCGCAATGTAAAAAAAATATCTACTTATGTTGATTTTATCATTTGAAGCATCGTATCTTGTTGTCAAACTTTTTATGTAAAAATATAATAATTAGGCAGCTTTAGTGTATTAAGATCGTACAGCAGGCTTATGATGGACACTGTCGGCGGATAACTTGATAAAATGATAAACTGACAAGTTATCAAGTTATCAGCGGATAGCCAGATAACATGACAATAATGTCAAGTTGTCGGCTAGTTGCCGACATGATTCAGTAGTGTGTGTGTACCACAGTGTATACGATTGTCTACGACTAGCTTTTTAAAACCCATAAAATAGGTTAAGACTTTAAGGAGTACTAACTTCTTTTAGATAGTCTAGTCCATGTGTAGTCATACTCTAAAAAGTAATGCTTTAATATGTATAAAAAACCGGCCAAGTGCGTGTCGGACCACGCATAATGGAGGGGAAGAAGTTTTTTGAAGATAACTCAAAAATGGCTACCTATATCGATAATGTTCAAAATAATATGTTCTGACCACAAATCATTTGATATTTACAAGCCAGTAAAGAAATATATTTCCTTTGTATATGACTTCTAAATAAGTTTATAAGAAATATATTGTAGGAATACCGAACCTAATCCCAACAAACCCTAGTTTCCCGTCAATGTTGAAAGCTGTATCTTTCGTAAAAACTGGTGTGTATGCCAAATCTTAGGATTAGGTTCTGGAGCAGACCCCGAGCTCCGAGAAAAACGTGCGGCCGAGATAATACGATCAATGCACGGTTTAGCCATGAAGTTATCATTTCAAACTGGAGTATTACCCTTCGGTCACAAAGCGAGGCCGAAAGAGAGGGTTATCATGGGGACTGTATCTTGTTTTGGCTAAGGAGGTAATGACGTCATTAGACAATCAAAATGTCAATATGTGTGAAATGTGACAATTTGGTAACAAGTAAGAGAGAGACACCGCCCCCTACATTATGCTCTCTATCATACCGTTTTTATTACTTATTACTAGTCACAGTAGTCACCTATGAACGACTGTTGTACTCGGGAATAAGGTTCAACTGTGGTTAGGGAAATATAGTAATGTCCTGTTTCTCTCTTGGTCCGTGGGTTTAGCACGTTTAGGGTTCAGCAACCGGAGTCGCCATTGACAGGCGTTCCCCTCTGCCGAAAACATATGACCAGTGGTCATACACATGTATGGACTGACGTTTATCAGACGTAGCTATTTGTACGTTACGTACCATACATTTGACGTTCCCCTCCCCCGCAAAAATCAGCAGACTTTTTTTGTATCGGAAATGACAAACATGACTACTCCATCCGGGTTGAATTCTCTAAGGTTTAGCGGGATTGCTTTCGTACTTGTCAAAAATGACAAAAGTAAAAAGACAATAATTAATGTCATATTTTTATCTGATTGTTTATTCTTTAGATATTTAAATTTACAATTCGGCACCAAGCTAAATATCAGTAATACTTGTACCCAAAATACGTAAAATAGCAAGAAATAAAATAAAACAATCCGAATATGAGGGTAAGTAAATGTAGTTAAGCATTATAAGGAGTCGCCTCCAAAGTCATCGGTTCCTAGAGCAATGTGGTTTCCCATAGCAAGCAACTCTCTGAGATTTTTGATATCGACAGCCATCAACAGGCTGGAATATATATATACCTACTTCTGATGCGTTTTTATATTAGTTTTTTGATTAAGTGTCTTTCTTTATTATTACGGTTTTGCTTGATACCGAGCCTTGATATTTTTCTCTCTCATCATCAACTTCTTTTCATTTTCAGACTATCGCACGAAAAACTATGAACTTCTTCAGGCTATGGCTACTAGAATGCAACTAAAGTGTCGTAAAAAAAAGGAATAGTAAGCAATATGTTTATTAAAGTGAGTATTAAAACTATTAAGGGCCCACCCACATTAGTTATACGATTAGGTACTTAGCTGGTAAACAAGCACTAGCTTGTTTACTAATATTAAGTAAATAGTGAAATGCAGACCAAACTAATTTAAAATTCTCTTGAAAATGACTATACACATCATGCGAGCAATCAAAACGTCTAGTGCATTTTAGTTTATGCTACTCTGCATCGTAGGAAATGCAATCCGTAATGTCAACCGAACTCTCCGGAAAATGATGACCGTTTCATGACAACAGAATAGAAATAAATAATGTTTGTTCCTTATTTAGAGTTCCATAATCAAAGAGCAATAAATGAAAAGTCACTTCAATTTACAATATTTTTAAGCTCTTGATGTCTGTCTGTCTGTCCGTCCGTCTGTCCTTGCGTTCGACTTATAGCGGGGTTTTCTTTCCCATCTCAAGAACCGTAGGATTAGAATAATTTTCTATTCAGTTGTTTGTAGCGACTAACCGAATTCTATGGAAATAGAAATGAAAAATAAAGGATATTTTTGTCGGTGATGTTTTCAATAATCAACGGTTTAGATTGTGTGGTTGTCTGTCCGACTCTATGTAACGTCTACGTAACGTTTTATAAGGAAATATCAAATATCAACAGTAGAACTATATATAAGATATGTAGGTATGCACGTTTATATACCGAATGAAGGCAAGATTTTCCATATAGGTAGTTTTCAGACTTCAAAATTATAAAAGAAGGAGATTGGCTGTATGTTGTTTTAGGGTTCCGTATCTGAAAAGCAAAAAACCCTTATAAGATCATGTCTTGGATGTCTGTCTGTCTATCTATATGTCCGTGCCTGCGTCAGTATAATCGTTATTTTTAGGGTTCCGTATTTCAAAAGGAAAAAACGGAACCCTTATAGATTCATGTCGTGGAAGGTTGTCTGTCTGTCTACCTGTCCGTCCATCCGTCTGTGCGTCTGTCCATCTGCCCACCTGTCCGTCCGTCCGCCCGTCTGCCCGTTCTTTTTTTATAGGATCATGTAGTGGATGTCTGTCTGCCCGCCCGTCCGTCCGTCCATCTGCCCGTCTGTCCGTCCGTCCCGTCCGTCTACCCGTCTGTCCGTTCTTTTTTTATAGAATCATATAGTAGATGTCTAACTGTCCATCCGTACGTCCGTCTGTCCGTTGATTTTAAGGTTCCAAATCCATACATCAAAAAGAAAAAAATGTCATGTCGTGTAGGTCTGTCTGTCTGTCTATTCGTCTGTCCGTTCCACCTTTTTATCCGACCGCCGAAGGAAGGTTATGATTTTCGTGAGTATTTATGTATGTATGTTTGTATTGTCGCATAGTAACTAACTAATACGGCAACTTTTCTAGACGGACTGGGGTGCTCATTCTTTGATTTATTTATTTAGTTCATATCCTACGACATAACGATTGGATTACCAAAATATTTTAGTAATATTTTTATTCTATCAGTCGGTTCTTTACAAGTCATGAGAAAGCGGTGCTGCTAGCGTTGTATCTTTTATTTATATGTTACCTACTATTCCATATTTGTGCGAATATTGCACTGCTTTTTCCTGAAAAAAAACCGTATCGACTCATGCTTAGCTTGACTGGTAAATATTTTGATAATTGCCACAAGTAAATGGAATAACAAATTATATTTTTTCAGAATTACCCAAGTACCTGAGAATTAAAAAGCAACTTTATCTATATGTAAGAGTTAAAGATTCATCACGCAACTTCGTGTCTTCGTGTGTAAAACGCCAAAAACCACAGTTCCGTGTCAAGAAAATACGCCAAGCCGAGAGCCTTCATAGACACTAAACACAGCATTTAATATTATTAAATAATTTTACTTTGTCCCTAAAACGTGGTATCTGCTGTTAAAAAATACTTGAGGATATCTGCAGCACCCACGTATTAGGAGGATCATTAAGTTCTAATCAATAAATTTTATTTCTGAAAGATGATGTGAATAATTGAATATGTACCTACCTCAAGTTTTGGGCGAGCTGTGCCAAATATGCGCATTATTTTCTCTTGTCTTTTATTTATATATAAATCCACTGTTAAAACGTACAATTTGGGCACACTAAGCACAATTTGCACAAAACTTCCACGTCACATCGTCTTTATTAAAATAATAGACTAAGAGTGTGAAAATTGTGACAAAATAACGAGAACGGTGAAACTCCTCTTATTAGTTTGCTATACTATCATTATGACTAGATCCAGGCAACTGGTAGCTAATCATCGGTGGAGGTTAGAGTTACACGACAGTAAATCTGTTGGGAAAAAGGAACATCAAAGTAGTTAAAAAGGTGTCTCTTTCATAGCGGACAGGGCCTATATATTTATTTTAACATACCTAAGTACAAAAAATAATGCGAAAGAGAGAGATTAATAAGCTTAGTTACTTATTTATCTAAGCCTCCACCGATGAATAACTGACAGAAGCCAGGATCTAAAAATAAGGATAGAGTCATTCAGGGTAACTATGCGCTTTCTTGTCTTGGACTTCATAGCTCACAAAAAATAGTATTAGAAGAACAATTGGAGTATTTATGAAAATAATAATCAAAACAGTAGCTTTTTTTGAAGCAGAATAAAAATAATGAGGAAAAACCGGAATGCGCATACTTGACCCTTAATGCGGGTAAATGTGCTTACCATTACGGGGTAAGTACCTAGGCGTATTCAAGATAAGTGTTTGCATTTGTTTCGTTACCATAAATAAACATTTTATAAATATTATCAGTGAAGTAATTAAAATTAACTAATAAGTCTGAAGATCTGTTGAAATTGTTATGAAATTGAGTCATTTTGATACAGAAAATGCGCACACTTACCCGCGCAGGCTTTCCCAAGAAAGCGAATTTTTTTATTACCGCCACTACATTTGCGCAACGATTTTAACTGTAAATTTTCGAACACTTAAATATACACTCAATTGATATTTAATAGACTCACTGTTTTGAGCTAGCAACTTTTCACATAACAAGGCTTTCCAAAATGCAAAAAAAATTTGAAATGAGGCAACTAATATTATTGCAAAAATATTCTTAATGAAACGTTGTGCAGCGCAGTGAGTCATCGCAACCGATTCGCCCCTCTTGCGCCTCCAATCGGATCATATGCGGCCACCTCCTTCATTTGGCTTCTAAGATATTCGCATTGCGCCCACTTACCCACTGCGCTCGGTTACCGCGAATGACTAGCATTTTCTTAGCTCTCGTTATTGTGTCCTATTTTCCGTGTCATGGATCCTGGCCCGACCACAACAAGATATTGGAATATAATGATTGTACAAATTCATCATATTTAGGTGCTATTTAGTGCTTATAGTCAGATGAATTTGTGCCACATAGTTTTCAAGTTATAGCAGTACCGTTGTGGTCGGGCGGGGGTACAGGATCCTGGCCCAATCACACCATTCAAACGAGATAAGGTGAACACAATTTCATAATTTTTAGGTGCTTTTTAGTGCCGCCAATGTCATGAATTTGTACCGCATAGTTTTCAAGTTATCGCGGTAACGTTGTGGTCGGGTGGGGGTACAGGTACCGTGATTACTAAGTGGAACACATTCATGGAATTGAAGACACTAGATGACACCTAAATATTAGTTAATTTGTGCATTCACCAAATCTTCTTTGAATGGGGTTTTTCGGGCCAGGATCCTGTACCTACCCCAGCCCGACCACAACGGTACCACGATAACTTGAAAACTATGCTGCACAAAGATACTTTCGACCGAAAGGCACTACATACCCAGGATGGTCAAACAAGCCATTGAAATTTTTACCTATAAAAATTTTAACCGGGAAGATGGGTTTCGTCTATCAAGTGTCTTGTATCCAGTGATCCGGAAGTTCTATAATCCAAAATATACTGTTTCGCAAAAAAACGCGCGAGTTGATACTGTAAGTGTTGTGTGTCGCAATCGTGATCGAGTTACAAGTGAGAACGCGGACAGTAGTAGTAGCAGTGACAATGGACGAAAAAAGCGAACTCGAAAGAGGGTAGATCGCTACGGTGTGTGGGTAGACTACTAAAACTCACTGCAACGTTAGTTACTCCGTGATGATGGTGCATGCAACTGCGCCGAAATATCGGGTGCTCGTAAACACAAATATAGATGGACCATGTAACATGGTAAATATCCCGTGTAGTGTATAATTGTGTCGAGTACATATAGCAGTAGGCGCCCGACCGTGACAGAGGGCGGACGTGCGGTATGTATTGACGAGCCAACAGGAAATAAGAGGAAAAGTCAAGGACATTACAGGTGGCGACGAGGATCAAAGTGAGTAGCACCAAAAGAAACGTGTATTCGGAAAAAATAAATTATAAAATCGAATAATAACGGACCATGATACACCGATAGTGTGTCAACAAATTTTTCGTTACGCGCCATTCAAAGGTGAAATACATAAGTATTTGGAGGCTTGAAAATAATTATTGGAATAGGTACGTCATTATAACTTTAACTTAACGTAGGCAAGTCATTAAGTACGACAAATGAGAATGATTACACAAATAAATCGGGTCCGGTCAAGACAATAAGCAAAGACGAGGGTATTTCCCTTATCCGCTCGAATGTAAGACCAAATCCGATGAGGTATTTGTGATAACTCCTACTTAAGTAATAATCTGCACCTATCTAGTATGCAAGTTTCTACATTAAATATATTATACCTACCTACGTTATTGTTGCATAAAAGTCACAGAAATTTTTTACAATAAGTGTGACACAAAATCCGCGTTCCGGGGCAGACTAAAGGAAATAATATCTAATAGCAAGTAATTAAGTTTCTAGTTACCTTAGTACTGACGCCTGGTTCATATTGGTTACCCCGTAGCTATAGCTATGCATGTGAAAATATTTGATCGCATTAGACTCACGATTATTCAGACGAAACAGTCATTACCACAGTTTTGATAAGGATTATTCTACAAGACTATTCTACCTACCTACTTAAATGATAGGATAATTACAACTAAATACCCTATGGGGAGAGGGTGTTTTCTATCTTGCTCCAGGTTATACTGGTATCCATATTACTTACACATTAAGTACATACACCGCCATATACCTATAAGCATGGACTTGGTATTTTACCAATGTTCGAGCGCAAGGTGCTAAAGAAGTAAATAAACGTACCTACAACTACTTAGTGCTTATTTAAAGCAATTCCATCTGCATTAAACCACTTTTGTCGGTTAACTTGCCAATTTACTTGACACTTTTATGCATTTAACCCATTAAGTGCCTAGCGGGCGCTTTGCTCGTAGGTGCGTAGCCGGTTACCTACATGCGTTTACACGTAGGTAGAAGAAACCTCTTATTATTGCGAAAATGGGTTGTAGGTATAGTGTAGGTAAAGATGGCAGGAAGCGTCGGTGCTTTCGGTACAAATTGTATTGTTAAGTACATATAGTACCTATTGACCATGTAAATGGCACCTACTAAGGAACTTTACTCCATTTATGGTTGGAAAGGAAATGCATTAAATTGCAAATAATAGTAGATAATGCATACATATTCAATTGTAGAGATATTATTTAGCATGACCATTTAATTGGCATCTACTAAGGAACTTTACTCCATTTATGGTTGGAAATGCATTAAATTGCAAATAATAGTAGATAATGCATACACATTAAATTGTAGAGGTATTATTTAGCATGACCATTTAATTAGCATCTACTAAGGAACTTTATCCATTTATGGTTGAATATGCATTAAATTGCAAATAATAGTAGATAATACATACACATTTAATTGTAGAGGTATTATTTAGCATGACCATTTAATTGGCATCTACTAAGGAACTTTATCCATTTATGGTTGGAAATGCATTAAATTGCAAATACTAGTAGATAATACATACACATTAAATTGTAGAGGTATTATTTAGCATGACCATTTAATTGGCATCTACTAAGGAACTTTATCCATTTATGGTTGGAAATGCATTAAATTGCAAATAATAGTAGATAATACATACACATTAAATTGTAGAGGTATTATTTAGCATGAAAATTTAATTGGCATCTACTAAGGAACTTTATCCATTTATGGTTGGAAATGCATTAAATTGCAAATAATAGTAGATAATACATACACATTAAATTGTAGAGGTATTATTTAGCATGACCATTTAATTGGCATCTACTAAGGAACTTTATCCATTTATGGTTGGAAATGCATTAAATTGCAAATAATAGCAGATAATACATACACATTAAATTGTAGAGGTATTATTTAGCATGAAAATTTAATTGGCATCTACTAAGGAACTTTATCCATTTATGGTTGGAAATGCATTAAATTGCAAATAATAGTAGATAATACATACACATTAAATTTTAGAGGTATTATTTAGCATGACCATTTAATTGGCATCTATTAAGGAACTTTATCCATTTAAGGTTGGCAATGCATTAAATTGCAAATAATAGTAGATAATATATACACATTAAATTGTAAAACCATTTGGTATTGACCATTTAATTGGCATCTACTACTGAGGCATTAAATTGCGAATTTGAAAAGCAGTCGATAATACTGAACATTTAGACATTAAATTGTATTGATTAGTATCTAAAAAAAAAACTTGAACGTGCGCGATTAAATCATATGATATGATCTGGGCATTAAAAAGTGATAGATGTAATGAACGAGCGAGATGGGAGATAACTGCCCACATGGTTGCTTGAGCTGCTGATGAATAAGTTATTGCTATGCAGTTGGGGTTTCAGACTGTCTTATAATAACCTACATGTGAATGAATTTTATGATCCGGAAACTATAAAGCAAATACTTGTAGTTGCAAAGACAAAGACCATATTTACTTAAATGTCTGTATAATAATTCACACTTCTAAAAACAATGGTTAAATGTGTCTGTTATTATCATTAAACTCCTATTGAAAGAAAAATATAAGTTCATACGTAGCATATTGAATAGACTTGCAAAATAGGCACGGGGTCCAAATAGGTATGAAATATAAAAGTGAAATAAATGGAGAATTTGGTACTAGTGAAATCAACAAAAAATTGAAAAAGTTGGCTACCGTAAAAGAGGGTGGTTTAAATATAGGTGGAGACGTTTTAACACCAATTTGTCCTTTTCCTCCGTTATAAAATACTTTTTCTCGCCGCACTTTACGTAACACACAAGAATGAAAGAAATATAATTGTTTAACTAAACAGATGAAGAAAATTCAAAATGATGCAGCTTATGTGTGTTGCATTGATTTATTATGTATTCTACTAGATGTGACATCTAGAACAAATTTTGTGCGCCATGTTTGGCGGTTGACAGCTGTGCCTGAATCAAAGAGTAGTATAGACTTGTAGTGGCTATACGTCTGTTTTCGGTACGAAGTGCCACAGTGCCATCTGTCGAGACGGAGTCGAGTTATTCTGTCAGCGTTAAGCGACGAACAAAGTATTAGAAACTAGGATTTAGTGTCTGGTGTAACCGATAGATGACGCTAGTGCTTTAACCTGAAATAAAAGGAACGCGATTTTGTATGGATATTATCCATCCATGTCTATATCATCCTTGGCAAATAGGGACCGATCCAAAATAGTGAAGCGATGATAAAATCAAGTAAATTAAAAGGATGCGCCTCATACGCGGCTACCCTATTCAATATATTATTAAAAATACAAATTTTAATATTTGATATATTTTCCGATTTTACAAGTAGAATTGCGTATCGCACTACTCTCAAGACGTGTTAACCTTAAATTCCGAAAATTCATTACGTGAATTATGACATGACTTTCATTGGTGTAATAATACATACATAGATCGCGTTATTTACCCATACTTGTTTAAATATGGCAAGAAATTATATCAAATGTTTAAGTGTGAGGAACATACCCTCAATTTTATACTTGAAAAATGTTTGAACTTGAGGATCGAGATATCAATACGCACATTACCGTTGAGGTTACAATTGTTACAAATATGTGGCAAAAAAAATAATATATATATTCACTTTTGTTGAAAAGTGTGGATAAGCTAGAGAGTTGATAAAGCTCCCTTTAAAGGTCTTGTATTTCTACTCTCAGAGACACACGCTAAGTAACAAATCTATAACGGTAAATTGTTGTCATTATATTGTGTTGAGAAAATAAATAAATAAATATTATGGGACGACACAAATCAACCTAGTCCCACGGTAAGCTCAATAAGGCTTGTGTTGTGGGTACTAGGCGACGATAGCCTTGTATGCTGAAATGGTTAAGAAAAGTATACTCTTATATGCAGTTGTAAATGTTATAATTACTAAAACGTAAGTATTGATTTACAAGTAACCGTACTGTACGGTTTTATCCTTTAACATTTGATACGAGTTACTTACTTTCTTATTAACTTGATACATGCTTGATACGCAACTGTATACAAGAGCACAGTTCTTAAATTTCGTTTAAAACGAGTATTTTTTATAAGTGCTATTGAAGTACAATATTTCCCTTTAGACAGTATTCTAGTAAAATTTTAATGATAAAATAGGCATGACGCCTGCGCAAGGATGACATGCTCATTTGGGAAAGCGTTCCACATTTTGACTGGCACATAGGACTTCTCAAACACTGCCTGCGCAAGGCTGACTATCCTTTTGAGCAAGGAGCCCACAATCGCGGCAACATTATTTATTAACTGCCTCCGGCATTAATTTTGATTTATAATAAAATTGACTGTGACCACCTGCGCAAAGGTGTATAAAAATATGATAGTCATATCATTATTATTTGGAATCTGCTTTCTAGTTATTGCGACAAACTGGTATAATATTCAGCCTTCGCAAGGTACATTATTAATTTTATAATTTGGTTGGGCAATGAGGATAAACGCGCACATTGGTTATGGTTTGGAAATTTCTAATCCATACAGTCTATGTTACTGTTACCGAGTCTCTAGAGACTAGACCTCAGAAGCGTCAGAAATGGTTCCAATATAACAGTTAATATGGACCATTTATAATCTAAGGGTTTTTATCCTTATTAGCCTTTAGCTAGAGAAATACTATTCACAAATTACTTTAGGGGTAATTGGACCTCATCAACACTGAAAAGTATGTAAAAGGCAAAAGACTCTAACCTGCGTAAGGTGTATTGTTCAATCATTATTAATCTGCAGATAAGCAGTCTAAAGCGGACAAATTCATTATACGTCACAGTCGGAACTAACCGACGACCATATTATCAGCTTCAGATGAACGTTCATGCGTCCTAGTAACATTTTCTTTTGCTTATCATATAATGTGGTCATGGTGGTGAAAAGGTTAAAGCCATTTTTCCGCCTCCCGAATATAACTGATTAAATTAAAGCATGTAATGAATTGATATTTCAACCTGTCCTAGATGCAGGGAAACAATCATGCTGCTGCGTAGGCAAGCATGTTGAAAACCGAAATGTACAAAAATGCCCCTACAAGGGTTTGGCAACTTACTTGCAAATATTTCGAGACTCTACTTATAATATTTTGGTATTGTAAAAAAAAAAATTGCAAGTAGTTAACAGGTTTCTGTGATCCGTCCATGTACTATCGGGTTCAGAATTGCATGGCCAATTTATGAATGAATTCATTGATAAATTGACCATGCAATTTTGAACCCGATGGTACAAGTGATGTCATTGCCATGAGCACACACAGACTTTATTTAATCTGTTATTACTAAAAAAAGACATATAATACCTCGTTTAAATGGTTCAGACATCATGAGTACACATACTATGTAATGCTCTTAAAACTAACTTCTAATGTTATTCAATCAAATACAAACATTGAAAACATTGAAAAAATAATCAACCCAGTTGGACTTGAACCAACATCGATACGCCTTACCGGGGCTCGATATCGCTTTACCAATTAAGCTATGGGTTCAGTTACCGAGCTGACGAAATTCTCAATGCCTTCAATCATCTTTTTGCATTTATTTTTACATCGACTTTATAGCAGCCGTAAGCGACATCTAGGTGCCAACCACTAGAGTTAGATACCCTTCCCGCCGACCCTTTTACAAGTGTCACAACGGAAATAACAGATGGCGCCTGCTATCAACTCATAATTATTTTACATGTTTTAAAGTGGGTATTCCACTCATACATTAGTATGTTATTCAATCAAATACAAACATTGAAAACATTGAAAAAATAATCAACCCAGTTGGACTTGAACCAACATCGATACGCCTTACCGGGGCTCGATATCGCTTTACCAATTAAGCTATGGGTTCAGTTACCGAGCTGACGAAATTCTCAATGCCTTCAATCATCTTTTTGCATTTATTTTTACATCGACTTTATAGCAGCCGTATGCGACATCTAGGTGCCAACCACTAGAGTTAGACTTGTAAAAGGGTCGGCGGGAAGGGTATCTAACTCTAGTGGTTGGCACCTAGATGTCGCTTACGGCTGCTATAAAGTCGATGTAAAAATAAATGCAAAAAGATGATTGAAGGCATTGAGAATTTTGTCAGCTCGGTAACTGAACCCATAGCTTAATTGGTAAAGCGATATCGAGCCCCGGTAAGGCGTATCGATGTTGGTTCAAGTCCAACTGGGTTGATTATTTTTTCAATGTTTTCAATGTTTGTATTTGATTGAATAACATACTAATGTATGAGTGGAATACCCACTTTAAAACATGTAAAATAATTATGAGTTGATAGCAGGCGCCATCTGTTATTTCCGTTGTGACACTTGTAAAAGGGTCGGCGGGAAGGGTATCTAACTCTAGTGGTTGGCACCTAGATGTCGCTTACGGCTGCTATAAAGTCGATGTAAAAATAAATGCAAAAAGATGATTGAAGGCATTGAGAATTTCGTCAGCTCGGTAACTGAACCCATAGCTTAATTGGTAAAGCGATATCGAGCCCCGGTAAGGCGTATCGATGTTGGTTCAAGTCCAACTGGGTTGATTATTTTTTCAATGTTTTCAATGTTTGTATTTGATTGAATAACATACTAATGTATGAGTTGAATACCCACTTTAAAACATGTAAAATAATTATAACTTCTAATGGTTTGGGACGGGAGTTTCAGATCCTACAGGCAAACTCCCTCAAAAATCTGAAAACTAAGCGGTCTTGCCCAGAACTGGAGCCTTCTTTACTATAGCCATAGACTAATAACCCAAGACGCCGCATAGCCGGGCGAACCCCGCTGCCACGCATACAGTCGCTTCACTCGACGGTGTGAGAGAGAAAGTTGTCTTTCCTTTCAGTCCTGTATGTAACATCGCTTGCTTGCGGCATTAAAACGCATTATTGTTGCATTTAATTGTGACGCAGAAACACTATAACATCTAGTCTGCAAAATTTTGGCATTTAATTTCACTGGTAAACCGTTTTTTATCTTAATTACCTATTAAAATTTGTCCGGAAAGAGAAGTGTCGTAGTTTATAAGGAAGCTCATACATTCTACGACACTTATCTTTCCGGACAGACTCTAAATATAATTGTAATTATTGGATGTGACAGTAAACAAGTGTGTTACCATGGCAGCCATTAATGTTTGTCTCTCTCTTATGCACCACGGAACAATCGCGCGTTCCCTGTCTAGCATTGCCTGCAATCGCTCGGTTCCCCTCCCGCACCCCTCGATTTTGGCAGCTTTGGTTTCAAAGAAATAACGCGCTAAGCGGAGTATAGAGATGTAGCAGCAAAGAGTGCCAACAAAGCAGTCTCTGTTTTGACAGACATTACATGCATGCAGCTTGAAATCAAACAAAAAAGTTAATAATCGTTCATGGTGAATCTTTCGCTTATTAAGCTAAACACGTAAAATTGCCTGTGAAAATGGTCATCATATCTTCTTCCGATCCTAACCTTTTTAATTAAGAGTTGCCTGCTTATAAACTAAAAATACTTCCTTGTTAGAGTTTGTGGTACAGGTACGTGGTTTATATGGGAACTCATACATTCTACGGCACTTCTATTTCCAGACAGGCTCTAATCCGAACTGTAAAGAGTTCCACAGTACGCACAGTAGGTACCTAGATACGGTTGTACTTAACAAAAATCGACATGACACAAAAAGTGCGAATGTATACAGTTAACAATCGAATAAAACTGTAAGGAGAACTGACCATACGAATATATTTCGCAATTATTAACTGTTTAAAGAATCACTACTGATTAATTATTTGGGGTATCTGATGAAGTTTTCAGTCACTCACATTGTATAATTACGTGCCAAACTGAAGCCGGGCGGTAAGACGTCCGACTTTCAATCCGGAGGTCTCGGGTTCAAACCACTGTGTTCTTCGCTACTTACGTACGATATATCATTTGATATTTACCAGTCGCTTTTCGGTGAAGCAAAACATCGTGAGGAAACCGGACCTAATCCCAATAAGGCCTAGTTTCTCCTCTGAGTCGCTTTCGTAAGAACTAATGCCTACGCTAATTCATGGGATTAGGTTGCCAAGCGCACCCAAGGCTCAAATGAGCCGTGGCTAAAGCCGGGTTTTAACGCTAGGAGGATGATATGTGCCAAACTTCGTCAGGCATATCGAATGGATTACAGACATCCCTATAAGCTCTACGATGGAGTTTTTTCTGCTGTTTTTCTTCGGCAGCAGCAGCTGCCAAAAAAAATTTAATGCCGCCATTCCTACAAAACAATAACATAGTAAGCATAGAATCATTCTAAAAAGTAACTTTTGTTACATCTCAAAAAACAGCTACTTGCTAGAAATCAATGACAAAAAGAATTTTCATACGTTTTAGTTCCCGACAACTCTTATCGGGGTCCGATGAGCACCTATATAAAATTAACAAGTTTTGCTGTCAAAAAATGATACATTATCAAGTTATCAGCTGGCGCTGTCAAAAGTGGAAAAACTGATATAACCATAGTGTAAACCTGTAAACGATATTTTTTTAGACACACACATTCAAAAAAACATGCGTGCGTACAGTGGACAATATGTCAAGTTATCCCGCTATCAGATGTCAAATGAAAAACGGATACAGTTACCATATTAATGACGGCAACTGTCATTTTATCAGATTTATATCAACTTATCCGCTGATAAAATCTACCATCATAGGCGTGCTGGACTATCAATATCCTCCTAGTGTTTGTTTTGGGCATTTTGTCACGTCACGGCTACCTAATTCCATGGATTGGAATAAGACCTTACAGAAAACTACAGCCAAATAGCACTAGACCCTACTCATAGTGTTGTGTTTCTGCTGATGAGTAAGGTTGCCAAAGAGCTCAAAGAGGACCCAGTGTGTTGACGATGAGGGACCTTCTTGTTCCTTTAGCCGTCAACACAGTGAATTCTCCTTTTTGTAAAAGGTCGGCAACGCGCATGTGACTCCTTTGGAGTTGCAGGCGTCCATAGGTTACGGTAGCTGCTTACCATCAGGTGGGCCGTATGCTTGTTTGACACCGTCGTAGTATAAAAAAAACATTAATTTTGTAAAAAAAACGAAAGCATTTGCCATTGGAACTTCTAACCCAGGGGGGGAAATAAGATAACGTGGGATATGCTACAGTAGATTGCCTTTCAGCATGGGGGTTTAAATATACCTACTCATATTGCATTTATTATCTTTCTCCGTCAGAATTGGTTATAAAAACGGTTAAATTTTTTCGAACCTTCGAACCAAATATTATGTAAAGCTAGCGGCGTTTGAACGGCATGACAGTCGGTATCATGCAGTTGCCCCAAGCATCCTGTATCAATGAATCTGCTTTTGATCAATATATTATTCAAATATATCTGTTTTGCACTAGTACATAGTAAGTATGTAATTATAGCTTACTTATTAACACGAATAATATCATGTTTCATTAGCCAATTATTTATTAAATTTAATGCATTCAATTTCACAAACAGTCCATATTTGCAAGCACACGCTTACCTACACAAATTTAATACACAACACAGGTATATAAGTACACAGTATTTAATCGATTCTGCTATATTATTTGTGCGATATGAATATGCGTCACCACGCTTCGGATGTGGTTTCATATACACGCTGTGGTTAAATCGTGAAATCTGGCACTCCTAAGTTTGACCAGCAGACTTAGTGAAAGCCCAAAGTCAATAAAGTCCATCGAATTGGGTCATTATCTAGTCAATTCAAGGAGTTTCAAACTTGAACAGTTAAAAGTCGAAACGTACATGTTGGGGATCGGGTTTCGCTGGAGCGAAATAGTAGGAGTAGAGGTAAAACAAGGGAGATTTTTAAACAAGCTTATATTTCGAAAAATGCACCCACAACCCTCAAGTAAACAACGTCACTCGCTCTTACGAAGCAAAGAAGCGTCGCTATTATGAAACCAATTTCAAGAAGACGCGGTCGACGCGAGACCTCGCCTGGATAGCGCGGACCGACCAACAGGTCAACGTCATACAGCTTTTCGTCAACGTCATTCATTTATTTGCCATGGACGGTGCCGAACGCTCCCCTGCAGGCTTGTGTCGGTCAGGAACGAAGAACTAAAATGAACTAATTCCTTTAAAACACCTTAATGAACTGTATCTTCATAAACGATCTCAATCGCTCTTCGGTCCTTAGTTCAGTAATAGCGATCCCACCATAAACATAAATGTAAAAAAAGAGAGCCAAGTTCAATACAAAAATTATGCTTGGCTGTGGACTTGCCCTCCAATTGTTTGTGGGCTTCGCTGCAAAAAGAATGGAGATCTAAATGAGTGCCAAGGAGGTTAGATTTGACTTGGCCAGTTTTCATTACATCAGTTATTTTATAAAGTTATTCAACATATATATATATATATTTGTTTTTTTCTGATAAAAACTGGCCAAGTCAAATCTAACCTACTTTAAGATCTCACATTTTTAAATAACAGCAATTGTTATAGGTAGCCAATAAAGCAAAGAAATAGAGTTTAATACTTGTTCATAATGTTATTTTGTTCCTATAAATACATATTTGGATATTGCATAGAACTTGGCACTCATTTAGATCTCCATTCTTTTTGCGGCGAAGCCCACAGCCAAGCATAATTTTTGTGTTGAACTTGGCTCTCTTTTCTTACATTTATGTTTGTGGTGGGATATCATTACTTTTTGTAAAGAAAACTAGGCAGGTATTGAGATTTAAGGTTTTTTCTTGCGTTTCCGCTGCATGGTTTTCTTTTTTATGCTATTGTCTACATTCTCTTTATTTCTGTTCTGTGTATAATTATGTGGTGCAGCGCGCCGCCGACGACACACCGTTGGCCGGTCGTTTAGCGTGTATTACAAGTTTTTTGTATGGGGACACCACTTATTTTTTGACTCAACTTTATTTTTATATTTCTGTTATATAGCAAATATAATAATACATATATTGGGATAGTTTCAAATATCTGCTTGTAACGGTTCCAACGATACAATTAAAAAAAAAAATTTTGTATGGGGACCCCATACAAATTTTTTTTTAACTTTTTTTTATTTTTAAATTTTTTCCTACGCTTACACACAATTACCGAGCTAGATTCCAAATTTCATCCTTCTAGGTCATCTGGAAGTAGGTTAGGTTTAGGTACTATATGTCAGTCACTCAGTGCTAAAATTTACTACTTTTTGACCTTCATATCTTTATAACCGTTTGAGCTAGCTTCATAAAATTTGGGCTTCTAGATGTCCTTATGGATATAATTAAACACACGTAGTTTTATGTGTTTACGTTAAAGAGGTTTTGAGTTATAGAAGGGTCAAAAGTGGCACCAAGTCGTTCGTGTGAATGTACACTTGGCGCTGGCTAGCCAGTTCCTTTGCTTGAACTTGGCTTGACACGCGGCCGCGTGTCTAGATTTGTAAACATGAGAGCGAGACCGAGACGGATCGGCAATCAGTGACGAGCGCGGTGCAAACGAGACAAATAGTATTGCTTGAGAGCGAGTCACATACGATGAGAGAGATGGATATGATACGACGAACGAATTTTTCGTGGTAGGCCCTCAGTTACTCGTTTGTCTCGTTTCCAGAGTCCCAGTATGACAATTTGGTCGGTAACTAAAGGAACGAAAAGATCTAAAAGTCCGAACTAGTTCCTTTGACGGATTGACCGAGATAGGAGCTATCCCTCTAAAGACCGATTAAGCACAATACTCCCCTGGTCGCCGCAACTTGTTCTGCGATACAGTTTGTACCTAATGATCAAATCTGGGTGGGAGTAGTCAGTTGTAAAAGTAACGAGGACTCTTCTAATCCCGGAAGTAAGAACATGGTTGTTAAGTTGTTATAAGTCGACCTTCGTTTGCAGTTACCGGCAATAGCATCTTCCTATACGAAGGCCGCACAAAAAGTGACACGCTTTTATGGCTTTACAAATAAGAGCGTGTCACATATTTTTTCGGCCTTCATGTAGGAAGATACTATTGCCGGTGACTGTACCTTAGTGTCTGTCTGTACCATTGTTGCTCCTAAATGGCTGAACCGATTTGAAAGTGGTTTTATTAAATTGAAAAATTGGTAGGCTGAGCTAGTGTGTTTTAGATTTTTTTTACTCTGAGAGATTAAAAGTAACCAAGGAAAATAAGATAAAGGACGGAACTTGAGGTGCATGAGACCTCGGTTAGTCGAAGGTGGAGAATAGAATAGAATAGAATAAAGGTTTATTGTCACTTACAACATACCATACAAGAAGCAACAAATAAAAAAAAAAAGGATATTTTCTTAATCTACACAAAATTAAAAGAAACAAACAGTGTGACAAAAAGGATATACTCAGCGTTTGCTGTGGCGCAGACTAGCAACTACAGCGCTGGTTTTCAGTTCACCCCAAACAACTATTCATATTTCAAATTAGACTTGCAGGCGTTCCGCTTACAATATCATATAACAGGGAGTGATCCTGAAGATTAGCTAGGTAATGAAATGACTTGGACCGAAATCATTGAACCTGAGGCTTAAAAAGGAAAACTTTGAAGTGCCTATGTTATTTAGCTTAACTGCAACATAAACTAAACTGCAGGAAATCGCGAACGGTTCTGTTCATTTCATATTCGTTGGAAATAGATTTTCAAGCTTACGAGATGAAAGGAACACTATGAATGCAGTTATAGTGCAAGAGCTCACCGACATCCAACATGCAAAATCTAACATCAAATCAACAACACTTATTACACTACCTTCATTCTAAAGGGAAGTTATTTCCGTGAATTATATTATAACTGTTTTTTTGAGATATTTTATATGTTTAAAAGATCCTAATGAACATAGCATACACTACTTACTTTTACAACAAACCTTGACATAATATTATCGTGGTTATAAAGATACGTCTTAGATTTTTATTAACTAAGTCGATATGCCGTCGAGGCAGAGAGTTCTAAACCAGCACGGCTAGCACGTCTTACGCGCGACTGGCGTGACAAAAGACAGATCTGCGCGACTTCATGCGTTGTCGCTAGTTGACAGCACAACTTGCGCGTGAAAGGAGCGACAGACTCGCGATTAAATGCCAGTGTCATAAAATGACAGTGACTCGCGACTTTGAACTAAAATCCTTTGCATAACTTTGAGTTCTCTTCGTGTCAGTTGTAGCCGCGGGTGCATGTTATGCTACCGGAAAGCGAGATTTTTGACAGGAGCGGGAAGGTTTCCCTACTCGCGGTTTAAGTCGCTCTTGTAAGACGTGCTAGCCGTGCAGGAGAGGCCTTAGGTATCATTTCCCCTCTGTCAAAAGTATTGGCAGGAAAATCTAGTACATGTATAAAAACTATTTCAATAATCGATGTCACGCACTTTCGTCATCGCTGTCGATGGATAACAAGCTCCGTGAAAATGCCCTTATGCGCTGTTTTTGGATGTAAAAAATGTTATATTTCGTCTGGTTTACAAAAAGATGAAATACCATTTCAGATGAAATACCATTTTCATTCGACACGTCAAAATAAATCGGTGTCAGGTCAATGTCAAGTCGGGAAAAAAATTGTCTCCAAACTAAAACGAATTTTCTAATGTATTTATACGGTCTGAATACAAATTAAATACAGAAACAATATTGTTAAATAAATTATATTTACATATACAACCAATAATATTCAAAATCTGCCGGACTGTTTACTACCAGATGCAACGCGCTCACACAGCTTCCATAGCCCCGTTGTTACATGGTTGTTACCAATATTTTGTGCGAAAATGCTTTGAATTTATTTATTTTGTATAAATCGTCATATTTACAATATGATCCTTGTATTATATAATCTATGAAATGATCATGGATTGGCGCAACAATTTTATGAAAACTATTTGAACCTGTAAGCGACGCCTGCCTCTTAGACTCCAGTGCCGGCGCGGCGCTTCCCCGGTCTCTTCACCGAGTTCAAAATTTATATTTCGAGAGAAGAAAGAAAGTTTGGATTGCGCGCAGAGACTACGCCCTCCCGTTGTGATTGTCTCGGCCGTCTTAAACAGTCTACGTCGTTAATTAAGCGTATACCGCGTGGAGCCAGGCCCGTCGTTGCTGAAGCCCTGACCTCCACAATTAATAATTGTGTAAACAAAAACAATATAGATTCCTGGCGCGATCTGTTAACATTTGCGTACAAAATTTTACACGTTTCAGATAATAACGGCAATATTAGTCTAACTCAGAAAATCAAAAACAATATCCTTGTACCTGAACAACCTCACAGACATCCCGAGATCGGGGTACAAAATATAATTTGTGTCAAAAAGTCGAGGATAAAGTGCATGACGGGGACCTAAAAGGTGCTGCTCGGCTCCTTTTCTCGAACGACACCCTCGCTCCCGACACTCCCGAAACTATAGCTACTTTACAAGATAAGCACCCCTCAGGACCTACCACACCTATCTTTGCAGATTCTCCTTCCGATCCTTCAGCTTGTCTCCATGCTACGGAGGACAACGTATCGTCAGCCCTCGCATCTTTTCCAAAAGGGTCCGCATCCGGCTTGGATGGCATCTCAGCTCAGCATCTTATTGACCTGACGAGTTATGGTTCTGGGGTAGCTGGCGAGCAATTGACGGTAAGCATTGTAAAACTTATAAACCTCATGCTCCTTGGAGATGTCAGCCAAGAGGGCCTATACTATACGGGGCCAACCTTATAGCTCTCTCTAAGAAGGATGGTGGCGTGCGGCCTATTGCCGTTGGTTCCACATTCCGGCGATTGGCAGCCAAAGTCTGCGTACGGCACACACGTACTAAATTACAAAAACTCTTTGAGCCCGTGCAGGTCGGTTTTGGCACCCGCGGAGGCTGTGAAGCAGCAGTCCATGCCGTACGCACCTTTATTCAAACCGATTCATGTGAGGTACTACTAAAGATTGACGTGAAAAACGCTTTCAACGCCGTTAACAGAGACACCCTACTTAACGAAGTCAAAATCCACGTGCCAGAAATTTATAATTTCCTTTTACAGTGTTACCATAGTCCGTCCAAATTGATTCACAAAAATAGCGAAATTCTCTCGGCCGTGGGTTGCCAGCAAGGCGATCCCCTAGGTCCCGCTCTATTTAGTCTGGCTATAAACACAATCATCCACAGCCTTACATCCAAGCTGAACGTGTGGTACTTGGACGACGGCACCCTTGGTGGAGATTCACAAACCGTTCTGGCAGATCTATCTAAAATTATTCAACGATATCGGCTTGAAACTTAATTTCGATAAATGCGAATTGTATATTACTGAAAATGTAGAAGTATCTCTGGCAACCCAAATACTAGAAAGTTTTAAAAATTTAGCCGTAAATATCAAAATATTGTCCAAGGACAATTTGCATCTTCTCGGCTCACCCATCTTTGATGAGGCCATCCCCTCTGTTATAGCAAAATCAATTTCTAAATTTCGTGATAATTCGGAACGCCTAATCAAAATTAGTAGCCACTCCGCCCTATTTATTTTAAAATTTTGTTTACTGGTTCCCAAATTTACTTACTTACTCCGTTGTTGCCCCGCCTGGAAATTCAGTCATCTAATCCATCCCATAGATAACCTCATCAAGTCACAATTACAAACAATCCTAAATGTCCGATTTAATGAGGAAGCATGGTCCCAGGCTTCCTTGCCAATAAGATTTGGCGGTCTGGGAACTCGCAAGATCTCAAGTGTGGCTCTGCCCGCATTTTTGTCTTCAATTCACGGCACGTCAGATCTCGCAGGTAAAATCCTTAAAGCCCCATCGGCTACAAACTACGAGATCGCGTGCCTGAATGAAGCCAAGAATGTCTGGCTAACCGGCTTGGGCCTAGAGTTCCCATCCAGACCCGAGAGGCAAAGGGCCTGGGATACCATAGCTTCTGCTGCCACTCTAAAATATCTTATAGACACTTCTTCAGGAAAAAACCGCGCAAGGCAGCACTGGCAGTTTCAAGGTCAGAGTCTGGACACTGGCTCCACGCGTATCCTTCACCCAACACTGGCACCTACATTGACCCAGGAACCCTCCGTATAGCTATTGGTCTCCGGGTTGGGGCTGACGTATGTGTGGACCACAGCTGTGCCTCATGTGGGGCCCCCGTAGACGGCCTCGGCCACCACGGACTTAGGTGTGCTTCGGGAGCCGGCCGCCTGTCCCGTCATGCGGCACTAAACGACATCCTGAGGAGAGCGCTCGTCAGCGCCAACGTCCCCGCCGCTTTGGAACCCCAGATCGTGCGGGACGATGGCAAGCGCCCCGACGGGATGTCGTTAATCCCCTGGAGGATGGGCCGCGCGCTGGTGTGGGATGCCACCTGTACCGACACGCTGGCGGCGTCCTATCTTCCAGCGACAAGCAGGCGTGCCGGGGCGGCGGCTGACATCCGAGAAAATGTAAAAATTAATAAATATAGCTGTCTCGGCGCCAACTACGAGTTCGTAGCTTTTGGCGTCGAGACACTTGGTCCGTGGGGGAGGGGGGCGCGAGGGCTTCACAAGGCGCTCGGCAAACGCCTCAGAGAGGCTACAGGTGACCCTCGTGCAGGCGGCTTTCTTGCGCAAAGACTTGCTATCGTAATTCAGCGCGGGAATACCGCCTGCATAATGGGCACCTTACCGAGAGGGCCAAATTTACAGTGAAATTTTTAATTTATTATTTTTAAGTAGTTTTATTTATAGTTAATTTAATTTTAAGATTTATTATTAGTATGTTTTATAATTAATTGTAACAACTTATTCAACTTGAATAAAATTCATTTCAGATGTAAGTAAAGTTTTACTTTATTTATCATTACTTTCGTAATAAAAGATTTAACCTAAATCGAAAATCAAGCTTCGTTTACAGAATCGATTCAAAGACAATCGTTTTCTTTCTGACGGGTAGTAACTATTTGACGTTTGACATTTCTCCATATTTAACGCGCTTAAGGATTGCTGTCTTCTATATTTTGTTTGAAAATACAATCAAAAATGATCCTTGGCATTTTTGTTTGACATTTGCAAAGACTGCATCCAATAATGAACCATATGTTAACGTATGTACAGTCGACTAACTATTGCTCCATTTAGTGTTATGAAGTATAAAAAGAACATGTCAAATATGTTTGGTGTTTTCAAGTCAAAGGTACATCTTTGTCGGTTGTCAATAAAGCGTTGCTGCCATAAAAATTCATTTAGAAATAAACTGTATTAACAACCGACAATGATGTACCTTTGACTAGAAAACATCACATGCGTGCTACCTCGCCCTTCTCAGATTTTGGCAGACTTTTTTGCTTGGAAAGATGAGGCGAAGCGTACTCCATTTATAGAGCTTTATGCGTCAAGGTTAGAGAGATTATTTCGTTATTTATCTTTTCATGTAAACAATCGTAATGTCATTTATTTTTGAGTTTATTCGTTCGTTACTTCAATTGTTGAAGAATATTTTATGAGAAATAATATCTTTTAGTCGTCACTTGGTCGAATTCAATACTTACTGAGTTTCCAATATAACGACATTTTATGTGATATCCCCAGATAAAAGTGTGATAAGGTCTTTGAGAAGTCTTTGCTTACATGATAAGACAAGGTTTTCCCAGCGGGCTACAGTATGGGGTTCTTCAAAAAAGGAGTGTATAGGTTCTTCAAGGATAGGCAACGCGCATGTGAATCCTCTGGGGATATCAGGCTGCAGTGACTGCTTATCATCAGGCGGACCGTATGGTATAGAACAAAAAAAGGAAGGATGGATTATGTAAAGCATTCGCGAAAGACTCTTGTACTATTCTATGCAAGCTTTTATTTGCAAAATCGCCGAGGTGAATTGATTTGCGCTAACTGCGTCGATGGGGCGCTCCGTTTGCAGACATTTGCGAGTAGTATAGATTCACCGTTTCTACCACATGGATTTCCCAACACCAAAACAATGGTTTTTCGGGATTATGGTGGTTTTTCGGGGCTATGAAACCTAAAAAAAAAAAAAAAAAAAGTTTGGTATGTTTTAGTACGTTTAGCCCCCCATTTAGATCGATTGCACTAGGTCTCAACAGTGCCCGGAGCCTCCTTCAGCACTTAGGCACTCCGCTAATTAAACAATACACGCTCTTCGACACCACAATAGAACCCTTGCTCACCTTTTTCTATTGTCTCTATTGTTAGCTCGACTCGGCGACATCGCATTGTTACCGAGTTCGGTAGAGGCATACTCCTACGTTGTAGTTTGTTCTTTACGTATTTGCAATAGGTTTTATAATTGCTTAATTGGTTACTCCTTATGAAAGACTAGGTATACTACCTAAATTTTCCAAAGTTTAGGTATAGTTTTGGTGGTGGGAAATCAATGGGGTAGAAACGGTCATATAACTTAACGAGATTTTTAATGATCTAACAAGCCCCGCGAACTGACACAATTACATTACCCTTTATTAGTCTGGACTGGAGTAGGTATCAATTTTATACCTAAAGTAATTAATTCACATTTCGCGAATATATATGCAAATTTCAACGTATCTATAAAGTTTCCATAGTTTAGGTGTAGTTTTGGTGGTGGGAAAACCATGGGGTAGAAACGGTCATATAACTTAACGAGATTTTTAATGATCTAACAAGCCCCGCGAACTGACACAATTACATTACCCTTTATTAGTCTGGACTGGAGTAGGTATCAAATTTATACCTAAAGTAATTAATTCACATTTCGCGAATATATATGCAAATTTCAACGTATCTATATGTGTTACAGCACAATATGAAACTTCTGGTATATGTTTCAACCCCATCAATTTTAATTATTTAGTATCTATTCGTTTTCAGTTTTTGCCTAAAATTTATTATTTTATGCAAATCCAATTTTTGAAATATTATTTTATTGATTCTAGATTTGTGTTTATATATTTGTGTTGTCTTAATTTTTTTGGGTAAATTATTTTATGCAAATCCAATTTTTGAAATATTATTTTATTCATTCTAGATTATTTCTAGTCTAGATATTTGTGTTGTCTTATTTTTTTTTTGAACTCGTAAATAACTTTGGTATATGTGACAACCGACTGCTATTTATTGGTGGACAATAAACATGACTGTGTTTTGAACAAGTTTCAACCTGTAAGTATGCTGTACGTTTCCGTAAAGGAAGTTCCCATTATTTATTATAATATATAGATCTTTTGTTAATGTAGGATTCGGTGTGTGATTTATTGCATTCTTGTTTATACCAGTTAGGTGGGGCGGTGCGATGTTTAAAGACTCCTTTGGTGCTCTAATTTAAAGTCGCAATTTCTATTATTAGTTTTTTCTTGATGCTGTCGGCTTGAGAACTTTACCTTTTTTACTAGATGTCCTTTGAAGAAGGTAATAATTTACTTTTTATTCGTTTCTGAGAAATGTATAAATCAATCATCGGGTTTGAAGTCACACGCAATTTTAATAGAAAGTAAATGCACAAAAGATCTGTCGTTTAAATTCTTTAGAA
The DNA here is from genome assembly GCA_947086415.1 of Pammene aurita. NCBI lineage: Eukaryota > Metazoa > Arthropoda > Insecta > Lepidoptera > Tortricidae > Pammene > Pammene aurita. The sequence continues at coordinate 15,683,409 of OX352305.1, read as the reverse complement.
TTCTTTTGATAATTTAATCTTTTGTTAGAAAACATTCCGCTGCAAACAAAAATTTACCTGTCCCCGAAATCCTGTTTAAACTCGTCGCTACCTACCTAGGTGGTCCTCTGTCCCCACCAGCCGTGACCTTTTTTTCAACACAAATTCATATAAAAAGGCTGAGGCTGTGGGTAACTTTATATAGTACCTTCGGATCTCCAGTTCAGTTAAGAGCTCTCAGTTTCTACGCTTTGAAGTTTTAACGAAGACTATTCATAATGGATGTAAGTATTTAAATAGTATTACTCTATAATTATTGCATTAAAAAATTTATGTGTTGTGTGTATGTTTTAAGTCTTTAATATTAATTATGAATTTTGTTTCAGTTTTCCGACAACACTTTCAAAAACTTTTACGTTGATGAAAATGAAGACGAAGCAAGTGATGAAGAGGGGACGCTGGCTTTCAAAGTGAAGCAAGCTATTGCGAAGAAGCGTCAATCAAATAATATTGATGGCTTTTTTGAAAGGCCTAAGAAGAAGACAAAAGTGTATAAGAAATCTTCAACGGTCTCCAAAAAAGAAGAAGACGGTGTTTCATATCTCACTTCGGGTCAGGACGATGGGGCATATGCATCACACCTCATAAAGATCGAAGTATACGACATGAATAAAATACGAAACGTTGGACCTCTGGACCACTGGAAACACTGTGACTATCGTGTTAAATATTATGCTAACGAAGGTGACTCACATGAACAAAGTGCTCGGGATGTTATATTTAATATAACGAAAGAACTATCATCTAAAACCAAATGTGTAAAATATTTTATAGAGACTGATAAGGGTGATAAAAAATAGTTTTAATCAGTGCTTTATTTATAACTAGAATAAGTTCCTTTATTTTTTCACTTATAAAAAATGTTTACTTTCTTTCTTGTTTTATTGTATATTAATGTTATTACTCATTTATTGAACATGTTTAATATTAGATGTAGTTTTAACTGCTTATTTTGTGTTTCTTTCTCCGTCACTGCATTTGTCTTAGGTAGTAGGAATATTTTGTAATTATAGTTGTAAGAAATAAAATAAAACCCAATTTATTTTCATAACACATTGTTTTAATTCACAAAAACTGATTTAAACATATTCCTTAAAACTAAATCATTACACAAAGAATTATCAGAAAACAGACATAAAAACTCAGACATTTTTTTCCCTTGAAGCTTAAAATAAAGATAAACTAAACAGTATTCTCCACAAACTGAAGTAAAATAATTCTGAAGTGATTGATGGTTATAAAACCACCTCTTAGAGTTTCTATTTAAAAATAACCTGTGATAACCAGTAGGCTTTCGACCAAAAGAGTCAAAGTATTCACCATATCCATTCACATCAATGTGCATTGCAATCCAATGAGAACCGGGCTTTGAATCAGGATCCAGATTGCTTATAATAAAAGTAGGTAGATTAACCCAAACAGGAATCCGGTTTGCAGCAAAAACATTTGACTTAAACCTCGGGTTTATTTTATTCATACAAAATTGTATTTCATTCGAATCCATAATAATAATTAATCTAAAAAAGTAAACACTGGTGGTTTTACAGACAATGTTCAAGTGGTAATGATAAAATTGAGTGAATGCATTGTATTTATTTAATTACTAACTATTATAATCTACAGTGATATCACGATTTTTATTTATTTCAATTATGTTATCAAATTCAGCATACACAATACAGTTGATAGTAGTACTTAAAGCTGAATCAAAACGAACTTCGATTCGAACACTTCCGTGTCTTACAAGATTCCAGTGTGAAGTTGAACTTGCAGATAAATCAGGAGTCAAATCGAAACATAATAAAGAATAACCACCCACATAGTTTGATCTGCTTATAGCATTACCTTCGTTATGGAAATGAATACCAGTTCCAGAAAACAAAGTATGATATGCAGTTGCTATTAAACCCGGAGAGTTAAATGAGGGTTGCAAAGTTTTAGAAGGAATTTCATGACCATCTACGTACAAACTAAATGAATTCATATGAAAATGTTGAAAATTGAAGGGATTTATAGCTAAATTACCATTAAACCCAGAGTTTGAAACGAATCCAATAATACATCTTTTAGGGACTTGCCCGAGAAATATATTATCCAACGTTTTACCTTGTATACCTGCGGGTAATGTCAGAACCTTAACTTCTGCCCTTGTTATCGGATATTTCGCAGTTGTTGATGCTAATACTTTTTGATGAGCTAACAATACACTAGGATTTATTCTTGCTGTTCTGATAATGAGACTGGCATCTGTTATTTGTACTTTAAATTTACCATCCTTATGACAAATTAAATTAATTGTTTCTTTCGAACGGACTAATTTAACTCTCATTTCTACACCATTAATTATAAATTTCTCCTGGTTAAACATATATCACCATGTAAATGACCAATCATTTCAACTTCCTTGCTTTCCTTAACAAAGTCCATTCTTTCGTGAAACCCTTTATTAGTCGAGTCAACGGCGTCCATATAGTTGGGGGTATCTTCATACCACAATCCACAAGTCAGATGAGATTTTTTGGCTGCTGAACCATAATTAAGCAGATTTTCCATGTAGGCTCGGTAAGCATAAGTGTTGTTTGGAGGTGATATAAGCTTCTGATTTAAATAAATGTCTAGTTGGCTAAACAGGGAATGTAACCAATTGTTTACCGGTGCAACATTTGCATCAGGTTTTATTTTTGTACCATCTTGATTCAATATTTTGGCATTTATATGCAACAAAGTGTGTGATAGATCAATGTAGTCATCACCTGACCCAGGAACTTGAAACTCAATAGGACCATCGTCACTTAGAGATGAAATTGGTTTGTAATGAATCCACTGGCCACTTTCAATGCTTGTTTGAGTTGATGGTAAAGCAAATAAGTCTAACTCAGATTTGGCACACTCACAAGAATGACTATGTAAGAATGACATTTTTTAGTTTGAAAATATATCTTCAATATTGTTTTTCCTATATTTTTTACCTCCTCTTCGGTGCGATGATTTTAAGTTAATGAATGGTCCACGTCTTTTTGTGGACGTTTTATACCCAGACCCCGACATCAAAGAATCAATTTTTTCATCTGCTTTTCTTTTTAAGTTGGCGCTTGCTTCATTGAACCGAGATCTAATAGAACTATCCATTGGTCGTGAATTTACCATATCGGATAAAAGACCGATTCCTGCATCTAAAGTTTCTTTTCCCACTGTTTTAAGACCACTAGATAATAATGGTAGCACAGACCTAAAAAGACCACCCAAGAAACTCCCGATCCCATGTCCTCGTTGATATGGTACCCCTTTATAAACTATTCCTATACCCGTACCAGCTTGGTGTGAATAGTAATGTTCATATGGGCAAGACGTAGATGATCTTTTATAATTCATTTTACCCGTTGAAAGTGTAGCTTCACGCAAGAAGATCCAAACTGGAATGGTATTCTAGCTCCAGTAGTTGTCCTTATATCTATTTCTATAGTATCGAATTCTCTTCGTAATACGGGTACATAGTGAGCAGGTGAGAAAATATGTGTTTTGTAAGCACCATAGATAAATTTAGTTGGGTCTAACGGTATTATTCTCAGTAATGATGTAATTACATCTCCCACCACTTGTGGATGAATGATATCAGTATAAACAAATATTTGTGAGGGTAAACCTAAGTATAAATTTGCAGGATGTTTTCCAATTGACATTTCTTTTAAATTTGATCTTGGTCGAAATCCTAATTGTAGACTTAATATGGGTGTTGTTGTGACTGAGACTATTTCTTTATCTGTTGATATCCCCACCATTTTTGTAATTTTATCATATCTAAACTTAACTTTGCTTTTTAGCTGTGGGTTTTCATTTAATGCATCAAGAAAATGATCAAGACTATCATACGAAGTAGCTGGTATGTGAGTTTTTGAATCAACGATTTTATCCGTCTTGTCTGCAGGTCCTCGAACTTTCTTTTTAATATAAATGGTATTTTCATGTTCTTGAACATTGTACATGGAGCATGGGTATTGAAATTCTACTAAACCCACGACCCATTCTCCTTCCAATTTAATGGTTTTAGGTAATTTTGTTAAAAAGTGCGCAGTTGTATTATCGTTGTAATATTCCGATGAGCTATTGCTCAACAAAGTTAAGTAAAAACTGTTTTCACTCATATTGTTTCTAAACTTGATGACGGTATCCAGGAATTAAATTTATTAGGATAACCTCGCCACTTCACGAACACTTCCTTTCTGCCACCAATACGGCGCGAGCGTATTATTTTATCAATTTTATATTTGATGGAGGGGTGGTGAGTTACTTTTTGTAATTCTTTAGAATAAAATGTACCAATTATTGGTTCACCTTCCAAATCTTTTAAAGTATAAACAACCCACGGAGACCTATTGATAACTGATTCAATCACAAATATTTCATCACTCCAATTGGTTTCATAACCCTTTTGGAATATATGTTTATATTTAGTTATCCTAACATGGTCACCTACATTTAGCCTTGCATTTTCTAAAGAAGGTTGTTTATCATTTTTTCTTTCATATAAGTTACACCAAACAGTCCTTATATTACTAGAGTTAACGTCAACTGGACGCATTTTTATGCTGGAATGATAGCTATGGTTATATGAATAAAGCAGATCTTGTAATATATTAGTGTAATTGTAAGTATTCTTATGAGTGAAATAACGCCACATTTTAGTTTTGAGAGTTCTTTGAAACCTTTCAACTATGCTAGCTTTAATGTCTGGGTTGTTAGTTGTATAATAATTTATGTTCTTATTTTTAAAATAATCTCTCACCATCTTTGAAACAAATTCTGTACCCTTATCAGATTGAATATGTCTAGGGGTTGCATTTGCTTCCGTGAATATGCTTTCAAAACACGTTTTAACCGTTTCAGCATCCTTCTTTTTCATAAGTCTCGCAAATGCATATTTGCTAAATACATCAATAACACTAAGAATGTATTTATACCCATCGTTGTATTGACTATAGGTACGCATATCACTTAGATCAGCTTGCCATAGTTCATTGTAGTTTGACAGGATGTATTTGTTACGCGAGAAACGTTTATGAACAGGTTTATGTAGAGTGTACGCTTCTTGGGACTGCAACCATTTTTTCACTTCCTCTCTATTCATTTGACCTTTCATTTCCTTCATAACATTATTTAAACTACTATATCCAGCCGGGTTTGATATATCGTAATATATTCTATTTATGTCTAATAAGGAGTCCATCTTTCCCAATCAACTTTCTTTTGAGACCTCGTTTTTGGCTTAGTAGATAGAGGAGTAGATGCGTTTTTTTCTTTAATTGATAGGTTGTGCTCGCTAATAGAAGCCTGTGAAGTGTTAGCTTCAGGTTTAGATTGAATTTTATTAATAAATTCTAAAGTCTCGGGGTTACCAATACATGACGATGGAACTTTTATGTCATTTAAAAGACGAGCGAAATCCTCCCATCCCACTGGTTTTGAGCGTTTAAGCGGTCTAAGCACATCGCCTACCAAATCGAGAATATTGCTATTTGGTATTGTCTGACTGTTTATAACTACTTCACCGTTGTCCTTCCACCAAATTTTAGGTCTATTCAGAACAATGTTTTGCAGTAGCGTCTGACTTTTTGTCCTGTACGATTTAGGTATAACATCTATAATATAGGATGGAGAATATCGTTTAGGTAATTGAACCTTTGATACACCAGGAGGTGTGGCATAAACATCTTCTTCCGGCACAGGTGAATTTGCGTCTCCGCTTAAGTTCTGAGTAAATGATTCCTCCTTTCGGATACTTTCCTCTTTTTTTACATTTTCCTCCTTTTTGTTAACTTTCGAAGCAACGTTGTAGTTATCGTTAGTAAGGTAGTTCACTTCATCCATCACTATTGGTAATTTAAATGGTCTTCGATCTGCCTCAGCAAAATGTAAAAATCGTTGTAGTGCTTGACAATATAATGCCCACTTTTCACGATCATTTATTTTTCTTCTAAGAATTGTTTGCATTTCTCCATCCAGACGGGATGATAAATTTTCCACCTGATTTTCACTTTTTTTAAGTCTTTCAATAAATTCAGGTTCTACTAACAACATTTTCTTTGTATTCTCCATTGTATCTAAGATAAGGAGTTTACCAATGCACTTAAAACTGCACCTAAAATTATTGGTAAAAATGCACCCCCTTTCTGAATAATAACGGTTTTTCTAAGCTTATTTTTGCCTTTTGACTGAAACTTGATGATCCTTGTTATATTTAAATCCTTTCTTTGGGATATACACTGTGCAATGGCCATCAAATGGAAATATTTTAGTTTTAAAACGACACATGTCATCTGTGTTTTGTTTTAGATCAATCATAAGATAGCCGTGAGCGTTTTTAGTAGCATCCTTGTAAGCTTCGTCAACGAACTTTGAGTTTTCTGGGAATACTTGACGAGACAAATAACGTATTTGTGTTTTATCTCTAGGATTCTTAAAAAACACTAAATAATTTGTATTCAAAGACATATCACGTTGACCTTTACCCTGATGAAATATATTTTAAGTAATATAAAACAGGCTTAAATTTCTGTGGTGACTACCTTTTGTAAAAATATCAACTAGTCGCCCTTTTGATTCCCGCATTAAATCATCTATTATAAGTAATTTGGGCTTCAGTCCATCAAACATGGACATATCAGGTATTCCTTGACTATAAATCACATTTTCTAGATTATATAGGGGTTGCATTTCATCATAACACCAAATCACTTCATCAAACTCAACATTACATAATTCTTTCGAATGTTCAAGAAAACTTGTAACAAATTTAGTTTTTCCACAACCACTCGGACCAGCTACAATAGTGGTGAAGGGATGGTAAAAATGAATCATTTTGAATTAACGTGAGGAGTGTGTTGTTATGAAAAGGAATTAATTTCAAATGACAATTTTTTTTAAAGTTTCTCCTTTTATCAAGAACATTTATTAAAAATAACACATAACAAAAAAAAAATTGACACAAGATAATTTTAACTTCTAAACTAAATCATACAATTTACAAAAATTATACACATTGCACAAAAAATAAATACATTTCATTGAATATTCTGTGTAAATTAAATAAATTTTAAAGTACACCATGAGGAATTTTATAATGACCCCACGCAAGAGTATCAATAGAATTTCCTAACAAATATCGTTTCGTGTCATTACGGTAAAGCGTTATTTTGGTAATTTTCTGTGTAAATAAAATGTGTTTTATTGATTTGAAACGTAACATTGTATCATATTTAATTTTTTTCTTAAATAAACATTTTTTAAAACTATCAAGATCATACGTTTCCGTTATGCATTTATTGACACCTTTAGCTTTAGCTTTAATTTCTTTATTTTGTACATCTATGGCGTACATTTTTGAACGCAAACCAATAAATTCCTTAAATATTTCCCCATTGTTTTCATCTTTGAAAACTCCAAGTTGCTTTTTATTTACCAGAGGGAAACCATACACGTTGTCCTCTGGGTATTCAGAAGTATCAAAATATAAATTAAGATCTGATTTTATGTCATCATAAAAGTCCTCTGTGAATATTTGATATAGTAAACTATCAGTATCTGTGTAAAGCAATTTCAAATTATTTTGATATTTGGTTTTCATATAGTCGTAATGAAATTGATACATTAAAGTTTTAGAAAGATCTAAAATGCAAAAACCTAGGTAAATTGGTTTGTTGTATAAAACTTTAGTTTTTTTCAATTGAACAGCTACTAAATCATGTGAAAAAACAGATAAACTATGAAATTCAGGTTTCGCAATTAAAGATTGAACTCCTTGAGATTTCCCACGATTTTCCCAGTGATTTAATAATTTGATGTTTACTCGTTTCATTACATTCTCCATAGTTTTACCAAACACTGAATTGTTCATGAGTTTGAAAAAATCTTTTTCGAATTCAGAAGATGCTTGGGATCGCATGTAGGTATTTAAATCTATGTAACTTTTTAACCATGGGGATTGCTCAAATTTTAATATTCTATGGATTTTAAGCAATTTTAATCCGTTTTGTAAACTTTGTTTAAGATTTCTGTAATGAATGACATAGTTTGTTTTCTTGTTTAGATTTGGTATTAATTTTTTTGCTTTAGAATTACCTAAACATACATTTTCGGGACAGAATGGTAGATCCGAATGATAATCATGTAATTCTTTAGGGTATTCAATGTCTACTTCTAAGATAAAGCCATGATCAGCATCATCTGCAATATTAAAATTCGTCTCTACATTCACCCATTCAAATTTACCTGTAGGAAGAGGTTGAGACATAGCCCATCCATACAAGTTATTTGCATCTAAATATACAAGAAAAGAAGACGGTTGGTTTGATTCATAGTTTGACATATATTTATTGTTAGCTTTTGCATGTCTGTGACTGCATTGGGATATACCTCCTCGAATATTTTTTGCTATGAAAGCAATTTTATCAATATCCGTCAAAAGTTCAAGTTTTATTTTTGTAACTTTTAACATAGCATCCCAACTCAATCCTGGGGCAGTGTAATAATGAGCTGGATCCAAACCGTAGGTCTTAACACATACATTTCTAAAATTTTCAAATACATCAGTTAGTAGCAAAACATCTGTTTTCAGATATAAATCTGAATAGTCCCCCATATTTTGACAATTAAAGTGATTCCACACACCCACAGCATGTTCATAATCTTCATCTGAAATGTGGCTATTAGTCAGAGAACTATAAAATAAATCCTTACGAGGAAGGGCGGTAAGGTTTAAACTATCAAATGATGTCATGTATTCATATGGGTACACACCCTTACGTATCAAGCGCTTATAGTCTTCTTCACTTGGAAAATTTAATTTTAGTTCATTGAATTGGTTTGTTGTTAAGTTTTTAGCTAATTTTTCAAGACTACTAGACATGAATTTAAAGGAATCAACGAATCTTAATTTCACTGTACGGTTATTCACTTTTAAAATTTTGGAAAAGGAAATATATTTTTCTTTGTTCTGTGGGATTAGTTCTATATCACCATCTTCAAAATTAAGCCCATGTACTATAAAGTGACTGTCATAGTTGCTTAAGTTATGAAAAAACACAGGTACAAAGTTTTGGGGCCTGTACTTTTCATTGCAAAGTGAATGTGCAACGCCTTCGTAAACACCGGTATGCCAGTTATAGGAAACGTAGGAATCCTCGTTTAAACATGTACTACAAATGAAACAGACTTTGCTGTTTGCAATTTGTTCTTTATTTAAAGTTGTTAAGGGTAATGGGGGCTTGGAAAATGTATTCTTTTTACAAATACTCTCCAAATCATGTTTAATACATTTCATAAACGTTTGACCACAGTTCTCCCCTTTGTATGTTCTATAAATTGATAACTTGTCATCATATGCACATTTAATATAGTATCCAAAACTATAAACTTGATGTTTCTGAATGTTAATGGTTGAGGAACGCTTGTCTATACGTCTGCGTTTACGTTTGATTTTATCATCCACATAATCATCATCATCTCCATAATCTTTATCACTGTCAGGTGTTGGAGAGTGAATATTATCTTTAGTGGTTTGTTCATTAGATTGTTCTGACTGAATAGGACTTAAAAATGCCTCAAAATCTGCATACACAACAAAAGGAACTCGTAATTTACGCTCGTAATTATTGAAATTAAGTTGACTCGAAGAAGTCATTTTGACAAACCAATCTTTCCTTTTATCCTCTTCAGAGGGTAAATTGGTACATATATGAAAACAATCGTTCTTTTGATGCTCTACTAAATTCTGATTAGATGAAAAATTTGACAAACAACCATCACATATATTAACAGCATGTTGTGATTTATTTATTTGAGTGGATACTAATCGAGATAAATTGTTGATTAGACAATAGTGTCCTCTATTCCCCTTTGTTATATATAACAAATTAAAATGTTTTGTTTTTTTACATTTTGTAATGTGTAAAGGACCAACAATATCATGACTTTTATTTTGTGAATTATACTCCAAACCAAACATGTTAATACTTAAATCATTTAACTTTTCAAATTTCTGAATATCAGTAAACTTGATAGGAAAAGGAATGTCACCAAACTTCAATTTCTCCTTGTATTTGACATAACAGTTCACCATATTAGCGTGATTGTTTTTCTTAGGTGGATATAAACCCGAAAGCAATGCCCAACGGAAACATTCATGATCATTGTTTTTGATGTTTATTACTGCTCTTTTGTTTGTTATATCACGTGGTAATTCAATATATGAAGAACCACGCAATGGTTTATATTTATTAACATTAACGTCTAAGTGGTTTATGTTTACCAAACTCCATCCACTATCTTTTCTTTCAAAGTTTGTTAATCTCTCTGTTATTTCATTTACGAGAGATATGAAAAATAAATCTTTATCACTGCTCACATTAAAAAGTTGATTGTTTAATTGAAAATCAAATGTATTTCTTAGCTGTTTGGTATCCTGACAAAAATTTGCATTTAAAATAAAATAAACTTTTAAAGCACAATGATCTGCAACTGATCGATTTAATAAAGTGAAAATTGTATTTTTATTTTTTTCTAAAAACGATTTGGGGGTTTCAAAGGGTTGGTAATCATTTTTATTACTTGATATTCTGTACTTAGCAACCCTGTTTCGGAATGCATTTTCAATTAGCTGAACGTTGATTAATTCGCTGTCTGAACTAAGAACATTGTTTTTGTGGTTATTGCTCTTCAAATGGTTTGCTAAATATCTTTTTACCACATACACATGACACACAGAACATTCAATTTTGTCATTATTTTTTGTACTTACGTCAATACAGCAAGCTTGTGTTGTAGAAGTTGATGCTGAATCACTGCTAGTTGAATGTTGACTCTTCTTTGTTGATGCCTTAGACACAGGATCCGTAGTTGCCATTTCTATTCCGCCTCCAACTTGTTGGGATCTAAAGAAATAAAATAAAATATCACAAATAATATATATACATCATTACTTATAATATGATTACCAGAAACAAAGATTAATAATAACTACAAAATACTAACTTGTATATTTTTTACAATGCAAACAATACGCTTGCATTGGTAGGACTCCGTCTACTACATCAGTAGCTGATATATGAATATCCTGTGTTTGATTCCTATGACCCTCACATGGGGTATAATATGGTTTAATATCTTGATCTTCGAAAATTGAATCAGGTAATAAGCCATCAATAAACCACAATCGGATGTGTCTATGAAATTTCTGGATTATTAACTTTTTGCTAAAACTTGCTATCTCGCTACGTTCTAATTTAGGCTCAAGATAAAATGCCATGTTGCAAAACTGAATCACACAACACCACAGGTACAAAACACTGAAACTTCAATTTGCTATAGATAATTTTAAAACTGGGGACCCACTTTTATACCACTATCCCCTCCGTATCCGTAAGTCAGGTAAGGAAACATATAACAACAGGTTTTAACTTAGATCACCCACCCCAACAAGATGCAAGGTAGAAAAAAAAATGTACAGTGAATTAAATATTTAAACAAATTGATTAACTTACATTTCATATTTTTGTTGACTTAGAGATTCACACAAATTATATATTTCTTGGTCTTCAAAATATTCCTTCTCCGCGTCTTCACATAATTGAAGAAGTTCAACATCACAATTATCATTTCCAATTTGCATGCTATATATATATAGATTAAAAATCAGGATACTATAAGTTTTTTATACTTTGAAATTTAAAGTGTTCCTTCAAATTCTATCTCTGATTAGTTAAAATTAAAAAATTTATTCACTTAATCGTAATTGAACACGTGATTTGCAGCTCACTTCGTTTCTAAAATTTAGCCCCCAGCCTCAGCCTTTTTATATGAATTTGTGTTGAAAAAAAGGTCACGGCTGGTGGGGACAGAGGACCACCTAGGTAGGTAGCGACGAGTTTAAACAGGATTTCGGGGACAGGTAAATTTTTGTTTGCAGCGGAATGTTTTCTAACAAAAGATTAAATTATCAAAAGAATTCTAAAGAATTTAAACGACAGATCTTTTGTGCATTTACTTTCTATTAAAATTGCGTGTGACTTGAAACCCGATGATTGATTTATACATTTCTCAGAAACGAATAAAAAAGTAAATTATTACCTTCTTCAAAGGACATCTAGTAAAAAAGGTAAAGTTCTCAAGCCGACAGCATCAAGAAAAAACTAATAATAGAAATTGCGACTTTAAATTAGAGCACCAAAGGAGTCTTTAAACATCGCACCGCCCCACCTAACTGGTATAAACAAGAATGCAATAAATCACACACCGAATCCTACATTAACAAAAGATCTATATATTATAATAAATAATGGGAACTTCCTTTACGGAAACGTGCAGCATACTTACAGGTTGAAACTTGTTCAAAACACAGTCATGTTTATTGTCCACCAATAAATAGCAGTCGGTTGTCACATATACCAAAGTTATTTACGAGTTCAAAAAAAAAATAAGACAACACAAATATCTAGACTAGAAATAATCTAGAATGAATAAAATAATATTTCAAAAATTGGATTTGCATAAAATAATTTACCCAAAAAAATTAAGACAACACAAATATATAAACACAAATCTAGAATCAATAAAATAATATTTCAAAAATTGGATTTGCATAAAATAATAAATTTTAGGCAAAAACTGAAAACGAATAGATACTAAATAATTAAAATTGATGGGGTTGAAACATATACCAGAAGTTTCATATTGTGCTGTAACACATATAGATACGTTGAAATTTGCATATATATTCGCGAAATGTGAATTAATTACTTTAGGTATAAATTTGATACCTACTCCAGTCCAGACTAATAAAGGGTAATGTAATTGTGTCAGTTCGCGGGGCTTGTTAGATCATTAAAAATCTCGTTAAGTTATATGACCGTTTCTACCCCATCGTTTTCCCACCACCAAAACTATACCTAAACTATGGAAACTTTATAGATACGTTGAAATTTGCATATATATTCGCGAAATGTGAATTAATTACTTTAGGTATAAAATTGATACCTACTCCAGTCCAGACTAATAAAGGGTAATGTAATTGTGTCAGTTCGCGGGGCTTGTTAGATCATTAAAAATCTCGTTAAGTTATATGACCGTTTCTACCCCATTGATTTCCCACCACCAAAACTATACCTAAACTTTGGAAAATTTAGGTAGTATACCTAGTCTTTCATAAGGAGTAACCAATTAAGCATTTATAAAACCTATTGCAAATACGTAAAGAACAAACTACAACGTAGGAGTATGCCTCTACCGAGCTCGGTAACAATGCGATGTCGCCGAGTCGAGCTAACAATAGAGACAATAGAAAAAGGTGAGCAAGGGTTCTATTGTGGTGTCGAAGAGCGTGTATTGTTTAATTAGCGGAGTGCCTAAGTGCTGAAGGAGGCTCCGGGCACTGTTGAGACCTAGTGCAATCGATCTAAATGGGGGGCTAAACGTACTAAAACATACCAAACTTTTTTTTTTTTTTTTTTTAGGTTTCACAGCCCCGAAAAACCACCATAATCCCGAAAAACCATTGTTTTGGTGGTGGGAAATCCATGTGGTAGAAACGGTGAATCTATACTACTTTTGCGTAAATTACGAAACGCTGTCGCAAAAGAAAGGCCTACCACAAACAGAAATTCAATTTGTACAAAAGTTACGTTTCGCAGCTCAATGCTCATCTGGCTTAAGCACGAGTCTGCATCATACCCTCGTCAAACTATTTCGTTAAGCAGTCTTTAACTCGTCACTTATAGAGAAAATTGCGAGAAGTTGGTTCGTAGACTAGACTTATAGTCAGTAAAAACAAGGTTGATTGTGAATTGTGAAGCAATCTGGATGGTTTGAAACAATGTAAATTTTCCTAACTATCTAAATAATTTATATTAAGTAAAGTAATCGTTTGAATTGTTTAAAATAAAAGGCAAATTATTTGCATTTTTAACATTTATAGGTATGAATCTAAAATGCCGCGGAACATAGCTGGTATTGTGAACCTCGCCTGTTTGATATCTACTATAATAATGCTAATTGAGATTAAGAAATTGAGAGTACCAACGCTTATTCTTTTGAAAGACGCAGTGCAAAGTTAATTTGTATTGCGCCGAATATTTATCTGTACACGAGTTACGAGTGTTACGACTTACGACACGATAAAAATCGGTAAACATGTTACATAACATAAACTTTATTAGGCAGACAAACATCGTGTATCATTTGAATACCTACATAAACAACTAGATGGGTACTCGTTTAAACTCTAAAATATATAAAACAGTGTTTTGGAATTTGGAACATATTTTACAAACGTCACTAAGGAAGGTTTTTTTTATTTAATTCTTATGAGGATGCAAAAGTTTTTAATCGAATTTAAGGGATCCACGCAGGCTAGCGAACAGAGGCTAGGCCGATTTTTTTGAAGGGCGTTATTTGTATTGTTGGTTAGTCTTGGTGATTGCTTCTAAAGTTTGTTAATGTCTTGTACCTACTTAGGAGTACGAGTATTACTAACATAGCTTTTCATGTAGGTACCTTAACTTTAAAGTTTTACTAACAATTCTATGGATTTTGATGATCCGAAATAAACAGTTTTTATTATTAATTTTATTTAATGTGGCATAAGATGTTTTATTTTAATTGCGTTCCTTTTCGGTTTATTCCTGACTATAATATTTTAATAAAGCAATAAATGTATTAAAAGCTGTAAATAAGTATATCACAATATAATTACATGGTATGTTATTTGCAATTTTATCCTACATATTTCATTAACCATTTATAATGTTACACGTCAAGCCTGTTCGTAGTAGGTACATACTAATTATCTCCTGATGTAAGCAGGTTGTGCTTGTTTTGAAAATGTGTTGATATAATTTGTATAACACAGGGGCATATTAAGGTAGCAAAGCATAAGGGAGACGCATGAGAAGTTCAAGAAATCGAATTCTCGTGCTTAAAAATATTAATACTACATTATTCAGTCGTCATCACCAGTCATAGTCGAAACGCTGGTAGACGTCGGACTTTCAATACGGCGGTCTTGGGTTCAAACCCCGGCTCGTACCACTGAGTTTTTCGGAAATGATGTACGAAATAAAATCATTTGATGATTACCAGCCATTTTTCGGCGAAGGAAAACATCGCAATGAAACCGGACCTAACTAACTCCAATGATACCTTGATTTTGTATTGAATTAGATGGTCATATGGTAGTCATTTTCGTACAAAATTTTTTTTGCATGTTTTTAAAATCATTGGGGCATTGCACTCATATAATAGTTTGTTATTAAATCAAATAAAAACATTGAAAAAATAATCAACCCAGCAGGACTTGAATCTGCATCGATAGTATCGATACGCCTTATCGGGGCTCGATCGCTTTACCAATTAAGCTATGGGTCAAGTTACAACGAAATTTTCAATGCCTTTAATCATCTTTTTGCTTTTATGATCTGCCTTTGGCTGCTGTAAAGACGATGTAGATCAAATAAATGTAAAAAGATAAATAAAAATTTCGTTAACTTTTAATGAATGAATATATTTATTTCTTAGAATATGGTACACATGATGGTATAATTACATTATGACAGGTTCAACATGTCCTGCGGACATCAGCGTAGAAATTCAGTAACTTGACCCATAGCTTAATTGGTAAAGCGATCGAGTCCCGGCAAGGCGTATCGATGCAGGTTCAAGTCCTGCTGGGCTGATGATTTTTTCAGTGTTTTCAATGTTTGCTTTTGATTTAATAACAAAATAGTGCCTAAGCCAGTTTATGGGGTTGGGTTGCCAAGTGGACCCCTATCGAGCCGTGGCAAAAGCCGGGACAAACGCTAAGAGGAGAATGACTTCGTATTTAGTCGTAGGTATTCACGATCCAAAAACTATCTACGTTTAAAATATTCCGTTAACACACTTTGTTGCTCAAGGCGTGTCCGTTCAAATCTAAACAGTCATTCTAAAACGAAGCTACCCGTAGTTCGTTAAAGTTGCTAATCGCTCCCAGAATTAGCTTCCAAATGTCCCTCGTAATGGGGTGTGTTAGTGGAATGGGACGGACCTCATTGACATATAGGTATTTTGGGTCATAAAATAGAGGCCGACGAGTATAACTGTCCTAATTTGATAGGCAGGGCGGACCAGCGTTCGACTCCAATAGGAGTCCGTAATTAAAAACAAAGTATATAGGTAGGTACCAATTCGAAATATCAACACATCTAGTTCGCGTATATGTAACTGCGCTATAGAATAAGCAAGCGAACAAAACTAATATGCTGTTGATATCATTTTCATACTTTAATTAATGCAGTTGAGTCCCCATTTGCACGGCCAATTATTTTGTATTTAACTCAAAGTGACAAATAATTGGCTCTGTAGCTTAAATGCTTATGAAGCGGTTTATTTTTACGAAGGATAACCTTATAAGTAAGTATATTAATGTCATGACATTTGAGTAGTTTAAATATTAAACTGACATATTTGTATTAATAATAAAAATGGTATTTCCATAATGTTTTTTTAATGTTTGTTACTTCATAATTCCGTCATGTCTGAAACGATTTTTTTTTATTGTAAGTATATATATACAGATTGTTTCCGTTTTTGTCAAAACGCAGTTCTGATGATGGGATCCACGAGGAATCGAGGGAACTCCTCAAATCTTAAAGGCATACATATAGTGATTTTTGTATTTTTATCAACAAATCAAGCATTTTCATTCAAGAGTGACATTTGATGAAGTGGAACTGCTGATGATGATCAGAACGGAAGTCTTCAACGACGCATAGTTCATGGTTGGCGATTTGTCCTCTTAGCTGTGTTTGATAAGCAAGTTGTTTCATTGTATGGAATCTAAGAATGCACCATCTACAATATTCTTTCACCGGCTTCCCCCATTCAACTCGGTTTTTTTTTCACACACCACACACCGTAACATTAACTTGACTAAATGTTAGTTGTCTAATGTGTTTTTGCCTTATTAAAGCACTAGCTTTTGCCCGCGGCTTCGCTCGCGTTAAATTCGGGGTAACACGGTTCCCCTTTGCCCTCCGTAATGCTCCATACAAACTTCCACCCCCCATTTTAGGGAAGTGGGGGGTTAGAAAGAGACAAAAAGTAGCCTATGCCACTCTCCATCCCTTCAACTATCTCCACTTAAAAAATCACGTCAATTCGTCGCCCCGTTTGGCCGTGAAAGACGGACAAACAAACAAACACACACACTTTCCCATTTATAATATTAGTATAGATTTGCTAAAAGACCAAATGCCATAAAGTAATTTTTAGTAATAATATTTTGCTTAATAAAAATTTGACGTAATGAAAATATTCGTGTTATAATTGTGCCAAAGTTTGCATTGGCAAACAAAATAGTTGCTCATATTTGTTTGGAAAATGAAATTTGACCAAAATAAATTTGGTAAAACGGCAGGATCCCTTAAAAATTATATAGATATTCATCCCGAAAATAACCCTTTACGGGGGGTCCTAAAGGGTTATTTTCGGGGTGACTATCTTTGGTTCTTTCCCTGGATTCAAACTATTTATATACTAAATTTCATCTAAATCAGTTACGGTTTAAGGGTATGACAACAGCAAAATTCCATCCCTATCTTATTCAGCGCGAGTGTGTTACACTGTGTTACGATTTGTATGGGAGCTCATTAGAAATTCTGCAAAATGATGAATTAAAAAAACTACGCATTAATTGAGAAATATAAAATAATGAAGTTTTTAGTATTAGTGTAGTAGAATTTTGTTCTTAATTACAGACGAATAAGTCAAGAAACTAAAGACATACAACTGTTTAAAGCTTATTTTAAGAGTATCTTTGGAATTATTTTCTATCGAACGGATTTCGTCCAATCGTGTATAAAGTAATATAAAATAACAAAGTTTTTCTAAATATAATGAATTTTCACATTTTTTTTTCAAATTCCCCATAACAAGTAGTTATAGAAGTAGTTTTAACGGCCTCCTAGCCTAGTCGGTAGTGAAGCAGGAGGTCCCGGGTTCGAAAACTGGTTAGGGCATTTATTTGTGTGTTTATCACGGATATTTGTTCCTGAGTTATGGATGTTTTCTATGTACTTAATTATTTATTTATATCTATCTATTACATATATCGTCGTCTAGTACCCACAACACAAGCCTTATTAAGCTTACTGTGGGACTAGGTCGATTTGAGTAAGATTGTTTCATTATATTTATTTAGTTGTAGCTTAAAACTGTTTAAGTAAAGTAAATTTGAAGGTCATCGGGTGTTGTCAGCCTCTTAAGCGTGAAGAGGTAACATAATTATAGACAGACAGAGCTGATTTAGCATTTATAATATTGGATAATCTAAAACGATTGTTTTGATTTTAGTGTAGGATTCGGTAGATTTTCCTGAAATCACCGAAATACAATCCTCCCTACCGCCCTCGCGACAATTTCGGTTTGTGCCGTTTGGCTGTTGCAACTAGTAAATAGTAGTCTAAATAGCTCTGTTAAGTATTTTTTTTTTAATAAGGCACATTCGTTAAACTCTTGCATTTCATACTCTGGTATTATGTTTAAAATTGAATACCTAATCTTATACAATAAAATAGTTACAATGTCATATTCTTTTTACATATGACAAGGAAATTTACATTTATTATAGGCATCTATCCGTGTTGGATAATTTAATCCGGTACGTATTTACTAAGCGAAACAAAGCTTCACAACGAAACTTCACTTTCATGCATTATAAAGCTAGCTTTGTATTTCCGTATCCTCCATCCAGAATTGCAGGTTATTTCTAGACTTCCATTCTAGTAAGCGTAATATATTGAAATGACGCGCCATCCTTCGTATAATGGGCTATGCGAGCGGTGAGCGCCTGCATTACGTGGGTAATCGAGTGTGTGCGGCCATTCGGCGGGACACTACCGCGATTTGCCACGATTACTCACAGCGCCTTGCAACACCAAAGATAGTTTTTCTTAAGCTCAACAAGTGTTTTCCCATTTGTCACTTTCTTGCGTAAATATACATGTTTTTCGGAGATAAATATTTCATCATTCAGAATTTTCTGCTTAAACACCTGTGAAATCTTTTGTTTCTGTTTACATTCAAAAGAAAAAATATTGAATGTTTAACTGTAATGTGTTAAAGCTGCCATTATTGCCTATTCGGCAAATCTCGCAAATAATGGACATTAAAAGTTCAGACTGCTTTTCAGCAAATTCGATGAATGCAAAAATATCGAATCATCGATGCTTTTGCTGAATCGGGAATTGTTTATGGTAATGCGGTGCTCGGCGATACGTGAAATATTCGGCTTTTATTGACGTAGTCGTTCGCGAAATGCGCTATTAATGCTAGTTATACAAGGGCGGTAAGTACTTGATTCTTGGCGTGTAATTCTAATTATATAGCAATTTATGAATCGTAAAAGATGATTAATTTATTATGGCCTGTTAATACAATATTAATATTGTCTGCTTTCGCTTTTGTATTTCTCATTACGTGTTTTATTATTAATGGAATAATAAATATGACACGTTTATGATAATACATGAGATATAATTATCATAATTAATTTAGAACTCTTATCCTACTCAGTCTCTTAAGTTACGGTGAGGATTTTATTTTGATTAGTTTTTGTATTTGCTTTCATTGTTTTTACATACATTGCATAATAGGCCAGGCAATAGAGGGGTTGACCTCGCATTAATTCCTCAGTCCAAAAAAACTTTACAGAATGATAAAGTGTCAGGAGTAGATGGTATATAATTATTTTTCCAAAAAAAAAAAACAATTGTCCTACTTAGGTTTTTTTTACCTAAACTCTTATATCGTCTATATTTACGTTTGGAAAAATGCTCAGTCTAATTTTATTTCACTATAAATATTGACTTGAAGTATGTAACCAATGATAAAAATTTCAAAAAAAAATCCATAACAGAACATATTTTTTTATAAAAAATTTTTTTTGTGTAACTCACATCGGAAATTTGCTACGTCTTTTTTTTACTGAAGTGAAATTAAATGTATGTATTCTACGTATGACAAAAAAAAAACAAAAATTTCATCATCAAACTTTTTCAGTATAAAAATTTGCTTATTACTCGCAGTAGAATATTGCTCCGTCAATTATTATTTTTAATTATATTTCCTTTAAGACTTTTCTTTCGACTCTACAACAATCCAAAAAATATCCTGCGTATTAAAGAGTTAAATCATGTCACAAATAAAGATTCCTAATATTTCACTCGTTAGTGGAATGCGCAAGTGCAGGACGCGGAATGCGGGAGTGGGGATGCGAGGGGCCATGCGCAGCGTGTGCAAGCACGTTGACTGAACAATGTTTCTCTAACTACTCTCGCTCAAAGCTCTCTAACTTCCTATACACTCTTTTAATGATCTTCTTTAATAAACTCAAAGAAACAGTTTACTTTTATGGTTCTGCACGGTACTAAAATATACATTAATACACCCATACTGTTAGTAATTTTATCTTAATTGATATAATTTGTAGTGGTGATAAATGCCTAGTCACAGTGTAAATAAAAAAGTACGCCGGTTGTAATACATGTGATACATTTTTAAAATGCATGCGTGTTGAGTAGATGTGTCATATGCAGACTCCGTTATCAGTGGTGAAAATTTAATGAAAGCGAATCATAGGGTTGTCACACAATATTTTATTACGAGTACAACATGTGACATATTTGTAAAAAAACATAATTTTCAATTATATCACCAATGTATTACCATGGTATTTTCATTAGGTAACATTTTCCGTAACTTGATGTCTGGTTATTGCTTGTGCAATACAATTCATTTTTTAGCCATCCGTTTCCACTTTTCATATTTTTTTAAAATATTGTGACCATTTCATCCTAGGAACCGTCATATATGTACGATACGTTTTAACACGAATCTTAGTCATCTTACTTTAAAATTTATATGCATTTTCACAATTGTATCATGTTACTAAAAAAAAACTAATTTTATTAGAAAACTATAATCTTATGCCCTGGTTACACCTACCGAGTACAGTGGCGAGACAGCAAAATGCCACTCGGCCGAGAGAGTAAAATGGCCGAGTGACTGTTTACACGCGTTTTTTTAATTTTGTGGTGAGTCAGTCAGCGTGTTCAGTAACGAAGTGCACGGAAGTGAGCTTACCCAATTATGAATCGCAAAAATATCATTCGAAAACATATAAACTTGCTAATACCACGCCTCATAGAGGAATTGATGGACTTGTTAGAGCAAGAGAAAAATCGTATTTGAACGAGACGAGACCATGGATTTTAAAGAGACCTGATCTTGGCGCTAAAAAGATTTTTTTTTAAGAACTCACAATTTTTTTAGAGTTCCCTACCCAAAGGGTATAACGGGACCCTATTACTAAGACTCGCTGTCCGACCGTCCGTCTGTCACCAGACTATATCTCATGAACCGTGATAGTTAGTTGAAATTTTCACAGATGATGTATTTCTATTGCCGCTATAACAACAAATACTAAAAAACAGAATAAAATAAATATTTAAGGGGGTTCCCATACAACAGACATAATTTTTTTGCCGTTTTTATAGATAATGGTACGGAACCCTTCTTGCGCGACTCCGACTCGCACTTGGCTGATTTTTTATTTATGTACATTAACTGTAGCATAAGGTAGGTACGATGAAGTCAAAGAACTGGCATAGTTAGTTTAAAAAAAAATACAAAAAGATTTATTAAATCGGTCACTATTGTAAAGGGTGACGAAAATTTGTTCCAGTTGTCCCTCATTAGGGACATAGGGTTTGCGTAAAAGTTTTGCACTTGCCACGGTCTTAAACGACAACTTCTAGCCGAGACCGGCTTATCCTACATCTGTCTTAACCATACGTCGTTATCGCGGGAGCAAAAACGATTTGACAGTAGTCAAAGATTATGATAAATAAGATAAAACAGAAGTGACAGTAGTATCAAGACGTTTGTACCTACAAGTTCAAAATTTATCGATGTTTTTTTTAATACCTAACCTAACCTAACCTAACCTTCGTATTCGATTTGATTATAGTACATACTAAAAAGATTAGCCACGCAATCCTAACGACAACTACTTCATTCACCTGTTATTCAAAACATTTTTCATTCATGATCGATTTGTCTGGACTTGTAGATAAAGGATTAATTTAGACACACGAAGAGTTTTATTTTCTCAAAAATCAACGCTAGGTACTCGTAATTTTCATAAAACATAAACCTTCTGTTAAACGAAATTTCTACTCAAAAAGACGCACTTTAACGAACGTTGAAAAGGAGCAAAACGAGTTTGATTAATCATTTCTAGCAAAAACATTGTGCTAGATATGAAGAACTTCTTAGAGGCTAAGACGTGTAGGCATAATATTCTGCTTATATTAAACGGACATTCTGTTATATATATTCTTCAACACATTTGTTTTTGCTCCCGCGATAACGATGTATGGTCTTAACTTATCGCCTCTTTGTATTGCGGGTTTGGGGGGGTGTCCCGACATCCTACTGCCAGTAGGTAGATTGCTAGTGGAAACTATGTGGATAAGTGGTTATCCGGTCTTCGGAGTAAGTATTCGATTCGATCCATACAGATACAAATAATTTATTGTACCTACGAAACAAGACATGACAATGGCCAGTGCTTGGCGTACAATAATGTTGATTCCATTGCATGTTATATCATTGAATTTTTAAGAATGTTTATAGTTATATCAACTATTGGTAGATGCCAAAAAAAAAATAGAAATCATTTTAAACAACAAAAGAAACTAGAGCGATAGTGCTGCCTGCTGGCCTCGAATACCGGAGGACTTGGTCACTTTTTCTAAAGCATATGACATCTATTTCAGCTTATAACAAAATAAACAATTAAATATTACACACAGAGAAAAAATACAGTTGTCATAGTTGAATTAGACAACAGACAAATCTTATTTAAACGTAATTTATAAGTACAACTTATGTTTAAATTTGGGGAAATTACGAGTTTAAGTCATCTGGCAAATTCGCTGTTTCGCATATGCCTTGATATACCCGTTATGAAGAAATCTATGGTTGTCGCTCTAGCGGGGAGGCGGGGGGCGAAGACAAAAAGTCACGCGTACCAGATCTGGGGGCACGGCAGTTACCCCGCCAAGTCGAGCAAAACAAAGGCACGGTCGAACCATCCTTTTCCCGAAGCCATTCAGGCCATTTTCGACCCCCTCTAATTCTGTTATCGATAAAGCCAGAAGGCTGAAATTTCTGTGACACAAGGAAGATATGAAGGTATGAAGAAGGTATGTTAAGGGAGTTCCCCCTCTGCCAACAAACTGTCTTGCAGTTTGGCAGAAGAAAAGAATTTGTAAGACAGGGTTTATTTTCCTGAATAAATGATGTTTTTTTTTTTTTTTTTATTTATATTCCCAATATCATTGAATTTCAAGATACTTTAAGAACTATTGCAAGTCAAAGTTCCTTAATTTTATCACTGACTACACACTGACATAATTGTAAGCATAAGTGGACGTAGTTTAGCGAAAGGGATCCATCCTCAAAAATTTGTCATTGAAATGAATGGCTTACGGTATTGACATAAAGAATACATTTTATTGGCAGATTTTTGTGGACTGGATCCTTTTCCCTAAACTACGTCCAAGTATAAGTGATTGGTTTCCTATTTTAATTATTTATAATTAAGATTTTAAAATCAATAATTATTAATTAAACTTTCTTATGTTAAGACATACACAGGGCTGAGTCAAAAAATACCATGTATTCATTGACTCAGCACTGTGTATATCTTAACATAAGAAAGGTTAATTGATAATTATTGATTTCAGAATCTTAATTATAAATAATTAAAATAGGAAACCACTCACTTATACTTATACTTACAATTATGTGAAAATAATCAATGACATATGACTTGTAAAAATGTATTTAATTTTTACCAATAAATGCTGTATTCTGTATACTCACTGATTACGATCATCGTATATCTAAGGTACTTCTAGCAGTCCCACAAGCTCCAAATTTTGAACACTTCTAGGGTTTAGGCTGTAAAGCCACTGAAAATTAAAACATACCGCAATATCAGACGGGTTCTCTAGTTTTACAAACGGCACAGTTAACATTGTAATCCCATATAAATATATGCAAAAGCTAAATAATTTTTTCTGTTGCTAAAATTTTAGCTTTTTTTGACACTTCATAATTAGATAGTATAGGTTAGATACTTACAAAAAGAAATAAGATCCGATCAAAAACATTACATGTACAAAAATGCCAGTCTCGCAATGCAGTTCTCCTACTTCAAAAAGTATTGAGATCTAATGTAAAACCAAGCCGGTGTGCCGGAGTTTACTTACAACATGTCATTGTGATCCTTTGAATGTTAGATGTCTATATTTTTATAATAAATAGAATTACTTGGCCATCGCACAGGACAAATAAATCATCTAATAATATTACATTATATGTATAATATAATATGTACACATTAATAGGCCGGCTTATGCTATATGTATGTTTAGCAGTGCGATGGCCAGGTCATTTTTTTACTATAAAAATATAAACATCTGATATTCAAAGGATCACAATGACATGTTGTTAGTAAACTCCGGCACACCGGCTTGGTTTTACATTAGATCTAATGTCTAAAGTAATGACTTTTTGAAGTAGGAGAACTGCGTTGCTAGACTGGCATTCTTGTACATGTACTCTCTTCTCTCTAGTGATTACTTGCCGAGTACTACCCAGCTAGCTAGATGCGTACCAGGCCAGTAATTTGTCCTAAGGTCACACCCTTAGTACAAATTACTGGCCTAGTAGCTTAGTGTCACAACACTAAAATGCTCAAACTTGGTTAAGGCATATAGCGTGCGTACCTTGAGACCCTACCGCGTTTCTCAAAAAGTCCTCGGCAATGCGCCGAGGGTCATGTTTCTACGTTGAACAAACGTTAGCGGCATCTATATAACTCGATCAATGCGCCATTTGTTGGTAGGCGGCTTGACTAGTGTCGAAGCGTAGTTGTATCGGTGCATGCGGCTGCATTGTGTGAATTATGCATATTATTACTACAAGCGTCATCTGTTGGCGAGTAGTGGGGATGGTGTTCTATTTAGTAAGGCAATGATACTCTGGTGCTTCCATTAAATACTAAATTGTTTAATTAATAATACGCCATCAAAATATTTATTAAAATTATAATGATACTAGTTAAGTACAAATATGAAAATAGACAATTATATAATTAAAGTAACTTACTCCACTTTTTTCACTATGACGCAAGCATAGCTGTGTCGTAGCCGCGCATGCTAAACTGGCATCGATAGCTGAAGCACGACGACATATTACTGCGTGCTCACTCGCTTTAAAAGGCTAGACAAATTTTTCATTTCAAGATTTGACACGTATAGGTATGTGGATTATTTTTTGGAAATTTCTATTTTGGCTGTTGAATTGACTACCTAACGTGAATGAAAAACGAAACCAGGCTGAGGAATTTTCCATGAAGTTTAGAAATATACTGTTTGTCTTAGATTTTTTCGTAAATATTATGCTAAAATAAGACTAACATGATCCCCACTGTTACAAACCTGACTGAGAAATTTTCCTAACAAAATGACGAGTGTAACCAATTATTTTTGAATAAAAGTGACAGTTTTATTTGAATTTTTTTTTGAACTTTTGACAGTATCTGTCAGTAATCAAAATAATTTGTTTAGCGAAAAAAATATACCCCGAGGGAAATTCCAGTACAAACTATTAAGCTTTTTGTACATTTTTGTAAAAATACCAAAACTGACATACTTTTTTTTTTTGAAAAATAGTGTTTTGTGTTTGTTATACTACATCCCAGCAAAAGAATAATCGACTGAGGAATTAATGCGAGGTCTCCATACAACGACCCGGTAGATTTCCCACACTAAATTAGTTAGTTTGTGTACATTTGTCCCTATAGTATGAACATTTCGCGAAGCTATGTTTAGCATATGAATTATTTAATGCATATATATGTAATGAATAATTTGGTTTTTAGGGTCTGTCTCTATTTACTTTATTAACATAGGTACGACAAGATAATTGAAAATTAATAAGATGTCTAACACATTAATAAGATGTCTGTAAGACACATCATAATTATTGACTTTAAAAAAAAATGATTTGTATGTCTTACACTCCTTACAGTGTATGTAATTGTAGGTATGTATACTGTAAATTTGTTAGTAAATATCGAATGATTTTAACAGGAATATTAGGTTGATACTATTACAGATGCACATCTATGAAATAATGAAATAATAAGTAAGTAGGTATGTTTTTACAAATTGGCGTCAAGACGCCAAGAGGACAAGTCCTGTCACATACAAAATAAAATTAACTGCGTGGCTATAATAAGAATGGACTCTACTTCTCTCACGACATGAAAATACATTGACCTTGATTGAGTTACGATATTAGTAGAGGCACAGATTATATAATATGCTAATAGTAGAGGTCTATAGTATACTAGTAGTACAGTCGCAAAGAAGACTTACCGAAAATATGTAACCGGCCAGTCTTATGTTATCACTGACTAAAATCTAATAAAACTGACCGAGAAACTGCTGTACGAGTCGTTCCTACAGCACTATTGTGGGGCATTTTTTTGGGCTAATTAGTATCCCGTTCTTTATTACATATCGGTGCCTAAAAATATATATAATCTGCAACAAGATTAATTTAAAATAAAAACCGAAAAAAAAACTTTATTTGTGACATGTGAGTGAACAAATAAAATACAAATAGTATTTGAGAGCATATCTACTTTTTTGTATAATCTATGCTAAAAGTGAATTATTTAGTTTTCATTGATGCAAGATCCCCTCAAATGGTTTATTAACAGCAAAATTACAAGCGCGTCCGGGAAATACCCACTTTCTGCTGCGTAATTAAAATATAACAATTTACTGCATCGTAACAGAACTTGCCGATTAAAATTTTATGGCACACTCATGTTTTTTAGTGGTTACTCATAAATTTTAAATAGGGTATGTTCTACGATTAGAAAATTTATACCCGCTTTACTGGGTAAAGAAATTTATGAGAAACGAAAAATGGGTTAGGCAGTGAAAAGATTAATGGGTATTCAATCTCAAAAATAAGTGCACTAGTAAATGTAGTAGTAGCACGCTAGCCATTTGAGAGAGATGTTCACATAGAACTCGCTGCTAACTGTGCTAACATGCTTAGTGATCACATAATTTACTGGTCGCTATTGTAAAGTGGTTGAAATATTATTTGGTTTTCTTCGGGTTTTCTTACTTCAAAACAATCGTAGACTAGTTTCAATTAAGTAGGAGCATAGATAAATAAGCTTACTTATTTCTCTATGGAGGATTTCAACAGTCTAAGGCTACTCTACGTCTGCAATTGCTTACATTTTTAAGCTAAGGCATCACTCGCATAAGCATCTCGTTATGTGTTTTTTTATTATACCGGATCAGCAATTCAATCTAGTTTCACTTAAGGTAAAGTGACGACATAAAATTAAGAACTCACTTGTTTAGTAATTAGCAAATTCATTCTTACTTTTCCTTATTCGATCACAAACGATTTACATAAATAAAACGTGACGGGCACAATAATTCTTCAAATGAACACAAACTAACTAAATAGCCATCTTTTGCTTATTGAAATTTGATGCCCAAAATATTTTTTCTAATGATCGAACAAACTTATGCGCTAAAAATCTAGCCACACTTAACTACACACACAAGGACAATGAAAACTAGCAGCCTTGCGTGGACACTACACGAAGTAACCCGTTTTAACTGTCTTAGAGTGTATAAATACATTAGCGCTTTTAACGAGACTTGATGCGGCAATATGGCGCAGGCGTCTGCAAGCGACGCACGTCCCGATCTATTTATCAGCATCAGGGAGTCACTGGTCGAGGCGACGCCACGTACGTGCTGAATAACAGGCAATTACAATGGTTTATCTAATTGTGTAGTGTGTTTAGGTTATTATAGGCAATAATTAAGTCAGATACTTATAGATTGAAAATTATGACTGTACCTGCTGATCTTTGCACGTCTTGCTTATGAGCCGCAGCTCGGTATGATCCTTCAGGAATCCCTTAGATAGCCTTACAAATGTATCATCAGAATATTATTGCATTGTCATATAAATTTCAGTAGTGCATAAATTGCTACCTCAATCAGGCACTGGAAAATAGTTGAAATTTTACTTACAAGTTTTGGATCAACATCGACAACAACAAATATAGGTATGGAGTAATGCTAAATAGCTAAAAGTGTGTTAAATTGAAAAGTAACAGCAGTACCTATTAGGTACTAAGTCCAGAAATTTTACACTACAACAAACAGTAAGTGTATTCAATACACGAAAACGACTGCTAACTGGTTAAGTAAGTATCTTTTTCAATTCGTTACAAAGGTGGGAAACAAGTAACACAGGCCACGCACACCCAATCGCCACAATGGAGACCACAAAGAGGGTGGAAAACCGCTTAAAAACGAAACATTTTGCACGAGACGGATAAGGATCGCTCATAAAAAGTAAGTAAATAGAGAGAAAGCCGCCTTTTGAGTGTGCAATGCATAAATTGCCCGGTATCTGGCCATCGCCTGACCCGTAATGGCCACAAGGTGGGACAGATCGTTATCGCGGAAAGGAAATTCCGCTGGTCGGCCACTTTGTCGATACAAATTTCGGCGCTCGTTTGCGTGCTAATGCCAAAAGAATGTGTTTGTCATGATGAACTATTTTATTGGTCGCCGTCTTGAGTACGTCTTAATGGGCGTGTCAATTTATTTAGTTTTTTGTCTTTAACAACGCAGTACCCAATTGTTTTTAGGGTTCCGTACCTCAAAGGAAAAAACGGAAACCTTATAGGATCACTTTATTGTCCGTCCGTCCGTCCGTCCGTGTGAAAAAAATCAAACTTCTAAGCCAACGCAATTAAAAGATACAGCCGATTATGCCGCAAATTTCCGCAAATTTTCGAAACTCTCAAGGGAATCAAAACCTACAGGGTACTTCCCGTGAACTCAGAATCATGAAATTTGGTACGAAGCAACGTCTTATAGCACAGATAAAGTAAAAAACCGGCCAAGTGCGAGTCGGACTCGCGCACCGAGGGTTCCGTACAAACCTATAACAAGCAAAAGTTGTAGTATGTTTATTACTAATTTCAATTTAATACCTCTACGCGTTTACGAGGAAAAAGGTAGTAAGTTTAAAATTTTAAAAAGTTTTTTGTATGATTTTACTAAAAATTTATGCTTTTCGTATTTTTTCCTTTGTTTGTGCTATATAAAGTTTCTTCGTGCCAAGTTTCAAGTTTCTGAGTTTACGGGAAGTACCCTTTAGGTTTTGAGTTTCTTGCGAGTACTCAGTTTCAAAATATGCGACTTAAATAGCGATTTCTTTTGATTACGTTGTTATAAAAGTTTGATTTTGCTACATCTGAAAGGTCCTATAGCCCTGAGTATTTGACATGAATTTCAATTTAATACCTCCACGCGTTTACGAGGAAAAATATAGTAAATTTAAAACTAAAAAAAATATTTTTTTGTATGATTTTACTAAAAATGTCTACTTTTTTTAATTTTTCCATTGTCTATGCTATATGACGTTGCTTCGTCCCAAATTTCAAGTTACTGAGTTCACGGGAAGTACCCCGTAGGTTTTGCGAGTGCTGAAAAATTTGCAACATAAACGACTGTATCCTTTGATTGCGTTGGCTTTTAAGTTTGATTTTTTCACAGCTCCAAGGAACAATAGATTTGAGTATTTGATATAAATTTCAGCTTGATATCTCCACGCGTTCCTGAGAAAAATGGTCTTGACAGGCAGACAGACAGACAGACAGACAGACAGACAGACAGACAGACAGACAGACGGACGGACAACAAAGTTATCCTATAAGGGTTCCGTTTTTTCCTTTCGAGGTACGGAACCCTAAAAATTGCGAAAACCGTAATTTTTTTGTTATATCATATAATAAAAATATTTTTAATAATTTTAAAGTTACTACCCCTATATACCTACAGGTTTGTACGGAACCCTCGGTGCGCGAGTCCGACTCGCACTTGGCCGGTATTTTACGCAGTAAATAAATTAGAGTAAATTTGTAGTAGAAAATTACATATTTGTTCTACTACCTACAAGTACAGAAACATGCAACGATATTCTCCAAAAAACTCTTTGCCAAAAAAGGATGCAACTTCTATGACTTCATTGTGTAATCATAGTTTTTAATTCCTCTACTCATTTAATCTTCATTAAGGTTTTGGTGTTGAGTTATATATGGTCTTAAATAATTGCCTGTGATCACAGTATCCTTAATATTACTACTAAAAACTACACCCGAGGACAGTAATGTCATTATTTCTGTACGCGTCCATTTTTAACCGACTTCAAGATTTGAAAAGAGGAGGTTCTCAATTCGGCGTGTATGTTTTTTTTTTTTTTTGTTTTTTATTTTTTATGTTTGTTACTCCATAACTCCGTCATGTCTGAACCGATTTTGAAAAGTCTTTTTTTGATTGTAAATATATATATACAGATTGGTCCCGTTTTTGTCAAAACGCAGTTCTGATGATGGGATCCATGAGGAATCGAGAGAACTCCTCAAATCTTAAAGGCATACATATAGTGATTTTTATATTTTTATCAACAAAACCATCATTTTCATTCAAAACAGTGACATTTGATGAAGTAGAACTGCTGATGATGATCAGAACGGAACTCTTCAACGACGCATAGTTCACGTTTGGCGATTCGTCCTCTTCGCTGTGTTTGTTTAGCAAGTTTAATTGTCAGAACAAATGTTCGTCAAGCTCAAGTTCTGATGATGGGATCCATGAAGAATCGAGGGAACTCCTCAAATCTTAAGGGCTTACACATAGTGATTTTTGTATTTTTATCAACAAATCAAGCATTTTCATTCAAAAGAGTGACATTTGATGAAGTGGAACTGCTGATGATGAACAGAACGGAACTCTTCAACGACGCATAGTTCATGTTTGGCGATTCTTCCTCTTCGCTATGTTTGTTAAGCAAGTTAGATTGTCAGGACCAATTTTCGTCAAGCTCAAGTTCTGATGATGAGTTCCACGAGGAATCGAGGGAATTCCTCAAATCTTAAAGGCATACATAAAGTGACTTTTGTATTTTTATCAACAAATCAAGCATTTTCATTCAAAAGAGTGACATTTGATGAAGTGGAACTGCTGATGATAATCAGAACGGAACTCTTCAACGACGCATAGTTCACGTTTGGCGATTTGTCCTCTCCGCTGCGTTTTTTAAGCAAGTTATTTCATTGTATGGAATCTAAGTGCACCATCTACAATAATACTTCACCGGCTACCCCCATTGAAGTCGGTTTTTTTTTCTTAAAAATTATTATGTGTATGAAGGATAAGAAGGATGATTAGAGAAAAAATGTCGTTATTACTAATAATGTCTGGTCCGTAATGCGAAGTTATTTATTTTGTTTTCATTGAACTGGAGTATACTTTTTTACGTCATACGTTTCAATTAATATTTCAGCCTTATTTAATTAACATTATATGAATTGCAACGTAATTAATTATCGCCTGTCCTCGTCTAACCTAGTTACTGAAGCACGCCATCTTTTCAACATCCTGTGCAGACTTGAGCATCGTTTGTTTGTATACAACAAGTCACGCAACTAAGTAACAGCTTTCGATACGGGCCGAAGAATTAAGATCAAATGTACGCTAAAATAATATATTTATCTACAAATGTAGAAAGTAACCAATTTCAAACGAGTGTCGAGATAGCAAAAAACCGGCCAAGTGCGAGTCGGACTCGCGCACCGAGGGTTCCGTACAAACCTTTACAACTTAAAGGTATTATAGACCTGAGTATTTGATATAAAAATTTCAATTTAATACCTCTACGCGTTTACGAGTACGAGGAAAAAGGTAGTAAGTTTAAAATTTAAAAAAATATTTTTTGTATGATTTTACTAAAAATGTCTACTTTTCGTAATTTTTCCTTTGTCTGTGCTATATGAAGTTTCTTTGTGCCAAGTTTCAAGTTTCTGAGTTTACGGGAAGTACCCTTTAGGTTTCGAGTTTCCTGCGAGTACTCAGTTTCAAAATATGCGACTTAAATTTCTATTTCTTTTGATTGCGTTGACATAAAAGTTTGGTTTTGCTACATCTGAAAGGTCCTATAGCCCTGAGTATTTGACATGAATTTCAATTTAATGCCTCCACGCGTTTACGAGGAAAAAGGTAGTAAGTTTTAAATTTAAAAAAATATTTTTTTGTATGATTTTACTAAAAATGTCTACTTTTTGTAATTTTTCCATTGTCTATGCTATATGACGTTGCTTCGTGCCAAATTTCAAGTTTCTGAGTTCACGGGAAGTACCCCGTAGGTTTTGCGAGTGCCGAAAAACTCTAAAATTTGCAGCATAAACGACTGTATCTTTTGATTGCGTTGGTTTCTAAGTTTGATTTTATCACAGCTTCAAGGGACAATAGACCTGAGTATTTGGTATAAATTTCAGCTTGATACCTCCACGCGTCCCTGAGAAAAATGGTCTTGACAGACAGACAGACAGACAGACAGACAGACAGACAGACGGACAACAAAGTGTTTTTTCCTTTCGAGGTACGGAACCCTAAAAAACATACTGCTCCGAAGTGTCGTTGTGCGCGGTGACGTCACTCCTTCAGTCATATCAAATTAATTATTTTATTTTACTGTTGGAGCATAGCGGAACGCGCATTCGCTGTCTGCAGTCGTAAACGTAATGACACCTTTACAGGGCTCGTCTGCTGCTTTAAACACCATCTTTTATAAACGAACCGCACTTATGTTGCTGTAAACTACTGAAAGAAAGTAATGGGACTTTAATAAATAACAAATATTAAATAGATAAAATTTGTAAGTATTATAATATTCAAATTTAAATAATTGTTCATTGCCGAACGACATGTGTACATAATAATAATAACGTATTTTTAATAATTATCAACTTTCATCTTACGAGGTACTAGCCTTAAAGGTCAGGCACTTAATTAAATAATCTAAGGGATTAACTTTCAAAAAGAGATTCTCGTATTTTTCGACACAAGTCAGACTTTTACCCGGATTTAATACAGAAAGTACTTCTTAAGTCCTACCCACATAAATTAAGCCATCATGTTATTTCTATCTCAAAAAAACAACGCGCATTAAGGACAACGTTATTCTAATGAGGGTTTCCGCGATCGAGATTTTCACTAGATGGCAGCACCGTTGCAAGAGGTCTATCTATCATAATCCATCAATCATGTTTGATCATGTTTTTTTACATGTGGATTTTGACAGCAGCTGTCTAAAAGACCTCTCGCCACGGTGCTGTTATCTAGTGAAAAACTCGAGCGCAGAGACCCTCATTACGTTCCGAGTGATAATGTTTTAACTAAAAATTTAGGTCACGTTCACGACAACTTAACGTTAACATTCCGGTAACAGCTTAATTGGGCCGTAACGTAAAATATTCAAACGACTAATTCGCACTGACAAGATGAAAGGTTAATGAACTACAATCCGCAAGAAGAGTAAGGTAAATATTAATCAGAATGTTCTAGAAACACGCTCTAATGAACCCGAGGCCGGAGGGCAAGGCAAACATTTTTAATCCTCAGCGCATCTCATAAATTTCAACCGGGATGGAGTCTCTTTTGTTTTTCTTCTCGAAAGAAATATTTTTCGCTAAATTTACAGCGCTTAGTTGCTCGCGGTCGCCGGTTGAGGTTTGCACTTAAGATTTTTCCTATTGTTGGAATGCATTGTTGGTCCATGTGCTGGCGGAAACTAAACAATTATTAAAGTCACGTATAACGTGTGTGGTTATTCCGTACGCACAAAGCCAGAGTGTAGCCATATTTGATATTTCCTTTTTTCAGATGTTGGGTTGCGAGCGTGTGTGCTAGAGGAGAGCGGAAATAAAAATAATTATTCTAGTCACGTTTAGCTTGGTCTCTATTCGCTAGATACAAAGCCCTGTGGCAGCGATATGTGATCGTTAAACTGTGACTCGTTTTTCCTTGCGCCGGTAAGCTAAGGCGCACACACTTAGCGAAATTCAACGCGGAATTCAGTTACCGTATACAGAAATCAGCTGGAAGACTGACATCTGGCTGAAAATTGGGTGTGGCTCCATACAAAAATTCAGCTGCTATATACAAATTTCCGACTTTTTGCGATGTCTATTCTAGCTGGACTTCGCTCAAATGTGTGATGCGCCTAATTAGTAGGTAATAAGTAAACGCTTGCACAAAACAAGTACATGACATGACCAATAAAAACTACAGTAAGGCGAACTTGTCCCTTTAAATAACTCTTCCGGCTAACCTTTAGGCAACTAAGAGAAATCGGTGAGACTTGGTAGACAAAATTTGTACATTACTTATTTCTTCTTTCTTCTGTTGTTACCTCACAATGCTTTTGCCTTACCTCAATAGTTGGCTATAATGGGTCGTTGGCAAACAAATATACAGTCCACCTGATAGTAAACCGTCACCGTAGCCTATAAACGCCTACAATTCCAGAGATGCTCCATGCGCGTCGCCGAACCTTTATTTGCTAAATGCAGTTTCATTTGCTAATCCACACCACCACGGAAATAAACCTGGGTCCTATCTCCCCGGTCTGTGTTCAACTTTACTAATAATTTTGAGTTATTGGCGTTCTAGCTTCGCAAGAGATTGCAAAGTTCCGCTTTTTAAAACAAGTTTCAGTTTAAACTACCGTTTGTCTTAAAAAATTGCTTAAAGAGAGCACCCGAGATAACAACACCCGAAGGTCTCGAAGCTAACTGGAGAAAAATATAATTATATAACGAACAATTTGCTTGGTTAGTCTCTGATATTGTTTTTGGTTTGATAAATACAATTTTTATTGAATTCTTATTTGTTTTGTGGAATTCTTACTCAAAAGCTTTGAAGCTAATAATCTTAATTAAAACCATTTAAAATTAAATTGGGTAGTTTATCCAATCAGTGACCATTCCGAATTGAAAAAAAAACCAAGTAATAGCTAAAAGTAAAGTAAAGAAGAATACTAATATCAATATTTTATATCCAAAAAAGGTAACTTGGAGCGTGGATAAAAATAGAAATAGAAATTGTTTATTCATCGTACAAAAACCGAAGAAGAAACAGGTAAACAACGAAAAGAAAATAGTAAACTAACGACAAATAACAGGACATGACACATTATTATCTAGCCACAAAATGACAAAATTATAGAATGATGTAGGGTGATTGTGCTCGTTTCCCGTCCATGGTCAGTTTCCGTCCACCTGACGGTTCTGCTACAAATATATGGAGAAAACTTGAACGTAAATTAATTTTCCTGCGGAAGTTTGGTCTTGTTGCGATCCATAATATCTAAGAAACAATTCTACCATTATAAAAAAGTAATTTGACAAATAGTGCCTTTAAAAATAAAACATTAATAGCCGCCTCGAATTCGGCCCTAGCAAATGTCATCGCAATGAAAAAAAAAACTTGTGGCGGGAATTGTTTATGGTGAGTTTTATTAATGATTTAGGCAGTGCACTAAAAATGTTTGGCACGAATTAGCTATTTTAAAGTTAATTGTACGAGATTTTACGTGGAGATTAAAGTTTTAGCATATAATTTATATATAATCTTTGTGGACGAAAACGGGCAGAGCAATTTGGCATATATTTCAGTTTTGCGACCACCTGATTCCGGAAACCCAAACAGCTAGGTAAATATTTCTAATGGTTATTTTACTTCAAAAGACGTAATTAATACGTAATATTGTAGTATAGTAATATTATATTAGATTATACACTTTCGTTTCTGTCCATTCCTCGTATAATGTTACGTAAATAAATGTAATAAGTAAAACATTTAAATGACTTGAGCAGACTAAAAATAGCTCTTGTTTTGCATTGTTATCGTTGATATACGAGTTATTTGTGAGTAAACGAAACTAAAATTAACATTAGAATGACCAGAGAGTAGTACAATAACAATAATAACCTCCATAGGCTCTATACTATGGCGTGCTCTGCTTATTTCACTTCAAAAGAAAGCTTTGTAATCGGGCCATTGCTATCGTCCGTACACAGACACACCCGTACATCTTTCACAATTAATATTATCCGTTATTTTCACTAAACACTATCACATCACCTTTATCTATTTACCGGCAATTTAAACCACACGAAAACAAAACAAACAAACAAAAACATGCGATACAGTAAATATTTGAACCAATACATCCGAAAAAAGGAAGTCTCGTGTTTTACGCTGGTCACTACGAATAATGCGACTTTTTTAAATAATGCGGCTATTTAAAAAAGTCGCACCTTTGGATCTGATCGGAACCAATCGGAAACCTTCGGCAGCACGATTCCGGGTAATGCACGACCCAATAATGTACGATCCAATGCGCGGTTGACTACGCTAGTCATGTCAATTGCATTAAGGTACAAGTTGGAACCCGACCACAGACTGCAGCAGTACGTTAGCGTATGAAGTACTATTCATTGATTCAAAGTCAGCGACTCGAAGTCAAGCGATATGTCGTCGCATGGCAGACGAGACGTCGCCCGACCGCAGACGACGTGTCGCTGCGACACTACTGGTTTGTATGTATTTCTATGATGTATCATTCGAAGTCAACGACACGAAGTTAGACGACACGTCGCGCGACCGCAGATCCATCCGATCCGACGCCACGTTTCTTGTCGCTCGACGACACGTCGTCTGCTGCTGCCGTCTGCAATCGGGTTCGAAATTATAAACACAACGACATGACGCGACGATGTGTCGCTCGATGACACGTCGTCTGCTCTGTAGCTGCGGTTTGCGGTCGGGTTCCAACTTGCACCTTTACTGAGTGGAGAGTGGAGACCGTTTCGGCTTCGCATCTCGATTTATTTGTTTTATTTCTGATGTGTTGTTTGTAAGATGTCTTGCGTGAATAAATGTTTTCTATTACATTCCTTGTACAATAAGTGGCTTTTGATTATTGCCCCGGATCAAACTTGTACGAATCAATAAGGTGTCATTAATTTATTACATAAGACAAGTCTAGCCACTTTTTGACCCCTTCCACTTTCCTGGGTTCGAAATTATCAAGATAATTATGATCTTTGTTAGTCTATCCGATAATTATCGGATACTTATCCTCGGTATGATTTTTTTTTTCAACTACTAACGCTAACATTTAAATTCCTTTTTTTGTGCATTCTGCCTTTACGAATTTTAGATTATTATCAAATTGATAATTATCAGACGGTAAAAATCTCAGGTAACTATTGTTGTAATAGTAAGAAGTAAGACATCCTATCTCCCCCCCCCCCCTTATCTTAGGTAATCTTCATCTTAGGTAATAAATGAATGACGCCTAACCCTCATCTCAATAATCCGTGTACATCCTGGACACTGATTATTGGGTCGTACAGGCATGGTTGAGTGTTATTTGGCCGTGCAATATGAGTGCGCACTACACTGTATCCTTGTAACTAAAGCGCTCCACACACATAGCGGAATTCAGTACTGAATTTATCAATATCAATTCATAGACAAAATCAGAAGGAAATGGTGAAGTTTGTCTATGGTTGCGGAAATATGTCTATGGTAACTGAATTTTCGGCACTCCACACACAACGGAATTCAGTACTTAATTCATATACAAAATCAGGCGGAACTGATGAAATTTGTCTATGGCCTCCATAAAAAATTCAGGTACCATATAGGACATATTTCATCATTTCCGTCTGATTTTCTTTATGAATTGATAAATTGGGTACTAAATTCCGCTGTGTGTCGAGTGCCTACAACGTCACATAAAAAAAGCATAGACCGAAACTTAGATAATTCAACCAACCGGAGTCGCCATTGACAGGTGTTCCCCTCTGCCGAAAACATATGACCGGTGGTCATACACATGTATGGAATGACGTTTATCTGACGTGGCTATTTGTACGTTACCTACGAATAGCCATACATTTGACGTATAGAAAATGACAGACATGGCTACTCCGGGTTGAATTCTCTAAGGACCGAAACTACGGATCGAAATGTTTTCTCTTTGCCGTGAACTCGTGAACGGCGCGTAGCGGCGCTACTGTCGCGTGCTGCGACATATGCGAATAAACCGATAGATAGAGCGGTTATAACTTATCTAATTCCGTTTATAGATTACTCTTGCATGTAAATTATAAAAGGAATTATCGAAATTGTAAAAGGGTGGGCAGAATATTTTGGTTTCATTAAATACACGGCACTGGCTATTCCATTCAGCGCTGAGTACCTCATCAGCCATCATAATTAGTTGGCGTTATTTCGGCGAAAAACACACTTAGCAGTCGATCAATGACGAAAATCAGCCAGAAGGCGGAAAATACACGTTTTCTGAATTCCGCAAAGGGTCCAACTAGCAAAGTAGTCATATAAGTATGAGCTTATTAAGCTAATAAGTCGTATAAAAGTCATTTAAACGTGAATTATACAGAACCTGTCATATAAAGCCAGCTAATACAGCTTTTTAATTACTCAGCATAATAGTCATATTATTTATTTCTATTACATATAAATCACGTTTAAACGTGGCTTATATGACTATTTACTCGAGTAACAGTGACTTATATAACTGTCTTACGACATGTCGAGTAAAAATAATGTAGTTGCTATTATATGTCCTCATGTAACACACAGCACAATAGCTATATAAGTTTAATGATGTCATATAAATGCGAATTATATAACATGTTATATATGAGTATCTTACTCGACTAAAGAGTCATATAAGATATTGCTGAATAAGCTACTTCTACACGATGCTCATGTGATGTTATTCGGTCGAATAATGACATATTATACGACTTATATGTCCGAAAATAGGTGGAATGGCGCTTGGACCGCTAAACATGCTATATAAGAGAAGTGATTATATACATTTTTACTGGTATAAATGGCGTATAACCGTACCTTTCAAAATAATCAAAAATATTTTTTAAATTTATATTTCATTAACTAAGAATTAAAGTGGGGCATTAAATATTTACAATTAAACCTAGTTTACTTCATCAATAAACTGACCTTCGCAGTATATTTCTACCATACACCGAATTTATTAGCTTTCATATCGTACGAGTTATAATATGTAACAATATGGCTGATTAAAAAAACACTTACTGTCATTAATAGTTATATTTTCATTCGACAACCAATCACTCTTATCTTATAGTATCGGCACACTTTCAAGTTTTTCTGTTGTTTAGTAGCCTAGGATGCGATTTCCCCACTAATTCGTCAAATAACTTTTAATAATATATCAATTTAGTTATATAAAAGTCATATAAGTTGCTATTATACACCTAATTTGTCATAAGACAGTCACGTCAGTGATTATTATAAGATCAGATAAGTGACCGAAGTTGCAGTTAAATAACTTT
Organism: Pammene aurita; assembly: GCA_947086415.1. Classification (NCBI taxonomy): domain Eukaryota; kingdom Metazoa; phylum Arthropoda; class Insecta; order Lepidoptera; family Tortricidae; genus Pammene; species Pammene aurita. The sequence goes on along the minus strand of OX352305.1, from coordinate 15,643,895 downwards.
TATTATGACTGAAATGCTGATTAAAATGGGCCCAAATCGCATTATATAAACGTGTTAATGAAGTTTATTTGACTAATATTATGAGCTAAAAGTTAGAATATGTTACGTTGCCTATACACGCCGCGGCATTTCAAGTTCAAGTATGTATGTATGTAAACACTTTATTGTACATATATGAAGTAACAATACAAACATGATACAAGAAAAGAAACAAGTACAACGGCGAACTTATCCCTGTAAGGGATTTCTTACAGTTAACCTTTGAGCAATTGGGAGAAAACTATAAGTATAAGTTAGACAAACGAGCACTATGTACTTAGTGTACTTACGGAAATAAATATGTAAATAAATTCTCTACTTAACCTAAGAAATAATAAATACGCATGTAATATATAATGATACAAATAAATACATACATATCTTATATATATATACACGGTGCCCGTGAGCATTGCGAGAGACTTTAACAGTGTATTCATGATCATATTTAGAAAACAAAATGTCCTTTAAACTTTTCCGAAATTCGCCATAGTTTCAGAGTAAATACTACTTACAAAAAATTGCATTTTGAATTGTTTCTCAGTGTAAAATGATTTTTTGATGGCGATCTCACCGGTATGGGGCATAGTCTAGACATCTCTTATTGACTGATATCAAAGACCTAAGAAACACTTTGCATGGACTAGTTTTTACGAGAAAAAATGTAGCAATTTACTTTTTCCGTTACTTTTTTCTAATGACATTTACTTTTTATATAGAACAGCATTCCAAAAAAGTGAAAAAAAAAGTAAAAAAAAAAAATATTTTTTGGCATTTTACAACAAAAGTCATATAATGTTTTTTCATTCTTTTGACCTCAGAAATGCGTGGTTAAAATCTCTCGCAATGCTCACGGGCACCGTGTATACTAGGTAACTAGTCAACTAGAACACAAATCATCCCTTCAGTGATGCAACCGACTGGGATCAAGTTGCCACAAGTGCCACAATTTGACGTTTCATTTTACGCGCGTTTTTACAACAAAGCTAATCCTACGTAACGTAACACAGAATTCACGGTATTAATTTAATAGTCTCATGCGAATAACGGCGCTGTCAAAAACACCATAAGTTGTATGGGGCCTAACCGTATTGGCTATTTTACTACTCTCTGGCCGCCCCGATAGTCTAAAAAATAGTGTCCCCACTCTAAACTTTTGAATCAGAGATCCAAAAATATGCCGGCTTAATGCCTTAGACGAATGCTTTATTTTTTTGTTCCATTATGCCATTGAACTCATATAACAGAATTACAGTTACCACTCAATAATAGCACAGAAAAAGTGGTCAAAATCCTTTTCTTTTATCTAAGAGAGCCGAACAGAATTAACTGTAATTCTGTGTATTATATAAGTTTTATTTCATTTTGTCCACGAATAATGCAGTATTATTTTTATTACTTACTGAGAATACTCTATAATTCTAATTGGTTTTAGATGGCATCCAACAAGTCAAAAAAAAAAAACAAAAAAAAAAAAATATCGTACACGATGGATTCACTCTCAAACGCATTGAAAGCGATTAGAGAACAAAAGGCGTCAGTTAGAAAAGCCTGCAGAGTGTACGGGATTCCTAAAAGTACGATTCTCGATAGAATACACGGAAAAACCACCGACGGAATTAAGAAGCGTGGGCCAGATCCTGTGTTAGGAATAGTAGGCGAAAAGAAAGTAGTGGAATGGCTGATCAACATAGCTAAATGCGGATTTCCTGTTAAAAAACAAGAACTCTTAGATTCAGTTCAAAAAATTATAAAAGATTTATCGATACCCAATACATTTAAGGATGACCGGCCTGGTGAAACGTGGTATCGCAAGTTTTTAAAAAGACATCCTGAAATTTCGTGTCGATCTGCCGAAGGTGTTAATATGGCCAGAGCACAAGTCAGCGAAGCGTCCATAAGAGATTGGTTCAACGGCCTCGAGGCATACTTAAATGACAATAATCATAATGATATTTTAAACCGTCCTTCGAGCATTTTTAACGCGGATGAAACTAGCTTTTCGCTATGCCCCAAGACTGGCAAAGTATTGAGGCCAAGAGGTTACCGCAACGTATATCAAGTCAAACAAGGAAACGAAAAAGACAACATAACCGTCCTCATGACATTTAACGCCAATGGAGATATCTGTCCCCCATGCGTAGTACTTCCATATGTCAAACCACCAAAGTCAGTGACAAAAAGCATGCCACCCCATTGGACTTTGGGTAGGTCGGAGTCAGGATGGATGCGGGGAGAAGTCTTTTATGAATTCGTCGCAAATGGTTTTAATAACTGGCTAGAAGACAATAACATTCAGAAGCCCGTCCTCTTGCTTGTAGATGGACACAAATCGCATATGTCAATGATGCTCAGCGAAATATGTGAAGAGAAACAGATTATATTATATGCTCTTCCGCCCAACACGACGCATATTCTTCAACCTGCTGACGTCAGTGTATTTGCTCCTCTCAAAGCAAGCTGGAAAAACAGAGTGCGGAGATTTCTGGCAAAACCAGAAAATATAAATACATCTGTTACTAAAACTAACTTTTGCGAATTACTTGCAGACATCTTGCACGAAACAAATTTTGAAACATGCATCAAACACGGGTTTAAGCGATGTGGCCTCTACCCTTTCGATCCAAATGCGCCTGATTACTCTAAATGTGTCTTTGACACACTGGCAAAATTAAAAAACAGACAAATTCCTGCCGAATCAGCCATAAGTAAAGCAGATATAGCAACAACCAAAAAAATACTAGAGAAAATTAAGACTAAGCTGATAAATAAAAATGTTAACTACAGAATTTTAATAAAAGAACTCAACAAATTAAAGAAAACATTGCCCGCAGAGACGGTAATTGCAGAACTGTCATTAGACTCTGTATCAGACAGCACAATGCAAGACGTTTCCAGTGATACTTCTGTTGCCGGCGTGCTTGAAGTCAGCCAGCCAATAAATGAAAACTACCTAGAAGTTGGATCAATGGTCCCCCTTGATGACATTTTAATAATGTCTTTTGATGCCACAGATAAAGCGACGTTAGACATATGCGAAATGCTGCCTGATATGAACACAGTAGACGTTGAGCCTATTTCAGTCGAGTCTGCGCGTTTAATGCCAGAAATACTTACAAAAGAAAACGCGAAAAACCAGGCTGCATCCGATGTAGTATCTTCGATTAGTTTGGCTCCACCTGAAAGTCCTGAAACACTGAGTCACGAAGCCATTATATCTTCAACTCCGATCCCAATAGAAGAGGAAACTCCTACTTACAGACACCATTCACATACAGTAACAGATCCATTTGAGCGCCATCTTTATTTGCCAGATCACATTCCAAAAAAGTCAAGGAATAGTAAATTTCCCGCCGCCATTTCCTCTGCAGCTTGGAGAGAACATTATGAATTCCAAGAACGATGAAAATATCTAAAACAGGAAGAAATAAGGAAGAGAAAATTAGAACGTTTGGAAAAACAACAACAAGCAAAAATATTAAAAGAAAATAACTCTAAGCCAAAGCCCGGCTCAAAATCAAAAAGAAGACGAAGGAACTATAGAGATATAGCTATGGTACAAAAAGAAAATTACGTTGCGCCTACATCTGCACCTGGAAAAATATCTTGTTCAGCGTGTGATGAGGATTTAATTTCTGATGTAGAGGAAGATGAAGATAAAAATATAGGATGTGATGTCTGTCCTCGGTGGTACCACCTTAAGTGCACAGTATTTCAAGGACAAGCTTATCATGATATAAAAGATAAATCGTTTAAATGTAACCGTTGTAATCAATAAGAAAAAAAAAATTGATGTAATACCGACCGCCTCTAGGTAGCGTACCTTAGGGCCGTAGCCAGAAATGAGAACATGTGTGAAAAATATTTCATCGAATTTGTCAATATACACGTTCAGCAACACCAAATTAATATAAAAAAGTGGAAATCCGTAATAATATTTTCTTAAATTTTTGTAAAGATATTGCGGTTTAAAAACGTAAAATTTGAGCCATTTTTTTATACCCGAAATGTATTTTTAAAATCTCAATTCGATTACTTGTGTTCTAACAAGAAAAAAAAATTATAACACTATATAGGTAAACGCAATTTTTCGTGCCTAAAACTACAAAAATCTTCCAAAAACTGATTCCCTCCAAACAGTTTTCCGAAACATTGAGAGCGGTGACGTCACGACTTTCACGATTTTTGTAAGGGGCGTTTTGACGCTCGGCGCAGACGCCTAACGTATTTTCGCATTTTGACCCCCCCCCCCCCTAGCTAAGGCCCTGGCGTTAATTGTTATAGTAGTAGGCTATGAGTATCCTATATCCCTTATGTTTGTATACACACACCTACCTACCTATATACATTGTATACCATTGACGATTCATCGGTGTTGTATAGGGTTTAATATTCTTGATAACTATATACGTAGGTATTTAACTTTTAAATAAATTTAAGAAATTATTAAGATGAAATAAAAGCATAATAAATATATAGGTACACCGCATTTTTTTATTTCCTATAATTTCAATGGTACATTCCCGAGTTTAAAGTAAGTATATTTTCAAAGATACCAGTGTCCTAATTAGCTCCGGTTCTGAGATAATCGACGGTAATGTTTTGTCTTTTTGATTATAAATCTACATTTAATTATTCTTGTACTTTGAGCCACCGCAATAAATGATGCACCTGTGTGTTAAGTCAAATATGCTTCCTTTTCCAAGTAACAAAATTTGGTACTATAAAAGTCCTGAGAACATTTTAGAACGTGCTTATTAGTGTTCATGATTAGCATTATAATAGTGTTATAAACCTTGACCTGACCCTAAACAGGCCTTAGTTTTATCACTGATTTATTCTATAAACATTACATAAACACTCTTACCGGTGATGAATCAGCTCTATGGTTGAAATGTAAGTGACGAGAAAAGCGTGTTTGCAATTATAAAGTAACCAAAACATGTTTATAGTGCTATTTTGTACTGTAACCGATTCCAATGATCTTTTTTTATCACCAAGAAAGTTCCTGTTGTGTTGCTGTCGTCGTCGCGAGGTTCTACAAAAAATTAAACAAATATTGGTAAGTCATTCGCCATTGTTGCTTAAAGTGACATATGTATATAGGTAATAAAAAGGAAATACTAAAAAACATTCGTGAACCGTAACTCTGCTGGTACTTGCGTTTATGAAAATAATTTTATTGATAAAATCATTGTTGATTTCAAATTTTACAATGCACCCTCATAATTTTCGTGTTTTAATTAAATTGAAATTAATAAAATAGGAATTTGTCCCGACTGTGGCTGCTATAGTACACATGGGCTCCAGCCGTGCTGTCAGTTGTAATATACTATCAAGGCAGATAATAGCAGCCATATGTAGCTATCTTTATAATTTAAGTTATTTAGCAACTGTACCATGTAACGTATGGTACTATTTAGTACTATATAAGAATTTTCATGACTTTTACAGAACTAGCCCCATAGCGATGATGAGGGAGTTTAAATATAAAAGCTAAAACGTTACGTAATGGTCGTTCAAAGTCCTTTTATAGTGCTGATTGATCCTTTAATAGTGTTTACTAGTACTATAAAAGTTAGTTTGACGCATTATTAGTGCAAAATAAAAGTGTTAGTAAAGTCGTCTATGGTATTACATAGTAACATAATCGCTTTTGCATATCTATTACGATGCAACACTTAAATTCATGTTTATGATCCTTTAAGCGTCCTAAGAGCTAAATTATAGAACTGAAATGTTCTTTAATGGTATAGAACTAAAACGCTCTGTCAAAAAACCTTTATAGTACAAGCAGTCATAGTGGTTAACATTAAAGGCCAACAATATCATTGTTTGGTGATAATGATAAAGTGCCTTAGTTATAATATTCGATTGTTTGGTTGAGTTAATTATAATACCGTGATCGATTTAACAATATATGTATGAAAAAAAAACGAATATATAAAACCTAACTACGCCAATTTGTTTCCTAACTGTTTGCTAAAATTAACGGAAATAAAGAAACACGGTGTTAATCCTTACTATCATTAGTTTTTAGGATTCCGTAGCCAAAATGGCAAAAACAGAAACCTTATAGTTTCGTCATGTCCGTAGTTCGTCCGTATGCCATGGCCATTTTTTATTTGGAGACTATAACTAATATTGATGAAATTCTAACAGAAGGTGTATTTTGTATACCCCTACTTAGTATTGGAGTAAAATTGGTGAAAAATTTTTTTAAGGGGTAGCCACAAGGGGTTTTCCATACATGTAACAATTTTTTTTTACCAAATATCATCATGTTGCACATCAATCGATAGGACTTTAAAAATAAAATTGAGGTTTGTTTTATCATTTTTTGATTAAGTGAATATTTTCAGAAATAATCGCCCTACTCAGTGGACGAAAACTAGCAGAGCCCAGGACGGAAAACTGACATTTATGGACGAAAACTAACGAATACCCCACTTTTTCAAATAATATTTTTTATACAAAATCTCGCAAGTATGGATAATTATCGCGTAATATTAACATAAACTAGACTATATAAGCTATAAAATGAAATATAATACATTTAAGTCAGGGTACTTTAAGATATTCTTTTTGCATCACAAAGCTGGCAAAATCGATAAGTGGACGAAAAGGGGCACAATTACCCTATGTCTATTGATATATACATTTAATATTTATTTAGTTTTTAGTTACAAATTTATACATATAGATGTCACATACAAAGGAAAAAGTGACCTAGGCCTCCGGTGCCCAGAGCTGGGATCGAACCAGCGTCTTCTGCATTCGCGTAAGACGCCCTAAGCACTGTGTGTCTACTTAAAAATAAACAAACCAAAATATTTATTAAAATAATTGTTTTTTAGTAGTTTTTAATTTAGAAATAAAGGAAAAGTAGAAAATCTCCTGCCTCAGGCAAGGCATTGTGGTATCGTTAGCAAACGTTCTGCTTAATACAAAATTAATTGTAGTTTTTGGTTGTTTAGTTTTTTTACTCTGAGCTTTGTTTGTGGTAAATAAACTACTTGCAACCCCCAATAAAAATTTGTCGCGTTTCACTGACAAACATTAAGTTAAAATCAGAATTGTCTTTGGCCAGTTTCTCGACTCGACTACTTGTACTATCAAACTTACAGGCAAGTTGTTCACGTATGTCTGTTATGTTAGTCACCCACAACAGACGTAGCGTAGAATTAACGGAACAACTTACTCCGTTGTTTCTGCAGGTGGTTCCCAACTTACAGTTATCTCCAAGTTAAACTTAATACTGTGTCTGTTACGATATAATTAATCTTTGTTGCAGTTGGTAAATACAAAAGCATCAGTAATACGGATACTTTTTTTGCATTTTGATTATTTACAATGCATGATACGTATTATGCATTGTGTATATCCCATGTTTTAATATAATATATTAAAACTAGTCATTATTTATGTATCTACATATAATTCTTATGCATAAAGTCCTGTATCAAAATTATAAGTGCGGGGTAGCTTCTTTATTTATTTATCGTATGGCTACATGTCACTGGATATAGACAGGCATTTCTTCCCTGGGGTAGTAGTAGTGGGGAAGCAGATGATAAAGAAGACCTAGTAAGTGCTGCGAGGTCCAGATGGGACAGTGCAGCTGCCAAGTTTGTTACTCTTTTAGCACCACCCAGGGATTACGTGTGGGGTTGTCTAAGTTGTTTCCTACGGACGCAAAGTAACATTGATCCCCCCATATGTGACATCACCACAACGCCACGCCGGGTCTGGGGTAGCTTCTAACACTATGAGATGTATAATAACCAGTTTGACGTCACCATAACTTTGCCCGGGTGTACAGGGAGTCCGAGGTAGCTTTTGACACTATGTGACGTCGTCAGTATGTCCATTACCACAACTCCGGCCGGCTGCGCGGACAGTCCGGGGTAGCTTGTGACGTTAGGTGACGTTTTCAATGTGAATAGATAGTAAAAGAGATAATGTATATTTTTTTCACAATCTAGTACACCCTACCTAACTACTGACATTGCAAACAAAAACAAAATCGAACAGTATTACAGATGTTTTATGCTCCATGCAGTAAGAGGACTGTTCTGCACGTGAAGATAGCGTTTATTCTCGAGTAGTCATGGGTTGGGGCAGATAATGAACACGCTAGACTGCTGGCATAGGTGTTATTCTCACGGGGTGCTATGACGGGAAACCTCCTCGAGTGCCAGGGCCCTTCTTATTCTTTCTGATCCGGTTGATCCGGGGGAAAGGGAAGGGTTCCTGGACGGTGCATCCTGGGGGCAACGGTAAGCGATCTTTTGGTGGACCCCAAAGATTTCTTACCGGTGCTGCTAATATCCTGTGTGGGGGGGTCGGGGGGTTCCGCACAGGGAGATCTCTCATTTAGGGAGAGGACTCCTGAGTGTTGGCTGGAGGGGGCCTTTGGGCGAGGGACAGAAATGCCACTGTCCTGTATAAAACTGCGGCCCCGTAACCTGTCTAGGCAGAGGGCCTATGATGACGGACCGGGGGTCAACACCAAGCCGCCACTTGGTGTTGGCTGTGAGGACGACAACCTCTATAAAAAACTGAGGGGCCTTCGGGCCGGGCGGCTTCGGCCGCGGTGAGGGACAGGAATGCCGCTGTCCTGTATAAAGCTGCGGCCCCGTAACCTGTCTAGGCAGAGGGCCTATGATGACGGACCGGGGGTTAACACCAAGCCGGTGCTGGGTGTTGGCTGCGAGGATGACTACCTCTATAAAAAATCGCGAAGGCAACCTGTGTGGGTGGAACCCGGGGTTTTTCCACCTGCTCCCGGCGTGGAGGTTGTCATGAGGGAGCAGCGTGTGGTGTCGCCCTGCACGCTACCTTCGGGAGGGGGAGCTTCGGCTCCGGGGGCTTCGGCCCCAGCGCGGGGACAGCTTCGGCTGTCGCAGCAGGCGGTGTTCGCGGTTGAATGCTTACGCGATCCCGTGTCACCGTCACCAACGCTGCACGACGGGCATACCGTGGATGGTTTAGTTGGTAGTGTCGGCCCTTGCTGACGAGTCCAACATACCCGTCCTAGTTCCCCGGCTAGGCGGGATGCCTAAATGCATTCCTCCACGTTAAAAAAAAAAAAGGTGTTATTCTCACCCCATGCCGAGTGCAAGCATGTAGGCAAAGCTTGTTCTGCAAGAATATCTTGTCCATCGCAGGATACAAAAATATAATGATACCGTTTTGTGGCTCAACAAATAAGATATATTTCTTATGTTTTTGCGCGAAGCCATGTGTTACACATTTTTTACAGCCACCTGTAAGATGGACGCGATAATTAACGTGATAAAAACACAACAGGGCGTTTATCATATGTCTGTTTAAAATCACATCCAAATTCTACATAAAACATAAAATATCAAAATACATGCTCACTTGAAATTCAGGACCACAATAATTATTGTTTGTAAGTGATTTCTGACGTGCGTACTATTTACCAAGTTCTGTTATTAGTAGGTAATCTTCTAATTGGTATTTTTTTTGTTAACGAGAAATTAATGTTTTATAGTAAAACATGATTCGAACAAAGACTGTTTTAATTGGCGTGATTTTAATTTTACCTTTACGTAGACGACCGAATAAGTCGATGCTCACCTAACCTACATTTTATATACTATCGCAGACCTTTAACATAGGGAGACGAGCTATGATACATTTATACAAACTTGACATAAGTGCTCATGGTTAAGTGTATACGCAACTTTATTGCACATAGAAAGAAGTGCAAGAGGCGGACTTGATGCTTTTAGGCATTCTCAACCAGTCAACAAGAACAGAAATGCGTCAAGCTGGGTTCAGTGAGAAAATGTGACTATCTGACTATGACTGCTTAGGATAGGATAGGTACTTGTCGTAATAGAGAAAGGTACGCGGTCTCACTTAACATAACACAATTATTGTTCACACTACTCGACAAGCGACAAGCTAAGATTGCTTGATAAATACCGACCGATTGTCATGTTCTTTTATGTGTTACTAGTAAGTATTAGTAATAATTAATTTAAAAGTAGGTACGTTAATATGAGTAATGACTCTATTTGAGTACCTATTCATTATTATTAGGCTCACCTCATGTAAACCTAGTGTAAATAATAGCTATTGCTCTACGCAGACACAGACAGAGTAGTTAGGTACGGAAAAAATAATACATTACATTAGTTTAAACTAATAATAGTTAAAATTATAGGCTTTTACAATATCACAGAAACAATGAAGCGACATTGCGTAGTGTACTTTATAGAATTTCATATAGGTACCTGAGGCTAACTCCAGGCTATTACAACTTGAAAGTCCAATTTAAATGGCGGTGCAAATTTTACTACGCTATAAACAGAGATTTTGTGAAATTGGACCAGTAAACGAGGTACGGGACACGGTAATTACTAACATGTATAGGTATGGACTGAACAGACGGCAAAAATATGCAGGTAGCAAACAACTTTATTTTAATGTTAGAAGGTACAAAATTGAAACGCGGGATTTCACTGATAGCTTTCATGGTTTAAGTAAAATGTTTTATTAATACTTTGCAAAGTGACCACTTAGAAATTCTTATGAAATGCTACGTTATATTTAAGATACCTACTCAATATTTTATTAAATTGCTATTAGCGTCAGACTTTTATGAATATTTATATGAAAGTATTTGGCAATTTACGTGCCTTTCATCAACACAAATATTTTTAAAATGATCGCTATTACAAAAAAGTAATTGTGATAATTCTGACATGATATAAAAAAAAACTTATGCCTTTACGCTCTTAATAAGGAACTGTTATTGTTACAAGCAAGTAAACCCTTCTTTGACAGAAAGGCACACTCAAAAGTATTTTTCTACCGTACCTAATACATGAGTTTTCCTAGTAGGTACCAGTCAGCAGGAGAAGTAGCTAAGTAATAATAATAATAATAATAATAATAAATACTCTTTATTGCACACCTCATACAGTTACAAGCACAAATTTTACAATTAGATAAATTTAGGTAGAGGTAACAACAGGCGGTCTTATCGCTAATGAGCGATTTCTTCCAGACAACCTTTACAAGTAGGTGACGTATTGAAAAAGGCGTTGGCATGACTGTACCCTTTTTTTATTTTATTTTATCGTATGGCTACATGTCACTGGATATATCTATATCTATATCTAGATATATCTATATACATGTAGAAATACCTATCTAGGTATTTCTTCCCTAGGGTAGTAGTAATGGGAAAGCAGATGATAATAAAAATCCAGTGAGTGCTGCGAGGTCTAGATGGGACAGTGCAGCTGCCAAGTTTGTTACTCTTTTAGCACCACCCAGGGATCACCTGTAGGGTTGTCTAAGGTGTTTCCTACGGACGCAGAGTAACATAATTGATCCCCACCTACACTGTACCTATTGTTAAGAGAATAAGAGCGTGTGAATGGCGTTTTGAACACCTCCACCGTTGTAAGAATATTTGACAGCAGACGCAGGGTTGTACCAATTAAGACTAGGGGGCCTAAGTATTGGGGGCCATTAGCTTGATAAATCTAACCCGCATTCAATTTTGTTTACCCTCAGTTTGACAATCGAATAAAATTGCACGACTATTTTGAGCGAGCGCGAGCTAGAGCAAGCACGCCTAATTTATACCAGAGCATAATCCTAGACTAGACCGTATGCCCTCACTTCTTTGTTAGAAAAAGAGCGTAACTTCATTTGCGTTTGTGTAACTTATTTCCTTTCAAATCGAGGTATACGAGAGTCCGCTAGTATTCCATTTTATAAAATAAAATGTTTTCCATTTGTTTTATTGCTTTCGCTTCGGCGACATCCGTGACGTGTCAGCACGCCAAGCAAAATTCGAGTTAGAATATGTTTCACTTTGAAATATTGTCCTCATTGAGATTAAACACCGAATATATTATGGAAGACATAGGTACATATTTATGTAAATAACGACATTTTGTTAAAAAAACAAGTTATGAATGCATGTTTACAAACCAAACGTTTGAGGCTAGAACTGTAGCGCAGCATTAAATTATTCATAAGTTTATTAACTAACTAATGACATTTTGTTTTTGTTAATGAAATGCTTTGATTAAATATGAAATACTTTTAACATTTATACAAGCATTTTTAATGTAATGTTTCTTAATTACTCTTATTTAGAATGTTTACGCCGACGTACGAGTAAATACCTACTTGGGCGGGGTACATTGCTCGTAGAACCGATAGCCGTTGGGGCGGAAAGGTTCTCGAGTGGCGACCACGAACCGGAAGGCGCAGCGTGGGCAGACCCCCCGCAAGGTGGACTGATGACCTGGTGAAGGTCGCGGGAGTCCGCTGGATGCGGGTGGCGCAGGACCGGTCATTGTGGCACTCTTTGGGGGAGGCCTATGTCCAGCAGTGGACGTCTTTCGGCTGATATGATGATGATGATGATGATGATGAAATACCTACGTTAGAATACGTATAGGTACTACATAGCTAATGTAAATAGGTACCTACGAGAATCTTTAAAGTTGCAATGGGGTTCAATTGAATTTACTTATTTCAAACATGTCCATAGATTGTAATTAGGTAACAATCGTAAATAATGACATCCTAGGTTAGATACTTAAAAGTATAGGTAATTACTTGATAAATAAATACAAACTTAATATATCCCATACACATTTCCTCTTGATTCCATGTGGATGGCGTTCCAGGTGCCTATTTTAAATATAACTCCATCACATATCGAATAATTAACCAATATTGAAATTGTATTTTATTTTAAAGTTAGAATCCATCCATATTGGACTAGCCGGGTACTCCGCCAACAGGCCCAGGAAACAGCTGTTTCGGCTCTAAGTCGCAAACCGTAATTTATAGTAAAGTCATCTGCAATTAGTATCTTCCCCAACGAAGGCTGCAAAAATATCTCACACAACCTTATTTGTAGGGACATAAGAGCTTTGTCACATACTTTTACGGCCTTGGTCGAGGAAGATACTATTGCAACTATTGCAAGTGACTGTATCTACCTGCGGCTTCAAGAATATGATATGGTTTATGGACTTTATGGTTTAAGAATTTATTTCTCTAAAATAATATTACAATTCACTTATCTAGAGAAATACATGATTGACATTGCTATCTCTTTTTGTTTTAAATATTGTTTTGAAAGTAGCACAATAGCTACTTTCAAGTGCATAAACAAATCTGCTTTTTAAGAGAATCATCATGAAAAAGAAACGGTAGTGTAAACTTCTTCAACCGGGTAAGGAGATGCAAACCCAAAGTAGGGTTAGCAACCCGGCTCCAAAATATGTAGAATTATCCGGAATTAGATCCACATTCGTTGGATCTTCCGTACATTTTAAATCCGTCGTGTAAACCCTAAATTCCAAAGGTATTAATCGGTTTGATACGCCGTCGTTAAAATGTATCCATAGCGCATAAGCCGTTTTAGTTACGTTCTTAACAAGAATTATTATTTACTAGCTGTGCCCGCGGCTCCGCCCGCGTGGAATTCGGTCTTTGTCAGTAAGCGGCTAATTCGCCCGTAATTTCTCTCCCTCCCCCTGGAGGCGGAACTAAAAGGTCTTGAAGTAAAGTTGACAGATGGATACGCTAGAGGACAGTAGTTCAGATAAAATATTTTACAATTACCACTAAATAAAACTACACTCCAAAATCAATAGTTTTTTTCGTAGGTGTATATCGGACGATACAGCAGCACTTTTGTATTTATACGTCCGTCCTTGACTGTACCTATTCATATCATGTCCATGGCAAATATCATCTAAATCGATCCTCCAGTCAAATCAGTCTAAGAATGAAAAGGCAAGAACAGCCGCGATTGCAGCCTAAAATGGGGGGGGGGGGGGTAACTATGAAATTGGGGGGGTCACTAATGCAGAAATGATTTTTGAGGGGGTCACGAATGAATTTTTCAATTTGGGCCCCCCTCCCCCCAACGGACCGCGCCTGGGTAAGAAATATACACATAAAAATCCATACTTCATATCATAACCTAACAACTTATGAACGTATATACTAACAACGAATTTAGGTCTAATATTAGTTAGAAGACTTAGAAGCAAGATTAGAGAAAAGGAGAATAGATATCAAAATCGAGACGCTGAGTTTGATTGATGATTTATTATCGTTTAATTTTGTTGTACTATTAAGTCAATAATTCATTTAAATTTGTTGATATCCGTCCCCCCACTTCTAAACTTAGAGTTAATTTGGCAAAATCCTTCCTAAGTGGCTTATTCATGTCACAACGTATTAATTTCAGCGCCATCTGTTACTTAAGCAGGGTTTTCTCGTTAGCTTTAGGACATATTTGGAAAAAAAGTTCGCACCTCCTTCCTAAGTAGCGCCATAAGATTCAGGTGCAAAATTTACTCAATCGAGTGTAGTGGCTACCCCCTTTAAGAGGTTGAATTTTTACAGCCTATACCTGGCTGGGGATTTTCTTGACAATTGGAATTAGTAATCCTTAAGGGGTGACTTCTGGGATAACAATGCAAAAAAAACCAGCCAAGAGCATGTCGGGCCATTTTCAGTGTAGGGTTCCGTAATTGCCGCCCTGTTAAAAAACATCCGTTCAAAAGATCGTTATTAAGGGATATTTGGCGGCGCTTCCGTCATTTTACTATCCGGCACTTACGTCCTTTCACTATGCGTTTTTGACTGACAACTCAAAAACAGCTGAACCGATTTTATTCAATATAGTTTTTATTGAAAGTTTAGGCTTCACTTCCATTATTTTTTTAAAATTTTTTGGACCTACGGTTCAAAAGTAAGATGGAGGGGGGGGGGGGGGGCTGTTTTGAAGATGAAACTATCCTTTGTCCTTTCTTGAGACCTATACTATCTCTATACCAAATTTCATCTAAATCAGTTCAGCGGTAAAAAAAATCCTCATACCAACTTCCAACCCCCTATTGACCCCCACAAGGGTTTGAAATCTATCCTATGACGTTTCTCGGGACTCAAATTATCTCCATACTAATTTCTATCTAAATCGTTTCAGCGGTTAAAAATTCTCCATACAAACTTTCAACCCCATTTTCACCCCCACCAGTGTTGATTTTCGGGATTAAAACTATCCATTATCCTTTCCCGGGTTTCAAACTATCTCTATACAAAATTTCATCAAAATCCGTTCAGCCGTTTTCACGTGATGCGCGGTCAAATAAACAGACAAACAGATAAACAGACAAACAGATAAACAGACAAACAGATAAACAGACAAAAATTCTAAAAATTGTTGGAACGTGGTCTGTTATCGATTCTAAGTACCCCCAGCCAACTTTTTTTCGATTATCTTCCATGTACAGACTTTCGACCCTCTTCAGCTTTATTATATGTATAGATAGTTATAGAACTAGCAAAACTTTTAGTAATAAATTAGGAGTGGAAAGAAGTTCTGAAAGAAGCGAGTGGGCGCGGCACCTTCTATGATAAACGGGATTATTATATCTTTCCTGAGAATAAAATAATGATGTTCTAATAGCAAAGTATTCTTTCTATGTTTGGTAACTTAATGTTTTCGTTATTTGACAGATAAGACTTTGTTTGAGCTGTGTAGTTACAGCATTGACTGTATACCTAAAAATTTTACTGCATTTCTACAAAATGAATTCAACCTAGCGCTTTTCCTACTTTATATTTGAGAGTAATGAGTACGGTAAGACGTCCGACTTTCAATATGGAGGTATCGGGTTCAAACCCGAGCTCGTAAAGTACCACTGAGTTTTTCGGAACTTATGTATGAAATATCATTTGATATTTTAACAGTCGCTTTTCCGTGACGGAAAACATCGTAAGGAAACTGGACCTAATCCTAATTAAGCCTAGTTTCCCCTCTGGTTGGAAGGTTGGAAGATCAGATGGCAGTCGAGTTCGTAAAAACTTGTTCCTACACCACTCATGGGATTGAGTTGTCAAGCGGACCCTAGGCACAACTGAGCCGTGGCAAAAAGTCGGGACTAACGCTAGGAGTAGGTAAAGATCTCGTTCTAGTATGAACATCGAACTATAGCAATTTTCCTAATGCAGATAATTTGATCTATACGATGTAAGTTAACTATTTTTTTTCATTTAAGTACTCCTTCCTCCCACTGTAAGTATACATATAAAAAACCTAGCAATTGGCTACTTTCCTAAAAAAATATATTTAGTCCGTCAGTTAGATTATCAAAAAATATTGGACACGTATTTTTTATTTTGTCAATCAAACAATAATTGGTGAAGATATAGCCCGTTAAAATTCCGCGTGACGTCACATTTCAGTACAATTTTCAGTATGATGTGACGTCACGCGGAACTTTAATGGGCTATATCTTCACCAATTTTTGTTTGATTGACAAAATAAAAGATACGTGTCCAATATTTTTTGATAATCAAACTGACGGACTAAATAGAATATATATTTTTTTACCCAGGAAAATACCCAATTATGGTCCTTATTAGACTTCTAAATTTGCAAGCAGCACTTGACGATTACCCTAACTACAACGATCAGTATCTATGTCTACCCATGTTATCTACATCATCATAATGTTACAGTGGCCTATTTAAATTAGCCCTGTAGCGATACGTCCCGTAATGAACTGGTTTAATACGTTTCGAATACAGCTTCAAGGCCTATATTCCGTGACAGCAATGCAATTAACATTTAATCTGTTTATGATTCGGCTATTCGGCACACTTGGCTATGCATTAGTACGTGTGTGCAACCAACACGGTTAGCACCAGTGTGCAATATGTATATGTACATATACCGACCGTCGTCGCTCCAATCTCGCTACGTCGTGAATACGAGTACACTGATGTTCGGAATTAATCAATCGGAATGAATGTGTAATTTGATCATTGACTTCTCTTGTGGGACTTACGGTTGAAGCTCAAGATGGCGAAGTCGTCTTGAGAATGGTTTTTGTTTTTTCATTTACGTAGTTCTGTGTACTATAGAGAGGTTTTTTTTTAGGGTTCCGTACCTCGAAAGGAAAAAACGGAACCCTTATAGGATCACTTTGTTACGATATAGATAGATAGAGATACGAGGCCGTGAATCCGTTTTCACGCCGAGGCATGTATAGTGCTTTTCTCAAACATGCAATGAAATAAAATAAAATAAAAAACCAAAAGGACAATGTTTTATTCAATCTAAAAAGCGACCATGAAGTAAAAATTAAAAAGTTAAAATCAGCTGTTTGTAAAACCTGCCGCCATCTTTGACGCTGTCTGAATGAGTGCTTAGTGCTTGAAGATGGAGACCTAAGTTCTCCGAAACATGTCGCGCAAAGTGACTAAAGTGACGTGAGTGTAACCGTTATATTTTATAGTAATTTTCACCTAATCTTTAATAATGTTTTTTCCTTCTTTTAGTTCCAGGAATGCGTGGTTAAACAATCTTTTGGGTATTTCGTGAACACTTTGTCATTTAACAGTTGATGCCGCTGCCGCGCGAAGTCGTGGTCGATGCGCACGTATGCTGCAAATCTATTGATGAATTCAGCTGAATGTGTGTTGACGGCGCAATTAAACTATTGATACTGACATGGTCGTTAGTCATCTATTACGTCAAAGCTTGTATTGTTTGCGTAAATCTAGTCTAAATCTAATTTGCAATTGAATCTACAGTGCTAGTAACTTAAGGACATAGGTAAGATTTCGTATGAGCAGAAAACAATTTTTATAGATATCCGACAGTTACTTGACTGAAACCAGTGAGTGGTTACCATGCTTACTCAGCACAGTACAAGTCAAGTCGGAGAGGCAGAAATTTTTTTTAAAGAAAAAGGAACCTACTTTACTTAGCCAGACATAATTTACTTGTGAGACTGATCGCCGAACATAAAATACAGTCCCGTTATGAGAGCCATTGTGGTTACTGCTGATGATTTCTACCATGCTCCGATCCTTACAAAAGCGAATGCACGAGCTACTATAAAAAACTACTCAAATCACTATCAATATTATAATATTTGAAGATATCACTCGATTTAGCCAGGATCCCATTATTAGATTCTGAACTGATGAAAATGGGACCAACAATCTTTCATACAAAAAAAATAATTTGCCATACTGGTCTAGCCGTGTTTGAATAAAGAGTGATAATACATAAAAAAAAACAAAAGGATGAATTGAGAACTTCCTGTTTCGAAATTCTGAAAACGGTTTTAATAGCAGAGCTTGAAATTGAAAAAAATGTGCGCCTCGAGAAAAAGTTGTGAATTTTTGACCATGGATAGAGTGCCCCACGATGAATATTTTTTAGTATTGGAGGTCCGTAACATTTTTGGACCTTCACGTCAAAATCAGGGGTCCCGTGTTTTTACTCTCTGGTGAAGGCTAATAGGGGTTGTGTGGTATAGTTTCCTTATATAACAGACATGCAGAATTAATTTTTGATTTAAAAAGTATAAATCCATATTTAAAAAAAAGTTATGCGGAGAGGAAAAACACTCAAAAAAATATTATTTTCTAGAACGTTATATAACAAATAAATATAATTTATTTTTAAGTAAAAAAATATCATACGGAAGCATATTTAATGCTGTTTTTAACTATATACAATGTTAAAGCTTTTATCATACAAAAACTACGCGGGAAAAAAACATTCGCGTCGTGGTGTATATGTTTTCTCCGTAGTAAGTATACTCGTAGAAAATCAATGTGAAACGGTAGTATAGTATAGAACAACAATAGCTTCCATAATGTAACCAGATCTTGGCACAGTTTAGATTAATTACCTACCTACTCGTACGCTTTGTCACTTTGAAACTTAAGAACACTGACAATCAACTTGTCTGACTTTCAAGAATGTAGACTAGGTCTTCATTACGGGAAACAATAAGTCATCAAGTACACGTTATAAATGCGTCATAATTATTTTACGAGTATACTGGTATAACATCATTGTGCCGCTGTGTGTTGATTTTGTTGGTCAAAATTAATTGGTTTCGTTTTTAGAATAAACGCAACTAATTATTGTTTCAATGAAGTGCAGAAGAAAAGCAGAAACGTTTTAAGTGTTCTTTCAATCAGATTAAACGGTTTGATATCCTCTATGAACATAATTGAGTTTGTGCGGAAAGTAAAGGGTAATTTTAACTATAAAAAACTTTCGTGAGATTCTAACATATTAAAAATATTTATAGCGGGTTACTCACGTTATTTAAGTTGATTTTAGCTCGACATGTTTCGATCAATTAACGATGATCATTCTCACGAGCGGCCTTCCGCGACGGCAGCGCGCCAGCTACTACGCGCCTGCGCGCGGTGTGCCCTGCTGCTGGCGGCGGGAGGCGGCGGCGGCGGTATTGTGACAGATCTACCCTCATTCACTTTTTCATTTTTGTCCGTTTCATTACTCGAAGACGGCTGGACCGATTTGGAAAATTCATTTTTTGTTTGAAAGAGTATACTTCACAGTTTGTCCCATTGTAACCAGGTCAGGATCTGATGATGGGATCCTGGAGAAATCGAGGGAACTCTTCAACTATTATAGGCACACAACTATAGTGATTAGAGTATTTTTTACAGCAGCTCGAGAAGCGAAGTGAAGTCGGTTCTTTTTTGTTAAAAATGATTAATGTATTGTTTATGTATTTTAAAATTAGAATACGGCACCTATTCTCACGCTTCAGCATGATTAGAGAAATTATAGGTGATAGTTGAGAACTTTCTAATAGACAATAATGAAACTAAATTAAGACTTACGAATATTAATATGGGACGAAGGTTAACTAAATTAGATACTCGTGTCAAGTGAATAAGTTATAATATGGTTGTCTAACAATATTAACGAAGGGATCTATGCTTTGATCTCTGATGTCACTTTGGTTATTTAGATTTGCTCTATTATTCAATAATTTTAGCTGTATACTTAATTAATTAATGAGAGCAACTAGACAATACATTTTTAAATTTCGTATTACTACTACTTGTGTTTCATGAATTAGTAGTGATTTATGTACCGACAACCAATTTGATTCCTATGTCACTATATGATGTCATAATGTCAGCTATTGTCTAGCTATTATAACAAGATTTTATAGTGGCCTAGGATTGAGTGATCGTACCTTTTATCGCGTTCTCAGGTCTTTTAAATAAATAAATATTATAGGGCAATCTTACACAAATCAACCTAGTCCCACAGTAAGCTCAATAAGGCTTGTGTTGTGGGTACTAGGCGACGATATATATAATAGATATATATGTATATATAAATACTTAAATACATAGAAAACATCCATAACTCAGGAACAAATATCTGTGATGAACACACAAATAAATGCCCTGCATTCGAACCCGGGACCTCCTGCTTCATAGGCAGGGTCACTACCGACTAGGCTAGGAGGTCTTTGAACTATAAAAAGACTACAGAATTGAGATTGAAGCTAGCCCTGGCTTGTCACAGACCGGACGCTCGCTCGTCCCACGCCGCTACACTTTTTGTTGAGCTATTTGCTACTGATGTTTACGAGCGTTTTCGTAAAGGTCAAAAAGATCGTTAGGCCAACAGTTCTGTCTAAAATGTCTAAATCTTATTTTTTTACCGATAGTGGTGTGAATAAAAATATAAACTTGCATATCCATTTACACCACATATCCATTTTTAGGGTTCCGTAGTCAACTAGGAACCCTTATAGTTTCGCCATGTCTGCCCGTCCGTCCGTCCGTTCGCGGATAATCTCAGTGACCGTTAGCACTAGAAAGCTGAAATTTGGTACTAATATGTATATCAATCACGCCGACAAAGTGGTTTTTTCATTGCAACCCTAACGTGTGATATATTGTTGGATAGGTATTTAAAAATAAACAGGGGTTTAGTAAAATCATTTTTTGATAATGTAAATATTTTCGGAAATAATCGCTCCAGAAGTAAAAAAAAATGTGTCCTCCCCCCTCTAACTTTTGAACCATAAGTTTTAAAAATATGAAAAAAAATCTCAAAAGTAGAACTTTATAAAAACATTCTAGGAAAATTATTTTGAACTTGATAGGTTGAATAGTTTTTGGAAAAAAAATTACAAAATAATTTCTGAATTAAGTTTGTAATTTAACCGTATAAGCAGGTGTTTATTGTACCTGTAATTTCTACAAAATCACAATGAAATGACGTGCTTTCAAAAACTCTTAAGTGGGGACACTTACTGTGACGGACGGAAAACTACGGAACCCTACACTGAGCGTGGCCCGACACGCTCTTGGCCGGTTTTTTATAATACTTATATTAGTTATATTACATACATTATTATGTTTAATTTGAAGAAACTAATGTACGCTACTGAAATTTAAAAAATACCTTTTGATAACAATCGCAGACGATTATAATAAATGTAGCAATTATTGACTTAAATTATGTCATGGAAAAAGTATTCAAAGGAAAAAGTGACCATGGCCCCCAGTGCCCAGGGCTGGAATTGAACAACGAAATTTATATAGGCGTGCGTGACATAAAAAAAAAACAAATCATAATAGTCAATCTTTAGTTGTGTCAATTATTAATTTATAATAGGTATGTAGTCTACCTCTCTGCCATCATCCGGGTACAAAGCCTTTGTCCACACTTAAATACCTACCTAGGGACATTATAAATATCATTTAAGATCTGTTTCATTACTCGGAGAGCATAATTAAATCAGGAAGAGCTAGAGAACCTTCATTAACGCGAAACTTGGAGCTGTATTATTTACATTTAGGTACCATTTTGGACAATGGTAAAAGAAAACGAACCTAATTTAGTTATGTAAAATTAAAGTACTTTGTGCTTGAAACGTTGGAATATCGTGTTGAAACTAGGGGCAGTATTCTGCTTTTAAAACAGGTTTAGACACGATGCAACCTCAAAACAACTCCAATGCATTAACTACGCAATACAGCTAACGCCTTCACGTCTGAAATATTTCATCGTTAAAATATTCCGATGTAGGTATTTAACTTCCATATTGATTCTTTATTTGTTGTGTGTTGGAGTGTGTGTGGGGGATGTTTTAGTGTGTTTTTAATCTATTGTTCAAGTATTTTAAAATTAAAATACGGCACTAGGGGCCGTATTATAACTTTAAAACACGTTTAGACACGACCCAACTTCAATACAACTCCAATGCATTAACCACGCAACTTAAACGTCTGAATCAGAAATATCAGAATTGGCTTGAAAAGTATTCCCATGCAACTCCAATACAACTTCAATATTGGTTGAATATTTATTCTGTGTTAGAATTACATTTGAGAAATATTGTATTTTTAATGTATTGTTTATGTATTTTAAAATTAGAATACAGCTCTAGAATAGACACAGCTTATCGAGACTTTTGCTAAATAATGCGCAGATTTCGGATTGTATTTTTTTTTTGCAGTGACAGTTGTAGGTATTTATTTCAATGTTCAGTACGCTATTTTTAAATCATTACGTATTCATTTCTGTTTTACTTCTATATTGAGCATTGTAAGGGCCAAGATACTGTGTCAAAGTATCGGGAATTCCAAAAAAACAATGGCGAATACCCTGTTTCTAATAGAAGTTACACTACTAGTTAAGTTAGGAGTTCACTTGATGGTTTGAATGAGATACTACGTAGGTACTGTAGCTCGGCTGCTCCAAAGTGAAAACAAATATGTCGTTTTTTTCGAAAAAAATTTTTTTGGTTTTTCTTATTCTTGGACCTAAGCCGCATATTTTCATATTTTGCTGTATAACTTTATTCATAACTTTACTAGTGTCAACTTTATAAAATAACTTGTGTCAAATCTAGAATACACTTGATATTTTTTTGTCCCTATCCGTCATTTTGACATTTGTGATACCAAAAACACAGCTTTGCTCATTGAGTAACAGGAGATGACATCTCTAAGAAATTCGTGTCCTAAAAGTTGTAGTGAAAATCAATACAAGTCTATACTACTCTTTGATTCTATCATAGCTCTCAACCGCCAAACATGGCGCACAAAATTTGTTCTAGATGTCACATCTAGTAGAATACATAATAAATCAATGGCTTTGCTTAGTGTTATGAATAGCCTTCTAAATAAATAGATGGATTACTTGAAGTATATGCTACCAATAACAGTTTTCAGTGAAACACAATGATTTAATAGCGCACTCTAAACCGGTTTGGAACGTGTCGGAAATGGTTATGGGCAGTAAACCGCTCGAGCACGCTATCCGACCATCTTACAATTCTTACAATTTGTTGGCGGAGATGAATCTTTATTATGTGGTCCTGGAGCTCGAATATCAAGCAGAGACCGCGTGAATAATGCCATGATTCATTGGAAGGTTATAATGAATACTTAGAAAACGATGGTTATTGAAATCACATAGGGGTTATGTTGTAAGTTACTGTAACGTTACAACACAATGGGTACTTGTGTATTCTACAATTGTCAAACAGCGCCATCTTGTAAGGTTTCGTGTAACTATGTTGTTTATGTATTTTTTTAGTATATTTTTATTTCAGCTCTATAAAGTTTTGTATTGTTGGGTAATTAAAACTATATGTTTAATTCAGTAGCATGTTAGTTACTGGCAACACGCAGTTCTACGCATAAGAATATTCTAAATTTGAAAAGGGAGGAACAAATGAATTCTGGAAGAGATAAAAGAAGGCGCACGTCATTTCCACGGAAATTTGATATAGAAAATTGAGATTATTTTGAAGAAAGCCATTAAAATTGGTATTTCATCTCGTGCTATATTTTCGATGTCGTTCCGGCTATATTTAGATTTTTTGGTAAGTATTTCTATCTGTTGTAGATTGGTTTTCACGGTCAGCCGGCTTAACCTAAATTTGTGCGAGACTATTTAAGTTAGTATTTGTTTTTTCTAGTTATAGAAAAGCTAAGGGAAAGGAATGGTGTTCTCTTTTACGAAGTTGCTGCGAAAGGAATAACGGATCCTTGAACGAGGAAGAGAGATGTGGAAGACGGGGAGATCTTCTAAATAAATAGAGATTAGGACGCCTTCAAAGGCCATTGCAACGAGTCCCAAATGTTGTTGACCGCTGCAGATTTTTCTGTGAGTGTTATAGTTTGTTCCACTCTTAAGTAGCTTTATTAGCACACTGATTTCAACTTTCACGGTTTTTACACTTATCCATTTGTAATAACGGGAGTTAACCGCGTATATTTTTTATTTTATTTTTAAAATTACCTTCGACGTTTCGAGGACGACACTGTCCCCGTGGCCCCGAAGAAAGACTCGAAGAAAAAGTTATTACAAATAGATATAGCTTTATCAGCAGTTGTGCACGATGCTTGATATCATGGTCTTTCTTCTATATTTCTGGAATGCAGAGGAATAATTGAATACAATTGCAGACAATAGTCTGCGGCGGCAAATATGCATTGGCCCTTACCTTAGGTTACTTTTAGGTTGCATAATTTTAAAATCTTCCAAGTGTTACTTAGATCTGATGGACAGTGTTGCTTGCCAAGTTTAGTGTAAATTTGTATCTTTCCATCAAATAATAATAAATATAAGATTTATTTCAACAACTAGTTCGTTGGTGGTTTAACCTATAGCGTAAAGTACAAATATTAACGAACCGCTAGCTTTACTGTTTAACAGACTGAGTTAAAAGTAAGTTGTATTCTAGGATGAGTAGGAGTTAAGAATAAATCAAATACCTATCAAGTGGACTCTTGTGTTTTCTTTTCTTTATTCACATTCCTAGGTATTATGTATCCAGCCGGGTATAACTATTTCTAGGATAAAACTAGGATTTTGATCGCATAAGTAGACAAGAGGTACATAATAAGAGGTCATATAAGTAGATAAGAGGTTACACAATCTATAGGAGTAGTATTCAGCAGCGGGCCTGCGAATGTCGAAGATCAAAATTTCGTTATCCCCCTCTTGATTGTACTTGCTAATATGAGGGAAAGAGATACAGATAACGAAATTCAGATTTTTGATGTTTGCGGTAAGCCTTCAGATTTTAAACTTTCAATGTTTTGGTAGTAGGTATCTGGTTTTTAGACGTTTTGTCATTGTACAAGTACCCCGCCCGTTGTGTTATTTGGCATTTTGTTCCCGAGATCCATTGCAAGATTGCAAGTCGTCAATCATATATATAAAAAGGAAACAAAACAATAAAATTGTTTTAAAGGGTATTTTAATTTATAATTAGCATTTTTTACTTAGGTATGCGTTTAACTTTATAACTGTAGCGTTAATACACCGTAGTAGCGACGCGGTTGTGTGCTACGAGGTGCTACGGTCCATCACCACCCTACGCATTGAATTGCTACGAGTACGAATCGCGTAGCAAACGCTAAAATATGAAGGCGTCAAGCACGAGACAACGTTTAACTTACATTCATTGTCAGAATCAAATTAATTACAAATCCATACCTTCTCTTCCTCCAAGCGTTTGTCCCGGGTTGAGGTCCGCTTGGCAACCTAATCCCATGAATTGGCGAAGGCACTAGTTTTTACGAAAGCGACTGCCATCTGACCTTCCAACCCAGAGGGGAAACTAGGCCTTATCGGGATTAGGTCCGGTTTTCTTACGATGTTTTTCTTCACCGAAAAGCGACTGGTAAATATCAAATGATATTCCGTAAATAAGTTCCGAAAAACTTAGTGGTACGAGCCCGGGTTTGAACCCGAGACCTCCGGGTTGAAAGTCGGACGTCTTACCGCCAGGCTACCAGCGCTCTAAAATAAATAAAAATCCATACCGATCCAGGTTTTTAAAGTTTAAATACAGCTTTTCTATAATAATGATGTTCCTATTCCATACAAGTTTTGTTTACGAACCAATAATCACGGACAGTCCCTGATTCATTGATTTATACGAAAAGGGAGATATGGTACCAGGCGCTCGATTGTGTGCCTTCAAATATAAGTTCCGGCACCTATATTGAATTAGTCGTGTGGCAGAGTCACTCAGTCAAACTTTGTGCAATGCGCAAAATATGGAGGTCTCCCTTGCATACCCGTGTTAACTATAGGTTTATCTCTTTTGCCCATGATGCACATACATTATAGCGGTGCGTAGCATTTTAAAAGTGTGTAGGTGCAGGACCACATTTCAGTTTTGTTTAATATGAACGTCACTCATCTTGCTTTTTGTTTATGTCGATGCCCTTATTAGAATAAATAAATTGTTGGATTGCTTGTGCTACAAATAAGAAATAAAATTTAACGGACAATTTAGAGAAATGTTTAAAAGTTAAAAAGGCAATACCAACTAAATTAGTGCTGGTGTCGGATTCTAATTTTAAAATACAATAACAATACAATAAAAACACAACCTATCTCAAACATAAAGTAAAGGGTCGGCAACGTGCATGTGACTCCTGTGGAGTTACAGGCGTCCATAGGTCACGGTAGCTGCTTACCATCAGGCAGGCCGTATGCTTGTTTGCCACCGTCGTAGTATAAAAAAAAAAAAAAACAACACACAACAACAAACAGTCAACCAATATTGAAGTTGTATTGGAGTTGCGTTGGAATATTTCTCAAGCTAATTCTGATATTTCTGATTCAGATGTTTATGCCGTAGCGTTGTTAATGCATTGGAGTTGTATTGAAGTTGGATCGTGTCTATACCTATTTTAAAGTTAGAATACGGCCCCTAGAATGTTGAGGCCAATAATGATGATGCAATTACGAGTATGTGTTACGCTAAATAAAGTCAATATTTAATTAAAAAAGAGAAATTAACTTATTTTGCCGTAATGCATTAGCGCCGGCAATGATAAATTGTCGTTTAATTTCGCCAAGTGTCACCGACCTATACAAAGTGACGGAAATTAATATTTCCAATTACGCAACCACGCCCTTCGAGTCCTCGTCCCCCGGACGGGAAAGGAAAGATAATCTCGGATCAATCTTTAATTTTATAAGTATCTTATGTTATTATCTTTGATTTTATTAATGACTTGATTCTGTTGGCTACTTTGTTCATGTAGATGTCTTTAAATGAATAAACTTCGTTTTGATAAAGTAAGAATGTATCATGGCTATAGTATCCGGATAGCCTTGTTACATTATGGGACAAATTCGATTTATATTCACAAAACCTATAGATTCTATCTCGAGTAAGTGACTAGTAAAATTTATTGCGACGGACTTCGTAGCATTTTGATTTTTCGGTGGTCTTGCTTACACTGGTCTAATTTTAAGAGGCTGACAACACCCGATGATCTTCAAATTAACTTTACTTAAACAGCTTTTTAGCTATAACCACTTGTTTTGGGAAAGTAAAAAAAATATATTATTATTCATTATATTTGGAAGAACTTTGTCAATTCCGATACACGATTGGACGAAATTACCTCGATAGAAAATAATTCCAAAGCTACATATTAAAAGGAGATCGTCAATTTTTGTTAGGCGATTTGCCCCAGATTATAAAGGTGCGTATAATTATGAAATAGATATCAAAACATTCGCTTTAATTTTTAGATCAGGGTGGTCATAAAATAATCATGAAATGTAACGGGAAAATTGAGAAATCGGGATGAAAAAACATGAATGTGAGAAGGACAATATTTTAAAGCGTACATGTTTATGATTTAAAGTAAAGCACAAAATAAATACCGGTTGTTTTAAAAATTTTCTACAAAATCTGACATGATAATGAAACGGAAATCATAATAAAATATAAAAAAGTCATAATTTGATCCTGCCGCTGATTTCTTGTATTTGGGTAAACAAGGATAATGGCTGTCAAACCATCATTGCTACTATTAACTAAACAACCATAGCACTTATTACAAAGAGATAAGGTTTAGCATTGTTAGTGCGCTACTACTAGTATCCATGAAGTTATAATTTTAAACCGGAGTACACTCTTGGGCCAAAAAGCGAGGCCTAAAGAGAGAGTAATTTAGGGAGCCGCGTCCCGCTTCGACTTTTAATGCCAGCATGACAACAAGTCATAATGTCAATGTGTGTCAATTTTGTAACGAGTTCGAGTGAAATACCGCCCCCCATATTATGCCCTCTATCGGACCGTTTTTTCTAGTCACCTATGAACGACTGTTTTACACGGTACTAAGGTTCATCAGATGAACCTTATAATCTGTGGTTAGGGAAAAAGTGCAACAATTACATCCACTTTTTATAAATCCATGGTAGTATCAGACATTACTTAATAGAAAAATAGTCAAAACGAGACGCATCCCCCTATACCATCAACTCCTTCGGTCCCACCTTGTGGCCGAAGAGCACACTCCAGTTTCAAATTATAACTTCATGCAGCAGACATGGATGACGGCTACGTCATACATTA
This sequence comes from Pammene aurita, assembly GCA_947086415.1. Taxonomy (NCBI): domain Eukaryota; kingdom Metazoa; phylum Arthropoda; class Insecta; order Lepidoptera; family Tortricidae; genus Pammene; species Pammene aurita. Next base: position 15,615,618 of record OX352305.1, on the reverse strand, counting down.
ATAGTGTCAAACTATTATCATAAACAAGATAAGCAAAATAAACGTAACTTCTTACTGAAAATGTCCGTTTCGTCTGGGCCCAGTAGAAGTTAACCTTATGTCAATGCTGTAAAGACGTTAACAACTTATTTAGCACTATTTGGATCGCGGAAGGATCAACGAAATTACTTTTTATTTTGCATTTCTAATTCCCGTATTATTTTCATGCAATATTTTGTCTAGTTTCGTAACAAAATGGTATTTGCTTAAAATTTAAGAACAAACCTTATACGAGACCATTATCGAAAAGTGGGCCCGGAATTGACGATCTCCTTTTCTTTACACAGTTGCATGTCTTTAGTTTCTTGACTTATATTATACGTCTGTCATTAAGTACAAAATTTCACCATACTAATACCAAAAACTTCATTATTTTATATTTCTCAATTAATGCGTAGTTTTTTAAATTAATCATCTTGCAACATTTGCAATGAGCTCCCATACTAATCGTAACACAGTGTTTCTCTTTCACTCGCGCTGAAAAAGATAGGGATGGAATTTAGCTGTTGTCAACCCCTTAACGTAGCTCTTTGTCGGTCCTTTGTGACCAGCAATTCCCTCAGGACGGGCTGTCTACGACAAAAGTCGGTCTGCGCGACACTTTTTTCTGTGTCGCTTTTAGTGCGCTGATTGTGTTTCTAGTTATTATGGTACCTGTCTACTTCACTGCTTAAGCAATATTAACAACTGCTATTAAAGAGCTGTGATTTAATTTTCCAGTAAAGAGGTCTAACCTCGCCGCGATATGGCGTCAACACGATGGTGACGTCACAGCCCCCCACTCCCAACTTGACGTTTAATTTCACGCACATTTTCAATTAACATTAACACATTACCTTATAGTTAATAACTAATATGTTTTTGTAAGCAAATTATATTCTTTAGTATTTTATGATTGTAAATAAACAAAGTTATTTATTTCCTCAAATAATTTCAAATATTTCGTAAAACGGAAAACCCGGCGACTTGATCGCCGGTTGAATGCGCATTCAATTGATCACACTACCATTTTGGCAGCTGACCTCTCACTCTAACTATAGTCCCATCTCGTTCTAATCGTTTGACTAGTCGCTTACATCTGTAGACCGCATAAAAGCGACAATAATAATGATTATCTGGTAATCATACCCTATGGTTAATCAAATTGGAATCATATGGTTTATAGTGCGTGAAACAGTATTAGTGTCAACGAGGATTTGTGATTATCGGCTGACGGTGTGACAGTTGCCTTAAGCCTTCAAGGCTTTGTTAATAAGGCCCGGGGGGCTTATAATACGTAATATTGGGTGTATGTAGCTATGGGATTATCCAAATACACACATGACAGATTATCTCAATGTTAATCTTTTACAATCCTCCTTTCCATCAACAGGATAAAGGGATATGGAATACAGATTTCATAGCAGTATAACAGATTCGACACTTTGAAATAAACAGTGTCTGTGGATTAGTCCATAACAAAATGATACATAACATAAATACTCTTTATTTCATCATTCATCAATCATTCATCAATTTCATCAATTTTGTAAGCTTAAGTATTTTTAATTTTATTTGTTTTTATTTAGTTTAAGTTAGTTCTTAGTCAATTAAATAGATTAACTATATCGGGGGTCCTACCGCGAAGTTCGAAAACCGAAAATTCCTTGACTCTGTCTCTATCGCTCTTGCATATTCGAAAGAGACTGATGCATATAGGGCATTCGATGAACGAAGTGGTTCGCGGTTATAGGCCTGGGGGCCAATTCTCGGGCCGCTCGAGATTATCTCTATAAGATATATCTCGAAAAAAAAAGGCGGATGTCGAACGAAAACGAATTTGCGTATTCTCGAAATCTCACACTCGAGATATGTCTACTCCCAGCATTCGAGATGCAACGAGTGGTCGTAGCGATCGAGATGGTGTTATCACTGATTTTTTGACATTTGATCTTACCTTACGCCACCCCTTCCACTCCCTCTTGGAGCCGGGTATGTTATTTAGCTTCTCAGCAATAACACCCCACCGTCATTCACCATCTTTTTTAGAAAAGGCAGCAGAAAATATGCCCCGCCGCAGTTCCTCATCGGCTTTCACTAGCGTGATAAGACGCACTTTTATAGCTGCAGAGGGATATATCCTTTTTTTTTTGCCACTTCCATATTATTTTCACAAACTTATAAATAATAACTCAGTAATAAGAAGATACAAACTACGTTTTCGTTTGGCAAGCCAAGCTGTCAAATCAAAAAAGGCGCGATTTTGCGTTCCATTTCTCGTAGGTGTATTAGCGAGCAAACACTTAAATATTTTTGATGTCATTGATGCACTTGAATGTTCAATGATAGTTTTGATGTGAACACACCATAACAAGAAATATTTAATTTAATAGAATGCCAAATTTAATAAAATAACACTTGATTGAAAACGAACACAATCGAGAAAAACGCAACGCGTATTGTAATAGACATTGAGATCGCCATTCGACATTAATGTTTATTGTGCCATTTGTGCCCCAGAATACGAAATATTTTGGTGAGATTTTTCAATATACATTACGTCCTTCGAGATCATCTCGAAGAGTGATACTCTCGAACGGCCCGAGAATTGGCCTCCTGGTCTGAAAATATGTAAAGAATGTAATTTAAATTGGCTGTAAATAATCTATATCAGTTAATGTTATTACCTTTTTGAACTGATTAATATTAAAAAGCAAGAATAGAATGGCAGATAAGAAGATATGTATCTTACTGTCTGTGTACGCTATTAGTCCCGTTTTTATTTCAATAATGAACGGTCGGGTCTGGTTCGAGGAGTCGGATCGTCTTTCTCGTGTAACTGTCTGTCCCGACTGTCGGTTTGTTTGGTCTATTGTTTCGTAGTGCCTAATTTTTAATAAACAGTTCATCGTTTCAGAAGGGTATGTCAGTCAGCCAGACGGTCACACTATGTCTCGTCGGCACAGGGTTGAGAGCCCCGACAAATAATGACTATTAATCGCGCTGATTTTTTGTACAAAATGGAAAAAAAAACCCATTGTTCTAAAATTATTCCTAATTGTTAATTAATTTGAGAAATGAATAATTAAAAAACATGGCGTATCTGCTTTAAGGATATATTATGTCATCTGTGGCAAGACGAATCTAGATCTAAGAGCTACTTATTAGTATATGAGCTGCTTATACTTATTAAGGTAATAATCAGCTTATTTAGCAAGTTTCCACTCTAAGTTAATTATCATAGTATTATCGAAATATCTTCCTAATTTGAATTAAGGGATGCTTCCTTCAGATAAGTTTAATTTTCACAGCGGCCAGAAAAAAAATACAACTATGTTTTTGAGCTTTTTATTATTTCTAAATAAACCAAAACTAGCTTGAAGGAGGTGGACTCATCGTCGTAGGTAGGCACAATTTGGTGACAGGTGGCTTTGGGAGCCAGGTGGCCAAATCTGGCACCTAGATTGCTGAGTTTAATCTCATTGAGTTCTAAGCGGATAAAATTGCGAAATCGGGGTCAAAAGCTGAAGATAGACTTACGACAAATACAGAAAATCTTAATGAATGCCCGTGAAAATCTTACCCTTTTTCTGGGAAGGTGTAAGCTCTCATAAAGCCCACTTTGTGTCCCGAAAGACCGCATTTGATCCCGGTTTCACTTCATTAAGGCACATCGGGGACAACGGCGACCATAGCTGAATGCATGATGAGTATAATGACATAAAACCGTAGGTTACCTTACATGGACTCCGCATTAATACGAAAACTAATTAGCACGTAGCAGCTTATTTACTTACTATATTTTACGCGGTAAGCTATTGGTACTATTTGACTGCATCCTACACCATTTGGGAGTAAAACTACCCGCAAGTCTTTTTTATTATTTTGTGTAACACGCGCGAGGGCTGTTACCGTAAACGCTACTGAACTAGGCGGGCACGCTCTCGTTCTGGTTGCACAATACCCAAAAATTAGTGGACAAAAAGTTGACCACTAAAGGTTTGTTTTTTTATAGCTTTATTTTTATCTAGTAAAAATAAATCTAGTAATTTACTTATCATAGCCCTTGACTACAGCGAATGCTATAGTGGCTGGTCCTCCTTGTCCCTCCGCAGCTTCCCCAGATGCCTTGAGTTTCATTCTAAGTATTCATCTAGTGCGTATATGATCTGTGTATAAAACGAAAGTTTTACGACGGGTTTCCATTAAACTTGGGCATAAATTCGCTGCGGACATCGTGCAAATGTGCCTGTCGTAGTGCCACTGACACTTGGTGTCTTTAACATGGAGCTGAACACGAGGGATGTTAATTACTAACCTCTTTGTTCTCGTCATGGTGCTGCCATCTAGTGAAAATCCTGATCGCAGAAAACCCTCATTCTTTAAAAATTTGAATGAGAAAAAAGAACTATCGATCTACGGATATTTTAATATTTATAAGACCTTCCGGACTAAGTTTTCAAAACTGCACTAAATACCCTTAAGATTTAGAGCAGGTACTCGTACGAGTCGTACGCTCTCGCAACGTTAGGGATCGCACGTCCCATTTATATTGTTTTATGGTTCCATTCTATTTCATAGCTTTTACAATGGCCGCTCCAAAATGCAAACTTGGTTGAAGTAACATTGTGGTAATTATTGCTATAATCTTTTTATAATCCGTAATTTTTGTTTAAAGTGGTTATAAATTTAAATATTTTATAAAGTCAAGGAATTGCAATTATGCTACAAAAGTGGAGAAGAAACACTTGACAACTTATTGCTACTTTTTACCTATTTACATGTAAGCCAAATTTTATGAACTTTCGGACCGAAACATTTATCAAATCAATAAGCCGAGCCCATTACTCGTAAACACTTATTTTAAGTATTATTTACTCTTATTTAATATATGTTTGCAGTTATAAATCAATAAACATAAACATAATAACACTCGTATTTCAGACTATAGCCAACCAGATTATCGTAGAAAGTTTTGCACTTGGACGAAAAAAATTAAAGGACGGAGCATGGCTGTACAACAAACTGTGACGCAAGATGGCGGCTGGTTTGAATGTGTGTGTCCAGACGAGTGTTGCCATGTAATACAAATTTTCCCGATTAAGAATACAGTATTTTTGAATTTAAAAAAAATAGATTATTAATATATATGTTTAAATAGAATTAATAAGCACCTGTTTTAATAAATTTGATAAAATATATTTCTGAAGAGGCGGATAAAAGAAAAAATAATGATGTAAAAAATCTAAATTTATAAATTAATAAAAGGACACGACTTGAGTGTGTCCTGCCTCTCTTCTCGACCCAATATTATTATTTTAAGCATTTATCATACCTTTTTAATATGGCCAAGGTGAACCCAACTAAAAGCGTATTATTATAAACTTACCTTATCTCAAACCGTTTCACACTAGAGAACCAAAATTCAGTCAAGTTGAGCTTCGTCGTCAGCCTTGTTGGCAACCATCTAGCAGACGCTAAAGCGTTATGAGCTTGTGTTGTGAGTCTTGGCCGCTAATTTTACATGGCTTGATTTTGGTAAGATTAGGTGCAACACACACTTAGCGGGATTCAGTTCAGCCAGGTCTATGAGTTCTGGCTTTTTTTATATGGGGCCCACTGATAATTTTCCATCGTGCAAAACCTACTTACGACAGCCTTCTAGCCACAGTCGTGGACAGTGGGCTTTCTGGCATAATTATAAGATGTTATTAATTTAGTAGAAATAAAATGTACTAATATAATATGGAAACTTTCGAAATTAATGATCATTAAATTGAATTGAATTTATATCAGGCACGTGGGGTACAAGGGCAAGTAAACATATATTATTTGTATGTTGTCTATAACACTGTCATTCCTAAACTACAAAACCGATTTCGATAAGAAGGTGGCATTTGTCGCTCGACACGATTGATCTGAATTCATCAATTCATAGACAATTGTCTATGGTTTCCATAAAAAAAATCGGTTACAATCTTACAATAGACAAATTTTCGCAACCATAGACAATCGCCTCTGAATATGAATGATGACTATCGCGTACGAATTTCCGCTAGAGGCGTTAGTGTAGACGGAGGTCTTCGAACCGTTAAATTCCATAGTAATTCAATGGAATTCACAAAATTATTTTTAATTTGAACAAGGTTGTGAAAATTTTGTAATACCTGATATTAATTATGGCAAATATGAGTTACGAATCATTGAATGTGAATCCTTTAAAAGCGTAGCTCAGAAAATTCTCTTTTTTTTCGAAAAATATGGAACTACGCAATGCTGCGACGTGGTAAATTTTATTACAGTAAAGTTCAGTGTATTAGATATTATTTAAACGTATATTTTGTTTTCACGAACGCGATAGATAAAAAATACAGCTGTATATAAGGACCGCATCAAAATTGGTTCAGCCAAACGCGAGATAATCGTGAACAAACATATATACATACACATAAACTGAGAACCTCCTTTTTTTGAAGTCGGTTAAAAATGCTCCTAGATCGATCAACACAACCGGTTTGACAGCTAACCTCTCATTCTAACTATAGTTCAATTTCGTTCTAATCGCTTGACCAGTCGCTTATTAAAGCGACTAGTCAACCGATCAGAGTGAGAGGGAGCGATAGTTAGAATGAGACAAAAGTTGGACAGATCACTCATTGTGGCATAATTTTGCGCATTCAACCTACGACTTGATAAAATATGAGCTTTATGTTTTACGCAATTTTTGTAATTATTTTAAGAAATATATAGTTTAGTTTATTAACTAATTTTATTCAAAAAATACTAAGGAATATAATTTGCTTTCAAAAACTTATAATTTATGAACTATTAGGTAATATGTTAATATTAGTTGAAAATGTGCGTGAAATAAAACATCAAGTTGTGTTTGGTTTATATCGTGTTGACACCATATCGCGGCGATCATAGACCCCTTTACATTCGGGAAGTTTCCCTATTCAACCACCTGGCAACACCGCTACCATGAAGTTAATAGTTTATGAAATTACTGATATTTAATGTGATTACGCAATTAATTGTTTACTTAACGGTGAAAAGTTATCCATCCGTTTTTTTCTTTCGACCGGTGGCATTTCTGCAGCATTTGACAACGCACGACGGCATATTTTAATTATTTTTTAACTGCTCTTGACTGCATAGACGTTTGGACACGAATGGCGGGGGAGCGGCTCATTATTGCTGTGCGTATGTGTGTGTAGTGCTTAACGACGAGGACACTGGCTCTTTATGGAATCACAAAATTTTGCTAGCCGCACTCTATCTGGGACTTATATAATCTATGGTTTTGCATAACTCATTTAGAAGCTATGAAGCTACAGGCATCCTTGTTACTTCGAGAAACAGGCTTAGTAGCTTTCATTATGTAATGATAAACTATTAAAATAACTTGAACAGTGGACAGGCCACACACAAAGATTCTGGTTGTGTCCATAGATTATATAAGTCCCAGATAGAGTGCGGCTAGCAAAATTTAGTGATTCCATAAAGAGCCAGTGTCCTCGTCGTTACGCACTACACACACATACGCACAGCAATAATGAGCCGCTCCCCCGCCATTCGTGTCCAAACGTCTATGCAGTCAAGAGCAGTTAAAAAATAATTAAAATATGCCGTCGTGCGTTGTCAAATGCTGCAGAAATGCCACCGGTCGAAAAAAAAAAAAGGATGGGATAACTTTTCACCGTTAAGTAAACAATTAATTGCGTAATCACATTAAATATCAGTAATTTCATAAACTATTAACTTCATGGTAGCGGTGTTGCCAGGTGGTTGAATAGGGAAACTTCCCGAATGTAAAGGGGTCTATGATCGCCGCGATATGGTGTCAACACGATATAAACCAAACACAACTTGATGTTTTATTTCACGCACATTTTCAACTAATATTAACATATTACCTAATAGTTCATAAATTATAAGTTTTTGAAAGCAAATTATATTCCTTAGTATTTTTTGAATAAAATTAGTTAATAAACTAAACTATATATTTCTTAAAATAATTACAAAAATTGCGTAAAACATAAAGCTCATATATTATCAAGTCGTAGGTTGAATGCACAAAATTATGCCACAATGAGTGATCTGTCCAACTTTTGTCTCATTCTAACTATCGCTTCCTCTCACTCTGATCGGTTGACTAGTCGCTTTAGTAAGCGACTGGTCAAGCGATTAGAACGAAATTGAACTATAGTTAGAATGAGAGGTTAGCTGTCAAACCGGTTGTGTTGATCGATCTAGGAGCATTTTTAACCGACTTCAAAAAAGGAGGTTCTCAGTTTATGTGTGTGTATATATGTTTGTTCACGATTATCTCGCGTTTGGCTGAACCAATTTTGATGCGGTCCTTATATACAGCTGTATTTTTTATCTATCGCGTTCGTGAAAACAAAATATACGTTTAAATAATATCTAATACACTGAACTTTACTGTAATAAAATTTACCACGTCGCAGCATTGCGTAGTTCCATATTTTTCGAAAAAAAAGAGAATTTTCTGAGCTACGCTTTTAAAGGATTCACATTCAATGATTCGTAACTCATATTTGCCATAATATCAGGTATTACAAAATTTTCACAACCTTGTTCAAATTAAAAATAATTTTGTGAATTCCATTGAATTACTATGGAATTTAACGGTTCGAAGACCTCCGTCTACACTAACGCCTCTAGCGGAAATTCGTACGCGATAGTCATCATTCATATTCAGAGGCGATTGTCTATGGTTGCGGAAATTTGTCTATTGTAAGATTGTAACTGATTTTTTTTATGGAAACCATAGACAATTGTCTATGAATTGATGAATTCAGATCAATCGTGTCGAGCGACAAATGCCACCTTCTTATCGAAATCGGTTTTGTAGTTTAGGAATGACAGTGTTATAGACAACATACAAATAATATAGGTGTACTTGCCCTTGTACCCCACGTGCCTGATATAAATTCAATTCAATTTAATGATCATTTATTTCGAAAGTCCATATTATATTAGTACATTTTATTTCTACTAAATTAATAACATCTTATAATTATGCCAGAAAGCCCACTGTCCACGACTGTGGCTAGAAGGCTGTCGTAAGTAGGTTTTGCACGATGGAAAATTATCAGTGGGCCCCATATAAAAAAAGCCAGAACTCATAGACCTGGCTGAACTGAATCCCGCTAAGTGTGTGTTGCGCCTAATCTTACCAAAAGCAAGCCATGTAAAATTAGCGGCCAAGACTCACAACACAAGCTCATAACGCTTTAGCGTCTGCTAGATGGTTGCCAACAAGGCTGACGACGAAGCTCAACCTGACTGAATTTTGGTTCTCTAGTGTGAAACGGTTTGAGATAAGGTAAGTTTATAATAATACGCTTTTAGTTGGGTTCACCTTGGCCATATTAAAAAGGTATGATAAATGCTTAAAATAATAATATTGGGTCGAGAAGAGAGGCCGGACAGACTCAAGTCGTGTCCTTTTATTAATTTATAAATTTAGATTTTTTACATCATTATTTTTTCTTTTATCCGCCTCTTCAGAAATATATTTCATCAAATTTATTAAAACAGGTGCTTATTAATTCTATTTAAACATATATATTAATAATCTATTTTTTTTTAATTCAAAAATACTGTATTCTTAATCGGGAAAATTTGTATTACATGGCAACACTCGTCTGGACACACACATTCAAACCAGCCGCCATCTTGCGTCACAGTTTGTTGTACCGCCATGCTCCGTCCTTTAATTTTTTTCGTCCAAGGTTGTGTCAGGTCCTTAAAATTTATACGAGTATGATTTTTTTGTACCTCAAAATGGAATAAACGAAGTGTATGATAACATTGATAACGTCAAGCTGCTTAAGTATTCGAGTTTTAGTAAAGACGTCTAATTATTTTGACAAAAACGGAACTTAATCGCGTCCACTTACTTTTATTATTTTCCTGTCATTTCGAGCGTGTCGTAATGCTTCTGGTTGCAGGCAGACAGGCAGACACGCTCGAAACACCAGGAAAATAATAAAAGTAAGTGTACGCAATTAAGTCCCGTTTTGTCAAAATAATGAGTGAAAATCGTGTGAGTGTAAATCAGTGAGAGGTATATTTAATGCAGAAAGCCGGTATTTAGTATGGTATGTGGTAGAAATTCCGAAATAACCACCTACCTACTTTGTTAGGTAGGTGGTTATTTCGGTAACGTAATGAAAATCTGCCCTCCTCTCCGACCGCCGGCACGCGCTCGCCCGACCACCGGCACAATCGAGTTGGTCATGGCGTTGCAATGGCGGTAATTCTAATGGTTTCCGAACACTTCATTAAGGATTTATAATATGTGTGTAGATAAAGCAGTGAATGCAACTGTACGTAATTAGGCTTTAAAACACTCGTGTGATCTTATTATGAAACTCGCCTGCGGCTCGTTTCATAAAATCACACTCATATTTTATGGACCCTTATTACGTAACAGTTACATAAACTACTTAAAAAAGGTACCTACCTCTCTATTTATCCTCCCTATCTGGTTAGATTAAAATGAAATTATAGGTAAGTGTATATAGTGTATTATTATTACGAGTATTATAGTTTTATTCAACAATGCACACTCTTCTAAAATTGACAATTTATTATCGGAAACAACGGTACCATCACCAAGGAGATTAATCCCCGCACAGCACCGAAGAAAATGATAAAATAAAATGATAAATTATCGCAGAGGCACTGGCCAGTGTTTCGCACTGTCGTACTGGGAAAAGTCAAGTATTTAATACCTGCCCATTTTATAGGCTTTAGGAATTGTGGATATCTGGGGCACCATTTCTTGTAGTTATTTGGTTATTTTATGGCATTACCCAAAATCTTGTGCGAATGTAAATTAATTAAAAGACTTCGTCTGACGTTTCAAACTTGACGTGATAAGAGTAAATGAACGCGGTAAAGTTTAAATAATTATACACTGAAAAAAATTAAGTCCAACAAAGATGCATTTTGTCTTAGTTGTTAATAAAATGTTTGGAATTAAAATATATTTATTGACTATATCTAAATTCATGATAACTTTTACTCCATGATATGATAAGTTCTCTTAGCAATAAAATGTTTGGAATTAAAATATATTTATTGACTATATCTAAATTCATGATAACTTTTACTCCATGATAAGTTCTCTTAGCTTCTACAGATAAAATCTTATTAGGCTCAAGTGCAGTCAAGATGCGTATTACATTAAATAAGATCTTCATTGAAGTAAACATATATTTTTCTCAGTGTAAAAATACAATTAGGTAGGTAAAATGAACATTTAATATTAATGTGGAGGTAACGGTTTAAAAATAATGTTTAAAATGGGTGCATTACTTAATTTATTTTCATGTATTATGGTTTGACATATCGTCATTTCGCATTTTTTTTACCACGGCGGTGGCAAACAAGAATACGGCCCGCTTGATGGTAAGCAGTTACCGTGGCCTATGGACGCCTGCAACTCCAGAGAATTCACATGCGCGTTGCCTACCCTTTAGGAACCTATACTCTCCTGTAATGTAATAAATGGCATAATACTATATTACCTAATTTTTGAAATGCATAGTATAATTATTGATATGGTCACATGGTATATTTATATTTGGTCTATTATACACGGTCATAATTGTTACTAAAATTAAACAGCTGTTTTTATATCGGAATCATTATGCTTTACCTGATAAGTAATTAAGCATAAGTAGTTCATTTGCTGTTATGGCATTAATGGGACAAACAAGTCCTTTACCAACGATATAAAACAAGAGCAAAATCACATTCGTATTACTAACTCAATATGTTATTCACCAGTGAATGAAAGGCGAGAGCAATACTTATAGCATAATACGAACTAGGGATCGTGCGGGGTGTAATTGTAGTTGTCGATTGTCGAGTTGATTGCTCAGAGAAACCAGGATTACGTGAGCTCTACGGGTACTCATAGTTGCTACCGATCTTGAAGTTATGTTAGTCTGGTACGAGCATATGTAAGAACCGTAGAACCACCTAACTTTGGTCCTAATCTTATGGCCAAAAGCTTTCAACTAATATGGTCCGAAATGAAATCAAATATCTTTGTTCAGGTGTGTCCTTTTAAAAATGACGCAGTTCTCAGAACCAAAAAGAAGATTGGGATTGATACTTAATTACGTCTTCAATTTAGACACATTACAATGCACTTATGAATGAAGTAATTATGACCGGCAAAAAACTCGGCGGGACTTACTTTTTCAAAACACTCTAAATAATCTTAAATATACACAATAATGCGTAATACTTCAAGAAGACATATCAAAACAGCTCGAGAGAAAGACAATGTACCTATTGATTAATTAATAAAAAATCATTCACAAAACGTTTGATATGCTTTCCTACCTGAACTGTGGTGTCCTCTAAATAATAGATGATTTTGTAGTAGTTTCTGGTTTGAGCCATGCATCTTTGTCCGTCATAATACCCTCAACCATGTAATAACTTCAGTGTAGGACCATAGTTTCAGTATTGAAATATGATGTAGCTGCAGGGTGGTTTTACGGAACTCAACTTACCCGTGCTTGGATCACCACTGACCGAGACTGACCACCACTGACTGACTGATTGATCAGTGACCGAGAATGAGAATTGGGAGTATTGGGATCAAGCCTTTATGAAATGAAATGGAATGATTTTTTTTGTGCATATCAGTACTTACAATTTTAAATAACAGATCAAAAATGTACAGATTAAAATTAAATAACGTAACGTTTTATAACGTGATTTACTCGTAGAGGTACGTTTTAGGGTTGTACGAAAATTCAATTTGTCGTTGCTGGCAGCATCATTGACACTTATGCTATCGATTGCCTTTAGACGCTAATAGGAGGGTCCTTACAGTAGATATCCAGAGTCTTCAATTGATATTAAGCTCGGCAAGCAATGTGAACTGCACCCCAGGTGGCGGGCGGTAATGGTGTCGGCGGCTTGATGAATAGGCGAGGACGTGGCTCGGGTGCAAAATACGCCATTCTATCGCCGTCTCCTCTAAAATATTGCCAAAATCGCCCGTTCAACATCAACTAATTCAATGTTTAGATTGATTTACTCCCCTCTTCGCACAGTTTACAAATGGTTTAATTTCGGTGTAAAAGAATCCGATGCTATCTTAAGCAACGGAAATTGGATCGACCCTTTGAACGCTCACTTTCATCGTCGTACGTAATTTTATTCACGGAAAGTCCTGTACAATATTAAGTATGATAAACGCCAAAAAATACATTACGTCTCAGCCAGATTCTTACCAAGCCAAGATTTATTGAGAGGCCTTTGATTTATAGTCCGCTCCACACATGGGTCTTGAGGATCGAAAATAGAAAAGAAAGTTTACTTTTTATAGCAAAAAAGCAAAGAGATCCGCCCATTTGAGAGTCGCGAGTGTATAGTTCATTCCTGGCATGTTAACTAAAACCTTTATATTGGATACATCTTTTATCGTGGTTTTTGATAGGTGTCGGTTTTATATACTTTCTTCCAACTGTGAGTAAGAAAGATACAAACACAAAACGTTGAAATGCTTTTAACTGTTTATTTAGAATTTTTATTTATTTATTTAATCTTTATTGCACAAAAAGAAAACTTATCGTACAAAAGGCGAACTTAATGCCATGAAGCATTCTCTACCAGTCAACCTTAGGGCCAAGCAGAAAGATTGTAGGCGGTGCTTCTAACTATACAGAAAACAAATTATATGACAGAAGCATAAAACTTTAAAAAGATGCGAAACTACATCCTTAATTCTTACACATAAACTACATAATTCTAATATACATAAAATACATAAATCAATACATACATACATAGATACATATATATACATACAATACATACATACATACGACCATACATATATAAATACATATCCGAAGAATCTTGTTAGAGAAGATACTTAGAATTTCTTTGATCCACCAGCAAAGAAATCACGCACAGATTTTTTAAAAGCGTACTTGCTCGGTGCTTTTCTAATTTTAGGGGGAAGACTGTTCCAGAGACGAGCTGCTCGAATGGTAAATGAATTGGACATGAAACCAGACCGATGAAGAGGGATGGAGAGAGACAGATTGCCCGAAGAGCGAAGTTGACGATCGCGAGAGACACCATAAAACTGAAGGGAGGTTTTAAGATACTCAGGGGCTTGCGAATCATTGAGTATTGAGTAGAGAGTACATAGCAAGCGGATATTTCGCCGCTGCCGAATGGGAAACCAACCAAGTTGCGCGCGAAACTCCGACACGTGGTCGTATTTACGGAGGCAGAAAATAAATCTGATGCAATTATTAAGGAGTCGATCCAGTTTGTCAAGGTGCTCTTCATTCAAATCGGGATAGCACACATCACCATAGTCTATAATTGGCAATATCAACGCGTTAACTAACAAGACCTTAGTTTTAATGGGCAAGAAGTGCCTGAGCTTGTTTAGTGAGTGAAGTGACCATGTGACCTTCCGACTGATCTCAGCAATTTGTGGTCTCCAGCTCAAGGTGCAGTCCAAGTGCACGCCCAAGTCTTTGACACTCTGACTAAAAGGAATGGGAATTCCGTTAAAATGCACAGGCCCAATAGTGTTAAAGTCAAGCTTGACAAGTTGTTTGGAGCTTCCAATGACAATGGCCTGACACTTTGTAGGGTTAACAAATAAGCCGAACTTTTCGGACCACTGTTGTATGTGCGTGAGATCTCTGTTCAACTTGTCAATGGTGGTTAATATGTCTGTCACTTTGCACTGGTCGTAAAGTTGTAGATCATCCGCATACAGATGGTGAGCGCAGCGAAAGTCAGGAGTTATAAAGTTAATAAAGATGGAAAAGAGAAAAGGAGAAAGGATAGGGAGGGACCGGTCGACACGCACCGCTTGCTGACGGCCCTCAAGGTAAGCATGGAACCAGTTGAGCGCTGACTGCGATACATTTAGATGCTTAAGCAAGGCAAGGAGAATGTCGTGGTCTACTGTATTAAACGCGTTAGAAAAGTCAATTAATACCAGTACTGTGACCATCTGACTCTCCATGCCACGCCTAATATCGTCCGTTACTTTAATTAATGCAGTACAGGTGCTATGACCAGGTGCTATGACCATATATGATAGAATCAAGAGAAACGTCAGTAATTTTTTTTTCTCAACATGCAACATAAATAACGGTATTAATCTCCTCAAAATTGAATGATTGGCAGATGAGTTACAGCTAAAAAATAGAACTATGTATATAACAAATCAGACAAAATGTTTTGACTACAATTGATGTCTGTAGATTTGAGGCCGAATTTAGATATGCTCTATAATATTATACTGCGTTTAAAAAGAAATTATGGGAACAGATTGACTTACTTATTACCTAACATCTTTGCTATAGTATTATGGTACCAACTCCGAAGTTGCGAAATTGTTTTTAGCTGTTTTAGTAGGGTCAGGGAGGGAACAGTCGCTAGGATTTTTTCAAGATGCTGTAGCATGAAAAATATAAATCCCTGAACTAATTGTGGCAAGCACAGAGCACAGTGCATTATTAAACTTTCATATGTAGCAAATATATTTGCTGTTACTTTCACCAATAAAGATATATCCATTCTTTTTTAGAAATTGGGAATCGAGCCACTGTGTACCCGTTGCTGTACACAGTGACTAGGACCCCCTAGTACACAGTGGTTCTAACAGTACACAGTGGCTCGAGTACACAGTGGTTCTAACAGTACACAATGGCTACGTAAGAATCGAACCTAAATAAACTTTATAACAAAAAACATTTTTGTTGAATAAAACAGTAATTAGAATAGAAGCCTAATTCCGAAATAATCGTTCCTGATTCATTCTTCATTTAAAATAGGTACTTACCTAATAAATTTCGCATGATTTATTCACTTTCATTTTATTAAAAAATGAGTGCTAGAATTATTTTTAATAATAAAAGAACTTTTATTCTTATTCATATTCAAGTAAATTTTAGCCCAACTCTGTAAGGTGCACAGTGGTTCGCGAGCCACCGTGTACTTTTCTGAAACGAACGACTGTTGACCTTCGCGCCATTTTGTATTTTAGATAGAACTAAAAACAAATAGAAACATCGAGGGCCTTGAATTATCAGCCAATACTAAGTAGATTAGACACACTCTTCGATAAAAATATAAGTAATTAAAAATCTCGTTCGAGTTAAGAAAAAAGAGGAGTGAAACTTACTTGGAAATGTAATTTTGATAGTATTCAACACAAAAACGCACCATAAGTAATACATTCGCATGGCGCCGAAGCGGCTCACTAACTAGTTCGCACATGAACGCTTCCGATTGATGTAGAGGACAGACATAAAGCTCTTTCCGTTTCCCGCACAGCACATTCGAGCCACTGTTCCCACCGAGCGACTGACCCTACACCTCGGCCGATCCGGTGTTGTCGTTTTCTGTGGAGAAGCCAAATTTTTTTTTGCAATTTCGAAGATGGTCCTATACTAAAAGTAGTTCAGTACCGATAACTGAATTAGAAAAATTGGTTCCTGATCATCGATTATAAATCAGCTTGTAGAGAGAAACCGCAACGATAACGTCGACACCCTCTCAAGTACCTATCTATTCACATACTCGTAGTTGGTGCCATTTTCGCTAGGTTTAACTAACGCAGTCTCATTCTAGATAGTTAAGATTGCAATAATTACCTTAACGCAATCATTACATATACTCAATCAATACTCAGAAAGCCAGATAGGTAGTATAGTTCCGTTTACTCATACAAATGTAAAGCCTGACCAGAAATATATGATCATGCGCCATGTTGCGGAATTTCATTGCAACTAATTTCTTACACTGGCAATAATTTTAATGACATAATGATATGCATGTGTGAGTGCATGTGATAGGCTGTCACCGTTGTCAAGTGTCATTGAGACGGTTTACTTGAATAATAATAAAGTGTTGAATATGAAATAATACACGACAAAAGTATCCCAAAATTATCCATATTCAAGAGCGAAACGTTGTAAATAGTGTATATAATAAACTGCTGTAAATAATACACTCGGGACATGAAACTATTTCGCTCTGAAACATTTTCAAATTAACATCAGAGCTGACAGGTAAACAAATCAAGATGTCACTATACCATAGACAATTATACGCTCTATGACTGTCGCCATATAAATGAGAATAATAGCGCCCTCTTGACAATAATCATATATTTCTGGTCAGGCTTTAGGTACCTACCTAAAATCATCTTTTATTCCCTAGAGAGCACCACTCTGTCATATTCTATAACCAGTCCGACGCTAAACTTCGTCTAAGAACGATTCCTGTTCAAAACTACTTCTTCAGCTGCTGCTTAGGTACCTAAATCTATTTCCAAGCCGCAACCCCACTCCAACTTTTACAAACTTCTCAAACTCGATGCGATCCCGATCTAACGTGTTTTATCTAAAATCAATTCGAGTTAGAAAGACTGACAAACCGTTCAACTACGCCGCGAGTTAATTGTTGCCTTCAGTTTTATTAAGAAAACCAGTACAAACTACAGATAAATAGAAAATAAACTACAGTTAAAGAGAGTATACATCGACGATTGCAGACTTGTAACGTTTAATGAGATTGTTAGATGAAATTGAACTGAAGGTGTTAACCTTCGCCAGCGACTTTGCGCGTGTTAGGGTCCTATTGGGACGTAGAAATTAAATGGGACTGTATCAAAATAAGCTCGTTTATTCCGCCTTCATTACAGTGTGAATTCCAGCCGTTTGGCCGGATAATTGTTTAATTATAAAAACAAATTTTCGGTGTCTTTCGTCGCCGACGGATTAGGTAAAGCCGAGCTTCGTCCGCGGGTCGCTCGCGGTTCGCGGCGGTGACGTCGCCTTCGGTCTACTCCCTGCACGGGAGGAGACTCCCGTATGTATTTCCAGTTCTCAACAGCCCGCTTAGAAGTTCATAAAACTTATACTATTTTTAAGGAGCCCACAAAGTATATAAGGAGCTAGCCAAGTGCCTTATTAATGCGACGGGTGACCAGAAGGCTGGGGCATACTTTGCCCAGCGCATCGGTATTGCCGTCCAACGCGGCAATGCCGCAAGCCTTCTGCACCCTACCGGTCGGATGCGACTTGGATCCCATTTTTTATTTGTAAGTATGTTTTAGGTTTAAGTATTAGTTTAGTTTATATGTAGTTTTATTTTTAAGGGTAATTTATACTGTATATTTTACGTGCACATGCAACTGTACTGTTTCAAAATACTAAAAAATGAGAAGTATTAATCAAGTGACTGGTTAACACTTTCACGATCAGGAACCAGAGTTCCGGGTTCTCTCTTCTTAGCTACTACGCACTACATACGACAAATACGTGGCTACGGGCTACGAGCGTAGCGCGTAGCACTAGGTGGTACGGAAAGTGTTAAATTACTTCCACGATCAGCGCGCTTAAAAATCGCAACATAAGTACATGTATGGGCTCTAAATTGCCAAGTACATGCACCGTGTCACTTGCAGTGCACCTGCCCATAGATCATGGCCCGCAATAGAATGCCTCGTGCATCCGGCCCAGCGCTATTTATCAACCCGGCGGCCATTAGTGACCCTCAACACGCCAGATTAAAATGTTAACTAACCACCCTTTGTCTTCCGTGCATGTACAATGGGTTACGGTAAAGTTAGGGCCGA
Organism: Pammene aurita; assembly: GCA_947086415.1. Taxonomy (NCBI): domain Eukaryota; kingdom Metazoa; phylum Arthropoda; class Insecta; order Lepidoptera; family Tortricidae; genus Pammene; species Pammene aurita. The sequence continues at coordinate 15,596,921 of OX352305.1, read as the reverse complement.
TTTTATCCGATGGTAGTGTTTCTTGGAAATCAGTATTAGGGCGGTAGAAAGGTCTATGTAAACAAGGATAGTTGGTGAGAATGATATACATAAATCTGTGTAGTTGGCAGCTTAAAACTTTATACTTGCGGTTAAATAGGTCGATATAACTTGGGCTAAGAGCTCGGTAATAATAATAATGTATTTTTGGGCAGTAAACCCATAAATACAAAATAAATGCAAACCTAAGTATTACAAATTGGAATGTTAACTAACCATCTGTTAATTTTTCAATGGGTTGTAACGGGAGTGTTGGGCAATTTTATTTGATAGCCTTGTTTCTTAACAAGTGAAAATAATTAAGACAGCGTTTGACAATAGGATTCTACGACAAAAAATATTAATTTATTTTTGCTATTAAGTCATATTTTCATAAAAATTTAATTAAGTATTTAATGTAACTGGGATCCTGTATTTTATTTCTGTGTGAACTAATAAAACTTTCTTCACCATCCCTTTCCGGAAATCTTTATATGTTCTTTTAACAAAAAAACTTGGAAATCTACAGATACGAGTGCTGCTTTTTTGTGGTAAAAATAGGACAATATAATCAACACAATATAGTACATATTGTGTTGATTATATTGTCCTATTTTTACACAAATTTCCTTTATTTATAGGCCAAGCGAATAAGATCTATAAAAAGTGTTTTGAGGAATTAATTACCAGCAGGCTGGAAATGGTTCTAATACCTTCATGTGGTCCTCAATGCATGTAATCCGAGTTTGCCCAATCCCAAGAGGTGTGCATAACTTTTTAGCGAAATTTTTGCTCTTTGTCAGGTTTTTGCTTGTAGCTCTAAAACAGTACGTCCGACAGAAAATATCATGTATATCAATGCATGTAATCCGAGGAGGATTAAAGAGGGTTACATTTTGCGTCGAATGAGTATCTTAACTTTTAATTCAGTTTAGCGTTACAGCCGAAATCAAAAGTTATAAACCGGGAAAATGTCTCATTTAATTGAAAAACTCATATTTTGACTTCCATGCCACATATCTCTGAAACAGATGACTCTTGGTGAAAAACTTGGTGAATACAAGTTGAAGACAATATAATTTCACGTTATATAGACATTTAAATTTTCAAATTCAGTCCTTTAGAGCCTAGCCTATAATATAATATAAGCCTAGTTGCCTGTACGCCTTTAAAAAAGGTGTACAGGCAACTAGGCTTCATTCTACGAGTTGGAAAACCGTTCAAAAATAGTATCACCTATAAAATCCTTTTTAAAAGTTTTGTTCGCAGTCACCTCGAGTTTGCCTGCGCAGTTTGGAAACCTTACCATAAAATCCACATCGAAAGAGTGGAACGGATCCAAAAAAAGTTTATTAAAACCCTTGATTATAGAACTCACCATACTCACATAAGCTATGGGGAGTCACTTACCCACCATAAACTACAAACTCTCAGTGACCGTCGAGATTGTGTAGATTCCGTCTTACTTTATAAAGTTATATTAAATATGCTAGATGCCCCCTCACTTTTGCATCAAATACATTTTAGAGTACCTCGTAGATGTTAGCTCCAATGCCAGAAAAAAAAATTGTTTTCGATTCCCTTTAGTAGAAAGCGTTACGCAAAGAATATATTTACAGGACGTGCTTGCAATATATTCAATGAAAATGTAAAACTCAGCGAAATTGATTTGTTTACCTGTTCCATAAATTCATTAAAATCAGCTTTTCGCTAATTACCTATGTCAAATTTCATGTTATTATTCACACTTAGTTCTTGATATTCATAAAGAATAACCACAGACATGTTAATTATAGACTGCAATTTTGTATTAACCTTAAGGAAACTCCAGGTCCTAATTTTAAGCAATATTTTATAATATGTAAATGACCGTTTGTTTCTTAATAAAATAAATAAATAAAAATTAAGACTAAATTTGGCATGAATTTAAAAGCGGTTTTTTACTAATTCCTTCTAAGTTGCGTATTTTCCTTAAATATGAGGTGTGAGGCGTACATTTAATGCATTGTTACAACTAAGAACATTTAGGTGCAAATTTCTAAAACGTACCCAATCGGAAAACTATTTAAACACTGTGTTTTTTTTTTATTTCCGGTAATTTCAAGACGTCAGTGTCCTAATTAGCTCCAGTTCTGAGTAGTTCTTTTTCGTTAAATTTTTCTTTTAGTCTGAGAACCCACTATAAAGTCATGTAACTGTATGTTAAGACAATACAATATTAATTTTGTACTAAGCAGAAATGTCTGCAATCGAAATTTCAATTTTATAATTGAACGAAAAATGAAAAAATTCGGACCGGTGTTCCGAAAGGTGGCAAGTTCGAATCTTGCTCGTCGCGGTGAATTTTTCCAATTTTCTTTCAATTATAAAATTTTCATTACAATATGTTCCCTTTGTATCTAGGATTGTTAATATTCGAAATTTCATTGACATGTCATAATGTTCAATTGTTTGGTTGAGTTAATATACCTACAGATTGGGGAATCAATCAACAACTACTGAACCTATTTGACTTAACACACAGGTGCATCATTTTGTAGTGGGTTATCAGAGTAAAAAATAATTAAATGTAGGTTTACACAATTAGAAGACATTAATAAAATATCGATTACCTCAGAACTGGAGCTAATAAGGACACTGGAGTCTTTGAGAAATAAACCTAAGTTAAGCTCAGGAATATACCCTTGAAATTACCGGAAAAAAAAACACGGTGTATAAATAGATATCCGATTGGGTTCATTTAAAAAAATTGCACCTCAATGTTCTTAGTTGTAACAATGCATTAAATGTACGCCTCACACCTCATATGTATGAAAAATATGCAACTTAGAAGGAATTAGTAAAAAACCGCTTTTGAATTCATGCCAAATTTAGTCTTTCAAAATGACTGAATTTGAAAATTTAAATGTCTGTATAACGTGAAATTATATCGTCTTTAACTTTTATTCTATAGGTTTTTCACCAGGAGTCATCTGTTTCAAAGATATGTGGTATGGAAGTCAAAATATGAGTTTTTCAATTAAATGAGACATTTTCACTTTTGATTTTGGCTGTACCGCTGAACCGAATTAGAAGTTAAGATACTCATTCGAGGCAGAATTTAACCCTCTTTAATATTGATATATATAATATATTTTCCGTCGGACGTACCGTTTTCGAGCTACAAGCAAAAATCTGACAAAGAGCAAAATTTTCGCTAAAAAGTTATGCACACCTCTTGGGATTGGGCAAACTCGGATTACATGCATTTAGGTATTAAAACGATTTCCAGCCTGCTGGGAATTAATTCTTCGAAAAAATCTTATTTTCTTGACCTATTATTCCACTTCTGTTAAAAACTTAAAATTGAAGCACTTTCTAGTGTTTGATTCAACAACAACTAAAGTGTATTGATGCTGCTAGTCTTACATCCATGTTGCGGGGATGATCATCTTGAAACAAGTTTGCACGACGGATCAGAAATGTATGGATATATCCGTGGATCTGGATCCAAATCCGGATAATTTAATACATTTCGAATCCGGATTGCTAAACCTTGACATGAACTGCCGCTTACTTTAGTTTTTAATAACGGTCCTTGCTCCTCTTATTTCGCCTTCTCTCAAAACAGTGCTGAAACTGTCAAATTATTTTATAATGCGTATTTAGAGTACCGTTAATTTCTTTGACAAAGAAAGAATTATTTATTTATTTATCGTATGGCTACATGTTACTGGATATAGATAGCCATTCCTTCCCTGAGGTAGTAATAGTGGGAAAGCAGATTATAAAGAAAATCCAGTGAGTGGTGCGAGGTGGTGGTGCCAGATGGGACAGTGCAGATGCCAAGTTTGTTAATCTTTTAGCACCAATAAAATAAAACAATTAAAAACGGATTTTATCGCGTGTATTGAGTTTAAATTACATCCCGACGTTTCAAACACTTTACAGCGTTCGTGGTCAACGGGTCGACTGAGGAAAAATGTACAATTACCTCCGTTCAAAAACTATCTCAATATGCAAACCTACCCACATATTAAACAAATTTAGTGTTTGCACATGCCGGAGGGGCCTTTATAAAAACAAATTATTTTTTATTCAATCAAATACAAACACTGAAAACATTGAAAAAATAATCAACCCAGCCGGACTTGAACCTGGCATCGATACGCCTTACCGGGGCTCGATCGCTTTACCAATTAAGCTATGGGTTCAGTTACTGAGTTGACGAAATTCTCAATGCCTTCAATCATCTTTTTGCATTTATTTTTACATCGACTTTATAGCAGCCGTAAGCGACATCTAGGTGCCAACTACTAGAGTTAGATACCCTTCCCGCCGACGCTTTTACAAGTGTCTCAACGGAAATCATAGATGGCGCTGCTATCAACTCATAATTATTTTACATGATTTTTTTAAAGTGGGGCATTCCACTCATACAATAGTATGTTATTCAATCAAATACAAACACTGAAAACATTGAAAAAATAATCAACCCAGCCGGACTTGAACCTGGCATCGATACGCCTTACCGGGGCTCGATCGCTTTACCAATTAAGCTATGGGTTCAGTTACTGAGTTGACGAAATTCTCAATGCCTTCAATCATCTTTTTGCATTTATTTTTACATCGACTTTATAGCAGCCGTAAGCGACATCTAGGTGCTAACTACTAGAGTTAGATACCCTTCCCGCCGACGCTTTTACAAGTGTCTCAACGGAAATCATAGATGGCGCTGCTATCAACTCATAATTATTTTACATGATTTTTTTAAAGCGATCGAGCCCCGGTAAGGCGTATCGATGCCAGGTTCAAGTCCGGCTGGGTTGATTATTTTTTCAATGTTTTCAGTGTTTGTATTTGATTGAATAACATACTATTGTATGAGTGGAATGCCCCACTTTAAAAAAATCATGTAAAATAATTATGAGTTGATAGCAGCGCCATCTATGATTTCCGTTGAGACACTTGTAAAAGCGTCGGCGGGAAGGGTATCTAACTCTAGTAGTTAGCACCTAGATGTCGCTTACGGCTGCTATAAAGTCGATGTAAAAATAAATGCAAAAAGATAATTATGAAATTATTTTTTATTACAAAACAAATTATTAAACAAATTATTTTATTATTATTAATTATTATTTTCATTTTTATTTTTATTTTTAATTTTTTTAAATTAGTATTAAATTATTATTAGTGTCCACACTGTCCACCATTATGGTCTCACAGTCCTATGTCTAGCTTGGTCCTTAACCAAATGAATAACTGGATCCCAAGCTGGTGGTACCGAAAAACCATCCTCTCTGTTGAAATTTGGATATTTTTTAATCTCGATTGCCTCTCGCAACATCCGGGGAATGTATCGTTTCTCCTTGACGAGGACTTGCGGTTTGTCAAATTTAACTGAGTGGTTGGGTCTATCCATGACATGCTCACAGACTGCTGACCTTGGTCGACGGTGCTTTACATCGGCTATATGTTCCTTTACCCGAGTAGAGATGCTCCGCTTAGTCTGGCCTACATATGATAGACCACATTCACATTCCAGCCTGTAGACCCCTGCACTCTGTAGAGGAGTAGCCGACTTCACTGACCTCAGGAACTGTGACATCTTCTTCATTGGCTTAAAGTAAGTTTTTATAGAAGCACATCGACGACGGAAGCCACGAAGTCGACGGTGTAGCCATGGGGTCCCCGGTATCTCCAGTAGTCGCTGACATCTTTATGGAGGACTTTGAGGAGAGGGCGCTCTCATTGGCTCCCGTGCAGCCGAAGATTTTCAAAAGATACGTAGATGATACTTTTACTATATTACCTAAAAATAGTGTTTCAGTTTTCCTTGACCACCTCAATTCCATTCATAGTAAGATTAAGTTTACCATGGAATTGGAAAATAATTGTTCACTGCCTTTCTTAGATGTACTAGTATTGAGAAACCCCGATAATACCTTAGGCCGCACTGTATATAGGAAACCTACACATACAAATAGATATTTGAATGGTAGATCACACCACCACCCCAGTCAGCTAGCTACTGTAGGCAAGTCTTTGTTTCAGAGAGCCCAGAGGATATGTGATGAGCAGCACCTGGCGGCGGAACTCCGGCATGCCAAGGATGCACTTCAAGCGAACGGGCTCAAGATTCCACGGCTCAGTCAGAAAGCTCGGATGAAGATTCCTACAGTTGAGCGCCGGCCTGCCGTCTTGCCTTTTGTCCGAGGAGTCACTGACAGGATTGGCAACATCTTGAAACGTGCTTCTATAAAAACTTACTTTAAGCCAATGAAGAAGATGTCACAGTTCCTGAGGTCAGTGAAGTCGGCTACTCCTCTACAGAGTGCAGGGGTCTACAGGCTGGAATGTGAATGTGGTCTATCATATGTAGGCCAGACTAAGCGGAGCATCTCTACTCGGGTAAAGGAACATATAGCCGATGTAAAGCACCGTCGACCAAGGTCAGCAGTCTGTGAGCATGTCATGGATAGACCCAACCACTCAGTTAAATTTGACAAACCGCAAGTCCTCGTCAAGGAGAAACGATACATTCCCCGGATGTTGCGAGAGGCAATCGAGATTAAAAAATATCCAAATTTCAACAGAGAGGATGGTTTTTCGGTACCACCAGCTTGGGATCCAGTTATTCATTTGGTTAAGGACCAAGCTAGACATAGGACTGTGAGACCATAATGGTGGACAGTGTGGACACTAATAATAATTTAAAAAATTAAAAATAAAAATAAAAATGAAAATAATAATTAATAATAATAAAATAATTTGTTTAATAATTTGTTTTGTAATAAAAAATAATTTGTTTTTATAAAGGCCCCTCCGGCATGTGCAAACACTAAATTTGTTTAATATGTGGGTAGGTTTGCATATTGAGATAGTTTTTGAACGGAGGTAATTGTACATTTTTCCTCAGTCGACCCGTTGACCACGAACGCTGTAAAGTGTTTGAAACGTCGGGATGTAATTTAAACTCAATACACGCGATAAAATCCGTTTTTAATTCTTTTAGCACCACTCAGGGATCACGTGTATGGTTGTTTAAGGTGTTTCCTACGGACGCAGAGTAACATTGATCCCTAATGATGAGCATTCATGTTAACTTGAAATCAAGGCGAGATATACCTATATATTACTTCATAAGGTCGGATTCAAGAGTGAGCGAGATCGCCAACAAATGTGCCAACACGGACTTAGTATCTGAGGTTTTCTGATATAAGTTTAAAGTGTTTAATATAGATCATGAATGAATCTGACAAAATATTTCATATTTTATCTATGATATATTAAGAGCTCAGCTTTATTGCTTTTTCTGCGGCAGTTACAAATCGATTTGGCTTTAGGCCAATCGCATCATTTTAATAGCTCTTCTGAGCCTACCAGACTTTAACACATTTTACCTAAGGGTATATATAGTTGATTTCAATTTCTGAAATTACTATCAGTGTAATAAATAATTTTATATTTATATTAATTTATGTATCATGTCCACAAATAATTACATTAGGATTTGTTTTAATTGGCACCGCATAGTTATACTTATAAATTGAGTGTAGCTGTAACAATAACTCTAAACAAAAAAAACTAGTTCACTTAGACTCCACCTTTTCAAAAGGAAATGCCCAAGGTACTGTAAATAATATTTAAATCACTATACGTCCCTATAATATTTGAAGAGTTCTCTCGATTTCTCCAGGACCCCATCATCAGATCCTGACCTTTTTGCTCATGTGTTGATCCTGAGGACCACATTTCAGCATGTACTATTACTGGCAGCCCTATATTCACCTAAGGCTAATAAAACCTCCTTGGATAAAATCCGCCACGAGATATTCTCAAAATTCCTCATAAAGCCAACTTTTAATCTGGCTTCTCTACTCCCAAAAAACCGGCCAAGTGCGTTTCGGACCAGGGTTCGGTACCTTCAATGGAATTAGAACCAAACTAATACCAAAAGGTCGTATCTGATGCCTATGGAAGAAGTTTTTTGGAGATAACTCAAAAATGGCTAAACCGATAATGTTCTAAACAATTTTCGTAGAAAGTATATGATAAGCCGCATCTCAAATTTTTTCATATATTTTGGACTTACGGTTCAAAGGTTACGGGGGGGGGGGGGGGCACAATTTTTCTGACTTTAGAAGCGATTATTTCAAAAAATATTTACGTAATCACAAAATGATCAAAGAAACCTCAATATTATTTTTAAATTGATGTGTCACATGTTGATATTTAGTAAAAACATTTTTTTTTAAATTTAGTTACATGTATTGTATAAAACCCCTTAAAATATTTTTTTTTTCAAATTTAAATACATACTCGTAACTAAGTAGCGGCATACAGAATACACCTTATGTGTAAATTTTATTCAGATATGTCGTATAGTTTCCGAGTAAAATGGCTGTGACATACGGACGGACAGACAGACAGACAGACAGACATGACGAATCCATAAGGGTTCCGTTTTTTGCCATTTGGCTACGGAACCCTAAAAATGCAGCCGAATCTAACCAACTTTAACCAAAGTGGATTGACTTTTTCCGCCGGACCTACCGTTTTTAAACTAAAAGCAAGTAACCGAAAAAGTACAAACATCTCACAGTTATTTTGCTGCCAAAAGTTATGCACACCTGGTATTGGGTAAACTCGGATTACACGCAGTTTCTGTAGAAAAGTGAAATTATTGAAATGTAATTTATTATATTATTTCAAACGTATAATAATGTTATACCCTATGTTTGTGTTTAGAATCCGTACATCAAAACCATAATCATGTTACCTCGTAGTTTCTAGGTAAATTACTAGGTAAGTAAATACAATATCTGGGTGAATATCAATTTTCGCTCGAAATTTTCTAATTTCTATGGCGCAATTTATTTTTCATGATGTTACAAAATTGACCAACATACCTAATAAAGGACTCAAATTCATATAAATAAAACGAATTCCGCCTTAATTTTGACCTAGGATTTTTATGTTTTAGCAGTTCAAAAATTGCATTTTCAAAGAAATTAGTATGGCACCAAAGAAATTATAAAATATGCCAAAGAAATTAGATAATGAAGAAGTGCTAGGTCGAGTTTTATATACTGGTAGTGGTTTGTTGTATTTATTTGCCGTGAGTAGGTGAGAAAATTAAATGGAAACAAAAAAAAACCGGCCAAGAGCGTGTCGGGCCACGCTCACTGTAGGGTTCCGTAGTTTTCCGTCCGTCACAGTAAGTGTCCCCACTTAAGAGTTAATAACACCGCCATGTAGGATATGATATGAGAGTTCCACGTACAGCGACATCTATCGGCAAATTAAGTAAACTATTGCGCGCGAGCATAAAGTATGGAAGATGATTTTTATGGGATAATTCTTTATTGCGTGAACCGATTTTCACCGTTTTTACTTTATTTGAAAGCACGTCATTTCATTGTAATTTTGTAGAAATTACAGGTACAGTTAACACCTGCTTATACGGTTAAATTACAAACTTAGTTCAGAAATTATTTTGTATTTTTTTTTCCAAAAACTATTCATCCTATCAAGTTCAAAATAATTTTCCTAGAAAGTTTTTATAAAGTTCTATTTTTGAGATTTTTTTCATATTTTTAAAACTTATGGTTCAAAAGTTAGAGGGGGGGGGGGGGGGGACGCATATTTTTTTACTTCTGGAGCGATTATTTCCGAAAATATTTACATTATCGAAAAATGATTTTAGGAAACCCCTATTCATTTTTAAATACCTATCCAATAATGTATCACACGTTAAAGTTGAAATGAAAAAAAAAAATCACTCCCCACTTTACGTATAGGGGAGGTACCCTAATAATAAAAAAATCCACTTTTTATTTTACCAGTTTGTCGGCGTGATTGATATACATATTAGTACCAAATTTCAGCTTTCTAGTGCTAACGGTCACTGAGATTATCCGCGGACGGACGGACGGACGGACGGGCAGACATGGCGAAACTATAAGGGTTCCTAGTTGACTACGGAACCCTAAAAAGGGTAGGTTGTAGAAAGGATACAACAGATTACATGAAACGTCTCGCACGCTAAGATAACGAAAGCCGTGCTTGCATGGCATGATGATTGTGCTCAGTGTTACGCATTCTTTGAAGAGATTAAAACGTTCCACGGAGGTCGACGTGGGATCTAGAGGACTGGAATCTCCATCTTGTACTGATCCAGCTGTAACGCGCTAGTTTTGTATTCATAACCGCACTCATAACCCCAAATACCAATCATAAAATTTCTGTAAAAAAATCCTGTTTTATATTTTCAAAATATTTGCAATGCGTACCTACTTGCCTGTCTTGGCGATTTTCCAAAAATACATTCAATGATTCATCGTGGCTTCATCAGGGTCAAATGACGGTCTCTGACTATTAATTACAGTGCATTGTTGTCGATAACTTAGAATATTAAAAGAAATCTTCATAAATACGATGAATAAGACGAAATTTACGATGTAACTGAGCAAAACTGTATATATATGAATTGTTATTGTATAAAGAAATACTGTAAAAGTGATATTTTGCATGCTTTTTTAGGTAGAACATAAGCAACGCTGTATTTACTTTTAACATGTTATGTAACTATGTTCTCGCAACAAAGAAATTGAATTGATTAATAAAATTGGATCAAAGACAAGTTATTCTTAAAGATTAAATTTTTTTCTAAGTAGAATCTAATTTCAATGCACTAATTCTTATTTCTTTGGGGCCTAATGCCAAAGAAATCTTAAGAAATTAGCGCCAACGAAGTTAGAAAAGCACACAAAATATTTTTTTAACCCTTAACTATTTAACATATGGATTTGCAATACAAAAACAGGTATAATAAATCGTAACATGCATGCGATATTGTTTTAAGGCAACTGGAAAGGTGCCGGTTTATTATTAAGGGATTGCTTAGGTAGCAAGATAACAGACAGAACAAGTACACCAAAGAAATTAGGTGTTTTTTGGTGGGACAAAATATAACTTTCGATTAATCGACCAGAAAAAATATATTGTAAAATGTATGAATAATTTAACATTCAGACTAAATGGTAAGACTATTAGGGAGGATATTTTCCCCCGAAACTGGGTATTTTTAATTGTTGGAAAATAAAAACACTGTGGTGGACGCGCCAAAGGGTTTAGGTTTTTGAGGTTTGAATTTTTTTTTAAATACCTTCAGTACCAAAATCTGACATTCTTAATGATGAATATATTGCTTTTTAGATTGATCTTCATCCACAAAAAAAGTTACTTGTTTTAACCGCATGTTTCAAAAGTTAACATGCCGAGACAAGTGCAAAACATGAAAATTGATATTCACCCATCTAGTAAATATCAAGCTATATTCATTCCAAGAAAACGCAAGAGAAGATTTTACCCCGATCCACTATTAACTGTCTATTACTTAATATCATTGAACAAAATCAGCCCCCAGCAATCCTATAAAGCATTGCATTATAATATTTTCTCCTTCATTGTACAGTTTTTACGGTAAGTGGAAGAGAAAACGATGAAATTGCAAGAAAGGATACAATAAGGGAATAAAAGATCTTTCACAATATCATCTCTATTCATTGGCATAATCGTGGAATATTTTTTTGGGATCGCACCGGATAATATTATGATAAGTAATGGACTTTTTGAACGTTTGAGGATACATTTTTTGATTAATTTCATGAAAATACCCTTTGAAAGTTACTTGCATCATTACGTCTTGTGTGGTCTAGAAAATAAAGAGAAAAGGCACGCCTAAAGTTATACATATTCGGTACGTGAGCCTGTTAGGAGGTTTCAAAGGTAATAAAAGGTTTTCTACACGGAAAAAGTCACTAAGTGCAGTATTCTTGGTCCTTTGTCGAGGTAGGTTCATCTTTATACAAGAGTCCCTAAATTTACGGAGGGTCCGGCTGGAACATAAAATTGGAATAGTAAGATGAAGTATGGCCCTCGAAGATACAATTTTGAGCTTTGGATGTTGAATTCAATTACCATAACATTACTCTTAGCTCTATAATAGGAGAATATTATTATAGTTACGTTAGAAATAGCCTACCGGTAATTCATGAGTTGTGTTTAAGTTGTAGGTAGTTTGATTAATAAAGATTGAGATACCTTGTTTTAAAATGTCTCTAATTCCAAATCTGTTGCGAGTTTTAGAAGGTTAAGAATTAGAGTTATGCTGTAATGAGCTTTTAGACGAAGAAAGGCCTCTAGGTAATCTGCAGTACAACCCTTATTTTTAGATCTGGGCATCTGGCATGATGTTCATCGGTGGAAATGTTGTTGTGAGGTAACATTGACTATCTATTGACGTAAATAAATTATTTTCAGTATAGGCGGCCAGTATTATACCTCTATGGGTAAGGTTTATCCACAGAGAACCTCCTATAGAGTAATAATGTTGCTCATTTTGTTCGCGCCGCGAGTCACCAAGTCTTGCGGAAGACGTGAGAGGCGGGTGGGTGATAGCGGCGCTGCGATTTGTCGTTTCAAGGACCGCGCGCTATCACGTGGCTGCGTAGTGATGGGACATGTGTACTACAAGTAAACGGTATTGTACCGTACCGTACCTACCGCAATTTGTTGTTGTTAATTTATGTATTTACTGTTTACTAAATTGATAACAAATAACAATAATGCAATATGTATTTGCCTACTTTAAAAACGTATTACCAATAAATTTTACCTAGTCGCCTTATAGACTAATCTGAAATTACCTTATCTGTGCATTGAAAGTACTTTTAGGAGCGACTACCATGTGACACCCAATTCAAAGTGTCTTCTGGAAGCAACGCTCATGTGACACCCATTAATAGTTCCTTAAAGCCACTCCTATGTGACACCTATTGAAAGCGCCTTATAGAATAAATGCTCGTGTGACACCCATTGAAAGCGTCTTATAGAAGCAACGCTCATGTCACACCCATGGAAAGCGTCTTATAGAAGCAACGCTCATGTGACACTCATTAAAAACGTTTTATAGAAGCAACGCCCATGTGACTTCCATAGTGTTTTAGTTAGCGTCTTATAGAAGCAACACTCATGTGACACCCTTTGAAAGCGTTTTATAGAAGCAACGCTCATATAACACCCATTGAAAGCGTCTTATAGAAGCAACGCTCATGTGACACCAATTAAAAGTTATTTAAAACAACTGTCATGTGACACCCATTGAAAGTATCTTATAGAAGCAATGCTCATGTGGCACTCTTAATACCCATATTTATTATAACTATATGAAAAGAAAAATTACCGAAAGAATAAATCTTTAAATTCTTCCAACTACTCAAACTAAAAGAAAAAAAGAAGATCTCCTGTTTTCCATTGTACTTCTATTCGTGTATTTTTTAAGGCGAAAGTACGTGGTGCCGGTATATAAGTCCGGTACACATCATCCGCACATCACTATCGTACACGTGCTTCCGTAAGAAAGGAATAGCACATTGCATTCTTAACATGATAAAAAGAGACGGGCATACTAACTACTTCTCAATTGAGTAATTCAAATTGAACTCCGCCGGCTAGAAACATATTAAAGTAAAAAAAATATTTTGAAGTAAAAGTGGAAAGTAATTCCAACTCTTTTGATTCTTAACGTTTAAAAACATTTGCACGCCATCTTACACTACAATATGCCTGGATTTTGAATAGTTTTCATACGTATTCAATTTTTGTTCTTGCATACACGCACACTACGTGCAGGTCTAAAACATGGTCGCAACTGAACGGCACGGCGGACGCCTGCGCAATTTTTAAGTCGTTTTACTCCAACGTGTGGTGACCCCTAGTCGCCTTGTAAGGCTTATCTAGTGGTTACCTTATCTGTGGGTTTATCTCAAAAGCGTTCAGGCCCGGCCCTGCAACTCGAAACATTAGAAAAGTAAAATAGCAACCATATCGTTATTGGTATCATTATTGTTACTGATAATGGTTTCTACTTCTGATGATAATGATTATCATGGGAGACAAAACAACATGTATTTTTTTTTTCTAAAAATGGTATATAAAACTAATTGCCAAGAAAAAGGAAGAGTATCGATATCGACTACATAATAGCTATTTATGCAACAAGTGCGAAAAGTGGATGATTTCCGACGAGTTTAATTTTATTCACGAGCGAGCAAAGCGAGCGAGTGTATAAAGGAATACGAGTCGGAAATCATCTTTACACACGTGTATCATACAATGTTTTACTATGCATTGTGCGAGTAAATCAAAAAACATATCATGGCAAATAAGTTTAATTATTAAAATTAAAAGTTATTATTATATTACTAGCTGTGCCCGCGGCTCCGCCCGCGTGGAATTCGGTCTGTGTCAGTAAGCGGCTAATTCACCCCTAATTTCTCTCCCGCTACCCTGGAGGCGGAACTTGAAGTAAAGTTGACAGATGGATACACTAGAGGACAGTAGTCCTAGTAATATATTTTACAATTACCACCAAATGAAACTACACTCAAAAATGAATACTTTTTTTATCCTATTAATTTTTATTGGCATGATTTAAACGACATAGAATAATAGGTGTATATCGGACGATACAGGACCACTTTTGTATTTATACGTTCATGTCCAGGGCAAATATCATCCAAATCGATCCTCCCGTCAAATCAGTCTAAGCATGAAAGGTAAGAACAGGCGCGGTTGAAATGGGGGGGGGGGTGTCACAACTGCAGACATGATTTTTTTCTATTTCAGGAATTAGTAATTCTTAAGGGGTGATTTCCGGGATAACAATGCAAACAAAACCGGCCAAGAGCATGTCGGGCGATGCTCAGTCAGTGTAGAGTTTCGTAGACGCCGCCCTGTTACGAAACATCCGTTCAAACGGTCGTTTATTAATGGATATTTGGCGGCGCTTACGTCAGTTCTTTATTTACTTTCACTATGCGATTTTGACTAATAATTCAAAAACGGCTGAACCGATTTCATTCAATATAGTTTTTATTGAAAGTTCTTATCAGGCCTCACCAAATTTCAGCTTTCTAGTGCGAACAGTAACTGAGCTAGACCGTGGACAGACGGACGGACATGGCGAAACTATAAGGGTTCCTAGTTGACTACGGAACCCTAAAAAGAGATAAATAGTAGTTTATGTAACTGTTACATAATAAGGCCCAATTATGTACAGAAGCATACACTGCTTTACCTTCACACATATTAAAAATCCACTGAAACCATGCGTGCCGGCGGTCGGGGCGGGGGGGGGGGGAGTGTACAAATTATATAAATACCAAATTTCATCTAAATACGTACAGCGGTTATTGGTTGTTTCTTCCCCATGTAAACTTTCACCCCTTTTGTATCCGCTTAACGGATAATTTCCGAGATAAAACTATTTTATTTCCTTTTTTAATTAATTATCTCCGTACCAAATTTTATCTAAATCGATTCTGCGGTTAATAATTCCCTATACAAATTCTCGACTCTCTTTTCACCCCTTTAGGGTTGATTTTCGGAGTGAAAACTATCATTTGTCCTTTCTTGAGACCCATACTATACCAAATTTCATCTTTATCAGTTCAGCGGTTAAAAAATCGTCATACCAACTTCCAACCCCCTTTACGGGCTGAAAGGGTTTATTTTCGGGATGAAAACTATTCTGTCGTTTCTCGGGACTCAAATTAACTGCATACTAATTTCTATTAAAAATCTCCATACAAACTTTTAACCCCCTTTTCACCCCCGCCAGGGTTGATTTTCGGGATGAAAACTATTCTTTGTCCCGGGTCCCGGGACTCAATCTCTACACAAAATTTCATCAAAATCCGTTCAACTGTTTTCACGTGATAGATGTATAGATAGATAGTTTTTATTGAAAGTACCTTTCAGGCTTCACTTCCATTATTTTTTTTAAATTTTTTGGACGTACGGTTCTAAAGTAAGATGGGGGGGGGGGACTTTTTTCAAGATGAAACTATCCGTTGTCCTTTCTCGAGACCCATACTATCTCTATACCAATTTTCATCTAAATCT
Organism: Pammene aurita; assembly: GCA_947086415.1. NCBI lineage: Eukaryota > Metazoa > Arthropoda > Insecta > Lepidoptera > Tortricidae > Pammene > Pammene aurita. Next base: position 15,580,952 of record OX352305.1, on the reverse strand, counting down.
GTTCAGCGGTAAAAAAATCCTCATACCAACTTCCAACCCCCTTGTCACCCCTACAAGAGTTTGAAAACTATCCTATGACGTTTCTCGAGACTCAAATTATCTCCATACTCATTTCTATCTAAATCGTTTCAGCGGTTAAAAATTCTCCATACAAACTTTCAACCCTATTTTCACCCCCACCAGGGTTGATTTTTGGGATTAAATCTATATATTATCCTTTCCCGGGACTCAGTCTATCACTATACAAAATTTCATCGAAATCCGTTCAGCCGTTTTCACGTGATGCGCGGTCAAATAAACAGACAAACAGATAAACAGACAAACAGACAAAAATTCTAAAAATTATTGGAACGTGTTCTGTTATCGATTCTAAGTATCCCCAGCCAACTTTTTTTCGATTATCTTCCATGTACAGACTTTCGACCCTCTTCAGCTTTATTATATGTATAGATAATTAAAGTACAATTTTCAAACTTAAAAGACATGGGTTTTCCCGCAAATTCTACAGTTTGGCTCATAATATGTTCAACATGATCTTGCAAAACATCGTCATTTTTCGAGTGTGAGCTACAAGCCGGTGGTGTTGGAGGACGGTCTACTCCAAGTGAACTTGGTGTGATCGTCTCTGTTCTGGGTCGTTTAGCAGCAGGTTCTTTATTAGGAGTGTCGGGGCGGGGGGCGGCATTCAGATTGACGGAATTTACTATTTGAGCAGCAATCTTTTTTTTATTTTCGATGGAACCTTCGACATAGCTCTCCGCCACCGAAGTAGATTTCCACCCACCGTGGCGCTTGAGGGTCGTTATATCGGCCCCAGATTCAGCCAATAGGGTCGCAGAGGTGCGCCTAAAACTGTGGCCGGTGTACAATTTCGGTTCTGAAAGTCCGAGAAAAACCGCTATCTCTTTAGGCATACCGCCAAATTTGTTGACGCCAATATTCTGGGCTGTACACTTTCCATTCGCGTAATTTTGAAAGAAACGGTTGCTTTTTCCCTTATCTGAGCGCAGAGCTTCGTACTTTTTAACAATATCGTAGCATTGTCCATGAATTACGAATGATCTTGCGATTTTTGTCTTGGTATTAGGCATTTAAACCAACAGCATCTCTCCGTGATTTTCTATATTATCAATGGTTATATTGGCCAGTTCTTCTCTTCTGCAAGCTCCCGTAATGCCAAAAATTAAAGCAACCTGGAAACAACAATGCTTAATTAAATGTTGCACGTTGTCTATAAGAAGTTATTGAATTTTAAAGTTATGTAACAAATTACAGGGGGTTAGCGTACTAAGTTATACGTCGCATTATACATCAAAAAAAGTACGGAAACGTCACATAAGTCATGATGTACTTATATATTTATTTATTTTACTAAGTAAGCTAGCTCCACAATATATGTATATTAAATAGAATAATTTACCTTAGTTGCTAGGTATTTATTATCTGGGGCCTCGTTCAAGAACTTTTCGACGTCGTTTGCTGTTAGGACTTTCGACTTTTTAGGTCTAAAACCATCATTGTTCCTTTTAAGAAATGCGATTAAGTTTGTGTATTTTTTTATGTCAATGTCGTTTTTACATTTTATTGTAGTCCTCAGCATGAAATACAGCGACCATAATGTGCTTGGCTTATATTTCTTGGCTAATTCGTTAAATAAGCCAGCAAGACGTTTTCAGAGAACGACCCGGCATTCTTGTTGTTTTTCCAATGCAAAAAGTCACTGTAGGTGTTTAAGTATTTTTCTTTTGACTTCGCTGGTAGAAGGCTCATGTTGGCTTGTTGCGCTTCATCTCTAACATTTTCGGGTGTTAACATTTCTTCACTCGAACTCGACATTTTTATAAATTTCTATTAAAACACAAACAAAACTGAATAGTGAATGACGAGTTGAAGACAAGTTTTCCAATGGCGGGCTTTTTTCTTCTTAAATACATGCGCGTTATAGATTTCTACTACTGCGCATGTGCGAAAAGCGGTCATGTCAGAATGCAATAGAGCTCAAGCATTAGTTACATTCAGCCAAACTTGTTAAGTGATTATTTATTTTATAAAATCGTGTATTTATAAATATTATATTATTTTTATTTATACGAAGAATAATATAATTAGTTTTAAATGGGTATTTATTTCTTATATAGTGAAAATAATATAATATATATAATAAAATATCTGTAACTAACGTTTATTTTTAATTATTATCAGCACGTAGTAAATCTCTTTGTATAAGGCTGAGAGCGGAGTAAATAATTTAAAAAAAAATTGAAAACAAAAAGCACTAGTGCGGAAAAGTACTACTTTCCGCATGATATGGCTCCGTAGGAAACGCACTTTTCGAGCACATGCATTGTAAATATTTTTTTAATACAATTGCTCAAAAAGTTTACTATGTAGCTGCAAATCGTGCGTAAAGTTTGAATTTATGCACTAGTGCTAAAAAGTAATCTGATCTGCAAATCGTGCGTAAAGTTTGATTTTACGCACGATTTGCAGATATATTGCATTTTAAATTGACCAATCAGAACACTTCACTATATTAAATCCACCAATCACAACACATATCGGAGTTAATCGGAACGCTAGACACTTTTTTGGTGCGTATACTGTGTAAATAATTTAAGTCCTTAAAAAAACATTGTATTTAATATCAACCAATCAGAATACAGCAATGTTAAAATCGACCAATCAGGAAACGCAATTTTTTCTCAAAACATGAGGTGTTTTTTAGTTCCTACTTCACAATCATTAAAAAAGATTTAATTTTTTGGGAAACGCTTTAAAGTGTGTTTAAACTGTTAAAACAGCTATTAGACATGGCAATTTGTAGGGCCCAACCTGTTGTGTTGGGAGGTGTAATAGGAGGTTGGACCCGTAGGGAGCTGAAGGAGGGTGTGGGAGAGGCAGGGTACACAACAGGTTGGGCCCTACAAATTGCCATGTCTAATAGCTGTTTTAAAGAGCTAATTATACCGTCGTCTGTGGCATTTATTCGCGGTATTGATATTTTGTATCTATGTCAAAGAAGTTAAAAAAATTAAAAGGCCGTCAAGTTACCTATACCATAATTTCACCTTAGTTTCGTTATTGTGTGTAAATAATAAATATTTTTATGATATTTTCTCGCAATCGAAGTGAAACATTGTATGCATTACTCTGGTCTAAAAGCCATATTACCACTCGAACAATTTCCCTCACTTCGGTCGGGAAAATAACCACCTGGTGGTAATATGGCCTACTTTAGACCCTTGTCAAACAATCTACTATTATTTCATTGTAGTTTTTTCGCAATTGTATTAAAAAACGTTAATCGACACACGTGCAGAAGTGTCATTTTCACTCGTCCCGAGTCTTGACCCTCGCCTCTCGGCTCGGGCTACCTCGGTACTCGTGCAAAATGACATACTTCTCGCACTTGTATCGAAAACTACTATTACTCATCCCTACGAATGCCAAGCTACCAAATTGCACCTCCGATAACGGGGTCTAGTCATAATATAAGTTACCTATTATAAGTCACTGACTCAACTAATATTTTTAAGGTTCCGTAGCCAAAATGGCAAAAACGGAATCCTTATAGTTTCGTCCTGTCCGTCTGTCCGTCCGTCCGTATGTCACAGCCATTTTACTATGAAACTATAAGACGTATCTTAATGAAATTTTAACATAAGGTGTATTTTGTATGCCGCTGCTTAGGTTTGTAGTAAAATTGATAAAAAAAAATTTTTAGGGGGCACTCCATACGTAACTAAATGTAAAAATAATGTATTTACCAAATATGTTGCACATTAATAGATAGGTCTTTAAAAATAACATTGATGTTTGTTTGAACATTTTTTGATTCAGTTAATATTTTCAAAAATGACTTGTGAAGGACATCCAAAAAATATGAAAAATATTTGGAAGATACTACGCTGTTATATTCTCTCAATGAAAATTGTTTTGTACATTATCGGTTAAGGTGTTTTTGCGTTATTTCCAAAAAACTTCTTTCATAGGCAGATACGTTTTACTGATATTAGTTTTTTCGATTCAGGTACGGAACCCTCCATTATGCGTGGTCCGACACGCACTTGGCCGATTTTTTATATGGCTTATTTCTGAATAGCATTTGTAACAGAGTACAAGTTTATTAACAAATATGTTTATAAAGATTACGCAATTAAATTCTGAGAAAGGTTACACCGTGACAATAGGCAAACAATAAGAACAGAAACAAAGCTTTACGCCAAACAAGAGCAGTCACTTGGCTTGCGTATTTTCAGTGAGCACCGAAGGATATCTGCAGCCAAAGGCAAAAGGGCAAAGGGCACATCGGTAGGCCCTGCTCATTGGCTCGAGTACAAAGCTAGAGAACAAGGGCAAGGGTCCGACAGAATCATTCGTCGGCTGGATAGATTTCAGGCCTGCGCTTGTGTACATTACAGGCTATAAGATCAAACGTACCGGTTAAACGCATTAGATTCTTGAATCGTCTTCAACGAGGCGAATTTACGGAGCGACTGCTTTGTTTTTTGGGTACATGCAACATTTTGATGTTGAATACCAACTTTGTTATATTTATCTGGATTAGTAGATATATGACTCTGTATGATATGTTCTTATAAAACTACGCATTATTGTGTATCTTTAAGATATAATATTACTGTATAACTGTTTTGAAAAAATAAGTCCCGCCGATTTTCTTGCCGGTCATAAATAATAAATACTTCTCGGGTCAGAGGTGTAGGGTTAGAACCGGTGGTAGTTTTTCTTTTTCTCTCTGACGTTCATAAGTGCATTGTAATGTGCCTAAATTGAAGAATAAATATCTTTTACCTTTTATCTTTTTTATCTTTACCTTTTTTTATGTAAGTATATGTTGTTAAAACACGTAAATATTGAACAGCTGAATTTCTGGAATAAACCCATTATACTATTAACGTAATGAAAATACGTATTTTTCATTTAAGGAATTTCGTTAAGATAAAAGATAAGATAGGATAAAATTTAATTATTATAATATTTTGCACCTTTCTGGTTAGTACAGGACTGCACAGCATGCTTTCACAACTAAACAATAAAAAAAAATCTTTACACTTTTCTTCTTTTGTACCCACTCCTTCTTTTTCTGCAAAAATATATGTAATATTTCCTAAACTTTAGATGAATTTATCTATCGAGAATGCAATAATATTTAAATTTATAGTGCCTAAGTATAATGTTAGTTAGATTTAACTACTTCAACCACACTATAGTAAATAGTACTTATGTAGTTTCATTTAGAAACGCAATAATTAATCTCAATGTATTTGTGTCTTCAAAATGAACATAACCGCCACACTTCAAAACGGCCCTGTTTTTTAAAATGGCTAGCCGTATGGTAATACGGCGGATTATACTATCCGGCTGCAACATATTTGCACTTTTTGTGAGAAATATCACATGTTTAATGAGCGGGCCGCGAACGTCGAAAATCGAAATTTCGTTCTCTCCGTCTCTATCGCTCGTATATATTCGACAGGTAGTGATTCAAATAGACGATCAAATGAATGAAGTGGTTCGTGGTTAATAGGCAAGATCTGGAATTACTTGATTGCTTAAAATAGGTATTTTAACTCGCAATTTATCTCTAGATATAAAAAACATAAAAGATTCTTCAATTTAGGCACATTACAATGCACTTATGAACATCAGAGAGAAAAACTACCACCGGTTTTAACCCTACACCTCTGACCCGAGAAGTATTATGCTCGGCAAGAAACTCGGCGGGACTTATTTTTTCAAAACAGTAATGTATTACTGTATCTGATCTTAATGTATTAAAATCTTAAAGATAAACAATAATGCGTAGTTCTTCAAGAAGACATAACAAAACAGCTTGAGAGACAGACAATGTACCTATTGTTTAATTAAAAAGAAAAAATCCAAATCTGATTGCTTCACAAAACGTTTGATATGCTTTCCTACCTGAACTGTGTCCTCTAAATGTTTGATGATTTTATAGTAGTTTATAGTCCGTCATATAGTCCAATAACCACACAACATTTGTCCTTCGTCGGGACGTTTTAATTTTCGTTACATAGTTGCATGTTCACTCTTATGAGCAATGCAACAAATCATGACATTGCAAAAACCCATTACACAAGAAAGGAAAAAATATATTTACTTTCTTTTTATTTGTCCCTCTCATATGTATCATGGAGGTGCCTTGTTTACGTAATAACAAGCGTTTAACTGCCCATAAAGTACGATTTATTGCGAAGGCAACATATGCAATACCTTACCGTATTCGGTTTTAAGACTCATTTATGGTCTTATTGAAATGTTGCGTCTTTAAGGTGTAATGTACGTTTTATAGCGTCTGTAAATGAGGTTTTTACTTCCCTAGTTTTAAAGTATGTTTTAAATTCAACGCAAGAATAACGAGTAAGAAGCTCATCCTCTGCATTAGGTATTATTTATTTAAACTTTAATGCACACGACAGAAAAAAATTCAAATGACGGATGTAATGCCTAATTGAGATCCCAATATGAAGACCATTATTGTTGAATTCAATAGTGTGTTTACAAAGGAACTGTTAATTTGGAAATATAGGGATTATAATAAAACAAACAGTACATGTCAACTAAACACGGAGACTTTGCGCCTAACAGGCCCGCGGAACCCCGTGTTTATATCTGAGAATCTATCCCCTCAAATGAAACGGTTACACTACATCACGAAGGACTATGCAAAGTCTAACGGGTTCAAGCACTGCTGGGTGACAAATGGAAAGATTTTTCTACGGAAGCAAGATGGAGCAAACTAAATTCTTATCAACAGTGAGCATGATTTGAGGAGCTTAGACAAATCTAACAACACTGAGTGACTAGAAGACCTCCTAACAAGCTTTTTTAGGGCTATGTCTTTCTATGTCTATTGGTCTGTTGGTTACAAATCCTTGCCGAATGTCTGCAATCTTATGCCTAATACCTTTATCATCATTAAATAATTATACCAATGATTCCTGTAATGCCAGTCCGTCGTTTTTACTATATGTGCACATTAATTATTTAGTCTGCTTTTTAACTTATCCTTATAGTCACAGTCTAGTATACTTAGCCATTAACAATCATAGATATGCAAAAGTGAATTCACAACCTATCAATCTCTGTATGATGCAAGCCTCTTTACCCCTAATGACCATATTTTCCCCCGTCATTCGCGTTAAAATATTTAATTCAACGTGATTAACACACTAGAAATTAATAATGACCTAGAAAATATTAGCGTTTCTAAATCATATGTCTGCTCTCTAGAAAATAGCTTAGGGCTCCTAACCGATATGAATGAATCGCTTACAGTGTTACACTTGAATATAAGAAGCATAGGCTGTAATTTTGGTGAACTACAGATACTTTTAAAAAGGATCAATATTGTGTTTGATGTTCTTGTACTTAGTGAATGATGTGTCAGCAAATGTCCATACTTACCAAATTTACCAGGATATGCATCATTTAAGTCTAAATACACAAACCAAAATGACGGTGTAGTAGCTTTTGTCAAAACGGATTTGGCTTGTTCGGTTGTGAAGCAATCCTTTAATGATGCAAATTGTCTTGTTCTGAAGTTTTCTAATGAAATTGCCTTAGTAGCCCTATATCGCTCACCGTCATCAAGGAACATTGATGGATTTCTGGTGTCTCTTGAGAATACATTAGCCTCACTAAATAGTTTTAAATCTGTAGCTCTAATTGGTGACATTAATATTAACATAGTACCGGGAAGCAGTGATCCTAACGCTGATCCCTACCTAACTATTGCTGCTGCTAATGCTATGTTGCCTGCACATGTGTTTCCTACGAGGAAAAACAGTTGTTTGGATCACGTACTTCTTAAAACAAACACAACATCTGTTACATTGATCATAGATTCACTTATTACTGACATAATCCTGTTATACTTTGCTGTAGTCGGAAAAGGAGAATAACGAAAACAGCGCGTACTAAAATCGTATTTAACGAATCAGCTTGCGTAAAAGATATTATGGATCGTGACTTTTCATTTATTTTATCCATTCCTGATGCTGAAAGAGCTGCATACTCATTTGTCACTACATTAATAGAAATTATTAAAACTCATTCTAAAACTATACATGTTAGTAGGAAATTTAGAACAATAAAGCCCTGGATGACACCTGGCTTGTTACGCTGCGTTAGAAATCGAGATCGCTTATATAAATTGAGTAAAAGAAATCCGTATGACCATATGGCAAAACTAACGTACACACGTTATAGAAATTTTTGTACAAATTTGCTCAAAAAAATTAGACAATCGTATGAGCGGATGGAGTTCCAAAAAGCTAAAAATAACCCAAAGGCTACTTGGAAACTTGTCAAAAATATAACAAACCTTGACGATAAAACATCAAGTTCAGATAATCTTTTGTCGCTAAATGTAAATCCAACAGCCGCGGTTAATTTGGTAAATGATTATTTTAGTGGTATCGGGAAGACTCTTGCCTCGAAATTCCCTGGGCAGACTAATCATAATCCAAATTATGATGGTAACGCATCTCACCTCAAATCTAACCAAGTAAATTCTATGGCGTTAATAGAAACTGATAATGAAGAAGTTGAACGAATTACTATGGGACTTCGAAATTGTTCTTTGGGTTGGGATGGTATACCAGCAACACTACTTAAGACAACGCGTCACGTACTGGTGCCTATAATGACACACATCTCCAATGTTTGCTTGTCATCGGGAACTTTTCCTCGAGTATTTAAAAGAGCTCTTGTTTACCCTATTCATAAGGGAGGAGACAGAGACAGTGTCAATAATTACAGACCTATTTCCGTATTGACAACGCTCTCTAAAATTTTTGAAAAAATTCTAAATTTACGTTTAATTAAATACCTTGATACCTATTCTATACTTTCTTGTAATCAATTTGGCTTTAGGAGTGGGAAATCCACAGATGATGCTGTTTTGGCCCTTACAAATTCTATCATAAACAATTTCAACTCTAAACAAAAAAGTATTGACATTTTTCTTGACCTATCCAAGGCATTTGACACTGTCTCTATCCCAATACTCCTGGAGAAACTAGAATCCATTGGAGTAAGAGGACTTGTACTTGGTGTTTTCAAAAGTTACCTAAGTGGTCGCACGCAGCAAGTCCGCATAGGCAATTACACTAGTGACGACGTGACTCTTTCCTTTGGTGTGCCCCAAGGCAGCGTCCTTGGGCCAACATTATTTTTGATATATGTAAATGATTTGTGTAATATTGCTCTGACTAATGTTAAAGTTTCTGCTTATGCAGACGACACGGCTCTTCTCATACAAGCACCAACATGGGAAAAGGCTCACCTCCTCGCTGAGAGCACGTTAAGAGTAGTTTTGAAATGGTTGGCATTGAATTTGTTGACGGTCAATGTTAGTAAAACAACTTTTATAACTTTTGCACCTGAAGCATCTTCATTGCCCCCTCCTAGTTTTACTCTCCGTGGTCACAATTGTAACCACAACGACATTTTATGTAGCTGTACTGAATTAACACAGTCGAGTAGTGTTAAATATCTAGGTGTTCTTATAGACTCCTGTATGACCTGGAACGATCAGGTGCAAGCGGCTGTAAGTAGGACTCGGAAATTAATTTATGTTTTTAAGACCCTGAGAACTGTTGCTGACCAACCAACTCTAAAGACTGTCTACTTTTCACTGGCACAGCTGTTTTAACTTACTGCTTAACGGTCTGGGGTGGGACAGGGAAAACTAAATTCCTACGATTAGAAAGAGCTCAGAGGGCTGTGCTTAAAGTTATGTTTAGTAAACCAATTCGTTTTCCTACTTCTGAACTATATACAATGGCTAAGGTTCTGACTGTTAAACAATTTTTCATCTCGAAAATCGTACTGCGTAAGCATCTAGACTTACCTTATGCTTTTAAACCTCAAAAACGACGAGCTGGCCGCATGTGCAACTTTGAACATACTCGTATTGCTGTTGTCAGACGTCATTATGACTATCTTTCGGCTAAATTGTATAATAAACTGAACACTTTGTTAAACATACATCCACTATTATATAGGGAATGCAGGAATAAAATAACGAAGTTTTTGCAAAATCTCAATTATACTGAGACTGAATTAGTGCTTAGTGGGACCTAATTAATAATTAATTATAACAGCTTAATCATCATCATCATCATCATCATATCAGCAGCAAAGAGTGCCACAATGACCGGTCCTGCGCCACCCGCATCCAGCGGACTCCCGCGACCTTCACCAGGTCATCAGTCCACCTTGCGGGGGGTCTACCCACGCTGCGCCTTCCGGTTCGTGGTCGCCACTCGAGAACCTTTCCGCCCCAACGGCCATCGGTTCTACGAGCAATGTGCCCCGCCCACTGCCACTTTAGTTTAGCGATTCGGAGGGCTATATCGGTTACTTTGGTTCTGCTGCGGATGGCCTCATTTCTGATGCGATCACGCAGAGAGACTCCAACCATAGCCCTCTCCATTGCCCTTTGGGTGACTTCCTTTCTTATGAGGCCCATTGTAAGCGACCACGTTTCAGTACCATATGTCATCACTGGCAACACACACTGATCAAAGACTTTCGTCTTGAGACACTGCGGAATATTGGACAAAAAGATGTGCCGTAGCTTCCCGAACGCTGCCCAACCGAGTCGGATTCGTCGATTGACCTCTTTCTCGAAGTTGGATCTACCTAACTGGACAGTATGTCCTAAGTATATATAATCGTCCACAATTTCGAGTGTAAAGTCTCCGATTGTAACGGGAGTTGTTGCTTCATGGGTATTTGACATGATTTTCGTCTTATCCATGTTCATCTTTAGACCAACTCGCTCGGAGGCTTTACTGAGGTCATCGAGAATCGTACTCAAATCCTCCATGGTCTCAGCCAAGACTACTATATCGTCAGCAAACCGAAGGTGAGTGATGTACTCGCCGTTTATGTTGATGCCTAGCCTTCTCCAGTCCAGAGCCTTGAAAACATCCTCCAGTGCAGCGGTAAACAGTTTAGGAGAAATAACATCTCCTTGCCTGACTCCCCGCTGCAACGGAATAGGCTTCGAGTTCTGGTCCTGGAGTCGGACTGACATAGTGGCGTTCTCGTACAAACACTTCAGCACTTCGATATAGCGATAGTCCACTTGGCACCTCTGGAGAGATTGTAGTACAGCCCAGGTTTCGATCGAGTCGAAGGCTTTCTCGTAGTCCACGAACGCTAAGCAGAGGGGCAGGTTATACTCCTCAGTCTTCTGTATAACCTGACGGAGCGTATGGATGTGGTCTACGGTACTAAAGCCTCTTCGGAAACCGGCTTGTTCGGGAGGCTGGAAGTCATCTAGCCTGCGTGCGAGACGGTTCGTAATAACTCTTGAAAACAGCTTATAGACATGGCTCAGAAGTGAAATGGGTCGGTAGTTCTTCAATAACACGTTATCAGGCTTTTTGAAGAACAATACCACCACACCTCTGTTCCATGCCTTAGGCGTTCTCCCTTCTAGTAAAACGGAGTCAAACAACTTCTGAAGGGCCATAAGGACCGGTTTACCACCCGCCTTCAGAAGTTCGGCTGTAATTCCGTCTTCACCAGGTGCCCTATTGTTTTTGAGCTGTTTAAGAGCCATTCTAATCTCGTACAGGCTGATGTCCGGGATGTCTTCGGTATAATGTCGGGTCAGTCTAGCTCTAGGGTCTTCCGCCAGATCAACTTCAGGTCTGCTAGTTGATGTGTATAGCTTAATGTTAAAGAAAAAAAAAATTTATTATATTTTAGAGTACTCTTCCTAAGTAAAATTATAACTAACCTGGTTTACTATAAGTATTTTTTCCTAAATTTAAATAATTTTAAACTAACATAATTATGATAATTAAATTTAGTAATCTTACCGTATACATAAGTATCACTGTAGAACATAAACCCCCTATGTCCGAGGTGGGCGTAAACAGCTGCGACCCAGTTTATACTAATGCAACTGCTTACGATCTCAATGTTTTAATATGTACCATCAGGTTCAAAATTGCATGGTCAATTTATGAATGAATTCATTCATAAATTGGCCATGCAATTCTGAACCCGATAGTACCTACGTTATTATGTTCAATAAAAATCTTTAAATCTTTAAAGGCGTTCTCTACCAGTCAACCATTGGACTAAACAGAGACATAACAAGAAGGTGCAGATAAAAGAAAGAGAATAGTCAGTTAAAATCATTGAAAGCTTAGCTAAAAAAGAAGGTAATAGTCTACATAAACATACACAAATAAAATACTAGGAATATATATATATGTTAGATAAATATACTATATATACGCTACTAAAACTGCTACTGTATTACGCTACTCTACATTTACTGAACCACGATGAGAATACGATTGAGATAGCTGTCATCCCATAGTAATTTTGACGTAAGTTTATGGCAAATCTGTCAACTCTAGATAATCCTATTCTAATCACGGATTTTTTCAGCGAGACCTGGGGCCCATTTCTTAAAACCTTGTAACTTGTAATAGAAGCGGAAGTCCCTTTCTAGCAAAAGATGTCGAAAAGTGACATCAGCTTGTATTACAAGTTAAAGCTTTTGAGAAACGGGCCCCTGGAGGTATTCAACAACAACAAATCGTCGCTGTGCGTGCAAAAGTCGCTATGTGAATTTTGACGATTTTTGGTTTTTAATGCCATTTTGATCCTTATTTCAAGATACATATGCTCCAAAAATCACATGAGGCTAATTTCAATATTTCAGGATTTATCAAATCTAGTTATGTGATGTCCATAGGTTGAATGCGCCTCATATGCGCCTTCTATAATCACTAAGTGCAATAAATCACATAACTACTTAAGTTTGCCACAATGACCATTATTAGAATGCGCCTAATATGTGATTCTTGACACATAGCGACATTTTTCACTTAGGTTAATCAGATATTTTCAGCCGCTATGTAGCATTTTGCACATAGCGATATTTTTGTACTAGTTTGGATTGATGTTATGTTCGTAGACGCGGCGTCAGACGTTGTTTTACGGTACATAGCGAGATTTTTCTATATTATATTCAGTCGACCACATGTTCCACGTGTAATCTACCTTCAAGTAAATAAATATGTTTTTCTCAAACATGCAATGAAATATTCTCTTTACGATCCTTATAATAGACTCGGAAGTATCCTTTTTCGGGCGCAGCATCTCGAGGCGGCCTGAAATGGGATTTCATACAACTTTTCAGGCCTGAAAAGTAACTTTTTTTTTGTTTCAACGTCCAACCTCATTCAGACAGCGTCAAAGATGGCGGCAGGTTTTACGAACAGCTGATTTTAACTTTTTAATTTTTACGTCATGGTCGTTTTTTAACAATAAAGCCCGTTACAGACATTACCAATTTATTTCGCTATTCACCCGTAACGTACCTACCACCGATTATGGTTTTTGTATAAAAATACAAGTTAGCTCTCTTTTTAACCAAATTTGTTAGAAATTGATGCATAAAGCTGAATTATAAATTTATGCAACGCAGCCCCGGTCGAAATTGTCAGTAAATTGGTAACCGTGTAGCACGGGCTTAACAATCTTTACTTTTTTTGGTGGGAAATTGAAAAATTAATTTCTTACGAGTATTTCGATTTCATTGTTAGTTGTGATTTTGTAAATCGAAGATTCTTAATATGAGTTCAATGGAAGAACATAGTGATGACGAAATGTTTGTTGACTGTACACCGCCTGAATTAAGAGCGGAGGCGAAATTAGCCATGAACAACTTGCTCCCGCCGAAATCAAAAGAGAGGTACATGACTGCATATGACAACTTCATAAGCTGGAAAATAAATAAAAACGCACACAATTTCTCTGAAAATATATTCTTAGCATATAGGTGCCAATATTTTGGCTGTTAAAAGACATGGTGGGTGGAAGTCTGACAGAGTGGCAGAAGGCTACATTGATGCGTCGGTTGGGATCAAAAAAGAATCTACAAAAAATATAACAAAGAATATAAAATTAGCAAGCACTAATAATACAACCACGTCTCATGAAGACATCCATTTGCATCTATCTCCACAGCCAGGTTGTTCTCGTGACCCTCCAGTATTCATCCAGCGCCATAGTCTTTCCAAATTCAACATTGATTCCATGCTGGCCACAAATTTACTGTCATCTGTCCATTCTCCAATCCATAGCTATTACTGACAAAATTAAGTATTTAGGAGTCATCAATGTCATGATAGACGAAACCCTCACCTTTAAAATCACATTGAAGCATTGTGCAATAGAGTTCGAAATGTTTGTATTCAAAAAACTTCGTTCAATCGCTGATCCAAATTTAATAAAGCAGGTATACCTTGCACTATGTCAATCGATACTAACTTACTGCATTTCTTCTTGGGGTGGCACAGCAAAAACTACACTTCTAACCCTAGAAAGAGCTCAGAGAGCGGTACTAAAGGTAGCTACTTCCCGCCCATTCTTATACCCTACTGACCTCCTTTCTAAATCATGTGAAGTATTAACTGTTCGTCAATTTATATATTAAGCACAACGCTAAAGCAGCACGCCAAAACTTTCTTTAACCCTGAATATAGAAATAAGAGACGCAAAGATATTGTAGGTATTAAAACAGTACAAAAAAAACACGTATTTTTATCTAGATTCTTTGTCTTTGCGGGCCTATTTTTGTACAATAGGTTAAATGCAACACTAGACATATACCCACTTAGCTATGCCTGTTGTAAGAATACTCTACGACGCGCCCTTCAAAAAATGACGTACGATGATCGATGATACAGAGAACTACCTATATACTGTACTTTGATATTTAATACTTAAGAACCTACTTATTTTGTTAAGGTGATAAGAGTTTTATTGTGTAATACTTATAGTATATAATTAAGTGAATAATTAAAAATTAACTAATATTGTCCTTCGCTGTCTGAAACACAGGGAATCCTAGTTCAGGCATTTGTTAACCACTTGTCGTTAAAAAAAAATCTTAGTCCGTAAGAGCAAACACTGTACTATACTTTTCTCAATAAATTATTTGTATTTGTATTCTCTGCCAGTAACCCGCAACCAGAATCAAGATTTGACACAGTCTGGTGCATCAAATCCTCAGCTACCATTGCCTCCTCAGCAAGAAGAGAAGGCAAATGAACAGTCCACCAGTCATACTGCACCATCACAGCCAGTTTCGTCTTCCGTAAAAACCATAACAATATCCATAAGCAATTACCCTAACATGTCAAACTTAACTTTTAATATCAACTAAATCATACATGAAATATTTCTTCGTTTTAGAAGCGATACTTACGTTAAATGTTTGAGTCCATCCATCGAGTTTGAATAATTTTAATGAGATGTACTTATTTATGCCTGTAAACTTCGTTTCTCCTATTTTAACAGTCGTAGAATAAGTGTAATATGCAGTATGTAGTTTTTTTGGTAGGACAATACTTATTCTATTGTATTTGTTGTAATATAATAATGCACAAATTTAAACATAAGTAAGGTTTGGTTTGAAAAAATTCGGAAGCTGTCGCTTTTTTTTTTTTTTTTTTTTTTATACTACGACGGTGGCAAACAAGCATACGGCCTGCCTGATGGTAAGCAGCTACCGTAACCTATGGACGCCTGTAACTCCACAGGAGTCACATGCGCGTTGCCGACCCTTTACAAAAAGGAGGATTCACTGTGTTGACGGCTAAAGGAACAAGATCGAGGGTCCCTCATCGTCAACACACTGGGTCCTCTTTGAGCTCTTTGGCAACCTTACTCACCAGCAGGAACACAACACTATGAGTAGGGTCTAATGCTATTTGGCTGTGGTTTTCTGTAAGGTGGAGGTACTTCCCCAGTCGGGCTCTGCTCCAGATTTGAGCGAGATGACATACACTGAACGTGCCCTACCACACTAAGCGAGATGCCATTCGCAGTGCCCATACCTCTCTTTTTGGCATAGTTTAAGGACATACCCTCGCTGTCACAATTGACGTTTGATTTTATTCCCAACGTTTCGTTCAGAAATATGCTTTGTAATTTTAGAATGACTTTTTTCAGTTTAGCATATTGCACGCCGAGTATAACGCTTCCATACATTGTTACTGTCAGTTTGGTGTAAACCTAGCGTAGATAATTTTAGATTGAATAAAACGTTGTCCTTTTGGCTTTTTTATTTTATTTCATTGCATGTTTGAGAAAAGCACTATACATGCCTCGGCGTGAAAACGGATTCCCGGCCTCGTATCTCTATCCGGCCTCGCTACGCTCGGCCGTCTATACCTACTTGGCCGGAAATCCGTGTTTTCCCGGCCTCTGATGTAATGTACTATTTCACTAAACCATTATTGCTGTCACTGGCAGACAAATCAAATTCTTCTTCTTTTCGTATGACGGGTTCAAAAACTTAAGCTTAATTATTTTTTGCAAGTGGTTTGCCACCTCTAATCTCCGGGAAGTAGATTTCATGAAGTCTTCTGTATTACACATAGTTGGATACAGGGAACACTGTATCATCTGCTGCGTCGTTTGCAAGTTCCCACATTCGCATTGTGCATCTCTTTGACCCAGGCTGATTCCCCCTTTCAGAAGATTGCCTTTTGATCAGCCAACTTCTGAATTTGGTCTGTTTAGAGACTTCCAGTTGACCGTTGTATGTCGGGAATCCCGCAGTTGCTTTTCGCGTTCTACAGCAGTTGCCAAGTCTTTAAGTATTTGAGGAGGAGCAATTCCTCTCATTTGGTAAAGATGGTCGCATTGGGTAGGTTTAAGGCATCCAGTGATTAGTTGATATGTTGAGAGCAGTATCTTTCTGATCCAAGTGTGCAGAATTATTTCTCACTGGGCAAGCGGCATGCATACTCTGCAACCGAATAACTAGCGCAAGTGCAGTAGTGCTAAGTGTATGTGGAGTTGCACCCCATGTGGTGTCAGTGATCCGACAAATGATGTTGTTTCTTGCCGCCACTTTCTGTTTTGTATTAAGACAGTGTGGTACCTAGGCCAGGGATCTGTCTAGCATTATGCCCAGATATTTGGGAGCGAGCCGACAACTGTCCCAAACAATGGTTAGCTGTCTAGTTGCCTGTATATTTTTGAGGTAAAAAGCATTCACCTGTGACTAAGACCAAACTAGACCTTCCACCGGCCACTCTTTACTTCCTCGAAAGATTTTTCCTATGATGTTAGGTAGGGCTAGGTCGTCGGCATAGTGGAAGTGACGTTAGTTCTCCTTTATGGGTTGATCGTTTGTATAAACGATGAATAATGTTGTTGCAAGAAGAAGAAGGTCTTCCTCAGGGTATCACCCTTATCAACATGGAGTACTAAGAAATCATACTTCAATGGAGTAATTAAAGTAGGTAGGTACGAAACATATTACGGCCAAAAAATACTTTCGTAGGTGTACAGTGAGATTCAAAATTGCATGGATACATTATGAATAAATTGTCCATGCAATTTTTAATCTGGGTGTACACTAAATAAAAGTCTTCCGTATTTTATTGTTATTTGCCATCCCAGGACGCATTAAAAATACGTGTCTGGAAGATGTTTCTAAAAATATTTGATAAAAATCTTATGGCTATGGATTCATTCTAATTGTGATCTTATCGAAAGAGATAATGAAAATGAAAAATCTATGTTTTTTTTAATACCACGACGGTGGCAAACAAGTCTATGGACGCCTGCAACTCCAGAGGTGTCACAGGCGCGTTGCCGACCCTTTACAAAAAGGAGGACTCACTGTGTTGACGGCTAAAGGAACAAGAGGGTTCCTTATGTAAAAAAAGAACGGGCTACACATACACAATCAGCCCAAAAAAATGGCCCTGCCATAGTGCTGTAAGAATGACTCGTACAGCAGTTTCTCCGACAGTCTTATCACGGTATAAGCCTGGCCGGTTACAAATTTTCGCAAGCCATATTTTCGGTAAATCTTGTTTTAGACTGTACTTCTACCTATATTCTAACTCAATGGAAAGTAACAAGAAAATCAGAAGATTAATTGTATTGATTTTTCATTATATTTTTCTTACCTTACCTTTCTTGTTTTTTTTAAATACCTAATATCATTTCATAAAATAACTATGTGACAATAAAACATACAAATTGAATACGCTCCTATATAATTTAATATAGCTAAGTGATAGCAAAACACATAGAGATTATTATGTCTCAAACAAAAATCGCTATGTGACAGATTTATAAACATGAATTTATTTTTATTTATTTAAACACGTTTATCTTTCCAGGAGAAACTTAAAGTAATCGAAATAATTAGTTTTTTGTGTATCCTGTAAAGTAGGTTAAAAGGCGACTTTTGCACGCACAGCGACGAAATACAATTTCAATTCAATCTAATTATTAGTGCTCCAAGGGTCAATCAACTTTAAGGACACTGATTATCTTTGACGATATAAAATGCACATGTTTCATACAAAACCTGTGAACAACGTGCTCTCCTGCGTTGCCATACATAAATAATTTAAAATATATATTTTTGTGAATTTATACACATAAGTGTTGGCTTGGTTGTTTGGCTTAACAAATATGTTGACAGTAAACAATCTACTCGTATTCGTTTTTATAAATTTTGATGGATGGATGGATGAAAATGAACTGTGAAGGACTCTGATAAACCCCAGGATACGAACGTGTCCTCTGGATTACCGGTCCAACGTACTCCTAATTCCACCAGGCCTTCCTGAATCCATCACAGCTTTATCATTAGTGGATTGCGTCGCTAAATATTATTTTTATTTTATGTTGACATATTATTAAACCAGGAGTAAAGTAAGTCATTCTGACTACATACATACTCGTATATACAAACCATTAACATTGTTTTTTGGCAGTCTTGCCCGTTACCTCTATCGGGCAAGACTGAAAAAAATCCTCAATTCAAGCCTCATCGCCAATCTATAGTCCTAAAAATTCTGTACAAGAAAAAAATACAAAAAGATGATGTTACAGGTGGTCTTTTTTGAGACCTCTGCCCTATAAAGGGTTAACAATCCATATATTTAACGGCCTCCTAGCCTAATCAGTAGTAACCCTGCCTACGAAGCAGGAGGTCCCGGGTTCAAATCCTAGTCAGGGCATTTATCATAGATTCATCATTTATCATTCATATCATAGATAGTTCCTGAGTTATGGATTTTTTTTATGTGTTTAAGTAATTATCCATATTTATCTATTATATAGAGGGTGACATCTGAGACGTGATCAGTTATATGTTAAAACTAGCACGTCCCCGCGACTTCGTCCGCGTATAATAGCACAGACTGACAGTAAGGTTGACTGGTGGAGAACTGACTGGTGACTGGTGGTTGGGTGGTTTATGGGGGCCTCATGGCATTAAGTTCGCCTTTTGAACGATAAGTTTTCTTTTTGTGCAATAAAGATTAAATAAATAAAGTTAAAAGTCTCTAGCTCAAAAAAATAAATTTCCCCCATACAAACTTTTAACCCCTTTGTAACCCCCTCAGGGGTGGAATTATCCAAAACGCTAAAAGTACTTTTATTGTATTTGAATAAGTAATCACCCTACAAATTTAAAAGTTTCTAGCTCAAAAAAATATTTTTTTTAACCCATTAAAGGTTGAATTTCAAAATACGCTGAAATCATGTTAATTATTTTTTGATTATTAGTAAGCGTACAAACTTTCAAACCTCTAACCTTAAATTTTAAGCCCCATCAATACAAACTTTCAACCCCTTTTTTACCCCCTTAGGGGATGAATTTTTCAAAACCGCTTCTTATTATTTTACTCGTTAGAAATGTAACCCGACCTGCAAATTACAACTTTCTAGCTTCGGTTGTTACGGCCTCGCTTTAATACCAACTTTTCAACCCCGTTTCAACTCATCTGGGGTGGAATTTTGAAAAACGCTGAAATCTGTTTCTTTTTTTGCTTTTAAGCTAGTAGCCTGCAAACGAAATTTCAAGTCTGTCACAAAAAAAAATGTAATTTCTATAGAAACTTTCAACCCCTTTTTACCCCCTCAGTGGTAGAATTTTACAAAACGCTAAAAGTACTTTTATTGTATTTTAATAAGTATTCTTGCTACAAAGTTAAAAGTCTAACTCAAAAAATAAATTTCCCCTATACAAACTTTGCAACCCTTTTTAACCCCCTCAGGGGTGAAATTATCCAAAACGCTTAAAGCTTTTTTATTATATTTGAATAAGTAATCTTCCTAGGAAGTTAAAAGTTTCTAGCTCTAAAAAATAAATTGCCCCCATACAAACTTTACACCCCTTTTTAACCCCCTCAGGGGTGAAATTAACTCAAACGCTGAAAGTGCTTTTTGTATTTCTAATAAGTAATATTCCTGCAAAGTTTTAAGTCTCTAACTCAAAGAAATAAGTTTCCCGCATACAAATTTTGCACTCTTATTTAACCCCCTCAGGGGTGGAATTATTATAATATAAAACGCTAAAATCACTTGTATTATTTTTTTAATATCAGTTCGTACGAAGTTTCAAGTTTATAACTTAAAATTTAAATTCCTATACAAAATTTTAACCACCTTTTTACCCCCTTAGGGGTTGAATTATTCAAAATCGCTTCTTATTATTTGTACACGTTAGAAATCTAACCCGACCTGCAAATTACAACTTTCTAGCTTCAGTTGTTACGGCCTCGCTTTAATACCAACTTTTCAACTCCTCTGGGGTGGAATTTCAAAAAACGCTGAAATTATTTTAATTATATTTTAATTATCAGGAAGCGTACAAAGTTTCAAACCTCTAACCTTAAATTTTAAGCCCCATCCATATAAACTTTCAACCCTCTTTTTACCCCCTTAGGGGATGAATTTTTCAAAATCGCTTCTTATTACTTGTACACATTACAAATGTAACCAGACCTGAAATTTTCAACTTTCTAGCTTCAGTAGTTTCGGCTCTGCGTGGATCAGTCAGTCAGTCAGTCAGACAGTCAGTCAGAACAAAGGCATTTATATATATATAGATAATTTAAAAAAATGCCTGATTTTAGTAAAAGTCGGGCATTCAACTGCTAGTTGTTTATGGAGTTAGAAAAACATATAACTGATCACTTCTCATATGTCACCCTGTATATATCGTCGTCTTGTACCCATAATATAAAGCCTTATTGAGCTGAGACTAGGTCGATTTGTGTAAGATTGTCCTATAATATTTATTATTTATTTATCAATGTCCCAGCCACCCATAGTGTTGGTACTATGTTGATAATGGAAACATACCGAGTTGCCTTTTAAATCACGAAACTCTCTTAACAGTCAGTGGCCTTAATAGAATTAGTCTACAGTTACAGCTATGCAAAGTTCGAGGTGAGAATGTGGAGGCGTGCACCTGGGCGATTCCTAACTTAGATGTTAATCTAAAAACTTAGCAAGTCCATTTTAGAGCTGAACTCGTATACGTGCGCTCTTCGATAAGTACAACTTGGAATGCGATTTAAATATTGGTTTACCACATCGTTCGCCTCGCCTGCGTTTGCCAAGCAATCGGAATACACGGCATGAAGCACCAACCGTTGGCATGAATATTAAAACACATGCATATTCCGACTATGTTTGCACTTTTCCTGCGTGTTGGCGCACTTTCGATGCAGGCGCGGGTTTACATTAAGCGTTGTCATTGTTCTTGACAAGGACGAAATTCAGCGGTAGTCAATTCAAAATAATTTTAATGAAAATAAAACGTCAGTAATTTTACTATTGTATATTACAGACGAGAATGTGAGAATGCGTTCGTCAAGACTCGCTGTCGGACTCATAAATTAATTTATGATTAGGCGGTGCATTTAGAAATGAAAACTTGCATACATATATGCATGTTTTTATTTCTAAATGCATCGCCTGCAACATAATAGCAACACCTACTTTTCAATCCAATATAGCTTGAGGTGATGAATTTATTTTAGGTAGTCCTTATACAACCTAATAGGACCCCTATACGACATACCAAATAGTGACATATGGCATTGACTCATGTCAACCAATTAGTGATATCGCATGGTGATGGTGTCATCCAAATATATAAAAGAAGAAACTGACTGACTGATTGACTAAATGACTGACTGACATATCAACGCACAGCCCAAACCGCTAGTTCTAGAGATTCAAAATTTGGCACGTAGGTTCCTTATAAGGTCTAGGGGTGCACTAAGAAAGGATTTTTCAAAATTCACCCCCTAAGGGGGTAGAATGAGGGCCCAAAGTTTGTATGGCGAATCAAGATTTGTTAGATTATTTTATTCGAAACTTCACAGGAGTATTCCTAACGATAAATGAGTAAACACGTTTCAGGTTTTTTGAAAAATCAACCTCTAAAAGGGGCAAATGTTGTCACAAAGTCTGAAAATCAACATGGGTATCGTATCCTTTTTGAGTACTTATAGTACGCGGGCGAAGCCGCGGGAAAACGCTAGTGTCTTTATATACTAGAATGTGACAAAGAGGGATCACTTAACGAGTGACAGTTTTCCTTCCAGTCCCAGTTTAAACAAAAATGCATCTATAGTTTGGCCATGGACTGTCTCACTTTACTTTGGACCCGGATATGTCCTTTTGGACCTGGGTATGTCCTTAAACTACGTCCGTACACGGGTATGTCCTTAAACTACGTCCAGAAAAGAGGTATGGGTACTGACTGCGAATGTCATCTCGCTCAAATCTGGAGCAGGGCCCGACTGGGAAAACACATCCACCTTACAGAAAACCACAGCCAAATAGCACTAGACTCTACTCATAGTGTTGCGTTCCTGCTGGTGAGTAAGGTTGCCAAAGAGCTCAAAGAGGACCCAGTGTTGACGATGAGGGACTCTCTTCTTTAGCCGTCAACACAGAGAATCCTCCTTTTTGTAAAGGGTCGGCAACGCGCATGTGCCACCTCTGGAGTTACAGGCGTCCATAGGATACGGTAGCTGCTTACCATCATGTGGACCGTATGCTTGTTTGCCACCGTCGTGGTTAAAAAAAATAGGCAAAGAGAATTACTCTTTCTTCAATCATAGTCTTTTTCTTACGCTAATATCCTGACCACTGAAAATGGGCGAGGATAGTTTATATTACTTTCACTGTTACTGCGGATTTTGGTTAGCCAGACTATTATCTCAAGACCAGTATATCTCCATCCAATACATGTAACTTCTACCACTATCATATTATATCCATAACTAAAACAGCAAAATCCACACATGTGAACTAATTATACAGTGGAGGATATCTTGCAAGAACGTACCTATTATTTTACTAGTACCTACATCCTCGAACTTACTTAAAAAGTAAATTAGTATGCAATCCTACGCCGCGGCTGCACTCGTGTAGCTACTTTATATATTACATTGAATAAAATTAAACTTAGTTGCAAATGTCTTGACCTAGACTCAGGTCAAAGTTGATATATTTTAAGACCTAAAATATTTGAGGGTCACATTATTGTAAGGCTGGGTGAAAAGATTTTTCGCGACATGAGACATGATGTTATTATTAATAATCAATGTGCCATTATAGGCCAAGCAAATAAGATATATAAAAAGTGTTTTGAGGAATTAATTCCCAGCAGGCTGGAAATCGTTCTTATACCTTCATGTGGTCCTAAATGCATGTAATCCGAGTTTGCCCAATCCCAAGAGGTGTGCATAACTTTTTAGCGAAATTTTTGCTCTTTGTCAGGTTTTTGCTTGTAGCTCTAAAACAGTACGTCCGACGGGAAATATCATGTATTTCAATATTAAAGAACGTTAAATTCTGCGTCGAATGAGTATCTTAACTTCTAATTCGGTTTAGCGTTACAGCCGAAATCAAAAGTATTAACCGGGAAAATGTCTCATTTAATTGAAAAACTCATATTTTGACTTCCATACCACATATCTCTGAAACAGATGACTCCTGGTGAAAAAACTATAGAATAAAAGTTGAAGACAATATAATTTCACGTTATATAGACATTTCAATTTTCCAATTCAGTCATTTTGAAAGACTAAATTTGGCATGAATTTAAAAGCGGTTTTCTACTAATTCCTTCTAAGTTGCATATTTTCCATAAATATGAGGTGTGAGGCGTACATTTAATGCATTGTTACAACTAAGAACATTTAGGTGCAAATTTCTAAAACGTACCCAATCAGAAAAGTATTAATACACCGTGTTTTTTTTATTTTTTTTATTTTAAGACGCCAGTGTCTTAGGACACTGGCGTCTTAAAATTAGCTCCAGTTCTGAGGTAATCGATAGTTCTTTTTCGGCTTTCTGATTGTGTAAATTTTTCTTTTAGTCTGAGAACCCGCTATAAAGTCATGTAACTGTATGTTAAGACAATACAATATTAATTTTGTACTAAGCAGAAATGTATGTAATCGAAATTTCCATTTTATAATTGAAAGAAAAATGGAAAAATTCGGACCGGTATTCCGAAAGGTGGCAAGTTCGAATCTTGCTCGTCGCGGTGAATTTTTCCATTTTTCTTTCAATTATAAAATTTTCATTACATTATGTTCCCTTTGTATCTAGGATTGTTAATATTCGAAATTTCATTGACATGTCATAATGTTCAATTGTTTGGTTGAGTTAATATTGGGGAATCAATCAACAACTACTGAACCTATTTGACTTAACACACAGGTGCATCATTTTGTAGTGGGTTATCAGAGTAAAAAAATAATTAAATGTAGGTTTACACAATTAGAAGGCATTAATAAAATATCGATTACCTCAGAACTGGAGCTAATTAGGATACTGGAGTCTTTGAGAAATAAACCTAAGTTAAGCTAAGGAATATACCCTTGAAATTACCGGAAATAAAAAAAAACACGGTGTATAAATAATTTTCTAATTGGGTACGTTTTAGAAATTTGCACCTAAATGTTCTTAGTTATAACAATGCATTAAATGTACGCCTCACACCTCATATTTATGGAAAATATGCAACTTAGAAGGAATTAGTAAAAAACCGCTTTTGAATTCATGCCAAATTTAGACTATCAAAATGACTGAATTTGAAATTTAAAATATCTATATAACGTGAAATTATATTGTCTTCAACTATTATTCTATAGGTTTTTCACCAGGAGTCATCTGTTTGAAAGATATGTGGTATGAAAGTCAAAATATGAGTTTTTCAATTAAATGAGAAATTTTCCCGGTGTATAACTTTTGATTTTGGCTGTACCGCTAAACTGAATTAGAAGTTAAGATACTCATTCGAGGCAGAATTTAACCCTCTTTAATATTGATATACATGATATTTTCCGTCGGATGTACTGTTTTCGAGCTACAAGCAAAAACCTGACAATGAGCAAAATTTTCGCTAAAAAGTTATGCACACCTCTTGGGATCGGGCAAACTCGGATTACATGCATTTAGGACCACATGAAGGTATTAAAACAATTTCCAGCCTGCTGGGAATTAATACTTCGAAAAAATCTTATTTTCTTGGCCTATTAGCGTTCTAAGAGTGTCAAGTAGATAAAATGGAGACCTATTACAAAATTATACTAAAAAGCAGTAAGTATTAGACGGCTATGATTAATTACTTTTTGTTGTGTCGTGTGTATTCTTTTTTCTGGTTCCAGTCATTGAGTAACAGGAGATGACATCCCTAGGAAATTCTTTGTCCCAAAAGTTGTAGTGAAAATCACTACAAGTCTATACTACTCTTTGATTCTGTCATAGCTGTCAACCGCTAAACATGGCGCACAAAATTTGTTCTAGATGTCACATCTAGTAGAATACGTAATAAATCAATGGTTCCAGTAATGTGAACGAAACGAATTTCTTTTTTCACCACTTATCTTGTCTTATAGTGAATGTTGCTCGTCTTGACAACTTGGATAGGTTGTTATGTTTTCCTGTAAGACAAACCCTCATGTTCTTTAAAATATTATTACCTACTTCAATGCGTAAATATTAGCTATATCAAGATGCGGTACCATTTTTCCCTTAAAATTATTCCTATTTTCTAATGCTCTCTATAAGAACAAACTCACTTTATCAACTGTCTTGTAGCCGCCGTTTAGCTATCGAGTCTGACATTCCATTACAACTTTCTGCAATATCTGCGAAACAGATTCACTTGAACTTAAACGGTTTACTGTATCCCTAGTAGTAATGCGTAGAGCTAGAGCAAGGCACTGTTGGTAAGTCTGTCAAGCGGAACTTAGCTCCGAAGTACTTAAAACTTGAATACAGTTCGTCGTTAGAGCACATACATAATGCAGTTCTGCCGTAGGCACGAGCCACTTCCAGCATTTTGTTCGTCTAAGTTACGAGGATTAGTCTTTTTGCTTGAGTGCCGCACTTAGCCGAAAAAGTGCGACGCCTG
The DNA here is from genome assembly GCA_947086415.1 of Pammene aurita. Classification (NCBI taxonomy): domain Eukaryota; kingdom Metazoa; phylum Arthropoda; class Insecta; order Lepidoptera; family Tortricidae; genus Pammene; species Pammene aurita. The sequence continues at coordinate 15,554,659 of OX352305.1, read as the reverse complement.
GGTTAAAATTGACTTGGCTAAGTTAAAATATATTGTAAGATACGTTGAAGTTGTAATTTCCGGCTTTTTGACATGGAGAACCTGGGATTAGCTCGGCAACTTAACTTTTTTTTTTTTTTTTTTTTTATACTACGACGGTGGCAAACAAGCATACGGCCTGCCTGATGGTAAGCAGCTACCGTAACCTATGGACGCCTGTAACTCCACAGGAGTCACATGCGCGTTGCCGACCCTTTACAAAAAGGAGGATTCACTGTGTTGACGGCTAAAGGAACAAGAGGGTCCCTCATCGTCAACACACTGGGTCCTCTTTGAGCTCTTTGGCAACCTTACTCACCAGCAGGAACACAACACTATGAGTAGGGTCTAGTGCTATTTGGCTGTGGTTTTCTGTAACTCTGTGAAAAGGCGTAGGCGCTAGTTTTTGAGAAAGCGACTGCCATCTGACCTTCCAATCCAGACAGGAAAACTAGGCCTTGTTGAGATTACATCCGGTTTTCTCGCGATATTTTCCTTACCGAAAAGCGACTGGTAAATATCAAATGATTATTCGTACAAAAGTTCTAAAAATCTCAGTGGTACGGGCCGGGGTTTGAACCCGAGACCTCCGAATTGGTCTAATGGATTAAATAGCATAAAAACAAAAATCATAACAATTTTTTTCATATTTTCATAAATTATATTATAAGACTCATTTTGCATAAGTTGGGTCAAATTTTTTATCTGTAATTTTAAGTAGGTTAAATTATTAGGGTACGGAATGTGTTTATTATGTTTTTTACACTTATACTGTTATATGAATAAATTGAATGTACCTTTTGCATAATTAAATTGTATAATAAAGCATTGAAGAGTTCAGTTTGTATAAACACGAATAGCATAATATTAAATTGTATAAATGATAAAGTTGTAAGAAAACAAATTGTGGAAGTAATAGTAGTTTATGTAACTGTTACGTAATTATACTAAAAAGCAGTAAGTATTAGACGGCTATGATTAATTACTTTTTGTTGTGTCGTGTGTATTCTTTTTTCTGGTTCCAGTCATTGAGTAACAGGAGATGACATCCCTAGGAAATTCTTTGTCCCAAAAGTTGTAGTGAAAATCACTACAAGTCTATACTACTCTTTGATTCTGTCATAGCTGTCAACCGCTAAACATGGCGCACAAAATTTGTTCTAGATGTCACATCTAGTAGAATACGTAATAAATCAATGGTTCCAGTAATGTGAACGAAACGAATTTCTTTTTTCACCACTTATCTTGTCTTATAGTGAATGTTGCTCGTCTTGACAACTTGGATAGGTTGTTATGTTTTCCTGTAAGACAAACCCTCATGTTCTTTAAAATATTATTACCTACTTCAATGCGTAAATATTAGCTATATCAAGATGCGGTACCATTTTTCCCTTAAAATTATTCCTATTTTCTAATGCTCTCTATAAGAACAAACTCACTTTATCAACTGTCTTGTAGCCGCCGTTTAGCTATCGAGTCTGACATTCCATTACAACTTTCTGCAATATCTGCGAAACAGATTCACTTGAACTTAAACGGTTTACTGTATCCCTAGTAGTAATGCGTAGAGCTAGAGCAAGGCACTGTTGGTAAGTCTGTCAAGCGGAACTTAGCTCCGAAGTACTTAAAACTTGAATACAGTTCGTTGAATTCAGTTGAATACAGCATAATATTAAATTGTATAAATGATAAAGTTGTAAGAAAACAAATTGTGGAAGTAATAGTAGTTTATGTAACTGTTACGTAATAAGGGTCCTTAAAACATGAGTGTGGTTTTATGAAACGAGCCGCAGGTGAGTTTCATTATAAGATCACACGAGTGTTTTAAGGCCTAATTACGTACAGTTGCATACACTGCTTTATCTACACTCATATTATTTATCCAAAATGCCGTATTCGGAAACCATAGAATGGCCACCATTGCACCGCCATGGCCAACTCGATTGTGCCGGCGGTCGGGGAGGCGCGTGTCGGGCTGTCGGCGGATGCGCGGGAGGGTGCAGGTGTACATTATGTTATCAAAACTCATAGCACATCAATAATTGAGCATGAAAAGTTAAAATTACGTTACTGCCACGGATAAAAAGCTTATCATAGTAAAATCGGTCGTGGTAATGCTAGCCATTGCCTACCGTTTTCGAACACGTTTTAGAGAACTTACAATATGAGTGTAGATAAAAATAATTATGAATAATTTCAGTTTTCTAGTACTAAACATCACTGAACAAAGCCGCGGACAGACAGATGGACATGGCGAAACTATAAGGATTCCTAGTTGACAACGAAACCTTATATAATATCTAGAATTAATATCACAAGACCCAATGCGATTATGCGAAACTAAATAATTATAATAAGAAATATCTATAATGTAATACTTTTATTACTTTGGCATTACTTATGTATTATGCAGCTCCGTAACTCCGTGAGCACACGGGAATCTTCTTAGCATTTCCTCGTCTCGTCTAGTTCGCAGAGGATTAGCCTTTTTGCTCCAGGCGTGCCTTGCCTGCGTATAAGCGTGTTAGTCATGTGCATGTCACACTTACGGTCGTATACAGGGTGATTTCGGGGTCATGGAGCAAGAGAACAAGGCATGATACAGAACTTAAAGATGAACCTAATGAAGGTTGCCATTATTTTTTTATCACCAATATCGATAATAATTTTTCAGATTAGAAGTAGAAAAAGATAATGTTGCATACAATTTGGTCACCCTACTTAATGGGACGTCTTATCATTTCCCATACAGCGTACGTCAAAAGTCATAGAGTGACCATGATTTACTAATTTAATAATTATTAAATTCTTGAAAAAAATTGTATTTCTGTGTTGAGAAAATATTTATTTATTTATTTAATCTTTATTGCACAACAATATGGTACAAATGGCGGATTTAATGCCATAAGGTATTCTCTACCAGTCAACCAATGGGTTAAACAGAAAGGTTAAGTAGGTGCAGGGTTAATTAAATATGACAGATTTATTAAGACTAATAATACATAGGTACATATTAAGCTATATTCATAAACTTACACATATACATATAATAATAAACATACATACATATATTTTACATACCTTGGGTGTATCAGGAGGACGATGAAGAAAGTTTGTCAAGGAAATGCTTGCGCAACAAGCGCGTGAAAGTGTATGTAGTCTGAGCTTGCCTGAAAGAGAGAAAATTATACTATTCGATAATGTTGATCTGTTACCTAGTCAGAAAAAGTGGTTTCGGATCACGACCCAGAAATCACCCTGTATTAGCTGCAGGTATTTAGATATATGTTAGAAATATTAAAGCTTAGAAAAAGTAATTTTGGCGGGAAAAGTGAAAAGAGAAAGACCTAAGGGCCCCCTCACCGACTAGAGGGTCTGACCAAGATAAAAAAGACATCTCAGGCAAACTTCATCAAGAGATGAGAGCTCCAAGAAATCGAAACCGATGGAGACAAATCACCAATGCTGTAAAACTCGGTACCCGGGACGTCCTTAAACTACGTCTAAAAGAGAGGTATGGGTACTGCGGATGGCATCTCGCTATGTGTGGTAGGGCACAGCAAGGCGAAAGTCATCTCGCTCAAATCTGGAGCAGAGCTCGACTGGGGAAGTAACTCAACCTTACAGAAAACCACAGCCAAATAGCACTAGGCCCTACTTATAGTGTTGTGTTCCTGCTGGTGAGTAAAGTTGCTAAAGAGCTAAAAGAGGACCCAGTGTGTTGACGCTGAGGGACCCTCTTGTTTCTTTAGTCGTCTAAACAGTGAATCCTCCTTTTTGTAAAGGGTCGGCAACGCGCATGTGACATCTCTGGTGTTGCAGGCGTCCATAGGCCACGGTAACTGCTTACCATCAGGCGGGCCGTATGCTTGTTTGCCACCGTCGTGGTATTAAAAAAACCATGTGGTCACGATACTCAGTGATGAGGGACCGACACTGAAGAAGGCAATATTAAATAAGCCGGTATAATTTTATAAGTTATCGTAACGTGACAAAAAATTATGCCACCATGTCTAATGTGTCTAGATTTCTTAGGTCATAAATAGTAAAACTGATAGTCACAACTTTAACGAAAACTGACACCTGTTTAAATAAACATACCCTTACCACTGCATGTTATAATCGTAAAAGTCCTCATATTCTATTCGCCAATTCAAATAATAGCGTTTCAGAGGAAATTCTTACAATAAGTACTCCAAGTTGAGGATTTGACGAGGTTATATCAAGTATTTCAAGGAATTGGGATTTTTTTCTCTAATTATAATAACGGGACTTAACCGCGTATATAGTGTGTAAAAACCGTGAAAGTTTAAATCTGTGTTTTTTCTCTAAGAAAGAATATCCGAAATTTTTGCAAATTCTTACACACTCCGAGTTGAGGATTTGACGAGGTTATATCAAGTATCTCAAGGAATTGGGATTTTTTTCTCTAAGAAAGAATAATCGAAGTTTTTGGAAATCCGAAAATCTTTTGCTTTCGGAAAACCAACACTTACTTTTAACGTTCTCAAAATAAAAGCATTTTGATTGCTCACTGGATAAAACGATAAAAGAAATTGATGTCCATATTCCCTGAAAGTGTTCCGATAAAATAATTACGACAGTTAATAACGTTTCATTGCAATTTAATTCCGGCTCCAATGGGCAACTGCGGCAATAAATGTTTGTCCTCTTTCAATCGAATTTCATTCGTTCTTGATCAGCTTCGACTGGCCATTTGTGGAAACTGAAGAGATAATACGATTAAAACATGCGTAGAAAATGGTGGCTAGTTTTCGGGGACAGGCAATCATGTTTTAAATTCATTTTAAATTAGATTTATTTACGTCACACCTGGCCGTAATGCGAGTTTTACCGCACGCTACGCAGACGGTAAGACTCGCATTATGGCCAGGTGGAGACGTAAAATTGTGTACTCACCACGGGCAGTAAAAAAGAAAGCCCTCTATCGCTTATTTACAACCCTCGCCTGCGGCGCGGGTCACAAATACCTGCGATTTCGGGCATACTTTCTTTTACAGTCCTTGGTAAGTAATGTACTATTATTTAATCGTATTGTCAGGTAGATTAAATTTAGGCTAGGTTTTGATAACCTAGAACTATGCCACAGCTTACTTTTCCTGAACACAATTAAATAAATTATTATTAAATCACTAAATCAAATGTTGATGTCGCAAGGGTCTTGCTCTATGCAGGGCTGGTGTGAAATTAAACAAGTGGATACTATACTACATCTTTATTTCCTATTCTTGCTTTTGAAAACAACTTGTTAAATCCGAAACACTGGATAAATCTCTCTTTTCGTTTAAGTTCGACACCAACTAAAATTTCTAGGAGCTCAGCGGTTAAGCTAGGTCGTTAACAAGGTTCAAAGGTTGAGATTTATTCAGGTTCCTATCTAAATTCTCAACTACTTAGGTTAGTCCCTATGGTTTTATATATCAGAGATTTCTAAATTTAATTACTTAATGTTGGTTCTCAAAACTAATGATATTAACTTTTCCACAGAATTCCTACTGCCATTTAAAATTAATAAAGGACTGAACCGACCTCAGAAGCTGTTTTTCGCCAGTCGCTGTTGTGCAAGAAGCTTGCCACGTCGCAAAGCTACAGGACGCTGTCCGAAAACTGCTCACACAGACTTTGCAGCGGGGCACCAACTTCCGAGAAGCTCAGACCGCTTGGCCGGAACCATGTGGTGATGAAACGCATGGAGAAGCAGCTGCTCGATCCATAATGATATGAAGTACAATTTAAGTCTTCAGGAATTCTAATTTGGAACCATAACACTTTTGTACTACCTTGTACAATGGTTGAGAAATACAACACAATAGTTGAAAAATTCAAAGACTAAGCTCATGACCAATAGCGCACCAATAAGAGTAGAAGTGGACGGGAGAGAAATAGGATATGTCCATGAGTATATATACCTGGGCAAAATAGTCTCCTTCCAGGCACGGCAAGACAAAGAAGTCGCAAGACGGACCGAGAATGCCTGGAGGAGCTTTTGGTCTATGAAAGAGTACATGAAGGGAAACCTTCCTATACCGCTAAAAAGAAAACTCATGGACATGTGCATTCCCCCCATCCTTACCTACGGAGCGCAGACTTGGTCTATGACAAAAGTTCAAAAATCCAAACTCAAGGTTTGTCAGCGGGCCATGGAGCGTATTATTTTGAGCGTGAAATTAACCGATCGCATTAAAAATACAATACTACGCTCCAAAACGCGAATCACTGATGTAGCTGAAACTGCCGCCAAGCTTAAATGGGACTGGGCGGGACACGTCTGCCGTATGCCGGATGCTCTGTGGGCCAAAACTGCCACCCGTTGGGTCCCACAGATTGTAAGGCGTCACGGTAGACCTCGTCGGAGATGGAGGGACGAGCTTGACGCCTTTGACAGAGACTGGTGGGAGACTGCAGGGGATAGGGATACGTGGACAAATAAGAGGAAGGCCTTTGCCCAGCAGTGGGACAATATTGGCTCATAATGATGTATGATGATGGTTGAAAAATACAACACCCGACTCCTGCAAGGAACAATAAATTATCTGCATTAGTCGACTGAACTACAGCCCTGATAAATTGACAAAACTGAAGAAAGAAACCTTACCGGAGAATGGAAAATATTCCTATAACATCTCTACAGAGCACGCCCTCCCTCAGGCAAGTTCAATCCTGAAAACCAAAAGCATGGTCAAAATAGCTAGAACACGTTTCGCGGCGTAATAGCCAAAAACCCTATTAATCTTTACTTACGATTCTCCGACTCTCGAACCGAGGATTATTGAACCGCCACCTTCGCTGCCACCAAGAGCAAAATTTAAGAAGGCTGCTCGAGCCCGCCCTTTGGCTTGGCCGCAAATCAAATGAGCGAATCAGTGACTCCCAAGATGGAGGAACCAGAGGGCTTCTACAATGGAGGACCCAATTCCGGGTGGCAATTAAATAAATATAAATCCCAATAATTATTGTTGATTGATTTCAGCCAAACAACTTTCCTATCAATAGCTCAAAGACATGATACTAAATAACCAAATACTTTACTTCAGAACCCGCTTTCAGAATTTCCAGATACATTTTCTTTGACTACATTTTATTTACTAATTTTCCAAAATTAGTAGTTTATGTAACTGTTACGTAATAAGGGTCCTTAAAACATGAGTGTGGTTTTATGAAATGAGCCGCAGGCGAATTTCATAATAAGATCACACGAGTGTTTTAAGGCCTAATTACGTACAGTTGCATACACTGCTTTATCTACACTCATATTATTTATTATAAATGCCGTATTCGGAAATCATACAATGGCCGCCATTGCACCGCCGCGGCCATCTCGATTGTGTCGGCGTGGCCAACTCGATTGTGTCGGGGCTCGCGCGGGACCAATCGAGTTGGCCATGGCGGTAACATTATGTTATCAAATTCGATGTTCCAAATTTGAAACTCATTGCTTAACAATATTTGAGCATGCAAAGTTAAAATTACGTTACTGCCGCAGATAAGAAACTTATCATAGTTAAATCGTTTGTTGTAATGCTTGTCATTGTCTACGGTTTTTGAACGCATTTTAGAGTACTTACAGTATCAGTGTAGATAAACCTATTTATGAAACGCCAATGTTATTAAAAATGACAGAAGAAAAACCCATAATTTAGGCTAAATTTATTAGATGACAACCCCATACAGATAAACACAAAGTGCATTCGAACGGCGCTGTTTGAAGCATTGTTATAACCGATCGAATCGAAGGTGTTGGAATTGATTGATAAGAAACTAATTTAATTAGAACAAAAAACAATGTAACAACGTTACAGTATGGCAAGATATAATACAATACAATCGTTCTTTATATTAAGATACCCAATTGCTGGATCTATTGTATTACGGTGTTTTCAAGGGTGAACAAGTCCACTGGATTGCCCTGATATTTTGTGAGTGGGCACTCGCTGATAATCTGGTCCATGTCCTGCACCGCGGCTCCTCACTCGCATGCTGTTGAGATGTAAATTAGACGTAACCGCGTGACACTTTTTTATTACAATAAATTTTCACAACACAAACAGGACTTAAGCTTCTAGTTTTTAGAGTTCCGTAGCCAAAATGGCAAAAACAGAACGCTAATAATTTCGTCATGTCCGTCTGAACGTCCGCCCGTCCGATTTTTAACATAAGATGTATTTTGTATGCCGCTACTTAGTATTGTAGTAAAATGGCTGAAAAAGCGCGGGGGGGGAGCACTTCGTACGGTCAGCTACAGAGAAAAAGGGCCACCGTCCGACGTTAATTATTAACCAGTTGTATAAGGAGCCAACTTTAGGTATAATATTTAGTTTGATATACCTACTTATCTAAAAAAAATATTTGGATTAAATTGTACCTATATAATTTTTAATTTTCTTTTTTATAGTTTTTTTAAATTATAAAGTAAAAGTAAAGAAGTATATAATTTGGTATTATTTATATAAAAACCGATAATAATTAAATTTACCGATCATAATAAAAGAAATCTTTCATTGTTAAAAAATCTTAAACAAATATTTCTTTGCATATACATTGTAAATATTGTGTTTCACAAATAGAGCATTTCAAATAAGATCATTTTACAAAGGACACGTAGATACGTTTACTTTAAATCAAAATCCCCTTCTAGCTTTAAGTTCAGTTGTGTCAATCAAGGCTTTATGTAGGTAAGAGGTAAATTTACAACTGGTAAATTGAAACTCTCAGAGAGTGTATTTTATTTTGAATGCAAACTCTCACCCTAATCCTTGTTAACAGTTACTATTTACAAGTGTTATTCAAATACTTATTTAGAATTAAGGTTGATACTTGTAATGATCAAGCTATAAATAACCGTTAGTTAATCAACATTTTGAATCAAAAGAGAGGTATGGGTACTGCGAATGTCATCTCGCTATGTGTAGTTAGTAGGGCACAACACAGTGAATGTAATCTCGCTCAAATCTGGAGCAGAGCCCGACTGGGTAAGTAACCTTACAGAAAACTACAGCCAAATAGCACTAGACCCTACGCATAGTATTGTGTTCCTGCTGATGAGTAAGGTTGCCAAAGAGCTCAAAGAGGACCCAGTGTGCATGTTGACGATGAAGGACCCTCTTGTTCCTTTAGCCGATGAATCCTCCTTTGTGTAAAGGTTCGACAACGCGCAGTAATACCTCTGGAGTTGCAGGCGTCCATAGGCTACGGTAGCTGCTAACCATCAGGTGGGTTGTATGTTTGTTTGCCACTGTCGTGTTATAAAAAAAAATTGCATTATAATAAATTGTTGTGTGCATTATTAGGTTTTTATTCATCGTATGGCAAGTACACTGTATTATTTTTTTATTTATTTTTTTATTTTATTGGTTTACCAGTAACTGTTACACTGATGTATGTTTACATAAATTTTGATTTGAAAATAACTAGGAGCTAAGTGTACAATAAAATGGAGGTACTACATGCAATTACATTATTTTCTAAATTTACATTGATTCAAGTAGTTAATAGCTGCGCTCGTAACGTTTTTCAAGTTTTCCACAGGGCCGTCATAGTAACTTTGTAAGTGGACACTCCAAAACAATATGCCGAACTGTTTGAAATATTACTACGTAAGAATCTTGGTACGCACTGAAAATTTATGTGTGCAAATGAACAAGCTTCTTCCTCCTAGCGTTTGTCCCGGCTTGGGGTCCGCTTGACAACCTAATTCCATGAATTTGGCATAGGCACTGGATATTACGAAAGCGACTGCCATCGGACCCTTCAACCCAGAGGGGAATGTTAGGCCTTATCGGGATTAGGTCCGGTTTCCTTACGATGTTTTCCTTCCTTCACCGAAAAGAGGCTGGTAAATATCAAATGACATTCCGTAGATAAGTTCCGAAAAACTCAGTGATACGAGCCGGGGTTTGAACCCGAGACCTCCGTTACCGCCGTTACCGCCAAGCTACCAGCGCTCTTTGTGTAAAAGAACAATCTTTAATAATTTTCCCTGGGACACTATGTCACTTTGGGCCCTGACATAGTTTTATTGTCGTAGATTAAATAGTTTATTCTCAGACGTTGAATACTGAAAGGTGACTTTGACAAGTAGTATCTTAAGGACACTTTTATACAAATCAAACTAGTTATATAAATATTGCTTTATCCAGGGCAATAAGGCTTGTGTTGGGTACAATGTGATCTTCTAATAATCTAAGGTATTTTGTTAAGGTATACAAGTAGGTATAATTGTATACTAATACAAAAATACCTTAGATTATTAGAAGATCACATTATGTTAAAGATGAAGCGTAGGTTTAAAAAGTAGACATTTTAATATTCTTTTGGCAAAATAAGACGAGGTATATTAGCACTAAGCAGCTATAGTTAATTTGATAAGATTAAAGTACGTAATAAAATAACAAAAGTACGACTGAGTCACCTTGCCGTTGTCTACATCTAAGAGAGAGAGAGAGAGAAAAGAGGCACCTTTCTATGATATCTCCATTTGAACGATTCGTTAACTCACTAATGGGTTCATAATCTTGATCCTTTCGTTATCATTACATAAAATACGAGTATGTAGTTAAGCTGGATCACCTCTCCTCCCACGCTCGTCTACTGCAGATTGCATGGGTACTTCAGTGTACACTTTCAAATACACTCAACTTTATTAATTCGGATTCTAGGCATTTGCAGTAGGGAAGGCAACCCGGATTTTATCATATAAAAAAATCCGGGTTACATTCGCTTATCTATAGAGTTATCTTATTTTGATATTCATCATACTGCTGAAGGAGGTTTGTTCTGTTTCGTCGTTTAGTCCTCAAGCGAAAAAGGCCACGTAATTTCAGATTGTCTTTGGAAAATATTACCTGTATTTTGTGATTTTTGTAGTAAATATATAATAACAATGTAAAGGATAATCGCGTATTAATTAATGATGTGTTCAAATCGCTTCTAATACCTACCTAAAATAGTTTCTAATACCTACCCTCACCTATATCAATTAAGCCGTGTAGTGCTAACCACGCCACGTTGTAGTTGCGCCTCTATGTACTTACATTTCATTCTCGCTATAGGGCCGTATCAACTATTATATAATCTGTGGCCGTATTATAACTTTAAAACACGTTTAGACACGATCAAACTTCACACTACAATACAGCTAGCGCCCAAACGCCTGAATCAGATATATCAGAATTTGCTTGAAAATTATTCCGATGCAACTCCAATTACAACTTCAATATTACTTGATTATTTGTCGTATTTGTCGTGTGTTGGAGATGTTTGAGATAGATTGTGTGTTTAATGTCTTGTTTATGAAGTTTTAAATTAAAATACGGCACATACTACATATTACTTTGTAACAATAAAAAACATACACTGGAAGATTTATCATTAATTTAAAAAAACAATGTTAATTTATGTAACATGTAAATATCCGGAAGCTTACAAAATAAATTGGTAAGAAACTAATCCTACCTCGCTCATCTCGTCATAATTTAGTTTTTAATTAACGAATGGAATTAAATCCCCAAAATCAAAGTCGTAAAGTAGTTAATCAAACTGCGAGGTATGATTACAGGCTCCAACGATTAACTTATAATTATATCCGTGGCAAAGATGTACGTAATTAATAATGACAAATTTATGTGGCGGGGAGCACATTTGTTGTCCGCAGACGTTTATTGAAATAGAAGTCGTTTCTTTGCCATTTGGCCTGAAATTAATATTATGAAGAATTGAAAAGGAAACATAAAATGATTCCGAACCTAAACATAGTTACTATAAAATTAATAACACAATTTTTAAAACGAAACAAAATGAAGACCAAAGTTTAGAAACAAGCTTAATATGACCGAAAAATATATCATACAAATCGGAGATTATCAAGCAAAAAGTTTTATTTTATAATTGAAAGAAAAATGGAATAATTCATCGCGTCGAGCAAGATTCTAACTTGCGACCTTTCAGAACACCAGTCCGATCGCTCTGACCAACTGAGCCATCTGAAGTATAACTTCAGACTCTAATTTTACCACGTACCATCCAATGTTTTTGGGTGCTATAAGTAGTAGGCCCTAATAAACTACTAGGTTGTGGTGTAGGGAACAATACAACCAACATTTTGTTAACAGTTTTTTATTTGTCAATTTTTTTTGAGCAATTAAAAGTACCTTGTATTATTTGATACCTCTCTCCTAAAAATAGACATCTGAGAAAACCCACCCTTCTCAAGACATGTCTGTGGCTGTCGCGGGTAATCTGGCGTGAGAGTCAGAATGGCGGGTGTACCTTCACAAATATATAAAATGATAGTACTAAAAAAATGTACTCAAAATGTACTATTTAGTACGTACTTTCAAAAAAATTGTACCGCTCCACAAATAAAGTTATTACAAAGTGTAGGTACACCCGCCATTCTGACAGTCAGGACGGCGGGTATATGCCAATTCACCATGAACTGATAGACTATTGACTAATGTTTTTACCACAAAAAATGTACTAAATTTGTACTTTAATATGTAGTTAAAACTTCAGCAATCAGATTCGTAATCTGTGAATTAGACACACTTAACTTTTTTCTATTTAAAATAAGTCGATAAGTGCCGTTTTACTGTGAACTATCGATTACTGACTTTTGTTATTACTTTAGAACGTACGTACGAAATTTGTACTTATATATGCAATTAAAATTTGAGCAATCTTATTTGTAACCTGTGAACTAGAGAAATTTAACTTTTTTCTAAATAAATAGAGTCGGTAAGTGCATACTTAGGAATATTTTTTGCTCTAGAGAAGAACGATTTGTGACACTTGTGAATAAATTGCACTTTAAAGCTTTTCTTGCTTTTACACCTTGTGTAATAAAAATACTCACGTGCACTCAAAAGCAATTATAACGGGTCATTTTGTATGGGAATCCATTGCAAAGTCAAGGGCAAAAATATGTGTACACATTTTAACTTAATTGGAACAAGTTACTATTGTAAAAATATTTCTACCATTGTACCCGTTTTTTTGCTCTTTAAGTACTATATTTTTATACTTACCTCTAGTTATTAGTGAAATTAGACAGATTATTTTTTCATTAAAATATTTGCTTTTGTTGTTATCCACATATTTCAAATAACTTAAGAGATATACTTATAATTACAAATGTTAATTAACTGATACAGTTTTTCGTCCATACAGTATACAGTTTGCAATCATACGCTTAGGGCTTTTTGATACGTAATACTTAAGATCATCATAACATTTCCACGTCATTATATGGCGACAATGGGCTCTATAGTGTCCAATATTATTTATATCAGTAATGTCACCACCAGAAGGTAAAAATTCAATTACCCCTAAAATGTCGTATTTTATGTTGTTCAAATGAATCTCAATTGGCACATCATCTAGAGCAATTATATCAGTTTGATTTAATTCAAACGCTATAGTGTTAGACAATTGATATGTGAATGTTCTTATACCATTACAATCGTTACGTCGACATTGTACAATATTATTATCTTCGCATAACATAGATTGAGCTGATTGATTGAGCGAAGATATAGGCGTATTACAATTTAATGGTAAAAATGAAATATGCCTTTGAACATTATTGATCGTACATGCCGTGTTTGTGCAAGATTCGCTTATAGTAGCACTATACATTTCATTAATTAAAATATTGTCAAAAATAAAGTTTACATTGCATTCACAACTAACGTAAATTTTATTAACAACGCACTGTTTTTTAAAATGTTGTTGCAGGATATCTGATCTGATTCTATATAAATCTGATTTGATAGTCTTATTATCAATCATAGCTTTTATCAATTGACACAACTTGTTTTCACTGTTCATGACTTTACTTTTTAAATCAAACCCATCAACACATGCAGCTGCTATTATTTGACAAACGAATCAAACGCACATGTATTGGATACGTAAATGTCCTTATTACCAACTAGTGTCCTTGTCCCATTTAGCAGCAACGGGACTAGCTTCTTCTGGGCTTTTTGCGTTTTTGTTTCTTTTTTATTTGATTTGCCCTAAAGCCCTTCCAATTTTCGACAAATGATGGAGTTTTAGAAAAAATTTAGTCATCTGCAAAAATCTTTTCTATTTCTTTGTCCAATGATGTGTTCTTTTGTATTTTGTGTATTTTATTTTTGTTTGTGTTGGTTTTACAGGATGTGGCTAAATTATTTTCTTTGCTTATCGCCTCCTTGACTTCTCCTTCTATGAAATCAACATGTTTTACAATGAATTCGTCCAATCTTAATCTATTTGACTTTATGGCAATTTGGCATAAGTATCATTTTAGTGTTTTAAAATAACTCTCTACATTTGATGAAGAAGGTATAAGATTTTCAGATTGGTATATATTGACCATAACATTAGTCCACAACGGAAGCTGTCGAACTAATCGCGTTAGTGTTGGTATCAATGAAGGCATGTAGAATAAATTTTCATGTGCTGACACATCATTATCATCCTCTGATAACGTAACTAATATTGTTCACGATCTAATTTGTCACGAAACCATTGCGGGATAGCATTGTTATCTTTAGAGTTGAATAATTCTGAATTAAACTCGTCCTTATTGTTATGTTCAACGATTTCGTTGTCTTCGGTTTCTTGAAGATTGAGCGATTTTCCTAAATGTTTGAGTCTTAATTTGGCTTCTTGACATCTTGATCCATCATTATCATATTTATTGATAGAAACTATAACTATATCTGAGATCACTCGTTTAATTTCTTCGTAGTGATCAAGAGCTTTAATATGTAAAATACACTTACAGTAAAAAAATTTCGTTCTCGAATCCACATTTTTGAAACAAGAGAGATTGAAAATCATCTTCACAAAGTGACTCGTGTCGAGGCGAACATAACATTCTTGTGGTGTTTTCTTGTCACTCTCTAACTTAAGGAAGCATTCTGCAAGGTAATCATTGGTGGATCTACAATTAGTGAATGCTTTAATTGTTGCTCCTATCAAAGCCGAAGAATCGTCCAAAATAACTTCATTCGGGACTGATTTTGAGCCTCTCCAAGTTTTTAACCATGTACATATGGCTTCCATAGTGTGACTACTAGAAAGCATCTGCAAAATTGGAACACTTCTTTCATTCTGATCACTGTATATTATTCCTTGATATAAGAAAACATGTTTTTTCTCGACCAGCTCAGACTCTTTGATTATGCTTCCTGTTGCATCTACACTCATTATAACTCTGTTGGAATTAGTGTGTTGTATAATAAGTATCCTGGGGCGATGACCAATAGTAAACATAAACAGTAGGATGTATAGTTATTTGTTTAATAAAGTTGTCATATGGTTCCACATTTTTTGCCATAAGTACGAGTAATAACGCCAGAATAGGGTCGGAATGGTAATGCTGACTAACTTTGTGCTCATGTTTAATCTGCCGTAAACAGCCGTGTGTAGGCAAATGAGGTGGTTCAATGTCACCGACTTCCAAAGCCGCATTGACCAATCTTTTATGAACTGTAATCGGAGCTTCGTTCTTTAGCTCTTTTAGCAAATCTTTACGCTTTACGGATGACATTTTCATTTTTTTTCGTGTATTATGATGAAAGTTTTCATCAAATCCTGTTATTATGCCAGTACAAGAGGCTATATTATCAGTAGGCCATTTAATGAATATTTCAATTCCTGCGTGGCATTGTTTACACTCTCCAATACAAGTCACTCTATCGCCGTCTTTTATGTAATGTGTTTTGAACGACCAACTGCACGGAGATCTTGATGATGTCCAAATTTTCTCGCGTAGTAAGTCAGCCCATTCATATTTAGGCAATACAAACTTTTGTTGTCGAACATTATGTCCAGTGTCAATTTTCCTTCTAACTGAACACTTTGATATAGGCTGAATTTTCTGCCACTGATATATATCGAGTGAAAATTTAATACTTTGAGCGTCACTATTTTCGGCTAATTTTCTTACGTCTTCTTCTGTATCTAATTGTAATAACCCATAGTCACTATCATCGGAAGAAACGGTACATTCATTTTCTTTTTCAAAATCAGAGTATTTTCTTTTACAAACACTTGTTTCATTGCTATTAGTTGAAAAAAAATACTTGTAATTTCTCTTCACCGACAAATAAAGCGCTTTCACAGAGAGTTTATGATTAAGTTCACTACTAATTTCGAAAAATATTTTATCATTACATGAAGGCAAATCATTTTGCGGTTGAAAATACTGTGTATATTTCACAAAAACTTTCTTCTGTTCTTCTAATTCAACTACACATTTCTTTCCGCGTTTCATGGTCGATTTGCATATAATAACCATATAAACCACTGTGCGAATTAAATAATTATTTACTTTAGAAACAAAACGATCTATTTTACATATTTACAAATAGGTGTGTTATTATTAAAACGCTATATTTCTATAAGAAATGAAAATTTGATGAAAAACTTAACTGAGCCGTTTTTTTCTAAGCCGCGTTTCCCGCCTTAGTTTTTTTTTAATTCGCATACAGCCACTGAGGCAATGACCGTCCCTGAACTGACTATCGGCACGAAATAAATAATAATAATGCATTTGCTAAGACTAGTAGTTAGTACTAAAAGAATATTAGTAATTAAATATTAATAGAAACGTATTGTACCTATAGTCTGGCAAACCATTTCTGTCAGTAAAAACACGCGGCAAATTCAAAATATGTACATGTGGCAACCCTTTGTGATGAGACACATTCATGTGTCATGTTTCATAACGAACATTTAAATTCACATTGAATTTGTTTTTAGTGCATTTCACTCTCTCATCTTAAGCGCGAGTGAGATAGAACTTCTGCAACGTTCCCAATCAAATTTAAATTCATTTTTAAGCCATATCTAAATTGCCTCAACCAGGTTATCTGTTGCAGTTGATGACATATCAGACGAAATATATCCGTCTCCTTTTTACACACCGTAAATGTCACCTAATGAAAGGGGCGGAAATACCACCTAAAATTAAAAACATAAAATTTGATGATCATTGCGGGTTTTTTCACTGATTCTTAGTGTTGTCATACTTTTGTTCGCTGTAAATTGCTACTGCGTTCGTTGGCTGGCCAGACTATAACAATAATACACATTTAAAGATCACACCTATTTTTATTTCTGCATTTTATACGTAAATGACAAGTTGCGGTTGCACCTTTACTCAAATCAATTACTTACTAGGAAATCCATAAACTAATTAGATTATATTTAATAAAGATACAAATAAACAACGCACTGCTGCCAGCCAGTACATTATTATTTATAATTTGTTTACATATGAAGTAACTACTTAATTTATTTATAGACTATAAGTTGGAAATGTAGGGAACGGTACGCTTACCCATATATTTTAAGTAGAAAAATTGTAAATGTGTATTACTTAAACGCCATAAATTAGATTGCTCAAATTTTAATTGCATATATAAGTACAAATTTCGTACATTTTTCTAAAGTAATAACAAAAGTCAGTAATCGATAGTTCACAGTAAAACGGCACTTATCGACTTATTTTAAATAGAAAAAAGTTAAATGTGTCTAATTCACAGATTACGAATCTGATTGCTGAAGTTTTAACTACATATTAAAGTACAAATTTAGTACATTTTTTTGTGGTAAAAACATTAGTCAATAGTCTATCAGTTCATGGTGAATTGGCATATACCCGCCGTCCTGACTGTCAGAATGGCGGGTGTACCTACACATTGTAATAACTTTATTTGTGGAGCGGTACAATTTTTTTTAAAGTAGGTAGTAAATAGTACATTTTGAGTACATTTTTTTAGTACAATCATTTTATATATTTGTGAAGGTACACCCGCCATTCTGACTCTCACAATCTGGCGGCCCGAGGTGCTCGCTAAACTGATTACGAGTCCAAATTAAGTCGTAAACTCGTAACACTCAAATTACATCGCATCAGCAGCGTAGACATTGTTTTTCAGACTGACTTTAATCTTCCGAGAATTTTCGTGTATTTGATTAATTTTGCTTGAGTGGATATGGTTGAACATTTGAGTCATTTGATTTTGATTACTAATTAATGTTATTATTATTTTAATTAAAATGTATATATAAGAATCTTATTCTTATTCTTATTACTTTTGCAGCAGTTTTGTTACTGTTCTATTGATATGATGGAATAGTTACAAATAATGATTTCTGGTTCGTCTTTAATTACAAAGTTCTCATGAGTAACGGTTTTGGCCCCGGGTATGCCCTAAAACTACGTCCGGACCCGGGTATGTCCATAAACTATGTCCAATAGATAGGTATGGGTACTGCAAATGTCATCTCGCTATGTGTGGTAGGGCACAGCTCAGCGAATGTCATTTAGATAAAATCTGGAGCAGAGCCCGACTGGGGAAGTACCTCCACCTTGCAGAAAACCACAGCCAAATAGCACTAGACTCATAGTGTTGTGTTCCTGCCGGTGAGTAAGGTTGCCAAAGAGCTCAAAGAGGACCCGGTGTGTTGACGACGAAGTACCCTTTAGTCGTCAACACAGTGAATCCTCCTTTTTGTAAAGGATACAAAAAAAACTGACGTCTCAGCAAATGTCAAAGTTACTGGCGTATTTGTGTTAAAACATCTAACTTCTCACTATACATGTGAGATATTTTCAACGATCCGACACACCACACTCACAATATCCGCGCACAGATCTGATAATTTATCCTGTAGTTTTAACTTCTGGATCACCGGTTCTTAAGTATGGTGAAATTCCTGAGATGTTGAATGATTTCAAATGCATCTTATAACACTAGGTATCGTCAACTAAAACACCGTATTGCTTTGAGATCTACAAATGTTTATTGCATTTATTGCAAACACAGTTACAGCGTGAAATAACATATATTGAATCCTCCAATTCTCACAACACCATAAACCGCCAAAAGGAACAGAATCATGCCAGCTTAAAAACGTCAGAACCATGACAGCTTTTTTTTTTTTTAAAGTCCAAAACGAACTGTCATTCACTTGAAAACAGAATTAGCCAAAGTTAGCCAGTTTTAATCGGTAAAAACAAACATACATTCTAAATAAGTTATTAATATTAATTAAATTACATATTTTGACTGATTCGTTCGGCTAGAACCTTACACTCGTCCATCCTGACGCGTGTGATGTCCACACACACGCCACCTGCCACCTAAGCCACCTTACACTTGGTCCAAGTCTAAACAGTTAAATAACAAAAATTAAAATCTGCTCACAGTTTTTACAGTTATGACTTTAAACATATGCCGCAGTATCCGCAGCGCTAATACACTACAGTATCCGCAGGTCTTTCATGCCGCAGTCTCCGCAGCGCTAATATGCCGCAGTATCCGCAGCTTAAGTATTTCACAGTGTCCACAATGCTATCATGCCGCAGTATCCGCAGCCTAGAAATGCCGCAGTATCCGCAGCCTTAATATGCCACAGTATCCGTAGCATAAACATTTCGCATATATTTTGTAGTACATATCTGTTGCCCTTTGCGTATGATTTTTCACTATTATTATAAACTAATCATCACAATGTTCCACTTTAATCTTTTATCATATAATAACAGCTATTATTTTACTTTCAACCATATTTCAATTAAAAGGATCAGTCTCCACATTACATATTAGAGTCTTTATTATATTGAATTTATAGGCTTTATCAGTCTTATCATCTCAGGATATACTATAAACTTAAAACATATCACTAGAACTTATATACTTTGTACTAGCAATTTTTGCACTTTTTTTTATTTTTATTTATTTAAACAAATTATATTTCTCCTAAATATTCTTCCAATTAAAAGTTTCTCATACATCAACAATATTCTTACGGACTCACATATTATTTATTTATTACTCATTATGCAAGTCTAACGCAGCTAAATGTATCCATGGCTGCATTCTATCGGCGGAAATAGTAGTTTTGTACTTTCTTTTATTCTTCCTTTTAAAGCCCTCTATGTCAGATACTTGGTAACGATCATTCCCTAACACTTTTAAAACTTTAAATGGTCCTATATATTTATCCAACAATTTTTTACTTTTACCATCGTTGTCATAACTAACTTTAGTTACCATTACCAGATCGCCTTCACTGTAAGAAGTTGCCGGTTTTCGACTACTATCATAAAGCTTGTCCCAGTAAAAAATGTCGTTAGTTTACGCAGCGTTGGTATATCAGGTTTCAATGAAAATGGTTGTAACTGGCTGGTTATATGTTAAATGCATCTCGGTTCTTTATTTAATATTAGAAAAAAATCTGTCACAGTCACATTTTCAAAGATCTCGTCTCCACAAGAAAAACTTCATGAGAAAATATTGTACAAATATGTCCAATATTAAGGCATTTTCACGAAAAAAGTGGCAATGGAGCTAAACACGTCTGTTAGAACTGTGCAAAGGTCCTAAAACAATTCAGAGAGACTGGCGGTATTCGACGGCGTCCTGGAAGTGGTCGGAAGACCGGGTTTGTTAAGAAAAATATTGAGAAGAGTATCATAGCTGCT
This sequence comes from Pammene aurita, assembly GCA_947086415.1. Lineage (NCBI taxonomy): Eukaryota > Metazoa > Arthropoda > Insecta > Lepidoptera > Tortricidae > Pammene > Pammene aurita. Next base: position 15,534,138 of record OX352305.1, on the reverse strand, counting down.
TTGCTGAAAAAACCTACATCATCTGTAAGAGATTTAGCTAAAAAGTTTAAAACGTCTAAATCCACTGTGCAACGAGTAAAGAAAAATAATTCTATAAAGACTTTCAAACAAACTAAAGTGCCTAATAGAAATTCTATCAAGAAACTGACGCTAAAACGAGATCCAGAAAACTGTATTCAAAATTAACGACAAAAAAATACTGTATTGTGATGGACGACGAAACATATTGCAAGCTTGATTTTAAATCACTGCCGGGACATCATTTTTATTCGGGGACCGATAGAAAAACTATCAATGACGAGTACAATGTCTTAAAAACGGATAAATTTGTGAAGAAGGTTCTTGTGTGGCAAGCGATCTGTTCTTGCGGCAAACGCAGCACTCCATACTTTGCTAAAGGAACTATGAAAGGCGATATATGCCTTAAAGAGTGCATGGAAAAGCGATTATTGCCGTTTTTTAAGCGACACAAGAAGCCAGTTCTGGTTTGGCCTGATCTGGCCACGTGCCACTATTTTAGAAATGTGATAAAATGGTACAAAGCCAATAATGTCGAATTTGTGGAAAAATACCAAAATCCTCCTAACTGTCCTGAATTACGACCTATAGAAAAATATTGGGCTCGTATGAAGCAGAAGCTCTTAAAACATAAAACTAACGCCACATCAGTTGAAAACTTCAAGCGAAAATGGAATGCAGCTTCAAAACTAATCACAGACACTGATGTACAAAACCTGATGGCAGGTATCAAAAGAAAATTACGAAGTTTCTGGATGAATAATCAATAGAACAAAAACATAACAAAAATACGTATTGTTTACTACATTTCTAATAAACTGTTGTCAAAAATTTGGTAACTTTTTATTGCTTACATTATTTCATACTAACTAATAAACGACATTTTTTTCTGGGACAAGCTTTAATACTTCTTTTGTCGTAATTGACTGTTTTCAATATTTTCAGCAGCCTCTTCGCGGATCTCATCAATATTAACATTCGATCGAGTCACTTCTAAAATAGAGTCGAATTGGCTGCTTATCTCGCAATTCATTGGAGTTCCAAACAAAACCTCAGCTGGGGTCTTGCCAATTGACTTCTGCAAGGTATTATTTATGCCCCACTGGACTCTTCCAACCGAGGAATCCCAAATCCTTTCGTCTAGTCCATGGTTTTGCGTACTTAACGCCTTGAGGACCGTCCTGTTATAGCGTTCAACCTGTCCGTTGGATCTAGGACAGGCTACTGCATTATAAACAACCTTTATTTGTTTGTCTTGACAAAACTCTTTGAAACCGTGCGATGTAAAACTACTACCTCTATCACATATTATTCGATTTGGGATCCGAAATGTATAAAATATGTCATTGAGGATCCTGATTACATTCCGGGTTTTTGTATCTCTGACTGGTTTTACGAACACATATTTTGTAAATGCGTCGACAATGACCAAAAGGTATGCATTGCCACTTTTGCTTCTTACGAATGGACCAAGGTGGTCGATATGCAAAGTGTGGAAGGGCTTTGTGACCTTTTCTATTGGATTTAAATATCCCTCTTTAACGTTGACGTTGTCATTATGATATGCACAGTTTAAGCAAGCTTTAACGTATTTTTTTATGAAGTGCCTCATATGTGAGAACCAGTAAGTCTTCCTTATACGTTCAAATGTTTTCTCAAAAGCGAAATGCCCTATGTCATCATGGTTTAATTTGCATATCTGCCACCTTGCTCCTTTAGGTACCACCCAGCGCAATTCTTTCTTATCATCATCAACGTACCTATAGAGCTGATTGTTTTTAATAACATAACTGCTTTTAATTGACTTTATTTCTTCTTCACTGTTATTCGTATTTAAAATCTTTCTAATGCGACACAACTCTTCGTCACCTAGCTGTAACGTCAGTAACCAGTTATCTACTTCTATGTGCATAACATTAGGAAAGAACTCATTACGTGGCACGCTCTCTTCTACTGGCAAGGGAGCGCCTATATTGCGGCTCAGAGCATCAACGTGGTTCATCTGGGTACCCGGTCGGTACTCGATCTCATACTGAAACTCCTGAAGCTGTAACCACCACCGGGAAATTCTCGGAATTAGATCGCGTTTGACGAGTGTTGTTCTTAATGCCCGGCAGTCAGTAACAATTTTGAAAGGAGTTCCAAGGACATAAACACGAAATTTCTTTAGAGACTCTACTACTGCTAATGTTTCTAACTCGTATGCGTGGAAGTTCTTTTCTTCTGGTGCAGTCTGGCGACTGTAGTATGCCACTACACGCAACGGTTCTGAATCGTCTTTCTTTTGCATCAAAATTCCAGCAAGGCCATGCTTACTTGCATCCGTGTGCACTTCTGTGAATTTTGCGTTAGGGTCATAAATTGTCAAGATTGGTCTATCACTTAATCGGTCCTTTAAGATGGTAAAAGCTTCTGCTTGTTTTTCTGTCCAACTGAATGGAGCGTTTTTCTTTAGCAATAAAGTTATAGGGTGAGCTATACTTGCAAAGTTCTTTATAAATTTGCGGAAATAACTTACAAGACCATAAAATTGACGAACTTGATGCTGGTTTTTCGGCTGGGGAAAATCTATTACCGATTGAATTTTCTTTTGGCCTGGTCGTACGCCGTCTGATGAGATCTCATAGCCAAGATAATCTATTTTATCGGATAAGAATAGACACTTCTCTAAGTTAAGAGTTAATCCTGCATTCTTAAATATCTCTAATATGTTGCTCAGCTTATCCAGGCCTTCATCAATGGTAGTTGATGCGATGAGTACGTCATCCATGTAAGTTATGGCATCACTAAACCTGACAGGTCCCAACACACGATTAATCATTCGCTGAAACACCGCCGGAGCGTTTGCCATCCCGAATGGCATACGAGTAAATTCGTACTGGCCATCCGGGGTAACAAACTCACTTAGGTGTCGACAATCTAATGATATTGGGATCTGATAATACCCGCTTGCAAGATCCAAGGCTGTAAAGTATTTCTTATCGGCAAGTCTACTAATCTGGTCATCTATGATTGGCATCGGATAACGCTCTTTAATGGTCTTGTTATTCAAAGCCCTATAATCTACACATAATCTATATTTTCCATTCTTCTTCTTTACTAATAAAACTGGGCTCGCATAGTCGGATATGGATTCCTGAACAATGCCCGCTTCGACTAATTCACCAACCATATCTCTTACCACTTGCCTTTCGGTGTGTGATAGTCGATATGGTGCGTAAACTACCGGGCGTTTATCGCTTAGTTCAATTTTCATCTCTGTATCTTTGACACAGCCCAGTTCAAGCAAATTCATAGCAAAACAATCTCTATATATATTGAGTAGCGTTACTAGGCGACTCTTATGTTCTTCATCTATGGAAGTTTCAATTTTAATATCATCTACATTCAGAGGGATAACTGAATCTCCTTGTGTAACTCGCAAACAACTACGCGCCTCTACATACTGTTTCGCTCGAGCTATGATGGTACCCAGTTCTAAATAAGCTGGAGTACTACCTCCCTGCAGCACGGGTAAACAACCCCGACCCTCGTTATCAAAAGAGTAAATGCCCTCTTGTATGATAATTTCACTACCTATACTACCAATAACAGCAGATGAAATGTATAAGTTGCCCTCATATTTTGGTTCGGTAAGAACCCTAAGCACACATTGACCAATTATTTTTTTATCTTCGCTTGACCTTAATCGTATATTGTAGTCAACATCCTCACTACTAAGGGCAGGTAGTTCATTGTTAATTGAATAAAAATTAAGCTGTTTATTATTTTTAACAATAAGTATATGATATTGCTCAGTAAAATCTTGCCCAACCAATACCGGCGCATTTGTGTACTTATCTTCGACAACTAATGCTTCTACACTGCCATTAACATCATCAATTGAAATTTGCACTATCAACTCACCCGCAACCGGAATTGTTGAATATCCATAAGCATTGATCACTTTAGTAGGGGTTGGTACCGGATTCCCTAATAATATTGCATCACTGAGTCGAATTATGGTAACTGCACTTCCAAGATCGACAAAACCATCGAAATTCTTGTTATTTACTTTGACTTGTTTATAATACTTTTTATCACTACCCGCATTACATATTACATTAACAGATTTAGGCTTTTCCTGTAAAGCCTTAGTATAACAATTTTCTATTTTGTGCCCTACTCTGTTACATTTTGTACATTTTATGATCGGTTTGGGACAGTTAAAAGAAACATGGCCCCTTTCACGGCAGTTAAAACACATTTGAGATGTTTTTGTTGAGTTGTCACTATTTGGTTTAGTTTTTAAATCACTTATTTTTACCGGGTTGGCATAAAAGTCTTTACTACTTGCTAAAAATTCTAATAGCTGATCTGGGTCTTTGCAGCGAAGAGACTGAGCTGCAGTTCTTAGAGTTCTATCCGTTAAGCCATATATAATGCAGTCAACAGCATTTTTACCAGATATCTGACATTGATTGAGAAGAGAAACTTTTTCATAAAAGTAGTTTTCAACTGATTCACCTAGCCTATATTTCCGCCTTAACATGTCATCTAGTAGCTTACCATAATTTTGTTCAAATGGAAATGCTGAAAGCAGTTTTTCTTGCCATTCACTCCATGTCGACAACATTGCCGGAAGACTATCATACCAGGTTTTCGCATTGCCCGCTAGCTTTTGTAGGGAAAAGTGAATTGTTTGTAGATTGTCCCATCCATAAATAGATGCACACTGGTTAACTTTATTTATCCAAAGGTCAATGCGATGACCTGGTAGTGACGGGTCAAAAGTTGGTACAACATTGTTTTGAAAAGTAGGCTTTTTAGATGACCCAATACTCTTAATAATATCATGCAAATCTTTAGTACTAAGAAAAGTTTCACATGACCTTGTAATAGCCGGTTGTACTGGCAGCTGCGGTGAACTTGCCGTTCTCTGTGGCTCCGGACTGCGTTGCCGATGATCAGTTTTACTACCTCGATGTCTTTCTCTACTGCACCGTTGCTCCTGCTCTAGACTGCCATCTCGGAGCGGCTCTCTGCTGCGCCGCCTCTCGTACACTGGACTACAGTTGCGACGCGAGTCCCTGCTGTGCCGCCTCCGGTGGTTAAAACTATCGTCTCGTCGCGTTTCCCTGCTACGGCTCCACCTGTGCACCGAGCTGTCATCTCGCCCTGACTCCCTTATGCGCCGCCGTTTGTGTTCAAGGCTATTATCACACCGCGGCTCTCTACTACGAGCGCGGTGGATTTTCGGGGTGCCCTCGCTACTCCGCGACGCTTGTCGATGCATGTTTCTCGTTTCGTAGGTGCGCTCCGGTGATTGTGAAAGCTTCTGCCTACTTTCCTTCTGATTATGATTGCCGTGCTTAGACCGACTACGAGTGCGATCATGTCTCTTTGGCGTAGCTAGTCTCCTCGTAGGAGAACGAGAACAATTGTCAGCATGTTCTTGTAACGCGCGTTTTTCGTTCTTGTTGGCACGGCGGTGGCTACGTTTGCTTTTATGTTTACGTTTCACTTTCTTTGACGAGGATGGTGAACGTGAACGAAAGGGCGGCATTACGTTCAATAAATCCCCACTTTCTGAAGTATAACACTAGGTATCGTCAACTAAAACACCGTATTGCTTTGAGATCTACAAATGTTTATTGCATTTATTGCAAACACAGTTACAGCGTGAAATAACATATATTGAATCCTCCAATTCTCACAACACCATAAACCGCCAAAAGGAACAGAATCATGCCAGCTTAAAAACGTCAGAACAGACAGCTTGTTTTTTTTTTTAAAGTCCAAAACGAACTGTCATTCACTTGAAAACAGAATTAGCCAAAGTTAGCCAGTTTTAATCGGTAAAAACAAACATACATTCTAAATAAGTTATTAATATTAATTAAATTACATATTTTGACTGATTCGTTCGGCTAGAACCTTACAATCTCGCACTACTTACTCACTAACTTATTTGGCGCAACGACCCAAAATGAGTCCTGGCCTCCGACACAAGAGCACGCCATTTTGCTCGGTCCTGCGCGATTTTACGCCAGGTTTCACCGGCGCCGAGCTCCTGAAGATCCGCTCCTACTCTGTCTGTCCAGCGATATTTAGGACGACCGATAGCAGTATGTCGACCCAAATATGCTCTTTTTACAGAGAGGTCTTCTCCCATCCTCTCGAGGTGGCCGAGCCAGCGGAGACAATGTGCTTTTGTCTCACCAATTATATTAGATTCGGCCACCAGTTCTTGGATTTCTAAAAACGCGAAAGTTTTAAATCATCATCGTCATCATCATCAGCCTATATTAGTCCACTGCTGGACATAGGCCTCCCCTAATGAGCGCCATAGCGTCCTGTCTTCAGCTTGCCGCACCCAGCATCTGCCTGCAGTCATTCGCAGATCGTCATCCCACCTAGCCAGAGGGCGTCCTATACTACGTTTGCCGAGTCGCGGTCTCCATTCAAGAACACGTTTACCCCAGCGGTTGTCGGTTCTTCGCGAGATGGCCAGCCATATCTCGCGAAGAACCGAAATTAGCAAGCTGAAGTGGCCTTCAACTTGCTAATTCTTTGAGCTATGTCGATAACTTTGGTTCTCTGTCGGATGTATTCATTACGAATCTTATCCTTCAGAGAAACTCCGAGCATAGCTCTTTCCATAGCTCGCTGAGCGACTTTGAACTGGTGGACCAGCCCTACCGTGAGTGTCCACGTCACAGCTCCGTAGGTCATTACGGGTAGGACGCACTGATTACAAACTTTCGTTTTCAAGCATTGCGGTATGGATGACGAGAAGACTCGGCGTAGTTTCCCAAATACTGCCCAGCCTAGCTGGATCCTCCTTTTGGCCTCCTTCTCAAAATTGTTTTTACCTAACTGCAGGATCTGCCCAAGGTAGGTGTACTCAGAAACAATTTTAAGAAAGTGGCCATGTACGACGACCGGTCCGGGATCAATGTGGCCATTGATCATGACTATAGTTTTATCCAAATTCATGCCAAGACCGATGCGTCGCGAGGCTGAAGCTAGGCCGTCCAGCATCCGGGTCAGCTCCTCTAACAACTCCGTCATTATGACTATGACTATTTTTTTTTTTTTTGGTGAGGGTAAGCAGACAAATAAACACAGTAAAGTTGATTGGTCTCTATTTATTTAGTAATTAAATATTATTTGGCCATTTTATTACATAAATTAGACTTACATGAGTTAACAAGCTCCTCACGGCTTACCACAGTTATTATCTCTACTATATTCACCAACTCCACGGACCACACACTAAGGTCCAAAGGTCACTCGTGATACTACACACAGCCACACCCACTATGGACCACATCCAGAAGCTACAAGAGAAGATGGACGAGCTGGAGACTATGTTTTCGTGTCAGATGGCTTCTTCTGAGAGCTCTATTGCTGAGAAAGACATCCCCAATAGTTCTTCGCTGGAGTCAGATTTCAAGAACTTCAAGAAGTTCATATGGAATGCAGTGGCATGTCTACAGCAGCAGATGGGCTTTGTGTTGGCATCCTTGGAAGAATTGGAAACCCGGTAACGGTCGGGCATGCTACTTATTCATGGCATCAAGGAAACCGAGGGTGACAATGTCACCACAATTGTTGTGAAGGAATTTGGGGAATCTCTACAAGTCCAAAATGTCTCAGTCAATTCCTTCTTTGCTTGCCATCGCCTAGGTAAACAGCGAAATTCCAAGCCGAGACCTATCTTGGTGAAGTTTGGTTGCCTGCGGACCCGGGCTGCAGTGTGGGCGGCAAAGAAGAAATTTAAAGGCTCCGGCAAAACTGTCTCGGAGTTCCTCACAGCATCCCGTCATGCAGTCTTTCTGGAAGCCCGGCGAATCTATGGAATCCGGGACAGCTGGACTAGTGATGGTCGAGTTGTTGTGCAGTGCAAAGATGGGAAACGTCACAAGGTTACGACGATGGCGGACCTGCTTTCGCTTTCTGCGACAGAGGCGCCTACTGAAGCAGATATTTCCACTGCAGCCCCTGCCACAGTCCAGGGTCAACGCGCCGAAGTCGCCATAAAACCTGCGCCGGCGCTGAAGGAGCCCACCGGGTCTGCGCGACGCGTTCACAACCTTAGGAAGAAGAGCCCTGCCAACTCCGGATCCCGGTAGCCGCCTATTATGCTGTGTTTGTAGTGTTTTTTAAGGTTTTCCATTCACTTCCAATTATTAATGCTATTTTTCCCGTTTTTCTCATGTACCTTCAAGTAGTGTCTGATAAAACTTGCTCATTTATTTAGTTAGTGTCATTTTGACAGTAGACTGACGTTATGTTTCGTTTTCACTTGTTTAAGCTGTGTTTTTCTGTAGAAAATGAGTTTGTATTTTTCTGAATGTTTCATATTTTTTATTGGTTGGTATTTTTCTATGGTATTTTTAATCTTTGCCAATAACTGTTGGTGAGCTAATGAGGAAGGTAATTAGAAGGTAATTAAGGTAATTAGATTTTTTAAATTAGTAGTTCTGTATACGTATTATTATTATTTTTTTTCACATTATATTATATATTTATTATATATATGTTCTATTTTATTTACATTATCTTATTATTTTAAGTAGGTATTCATTCGTATTCGCATGTCTGACGTTTTTAACGCAAGTCATGAAAGTGAGTTTTTTTCTTTGTCGTCCGCTAGTCTCTATGACTCCTTGAGTGATGTTTCGGATATGCCTGATTTGAGTGATCGGCTGGACAGTACTTTTGCCTCCGCTAAAAAACAATTTAATATCGTCCATATTAACGCACAAAGTATACCGGCACATTATACGGAGCTACTTTCTTCCTTTAGCTCAAGTAATATTGACGCCATACTCGTATCCGAATCCTGGCTCAAGCCTTCTTTGCCCTCTGCTGTCTATCCCCTTCCTGGATATCGTTTGGTGCGTAATGACAGAACAGGTGCAGCCGATAGTAGTTCAAACATGATGCGTGGCGGTGGTGTAGCTATTTACATAAAAAGTGACCTAGCTTGTCAAATTGTTGCTGAGTCTCCTGTTGCTAACTCAAACTCCCCTGAGTATCTTTTTCTTGAAGTGACATTACATCACTCTAAGGTTCTCGTTTTTATAGCCCTAGTTCACACTAACTACTTTGATGCCCTCGAGAGAACCGTAGCAGGTCATATCCCTCAATTTGATCACTCTATAATTATGGGTGATTTTAATACATGCCTCTTAAAGGATGATCACCGTTCCCTCAAACTTCAGTCAGTTGCGACTTCTCTTAACCTTAGCATTTTGCCTCTTGGCCCTACTCACTTCCCACACAACGGTCCTCCTTCGCTCCTAGATCTCATCCTAACTTCCTCTCCTGATTTAGTCTCTTCGCACGGGCAATTTAATGCTGCTTCCTTTTCTTGTCACGATCTGATTTTTGCGTCTTTTAAAATGCGCCCACCTAAACGGAGGCATAAAATAATATTGCGACGTAACATTCGGGGCATCGATGTGCAGGCACTTCATGAGGACCTGCGCAACACTGACTGGCTTAGTATTGCAAGTGTCGGGGATATTGATCATAGGATAGAAGCTTTTAATGCCACTTTGCTAGAGATTTTTGATCAACATGCCCCTTTGAAGCCGATGCGTGTACGACACTTCCCGGCACCGTGGCTTACTCCCGAGATAAAGAGTCTCATGGAGAGGAGGAATAGAGCTCGCATTAAGTTGAGATCGGATCCATCCGAGAACAATCACCTTCGGTATAGTACGCTGCGTAATCGTTGCAACAAGGTTTGTCGTGATGCACGGCGCCGGTACATTCACAAGTCCATCGACGAGTGCCCTCCGACTAAACTTTGGAGATTCCTGAAATCGCTTGGGGTGGGAAAAACGCCACATAGTGCTCATAGTGCTGGTGCTCTTGACTTAGATGGTTTAAATTCTCATTTTGGCTCTTCTCCTGTCATTCTAGATCCCTCTACTAAGCAAGACACTCTTTCTTCTCTTTTAAACTCTTCACACCCTGAATCATCGATTTTCGAGCTTGGTAACATCTTGCCTCAGGAAATACTCACTATCCTGAAGAATATTAAGACGAAAGCCATTGGTGAAGATAACCTTAGTCTAGATATGCTTATGCTTGTGGCGGATTGTATTGCTCCCATCCTTTCTCATATTATTAATTACTCCTTTTCCTCTGGTACTTTCCCATCTATTTGGAAACAAGCTCATATTATTCTACTCCCCAAAATTTCTAAACCCGTCACTTTTTCCCAATATCGTCCCATTTCCATCCTTCCAGTTTTATCAAAAGTTGTAGAACATTTTGTAAACCGCCGCCTCTCTTCACATCTCAACAAGCATAACTTTTTCAATCCTTTATAGTCCGGCTTCCGCCCCGGGCATAGCACTGTCACGGCTCTGGTTAAGGTAACTGATGATTTTCGTCTTAATATTGAGGATAAAAAGCTTACTCTTCTTGTGCTCTTAGATTTCAGTAATGCTTTCAACACAGTCGATTTTGATATTCTTCTAGGTAGTCTAAGTAGACTTAATCTTTCTCAAACTGCTCTGTCATGGTTCCGGAGTTACCTTCTTGGTAGGCGCCAGCGAGTGAGAGTCGACGACAAGGTCTCTGAGTGGTGTGAGCTTGCCGCTGGTGTCCCCCAGGGTGGGGTGCTCTCTCCTCTCCTTTTTTCTATATTTATTGATGGCATTGCGCAATCTTTGGAGTGCAGTTACCATCTTTATGCGGACGATTTGCAGATTTACGCAGCGGCTAACATTGACGAACTCCCTTCTCTGTTCCGTAAAGTCAATTGCGATTTAGAAAGTATTCGCCACTGGGCCTTTAATTTCGGATTAAAGGTAAACGCCGAAAAATCGCAGGCGATTGTTATCGGCAGTCCCCATTTTGTCTCCAAACTTGCTGAGGTGGTGGTACCCAATGTTATTCTTGACGGGAAATTGATCCCTCTTTCCTCTACTGTGAAGAACTTGGGTATCATCCTGGACCAAACACTCTCATGGACGCCGCATATATCGGAGGTCAGTAGAAGGGTGTTTGCTTCGCTGCACTCTCTGAGGCGACTGCAGAACTTCCTTCCTCTTCCTACTAAAATCACTCTTGCTCGCTCTCTCTTACTACCTATCCTAGATTATGGCGACATTGCTTTTATAGACCTCAGGGAAGAACTGCTGGACAAGCTGGAGCGCCTGCAAAATGCCTGCATCAAGTACATATTTGGGTTGCGTAAGTTTGATCATGTGTCCGCCTCCCGTTCTCAACTTGGTTGGCTTCCGATTCGCCGTCGTAGGGATGTGCATGTTCTGTCATTGCTTTTCAACGTGTTATTTAATCCTGCATGTCCTCCGTATCTGTCGGAAAGATTTAATTATTTGGCTAGTATTAGCGATCATCGCTTGCGGTCTAGTACAAATCTCGCTCTAGCCATTCCGCCAAAACACTCGCGTATTTACTCTAGGTCCTTCACTGCTTATGCAGTTAAATTGTGGAACGAGTTGCCAGTGGATGTAAGAAAGTCACAGTCTGTTTCCTCACTCAAGGAGAAATTGAAAAAGTTGTGGCTAGTGGACTCTTAATGTTTTTTGCGAATTGAATATTTCATATATATATATATATATATATATATATATATATATATATATATATACTTAGTCGGTTCATAAGTTCTGTCACTAGGGTTTGGACTGGTAAAATACGAACTGTTAGAGGTTGCTTACTATTTCAATATATGATTAAAAAGCCTATTTAATACTGATTAATTTACGATATTATTTAAGGCAAATAGTTGTGGCAGTTTTACACAATTCCCTGTAACATTCGAAAAAGCGGAATAAAAAACCACGTCAAAAACACGCGCCCTGTTCGAGTTGATTTTGACCATCATTATTTTTATTCAATTTTAAGAGGCTTCAGTCTTGCATACTGCATTAGCTTAATCTTTAACCTTCATTTTAATATATAATTAACATGGGTCTGACTGACAAGAAGGCTAGTATACGCAATTTTGGAAGACTACCTTGATGTATGGCATCAAAATCATCGTGTTTTGCTCAAAACTGAAAAATACGTTGAGGTTCAGGAGAAGAATAGCTGAAGCACAGACTTGTAAGTCAACTAAATATTGGTTTTTAAATATGCCTTAATCATCTACTTTCATAAAAATAACAATTTGTAACTCTGGACAACTATAAAAATGATCTAAACCAATTTTTGTGAAGTACAATTTTCATAAATCATCGGCGTGTTTTGGACTGACAACAATCTTCAAGTTTACAAGGATCTATAAAATACGCGATCTTGATTATAAGTTAATCATATTATATTTTAATCTGTATGAAATATGCTTTCTAATCAGGTCTAATTTTTTTAAATAAAAGCTTTGTATTATATTTTATCACTTAAAACCCTTGTGACAGAACTTATGGACCGACTAGGTATATATATATATATATATGTATATAGGTTTATATTTATTTAATTATTTATTTATGAACGTCTGATATTATATGTGTATAGTAATGTTTATTATATTATTATGTATGTAGTTTAAGTATTTGTATGGTACATGAATGTACCTATATATTTATTAGTGTTTACCTGCAGCTTTATGTGTTTTGGAACTTTTTATTTGTATCTTTTGTGCATAGTTTGTCTTTCACCATTTGTATTTAATCCTTTCTCAGCTTTATTATATGTATAGATATAGATTACGAACAGGTTTAGTTTGAAGAATGTAGCTATTTAAGAAGTAACAAAAGCAGATGAATAAAATGTTTAAAATACAAGCTATTCGAATAAAAATAAATTAGAAGTTAATCCATTTGATTTGGATTTGAAAATAAATTAAGTATCGAAAGAGACTTAAAGTTCGTGACTTCAAATTTAAAATTTCATGAAAAATTAAACTATACCTATATACTAATAAATGTAGCTAAATAATAAATACCACATTTAGACGGAAAGCTAGTCACGGCATATTATGGTACACCATACTCTTTGCCATGACGCAAACAGCAAGGGTCATTATCATTAACAAAGACATTTTCAATATAATATTTAAAACTTCCGTGTGGTGCCGGCTTAGAATTGCTCCACCCCAACTCTTCCCGTGGGTGTCGTAAGAGGCGACTAAGGGACATACCGGGGGGCGGGCAGCAGCGCCCCTGCAGAACAATCCCACCACCAGACTACGATCCCCAACCCGCATGCCCAGCGTGGGGATTATGGGCATTACCCCTTTATGACAAGTTCAGCCAAGAAATGGCCCTCATGGGTTGGCTGGAAGAGATCCCTATCAGGGATAAGCTCGCCTTTGTGCATATCTTTTATATATGTTACTGTTGTATTATGTTATACCTACTTGTTTATGTGCAATAAAGTGATACATACATACATACATACTATGTCATCAGCGAATCGCAGGTGTGAGATGTAATCGCCGTTTATGTTTATGCCCTTACCTTTCCAGTCCAGCGTCTTAAACATGTCTTCCAATGCGCTCGTGAACAGTTTCGGGGATATAACATTCCTCTGTCTCACCCCTCTGCGCAATTGGATAGGTTTAGATTGCTGGCCCTGTACTTGGACACTCATAGTGGCGGCTTCAGAGAGACATCTCAGCACCTCGATATTTATTTATTTAAACTTTATTGCACATAAGGAAACTTAACGTACAAAAGGCGGAATTAATGCCATAAGGCATTCTCTACCAGTCAATAACGATATAACGATAGTCTACTTGGCATCGCTGTAAGGATTTCAGAACAGCCCAAGTTTCCACGTAGTCAAAGGTTTTCTCATAGTCCACAAAAGCGAGACACAGGGGCTGATTATACTCTTCGGACTTCTGTATAATCTGCTTCACTGTGTGAATGTGGTCTATGGTGCCATATCCTCCGCGGAACCCAGCCTGTTCCGGTGGCTGGAACTCGTCGAGCCTCCTAGCGAGATGATTCGTGACCACTCGTGAGAAAAGCTTATAGACGTGGCTCAGAAGTGTGATGGGTCTGAAGTTTTTAAGGAGGGTTTTATCACCCTTCTTAAAAAAGAGGACCACCAAACTCCCGCTCCACGCCTTAGGAGTTCTCCCACTGTGAAAGACGGCATTGAAGAGGTTCTGCAGCTCCTGTATAACACGAGCTCCTCCTGCCTTCAGAAGCTCTGAAGTAAGGTATTACTGAGTACTGAGGCAGCTTAAAAATGGAAAAGCCTCAGCTGCTTCAGAGCTAACACGATCTCGTCTTGACTGATGTCTGGCAGTTCGTCGGTATAGTGGCGTATCAGGGTGGCTCTGGAATCATGGTCGTCTCGTCGGGAGTGGGGGACATTTGCAGAGTACAGCCGGCCATAAAAATCCCCTATCTCAGCGGATATCTCCGGCTTCGACAATACGGTCCTCCCGTCGTGCGTTTTAAGCTTCGTCAGGTGGCTCCTGCTAAGTTGTCGAGTGAATACTTTGGACCCTCGGTTTCGCTCTACCGCCTCTTCAATGAGGCGTGTGTTTGAGCTCCGAAGGTCGCGCCGTACCATCTTCGCAATTCGCTTGTTCAGGTCTGACCTCTCTGACAAAGTCGCTTGGGTGGTCTCCCGTCTTCTTGTCATCAGTACCAGAGTCTCACCCGAGAGTTTGGACTTTCTACCAGTACGCTGTTTTCTGCAGAACTTGATACCCTCATCCCTCAGCGTTTCGGCCAGATTGTGTAGGGTCTCGTCAGCGTCATCAGTGGGTTCCAAGGCAACAAATCAATTCCCAAGAAGCTGCTGAAACTTCTCGGTGCCCGCGATGATTTGGATTTGGTTAGGCTGGAGCGTGGAATTCATCAGACGGTTTCTTTCAAGCTTCAAGTTGATATTCAGAGAGCCTTGGAGCAGTCGGTGATCAGATCCGGTTTTGACCTGTTGATCACTGAGACATCTCTGAATATGTGCTTGCTATCCGTCAAGATGAAGTCGATCTCATTTTTTGTCACAGTGTCGGGGCTCTGCCATGTCCACTTCCCTTGAGGCTGTTTCTTAAAGAAGGAGTTAATTAAGAATAGCTCGTCTTTCTCAAGAAGGTTGACAAGCATTTGCCCCCTGTGATTCCTAACTCCATAACCATGCGGGCCTATTCGGGATTCGTTGCCAGTCTGTATTCCCACCTTGCCGTTAAAGTCCCCCATAACAACGTTGAAGTGAGCCTTTGTGGTGTTGTGCAAGGTTTTGGATATGTCTTCATACATATCCCCCACTTCATCATCCGAGTGTGCCGAAGTCGGTGCGTAAACCTGAACTACCTTCTTGCCATACCGCTTGGAAAGCCGAAGGATCAGGTACGCAACCCTGTTCGACACACTGGAGATTTATTGAACGTTGTTAGAGACGGCCTTCTTGACGAGAAAACGTACGCCACCCTGGGATGTTTTATCACCCTCGCGAAAGTAAAGAAGATGGCCCGATTCTAGGGTTACGGTGTCCTCCCCCTCTCTACGGACTTCACATAACCCAAGAACATGCCATTTAATGTTCTCTAACTCCACTTCCAACTGCGCTAGATGATGGTCAAGCCTCAGAGTGCGTCCGTTGAACGTAGCCAGGGTCAATTTAGGAAGTGTGTGGTAGCCTGTTCTAGCCCGGGGATTCCTAGCACCCCCTGCCCCGCCGTTACCATGGCCGCTATCATGGCCAGGAATAGCGAGGCGGCCGGAAACTGGGGGCCATTTCTTGGCTGAACTTGTCATAAAGGGGTAATGCCCATAATACCCACGCTGGGCATGCGGGTTGGGGATCGTAGTCTGGTGGTGGGATTGTTCTGCAGGGGCGCTGCTGCCCGCCCCCCGGTATGTCCCTTAGTCGCCTCTTACGACACCCACGGGAAGAGTTGGGGTGGAGCAATTCTAAGCCGGCACCACACGGAAGTTTTAAATATTATATTGAAAATGTCTTTGTTAATGGTAATGACCCTGGCTGTTTGCGTCATGGCAAAGGGTATGGTGTACCATAATATGCCGTGACTAGCTTTCCGTCTAAATGTGGTATTTATTATTTAGCTTGTAACACTTTGAGGGTGTCAATTTGTAGGTTTATAAATGTAAGTTAGATGGTGTTTGTATATGTTAGGAACTAAGAGATTTCCAGCGGACAGTTGGTATTTGTAGTGGTAAGTTGTTTGTTTATAGATAGGTATTGACCATCTACATTGAAATGTTGTGTATCGAAGGCCTAAAGACGTGAAAGATCGAAAATACTTACATTGTAGTCTGGTCGTTTGCTGTATTTGAAATTCCATTGTTTGGCATGTACTCGCTCCTATAATCACGGAGGCGAGGTGCACATCGTGTTTGTCGTATGATACACACACTTTTGATATACTTTCACTTGATGTTCAAGACCATTTTCAATGGGAATCAAAACAATTTGTTAATATTTGGCTCTGGCCCATCGGCTGTGTTTTGACGTATCTGTCATAGGTGACAGCTTAAGCGCTGTTCGAGCCAGTAGTTTCGCTGCGTCGAAGCGACGTCATTCAATGAGTGATATATTTTCGTAAATTGTTGAATTTATATTTTTTCCTTTTAAAAGGTTGAACTTAATTTAATTATTCGTATTTTTTAAAAAGAGAATATATGAGCACATAGTTCAAGTGTGTGTTTCATTCAAAATCTTACATTCGCTTGGATATCTCATTCGCCGGGAGGCCATTGATTGCTCCATCGTCGTTGAGATAATGTCATCCAGCTAATTGTGTGGAAGGTGATAATTTAATATAATGGTGAGGATTTTGGGTTATGAAACGTTGTATTTCCATAGTCGGATCAATGAATAATCCTATTTTGTTTCGTTGTTTTTAGCCTCGTTAGGCGTGGTAGCATTTTTGCTCGCCGAACAAATGTCGGACCACGAGTGGACACACCCATGTTCGGTAAGTTATTTTCGTGATTTATAAGTAAAGGATTGTGTAGGGAGTGGCTTTATTTATGTTTCGTAACCTAAAATATCTATTTTGTCCTAAACAGAAACCTGGGCATGTCTTTGTCGGCCTAACCTCTACGGGTCCCGCCACATGGCGCGTCACAGGCGCAAATAAAAGAAAACCCAGTTAATTCTGGTAAGTGGATTACAAGGCATCTTGTTTATCTTGGGCTTTATTGTGGAAGAAATTAGAAATTAATTAATATTTAAAGGATTTGATTTTTAACGGGAATATTTTAATTCCAGGGTTTTTTATTTCGGTTCCGGAATCGGCCCAGAGCGGATCACACCGGAATGGTAGGACGCGCCCCAGCCTTCCGGGGACATCCTTGGTTCCAGGAACACTACCAGTTAAAAGATATGTAGGGGAAATATCCATAGCTTTATTGCGGAAGACTGTAAGTCAATTTGCAGTTCCTTATAACTTTTAACGAACCGTCCTTGTTTGAGCGTTGTATTTCCTTCGTGAACGCAGCATGTAAAAGATATACCTACATAATATGAAGATGGGTTAGCAGGTAGTTGATGCAGCGCCTGCCTCCATACAACATATATTTAATATATAATAAGGGGTATGAAGAAAGGAGAGGAGCGCTACCTTTTGTTAGGTTGTATATTAAGTAATTTTGTTAAACATTTAGAATTTTTGACACGGTTATAGCCGATGATCATTTCTGGTTAAACCCCAGGTATTTGAACTGTCTTTATGATTCAGGAGAGATGTGAATGTTAAATTTATAGTTCCCTAAGGATAGTATTAATCACTGTCTGAACATAATAAATAAAAATAAGTTGTGTAATGGTTTGTTTTATTTGAACATGTCATACGTTTGTCGAGGGTCTAGGATCTAGGGCGTCCTAATTTAAATACTGGACCTAGACGCCTTGCTCCAAGGGAGGCCTACCCGCGACCTTGTTAAAGTTTCATTTTTAGCCGTGAGCACTTTGTAATATTTTTTTGTAGTAGGGGATAATTGGGGGTTCTAGACCAATTTTCTGAGGTTTGTGGTAAATTAATTTACCAACCATTTCCTATTATTTAAACTCTCGTCACACCCTCAGTCATCACAGTCCCAAGTTTTACAGTAGCGTACCCAACGTTTGGCCTTTTGGAGTATGACATTTTCAAATAACAATTAAAATAATATTTTTAAATTTAAGTTTACTTTTAAAGAGATGCATATTGATGTTTAAACTTCGAGTAAGTAAAACTTAAACAATGACGGTTAAACTTATAAATTTAGCCTAACCTTAAAACTTTTACTTATATCTTTTCAAAGGAAATATTTTCCGGATAAACGAGTTAAAATTTAAGATCTTATAAAATCTTAATTTCACTTTTATCTGATTCTGACACTACACATAAATAGTTAACATGGATTTTCTTAAGGCTGGGTGCAAACTTGCACATTTACACAAGGACGAAATTACACATGAATTGGCGATTCGCCAACTTCCGGTGAACCCAGCAGCACGCAGGCCCAGTTTGTGTCAAGCGTTGAAGCAAACAGCTGATCTCGCTAAACAGGGTAGTCTGAAGTTACAGGACCTCGTTTTAAATGATCCTGATACTGAATTAGAGATTTGTCAACGTAAGGTTGGTGTTCTTGAGGTGGAGACGGAAATGACTGAAGATTTATCTGCGTCTGCTATAGATAGATTGTCGTCTAGGTGTCGTCTTGCGCGTTTTCAACAGGAATCCGAGGTGGTCCAACTGTTGAAAGCGAAGCTTAATAATATAATGGAACGCTTTCACGTGCAGAGTCCTTCAGCATCGTCAGGTTCGGATGATGAGGACCGCGTTCCTAATGAAATGAGAGTAATTAGGGAGATAGTTTATAAACCGGAAAAGACATTCAATATAAATTCGTTAAATTTAAAATTTAAAGGTGACACCTGCGTGCGTACATTTTTGTCGCGGCTTGAGGAGTTGAGAGATGCCAGAAGGATTTCAGAGACAAGGATATATCGTGGTTTTCCCGAGATTCTTGAAGGTCCGGCGTTGTCATGGTTTAGATCACAACGTTCTAAGCTTTTGTCGTACCAGGAAGTTACCGAAACTTTGAGGGAGGAGTTCGATATTCCGGATTTGGATCATCAGTTGTTGCAGGAGATCAGGGCTAGGACCCAAGCTAAGTCGGAGACCATAGTGTATTTTGTATCTACGGTTCTCGGTATGTACGAGCGACTTACCAAGGAGGTGCCTGAGCAGGAGAAACTGGACACAATGATGAGGAACATCCGTCCCGAGTATTCAAAGGATTTGGCGCTGCATGATGTTCAGTCTATTCAGCATTTGAAAACACTCTGCAAGCGCATTGAGTTGGCCCAAATTAAGGCGCAGCAATTTCGTGAACCGGTTTTACATAACAAGTCAGGAGGTTCTTCTTCGAGTATTCCTCAAAATAAGGTAGAATATCGTCGGGGGTCTTTCCCCTCGCGCTCACCTAACTCTTCTAAGGCTTTTGTGGCTGCTGCAGCTCAAAGCCCTTCCAATTTGAAATGTTTTCGTTGTGGTAGGGTCAACCATTCCACTAAAACTTGTAGGGTCTCTCATGAGATCGTTTGTTATAGATGTGGGGAAAGAGGAGTTCGTACTCCTGAGTGTACAAAATGTAACCTCGATTCAAAAAACTAAATAAGTTTGTCTTTTCTAACAAAAACAACTATAAACCTTCTGCTCCATTTACGCAGAAAAGACAATTTTCTTTAATCCTCCAGAGGGAGATGACAGAGTTTATGCTCTTTTGAATATACTAAATCTAAATTTTAGGGCTTTGTTGGATTCAGGTGCCAGCACGAGTTTTCTAGGGAAAGGTAGCCATCTTGTATTTGCTACGGGTGGCATTGCTATTCAAAAGCACCAAAAACCTATTCTAATTCGTGTAGCTAATAATAACCGTCTGTTATGTACGGAATATATGATTCTGCCTATAAATTATAAAGGCGAAGTAAAATTAATACACTTTGATATTCATCCACAAATCGCCCAACCTATGGTGTTAGGTTTGAACTTTTGGAGGGCATATAATTTAGCCCCAGGACTTATTACTAATTTACCTAAGGGTGATGAACACCACTTGGATAGCCTCGATTTATCGCTTTCCGATACGGGTTTAATTACTTATGAGTCTTTATCTCAAGAGCAGAAATCTCAATTGGAAGCTGCTAAAACTCTTTACGACCAAATCGACACAGATAAAGTTGGTTTAGGGAAAACACATTTGATAGAACATATAATAGATACTGGAGGTTCTCCTCCTATCAAACAAAAATATTATCGTCTTAGTCCTATTAAGCAGGCTGCTTTGGAAAAAGAGGTAGACCGTATGTTAAAAGCGGGAATAGTAGAACCATCTCACTCTCCTTGGAATTCTCCGGTAGTCATGGTGGAGAAATCCAACGGTGACATGAGACTATGTTTAGATAGTAGGAAAGTGAATTCGGTTTCGAAATCTGACGCATACCCAGTCCCATACGTACACTACATTCTAGATAATCTGCGTGATGCAAAATCCCTTACGTCTCTCGACCTAAGCGCTGCATATCATCAGATTCCACTAAGTGAAGAGTCTAAAGAGAAAACAAGTTTCACTGTACCCGGTAAAGGTTTATACCACTATAATAGAATGTGTTTTGGTTTGGTAGGAGCTTCTGCTACTATGCAACGTTTGATGGATACTCTCTTTACCGCGGAATTTGATAACAAAGTGTTCTGTTACATCGACGATATAATTATTTGTACTTCAGACTTTGACGAGCATGTTCGCTTATTAAAAGCTGTCTTTGATAAACTTAAGTCTGCAAACTTAACTATAAACATGAAAAAATCATTATTTTGCAGAAGCGAACTTAGATATCTCGGATATCTAGTAGACAGACATGGTCTTAGAACCGATCCGTCTAAAATTGAAGTAATTTTGGATTTTCCTATTCCGGAAGATGCCAAAGCGATAAAACGTTTTCTTGGTATGTGCGGTTGGTACCGCCGTTTCATAAATAATTTTTCTAAAATAGCTAGGCCATTATCTAGGTTAACTAGCAAAAACGTTAAATTCGTCTGGACTAACGAAGCTAATGATTCTTTTGATTTGCTTAAGTCTGCTCTAGTATCAGCACCCATTTTGAAATGCCCTAACTTTAACGAAGCTTTTTACATTCATACTGACGCATCTTCGTATGCGATCGGAGCAGTTTTAACTCAAAAATTTGACGGTGTAGATCATCCCATCGCTTATTGCAGTCGTACACTGAACAAGCCTGAAACTAATTACTCGGCGACTGAACGTGAACTTTTGGCTGTTATATACGGGTTAGAACAATATCGAGCTTACGTAGAGGGCAGGAAGTGCTATATTGTAACAGACCATGCTTCTTTGAAATGGTTCTCTAATTTGAAAAATCCAACTGGTCGTTTAAACCGGTGGGCTTGCAGACTAAGTCAATTCAATTTTGAAATTATTCATAGAAAGGGTAAAGAACATGTCATACCTGACTGTCTTTCCCGTATTCATCTCGGAGCTGTTGATGTTTCAACCTCCCAAGATCCGTGGTATGTTGATCTATATAAGAAGGTCTCAGAGAAGCCCTCTCTGTTTCCTAACTTTAAAATAGAGAACGACAAACTCTACCGTTACTCTAAGAATAAGTATCGCCTGACAGCTCAATTTGACTGGAAGTTGGTATTACCTTATGAGGAGCGGAAAGAGGTTCTGAATAAGTACCATGATGATCCTACCGCTGGACACTTTGGGGTGGCTAAGACTCATTCTAAAATAGCTGATATTTATTATTGGCCCACTCTTTTCCAAGATGTAAAAGAATATGTAGATTCTTGTGAAATATGCCGGACTTATAAGCCTGTAAATTTAGCTCGACCTGGTCTTATGGGTTCTCCCAGGCGTGTATCGTCACCAGGCGAAGCAATTTCTTGTGACATTCTCGGTCCATTCCCTCCTTCTTATTTGAGAAATCAGTACCTCTTTGTGCGTACTGATTATTTTAGTAAATATGTTACTTTATTTCCTCTGCGTACTATAACTGCGAAGGCAATAATTAAGTGTATGGAAAAAGGAATATTTCTGGTACACGGGGTACCCAAATATATTTTCTGCGACAATGGTGCGCAATTTACTTCAAAAGACTTTCGAGACCTAATGGTTAAATATAGTGTCCCACATGTCTTCTATAACCCTAGATATCATCCTCAGACTAACCAAACGGAACGCGTGAACCGCGAACTGGTAAGAACCATTGCATCATACGTACGTTCTGATCACCGTAACTGGGATAAGAACATAGCGGAGATCCAATGCGCTCTCAATACCGCCAAACACGAGGTCACTAAAAACACACCGTACTTCTTAACACATGGTCGTCAAATGATTCTAGAAGGTTCTCTTTATAATGACGAAGGTCCCATAGATCAAAGCGCTCTACAACTGGATACCAGTGGTGCTTTTTCTGAAAAGCTTAAAGAGCTCAAATCTGTATTCCATAAAGTACGTAACTTGTTGATTGCCTCCCATGAACGTAATGCTCGTTATTATAACATGAGAAAGCGTCACGTAGAACTAGAAGAGGGGCAAATCGTCTATAAAAGATGTTTTCCATTGTCCAATGCGGCTAAGCACTTTTCAGCAAAGCTAGCTCCCCGTTATGACAAATGTGTCATTCACAAAAAGTTAGGACCTCTGGTCTATGCTTTAAAATCCTTAGAAGGGAAACTTCTAGGTAACTTTCATATAAAAGATATTGTCCGACCTGGCGAAGTCGAACCATCATCGTAATGGAACCGCCTTACGCCCTCGTGATATCTTTTATTTTCCTTTAAGGAATATAAATCTTAAAGATTATATTTACCTTACTTTTGGTACCGGATGCATACGGACCAACCTTTAAACCCTATTGGGTCCTAATAAAGATATATATATAGAGGAATACTTACTTTGTAATACGGGTATAAAATTAACCCAATTTGAACTTTGATTGTATCCTAATAAAGATATAACACTAAATATTCAAATACTTGCAACACAATTATTTTTGTCGTTGTTTCTTCCAGGAGACAAACTTTTCCCTGTCGGTTGAGTCCTCTCCGCGAATAGATGTTCTTGCTGAAAGAAGTATATCGTAAAAGCTTCTTTCCAGCCCAGTCTTGTCTTTGACAAGCAATTCCTCGAGATCTAGTAGTTGTGATTTCGCTAAGAGAATAGCTTTTCCAATACTACCTCGGTTGTAAATAGCCAGGCATATCTTTAATAAAGTCAAAGCCGTTTTGCCTTCTTTAGATCGTAAATTTTTCTTAGTTGTAACGGGATCCCTATAGTCACATAAGCGTAATAATAAGGTTGTTTTGGTTTATCCAAGTCTAGGATTTAAGATTCTTGGATGGACGCAGCCGATCCACCAGGTTAGTAGTTAGGTCTTGTCTTTTAGGAGTTAAGTCGTATATTTTATCTTAACTAGTTGATAGGAATTTTGTTAGAATCGATTGGCGTGTCGCACGTTTTGTCACGGTTCTTTATGGTCGTTAGTTAGTAGTTGTATTCCTAAGATACGGAGTTCTGACTCCACAAAAAAATTAAAATTTATTTAAAATTTTAATTTTTTTTAACCCAACTAAAGATGAACTGTAACACTTTGAGGGTGTCCATTTGTAGGTTTATAAATGTAAGTTAGATGGTGTTTGTATATGTTAGGAACTAAGAGATTTCCAGCGGACAGTTGGTATTTGTAGTGGTAAGTTGTTTGTTTATAGATAGGTATTGACCATCTACATTGAAATGTTGTGTATCGAAGGCCTAAAGACGTGAAAGATCGAAAATACTTACATTGTAGTCTGGTCGTTTGCTGTATTTGAAATTCCATTGTTTGGCATGTACTCGCTCCTATAATCACGGAGGCGAGGTGCACATCGTGTTTGTCGTATGATACACACACTCTTGATATACTTTCACTTGATGTTCAAGACCATTTTCAATGGGAATCAAAACAATTTGTTAATATTTGGCTCTGGCCCATCGGCTGTGTTTTGACGTATCTGTCATAGGTGACAGCTTAAGCGCTGTTCGAGCCAGTAGTTTCGCTGCGTCGAAGCGACGTCATTCAATGAGTGATATCTTTTCGTAAATTGTTGAATTTATATTTTTTCCTTTTAAAAGGTTGAACTTAATTTAATTATTCGTATTTTTTAATAAGAGAATATATGAGCACATAGTTCAAGTGTGTGTTTCATTCAAAATCTTACATTCGCTTGGATATCTCATTCGCCGGGAGGCCATTGATTGCTCCATCGTCGTTGAGATAATGTCATCCAGCTAATTGTGTGGAAGGTGATAATTTAATATAATGGTGAGGATTTTGGGTTATGAAACGTTGTATTTCCATAGTCGGATCAATGAATAATCCTATTTTGTTTCGTTGTTTTTAGCCTCGTTAGGCGTGGTAGCATTTTTGCTCGCCGAACAAATGTCGGACCACGAGTGGACACACCCATGTTCGGTAAGTTATTTTCGTGATTTATAAGTAAAGGATTGTGTAGGGAGTGGCTTTATTTATGTTTCGTAACCTAAAATATCTATTTTGTCCTAAACAGAAACCTGGGCATGTCTTTGTCGGCCTAACCTCTACGGGTCCCGCCACATGGCGCGTCACAGGCGCAAATAAAAGAAAACCCAGTTAATTCTGGTAAGTGGATTACAAGGCATCTTGTTTATCTTGGGCTTTATTGTGGAAGAAATTAGAAATTAATTAATATTTAAAGGATTTGATTTTTAACGGGAATATTTTAATTCCAGGGTTTTTTATTTCGGTTCCGGAATCGGCCCAGAGCGGATCACACCGGAATGGTAGGACGCGCCCCAGCCTTCCGGGGACATCCTTGGTTCCAGAAACACTACCAGTTAAAAGATATGTAGGGGAAATATCCATAGCTTTATTGCGGAAGACTGTATATCAATTTTCAGTTCCTTATAACTTATAACGAACCGTCCTTGTTTGAGTGTTGTGTTTCCTTCGTGAACGCACCATGTAAAAGATATACCTACATAATATGAAGATGGGTTAGCAGGTAGTTGATGCAGCGCCTGCCTCCATACAACATATATTTAATATGTAATAAGGGGTATGAAGAAAGGAGAGGAGCGCTACCTTTTGTTAGGTTGTATATTAAGTAATTTTGTTAAACATTTAGAATTTTTGACACGGTTATAGCCGATGATCATTTCTGGTTAAACCCCAGGTATTTGAACTGTCTTTATGATTCAGGAGAGATGTGAATGTTAAATTTATAGTTCCCTAAGGATAGTATTAATCACTGTCTGAGCATAATAAATAAAAATAAGTTGTGTAATGGTTTGTTTTATTTGAACATGTCATACGTTTGTCGAGGGTCTAGGATCTAGGGCGTCCTAATTTAAATACTGGACCTAGACGCCTTGCTCCAAGGGAGGCCTACCCGCGACCTTGTTAAAGTTTCATTTTTAGCCGTGAGCACTTTGTAATATTTTTTTGTAGTAGGGGATAATTGGGGGTTCTAGACCAATTTTCTGAGGTTTGTGGTAAATTAATTTACCAACCATTTCCTATTATTTAAACTCTCGTCACACCCTCAGTCATCACAGTCCCAAGTTTTACAAGCTACGTTTATTAGTATATAGGTATAGTTTAATTTTTTCATCAAATTTCAAATTTGAAGTCACGAACTTTAAGTCTCTTTCGATACTTAATTTAGTTTCAAATCCAAATCAAATGGATTAACTTCTAATTTATTTTTATTCGAATAGCTTGTATTTTAAACATTTTATTCATCTGCTTTAGTTACTTCTTAAATAGCTACATTCTTCAAACTAAACCTGTTCGTAATCTATATCTATACATATAATAAAGCTGAAGAGGGTCGAAAGTCTGTACAGTCGAGGACAAAGAGATGTATACACTTTTGGACCTTATTACAACGCAATAAGGTCCAAAAGTGTATACATCTCTTTGTCCTCGACTGTACATGGAAGATACTCGAAAAAAAGTTGGCTGGGGATACTTAGAATCGATAACAGAACACGTTCCAACAATTTTTAGTATTTTTGTCTGTTTATCTGTTTGTCTGTTTATCTGTTTGTCTGTTTATTTGACCGCGCATCACGTAAAAACGGCTGAACGAATTTCGATGAAATTTTGTATAGTGATAGTTTGAGTCCCGGGAAAGGATAATATATAGTTTTAATCCCAAAAATCAACCCTGGTGTGGGTGAAAATGGGGTTGAAAGTTTGTATGGAGAATTTTTAACCGCTGAAACGATTTAGATAGAAATGAGTATGGAGATAATTTGAGTCTCGAGAAACATCATAGGATAGTTTTCAAACCCTTGTAGGGGTGACAAGGGGGTTGAAAGTTGGTATGAGGATTTTTTTACCGCTGAACAGATTTAGATGAAAATTGGTGTAGAGATAGTATGGGTCTCGAGAAAGGACAAAGGATAGTTTCATCTTGAAACCCCCCCCCCCCCATCTTACTTTAGAACCGTACGTCCAAAAAATTCAAAAAAAATAATGGAAGTGAAGCCTGAAAGGTACTTTCAATAAAAACTATCTATCTATACATCTATCACGTGAAAACGATTGAACGGATTTTGATGAAATTTTGTGTAGAGATTGAGTCCCGGGAAAGGACAAAGAATAGTTTTCATCCCGAAAATCAACCCTGGAGGGGGTGAAAAGGGGGTTGAAAGTTGGTATGGAGATTTTTAATAGAAATTAGTATGCAGATAATTTGAGTCCCGAGAAACGACAGAATAGTTTTCATCCCGAAAATAAACCCTTTCAGCCCGAAAAGGGGGTTGGAAGTTGGTATGACGATTTTTTTACCGCTGAACTGATAAAGATGAAATTTGGTATAGTATGGGTCTCAAGAAAGGACAAATGATAGTTTCTCCGAAAATCAACCCTAAAGGGGTGAAAAGAGAGTTGGAAATTTGTATAGGGAATTATTAACCGCAGAATCGATTTAGATAAAATTTGGTATGGAGAAAATTAATTAAAAAAGGAAATAAAATAGTTTTATCTCGGAAATTATCCTTTAAGCGGATACAAAAGGGGTGAAAGTTTACATGGGGAAGAAACAACCAATAACCGCTGTACGTATTTAGATGAAATTTGGTATTTATATAATTTGTATACTCCCCCCCCCCGACCGCCGGCACGCGTGGTTTCAGTGGATTTTTAATATGTGTGAAGGTAAAGCAGTGTATACTTCTGTACATAATTGGGCCTTATTACGTAACAGTTACATAACTACTATTTATCTCTTTTTAGGGTTCCGTAGTCAACTAGGAACCCTTATAGTTTCGCCATGTCCGTCCGTCTATACACGGTCTAACTCAGTTACTGTTCGCACTAGAAAGCTGAAATTTGGTAAGGCCTGATAAGAACAAAAGGGGTGAAAGTTTACATGGGGAAGAAACAACCAATAACCGCTGTACGTATTTAGATGAAATTTGGTATTTAAATAATTTGTAATTTTTTGGTCAAGGTGTTCATATTTATAAAATGTTACCCGTCGATGCTTTAAATTCACCTTTACACGCTCTTAAGAACTATTTGAAAATGTCATGATTGTCAAAGGGTTATTGCAGGTTCGAGTATTATATATGACGGACAAAGATGCATGGCCCAAACCAAAAAACTACTACAACATTTATGGGACACCGTTTAGGTAGGAAAACATATCAAACGTTTTGTGAAGCAGTCAGATTAGGATTTATTTTTCTTTATAATTAAACAATAGGTACATTATCTGTCTCTCAAGCTGTTTTGATATGTCTTCTTGAAGAACACATTACGCATGTATCTTTAAGATCTAATAATGTATTACTGTTTTGAAAAAAAAATAAGTCTCGTCGAGTATCTTTTCGGTCATAATACTTCTTGGGCCAGAGGTGTAGGGTTAGAACCGGTGGTAGTTTTGGAACGAAGTTCCTTATTGGACGGTTCGCGGATGGGGGGCTAGGTGAAAAAAAGTCACGTGACCGTCACGAAAAAGCGTTACGTCACGAAAACGCGACACCCATACGATTGAGAAACATATAAAATGGAATGAAATAAAAGAGAACCTAAAAGTAAAAAAAAATTTAAATTTTAAAAATTTCAAAAATTACAAAAATTCATAAATTTCAAAAATTTCAAAAATTTCAAAATTTTCAAAAATTTCAAGAAAATCAAAAATTTCAAAAAAAATACAAAGAAAATTAAAACCATACAATTTACGAAAAAGTCAAAAATAAAATAACATAACTTCGTTCCAACAGAGTGTTCCACGACACTCACGTATTTTATTTTTCTCTGACGTTCATTAACAGTGCATTGTAATGTGCTTACCTTGAAGTATGTACCACAATTATTGCAACCAGTAACGTAACATTAGTGTATTATCTGTGACAGTGTATTATCTGGTAACGTAATGAAAATCCGCCCCTCCCCCCGCCCGTCCGCCGGCACGCATAGTTTCAGTGGATTTTTAATATGTGTGTAGGTAAAGCAGCGTATGCTTCTGTACATAATTAGGCCTTATTACGTAACACTTACATAAACTACTATTTATCTCTTTTTAGGGTTCCGTAGTCAACTAGGAACCCTTATAGTGTCGCCATGTCCGTCCGTCTGTCCACGGTCTAGCTCAGTTACTGTTCGCACTAGAAAGCTGAAAGTTGGTGAGGCCTGATAAGAACTTTCAATAAAAACTATATTGAATAAAATCGGTTCAGCCGTTTTTGAATTATCAGTCAAAATCACATAGTGAAAGTAAATAAAGAAAGAGAGTACACTGACGTAAGTGTCGCCAAATATCCATTAATAAACGACCGTTTGAACGGATGTTTCGTAACAGGGCGGCATCAAACTCTACACTGACTGAGCATCGCCCGACATGCTCTTGGCCGGATTTGTTTGCATTATTATCCCGGAAATCACCCCTTAAGAATTGCTAATTCCTCAAATAGAAAAAAATCATTTCTGCAGTTGTGACACCCCCCCCCCCATTTCAACCGCGCCTGTTCTTACCTTTCATGCTTAGACTGATTTGACGGGAGGATCGATTTGGATGATATTTGCCGTGGACATGAACGTATAAATACAAAAGTGGTCCTGTATCGTCCGATATACACCTACTATTCTATGTCGTTTAAATCATGCCAATAAAAATTAATAGAATAAAAAAAGTATTCATTTTTGAGTATAGTTTCATTTAGTGGTAATCTATCTATACATATAATAAAGCTGAAGAGGGTCGAAAGTCTGTACATGGAATATATTCGAAAAAAAGTTGGCTGGGGATACTTAGAATCGTTAACAGAACACGTTCCAACAATTTTTAGAATTTTTGTCTGTTTGTCTGTTTATCTGTTTGTCTGTTTATTTGACCGCGCATCACGTGAAAACGGCTGAACGGATTTTGATAAAATTTTGTATAGAGATAGTTTGAGTCCCGGGAAAGGATAATAAATAGTTTTCATCCCGAAAATCAACCCTGAAGGGGGTGAAAAAGGGGTTGAAAATTTGTATGGAGAATTTTTAATAGAAATTAGTATGGAGATAATTTGAGTCCCGAGAAACAACAGAATCGTTTTCATCCCGATAATAAACCCTTGTGGGGGTGAAAAGGGGGTTGAAAGTTGGTATGAGGATTTTTTTACCGCTGAACTGATAAAGATGAAATTTGGTATAGAGATAGTATGGGTCTCAAGAAAGGACAACGGATAGTTTTCATCCCTGAAAATCAACCCTAAAGGGGTGAAAAGAGAGTTGGAAATTTGTATAGGGAATTATTAACCGCAGAATTGATTTAGACACAATTTGGTATGGAGATAATTTGAGCTCTGGAAAAGGAAATGAAATAGTTTTATCTCAGAAATTATACCTTAAGCGGATGCAAAAGGGGTGGAAGTTTACATAGGGAAGAAAGAACCAATAACCGCTGTACGTATTTCGATGAAATTTGGTATTGAAATACAAGTGGAATAGTGACCCAGTGTCCTAAAAATAGTGCATCATATTTTAAAATTTCATCTTCTGGAACAAGATCTAATCTTGAATAAAAAAGTTGACCTCGTGGGCCATTATGACAAAATTGTATTGTCCTAATAATTAAGCGGATGCAAAAGGGGTGGAAGTTTACATGGGGAAGAAACAACCAATAACCGCTGTACGTATTTAGATGAAATTTGGTATTGAAATAGTTTGTAATTTTTTGGTCAAGGTGTTCATATTTATAACAAGTTACCCGTCGATGCTTTAAATTTAACTTTACCCGCTCTTAAGAAATATTTGAAAATGTCATTAATGTCAAAGGGTTATTGCAGGTTCGAGGACTATATATGACGGACAAAGATGCATGGCCCAAACCAGAAACTACTACAAAATCATCTAACATTTATAGGACACCGTTTAGGTAGGAAAACATATCAAACGTTTTGTGAAGCAGTCAGATTAGGATTTATTTTTCTTTATAATTAAACATTACATACATACGTACATTATCTGTCTCTCAAGCTGTTTTGATATATCTTCTTGAAGAACTACGCATTATTTTGTATCTTTAAGATCTAATAATGTATTACTGTTTTGGAAAAAATAAGTCCAGTCGAGTTTCTTTTCGGTCATAATACTTCTGGGGCCAGAGGTGTAGGGTTAGAACCGGTGGTAGTTTTGGAACGAAGTTCCTTCTCGGACGGTTCGCGGATCGGTCACGAAAACGCGACACCCATACGATTAAGAAACATGTAAAAAGGAATGAAATAAAAAAATATAAAATAGAATAAAGTGAAGTGAAGTGTAGTGAAAAGTGAAAGTGAGGAGTGACAAAGTGGAAAAAGTCGAGAACCTAAAAGTAAAAAAATGTCAAATATGTCGAAACAGTCAAAAATTTCGAAAATGTCAAATATTATAAAAAAAATCAAAAATGTCAAAAAAATACAAAAAAAATAAAATCACAAAAATTACGAAAAAGTCAAAAATGAAATAATATAAATTCGTTCGTATATTTTTTTCTCTGACGTTCATTAGTGCATTGTAATGTGCTTACATCTTCTATACATATAATAAAGCTGAAGAGGGTCGAAAGTCTGTACATGGAAGATAATCGAAAAAAAGTTGGCTGGGGATACTTAGAATCGATAACAAAACACGTTCCAACAATTTTTAGAATTTTTGTCTGTTTACCTGTTTGTCTGTTTATCTGTTTGTCTGTTTATTTGACCGCGCATCACGTGAAAACGGCTGAACGGATTTCGATGAAATTTTGTATAGAGATAGTTTGAGTCCCGGGAAAGGATAATATATAGTTTTAATCCCGAAAATCAACCCTGGTGGGGGTGAAAATGGGGTTGAAAATTTGTATGGAGAATTTTTAACCGCTGAAACGATTTAGATAGAAATGAGTATGGAGATAACTTGAGTCTCGAGAAACGTCATAGGATAGTTTTCAAACCCTTGTGGGGGTGAAAAGGGGGTTGGAAGTTGGTATGAGGATTTTTTTACCGCTGAACAGATTTAGATGAAAATTGGTATAGAGATAGTATGGGTCTCGAGAAAGGACAAATTCATCCCGAAAAGCAACCCTGGAGGGGGTGAAAAGGGGGTTGAAAGTTTGTATGGAGATTCTTTAATAATAAATTAGTATGCAGATAATTTAAGTCCCGAGAAACGACAGAATAGTTTTCATACCGAAAATAAACCCTTTCACCTCGAAAAGGGGGTTGGAAGTTGGTATGACGATTTTTTAACCGCTGAACTGATAAAGATGAAATTTGGTATGGGTCTCAAGAAAGGACAAATGATAGTTTTCTCTCCGAAAATCAACCCTAAAGGGGTGAAAAGACAGTTGGAAATTTGTATAGGGAATTATTAACCGCAGAATCGATTTAGATAAAATTTGGTATGGAGATAATTAATTAAAAAAGGAAATAAAATAGTTTTATCTTGGAAATTATCCTTTAAACGGATACAAAAGGGGTGAAAGTTTACATGGGGAAGAAACAACCAATAACCGCTGTCCGTATTTAGATGAAAAGTAGGGGCTAGGTGAAAACAAGTCACGTGACCGTCACGAAAAAGCGTCACGTCACGAAAACGCGACACCCATACGATTGAGAAACATGTAAAATGGAATGAAATAAAAAATATA
The DNA here is from genome assembly GCA_947086415.1 of Pammene aurita. Taxonomy (NCBI): domain Eukaryota; kingdom Metazoa; phylum Arthropoda; class Insecta; order Lepidoptera; family Tortricidae; genus Pammene; species Pammene aurita. The sequence goes on along the minus strand of OX352305.1, from coordinate 15,502,022 downwards.
TAAAATAGAATAAAGTGAAGTGAAGTGTAGTGAAAGTGAGAAGTGACAAAGTGATAAAAGTGAAAAAAGTCGAGAACCTAAAAGTAAAAAATGTCAAAAATGGCAAAATTTCTATATTTTTCAAAAATTTCAAAAATTTCAAAAATTTCAAAAAATTTGAAAAAAATACAAATAAAATAAAAACCACAAAATTTACGAGAAAGTCAAAAATAATATAAAATAACATAACTTCGTTCCAACAGAGTGTTCCACGACACTTACGTATTTTATTTTTCTCTGACGTTCATTAGTGCATTGTAATGTGCTTACCTTGAAGTATGCATCAGTGTATTATCTGTGACAGTGTGGTAAAAACGTATGAAAATTCATTACCTACGGTAACGTAATCAAAATCCGCCCCCCCCCCCCCCCCCCCCCGACCGCCGGCACCCATGGATTTTTAATATGTGTGTAGGTAAAGCACTTCTGTACATAATTAGGCCTTATTATGTAACAGTTACATAAACTACTATTTATCTCTTTTTAGGGTTCCGTAGTCAACTATATTTTCGCCTTATATTAGTTATAGTTATAGTTTCGCCATGTCCGTCCGTCTGTCCACGGTCTAGCTCAGTTACTGTTCGCACTAGAAAGCTGAAATTTGGTGAGGCTTGATAAGAACTTTCAATAAAAACTATATTGAATAAAATCGGTTCAGCCGTTTTTGAATTATCAGTCAAAATCGCATAGTAAAAGGATGTGCCGGATAGTAAACTGACGTAAGCGCCGCCAAATATCCCTTAATAAACGACCGTTTGAACGGATGTTCCGTAACAGGGCGGCATTTACGAAACTACACTGAGCATCGCCCGACATGCTCTTGGCCGGTTTTTTTGCACCGGAAATCACCCCTTAAGGATTACTAATTCCTCAAATAGAAAAAAAACATTTCTGCATTTGTGACCCCCCCCCCCCCCCCCATTTCAACCGCGCCTGTTCTTAATTTCATGCCTAGACTGATTTGACGGGAGGATCGATTTGGATGATATTTGCCGTGGACATGAACGTATAAATACAAAAGAGGTCCTGTATCGTCCGATATACACCTAATATTCCATGTCGTTTAAATCATGCCAATAAAAATTAATAGGATAAATCCATCTGTCAACTTTACTTCAAGTTCCGCCTCCAGGGTAGCGGGGGAGAAATTAGGGGTGAATTAGCCGCTTACTGACACAGACCGAATTCCACGCGGGCGGAGCCGCGGGCACAGCTAGTTGTAAAATATATTACTAGGACTACTGTCCTCTAGCGTATCCATCTGTCAACTTTACTTCAAGTTCCGCCTCCAGGGTAGCGGGAGAGAAATTAGGGGTGAATTAGCCGCTTACTGACACAGACCGAATTCCACGCGGGCGGAGCCGCGGGCACAGCTAGTAAGATAATAAATTGAACGATCCATGTTTTAATTGTGTAGTATCGAACTTGACCCCGTAAATAAGGACTTTCAGTTCCAGTTTTATAATGAACTGATATTATGTTAAAACTGTTTTAATTTTACCTACTATTTACGTATTTTTATTTTTCACAATATTCTGTAGCAATAAAATATACAATTTTTCAATTCTAATAAGTCCTGAAACGTTTCTAAATCAATTAAATTGAAAGCAATTACTCATGGAAAAATCTAAGCCATATTAAAGGCAGTGAAATAGGAAAACGATTTATTGGAGGAGCTTCTAATAAAATCTTGTTTATATCGAACAATGGGACGGCTGTACGAATGTTCAGGATAAAAAAGCCGTATTTTTATACAAGTTTTACGGTAACTTATGGCGTTTTAAATCTGGATCGTGGTGTATTGTATGCCCGAGGCGGCGGTTTGCGCCTCGCCTGCTATTCGCGTTGCGGGAACTATTCTACTTATATTAAATAATATTTATTATAGTATTTATAGTTCACAATTTCAAGCAGGCTTTTTGGTGGCACTGCATACGTGTGTTCCTTTATAGGTTGACGGTTTATTGCTTATAGGAGCTATGCGTGTTTTTTAATGGCAATCTGGTGCAGCTTTTCCGTCTAATGGGTTTATAGGTTAAGGACAGGAGATTTATTGGTATCGGTACGTGCACACTTAGAATCTGTATTTTGACGATGCATAGAGATTACTTAAATAAATAAATAAACATTATGGGATTTTCTTACACAAATCGACCTAGTCCCACAGTAATCTTAATAAGGCTTTTGTTTTAGGGACTAGACGACGATATATATAATAGATAGATATGAATAAATACCGACTTATATACTTGCACAGAAAACATCCATAACTCTGACCAGGGTTCGAACCCGGGACCTGCTGCGTCGTAGGCAGGGTCACTAATACGAGTAACTAACTAGGCTAGGAGGCCGTTATTTGCATTCCTCTACGTTTAAATTGATGCTTGCGCTATTATTTTCTCAAAAATATAGATGGCAATGACAAATATAGATTAACAGTCACATAATATGATCATTATGTAATCCATTCGTCATTTATTATTGATTGGTGTTAACGATTGACAATTACTGCGGCGTAATGGGGTCGCGCCGTGCCCGCTCTTTTGTACTGTAATCCGTAAACGTATCATTCGGTTTGTGTTTTATAATTTTCCTAAAAGTGAGCCCATGTTTTTGATGCTCCTCAATACTTTTTTGGTTGTAAAATACACTTAAGTTTTGAAAAATGTACCTACATTGCTTTTGAGTTCAATTGCTCTACCTATAATTTTTGTATGTTATATTACGGGCCATGGCCGCTGAAAGTAATAAGTGGGGTTGGAATGACTCGGCCATGGGCCGTATTCTAACTTTAAAACACGTATAAACACGTTCCAACTTCAATACAACTCCAATGCACTAACAACGCAATACAGCTACGGCATAAACATCTGAATCAGAAATATCATCATTTGCTTGAAAAATATTCTAATGCAACTTTAATATTGGTTCATTGTTTATTGTGTGTTGGAGTTATGTTTGAGATAGGTTGTGTTGTTATTGTATTGTTAATGTATTTTAAAATTAAAATCCGGCACCATGTGTGATTGCGGTAAAGAAGTCCAAACCATGAAGCATATAATTGAACACTGTCCCCTGCACTCATACTCAGGACCTCCATCAGCACGGCTAGCACGTCTTACGCGCGACTGGCGTGATAAGAGACAGATCTGCGCGACTTCATGCGTTGTCGCTAGTTGGTAGCACGACTTGCGCGTGAAGGGAGCAACAGACTCGCGATCAAATGCCACTGTCATAAAATGACAGCGACTCGCGACTTTGAACTAAAATCCTTAGTACTACTTTGAGTTTTCTTGGCGTCCGTTGCAGCCGCGGGTGCATGTTATGCTACCGGAAAGCGAGACAGGTGCGGGAAGGTTTTCCCTACTCGCGGCTTAAGTCGCTTTTGTAAGACGTGCTAGCCGTGCAGAAGATCTGCTGCGTCTCTTGTCCGATGCAGCTGCATGGCTCAACCGTCTAAAAGTTGACATTTGACTTGAATTACTTAGTATCATAATATAATCAATTGCCTATTATGTAACAGCATGCCATACGATTAAATTAAATATGTTATATTTCTAATTAGCAAAATGACAAAATATACACCTACTACTTTGTTATGATTTAATACTTAAAAGCTTATTCAAGCGTAAGTATTATTCGCCCGATTTTATAAAGTGGTGTGTGAGCGTAAACATTTCAACGAGTCTTGAAAATGGCGTAAAGGGGCGTAAACAACATTTCAACGAGTCTTTAAAGCGCGCCTCGCACGTAGTGAACGCGCACTTAATTACCACGCCGCCGCAAATCGACTGGCCGTTTAAAAGATTCCATTTTGTTCTGCTTTGTGGTATATACACTTTTAAGAGTTTAGTTTCGTTTATTTTTACAGCATTGGTAAAAGTAGAGTAAGCAGCAGAGGTAGCTTGGGCGAGGTGTTCAAAAAGATGTTTACACTCTTATTCTTTTTCGTCGTTGCACTCTTGAAGTCTTGACAGAGGAGTGGTCTTGGCTGTCTGTGTTGGTAGTGTGGTTAAATAAGCAGTGTTAAGGGATCAACTTCGGAATCAGAGATAATAAGCTGGAAACTCGTATATACCTTCATTATAGTGTTCTTAATGTTCTCTCAAAAAAATCTCTTAAAATCTCGTGTCTGGGTCGGAAGTAATTCAAGGTCAAATTTCGCGAAATAGCAGTTTATGTAAGTGTTACGTAATAAGGGTCCTTAAAATAAGTGGTTGGTTAAATAAGATCACACGAGTGTTTTAAGGCCTAATTAGTCTAATTACGTTCAGGTACACATATAAAAATCCTAAATGACGTGTTCGGAAACCATTAAAATGACCACAATTGCACCGCCATGGCCTACTGGATTGTGCCGCTGGTCGGAGAGGAGGGCAATCGCGGTCGGGGAGGAGGGCTGGATTTTCATTACGTTACCAAAATCGATATTCCAAATTTGAAACTCATACCTAACTTAACAATATTTGAGCATGTAATGTTAAAATTACGTTACTGCTACAGATAAAAAACTTATCAGAATAAAAGTGGTTGTGTTAATGCTGGCCATTGCCTACTTTTTTAAACACATTTTAGAAGACTAAGGGTGGGTTGCACCAAACCGCCTGTAAAAGTAAGCCAAATGTTACGCTAATCGGAGCTACTTAACGATTGCTAACATAAATGGGTTGCACCAAGTGCAAAATAACAGAACGTAAGAGTTAAGCGGGATGCCACTGTCTAAACGCATTTCTACTCACATTTTTATGGTAGAATATTTATTCAATATGGCAACACAACCATAAATGCCAAACTAAACTTGTCAAAATCGTCACACGAAGAAAAAAATCTAAAGAAAGGAGCGCGAACTAAACTTAACTTTGCACTCTGCAGCTTGAAAATCAAGAATATACAAACATTTAGCCATTCCTGAACATGTTTATTACTCAATCAAAAAGTAGGCTATCCATTGCGCCTTACGAGGAAATTTTTTCAAAGGATAATGCAACTTGTGCTGAGAGTGGAGTTTAAAGCGAAAGCCAGAATAGTCGGCTGGTGTATTGTGCATTATATTATAGTGAGTAAATCATCCTGCTAGTTTATTACTACTTACAGAACCCTAAACAAGTAAAGCCGTTGCTGGAAGCACCAAATGGCGAGAAGGAGTCCAATCGCAAAACAAAGGCATCACTAGTTTTAACTCTTGAAAATTCGTAAAAATAGGGTACTGAATCCCTCCAACCTGGTTGATTATGGCTGGCACTGTAACCAACGTCCTAAATATTGAACTTATACATGTACTTACTTATTAAATGAGTGTTCTAAAGTATCTTAACGGCCTCCTAGCCCAGTCGGTAGTGACACTGCCTACGAAGCAGGGGGTCCCGGGTTCGAATCCTGGTAAGGGCATTTATTTGTGTCTTTATCACAGATATTTGTACCTGAGTTATGGATGTTTTCTATGTATTTAAGTATTTATCAATATCTATCTATTATATATATCGTCGTCTAGTACCCACAACACAAGCCTTATTGAGCTTACTGTGGGACTAGGTCGGTTTGTGTAAGATTGTCCTATAATATTTATTTATTTATAATATTTATCTTTGTTAACAAATGATGAGTAGCACATATGTTACACTAATGAATAATGATACACAATGTTTTTTATTTCAGGTTTGAATTTACCTTTGGTATTGAAGACAAGATGAAATCGAGGCTTGTTATGCTACTCAGTGCCTAACTCCAGGATGTTTGAAAGTAAAAATGCAGTGATTTCAAGAAATTGGTAGAATCTCAATGTAAAAATAAAGTATAATTATACTAACCTAATCAATCAGTATTTTAATTTTGATAATAAAATACATAATTATATTTATTTAGTTACCTTATTTTTGTTTTATTTATTATTCAAACACTGGCATAGGTTTCCTTTGTAGATGGAAGCAAGATCCTCCCCCCTCCAAACATATTTCTACTGCAAATATTATTCACCAGTTTTCTAGCACTTGGCATAAATAATCAATGAAACTTGACACTTGAAGTATTTTAAGTCAGATCAATCAGTTCTTAGATAGTGTGAAGCGGACCCTTGGCCAAAGTGAGCCAGCTTATTGATCGGACAAAAAACTTCATATACTGAACCACAGATCTTTGATAATGGTTATTAACAATACTCTACTCTTGATACATGTTACAAATATTATTCAGGTAAAAGTGACCATAAAACAGTGTGGCTAGGATTCCAAAAATGTTTTCTTATCACTTGTATCTTAATAATCATAATCATTTATTTCTTTGTAATGATATATGTTTACAAGTCATACAACAGCCATGTAGGTAGGTACCTAGTTACTATTATGTTTTATTTGTAAATAGGTACCTATGCTGGTTGGGAAAGATATATGATAAAGAGAGACCTTTATTATTTATTACTAATAAATTCATAGTAAAATCATAACATAACACATATTTTATAATTGATTTTGAGCACTGATGATAGGACTAGGACTAATCAAAAATGCATGCATACATACATCATCTTAGGAAGCTTTTTCCCTTATAGAAATGTAAGTATGAAAATATATCTACTTTTTATACTTACAAAATGAAATGCATGTACTTATTTTGCGTACAGTCACCGGCAATAGTATCTTCCTACATGAACTGTACAGTGAGTACAATTTGGATTAAAAAAAGCATGTTCATAATAATGTCCGATTTAAAATATACTAATGGGGAAGGTATCTGTCAAAAGTCAGGAGGTGCCAGCATAAGTAGGCACCTACCACTAGTTTTGTTGAATGAGATTTGGCTTAAAGGGCTAAAATTAATGCCAGTAAATTCCAAATAAAACAAGAATTTGACACTATTGGTAGGACTGAGACTACAACCTATGCCGGCACCATCTGTAAACACTTGATTGGCCATAATCCTGATTGCAGCGACGAGCAGCAAATGGTAGGTAACAATTGCCATAGAAGAGCGACACACATGAAGTCAAATTAGTTGTCAGTAGATAGTTTATTTATTTATATGGGTTTAATGTTTCAATAGATCTGTAAAATCTTTGTGTTTATTTCACAAATTAAACTGAAATACAGTGTAAGCTCTTTATCAACACTCAAGGGACCGGACATTTTGTGACATTATCACAAGTTGTCATTAAATAGAGGCCTACTGTGCTTGTTTTAAGGCAAATAATGAAATCAAATAAAAAACAAGAATTATATGAATTACTATAATGAATTTTCATACACATTTGAATTTGTGGATACCTAACCATTGTTGAACTATTTTTTTATTGTCCCACAACACATGACACTCTTATTTACTTGATTGTAAATTCCGCATCACACTTTATTTACATGTACTGTTCTGAACATTGTTTAGTTAGGTGTCGAGGCTCGATTTCTGTAGGACATTGGCGATAAATGTTTGGTGGTATAACTTCATGCCCTTATTAAAAGCATTAAAGAAACCTCTCTGATCATCTGGCATCTTTTGAATCGTATGACTTGCTCCCATCAAGTCCCGTTCGTGGGCTGTTCTACCGTGTCATAAAACTTGTTTTTCTTCTTGACCTGGTCATTCCACCGCGTCGGAGGTTTACGTTCCCTTTTGTCTTCTACCTTGCAGTATTCAAGTCAACCGTTGTTTCCAAAGATTTGGTCTTCATTGACAAAAACAGAGTGGTTTTTTAATGGTTGTCATGATTCTGGTCCTGCTCATTCTACGGCTGTCGGCTTTCATGACAATGACTGTAGGTTCTGGTATGTTTGTGATACATAACAGAAGTCTGTACTATTTCAACCTGAAGTCACTCGGCACTCGATTTTAACTAAATAACGCACTTTTTACAAAGAATTTTATGTACTTATTATTTAATACCGTTATCTGATCTAAAAATTGTGAATAAAACCAAACGTCAATCGTATACGCCTTTTTACGTTCAGATACTCGCATATATTTATTACTGCAAACAATATTTTAATATTTTTCATCAAATATCACTGTCTTTTTGTCTAATAATGCATTTATCCTTGAAATACGAGACATTTTTGCAAACTGTCAGCCATATTTAAACGTAGATTTGAGTTAACCAGTGCTCGATGGCTGGTTAAGGTTAACGTAACTTTCTGACTGCTAAAGTGCATGGTGCAACGGAAAAACGGACTTGACGTCTACTGTAACCATGATGAGTTCGTTAAGTGTGCGTGGTGCAACCCGCCCTAACAATGTGAGTGTTTATAATTTGGGTTCGTAATCGTGATTAAGTATATAGGTTTTTATAACTCCATTGAAGTTGACATGTATTAGTAAATTGTAGAGCATACAATTTGCAACAAGTTTTGTTTCAAACAATTTTTTATGCGTTCAAGTGTTTACAATAATTAATAGTTACAACACTGACACCTTTTAAGATTCTCGGAGTGATCAATTTTGATGTGCCCCGTATTTTTACTTTAAAATATATAAACAATACATTCAAAACATAATGTATTTCCAACACACGACAAATTAATAATGTAGCAATTTTGGAGTTGTATTAAAATTGCATCGAAATGATTTTCTAGCAAAGACTGATTCAGATTCAGACGTCAAGGGGCGGATATATGACAACATCGTTTTAGACCTCATTTAGAACAAGGATTTTGTATAGTTAATGCTACGTATTCGCAATAATATGAATGTCTACGTATTCATAAAGAAGCCGTGCAGAGGCTCCAATTGATATTTTATTTTTTATTAGCTTTGATTATCTATAAACCGACTCCAAAAGTACCAAAAAATCTAAAAATGGCGTTCCGTTAGAACACGTCGCAATACAATTTTGTCTTCGACAGTGGTTCAATGGTTATGTTATTTTGAAAGCCAGATAACTAGACTAGTGCATCAGGGCATATTCATATTTTTCATCATAAAGACAACAAAGAAATTGAAACGTAAATATAAACTTTTGAAAAATTCCCATACAGTCAAATTGTCATTGTGACTCAGATGCCCGACGGGCCTCGTCGCAGGCGGACGTCTCGTTGGATGAGCAGCCATGACGTTTCATTTTGGCATTTATTTTGTCAAAAAATCGTATACGTACACAAAAAAGGATACCAGTAGCTAGATTGTATTCAAAATAAGTAGGGAAAATATTTAGTGACCGTGAGTCCTATTAAATTCGATTTTTTTATATTTACACGTCGTAATAATGCAAAAATACAACTAAAGATTGAATAAAAGACACTTTTCTATGGAATCCTCATAATTAATTGCTTGTGAACCTGTTCAAAATTAAAAGAGTTTTTGGATTCGTTTTTAATCACTGGACTTTATTTTTATTACGCTGGTCATAATATTACGACATATTAACATGACTTTTAACGTCAAAATACTTGAAAGACAATATTATTATAACTCCAATCTCTATTTACTTTATATAAAAGACTTGATTCTTAAACTTATACAAAAGATATAATCAAACATTTAATGCAATATACGATAATCTGGCGAGGAGAGCAATCAAGTCAGTTTTTTTGGTCATGGGCATTGGCACAACGCATGCGTACCTATACCTATGAAGAACGTCGAACGACTCCGTCTGCAGACTATAGGTATAAATTGATACGCGCATTCAACTGTTGTCGTATACACGTTATGTTATGGTACCCCAGAGTTACAAAGGGCCATTGCGAGTTCATGATACGCCTCTCGATTCGAGCTTCGATACTAACGTCACTTCAACACATCATCTGAACAGCATCCAACTCCTACCCAATAGAGCGCTGCCATTGTTAGCACGGGAGGACCCAACCTACGATCGCCTCTTGGCGATTTCTAAGCAGATTGTGTGCCTGAACCTTCTATATGTTTTCTTTACGTTTATCTATCGTTGCACAAATGTACTCTGATCAAATAAATGACTTACTTATAAACAATGTTGTTTACCGACTTAAACTCAATTTTCACTCCACATCCTCCTAGCGGCTTTGTGCCACGGCTCAATTAAACCTGTAGGCCTTATTGGAAATAGATATGGTTTCCTCAAGATGTTTTCCTTCATCGAAAAGCGACTGGTAAATTATGAAATGATATTTAGTGCATGTGATATAATTTTCATAACTGGTACATACGAGCCGGGGTTTGAATCCGAGACATCCGGATTGAAAGTCGGACATCTTACCAGGCTCTTTTAACTCATTGTTTACATTTAAACGGGACTTTTGAGTCATACCTACCCTTGTACTTACCTGGAACCAAGAACATAACATAACATAATAGACGGAGAGCTAGCCACGTCAGATATGACATAATAATGAGAGCGACGAAACCTCTCGTTAGATTGCTATACTAAGCTTATTTTTAGATCCGGATATCTGGCATGGCTGGATAAAGTGGTGGATGTCAAATAATGCAAACCACTTTAAGAATACAAATCCTAGAGTTCTGGGTTTGATGCTGTATTATGAGAAATTGTATAAATAATTAGTTTATATTATTGCCAAAACTTTCTGATGGGAGAAAATAGTCCAACGGGAGAAAATAGTCAAACGACGTATAATGTAATTCATAGGTTTGTCGCCTACTGTTTCTGTTTGAAATAATACACAATGTTTTTGTTCAAATGTTAAAATATAGGCCCCGTCCTCTATAAATAAGACAACTTCGGCAGTTTTTACCTATCTTGGTATTACTTTTTTCCAACGGAAAAATTTTGCTAATCTGTCACTCTGACCTCCACCCATTAAAAGCTGCCAGATGCCCGAATCTAGCAATAAGGATAGTATCGCAATCTTACTAGTCGGGTTTCGTTGCTCTCATTATAATGTGGCCAGTTCTTAGTCCATAAGGTAGCGTTCAAAAAGTCACGCTAAATATTTAAATGAAGTGAGCCCGAATAAAAACAATGTGTTATTTCATCAATGTTCTGTGAATTTACATACTTAACGAATCATGTAAATAACCGTAATTTTAAAACAAAATATATTACCCAAATTTGGTATCTAGTATCCACAAGTATTGGAGTCACGGGTGTTAAAGTTATCTAATTTCCTATCGATCGGCTTCCAAATTTTTAGGGTTGTAGGAAGCGTTCTATTCGTGAACACATTTTCTCATAAAGATCTTGAAGACTCTAATCCGCCGAAACCACCCTTAAGGTACGTAATAATACCTACATAGCTAATTTAAGTCCATTTTAGTAGCCGGTTTGGATTTAAGACAAATATCATATTTTTAATTCAAGACAGTAATCTGACAGCTGCTGGCTTACATTGTAAATTACTTTGTATGGAGACAACTGTCAGATAACAGTCTTGAATGAATAATACGATATTAGTAAAAAAATGTCCTAAATTTTATTTTTATGCCTACCATTTCGAAATGATTACAGTACTTTTTAAAATAAACTAAACGAACATTATATATAAACCTGTAAAAAATAAGACCCTTTTCTGAGGCTGGTTTTGATTATAAGACAGACACAATAATCCATGGTATTGTGTGTTTATCACAGATATTTCCCGAGTTCTGCATGTTTTGTATGTATTTAAGTATTTATCTATGTCTATATATTATATACATCGTCGTGTAGTACCCACAACATAAGCCTTAATGCTTTTTATACATTTATAACCCTTTCACTTCTACATGATTCAATTGTATGGGGTTCGCTTTTGCCACTCTATACTTTTTGTTTTATAAAAAAATATGAAGATGAACATTATAGTAGATTCTGTCTACGATATCTCGGCCCTGATAAAGGCGGCAAATTGAAAAAATCTGCCTGTTGCAACACCGTGTATAAGGCGAAAAACAATAATGATACTTGAACAATTAATATTTTTCTTACGACATAGTTACACATGTACTACGAGTATATCATGTATGCGTAAATAACTCTTACATGCTCTTACATACTTTCATTGTTTATAAACATACCCTTCTCATTTTCTCATGGGTTGGCTGGAAGAGATCCCTATCAGGGATAAGCTCGCCTTTGTGCATATCTTTTATATACGTTACTGTTGTTATTATGTTATAACTACTTGTTTATGTACAATAAAGTGATACATACATACATACACCAATTTTAGGCTTTCGAAGTGTGATATCGTGTGTGGTATCGTACACAATTATATGATTTTATGATATGTGCAATAATTAAATATGTCAGAGTAATTACATATAATATTAATAATAATCCTGGGCCTTGCTCCGTTGCTGGCGGCACCCTAGGTTAGGGTTTTTATAATGTTTTTATTGTTTTTGTAGGTTTTAAATGTATTTTTATATTTTACTTTTGTAAAAATATTATAAAAACCTAATCTAAGAAATTAATGAAATAAAGATATTCTTTATTGTGCACCATAAAGTAGAAATAAACAAACAGAAAATCAAAATTAAAACAAGGTAACAACAGGCGGTCTTATCGCTTAAAAGCGATCTCTTCCAAACAACCTTTGGGTAGCTGGAGACTAAAGTACATAAAACAATGAACGAGATAAAACAATGAATGATGATGATGATATGTATAAGTCTGCAAGTGTTGTCAGGTCGATAAAATTTAGGCTAGGTTTTGATAACCTAGAACTATGCCACAGCTTATTTTTCCTGAACACAATTAAATAAATTATTAATATTATTATTAAATCACTAAATCAAATGTTGATGTCGCAAGGGTCTTGCTCTATGCAGGGCTGGTGTGAAATTAAACAAGTGGATACTGTACTAAATCTTTATTACCTATTCTTGCTTTTGAAAATAATTTTTAAATCTAAACACCGGATAAATCTCTCTTTTCGTTTAAGTTCGACACCAACTAAAATTTCTAGGAGCTCAGCGGTTAAGCTAGGTCGTTAACAAGGTTCAAAGGTTGAGATTTATTCAGGTCTCTATCCAAATTCTTAACTACTTAGGTTAGTCCCTATGGTTTTATATATCAGAGATTTCTAAATTTAAATACTTAATGTTGGTTCTCAAAACTAATGATATTTACTTTTCCACAGAATTCCTACTGCCATTTAAAATTAATAAAGGACTTAACCGACCTCAGAAGCTGTTCTTCGCCAGTCGCTGATGTGCAAGAAGCTTGCCACGTCGCAAAGCTACAGGATGCTGTCCGGAAACTGCTCACACAGACTTTGCAGCGGGGCACCGACTTCCGAGAAGCTCAGACCGCTTGGCCGGAACAATGTGGTGATGAAACGCATGGAGGAGCCGCTGCTCGATCCATAATGATATGAGAGTACAATTTTAGTCTTCACTATAACATTTGTACTACTTTGTACAATGGTTGCAAAATACAACACTATGGTTGAAAATAAAACACCCGACTCCTGCAAGGAACAATAAATTATCTGCATTAGTCGACTGAACTACAGCCCTGATAAATTGACAAAACTGAAGAAAGAAACCTTACCGGAGAATGGAAAATATTCCTATAACATCTCTACAGAGCACGCCCTCCCTCAGGCAAGTTCAAATCTGAAAACCAAAAGCATGGTCAAAATAGCTAGAACACGTTTCACGCCGTGATAGCCAAAAAAACCTATTAATCTTTACTTACGATTCTCCTTTGCAGATAACCGAGGATTATTGAACCGCCACCTTCGCTGCCACCAAGGGAAAAATTTCAGAAGGCTGCTTGAGCCCCCCCTTGCACAAGGCCGCAAATCAAATGACCGAGTCATTCCTAGTGACTCCCAAGATGGAGGAACCAGAGGGCAGAGGACCCAATTCAGGGTGGCAATTAAATAAATATAAATCCCTCTAATTATTGTTGATTGATTCCAGCGAAACAACTTTCCTATCAATAGGTCAAAGACATGATACTAAATATCCAAATACTTTACTTCAAAACCCGCTTTCAGAATTTCCAGATACATTTTCTTTGACTACATTTCATTTACTAATTTTCCGAAATACCTATTTATGAAACGCCAATGTTATTAAAAATGACAGAAGAAAAACCCATAATTTAGGCTAAATTTATTAGATGACAACCCCATACAGATAAACACAAGGTGCATTCGAACGGCGCTGTTTGAAGCATTGTTATAACCGATCGCATTGAAGGTGTTCAAATTGATTGATAAGAAACTATTCTAATTAGAACCAAAAGACAATGTAACAACGTTACAATACATCTCCCCCCGATTTCAAGGTTCAACGCAGGTGAACCGCTCGCTGTCCTCAGCGACTCTCATCAAATATTTAATGTGAAATTGATTTGAAGAAAATTTTCTCCAAAAGCAAGAAAAGTGGATTTAAAAATGGAATTAATGGGAAAGAAAAAGAAAACAAAATCCAGCATAAGTTCGAGATTGCAAACCAATAAAACTAATACTAGGAACTCTAATTCCTATTTGTAGAATACCTCTTCATCTACTTTTCGAAAGAACAAAAAAAAATAAAAAAAAAATATATATAATCTCGAACCCACACAGACACCGAAGGTAAAATAAACTATGTGGCCTACATGCTGCACAACATAGTAACCCCTTCCCTAAACTAACTATCTAGTACTCAGTCCGTTAGCGTTCCCAGGACAACGCGGAGTTGACCCCGTTATCCTGTGAATGCTAAAGCCAGCCGCCAGGTCTGTAATTCAGCATTCATCAATATATTCCCTCCTATACCGGGCAAAATCAACTTCCTGTTCGACAAACTACATCAAACTAAACAAACTACTATCCAAATTTAAGTTACCACTTCCTATTTGTTGGCAATATTCGCTACAAAGGTCAAACACGGGATCGTTACTCTGGCAGACCAACCAGAGGAAACGAACGTCCGATATCATGCTGCATAACATCTTTAAAAAATTGTGGTATACCACATCTAAGTGCGGCAGCATGTGTTTCATATGAAACAGTACTCAAATGTTTATCGGGCATGCCAAACTGACAACCCTCGCGATTAAAAATTGCGCATTAAAATAAACATACTATTTCAATTTATGCCGGATATGGTAAGTATCAAGCACTATGCAAATACAATACATATTCATTTTGGTCATATTAAAGATAGCTCTGATTAGAGACTGAGCACTGGTTGAATCGCGCCTAACATACCTCACGCACTATCAAAACTCATACATATACTCACGCAATACAAAAATAATAGTGAAAACAGTTTACCTGTTCACCACGTTCCGATCAGAAATTCGTGATTAAATATTTACCACAATATTCAACACTACTAACAAACAATTACAACCACATTTATTGTTGTGACATGAGAGATAGGTGACAGTAGTTGTCAACTCTGGCTGCAAGGCGACGTTCCAAAACGAGCGAAGCCTTACATCCAGAGATGACTTCTACCTCAAAACCTACATCAACATTGACCTACTTAAAATCTTTAATATGCCACGAGCCAATTGGTGTGCCATCCAATCTTTCGAGCTCGTACACCAGAGGGGACAAAACCGCCTTAACCCTACATTGTTCATATTTGGGAGCCAGTTTTGACATCAAAAACTTAGAAGCGTCACTTTGTATGTAAGTACGCTTGTGAACAATATCCCCTACTGAAAATTTCGCCTCGCGGCGTCTTAAATTGTAGTACTTGGCATTGGTTTCATGAGCTTGTAACATACGTAACCTAACCTGTTCAAAAATATCTCTCATAACTCCAAACTCTCCTGCATACTCCTCTCGCGGCATTCCTATGACATAGTCTTTGTCGGTGTTTTTATAAAATGAGCCGTTAATGACGGGTTCCCTAGCGTGCACTAAAAAGAAAGGAGAAAAACCTGTGGTTTCACTGACTGCACTATTTATTGCAAACTTAATTTGGTGCAGTTTTTCATCCCAAGTCCGGTGATTGTCCTTTACGTATGACGCTACGGCCGTCATTACTACTTTGTTGTACCTTTCGACTAAATTCACCTGCGGAGTGTAGCGCGGACCATAAAAGATGTTAGGTACGTTGTAACGTTTCAACAACTGCTTAAATTCTGATCCCGTAAATTGTGTTCCATTATCGGCAATTACGGTCTCAGGCACTCCGTGCTCCAAAATGACATGGTTTTCAAAATGTCTCGCCACCAAAGCGCTCGTAGCGCGGCGAAGGGGAAAAAGCAGTGTATGTTTCGAAAAGCAACAAGTTACCACAAATAAAAATGTATATCCTGCTCGAGAGCGCGGAAGCGGACCGACGAGATCGATACTAACTACCAACCATGGTCGTCGACACACTTTTGGTTGTCCCATAAGGCCTGCAGTCGGTTTCTGTGAGTGTTTGTAAGCTGCACAGACATCGCAAGCCTTCACGAACTCGACTACATCCTTGTACATCCCGGGCCAAAAGTAAGTCAATGCCAACCGGCGATGAGTTTTAAAAATGCCTAAATGAGCTGCAGTTGCTTCATAATGGTTATCCTGCATAACTTTCATTCGCTCACTCTTCTTTACCACTTCCTTCCAATCGAACTCTTTTAACAAGTTATACTTTGCCTTTGAAAGTCTATATAATTTCCCGTCTTTCAAACAAAAATTTGGAAAGTTTGCGGGAAAAGATTTACAACCATCTGCAATCCTGTCATACCATTCATCTGGCTCAACGTTAACATTCGTCACATTTATCGCGTCAACCTTTATGAGTCTTGATAGTGCGTCAGGCACTACGTTAAGAGATCCCTTCCTGTGCTCAATCTCAAAATCATATTGAGACAGTCTGCAACCCCAACGAGCTAATCTCCCCGACGGGTTTTCAAGATTCATAAACCATTTTAGTGACGCATGATCCGTAATTACCTTAAACTTACGCGAGCCTAGATATGCCTGAAACTTTTCTACTGAGTATACTACGGCTAAAGCTTCTCTTTCTGTGGCGCTGTAATTGCGCTCACATTTATTTAAGGCACGACTGACGTACGCGATAGGATGTTCGACATTCCCAATGGTCTGAGCGAGCATGCCTCCAATTCCGTAAGAAGACGCATCGCAATGTACGAAGAAAGTTTTCTCAAAGTCCGGCACCGCTAAAATGGGTGCTGTGACTAATGCGTTCTTTAACGTTTTAAATGCTTGCTCTGCTTCCTCACACCACCTGAAAGGCGGCGCGTTTTTACCCCGCGACGTAAGTTTATTCAAAGGAGCGGCTAACGTAGAAAAATTTCGAATAAAACGTCGATACCATGAGCACGTTCCTAAGAAAGCCTGTACGTCCCGCGAAGTCGTGGGCGTGGGGAAGTTCAAAATGGCAGAGACCTTGTCAGGATCAGTACGCAACCCGAACTCGTCTACGACGTAACCGAGGTATTTAATGGACTGCCTGAAGAACTTGGATTTTGTGAAGTTGATTGTCAAATTTGCCTTTTTCAACCTCTCCAGCACACGATTCAATAACCGCAAATGCGTCTGAAAATCTGACGAACAAATCACGATGTCATCTATATAACAAAAAGCTAAACCTGTGTCTATGTCGCTGGCTAAATTATGGTCGATAAGGGTGTCCATCAGCCTTTGCTGACGCGCAGGCGCTCCGCACAAACCAAACGGCATAACTTTAAACTTGTACACCCCTCTACCAGGTACACAGAACGAAGTTTTCTCTTGTGAGGCTTCAGCTAACGGTATTTGCCAGAAGGAGGAACTTAAATCGATCGTGGTCAGGTATTTCGCTTCCTTTAGACTATCGAGAATCTGAGTCATATATGGAATGGAATACGAATCTCCTTTTGTGATCGCATTTAATTTCCTACAATCTAGACAAAAACGCCAATCGCCGTTAGACTTTTTCACTAATAAAGCCGGATTATTCCACGGACTCTCACAAGGTGTGACGACGTCAAGCTTTAACATGCGTTCCAACTCGGAAACTAATGCAACGCGTTTCTCCGGTGACAATGGGTATCGTTTCGTTTTAATTGGTAAGGCATCCCCGGTATCTATGACATGCTCCACCAAAGTGGTTCTGCCTAACCCCTTTTCTTCGAACGAAATGTCCCTAAATTTGCCTACCATGGTATCCGCGAATTCTTTTTCAGCTATAGTTAAATGATCATATGACCTAATCGTGTGTACCTGTTCTGCATTTAAAGCGTTGCAGTTGAAATACTTTTCAGGCGACTTCATATATTCAGCACTTTTAAATACGTCTCTGGCTAAACCAAAACAATTGAAAAAATCGACCCCTAAAACAACGTCAATAACAATTGTGGGTACCACTACAAATTTTATGACATGTGTCGCGTTTCTAAAAGTCACGGGAACACTAATATTCCCAATTGTCTCACATTCCACTCCAGTTGCAACACTGCATGACCTTGAGTGCTCATCCTGCAGTGTAAAACCAATTTTTATAAAATCTAAATGGGCATTGTTCCCTAAAATTGACACTGCAGCGCCACTGTCAGCTAAACCATAAATTTCAAAGCCATTTGCGCTAAATTTTAAATATGGCCGAACATCCTCCTTATTTGGGGTGAAAAGAATCGTAGCAATTGGATTTATTTTATTTTTATTATAAACGATTTCAAACTTAATCGTTTTTTCCGGCCATTGTATTTACTACGATTCGGACCTACGCGTTTTTTGAATTTTGTTGCACTGGTTTTTGAACGTTCCCCTTTTGTGACTTTTCTTTCTGACAATTTTTACACTGTGGTCGTATGACGTTAGGTGCATTGCACCCGAAACAACGAAACGTATTGTCTTGCGGTTTAACCTTACAAAATCTAAAATTATGGTTTCCCTTTCCACACTTATAGCACACTGCACTACCTGGCTTTGAGTAATTTCCGGCCGAAACTTCCGACTTCTGGTTTTGACGAGTGAAGTGTGATTGGTCTGTGAACTTCGAGTTTTGTTTTTCTGCGATAGCATTAACGTGAAGCTGTTTTACACTTGAACCCTTAAAAGCGTGATCCTTGCAAAGTGTATGCGCGCTGACCTTGGGCGGTTCGACAAACAAATTCGCCCTTTGTTGAGAAAACTCTATTTTACGACAGAAAGTCTTCAAATCCGCCACCGTATTAATGTCTACAAGAGCCAATTGTTGTGTAAAATGCGGACGAATGTTATGCAGCAAAATATCTAGTTTCGTCTCCTCCGGCAAGTCTGTCTTCAACCTAGCAAACATCCCAGACATGACAGCAAAATACAAATGAATTGGTTCATTATCTCCCTGTGTCCTAGCTGATATTTCCTGTTTTAACCTGAAGTCATAATCACCTTTTATAATCAAACATAATACATCATGTGACATAAACGGGATAGACAAGGAAAGCAAGATAAAATATGTTATTTCTCTGTCTTCTTACAAAGGAAAACATTACAGTTTATTTTCTCAAAGGAGATGTGATTAATATAAAACTAATAATGGCAACCTGTAAAAAAGTATAAGCGGTCAACGACCTGTCCCCCGAAAGTGTGGTAGTGTGCGTGAAGTCTGGTTGTGTGTAAATCAGGGTATTTTGACAGAATCTTAAAATTCTCCCACCTATACCCGACCCTTAAGGCGTTAGCTGTATTGCATAGTTAATTGGACTTGGATTGTGTCGTAATGTGTTTTAAAATTAGAATACGGTCCCATGTTGATACATGAAATTACAGGAGTAAAATAAAAGCATGACATAGGACGGTAATCTAAAAAGAAATAGACTATTAGGTACTACTAGTAAACCGGCTGCGAAACGTGGAGAGTGACAAAGGGGCTGACACACAAGTTACAAGTGTTTGTCAATAAGTCCCTTCGGTCGATCCTCCGCATCTTCTGGCCAAAGACTATAAGAAATGAGGATTTGTGGAGTATGTGTCGTCAGTCTCCTATCGCTCAGGAAGTAGCGCTGCGGAAGTGGAGATGAAACGGACATACCCTTCGAAGAGGAGCATCGAACAATGCCAATTTTGCTTTCAAGTAGCTGCCTAAAGATAGAAAGCGCGCGTGGAAGGATCTTGTGGAGGCCCTATGCATTTCCGGGTGCCCTAGGATCAACAACAACAGTTACTATACTTGAATTTCTAATTATAAAAAGTGACTTGACACATGAGTGACAGTTAAAATGTTGTCTGGAATATCTAAAATAAAATAGTCATGGGTATAAGTCGATAAAAAGTATCGAAAAGTGTAATGTTGTACTAAACACTACCAATACGATTCCATTTAAAGGGTCCATTAACGTTAGGAAATTAAATTATCATGTAACAGCCTGAAATGCTACAATATTCAAATCAGACAAAAATTTTGAGATACGTTGCCGCTGATAAATCGTATAGTTATGTTATACAACATATCATATCTTTTTCTATCTCGTCGAACGAGCGGAGCCTAAGCGAAGTGAAGTTATAGACAGCTTCGGATGAAACGGAAACGGAACTGTCAGCTGGCTACCTGAACATCGCTGCATTTCGATGGCTTTTTGATTTTGAATAGTTGTTCTGTGGTAACTGTAGTAGCGTTTTTTCTAATATAATCTTTATGAAATTTGTTGGGGTTGTAGCAGAAATCAATATAATTTGAGAGTTCGAATATGAGCAGGATCGATCAATGGGTTTTTTTTTAGTTTATTTCACAATAACAATACAACTAACATTACAGTTTCCCAATGCGATAGTGTAGTAAATTTAACCTTACGGAGCTAGAAGGTGCAAAACAATCATCATAAGAGTCTTGTTATATTGGTCAATGTATTTACAAGGAAATCGCGAGTTCTCAGTTCGAGGCGGACTACTATTATATAGTTTCTATAAATCTGAGCTCTTCATTATGGAGGCGATGTTTTGGAAGAACATTGTTCTGGTTCTAATTCTTGCACGTCCACAATAATCCGTAATCCGAGGCAACATCACTTAATAATTTAATTCAACACTTCTACGAGTAATAACAACAAAACGTAACTAAAGTCCGAAGACGATATTTTTAAAAATACCTACTTACCTACTTCTAAAATAGACGGAAATATACTTGGATAATTATTCGTCCGCATAGAATTCGGCTATCGTGTGGCCCTCTGAAAAAGTTTTTTTTTCGGGATAAAAAGTAGTAAAGTATCCTCTGTCCTATTCCTCACTCTAAGCTACCTCTCGCGCCATTTTAGAGACGTGCATTCAGCAAGATATTCACTCAAAAACTGAACGGCAGGCATGTGTGTAGAAAAATCCCAATATTGGCCCGACCGTCGGCGCCGCCGTGCGCTAACTAATTTGAGCGGCCATTGACAGGTTTTTCCCTCTGCCGAAAACATATGACCAGTGGTCATGTTTATTGTATGGACTGACGTTTATCTGAGGTGGCTATTTGTACGTTACGTACGAAATTCATTTGACGTTCCCTTCCCCCGCAAAAATCGGCAGACTTTTTTGTATAGAAAATGACAGACATGGCCGCTTAAGTTGGTTGAATTCTCTAACTAAGCCATGCGCCCGGTATTAACCCTGCGGCAGGTGTGTGAGTAGCCGCCTTTAGAAATTATTATTATCTCCTTTAGAAGTAATTCCGTAAAAGTAACGTATTTTCCACATCATTTTGCAGCATTCTTCAGCCTTTAAATCTTAATCAAGTTGCAACGACAATATCGCAACCAATAAGTCGCGGCGTTTGTAGAACTCTTAATAAATAAATAAAAATATCGATAAGAACAGCACTGGCTGAATTGTGGCAACATTTGTGTTCGTTGACTTGTCAAGTCACTCCGTACAATTATAAATTCTAGTTTAAGTAAAGTAGATGTGATAATAACTACCGACAGGAATAAACTAGGAATTCGGGATTAGATTTATGTTAAAACTGATGGATAAAATGCACAATTGGGAAAGACAACACTGTCAAACATTTTACCTGATAGCGCCAGCACTAGTAATACCTGTCACTAGAGTTGTTATATGGGATTTGGCGTAAAGGGATAACATCCAGGCCAGAAATTAAAATAAAACATACAAGATTGTGACACTATTTTTAGAATTGACAGGTAAAACTTATGCTGGCACCATCTGTTAAAAACTACGACCGCCCAACTCTATTAAAGCGGTAACACTTTTGTCAACCGTAGAGTCCTACGGTGAAAGTAATAAGTGGAATTTTAAGCAGTTTTACAAAGCTATACCGCTTCGAAATTAACGAGTAGTTGTAAATTAGCTGATTAAGCAATCTATCTGAGAAACGAACCCGTAAAGCAGGATGCGTTAAAACTGCAACTTTAACTGCAGTTTCGAAAGAAGGAAAGGAAAATGTACTGAAAATAAATGTAATACTTAAATACAACTGTACTACTTAGGTACTACTAAATTCCAATTACAAATTGTGTAGGTTAAGACCTAATCTAATTTACTCCTTAATCTTCCCTAACTATTGAGTAGTATTATTGCGTTTAGCGTTTTGGGCTAGTGTTGGTAGAAATATTGTAAAGCCTAGCTAGGCTAGGACCTACGACAATGCTACCGAATACAAAAATTTAAACTGTTTTAGATAATGACACCGGTTCTAAATTAAACAATCTACAACATATAATTATCTATTTTAACACCAATCTAATTGTATTATATGAAATTATAAAATTGTTCCGTTTGTTGTCCTATAATTAATTCTTCAGTGTAATTAGTTCTTAAAAAACATTCAGTGAATGTAAATGTCACAAGCAATCGCCCCGCAATTATGTCCTCACTGCGGCTATTAGCATATAGATTTACGAGGTAGCCTACTATGGTCGGATTTTTATCGCCTGTCACCATAGCTGTCACGTTCTAACAATAATGTGAGTGCGAAAGTGATGCATGACGTGATAAGCGATAAAGTGACAACCATGATAGCACGGCTAGCACGTCTTACAAAAGCGACTTAAGCCGCGAGTAGGGAAAATCTTCCCGCACCTGTCTCGCTTTCCGGTAGCATAACATGCACCCGCGGCTGCAACTGACGCCAAGAAAACTCAAAGTAGTGCTAAGGATTTTAGTTCAAAGTCGCGAGTCACTGTCATTTTATGACAGTGGCATTTGATCGCGAGTCTGTCGCTCCCTTCACGCGCAAGTCGTGCTACCAACTAGCGACAACGCATGAAGTCGCGCAGATCTGTCTCTTGTCACGCCAGTCGCGCGTAAGACGTGCTAGCCGTGCTGGTCACACTGACTTCCCGGATTATGGAAGGCTCGGGTATGACTTGCAAAGCCAAACTTCGTCCTGAAGACGCGGTCACACGAGGCGCAAAATAGGCGAGGATTTGTAAATAAGTTAGGTATCGACAACTGCTCTAAACTATACAGTTGAAGCATACAATGTTTAATTAGGTTTTTTTTGTAGTTCTAATACCAATATGACCAGAAGCAAATCATATTCGCATCGCAACGAAATAATTATAGTTCGGTAAATTTTGCATTGAATATTTAGGAAAAGGCACGTTTCTATAATTACCAATCTTAATCATAAATAATCGTATTAAATCCGCCTGTTGTACGACTGTCTTTCTTTTGTATAATAAAGTTAAAATAAACAAGCTCAGGTGCTGTTAAAATATCAAGTTGGTTATTCTCACTCAGCATCGATCAATGAGTCTAGTGGAATACAAAAAGCATCCACAATGTGGATTCCACATGTATTCAAATTCCCTAATGTCACTTTTCTAAGCGCACTTATGGTAGAGTATATGAGACTAGGAGTAACAAGAACTCGTAATAGAAGCAATTCTGCTAAAAACATCTAAATATATAAAAGAAGAAACTGACTGACTGACTGACTGACTGACTGACTGACTGACTGACTGACTGACTGACTGACTGACTGACTGACTGACTGACTGATTGACTGACTGACTTACATATCAACGCACAGCCCAAACTGCTGGTTCTATAGATTCCAAATTTAGCACGTAGGTTCCTTATAAGATCTAGGGATGCACTAAGAAAGAATTTTTCAAAATTCACCCCCTAAGAGGGTAAAATGGGGGTCCAAGGTTTGTATGGCGAATCAAGATTTGTTAGACTATTTTATTCGAAACTTCACAGGAGTATTCCTAACGATAAATGAGTAAACACGTGTTTCAGGTTTTTTGAAAATTGAACCCCTAAAAGGGGCAAATGTGGTCACAAAGTCTGAAAATCAACATGGGTATCGTATCCTTTTTGGTTACTTATAGTACGCGGGCGAAGCCGCGGGAAAAGACTAGTGTAAGAATAAATTAAATTGAAAATTATTAAATTAAAAGCGCTGGTAGCTTCGTGGTAAGACGTCCGACTTTTAATCCGGAGGTCTCGGGTTTAAACCGTGGCCCGTACCACAGAGTTTTTTTTTAACTTATGTATGGAATATCATTTGATATTTACCAGTCGCTTTTTGGTGAAAGAAAACATACTAAGGAAACCGGACCTAATCCCGAACGGCCTAGTTTTTCCTCTGGATTGGAAGGTCAAATGGAAGTCGCTTTCGTAAAAACTAGTGCTTACGCCAAATCATGGGATTAAGTTGTCAAGCGGACCCCAAGCCGGAACAAACGCTAGGAGGATGATGATGAAATTGAAATAGTAATAATAAGTTTAAGTCTCTTGCAATAGTTAAAGCGCCACAGATAGGAGGTACGTTAGCTACAATATTCAAATATTGTTCCAGCTTATGTACTCGTACCTAGACAGCTAAACATACATATCCAGGATCTAGCTTCCGCATATTGTAAAGTGTAGTGTGTGTATTCAAAGCAATCTTTGTTCACAAGCACCGTATTTTACGTCGGAAGCCGCGATTGCTAGGGGAAATACAGAATCCTGACCTGAAACCCAGCAATACTGTAACGTGAGGTTAAACAAAGAGTTAAATAACTGTCGTGATATGACACTGGTATTATTACATAAAGCCTGACCAGAAATATATGATCACGCGCCATGTTGCCGAATTTCAATGGTAAGTACTAATTGGCAATAATTTTAATGACAGGATGATATGCATGTGTGAGTGCATGTAATAGGCTGTCACGTTGTCAGAGTCATTGTGGCGATGGCTGTTTGCTTGAATAATAATAAAGTGTTGAATATTAAATAATAAACGACAAAAAAAAAATCCCAAAATTATTCATAGTCCAGAGCAAAACATTGTGAACAGTGTATATAGTAAACTGCTGTAATAAGACCCTCGGGAAATAAAACACTTTTGCTGTGAAACATTTTCAAAAAAAAAACACCAGAGCTCACAGGTAAACAAATCAAGATGTTACCATACCATAGAGAATAAATAATACGCTCCATGACCATACTGAACTATTGCCATATAAATGAAAATACTAGCGCCCTCTTGCCAATGATCATATATTTCTGGTCAGGCTTTACCTAGGTCACAAGTCAAAACGAAAGAGAAAGACGAAAATCTATTTTCTTCTCTGCCACTTTCGTGTTTAGTCGTAGGTGCCTCTTATTTACACAAAATAGGTTTAAATAGGTAAATCGTAGAAGAAATCTAGATATGCTACGACGATTTAACGTGACGTGGTGATATCTACGCAAATAAATGTTAGGTACTCGTTGCTATAATGTATTTTAAACGTACCAATGTAAAAGTATATTTACAGTAAATAACTTTGATTAACACAATACTTTAGAAAAGTACAAATTACACTTTATTTTTATGGTTTTAGAAACAAAGCTGGATATGCAGGGCATGTAAATTTTCAAATTCCTATTTTGATCAAGAAAACAGTAAAATGGATAAAATAATAGCCAAAGTCGTTTATCTCGTGTTCCGCGATTTTTTTTCATATTTTACAGCAGACAGTAAAATTTGTTTTCTGTCTTGTAAAATGTTCCTGATTCTATAGCCGCGAAAAAACTTACAAGAAAAAAAACTGAATCCTAGCGTTTATTCGTTGAATTTACAGAAATTTTACAATTCTATTTTCCATTTTCACTGCCCTTGAGCAAAGTGCAAAGTATGTTTGAATTTCCCATAAAATATTGTGGGCGAGAAGAAAAATTTATATAGTCAGTATTCTTTTGTATGTATTTCAACCTTATGTCTCGGGAAAAAGGTTGAAAATTGTTAACGTATTTTAGTCGATTGATGCAATGCAAATAAGAGGTGTACGGAAGCTGCAGACGGTAGACGGGAACAATGCGCCCACGGCATTGTCGCCAAGCCTTTATTAAAAACTTATTTTACACTAATAATGCTCCGTAACAGATCTTAAGTATAGCAAAACTAAAGCACTAGTACGAAAGTGTAATTTTGACATTTATTTACAAACAATCTAAGTCATATAATAAAAACCGGCCGAGAGCATGTCGGGTCATGCTCAGTGTATGGTTCCGTAGTTGCCGGCCTGTTACAATTTAATACATCCGTTCAAAAGTTCGTTTATTAGGGGATATTTTGCGGCACTTACGTTTTTTTACTAATCGATTTTATTCAATATAGTTTTCATTGAAAGTATCAGGCCTCACTTCCATAATTTTTTCAAATTTTTTTGACCCACCTAAAAAAATCAGCCATACCTAATTTGATGTAAGACAAAATGTACAATTATCGATGGATTGGATACCCATACCAGAGGCCGCGAACAGACGGACGGACAGCCGGACATGGCGAAACTATAAGGGTTCCTAGTTGACTAAGGGACCTTAAAAATGGGACTTAATTGCTTAAACTTACTTTTATTAGATTAGGTTTAAAAGTTAACTAACGAAAACTCTTGCCATCTTGTACATGAATTTCAATATGTTTGCATCTGCAAGCATGCCTAATTTGTCTCAGCATTTCTCAGTTAAAGGGATAAGTTAACCTTTGTACAAATTATGTTTTAGTGTAATAAAGTGTATTACTACTACTTTATTATTTTGCTGACATTTCGAGCTTTCCGTAACGCTCGTTGTCTCAGGTAGACTCAAATAATAATTGCAAATCGTATAAGTTAAAATCAGAACAACCGCTGTATTTTTCTTATTCGCTAAAATATTCGTTCTCAAGTTACTTTCACTACATTTATTTTATTTTACATGATTTTTAAAGTGGGGCATTCCACTCATACAATAGTATGTTATTCAATCAAATACAAACACTGAAAACATTGAAAAAATAATCAACCCAGCCGGACTTGAACCTGGCATCGATACGCCTTACCGGGGCTCGATCGCTTTACCAATTAAGCTATGGGTTCAGTTACTGAGTTGACGAAATTCTCAATGCCTTCAATCATCTTTTTGCATTTATTTTTACATCGACTTTATAGCAGCCGTAAGCGACATCTAGGTGCTGTAAAAGCTGTAAAAGGGTCGGCGGGAAGGGTATCTAACTCTAGTAGTTAGCACCTAGATGTCGCTTACGGCTGCTATAAAGTCGATGTAAAAATAAATGCAAAAAGATGATTGAAGGCATTGAGAATTTCGTCAACTCAGTAACTGAACCCATAGCTTAATTGGTAAAGCGATCGAGCCCCGGTAAGGCGTATCGATGCCAGGTTCAAGTCCGGCTGGGTTGATTATTTTTTCAATGTTTTCAGTGTTTGTATTTGATTGAATAACATACTACATTTATTTTTAAAACGTCAAAGTAAAAAAAAATAAAAAACATGGACTAAATTTTAATAGTGTCATTTATCGAAACATGACCTTTCTAAGGAAGAAAGACCTACCTAGTGTATCACCGAACCTAATAATTGCTAAAAACTGGAAGCAAAAGGGTCCAGCCGTTCCAAATTGAATGAAATGGATCATTCGTTTGTAATGTTTTATGCATAAATAAACAAAGAGCCTCTCTGAGCAGATTTATTTAGTAATGTGGATCGCCATGTAACATTAGGAGTGAACTTAAAAACACAATTTTCATTTACTAAAAAACAGATTCGTCTGTATCGAGTGTGAATGGTGTGTGTTAAAACTTTATTAAAACAAAATAATTTAACAAACTTATTGTGCATGCTTATTATTTCTTTGTAGAAAATAATAGTTAAGTCTTTTTTCATGGGAGTCACCGATAAATTGCTCTACCGTCATTGTTTTTCCAACCTTTGAAGGTACGACGATGTTTTTCAGTCGCCCTCAGGACACGCTTTAGCCTTTGTGGCTAATTGGCCTCTGTTCCATAATTATAAGAAATATTATTTTCTTGTTGATTGTTTGTTGTGTGTTGGAATTATGTTTGAGATAGGTTGTGTTCTTATTGTATAGTTAATGTTTTTAAAAATTAGAATCCGGCACTAGATCGTATGACATCGAGCGCTTACCACCGGCCATTAAGCTATGTGCTAAGTGAAGTTATGTGATTAAAGGTACCTGATAAAAAAATATTGATTGTTTTTAATATTTGACAATCGCTTCTCATTGTCTCCTTTTTTCTTTCCTCAATTTAACTGGTTTGAAGAGCCCAAAAAGTATCACGCTTTGGTGGAGACTGGTTTGTTAATCACTTGTATCACGTAACTACGTCTCCTCGTGCTTTTCAAACAAGCTTGATCGTCTGCGCACTACTTAACGGATTGTCAGGAAGTCGCGTCTGACTAGCCTTTGTAAAATAATTATAACGTTTCAAATTGTGGTTACTCAGGAAAGGTTTAGGGTTTAGAAGAGATTAATAAAATGTCTAAGGTAGGATATCTAGATCATGACTGTAAATACAATAGTCACTTTACTCTCAGACTAGCAGACAATGTATATTCTAAACGGTTTAACGAACCTTGAAATTTAGATGTATTTCGATTGTCTCGAAGAAAATATTTGTGATTGTGACATTATTTCGGTAAAGGTATCATTTGGTGGCTGGTGATTCCGCTTTTATTGCTCGGATACAATATTGAATCTTTACAACGCACGACGTAAGCTGGCCGCCAAATGGCACCTTTACTGAAATAATGTCACATTTTTTTGGAATTGATACTATGAGGGGCTGAAAATGAGGCCAACCTTATTTTTGGGTGAGAGTTTAACTTCTACGCGGACAAAGTCCCAGGCGAAAGCTAGTTAATAAATAAAACCAGATGCAAAACCCAACCAATTCGAGATTTCCGCTTCAATTAGAATTGTTAAAGAACCGAAAAATTATGACTGAAAACAAAAATGGCGCATTTCGGCAAAGCTTAAACACCGTAACATGAAAGTGATGAATTCCCATTCCACGGCCGTAAGAGCCGTGTTCCGAACCAGCGTTAAGCTTCAAAGTGAAAAGAAAATGTATAATAGCAACATTGGGTTTCTTGGCCGTAACAGAAAAGAAGCGTTCTCGTTCCGAAATAACATTTATTTATGCAAATGCGGGGCGTAATGCCGGGTGTTACCGCTTCATTCTAAGTAATCAGTTTACGACGCTACTCAGAAATGCCCTTCTTAATTGCAGCACAGGATTTAACGGGGGCAAAAGAACGATTACTTCAAAGTCTGATATTTTCTTTGACCCTGGAGGGCAAGTTTAATGATTCTTACTGCTGGTGTCAAAGCTATGTTGAATAAGTAAATATAAAACCTCCGTTCCAGTTCTTTCAGAGAAATATTATTTGTAACCTATAAGTTTTAATGTAGGTAATTTTCATTGCTTGGTAGATATTTGAATTAATCAGTTTGGTTACAGACGAATAATAATTGTTTCATCATTGTAATAAAGGATAATAGATATCTAATTTAATTGAAATACCTAACCAAATCCTCCAATTAGCTTTCACGAATAGAATTTCATTTCATGTCACATGGTCAGTTATTGGTCTTTTCCACGAATCAAAGAATGTATCGATGTAAGTTTATATGTATATTATATATATCTTGGTCTATTAGTAACTAGGTACCCATAGTTACAAGAGTTGAGCTGCTCAGAATGTAGAGCAAAGAGAGTAATAAAGAGTATTTGTATTTGTATGTAGTAAGGGTACTTAGGCCTACCTATTTGTATAAAAAAGTTCTCAAATATTTATTTAAATATGCTTTAAAAACCAGTAAAATTTGCTCACAAAAACTGTCACCATATTGTAATTACTCGTGTATTACGCCGCGTACCAAATGCAAACCAAATAGCGGTAGAGTAGAATGGCCGGTGTATTAGCAGAGCTACAAAAGCTGCATGCGTTCGTTTATAAAATCGTTAGTGCCAACAAACTGGTGTAATGCCCTGACCGCGGAATGTACACGCCTAAGCGGATTGTAGCGTACAAACAGCAACACCCTTAATCGGCCATATGTAGACCTTATACCGTTGCAATAGGGATTACAATGGCCGGTTAACAGTGTTGGCAATGGTACGTATACGTACCTATAAAGGGTCTGCTAGACGGTCGCCAACAAGGCTGCCGAAGGTACTAGGTCACCCAAACCTTGATTGGTTCATACAATTTTGCTGAAAACAACTATCTACACGGTCCATCCAGACCGAGGTCGCTCTGTCAGAGGGGCTTGTTGGTGACCGTCGAGCAGACGTTTAAGGTGTTACACAAAGTAGAAGAGGCCGAGCGTCCATATAACTCGATTCTCACGTCCTCTTCTTTCGTGAGTTCCTCAGCTGCCCTGACATTAACAGCTCTGGCCTTTGTGTTTTTCAAGTCAAATATCAAGCAGGAATCGAATGCGGGGCATGCAGTACGTTGTTATTTGCACTAATTAGTCAATTTGGTACAAGAGTAAAAACACTGGCCAAATTACTCAATGTTACCTTTTGGTAAATGGAATAGTATTAATAAATCCTTAAACGAAAATCGACAGTTAAATATAAATTACCAGCATAGATTAACTTAGATTTCTATCTGTGCACGTACACATTTTCAAGCGATTACATATTTGAATACACTACGCGCGACTTACTCGTACAGTCACCATCAAATATATCAGAGCGACCACGGTACTAAGAAATATCTGAACATGCACTTTATGATGCATGCATGTTCAGATATTTGTGAGCACCTTAGCCGCTTCGATATATCTGATGGTGACTGTACCCAGGTATTTATGCAACTATTAACGTCAGCTTTATTAGTATAATACATTGGGCCGTATTCTAACTTTATAATTTTAAACAAAAAAGAACCGACTTCACTTAGCCTCCACTTTTCCAAAAGCAAATGCTCCAACTGCTATAAAAATACTCAAATCACTATAGATATGCGTATAATAGTTGAAGAGTTCCCTCAATTTCTCCGGGATCCCATCATCAGATCCTGACCTGGTCACAATGGGAGCAACTGTGAAGTATATATACTTTTTCAAACAAAAAAAATAATTTTCCAAATCGGTCCAGCCGTCTTCGAATAATCGGTGAACATACATTAAATAAAAAAAATAGCAAAAACAAAGATCCCGGCGAATTGATAACCTCCTCTTTCGAAATCTTGAAGTCGGTTGAAAACATGCACGTTTGGGCACGATCCAACTTCAATACAACGCCTTCATTGCATTAACTACGCAATACAGGTAGCGCCTAAACAATATCATAATTTGCTTGAAAATCGTTCCGATGCAACTCCAATAAAACTCCAATATTGGTTGATTATTTGTAATGTAATAGTAGTTTATGTAACTGTTACGTATTAAGGCCTAATTACGTACAGTTGCATACACTGCTTTATCTACACTCATATTATATATATTAAATTAAGTGCTCGGAAACCATAGAATGACCGCCATTGCACCGCCATGGCCAACTCGATTGTGCCGGCGGTCGGGGAGGCGTGTCGGCGGCCGCGCGGGCGCGTGCCGTTGGTCAGGAAGGAGCACAGGATTTACATTATGTTATCAAAACTCATAGCACATCAATATTTGAGCATGTAAAGTTAAAATTACGTTACTGCCACAGATAAAAAGCTTATCATAGTAAAATCGGTCGTGGTAATGCTAGCCATTGCCTACAGTTTTCGAACACGTTTTAGAGAACTTATAATATGAGTGTAGATAAAAACTCTTTATTGTACAAAAACCAGTCAAAAACAAAGGACCCCGTACCATAAGTATGGAAAATGTGGTTTCAGTTAAATATTCTGAGATTTTGATATAATGTAGATTTTATCGTCCTGAACAAAAGTCTCTATGGGGGCTACCACTGTTGCCGAGTCCCTTTCAGAGTTACGACTTATTTTGTACCCTCAAGGAAATAGACCAGTACTAACTACTAATTCGCACCTTGTCACAGTGACAGTAATATCAGTAATGTAATATGACACTTCCAGCGTCTTTTTCTAGTGAAAAATAAATCGTTTGATAAATGTTTTGAGAAGTTCTTATTACAACGACATACAAATCATTGGAACATTTTTTTGTGCATTTTAATGCACCCATATTTTTACAGTAGATTGTACCAGACAAAAAAAACTACCTAACGGATAAAATGAAAGAAAATAGTGTTACTCGTTCAATCTTATCTACATATATTTACATACTTTGATAGATACACATGTACACTTTAAAACTCGGTTTATCAAGGATTTCTGTTCGCACAATCAAGTATGTGGTTTAATAATGCAGTACTTGGGTATTTCACGTTTTCTTGATGACGTGCATAACCAAGGTACCATACCACACTGGCAACATGAGCACAACAACCAATAGTCCTGGCACCGGTTTTACATTTACAGTAATAGGCCAAGATAGGATCTTCCTCCGGAATTTCGTTTTGGAACGCTATCCATAATTGATGTTTAACTGCATTTCGAAAACGCGAGCGTATTCTCATACGTATCAGGCCGTGTTCATTTAGTTCATCAAACTCAAATACATCGTTATTATCCATATCCATTTTATCCTGTATGTAAGCAGGGCTTAAATTAATTTGGTAAATACCAATAGTCAGTCGCTTCAAATACGCCATGTCAAGCCTAGGAAACTGCGGAAAATGATTTTCATTAAGAAGGTTCCAATTAGCATTACGTCTAGTAAGATTAACGTCAGCTTCCACCCGTGCTTGCATTACATTAATATCATGAATCCTATTCAGTAACTCTCTGGCTAATCGAACAGTTGCATCCTCCATATAGATATTGACATGATATCTGTTAATTATAGCACCAGCTATTTTCAGAAAGTCGTTTAGATGATTAAGGTGTGCCATTGGGATCAAACCATCAAAAAACTTAAAAATTGACTTCAAATGGCCATTGCGGGCTTCAACTATCCATCTTGTCTTCGTAATTATTCGCGATTTGTTTGCTGCTTCTGTTGAAAGTTGTTGCTGTCCACGTGCAAGGACTTCGGGCATTTTACAGTGCATGCCTTTATTTTGGAGATATGGCACAACATCTCGATATCCTCGATCCATTAAAAACACATCGCCATCTCGAAACCATTGGCTCATATCATCGTTCGATTCAAACTCGACTTCAAGTATGCTCGCGTCATTATTTCTGGAGTCTGAAAAATAGGGTCCGTGTATATCTAAAATGTATCCATCAGGGGCTACTATTAGGCAGGGTTTTACTAAATGTCGTTTTTTATGAAAAGAAAAAGATTTTCTGAGAGATTTGAAGTTGCTAGGTTTTCCTGTATAAGTATAGGATGCATCAACAATAACTATTGCTTGTCGATTGTCAGTATTAGGATTGTATAGTTCATTAGCGAATGGTGTCACGTGGGCATTAATGAAGTCATCTCGAGTAATGGCATTATACCCAATAGACTGGGGCACAAATCTTATCAATAATGATTGCCTGACTATTTTAATGTCGCGACTCACGTTGGCTCTGGAATTGTATTTGAAAAGAACTTTTAGGAAATCATCAGAGAGTCCTTGACACATTTTCACCAAGAACATCAATAATTTTTTTTCTGTGACATTGCGGTTAGGCCCGTCGTCGTTAATCGGCACACAATACTGCAACATGTCTTGAAATTGCTGTTTTGTTACGGGAGATATTATACTGAAATCTTCTTCTGAGATGTTGTCTACGTCAAAATCATCACTTTTTTTTTGCTTACGTAACGTGTGTAGGAATGAACTCAATTCATGGCCCGCAAGTCGATAACGTCGTTTAACAAATAGTAACGTGGGCTTCAATTCTAAAAGTAGTAGCCCGGAAATGTCCAAGTGTCCAACACAACATCGAGCTGATGCGGGTACATAAATGTTTAATTCAATGAAGACGTTTGTTCTTGCATTGAGGTTCAACCGGGGATGGTTTTCTCGTGAGTTGCAAATCATGCAAGTATTGCTCGACCTTTGCCTCAGTACGTTTAAAGCAATACAATCATCGCGACGCAGCTCCTCCAAGGTTTAGAAGAGATTAATAAAATGTCTAAGGTAGGATATCTAGATCATGACTGTAAATACAATAGTCACTTTACTCTCAGACTAGCAGACAATGTATATTCTAAACGGTTTAACGAACCTTGAAATTTAGATGTATTTCGATTGTCTCGAAGAAAATATTTGTGATTGTGACATTATTTCGGTAAAGGTATCATTTGGTGGCTGGTGATTCCGCTTTTATTGCTCGGATACAATATTGAATCTTTACAACGCACGACGTAAGCTGGCCGCCAAATGGCACCTTTACTGAAATAATGTCACATTTTTTTGGAATTGATACTATGAGGGGCTGAAAATGAGGCCAACCTTATTTTTGGGTGAGAGTTTAGCTTCTACGCGGACAAAGTCCCAGGCGAAAGCTAGTTAATAAATAAAACCAGATGCAAAACCCAACCAATTCGAGATTTCCGCTTCAATTAGAATTGTTAAAGAACCGAAAAATTATGACTGAAAACAAAAATGGCGCATTTCGGCAAAGCTTAAACACCGTAACATGAAAGTGATGAATTCCCATTCCACGGCCGTAAGAGCCGTGTTCCGAACCAGCGTTAAGCTTCAAAGTGAAAAGAAAATGTATAATAGCAACATTGGGTTTCTTGGCCGTAACAGAAAAGAAGCGTTCTCGTTCCGAAATAACATTTATTTATGCAAATGCGGGGCGTAATGCCGGGTGTTACCGCTTCATTCTAAGTAATCAGTTTACGACGCTACTCAGAAATGCCCTTCTTAATTGCAGCACAGGATTTAACGGGGGCAAAAGAACGATTACTTCAAAGTCTGATATTTTCTTTGACCCTGGAGGGCAAGTTTAATGATTCTTACTGCTGGTGTCAAAGCTATGTTGAATAAGTAAATATAAAACCTCCGTTCCAGTTCTTTCAGAGAAATATTATTTGTAACCTATAAGTTTTAATGTAGGTAATTTTCATTGCTTGGTAGATATTTGAATTAATCAGTTTGGTTACAGACGAATAATAATTGTTTCATCATTGTAATAAAGGATAATAGATATCTAATTTAATTGAAATACCTAACCAAATCCTCCAATTAGCTTTCACGAATAGAATTTCATTTCATGTCACATGGTCAGTTATTGGTCTTTTCCACGAATCAAAGAATGTATCGATGTAAGTTTATATGTATATTATATATATCTTGGTCTATTAGTAACTAGGTACCCATAGTTACAAGAGTTGAGCTGCTCAGAATGTAGAGCAAAGAGAGTAATAAAGAGTATTTGTATTTGTATGTAGTAAGGGTACTTAGGCCTACCTATTTGTATAAAAAAGTTCTCAAATATTTATTTAAATATGCTTTAAAAACCAGTAAAATTTGCTCACAAAAACTGTCACCATATTGTAATTACTCGTGTATTACGCCGCGTACCAAATGCAAACCAAATAGCGGTAGAGTAGAATGGCCGGTGTATTAGCAGAGCTACAAAAGCTGCATGCGTTCGTTTATAAAATCGTTAGTGCCAACAAACTGGTGTAATGCCCTGACCGCGGAATGTACACGCCT
Source organism: Pammene aurita (assembly GCA_947086415.1). Taxonomy (NCBI): domain Eukaryota; kingdom Metazoa; phylum Arthropoda; class Insecta; order Lepidoptera; family Tortricidae; genus Pammene; species Pammene aurita. The sequence continues at coordinate 15,466,367 of OX352305.1, read as the reverse complement.
AAGCGGATTGTAGCGTACAAACAGCAACACCCTTAATCGGCCATATGTAGACCTTATACCGTTGCAATAGGGATTACAATGGCCGGTTAACAGTGTTGGCAATGGTACGTATACGTACCTATAAAGGGTCTGCTAGACGGTCGCCAACAAGGCTGCCGAAGGTACTAGGTCACCCAAACCTTGATTGGTTCATACAATTTTGCTGAAAACAACTATCTACACGGTCCATCCAGACCGAGGTCGCTCTGTCAGAGGGGCTTGTTGGTGACCGTCGAGCAGACGTTTAAGGTGTTACACAAAGTAGAAGAGGCCGAGCGTCCATATAACTCGATTCTCACGTCCTCTTCTTTCGTGAGTTCCTCAGCTGCCCTGACATTAACAGCTCTGGCCTTTGTGTTTTTCAAGTCAAATATCAAGCAGGAATCGAATGCGGGGCATGCAGTACGTTGTTATTTGCACTAATTAGTCAATTTGGTACAAGAGTAAAAACACTGGCCAAATTACTCAATGTTACCTTTTGGTAAATGGAATAGTATTAATAAATCCTTAAACGAAAATCGACAGTTAAATATAAATTACCAGCATAGATTAACTTAGATTTCTATCTGTGCACGTACACATTTTCAAGCGATTACATATTTGAATACACTACGCGCGACTTACTCGTACAGTCACCATCAAATATATCAGAGCGACCACGGTACTAAGAAATATCTGAACATGCACTTTATGATGCATGCATGTTCAGATATTTGTGAGCACCTTAGCCGCTTCGATATATCTGATGGTGACTGTACCCAGGTATTTATGCAACTATTAACGTCAGCTTTATTAGTATAATACATTGGGCCGTATTCTAACTTTATAATTTTAAACAAAAAAGAACCGACTTCACTTAGCCTCCACTTTTCCAAAAGCAAATGCTCCAACTGCTATAAAAATACTCAAATCACTATAGATATGCGTATAATAGTTGAAGAGTTCCCTCAATTTCTCCGGGATCCCATCATCAGATCCTGACCTGGTCACAATGGGAGCAACTGTGAAGTATATATACTTTTTCAAACAAAAAAAATAATTTTCCAAATCGGTCCAGCCGTCTTCGAATAATCGGTGAACATACATTAAATAAAAAAAATAGCAAAAACAAAGATCCCGGCGAATTGATAACCTCCTCTTTCGAAATCTTGAAGTCGGTTGAAAACATGCACGTTTGGGCACGATCCAACTTCAATACAACGCCTTCATTGCATTAACTACGCAATACAGGTAGCGCCTAAACAATATCATAATTTGCTTGAAAATCGTTCCGATGCAACTCCAATAAAACTCCAATATTGGTTGATTATTTGTAATGTAATAGTAGTTTATGTAACTGTTACGTATTAAGGCCTAATTACGTACAGTTGCATACACTGCTTTATCTACACTCATATTATATATATTAAATTAAGTGCTCGGAAACCATAGAATGACCGCCATTGCACCGCCATGGCCAACTCGATTGTGCCGGCGGTCGGGGAGGCGTGTCGGCGGCCGCGCGGGCGCGTGCCGTTGGTCAGGAAGGAGCACAGGATTTACATTATGTTATCAAAACTCATAGCACATCAATATTTGAGCATGTAAAGTTAAAATTACGTTACTGCCACAGATAAAAAGCTTATCATAGTAAAATCGGTCGTGGTAATGCTAGCCATTGCCTACAGTTTTCGAACACGTTTTAGAGAACTTATAATATGAGTGTAGATAAAAACTCTTTATTGTACAAAAACCAGTCAAAAACAAAGGACCCCGTACCATAAGTATGGAAAATGTGGTTTCAGTTAAATATTCTGAGATTTTGATATAATGTAGATTTTATCGTCCTGAACAAAAGTCTCTATGGGGGCTACCACTGTTGCCGAGTCCCTTTCAGAGTTACGACTTATTTTGTACCCTCAAGGAAATAGACCAGTACTAACTACTAATTCGCACCTTGTCACAGTGACAGTAATATCAGTAATGTAATATGACACTTCCAGCGTCTTTTTCTAGTGAAAAATAAATCGTTTGATAAATGTTTTGAGAAGTTCTTATTACAACGACATACAAATCATTGGAACATTTTTTTGTGCATTTTAATGCACCCATATTTTTACAGTAGATTGTACCAGACAAAAAAAACTACCTAACGGATAAAATGAAAGAAAATAGTGTTACTCGTTCAATCTTATCTACATATATTTACATACTTTGATAGATACACATGTACACTTTAAAACTCGGTTTATCAAGGATTTCTGTTCGCACAATCAAGTATGTGGTTTAATAATGCAGTACTTGGGTATTTCACGTTTTCTTGATGACGTGCATAACCAAGGTACCATACCACACTGGCAACATGAGCACAACAACCAATAGTCCTGGCACCGGTTTTACATTTACAGTAATAGGCCAAGATAGGATCTTCCTCCGGAATTTCGTTTTGGAACGCTATCCATAATTGATGTTTAACTGCATTTCGAAAACGCGAGCGTATTCTCATACGTATCAGGCCGTGTTCATTTAGTTCATCAAACTCAAATACATCGTTATTATCCATATCCATTTTATCCTGTATGTAAGCAGGGCTTAAATTAATTTGGTAAATACCAATAGTCAGTCGCTTCAAATACGCCATGTCAAGCCTAGGAAACTGCGGAAAATGATTTTCATTAAGAAGGTTCCAATTAGCATTACGTCTAGTAAGATTAACGTCAGCTTCCACCCGTGCTTGCATTACATTAATATCATGAATCCTATTCAGTAACTCTCTGGCTAATCGAACAGTTGCATCCTCCATATAGATATTGACATGATATCTGTTAATTATAGCACCAGCTATTTTCAGAAAGTCGTTTAGATGATTAAGGTGTGCCATTGGGATCAAACCATCAAAAAACTTAAAAATTGACTTCAAATGGCCATTGCGGGCTTCAACTATCCATCTTGTCTTCGTAATTATTCGCGATTTGTTTGCTGCTTCTGTTGAAAGTTGTTGCTGTCCACGTGCAAGGACTTCGGGCATTTTACAGTGCATGCCTTTATTTTGGAGATATGGCACAACATCTCGATATCCTCGATCCATTAAAAACACATCGCCATCTCGAAACCATTGGCTCATATCATCGTTCGATTCAAACTCGACTTCAAGTATGCTCGCGTCATTATTTCTGGAGTCTGAAAAATAGGGTCCGTGTATATCTAAAATGTATCCATCAGGGGCTACTATTAGGCAGGGTTTTACTAAATGTCGTTTTTTATGAAAAGAAAAAGATTTTCTGAGAGATTTGAAGTTGCTAGGTTTTCCTGTATAAGTATAGGATGCATCAACAATAACTATTGCTTGTCGATTGTCAGTATTAGGATTGTATAGTTCATTAGCGAATGGTGTCACGTGGGCATTAATGAAGTCATCTCGAGTAATGGCATTATACCCAATAGACTGGGGCACAAATCTTATCAATAATGATTGCCTGACTATTTTAATGTCGCGACTCACGTTGGCTCTGGAATTGTATTTGAAAAGAACTTTTAGGAAATCATCAGAGAGTCCTTGACACATTTTCACCAAGAACATCAATAATTTTTTTTCTGTGACATTGCGGTTAGGCCCGTCGTCGTTAATCGGCACACAATACTGCAACATGTCTTGAAATTGCTGTTTTGTTACGGGAGATATTATACTGAAATCTTCTTCTGAGATGTTGTCTACGTCAAAATCATCACTTTTTTTTTGCTTACGTAACGTGTGTAGGAATGAACTCAATTCATGGCCCGCAAGTCGATAACGTCGTTTAACAAATAGTAACGTGGGCTTCAATTCTAAAAGTAGTAGCCCGGAAATGTCCAAGTGTCCAACACAACATCGAGCTGATGCGGGTACATAAATGTTTAATTCAATGAAGACGTTTGTTCTTGCATTGAGGTTCAACCGGGGATGGTTTTCTCGTGAGTTGCAAATCATGCAAGTATTGCTCGACCTTTGCCTCAGTACGTTTAAAGCAATACAATCATCGCGACGCAGCTCCTCCAACTCTGTATTTAGCAATCGGTCACAGTTAATACATACACGGGACTCATTGATAAATTCAGCCGGGATATTGTTCATACTTTCTCTGTATGAAATCGCCAACTGAATTTTTTCTTCGTTATTTTCCGGTATCCGCCGCAAAGCACGAGGAACATAGGCATTATTGCAGACAAAGCAATGTCCTCTAACTAATAGTAACGCCATTCTACTTTACTCTTACCTATTTGTAAATCTTACATCTAAACCTTACATAAATAATCTTATTCGGTATATATTCACATTATTATCAATAAATATTATGTTATTTATTAATAATCTACGAAGTGCACATGACGCACGTTTGAAGTTGACATTGCAGTCACTTTATCTTTCGTCAAATGGCCAGTTTATCGCGAAATCGCAATATAGGTTCAATCTAATGTCAATTGTTTAAATATATAGTTGGTAATTGCATCTAATTAATGATTTACTATCTGATACAAAATCAGTCGTAACTCTGAAAGGGACTCGGCAACAGTGATAGCCCCCATAGAGACTTTTGTTCAGGACGTTAAAATCTATATTATATCAAAATCTCAGAATATTTAACTGAAACCACATTTTCCATACTTATGGTACGGGGTCCTTTGTTGTGTTGGAGTTATGTTTGAGATAGATTGTGTTGCTAATTTATTGTTTAGGTATGTATGTATTTTTTATTCTGGCACATTGTAGCTGCTCTCGTCATCGAGTTGTGTCAGTAAAAAAAGACATTTAGGTTGTAGAGATATGTATTTAATATTCTCTTAGCAGATGAATAGTTTTTTATGCATCATCGAAATCATTGACTATAATGCTACTATGCGCTTTTGCGTTCATACAATATCCACCTTGTAAGATAAACGTTCATTTACTTTCAGATTAAGGCAGAATGATACCAGGTACCTACTTTTCCTTATTAAACCTACCAAAAAATATTTAAAACAATTACATTAAAATTAGTAGAAATTACACAGAGTATAGGTGGAATCAACAATATGTACATTGCTTTTATAAAAAAAAAACTTTTGACATATGTGTTGAGGATGAGGGACCCTCTTGTTCCTTTAGCCGTCACAACAATGAATCCTCCTTTTTGTAAAGAGTCGGCAATGCGTATGTGACACGTCACTTAGTCTGTGTATAATTTTAAAGATTTTTTTAGTAGAGCTTTACAAAGGCAGAAATATTTATGTGTTCTACACTTCAAGTTTCTACCATAGACGGTTTAGGATGTTTATTTTCTACCATTCTTTAGGCAGCGCGACTCTTTTATACACAAAATCAAGTCAACACAAACAGATACAAAAATATTGACAGAACCGAACATGCTGATACGTATTTATTATACACGGTGCTACTCGCTAGTAATAACGTTTCGCTGGATTATGATTTGAATACGTTTTGATGTTGTTTCAAATACATCTTTCATGTTCAAACAAACAAATACGAGGCTAGCCTTATTAATAATTATTCAATATTATCTTCAGAAACTCATTATACCTGTCCATGAAAAAGATACTGACTTGAAAGTAACGTTACCTTAATTAGGTAGGTACAGTGTTTTTAGCAGAATTAAGCAGGTTTGGAAAAGTAAGAAAAATATAATACGTTAATATTAATTATGTGAAAACCGAGTCTAGTTAACTAGCTGTTTCGATTGAAGATAATGAAATCTATTAAAGCTAAGTAATTTAATATACTAGTTTTTGAATTTACTCGTAATATTAGACTGGTTTGCGTTATAAATAAAAATAAGAATTAAAAACGCTTTAAAAATACAACAGATTTAACTCGAATACCTCTAATATTTTTTTTGACCTTGATAGGATTTGAACAGACAAATTGAATTTATTTCAAAATATTAGGCGTAAATAACATTTTTAAAGCTTGCAAATGTTGTCTAGTTTCCCAGAATTAGTTATGATTATTAATTTAGAGATTATAAAAATCGCTAGGTATAAAAAAATGCAAAAGTACCTAATTGTAAAAATACGACAAAAAAAAAAACAATTCAATTCATAGTTGAACTGGAGCTGAATTTGGATTTCAAAAATATGCCATTTTTTATTTAATATGATATATTACCTTTAAAATACATCAGAATCGCCCCATAAATATGTGCGAGTAACATTCACTAAAATAAAAACCAGTACCAATATAAAAACGATATGTTTTAATACCTGTGTGCCACTCCACATGTACTTGAAAGCTTTGATTGACTTAAAATGCATGGTTTGGCATCCAATGTGGGTTTTCTCCCGAAGGAAATTTCTCCGAATGCGATATAGTTCCTACGAGACTACTTAAATTAAACGAAAGACATTCGAGGGTTTTTTGGCCCGTGACTATAAAAGCAAGGGGTATCAAACGGACGTTGCTTTTTATCAGTTGGAAATAGAAAACTAATGTATGAGATTATCGGGAGTTATATGTTTAAGTAAGATTTGTACATCGTTTTAGGATACTTTGTTGCCAAAAGCTAGATTTAGTAAGTGGCGTACCCATGCAATAGGCAAGATGCAATATTTTCATTTTTGCTTTAATTTGAAAGAATTGCACGTAGAATAGACCCCGAGTGTAATAAAAAATGAGAATACTATAATTTATAGTTAAAAAATGCTGTTAAAAACTAACAATTTAAATTTTCGCGCCTAAACGGATCTACAGTTCCTGTGAGTCAGTGTCACTTGCCATAGTCGTCATATTTTTGTGCATCCTTGGTTCTGTGGATGATAGAAGGTAAGGATGACCATCTCTATGTTGTCAAAAGTGTCAGTCAAAAGCAATGTCAAAGGGCGTGAAATTCCACCATATGAGATTGTTATCCTTTACTATACCATCCATAGTTGGCAAAACAGAAGTGACGTCACCAGACGATGATTGGTGGATTAAAATACGTTCCGTTACACATTACTTCAAATCGTAATTTTTGTTTGAAAGTAGTATAAATTAAAGTAAACTTGTTGCAATAGGGATTACAATGGCCGGTTAACAGTGTTGGCAATGGTACGTATACGTACCTATAAAGGGTCTGCTAGACGGTCGCCAACAAGGCTGCCGAAGGTACTAGGTCACCCAAACCTTGATTGGTTCATACAATTTTGCTGAAAACAACTATCTACACGGTCCATCCAGACCGAGGTCGCTCTGTCAGAGGGGCTTGTTGGTGACCATCGAGCAGACGTTTAAGGTGTTACACAAAGTAGAAGAGGCCGAGCGTCCATATAACTCGATTCTCACGTCCTCTTCTTTCGTGAGTTCCTCAGCTGCCCTGACATTAACAGCTCTGGCCTTTGTGTTTTTCAAGTCAAATATCAAGCAGGAATCGAATGCGGGGCATGCAGTACGTTGTTATTTGCACTAATTAGTCAATTTGGTACAAGAGTAAAAACACTGGCCAAATTACTCAATGTTACCTTTTGGTAAATGGAATAGTATTAATAAATCCTTAAACGAAAATCGACAGTTAAATATAAATTACCAGCATAGATTAACTTAGATTTCTATCTGTGCACGTACACATTTTCAAGCGATTACATATTTGAATACACTACGCGCGACTTACTCGTACAGTCACCATCAAATATATCAGAGTGACCACGGTACTAAGAAATATCTGAACATGCACTTTATGATGCATGCATGTTCAGATATTTGTGAGCACCTTAGCCGCTTCGATATATCTGATGGTGACTGTACCCAGGTATTTATGCAACTATTAACGTCAGCTTTATTAGTATAATACATTGGGCCGTATTCTAAGTTTATAATTTTAAACAAAAAAGAACCGACTTCACTTAGCCTCCACTTTTCCAAAAGCAAATGCTCCAACTGCTATAAAAATACTCAAATCACTATAGATATGCGTATAATAGTTGAAGAGTTCCCTCAATTTCTCCGGGATCCCATCATCAGATCCTGACCTGGTCACAATGGGAGCAACTGTGAAGTATATATACTTTTTCAAACAAAAAAAATAATTTTCCAAATCGGTCCAGCCGTCTTCGAATAATCGGTGAACATACATTAAATAAAAAAAATAGCAAAAACAAAGATCCCGGCGAATTGATAACCTCCTCTTTCGAAATCTTGAAGTCGGTTGAAAACATGCACGTTTGGGCACGATCCAACTTCAATACAACGCCTTCATTGCATTAACTACGCAATACAGGTAGCGCCTAAACAATATCATAATTTGCTTGAAAATCGTTCCGATGCAACTCCAATAAAACTCCAATATTGGTTGATTATTTGTAACGTAATAGTAGTTTATGTAACTGTTACGTATTAAGGCCTAATTACGTACAGTTGCATACACTGCTTTATCTACACTCATATTATATATATTAAATTAAGTGCTCGGAAACCATAGAATGACCGCCATTGCACCGCCATGGCCAACTCGATTGTGCCGGCGGTCGGGGAGGCGCGTGTCGGCGGCCGCGCGGGCGCGTGCCGTTGGTCAGGAAGGAGCACAGGATTTACATTATGTTATCAAAACTCATAGCACATCAATATTTGAGCATGTAAAGTTAAAATTACGTTACTGCCACAGATAAAAAGCTTATCATAGTAAAATCGGTCGTGGTAATGCTAGCCATTGCCTACAGTTTTCGAACACGTTTTAGAGAACTTATAATATGAGTGTAGATAAAAACTCTTTATTGTACAAAAACCAGTCAAAAACAAATTTGTTGTGTTGGAGTTATGTTTGAGATAGATTGTGTTGCTAATTTATTGTTTAGGTATGTATGTATTTTTTATTCTGGCACATTGTAGCTGCTCTCGTCATCGAGTTGTGTCAGTAAAAAAAGACATTTAGGTTGTAGAGATATGTATTTAATATTCTCTTAGCAGATGAATAGTTTTTTATGCATCATCGAAATCATAGACTATAATGCTACTATGCGCTTTTGCGTTCATACAATGTCCACCTTGTAAGATAAACGTTCATTTACTTTCAGATTAAGGCAGAATGATACCAGGTACCTACTTTTCCTTATTAAACCTACCAAAAAATATTTAAAACAATTACATTAAAATTAGTAGAAATTACACAGAGTATAGGTGGAATCAACAATATGTACATTGCTTTTATAAAAAAAAAACTTTTGACATATGTGTTGAGGATGAGGGACCCTCTTGTTCCTTTAGCCGTCAAAACAATGAATCCTCCTTTTTGTAAAGAGTCGGCAATGCGTATGTGACACGTCACTTAGTCTGTGTATAATTTTAAAGATTTTTTTAGTAGAGCTTTACAAAGGCAGAAATATTTATGTGTTCTACATTTCAAGTTTCTACCATAGATGGTTTAGGATGTTTATTTTCTACCATTCTTTAGGCAGCGCGACTCTTTTATACACAAAATCAAGTCAACACAAACAGATACAAAAATATTGACAGAACCGAACATGCTGATACGTATTTATTATACACGGTGCTACTGGCTAGTAATAACGTTTCGCAGGATTATGATTTGAATACGTTTTGATGTTGTTTCAAATACATCTTTCATGTTCAAACAAACAAATACGAGGCTAGCCTTATTAATAATTATTCAATATTATCTTCAGAAACTCATTATACCTGTCCATGAAAAAGATACTGACTTGAAAGTAACGTTACCTTAATTAGGTAGGTACAGTGTTTTTAGCAGAATTAAGCAGGTTTGGAAAAGTAAGAAAAATATAATACGTTATTATTAATTATGTGAAAACCGAGTCTAGTTAACTAGCTGTTTCCATTGAAGATAATGAAATCTATTAAAGCTAAGTAATTTAATATACTAGTTTTTGAATTAACTCGTAATATTAGACTGGTTTGCGTTATAAATAAAAATAAGAATTAAAAACGCTTTAAATATACAACAGATTTAACTCGAATACCTCTTAAACTTATATAGATGTCATATACAAAGGAAAAAGTGACCTAGGCCTCCTGTGCCCAGGGCTGGGATCGAACCAGCGTCTTCTGCATTCGCGGCAGACGCCTTTACCACTCGGCCACCCGGGTCACAGCTGCACCGGTCGAATTTTCCCGTGTATATGCAATCTTTGTAAATGCTCAGGCGCATTTTAGCCAATCATCTAAGGTAGAACATTATGAGTCCGTACCTCCAATCCGAACTCGTAGGAGTTCATTGAAAGCGAGAGAGACCCTCTAATATTTTTTTTGACCTTGATAGGATTTGCACAGACAAATTGAATTTATTTCAAAATATTAGGCGTAAATAACATTTTTAAAGCTTGCAAATGTTGTCTAGTTTCCCAGAATTAGTTATGATTATTAATTTAGAGGTTATAGAAATCGCTAGGTATAAAAAAATGCAAAAGTACCTAATTGTAAAATAAACGAAAAAAAAAAAACAATTCAATTCATAGTTGAACTGGAGCTGAATTTGGATTTCAAAAATATGCCATTTTTTATTTAATATGATATATTACCTTTAAAATACATCAGAATCGCCCCATAAATATGTGCGAGTAACATTCACTAAAATAAAAACCAGTACCAATATAAAAACGATATGTTTTAATACCTGTGTGCCACTCCACATGTACTTGAAAGCTTTGATTGACTTAAAATGCATGGTTTGGCATCCAATGTGGGTTTTCTCCCGAAGGAAATTTCTCCGAATGCGATATAGTTCCTACGAGACTACTTAAATTAAACGAAAGACATTCGAGGGTTTTTTGGCCCGTGACTATAAAAGCAAGGGGTATCAAACGGACGTTGCTTTTTATCAGTTGGAAATAGAAAACTAATGTATGAGATTATCGGGAGTTATATGTTTAAGTAAGATTTGTACATCGTTTTAGGATACTTTGTTGCCAAAAGCTAGATTTAGTAAGTGGCGTACCCATGCAATAGGCAAGATGCAATATTTTCATTTTTGCTTTAATTTGAAAGAATTGCACGTAGAATAGACCCCGAGTGTAATAAAAAATGAGAATACTATAATTTATAGTTAAAAAATGCTGTTAAAAACTAACAATTCAAATTTTCGCGCCTAAACGGATCTACAGTTCCTGTGAGTCAGTGTCACTTGCCATAGTCGTCATATTTTTGTGCATCCTTGGTTCTGTGGATGATAGAAGGTAAGGATGACCATCTCTATGTTGTCAAAAGTGTCAGTCAAAAGCAATGTCAAAGGGCGTGAAATTCCACCATATGAGATTGTTATCCTTTACTATACCATCCATAGTTGGCAAAACAGAAGTGACGTCACCAGACGATGATTGGTGGATTAAAATACGTTCCGTTACACATTACTTCAAATCGTAATTTTTGTTTGAAAGTAGTATAAATTAAAGTAAACTTGTTTTTACAATAGCTGTAAAAAATGTTTTACAACGTGTACGCCGTGACGTGCCCCATATCAAATATTTTTGACGCGAATCTTCCAAACCGATGCGTCTGCGTATTTCGAGCAACGGTGTGGAGAGCATGTGGTAAAGTCGTGACGTTTACGACACGTCATTGCGATTTCGTACCGTCAGCGTATTTTGAGCAGCAGTGTGGAGGGCATGCGATAAAAACGGTACGGATACGATGCGTCACTGCGATTCCGTAACCTCGCCGTATTTCAAGCAGCGGTGTGGTCGCACCTTAAGTTACCATGCCCACTAGATGGATACCCTATACTGGGCAAAGATGCGTAAGTGAAATGTAAGGCGCAGCAACGACTATTGGCCATGTAGTCTAAGATTCCAATGTTAGATCACAATGTGGCAGACCCTATTCCAGCAGACAACGGTCAGGGTTCATGTAATATTTTCTATTGTCTAAAAGTCACAATTATCTTTGGGTATTATATGTTTTTAGTTTTATACAAATGGGTAACAAGTAAAACCGTACCTAACCAAAATCAAAATAAATATAAATCAGAAAACTGACATTGAGTTATTAACATCATCTCATGCATATCGTTGAATATGTGCATACTGAGTTAATAAAAAAATAAGAGAAACCCTACCTTTGACCATAGCGATACAAAGACGGCAGCCAACCTAATATGCCCGGTTCATTATCATATAGATTAACCTTCGGGTGAGACGAATGCCATTTCGTCACTTTATTGAAAGCGATCAATGTCGACTGACGACTAATGATTTTTACTGGATATTGTGTGAGACTAAGGTAGTTCCAAATAGTTTTCTGAGCATGCATTATGGACTAGGGACACAAAATTACGAGTGATATTCTAAACTAATAGCGTCCACGGAGGTAACTAACTATACTATTTTTGTCATATTTGTTTATCACAATAAGACAACAAGAAGCTAGCATTTTCAGAGCGGACCGCCTATATTATTATTTATCCGCCTATTCAAGGTCGATTTTAGACTAAATGTCAGCCTATTTTTGTCTTAGACAGTCTATAAATAATAAAGACTAAGTAGACTATTAAACAGAGGGCGTTTCCCTTAGTTTCGTCATCAGATAATACTTTAAGCGTCTAGAAATAGATTGAAGTAGGAACGTAACATAAGATGTAAAACCGTTTCCTACGTCCACATGTTAGTTATAGTACAAAACTAGCGTGGAATATTGTAATTTACAGACTAATTACAAAAGCTTTCAACGTTTGTACTTTTGTGCAAAGAAATATAATTGTCATAATAACGGCACTTAAGTCTGAATGTATGACTTTAAATCAGCACCTCATGCTAACGTTTTATTGTTTGTTGACATGAACGTTTGTTTTATAAACGTAAGTTTACTGTAAAGAGACTTGTTAATTGAGATGTTTACGTTAACAGCTGAAAATTTGTAGCTTATGATTTATGATATAGGTGTTTTGTAAGGTGTGTATCTCAGCTTATATGTATAAATGAATACGATTTTCCGTTAAGTAATTTCACGCAAGTAATCTTTAAAAACATATAAAAGAAGAAACTGACTGACTGACTGACTGACTGACTCACTGGCACAGCCCAAACCGCTGGTTCTAGATATTCCAAATTTGGCACGTAGGTTCCTTATAAGGTCTAGGGGTGCACTAAGAAAGGATTTTTAAAAATTCACCCCTAAGGGGATGAAATAGGGGTTCAAAGTTTGTATGGCGAAACAAGATTAATAAGACTATTTTATTCGAAACTTCACAGGGGTATTGCTAACGATAAATGAGTTTACACGTGTTTCAGGTTTTTTGAAAATTCAACCCCTAAAATGGGAAATGGGGGGAAATGTGGGGAAATATGGTCAAAATTCTGAAAATCAACATGGGTATTGTTTCTATGGTTTATCGGGTCGTTGATTACGAAAACAATAACGATTTTAAAATCCAACGTGGCGCACATGAAATACCATCTCTCCTGTTGGGGTGCGATGGGGTTGAAGTGTCAAAATATCAATATGGGTGCCGTTTTTGTGTTTTTTTCGGACGTTAATTATGAAAATGGCATCGATTTGGAAATTGAATACTGTGTACATGAAAATTCTTGAAAGTATTTGTGCCAAATTGCAATCTAATCTAAATATATAATAGAAGAATCTGACTGACATATCATGACTGACAAATGCAGATAGTTTGAGTTCTGGGGAAGGATATATAATAGTTGTTATCCCAGATATCATTCCTTAACCTTTTGAACGCCAAGAGCCACTAAATCGGTCGTGGGCTTTCTTGCCTGCCACGCCAACGACCACTAAAGTGGCTGTGGCGGATGCTGTCAAAGCAATTGTCCTGACAGTTACTGACAGATAAGGTTTATATTTGTTATTCACTAGTCGAGATATTGGCGTGTAGGCCACGTCTTGACGCGAGAGAGAATGCGTTCAAAAGGTTAAGCGGGTAAAAAGGAGGGTGGATTACTAATTCCACGCAAACGAAGTCGCGGGGAAAAGTATACAGACAGTTTGAGTCCATCACATCAATTGTTTATATCCCAAAAATCAATCCATATGGGGGTGAAGTGGGAATTTTTAACCGCGAACCGATTAAGATAAAATTTGTTGTGGATATAGTTTGAGTCCCGGGAAATAATGAAGTACAGTTTTTGTCCCGAAAATCAATCCTAGAGGGGTAGAAAAGGGGTTGGTAGTGTGTATGGCGAATTTTTAACCGCTGAACCTATTTAGATGATTTGGTATGGAGACAGTTTGAGTTCTAGGGAAAGATATACTATAGCCGTTATCCCAGAAGTCATTCCTTAAGCGGGTAAAAAAGAGAGTGGATTACTAATTCCACGCAGACGAAATCGCGGGGAAAAGCTTCTATTCAAGAGTAGAAATCTGCATTAATTAATTATTGCAATCATTTCTTTAAAAAAATCGGCCAAGAGCGTGTCGGGCCACGCTCAGTGTAGGGTTCCGTAGTTTTCCGTCCGTCACAGTAAGTGTCCCCACTTAAGAGTTATAATAACACCGCCATGTACGATATGATATGAGCGTTCCACGTACAGCGACATCTATCGGCAAATTAAGTAAACTATTGCACGCGAGCTTAAAGTATGGAAAATGATTTTTATGGGATAATTCTTTATTGCGTGAACCGATTTTCACCGTTTTTACTTTATTTAAAAGCACGTCATTTCATTGTGATTTTGTAGAAATTACGGGTACAATAAACATCTGCTTATACGGTTAAATTACAAACTTAGTTCAGATATTATTTTGTAATTTTTTTTCAATAACTATTCAACCTATCACGTTCAAAATCTTTTTTCTAGGAAGTTTTTATAAAGTTCTACTTTTGAGATTTTTTTTCATATTTTTAAAACTTATGGTTCAAAAGTTAGAGGGGGGGGACACATTTTTTTTTACTTCTGGAGCGATTATTTCCGAAAATATTTACATTATCAAAAATGATTTTAGTAAACCCCTATTCATTTTTAAATACCTATCCAACAATATATCACACGTTAGGGTTGAAATGAAAAAAAAAAATCACTCCCCAATTTACGTATTGGGGAAGTACCCTAATAAAACATTTTTTTCCACTTTTTATTTTACCACTTTGTTGGCGTGATTGATATACATATTAGTACCAAATTTCAGCTTTCTAGTGCTAACAGTCACTGAGATTATCCGCGGACGGACGGACGGACGGGCAGACATGGCGAAACTATAAGGGTTCCTAGTTGACTACGGAACTCTAAAAATAAGGGAACCGCCTTCATCAACATGTGGTATAACCAAAACCTCCAGAATGTAACAAATGCTTTTCTAAAAACTGCATCTAAATAGGTTCAGCCAAACGCGAGATAATAGCGGACAAACACATACCTACATACGTACATACAAACATACGGGTCAAACTGAAAACCTCATTTTTAATACTTTTAATACGCGGGCGAAGCCGCGGCAAAAAGCTAGTTTTACGCATGTACAACGTGGGCACGAATAACCCGGCAGATCTTAACTACGAATTTCTGACACCAAAAGAAGGAAAAAAATATTATGTGACTTTAGGTCAAATTCGTCAAAAAAAATGTTTTTTTTCTATTTTTTGAATGTTTATTGCACGTAAAAAGTAAATGTTATTAATAAAATTATCGCTGAAAACAAATTAGTAGGTTTTTTTTGGCAAAAATTAGTTTCTGCAAAGTTTGTCAAGTTCCTTGTCACTTTGATATCTGTCAATAAGGACGTGTAAACTATGCCCAATAGTGGCAACAACGCCATCAGAAAGGCGTTTTGTGCTGAGTTATAAAAAGTGTATTTTTTTTATTGGTATTATCTCTGAAACTAGGCGTATTCCAGAAAAGTTTATGGAATATTTTAGTATCTAAATATGATCAGGAATACACTGTTTAAATCTTTGTAGTTATAGGGGCCCACGGTATATATAATGTTATATTAAATAGAATTTGATAATATGAAAATCTAATATATCGAGTTATTTATAGATAAAAATATATTTTCACAAAGTCAAAAGAAAGCTGTCAAAGCGATTATATAAAATTCGTTCTATGCTTTGATGTCGGGTCGGGTACCTTTTACGTTATGGTGAAACTTATAGATCACTGGCGAGTAGCATTGTAAACCACACTCTAAATATCCACCCAATATCACTTAGCACATCTTCAGTATAGGCTGGATAGCTTGTTCCACTATGAGCACGTATAGACTTAATTCCAATTTGCGATAGTTAACGATCTCCGAGATGTGTAATGGAACCTATGAACTCTGCAGATAGACTCCTCGAGATATATTGAAGACATGTAGGTCACGTGTCTTAGAATGGTAATGTATAGGCACGGGTGTAGAGGGTTACGTACGCGAAACTGTGAAAGGTAGCAAGTTATCTCATTCAGGAAATATTGAAATAGTTTGTTATATGTAGAGTTATAGTCATTTGTTTACAACGCTAATACGAATGGGTGAACAATAAAGATTTGCCAGTTTATCTGACAGGCACGGGTATATAAAAGAACTTGTTTTTTTTTTAAAATAGGAAGTGTCGAAACAAAATGTCCAACAGTACAACTCACAGAGATCAAAGAAAGGCATGCTATTTAAAAGGCTTTTTTAATAATGTGGTGAATCATTAGAATATTAACCTTATGTACGCTACTGCTTATGGTATTATCTAAAACTGGTATTTTTAAGTTATACCGTTTTTTAAATATTATTATGCTTTGTAGTTGAAAACGAGAGTGCCTAAAGCATAAAATTCGGCTACCAAGTCTTGAACTTCTTTGAACCGCCTTGGAGTATTTAAGTGGGCCCTTGTGTTAAGTGTGCGCCTCTCTTGAAGGCTTTTTTAAGCAATTGAACACGATTAAGCATCCCATTGGTGTTTCTCAAAGATGTATAACAGTCCTCAAGATAGGCCTTTGAGCCGGTGCCTCGTTGGTTTCCGTTTGTAATGCCTTTGAGGCATACAAACATCTAATTACGTATATTTATAGAGATGTACTTATGAGATGTAATTCTGCTGGTTTTCCGAAATCTCAAACCAATCCAAGTCCAATATGATTATCAATTACGTTCACGCCGGACATGCCTCAGCGTAGAAAAATCGCTGTTCCAAAATATTAATTGGTGATTTAAAATCTGATGGGTTTGCAAATTGAATTCAACTTTAATAATCTGTCAAACTATTAACGACCGGTAATGTAACAACTAAACCTTAACCAATGAACAAAGTCGTAATCGCTCAAACTAAATGAATAATGTGGTCGGGTCGGTAAGCCTGTCCCAGTCCCAATCACACTCGCGTACTAATCCTCGCATCAATTATGGACTGAATTGCGCCGACAGCTGGCGAAAACTCCCGAACATTAAAATGAGGGTTCGTGGAATAGATATCCATCACGAATTAATATCCGACGTGTCACGGGGAACGCACCTGGAGATCAATCCGGAAGCGCCTTTATAAACTGATATCGATTCGTGCCTTATAAGAAAATAGGCGAGAATCTGATTTCATTTGGAAACTGTAGCATTCCCTGGTATGAAAGTGGCTGAAAAGCTAAATATAATATTAAGGTAGGATTTCGATTACAGTTTGTGTAGAGTACCGTACATAAATACAATAGTATATTTGCGTTTCGTTGCACGGCTTGCACGTGAAGCGGTGTTGTGGAAAATCGCTACCACCTGGATTAAAATATGGCCTTAGCCCACCGCTTGCGCCTTAATGTACGAGTATTATAGTTATGTACATATTATGTATTGCATTAGTTCAGTTCTACTGGTACTACTCAGACGCAGTTTAAACTAAAATTTAAGTTGTAAAATGTGCATGAATGCATTATAAGACACGATACTTTTTTACCATATTATCAATAATAAAATATATGTGATAAAGATAATATTCACTTTCAGGATAATAACTGTTACAAAGCGGTAACCTTATAGTAAGTAAAAGCGATAGGCGGCCATTTATTTTGCAATATTTTATCAAGAGAACCATTTACGTATAAATTAGACCCCATTATATTGAAAAAGGTGAGTAAAATTAAAAAGGAATTATTTCACCACCTACAGTACTAAAACTAAGGCAAAGAGAGAATCAAAACTTAAACTTGTAAATATTACTATTTTGATTTTTTGTTAAGGTTTTAAAATAAACGGAGTGCAAAGTTGTGTAGAAAAGGACCTCAAAGCATTTTTCTTTATTTACCTTACTGAAATTTAATCGTGCGCTGGAAATAACAGTCTAGTTTAACTATGAGTGTCGCAGTTAGATACGCCTTTATTTCACTGAGAGTATGATTTCTTGGAGAACTGCCTAAGGCATTTCAAAGTGCAAGGCCCGAACTTTGAGAAAATGGTTAACTATTTTATTTCGTAATAAAGTACGTTAAAATGAGCGAGCGGACTGTAATCAGAGAAGTTTACATAATTGCTAGCTGTCCTTAAATTATATAATAGACTTCGCTTATAAACCTATTGTTTGTGTAAAAATTATATATATAATTGTCAAATAAATGAAAGGAACTGTTAAATTATAAATATGTGTGTATTCAACGCGGTAACGCTGCCAGTGTAATGGGGACATTTGCGCCAGGTACGATCAACTAATTAATCACATCAATTTGTAATAATGACGAAGCCTTCTGCAGATTCCATCATTGGTTTGTGTGAGACGAAGCGTGTTGTGGATTTCCATTTGTCACCTTACGAAGCCTGCGCTGCGGATATGTGCATGTTAGAATAAAAACAGTTTAAATTGCTTGTTTTCTATAATTAAATATTTAGACATTATATTAATAAAAAGTTTTACTAAATATGTGTGTGTGTATTTAATTTAATTATTATTTATTTATTAAAAATACAAGGGTATTTCTTAAATCTAATACATAGCCCCACAAAACTCTAAAATGAGTTTGTCTGTGGAATCGACAGTCTCTCATTAGACTATTATTATAATTTATATTATTTTAAGCTTATGTTGTACAAAAAATCATCAATCTACGGGTAATGTGTGCAAGTGCTTTTTTAATAAACGTGTGAATACGTTCTTTTTCTTGCCTGATGGTTTCAGGCAGACCATTTAAAAGGTATGGGATACGTTTTTTTAGGGTCCTGTCCCCATAATAGTTGTTAACTCTGGGAACAAACAGTTTGCCTGATGCCACAGCCTTCGTAGAATAAGCATGGTCAACAGGCCTCAATAGAGAATTTTTGCCTCCTCTCTTGGTTGGTTGTCAGCAGGGTGATCCCTTAGGACCTTTAGCCTCGCCATACATACATTCATAAAATTTCTGAATTCAAAATTATGTGTCCTAGACGACGGTACACTAGGGGGTGATGCAGGTACAATCTTAGACGACCTACAAAAACTAATACCTGATCTAGAGTCTATAGGGCTACCTCGAAAATTTTCAAAATGCGAACCATTTATTTCCGACTCATCGTCTGATAAGGACCGAATAATACAAAGTTTCGAAAATATAGCACCCGGAATAAAAATAATCAGTGAAACCAGCTTCACCTTTTTGGCCTAAACCAGCTTCACCTATTTGGGACCAATCTATCGACAACTACATCATCGATAAAATTCAAACTTTTAAATCTGTTTCCGACCGTCTATTAAACATCAACATGGATACTGCATACACAATCATTCGATTCTGTCTTTTTGTTCCTAAATTTACATATGTATGTTCTTCGTGGCAGCCATCTCGGGAAGCACCCGACCTTACTCCTAAAACTAGATTTCCTGATACATGAAACCCTATGATCAGTCCTCAACATACCTTTTGACGAGAGGTCCTGGACCCAGGCCACTTTACCTATTCGGCACGGTGGTCTGGGGATACGCAAAATTACCAGTGTATCGCTGCCTGCCTTTTTGTCCTCAGTGCATAGCGCCCAGAACTTAGTTCTGTAAGTAGTCTTTAGTTTATAGTTATTTATTACTTTTTCTATTGTTTTGTCAGTTGTAATATCCTTTCCGTTTTTAAATAAATAACATTTTATTAAAAATTTAGCTTCACCTACTCGAATCATATCCAATACTGTTTATTCTTTTATATTGTGTCCAGCACCCAAAGGCTGTCTGGGAGAGATTACTCTTATTATAAGTATAAGTTTTTCTTGTCATTTGTATTTTCTGCTATTGGTAAACAATGTATTCCGAAATTGATTATGTCTGTAGGGTGACAAGACTGACAAGCAATGTGAATTAGACGGATTTTAACGTACATTGAAAATATTATTTAGTTTGTCATAATTACACATTTTTTTAAAGTTGTTGAACAAAAGTTTTATTGTTTGAGGAGCAGAATCTAGGTTTTAATTTATTGCTCCGATTTCAGGAAACAGCCGGTAAAATGCGCGTCGAGCTTCGAACAAGCGTTTCAAGTGCAACAAACAATTACAAAACCCTTTACATGCATCTATTACAAATATGTTAATGAAGCATGTAAACGAATATTCATGAGCGTTCTGTACGTGTGCCTAGCTCCCGTCTTTGATATCATCTGTTATATCAAGATTTTGATATAATGACGTATTGTTGAGAACCAAGAATTTGTTCAAAAACAAATATTAATCCAAATAATTGAGTAGGTATCTTCAGATCATAGTAAATAGGCTGAGCATAAAATGCTTCAATATTAATGTATTTTGATCAAAAAAAAAACAAATTCGACGCGGTAAATTTAAAAAAAAATCTTTCAATTATAAAATTATTTTTATCAAGTAGCTATATAAAAGTGTTTTTTTTAATAGTGTATGAGATTTTTATTCGATAAAATATTCGTTGATTTTTTTGTTTGACACCGGAACGTCAAAATAAAATGCACAGCTGGTCGCTAGTGATGTGACGCGATCGATAAATTCTCAATTTATATCGATGATATGTCAAGTATTTATGTTTGGACTACTGATATGTAATAAAGAACGGGACACACAATCAGCCTAAAAAACGGCCCCACGAAAGTGTTTTAAGAACGACTCATTTCTGGGTCAGTTTTATTAGGCTTTAGTTATTGACAAAACAGACCGGTTACAAATTTTCACGAGCCATGCCATATTTTCGGTGAAACTTCTTTGAGACTGTACCTCTACTATATTCTAACTCAATGGTTTGCAAAAAAATTGTGAAAATCATCACTCCGTCAGCACATTGAAGTAATTTGGGCCTTATTTTTAATAATTTTGCTCCATATTATATAATTGGAACATTATTTGATAATGTTAGAGATAACATGTCATTGTCGATAATAACTTAATAAAAACGTGTCACATCACAAATTCATTCTATGCAGTGGCAGGCAATGCTAGACAGGGAACGCGCGATTGTTCCGTGGTGCATAAGAGAGAGACAAACATTAATGGGTGCCATGGTAACACACTATGTTGACTGTCACATCCAATAATTACAATTATATTTAGAGTCTGTCCGGAAAGACAAGTGTCGTAGAATGTATGAACTTCCTTATAAACTACGACACTTCTCTTTCCGGACAAATGTTAATAAGTAATTAAGATAAAAAACGGTTTACCAGTGAAATTAAATCCCAAAATTTTGCAGACCAGATGTTATAGTGTTTCTGTGTCACAATTAAATGCAACAATAATGTGTTTTAATGCCGCAAGCAAACGATGTTACATACAGGACTGAAAGGAAAGACAACTTTCTCTCTCGCACCGTCGAGTGAAGCGACTGTATGCGTGGCAGCGGGGTTCGCCCGGCTATGCGGCGTCTTGGGTTATTTTAGTCTATGGAATATCCTAATCAAAACAAGAGAAAAAAAACAATAAAAACAGGAAAAAATTATAAACATAAACACAAAAACAATTTAAAACTTCGAACGTTTCCTAATTCCGTCCTATGGCGGCCGCTTTAATACGGTCTACAGATTGACTGAGATAATCGCGCGACAAAATGCCACATGTGTAGAGCCCCCCTAGGTTGGATTTTGGAACAGCCGTGGCCATCAACAAGCGTCGATGACAAAGGAAGCGAAGCATTTATAGCCTGTGGTTTACTACTTTTTACTACTATCATGTCGTCCATGTCATTCATCCCGACATAGACGCCGACGCCATATTACGTCATGCAGCAAAAAGTAGGTCACGGACACAAAGGACCAAACTACTTTAAATTACACTTATAACAAACAAAGGAAGACATATTACGAATTTACGACAGTGAAACCAATAAAACTAAACAGGATCTTGCTTAACTACAGTTATTTTGCAACAAAGCGAGTTTATGTCTTAAAATTACCCTTAAAAAATAACAGTGTCACAATATCATCTCTCCAGGTCCAAAGAGGGAGTATACTAGGAACTAAAGCCAGCAATAAAACATCACAGTGATATGCCGCGGGATACCTCCGATGCATAAAAAATGGGATTTTTTCTCTGAGCTCCGATGCCTACGGGACGTAAAACGCAGGTGTGTAAACACAATCTCGTATTGTATATGAATAAATACTATGACTATGTACGTACCATAGACTAATAACCCAAGACGCCGCATAGCCGGGCGAACCCCGCTGCCACGCATACAGTCGCTTCACTCGACGGTGCGAGAGAGAAAGTTGTCTTTCCTTTCAGTCCTGTATGTAACATCGCTTGCTTGCGGCATTAAAACGCATTATTGTTGCATTTAATTGTGACGCAGAAACACTTTAACATCTGGTCTGCAAAATTTTGGCATTTAATTTCAGTGGTGAACCGTTTTATATCTTAATTACCTATTAAAATTTGTCCGGAAAGAGAAGTGTCGTAGTTTATAAGGAAGCTCATACATTCTACGACACTTGTCTTTCCGGATAGACTCTAAATATAATTGTAATTATTGGATGTGACAGTCAACATAGTGTGTTACCATGGCACCCATTAATGTTTGTCTCTCTCTTATGCACCACGGAACAATCGCGCGTTCCCATTTTATTTTGACGTTCAGGAGTCACTGATTTCATCAATGACAGCGCGGCAATCGCTCGGTTCCCCTCCCGCACCCCTCGGTTTTGGCAGCTTTGGTTTCAAAGAAATAACGCGCTAAGCGGAGTATAGAGATATTTAGTATGTGGTACGTACTCATCAAGTTTAGAAAACAAATTATTTCTTTGCCCAATATTTTAGAAACAGGTTATTCACAACTTGCGAGCATATTGAATTATTGATTCAAAACAAGGGTTATATAAATGTATAAATAAGAATTACGTAATAATTCATAAATATATAAGTAAAATGAGATAACTATGACGGCAAATATCTTACCGCTGTTTACTACAGGGTTCGAATAAGGAGATGCCAAAAGGATATGCCAAAAGGTTAAAAACAACTTGTATCGTGCCTTAGATTTTCTTGCCTCAGTTGGTGCTTGAATAAAAAATTTCTAATATTGACCCTAAAACTATGTCTACTTTTTAGGTCCCGAATAGGCGGAGGCAGGTTTTTCCAGCATTTGGTAGCAAGATATCTGAAACTCCCGCGGAAGGCAGCAGAGGAATGTTGATGAGTAAGAAGCTGCAGCCTACATAGTCATATACCACGTGGCTTCCGAAATGACAATTTCTCAAACAGATATGAAGGGACCTGATGGTTTATAACACCGAAGAGAAGGCATGCTAGGTGCATCTTGCGTCTGTGTAGCATCTTTAAGGTATTACTGTTGTTCAAAAATGGAGTGACATGGGCCCTAGGAGGGATGTTGAAACAAAATCTTGCACATGCATTTTGAACTCTTTCAACTCTTTGGACCAGACGTTTGGTTTTAGAGAGCAGACGTGGGCCGTATACAAGGTCCATGTAGTTTAATTTAGACATAACTATTGATTCTACTAACTGGATTCGCAAAGTTTCACTCAAAAAAGGTCTAATCTTGTACAACACTTTTAATTTATAAAAACATCCTCTTACTGCGTTTAGAATGTGTTTTTCGTAACGTAGTTCATGATCAATCAAAAGGCCCAAATTACGCGCTTCTCAGACTCGTTCTATGGGCTCACCCATCAGCTCAACCTGTACAGATGGTCTAAGTTTAGACAACTGCTGTTGGGTGCCGAAAATGAGGTACTTTGTTTTGGTTGGATTAAGCAACAAACCATTCTCCCTTGCCCAGGCTGTTATTCTAGTTAGATCAGAGTTTAGTTTACCTATGGCGCTATCAGCCTCCGACTGTTCAAATGAGATGTAGACCATCTGCATATATATGGAATTTACAATCTCTAATATGTATAGCGATGTCAGCAGAGTATACATTAACGTAAAAAAGTTTTAAGTTAAACGGTTTTATTTCAATCAAATGTTGTACCAAAAACTAGAAACTAAAAATTTATACGAATTTTAGTCTCACATACATTGCTTCCTGGAGAGTAATAATCATGTAAGACGGATAACAGAATAGGCATCTCGAGTCGGATGCTAAATGCCCTATTTATAAATAAATAAATAAATAAATATTTGGGGACAATCTTACACAAATCAACCTAGTCCCAAACTAAGCAAAGCTTGTACTATGGGTACTAGGCGACGATATACATACTTATATAGATAAATATATACTTAGATACATAGGAAACACCCATAACTCAGGAACAAATATTCGTGATAAACACACAAATAAATGCCCTTACCAGGATTTGAACCCGGGACCTCCTGCTTCATAGGCAGGGTCACTACCGACTGGGCTAGGAGGCCGTTAAATAAATAAAATTTGTCTCTATATCAGTGGATTAAGTCATAATCGGAAGCTTTTATCAGACTAAAATAAAAACGTGGGGCGTCTAATATAAGGTAGAGTGGGTTAAGTATGTAAAACAGACTATTTAGTCTAAAATCAAAGTCACGTAGCTATGCTTTAATGTTGTTGGAGGTGGCGTTAGTGTGAGAGTACTACGAGAAGTATTAAAAATATGTGTATATAAATTATAAAATGAGTCAAATACTTAGATATTTAGTTTGCGAAATGAAATCTGAAATTAAGTAAATATAAGTTAATTTGTATAAGGGCTAGCATTAGCTATTCTTATTTATTTTTTATTTACTAGTCGACTTGAATGCCCTCCACTGCTGGGCAAAGGCCTCTCCACTTGTTTTTCATGATTTTTAGGTCTTATCATTTTCTCTATTATTGTTTTACCATGTAATTACGATTTTGAATCACAGGATTTTCGTTCATTGGTAGCTTTACCTGCCTACCAAATTTTTTAGTCGTACCAACGCCCCACGTTTTTATTTTAGTCTGATAAAAACTTCCGATTATGACTTAATCCACTGATATAGAGACAAATAGGGCCTTCAGCATCCGACTCGAGATACCTATTCTGTTATCCGTCTTACATGATAACTCTCCAGGAAGCAATGTATGTGGGACTAAAATTCGTATAAATTTTTATTTTCTAGTTTTTGGTACAACATTTGATTGAAATAAAACCGTTTAACTTAAAACTTTTTTACGTTAATTTATTTTTAAGTTTTTAGTAAAATTTTTGTACTTGTAACCAGCCGTAACTATTGACCGTAGTATGTGGTGGCAAAGCTATATGTGATGGATGACATCTCAAGTGGTATTATATTAATTGAATGTGACCTTTCGTGTGTTTAAAGTAGAGGGTACCTACATTAAGTTGGGTAGTTGGGTACCTAACGTATATTATAGGGTACATATATGTATACAGTGTGAGAAAAATCTATGGGTACTGGAGGGGAACTAAATCCTTGAAATAGCTTAATTTACGTAAAGGACATTCTTTTATTTTAAAAAATTATACGAAGCTAAAAGGCTGAGTACGTCAAAGCGAGAATCGCTTTAGGAGTAGCATGACATGGACTTGATAAAACTTAACGGTCAATTGTCTTAGCGAGCCCGAAGACCCTAGGGTGAGCCGTAATCTATGCGAAGCTAAAAGGCCAAGTACCGCGTAAGTAAGCGTATGCAATAGCATACGATCGGAATATCATAACGAGAATGGCTTCAGTAGCAGCTTGACATGGACCGGGCAAAACCCAATAATTAAGTGTCCTAGCGGTCACGACTCAGGAGTTGGAGATCAATAAAACACGTAAATGCCTATACCTAAAACTAGAACACTGTTTTTAAATGCATACATTCTCCAACTGGTACTTTATGGAAGCCAGTAGCCTAGCAGCATTACGACTGAGGAGTTGGAGATCAAACGTAACGTTAATGTCTCTAGCTAAAACTAATGCACTATTTTTAAATTGACACATTCTGGAACCGGTCAGTTACGGAGGGCAGTAACCATGCAGCATCAGAACTGAGGAGTTGGAGATCAATATGAAATGTAAATGCCTCTACCTAAAGCTAGAGCACTACTATTGAATTGACACATTCTCCAACCGGTCAGTTATGGCAGGCTGTAACCTTGCATCATCACGACCGAGGAGTTGGAGGTCAATTTGAAACGTAAATATTTCTACCTAAATCTAGAGCACTATTATTAAATTGACACAGTCTCCACCCGGTTAGTTATGGCAGGCAGTAACTATGCAGCATCAGAACTGAAGAGTTGATGGTCAATATAAAGTCACTAAGGATTCATTTACTAGCAACAATAATATAGTTAAATCAGCAGATGTGTACGACTCTCGGTTAAGATAAGCAGTGTCTCTGCAGCATCAGGATTTGAAGATCGAAGGTTGAAAATATTATTAAAAGTTATTGTCACAGAGACCTGATACGCATACGAAATTTCATCGAAATCTGTTAAGAGGAAATTATCGAAAAGTCGATTGCAAGATTTGATGCGTATAAATATACAAACAAATAAATAAATATACGGGGTCAAGCTAAATAAAACCGTTTAATAATAAAATAAATAAGATCGGGCCAAGTATGGAACCCTGTGGGACACCTCTAGTGAGCTCTAATCTGTTAGATTGACAAGAGGACCCATCAGGTAGTGTCATTCTTACGTACTGGGTTCTGTTAGGAAGGTAGCTGTTGAACCACTTTATCGCTCTGCTGTCAAAACCGTAGTATCTCAACTTAGATAGCAACAAGTTAATATCAATGAAATCAAATGCCCTAGAGAAATCAAGGAGGACTAACAGAGTACACATGCCTCGGTCCTGAGCTTGCAGCAGGTTATCAGTGACATCAAGCAAAGCCGTTACCGTGCTTCGACCCTTCCTAAAACCTGACTGGACTTCTGGTAAAATATTGTTTCGTTCAATGTAATCTGTCATCTGCATGCATACAGCTTTTCCCACTACTTTAGACAGGCATGGGAGGATACTAATTGGTCTTAGGTCTTTAAGCTCCAATGGACTAGCCACCTTGGGCAGTGGACGCACAATTGCAACTTTCCAGACGTCAGGAAAGGTAGATGTTATAATGGATGTATTTATAAGATTGGTAATTAATTACATCTAGTGTATATGGTAAAGTCATTAGCGACATTTTCAAAGTTATGCCGTCGTCGTACTTGAGGTCTCTTATAATTTTGATAATGACATCGGCCTTAATTTGCTGTATCTGATATACTAAATTACTAATCCTGTGGAATTCAAAATAAGTTAGGTGAGATATGGAGACATGCGAGACACTAGATAGGTTCAAGAAATGTTTATTAATAACGTCAGGGTCACTAAAAGTAGCTGGAAGCTCTGTTTCGTTTTTTAGTAGCAAGGTAGACTTAAGATCTTTCCATAACAACGTAGGGTTTTTAATTTTGCTGTTAATGTTTTGTTTGAAATAGGCAACTTTCTCATGATACAGGGCTTGCGCCACAGTAGATTTCATTTCCTTGTAGAATAGCCTCTTACCATCAGACCTAGATTTATGATAATCTATGGCTGCTCTATCACGCAGCTGCATCATGAGCTTGATTGTGTCAGTGATCCACGGGGGCTGGGCAGCTTTCACCACAGTTGTCCTAATAGGTGCATGAAGATTAAACAAGGATATAACACATTGATTGAACTCATTAGCTAGGTCGTTGGCAACACCCGTGGGTATCAGATTCCACTTTATGCTCTGCAAGTCCCTGTCGAAATAGGTAGGGTTGATGCTATTAAGTGGTCTACATGTTATGGTAAACGGCTTCATTTTATTGCGCTTAAGATTAAACTCACAGCTTATAAGGAAAGGGACCCCAGAGCAAATCGGTGCAGACAATATCAATCAGAGTTTGACTAGATTCTGTGAAGTGCATAGGCTCAGTGACTATCTGTGCAAGGCTAAAACTGGTAAAAAAGATATTAGAGCTTAGAGTCAGTTGCCAAAAAAAATATATTAAAATCACCCAACAATATTATATGATCATATTTTCTGAAGGAGCTAATCGTGTCAGAGATAGCATCAAAAAACAAATCAACGTCCATTCTTGGAGGTCGATATGCTGTGCCTATAAACAGTTTCTTCCCGCTAAGGCTCAAAGTCACCCACATTTGTTCAACCGCATTATGCCGGGGGTCAACTGGGTATTTTATAGTGCGGGCACTGACGCCTTGCT
The DNA here is from genome assembly GCA_947086415.1 of Pammene aurita. Taxonomy (NCBI): domain Eukaryota; kingdom Metazoa; phylum Arthropoda; class Insecta; order Lepidoptera; family Tortricidae; genus Pammene; species Pammene aurita. The sequence goes on along the minus strand of OX352305.1, from coordinate 15,437,960 downwards.
TTATGTAAAACCCAACACCACCCCCACGGGTGCACGGGCCCGGCGGCGGGCGGGGTTTGTGCCGTAGCTTGCATCCTGGCAGCACTGGCGCTCGCCCCTCCTCCCCAACTTTTAGCCAAGTTTCGTTTATAGCTAAGATGTCGAATTCCTGTTGGGTGCAGGCCGCAATGAAATTGTCGTGGTTTGTGCCTAGAGAACCCGCGTTTAACAAACCAACCTTGAGTTGTTTATCCGCCATTAAAATTTGCGAGTGGAAAAAACTGGAGAGCATTAAAATTGTTAAAAATATTAATTTCCCATTTAGACCTGTAGAGAAAAGTAGTCACACAAAATAATTGAGCCTTACAGTATGTCGCCTATGATAGAAATAAATAAACGCCAAATAGTTGTTAAACCACTAACCAATAAACCTATTCCAGTCCAAAAACCTGTTTTATTTGGCCTACTGATTTAATCCGCTTTGCAGGCTCCCCGCCTTGGCGACGCACGTAGACACGCCCGTCCTTGGTCCACGAGTAGCGCCAGTCGAGCCTTTTGCACTCCTGCCGAGCGCCGTCGAGCAGCGTCCGGTTCAGCCTCGTCAACCGCTCGTTCACATAGAAACGAGAGGCTCCTCCAGGCAGGCCTAGGTCGGATGTGTCGGCCCCACGGCGCACCCGTGCGGCGCGCAGCAACTCATTGCGGGTCCCGCGGCGCGCGAGCCGTATGACCAGCGGGCGCGGGCGCCCGCCCGACACCGCAGGCTGCGCCGCCGCTTCGAGTGAGGTCGCCTCCGCACCGGCTCCCGACGCCGACCTTCTCGGACCCACCCTCTCGGCGAAGACGATGTCTCGCTCCTCCAAGTTGACACCCAACTTCTTCGCAATCAGGCACGTGAGGTGCGTGGCGTTCTCGCTCAGTTGTTCGGGAATCCCAGTCACCTCTACGTCGTTGAGAAGCAGGTCCTGGTCGCGATCGGCAAGCTCGAGCTTCAGCTCGGCAACCGTCGCAGCTAAGTCACTGTCAGCCGAGCCAGCCATCACACGCTGCTCCTCCCGCTCTTTCGCCTGCTCCTCTAGACGCAGCACCCTATCTTGAACTGCCTGCATACGTGACTCAAATCCATGGACGAGTTTGTTCATCTCCGCCATTTCGTGCCTGAGGGCCACAATATCTTTTCTCGTCGAAGTAAATTCCTCCCGCAACAAGCGAAGCTCCTTCGTAATGCCCAGACACTCCTCAGGGGACAGTGCTATCGGCGCCACCGCAGCAGCGGTCTCTTCTCCAGCCTCGCCCTTAATTGGAGTGCCATCTGCATTGTCCCGTAGGCGCTTCGATCTGCATGATGGGCAGGCCCAGGAGGCAGGGACGCGGGCGGTGATCGGAAAACTCACACACGCCTTGTGATACACCAAGGGGCACTCCGTACACCTAGCGACACCTGTCGACCCTAGAGGTCTACCGCAAGCCGCCCCGCAAGCTGACATGATGAACGATTCAACAACTAAATCAGTGTCTACTGTATTTGTTCAGGTTATCTGCGCTAGATGGCACGTTACTTAAGTTCGGATGTTTTGTACTAGGTGGCACCACACGCTAAGAGGAAATTAAATTAATTAATTATTTCCTCTATCGTCACTTTGCAGCGCGAGATGCAACTTATTCCACTAATCTGCAAGCAGCAGCACAGTTTCCTTTAAGCTTCGAGAACTATACACGCTATTTAATATTCGGCACTTATTTAACGCGTATAATGGCGGGTATTTGTCAAACAGATTTGGTCACTGAATATTATTCACCACAATACGTATATTAGTCTTCTATATTACGTAGAGAAAACACTGTTCGTTAAAAGTCACTATATGAGCTATACAATAAATCCATGTAACGATACTTCCGACTGATTATTTATTATTTTAACTTCTATCAACACTTTGGATCGACCGCACTCATCAACGTCCGTCCGTGATTTAAATACCTTATTAATGGCTGGTAAATAACGGTGTATTCCCATCTTATAAATATTAAAAAAATAAATCCTATACTTATGTCTCCGGCGGGCAAAGATACACCAAAATAACCAAATTATAATTTCCGTTAAATGTTGAATATTTAAAACTCTGCCTTTCCTCCTAACAAAACTCATTAAAACTTTACCCTAATGCATCTCCGTCACGTTTGGAACATGTTTATCTGAAGGGAAACTTCCGAGATAACTAAACAGGCGTGCATCCTGATAACTTCCACATGTATCCTTCTGCAAATCCACTAGGTAACTCGGTTAAATTAAATTGACTTAAGTTTGACGTAGCTTTCATAAACTTACAGCCTTTTAAAATTATGAAACAAAATTAGGAGAATCGCTAAAAATCTTGATATTTCTTATGAGTGCAAAGGATTGTAGTAACTTATTTTTCATGTGTAGGAGGCTGACATGGGGCCGTATTCTAACTTTAAACACGTATAGACACGATCCAAATCCAATGCATTAACAACGCAACAAAGCTACGGCATAAACATCTGAATCAGAAATAGCAGAATTTGCTTGAGAAATATTTTTATTTTATTTTTTTATTTTATTTTATTTTATTGGTTCAAAAATTACACAGCATTACAGTAGGTACTAATGCACTGCGAAATTCAGGACAGAAAGTATACATACAAACAAGGTAAAGCGTACAATCTGCAACTAGGTAAACTTTACATATACAAACAAATTAAAAGAATGACATACACTGTCACACATTTTACACATAAAATAAAACTACATACAAAAGAAAACTTAATAACTAACTGAGGACGGACGGTCATCCATTGTCTCACAAAGGTATTTACATTTTTGGCAAATTAGCCTCCAATTACTAGCAAAAATATCACAGTCAGGTGCTGACTTGAGAAGTGCGTTGATGTAGTGCAAAGCACGAACCAATGGTGATTGCCTGTATGCCGCAGTGCGCGCTTTAGGAGCCGCAAGTAAGTCGCGATTACGAGGCCTAAAATTAAACTTTGCCGAAGACAAGGAAGGGACGAGGAGGCGAACCAGCTGCGAGACCAGCTGAGGGCTGAAATATACCAACGCAACTCCAATACAACTTCAATATTGGTTGAATGTTTGTTGTGTGTTGGAGTTATGTTTGAGATAGGTTGTATTGTTAATATATTTTTAAATTAGAATCCTGCACCTTGGCTTTTTTGAAATCAGTTAGTAGCAAATACCTCCGTTCCAAGTAGTTCCTGAGCAAACAGCCTCTTGGCAGTTCAACAAAAGGCCACTCAAGGATTCTACTGACGGCTTAACTTCTCCACCGTGCGAGGATAGGGATTATATTAGCTGAGATTAGTATAATATTGGTTTCGTATTTTTGTTAATTATAATATGACAATATTAGCAAAACGACATACATATAACTCGTTTTTGAAAAAAATCTTTACGCCCTTTTTCTTAATGGCGGCAGATTAGCTTCATTAGTTAGTTTATTCTTTACTTTAATGTGTACCTATACCTAAATAGGGCTAATGATTACAGAATACAACTTTTTCTACATTTATCGAAAGTATAAATATCAAAGTGAATCCCTTTCAAAAGAACAATGAATCCAACCTGACTTAATGCAAAACCTTTATCTACATTTGAACAAAAGCAATATTTCGGAATAACGTTATATTTTTCCCGCAAAGCTCATATAATGGTTCTGCTGGCAATTATAGGCCGTTAAAGACAATAATGGATGTATAGGGCTCGCTATCGGTGGTGGTATCTTAATTAGTGATTTACTGGAACTGAAAGTGGGGGCGTCATAATACTGTACTGAAATTCTTAATTTCTGAACTAATGAAGTTTATAAGCTTGTAACTGGTTTGCAGTTGAATAAGTAAACTAAAAATGATGGTGATGCTATTGTGTATTTATAGGTAAGGTGCTGAGTAGGCAAAATAAATCGATCTAAAACCACGTATATAAATAGTCGCTAGCTTGTTAATAAAAGGATGAAAGAAACTTACTTCTGACGAGATATTTTGGCGGTCCAACAGAGTGTGTGCGCCAACGACTCGAGTGAAATGAGTGCCTTTCACCTGAGTTAAACACTACTTTTAAATTTAAATGCAAGAAAAAGAAAAACTGAACATATAGGTAAACTTGTAGGAAGTACTATGTTTTGTGATAACTTTATGTGAACAATTGACGCAAACAATTATTTATTTATGACATTCAGATATTATGTAGAATGAAAATCATACGATGAACTCATTTTGAGCCGAATTTTGCCGCTAATAGTGAAAATTGAAACAATATACTTACCTAGGTATTGACTCGTATAGTAAGAACGCACTTTCCACTTTCAGAGATAAATAATAAATTACTTTTCGAGCATGAGAAATGAAAAAAAAGGCGATTTTAATATGACCCAGTGATAATATAATAGCCTACGCAACATTTATTTCAGTCATGCATAATCTTTTTATGCTCAGTCTTACCTGAGATTAGAGATTTGATAAAACTAAGCGAAAAACTACTAGCCTATCCGGATATTTCCTATCTATTCTGATACCTTTGTTGACTTATTTTAATCGAATTAATAAAACACTTGTTACTTAGCCATATGTAGAAACTAATTTAACATCAATCTTAGTGCATTATTTCAGCAAGTCCATCAGTTTTAATAAGTATAAGTTTGAAAAACGTTTAATTAAAAATTGCAAAATCTATATATCTAAGAATAACTTAAAAATAAGTATAATTTATTCAGATAAACAAGTAGGTATAACAATTAAAGTTACTTATAAATTAAAACTACTAAAACTAAACCTAACTAGAAAAAATAAAGATACCTAAAACAAACCTTGGCTTCTTGGCAGGGTGCCCATCACGCAGGCAGCATTCCCGCGTTGTATCGCGATGGCAAGCCTTTGTGCGAGAAAGCTGCCCGCCCGAGGGTCCCCCGTTGCTTCCCGCAGCCGCTTGCTGAGCTCCTTGTGGAGCCCACGCGCACCACCCCACGGACCTAGTGTCTCGACACCAAAAGCTACAAACTCGTAGTTGGTGCCGAGACAGCTATATTTGTTGACTTTATAGCGCTCTCGGGTGTCGGCCGCCGCCCCGGCATTCCTGCTGGTCGCCGATATATAGGACGCTGCCAGCGTATCGGTGCAGGTAGCGTCCCATACCAGCGCACGGCCCATCCGCCAGGGCATCAACGACATCCCGTCGGGGCGCTTGCCATCGTCCCGCACGATCTGGGGCTCCAGAGCTGCGGAGTTTGAATATAATGTCGCAATTTTATTGGAGCTAATCCATATTTATTTATTAAGAATATGACATGTAATATTAAATGTGAAATTAGTATTTTTTTGCGGAGGTCGCTAATAATGTCCAAGAAAAAAATACATATAACAGGCACATTTTAATTGCCATATAAAAATACTATAAAAATAAATTTATTCAAGCTTCACAATAAAAGCTATCGTAATCTCTTTGAATACGACCTATCAATTGAATAAAAAATAAGAATATTAAAATGTAGAATTATCTTTTTCCAGTATTTTAGTAATTTAACGAGTCGCTTTCGTTATCGGTCTACAGAAACATTTTGAAAAGAGACAGTTCCATTGCACAGTGGCCTGGCCTTAGGTCATAACTAAAAAAAATGCATGTGTCATTTTTAAATATCCAATGATCGTTTATTATTCACCTATAAATGTACTCCAATCGGGTATAAATAGATCTTGGATTATTAACTATTTTCATTCTCTTACGAACCTCGAAAGTGACCATATCACCCGTTTCTGCGCGCTCCCTTATCACCGACTCATTAAGCGATCGGTCATTAGTAGTGAATTCCTGTGAAAGTTGGTATTTTAGTGATTATTAGTATTATGGATCTTCAAGAATCAGGTACGTTATTTTGTTTTACATATAGATTTTGTTCTGTACATGTAATATATAGTAATAATAACGGGTCTACGCCATGACTAACTTACATGCGAAACATTATAAGAATATTTTTTTAAATGAAAATTTTAGTTATGTTATTAAACTCGCTGAAGGATAAAATTACCTTCATTAGAAAGCTTGATCTTTGTAGATTAATAGACATGCAACTTTGTTTGCCTTATTATGCCACTTTAGTATTTAGAATCCTGCTACGCCTAAGTGGGCCTACGCGTAGCGGTACTACTAAAATATTACGTTAGAATATTAACCATTTATTTTTTTTTTTTTTCATAAATTGGCCATGCAATTCTGAACCCGATAGTACATCGGATCATTTACAAGGGGATTTGTATTTGAACTGTGGCTGTATAACAGTGGTTCAGATGTAGAAAAGCGTCGCTAAGTGATACAACATTTGATTGAAATGGTCCCATATGCAGATAACGTGAATACTAGCAACTTAGAAAAGTCATAATGTACATTTGCGAACGAATTGTGTTTTTTCGAAATCGTCTTCGAGAACCAAATCTAAAGTTCTAATGAAACATTCCGAATGGTTCAACGAGTTGCAAAGTGTTAATCTCCTTAAAACATGTCCGTTAACCAAAAATATCTTGAATGTGGAATCCGATCAATAATCCGCTATTAGCTGAAATCACCGGTATACAACAGAACCTAATAGAAAGGTGTGAAACTATTTTGGAGTGCATATGATCTAGATATAAAATAAATGTAAATAAATAAATTTGACGAGTATGCTACAGAAACGGCGAAAGAACTGAACGTATACGATTGGTATCCTTTACCATCTTCTGTACATAAAGTGCTCATACATGGTGCTAAAGTTATAGAACACGCGTTAGTTCCTATAGGTGAATTGAGTACATGCATGAATTAATTTTATTTTTTTATTTAACTGTTTACATTGTTTTAACACTAGGTAAAACAAAAATTCGTTCAAAAAGCTTTTCGTTATTTAATAAAAAAATATTGAAAATCGTAAAATAGTTTGAGCGGTTGAAACGCTCATAATTTTTGGCGCGAAAATGACAGATTGTGATGACGTCATATCTCACAAAATTTTATAGGTTAGTATCAGATTAGTATGAGATTAGTTCCTACTTCAGTTGGTGTTTCAAATATTTCAAAGTTATTTTCGCTTAAACCATGGATGTAACTAAAAAACCCTTATATACGTGTATTACCTAGTGCCAAAGTGCATGAACAATATAATAAGTGCACCCAATAAGGTTTTTTTATCTGCCGAAAACTTGTAAACCATGGTGCAAAATGATGAGAAGACTACGTCTTTTTATTGCTGTGAAGATCGCTTCAACGTAAGTAAATACCTATTTATCTTGTATTCAAATATATTTATACCTAGTTAGAGTAATGTTGTGTCTACAATTATACATATACCTTAATAACGTTACTTGCAAGTGTAGGTGCACTGGGAACGGTGCGTACCTTAAGAAATCATTATATAATGTCTGCTGCGAATGCAGAAGACGCTGATTCGATCTCAGCCCTGGGTACCGGAGGCCTAGGTCACATTTTTCCTTTGTAAATTCGCCATCAGGTATATCGGTGTGGTCAAGGTGGTCACAAATATCTGAACAACGCCTATATTGTCAAGGCGATAAAGTGCATGTAGAATGATGGCGACTGTATATGACATACCTATATAAGTTTATAATTTATATTCTATGTACTGCTGCACTTTTTTTATACCTAGTTAAGGATTACCAACAATGGAGCCAATTTTGGAAGAATGTAGGACCATATTATTACGATATTGTACCAACTACTAACATTAAGAAAGGTTTTCTTTTAAGACTTATTTTCTTGTACAGATTTGTAAAATAAAAATATGAATTCATTTCAGGTCGAAGAGGATACAGAAAATGACATTCAACATAAAATAATGAAGGAAAGTGTGGTAAAAGTTCCACTTCGGTTAAAGAAAGGAGTTTTGCTATACTTAAATGCTATAGGCTCTGAGAGCTCCACATGTTGAAGCCCCACGCTACAGTAGACCATAGTTTAATATCTGTATTAGACAAGGTAATAATGGTAGGCTGTGGATAAGTAAAGATGCAGGTTGTGTTTAATAGTAAAAAGATTTCAATTTTACATATGTTTTATTTTTATTCAATAATAAGGGTAGTAGGTAGGTACATGAAAGCAGCTAGAAAGATAAGTGTTAGAAATAGTTAAGCACTGCATATAAATCTTAATTAACATTACTTGATACTATAGTCTCTGCTAGTATCTGCAAATAATTTATAAAACTAACAATGTCCATTCAATAACTTGCTTGCTCTTGCTTCAGACTTGGCACCTTGGAGCCTCAAAAATTTCTTAACGTTGCATCTCTATTTAATACATATACTCTGTAATAGTACTACATATATCCTTGACCTTAATCAAATTAAGGCTAGTACCAAATGATGATAGTTTGGATTTCTTGCATTAATATTTGATGCTAGTTGTTGGTTGGTCCGCTGCACTGGTGTAGCCATGCCATCTTCCTAAAACAATATAATAAACTAATTTTCAACACACCTGCTCGTAACGAGGTTCTTATTCCACCGCTTTTATGCTCATAATCCTAGATATTAAACACGCGTGCATTTCACAATAATTATCCAACTAGTGGAATAATTTAATAATCCGATCAAGTGACGTTTGTACTCTAGTACCAAGTTGTACGTACGCAGACGAATCGTTGTAATTTAGTCGGGTATTACCTTTACTTTTTTTTAACTCTTTATGAGTTTACATTCTAAAAAAGTAAATATATTAAAAATATACACATTTACGATGGAATATAAATTATACAATCCTGATTGTGAATAATAATCATTTCAACTTATTATATTACTCGTAATACACAATAATTCGTGTTTAAAACACGAATTGTCTGTTTTAATATTGGCTGTTTGGCATTATACGTCCGCGCCTTTGCCTCAAGCTGCACGCACACCCAAAAAAGAAAATTGCGCGCCATTTATAAGTTAACCTCAAATCATTGTTTATTTGTTAATTTTTCTCGTCGTGTTTTATTAATTTAAACAAATTATATTTTCAATTAATAAGAAGACAACTTTAGCGTTAATTTAACCTCTGGATATATTTCAAAATATATCCAGAGGTTAAATTACTACACAACTTTTCTGATTTTCGAAGCTATTATTTCAGAAAATATTCACTTAATCACAAAATAGTCAAAGAAACCTCAATGTTATTTTGAAAGACCTATCGATTGATGTGTCACATGTTGATATTTGGTTAGATATATAATAAAGAACAACTGCGTAAATAATCCTCTACCACCATTTTGTAAAAATAAAAATAACCTAATTTTCGATCGACCGAAACATATTCAAAGGAAAATCAGTGACGGTGACCTTAAAGGTGCTGCTCGCCTCCTCTTCTCAAGCGACGTGCTGTCACCCAACAACCCAGACACCCTTTTGGCCCTACAGACTAAACACCCCCCAGGCCCCCCTTCACCCTACTTTTTGGACCCACCAATGGCGAACCAGGCCTGCCTACAAATTAAGAACAGAGACGTCATAGAAGGCATACTTTCATTCAAAACCGGTTCTGCTGCAGGCCTGGACGGTCTATCACCACAACATCTGAAGGACCTCATATCTCACTCGGTAGGCGATACGGGTGAGCGCCTTGTAGACTCCATCACTAAATTGATAAATTTAATGTACACAGGAAACGTGAACCAGGACATAATTCCAATTTTATATGGAGCCAACCTCATAGCTCTTTCTAAAAAGGACGGAGCGGTAAGACCGATCGCCGTTGGTTCTACGCTCAGACGTCTCGCCTCAAAAATTGCAGTTAGGTACATAGTTTCAAAATTAAAACCCCTTTTCGAACCGGTCCAGCTCGGCTTCGGCGTCAAAGGAGGATGTGAGGCGGCAGTGCATGCCTTACGTACTTACCTCTCTAGCTCAACTTGTGACGTGCTGATCAAAATTGATGTTCGGAACGCTTTTAACTCTGTCAACAGGGACACCTTGCTGACAGAAGTCAAAAACAACATACCTGAAGTGTACAATTACCTTCTACACTGCTATTCTGACCCAAGCAAACTTGTATATCGGGACAATGTACTATCCTCAGAAGTTGGCTGTCAGCAAGGCGATCCTCTCGGGCCGGCAATATTCAGTTTGGCAATTAACCCAATTATCCAAAATTTGAAATCAAAATTTAACGTTTGGTATCTGGATGATGGAACCCTAGGAGGCGATTTAGATTCCGTACTCCATGATCTCTCGACAATTAAATCAAAATTCGAATCTGTTGGCTTAGACCTTAATTATAGCAAATGCGAACTTTATTTACATAACTCTTCTCTAAACTCTACAGAAGTACAACAAAAATTCGACCTCTTGACCCCTAACATAAAAATAGTAAATAAAACCTCCCTATGCCTCCTAGGGTCCCCCATCTTCGAAGAATCATTTCCAAAATACGTTTCGGACTCTATTTCCAAATTTAAAAATTACGAAAGTCGTCTTTTAGACATTTCTCCCCACTTTGCCTTATCTATAATAAAATTCTGCCTTTTTGTACCTAAATTAACCTACGTACTTCGTTGCTGCCCTTTTACAAAATTCCAAAATTTACTTACACCCCTTGACGACATAGTAAAACTGAATCTGGAATCCGTTTTGAACGTGCAACTGAGCGAAGATTCATGGACTCAAGCATCCCTTCCTATCCGTTTTGGTGGGTTAGGGATCCGCAAAATTTCAAGTGTTTCTCAACCGGCGTTCTTGTCGTCCGCACATAGCTCGGCAAAACTCATAGGAAAAATTCTAAGGGCTTGCCCTTCAAACTATGAGATTGCCGGACTTGCGGAAGCCAAAAACGCCTGGTCTGCTGCCTGCCCGGGAAAGGATTTTCCTGAAAATATGACTTCCCAAAGGGCCTGGGATAACATAGCGAACCAAATTTCTTATGACAGTCTTCTAAGCCGCAGTACAGGATCCGAACGTGCCAGACTCCTCGCTGTGGGGACCAAAGAAGCTGGCGCCTGGCTACACGCGTACCCGTCCGTACATACGGGTACTTTTTTAGAACCCCACACGCTACGCGTTGCTACCTGTCTGCGGCTTGGCGTCCGGGTCTGCGCTCCCCATAGGTGCCCCTGCGGCACTGACGTCGATGCTTACGGACATCACGGGCTGTCCTGCCAAAAAAGTGCCGGCCGTTTCTCCAGGCACGCCGCGCTTAATGACATCCTCCGCCGGTCTCTTGCTAGCGTCAACGTGCCGGCGCTCCTTGAGCCCCCCGGTATCCTCAGGGACGACAACAGGAGACCGGATGGGGTGTCACTGGTTCCGTGGACGATGGGACGGGTGTTAGTTTGGGATGCCACGTGTGTTGACACGCTGGCCCCCTCTCATCTCCACGGAACTAGTTCCAAAGCCGGAGCAGCTGCAGAAGCGGCCGAAAAGGGCAAAATAAATAAATACAGGGATCTCGGCTCTGAATACAATTTCGTTGCTTTCGGAGTCGAGACCCTTGGCCCGTGGGGTCCGAGCGCCCACGTCCTATTTAAAGAGCTATCAAAGAGACTCATCGACGTTACCGGTGACCGTAGGGCTGGCAGCTTCCTCGCTCAACGTATTTCTATCGCAATACAGCGGGGTAATGCTGCCAGCATCTACGGTACCATGCCGCGGGGGGACGCATTATTTTAGGATTTCTTTATTTTAGATTTAATTTTAGTGTTATCTTGTTTTAATTTATATGTAATTTCTTGAATAAAATTTTGATTTCAAAATTGTGATACATACAAGTAAAATGTCATCATAAAAATCTAGTGAGCAATACGTAAGAAAAAAATACTATAATTTATTGCACAATAAATGTGAAGTCTTTAATTTTATGAAATGATTTGAAAAAGAGTTCCAGATACTCAATAACATCACAAAAAAGGTTAGTTAAATTTAATTACCTTAGGTTCGTAAGTACCTCTATCCTGTAAACATCCTGACAATTAATGTATTTATCAAAAGTTATTAATTATTCTATTCCATTATTTCCTCGCAAGTGTGTTGAAAAACGTCGTATGAAACGCGTGTGCTTGATCATTACATAAGCTCAGCTTCCTTATGCGCACTCACATGCGTTCGTGCGCACAATATCGCTTCGTATGTAATGATCAACTTAGCACACTTGTATCATAATGCACTATAATATCTTTCTGTGGGGCTAGTGTATAAGATTTCCGATAACTTAAACTATATTGTTGTACAGTTATTATCAAATATACCAGAGCAACCAAGGTACTTAAAAATATTTTATCATCGACTTTATCACCGTGACAGGCATTGTTCAGATATTTGTGACCATCTTGGGTGCTCCAATAAATCTGATACTGTACTACAGTCATAGATTTATTATAAACACTGCCATATGTATGTATATAGCAACAGTAATGCAGACATATATGGGATTGGACATTTTGCCAAATGTCCAATCCCATTGCATGTTTAAAACAAAAAAATCAACTATGCCCTGGCAAATCAGTTCACATGACAATTATATAATAGCTCTAATAATTAGACCGTTCATATATCCTTGTTATGTCTGAGGCTGGAATGGACACAATCGCATAGGCAGCGGCGGTGGGTGACTCCATCAAAATTTAGATTTTAATTAATCTATCTCGGGTAACCTAACCACATTTGCTCACAACATTAAGCCGAACTCCTACTATAAGATGGCTCTAGCCAGTCAGTTACTCTCCTTACAGAAACGAAAATCAAATATGTATCCTTACCCAAGTGTGCTGCACAATGTTTTCACTGTTAACAGATTTAACTTTTCCTTCTGTGTTGTTACAGTATAATTTTTGATTTGGTAGCTCCGGGGTGATTCTAGCTTTTACATATCACCATCTCAGCATACTTGCACATAGCCAATGGTTATGTTATGTCTATTGTAACATCATTTCAAGTACCTGTGATTCACAAAGAAAACAATGATTATAATTATGCAATAACTCTTCACATCTAAGATCACATCACATGCCTGTTACGGTTTTTGGAGTAGGTAAGTAATTTATATAAACGTAGGACAACAGTTTAAGTAGCAGTTTCAAAATAAAGACAAGGTTACTTATAGGTTATTATTTTGGATTTCCAGTTTAAATTATTACACATAAGTAAGTAATAGATTAAAAGTTATAATTACCTTGCAGTTTTCGCTCCTTTCATCTTGGCAGGCATTAACATTGTTATTATTGGTGAAATACGACGACATCATAAGTGCATTATATTCGGCAAATTGTCCAGTTGCGTCTTTACAAAACCGCTATCCGTCATTGTACCTGCGTTATTGTGTATTATATTAATATAATATAAATGAGAAATGGCAGTGCTGCAGTATCTGGGTGACATAGTTGAGTTGAGGATAATGACTTGACATCAGCTCAGCACAACTGAAACTGACTAGAGCAGAGCGAGCGAGCGTTCGTTCAGATACTAAGCTTTAATCTACTTATTATAATGCATATTCTAATCATCGGATTACATAATCTACTATTTACCAAACACATTAAAAAGTATAGTATTATCTTACTTATGCAAACTAGGTTAGTTCTAAATAAAACTGTCTTGACGTATTTGTAAGGAACCAATGGAGGACATTTATTTAAGAGCAAACTTATTGAAACCCAATGGAAACCCAGCATAATGCTTACCTCAAATTCGTCTTTAAGTGCCGATATTTGAATTATAACCGCAAAAAGCTGCTAAATCACCACAGAAACAATTTTTAATCAGTTTTCGTCTAAATTCAGTGTCTGCCACGAACAAAATAACAAATCTGTCAAGTATGTGACGTCACGAGTACGTTCGACCAATAGCGTTGCGTTTAGATTATTAGGTTTTTGCGCGAAATTTTTACACTTTTTAAGTATTATTTTAAGCAAATAAATGTTAACTAAATTAAAAAAATGTGTTTGTAGCATAATATCATGGCAATAACCATCGTAATAAAAAATATTTCGTTAAAATTTAAACTTCATGCATGTACCTAATTGTCCGAAGAGGCTGCAGAGTCAACGAACAAAAATATAAAGATCTTGCGACGCAATCACACACGGAAAATGTCTCGGGATCTCACTAACAAAGATCTTATTCACAGGCTTCTGCTGAATTCAGATCCATTTGTCACCTCCAGTAGAAAGTTGCCCCGAAAAAAAAATCTACTCTCTCTATTGAAGTTTTAAGTTTATTAGATGTTACTGAATAACGTAGAATTTAATGTTTGACTTTATGTATTATTTAATTTTTATATGCACTCATTGTTTTTATTGATATTTGTTTTCATGAATTATTTTAAAATGTATAATGTATATTTATTATTTATATTGTAAGGCCTGTTATGTTTAAGAAATAGTAAATGTCTAGTTCAAGGAATAGTAATAATCATATACTTTTAAGGTATTTTTAAGTTTTTTTTTTACATAAACACAATGTTTTTTCATGTACCTATTTTGTTTCATAGTTTTTATTAAATTTAGCATGCAATATATCTAAATACGTGTTTCATTGAACTTTACTAGTGGTAAATAGTATTTTAAAAGTATTTGTTACCAGAAAACAAGATAAGTAAGAATCAAATTAATTATGGCCGCCTTACTTAGGCGCGCCGGCCACTGTGCATTGGTAGGATTGGTATTGTTTATATTCAGGCTGTGTGGGTACATTAATTAAAAGTGTGTGAATTCTTTCTTTTGGTTTGAATTGTAAAAAATGCATACAAACGATGGTGAAAATGAACTAAACCGACAATCATCTTTTATTAAAGATTTAATTTTAGCTTATATTTTGCCCGAGTTGTAGTAATAGGTGCAACACCTAAGTGCGTTTCAAATAATATACCTAAAATTTAAATTGGATATTTTATATAAAATCACATTAAAATCCATTTTAATTGCTTTAGCGGCATGTTGAATATATGTACCTAATATCTACTATTAACCCCTGAATAACCAGCGAAATGTCATCAACCTCTACTTATAGCACTTTAAATTTACTACAATGAACCTTTTAACAGACCTTAAACAAAATCCAAGATTTTATACTGTTAACGCACAAAAGGAGTGCCAAATACAGTAATAGACCTTTTCTCTGTCAGATAATCGGACAGGCTCGGCAATCGGCTTTGTGGGAGCGTGCTTTGTACACAGTTGGCCATGGCATATCGGTTTATAGCAAGATATAAACCACGACGGACTTTCCTTGGTTGAAGTTTATAAGCACTGCTGGTTTTCTGAGATATGTAGGGTTAGTATAGATTTGTAATTACTAACAATAGATATTTTTTAATAATTAAAATTACAAAATTACTATACTTATTATGTATTTTTTAATAGGAAAATATCCAAAACAGATACTCTTGCCCGGACGGGAAGAAATAATTTAAGTTCAAATATAAAAGTTTTTTTTATCTAGTTTTGTATCTAAATTGCTGATAGATTAGGTAGATTGAGGCACATTGCGGCAGGTCCAGCAATAATACGAATTGAGTACTTGTCAACCCTACAACGTCGAAAGGTAAAATTGTATGGAGACGTCATGTGTCACCGTTCATCTGTCGAAGTTCTGTCAAACGTTGGTTTTGTAGGGAAGACGACCTTCTGTATGAAATACTATTAAATTATTCTGTGGCTAAACATAATTTTTTTAACGACATTACCTTAATTTCAGGCAACTAAGGGCCCATTGATAAATACCTTACAACTACATTAAAGATCCGTATGCCAGTTTGTCACTGACGCGCAATCGAAAAACATCCGAGAATAAGGCACTAGGAAACAATTTGACCCGGATACGTGATTAATTCATTCGTGACTCGTTTCCGGTGTTGAAAAATAGCACAACATGGACTTGCAATTTTAAACGGCTGTCTGTTTTGGCGGCAGTAATGTAAAGAATGTTAAGCGTGTTCGAAATTTAAAAGCATGCAGCCAAATAAACGCGAAATACTACACGCGAACAGTTTTTGATTTTATTTTTTAGAGAATAATCTGAGGACTTATAGTGAAAAATATTTTTGTTTTTGACGTTCCGCTAGGTATTATATAGATATTTGTTAATAACACCAAGACAAGATTATATACAAGATATATTTTTCTTTACCATAGTATTGAATTCAACTATTTCAACATCATCTGTCATTTTATAACAGTTTGGTCAATAGATTATATGAGCATAATCGAAAACTATTTGTAAAAATATCAGTGACCTGGAATTCTAAACGAATGGCAAATGGCTAATAGTCGACATGTGCTCTTGACAAAATCGTTATAAAATGTGAAGTTATGTTGCAATTATGAAAAGTAATAGCCTGGTGGAGAAAAATAAAACTTACATAATCTTTTCTTGCTACACAAATACATGTATTATACCTAATACCTACCAATGGTCAGAAAATATTTATCATTAGTACTTAAGGTATTCTAACAGGTCACAAAATAAAATTGGACTTGTGAGTTATCTCATTTTTATAGGTTAAAAAGGCGTCCCGTACTCCACTAAAATGAGTAAACGACAAGCGGGTAAATTCTCGCAAAATAATTAAGATTAGTAATGTACAATTATAATTACATACAGACAACTAAGAATATTCATTAAATTTTCGCGAAATAATATAAAGAATATTTCCCCTAAACTTAAAAATGTATTACCATTTATACAGCTTGCTAATTATCACTGTAGGAAATAAATATTCTTAGACAATCTTTCACAATTTGATCTCATCCTACAGTAAGCTCAATTAGGCATACTTTGTGGGTACTAATAGGACTAGAGCCCATGACACTGAACCTAGTTCGATAAGTCTCCTAGATGAGATATATATAAATAATTAGTCGCCCCTTTAATGTGGGAACACGAAATGCCGATGCTGCAATGCAAAAAAAGTGGAGGCGTATTTTAATTGTGCATACATCTACAATCTGTTGATGCTGCTGCCACTGACAAGGCCACGCACGGGGCTTGTAGCACCGCATTATCGTGTAGCCCTACCCCTCCCCTGCTTCGAGGAACAAAGGAAATCTAGGAGACTTATCGTACTAGAAACCGGATTTTTAATGTAAAAAAAAAATTAAATACGCCACCTCTTTTTTTGCATTGCAGCATCGGCATTTAATGTTCCCCCATTAAAAACGTGACTAATTATATATATATCTCATCTAGGAGACTTATCGAACTAGACTCAGTGTCGTGGGCTCTTATATGTACTATAAACGACGGCAACATTTATACATATGTGCATTTCAAAGTTGATGATTTGTATGGTGGTGATACATGGATTCAATATTATTTATTAGTTATAAGTTTATACTATTGCATACTTATGTACGTGTTTTAATAATTAGGTAAGTTATTGTGTTGTGTGTGTGTTTCTGTTTGGTACAAATGCCTTAAGGCATTAAGTCAGACATTATTAACTTTTCCGTATTGTACAATAAAGGTTCAATAAAGAAATAAATATTTAAAATATGCTATTGGAATAGATAATTACAGGCATAAAACAAAAAGTATTTACCTAAATGCAAAGAAACTATAACTCAGGAACAAATATCCGTGATGAATGTACAAATAAATGCCCTTGACAAGATTCGTTACTCTTTTGGAACGGCTACTTTCAAATGGATTTGTCACCACAGGTTCCTTACTTATTACTACATTGCTGAACATTAGTTAAGCTAAATTAAAGTTAAGAGTACCTACTAACTCTTAATTCGCACAAATTGACTTTATGCACTACTATTGAGATATTAGATTATCAATATCAGAAAAGATCGCCGTTATTCCTTTGTTATATTGGATGCCGCAGAGAATCCAAATGATTATTTGACTTTATGAAAACAAGTGAAACTCTATATCTTATCTCAATAACGAGTAACGAGAAAGTCTACTCTAGATAAAGATTACAAGTAGCACATTTAACAACGAAAGTACTTATAGTTAAGCCATTTGGTATAAAGACAAGTAACATCTTTGATGAAAGAAATACATATCTATCCATGAACGCTTACTCACATAAGATGTTCATTTGCTAAATCTGTTATGTGTTTATCTCAGGATCAGTTTCTATGTAACTAAGTGCGACCCAAATAAAAGGGTCCAAAGGTGTCCTACTAAGCAGATTGAGCAATACGTGACAGGAGAGCCAAATACTTCTGGGCCCACTAATCATCGGATTAAGTTTCTCTTACGTGATATTTACCTGAGCTGAAGAAATCACTTTAGGAACCCCCGTATTAAGTAATTTGGAAAGGGTTATGATTGAACCCTGCTATTATTGGTAATATTAATGTTGTAATGGAATAAAAAAAACACCTTATTCATAAAATATACCTGTGTTAAGCGGATTACTATGTTGCAATGAATATAATAAAACGCCCACTTATGTAAATGTACACTATGTAAATGTACGATTATTTTAAGTTTTTAATACGTAATTTTATTTTAATTAAATATTTACATAAAATAAATGATTGACATAGAGAAAAATCAATACTTATAGAATGAAATGTATCTACTACCCATTTAAATTCATAGTTGGAAGCGTTACGACTTTTTATTTTTAATTCTGTTTAAATCCATTAGTGAATTACGTAGGTACGTACGTTACGTTACGTACATATAATTACTTATTCTACAATATTTTACTTATTTCAAACCAAAACGTGTAAATACAAACACGAATGCCCACAGATTTGTATCTTGCATACATCAGCTAAGATAAACATCTGACCTATTTTACTTGAAAAACACACTGCAAGATAACAAGCTTGGTTGAATATTGTTAACTGTGTCTACCAGAACTAAGTCTGTGGTTCCAAAAGCTCTGTGAGTAACTGTATTTTTTTTTCGTTTGAAATTTTAAGTCAAAGCCTGCTATTGATTTGGGAGGGAAAAAAAGAGAAGTATCTCAGGATTTGATTAGCAGAGCATTGCGCTTGAAGAGTATGAGTAATTGAGTAAGTATTTAAGCTAATACCTTAATAAAATTTAGCTTACGAGTTTTGAGGCTAAGTCAAATTCAAGTCAAAATCACTTATTCAAGTAGGCCTAGCATTAAGCACTTCCTAATAGTCGGTTACAAATATTATCTTAAAGTTTATATTTTAGTGCAATTTATTAAAGCAAGAAAAGCAAATATATAATTCAAAAAGAAATATTTACATGCTGTAGAGATATCCAACCCATAATAATAGTTTCACAATAAGATCGTCAAAACTTAAAAAAAATGTGTAAGTTTATTTTAACCTGTTAACATCAACTTTCTACTGATTAAGTTATATTTTTACTCTTGTATGGCACAGAAACGTGGTGCCTCTATCATAGTATGTGATGGTGAGGCCGAATGTGCGCGCACATTCGCTGCAAAAATTGGCTATATCAGTCACTTAAGAGCGGACCAGCGTCGCTCTAAGCGGTAAACGCAGTTGCTGTAGCCGAAAACTGACTCATAAAGTTCTGTCCTTTAGTCAGCACGGCGCGGCAGAGTAAGTAAGTATATTCATGTGTTTATTTAGTGGAGTATTATCCAGGGTAGAAGCCTACTTTTGGATTAATTTCTGCGCAGAGTATAAAGCCGGCACGTGTCAGATGTCTGGATAATTTGGAAAAGATGACAACGTTTGAAGACTTTGAAGCAAATAAATTAGTTAACAAATTGAGTTTTAACCGAGAGTTTTTATATAACATCAAATACATACATCAAGTAAAAACTGCGTCACCACGCTAGTTTATTACCAATTGACTATCGATTTCATGATTCCCTAGGTACTGTACATTCTAATAACAATTTATTTGGCCAACAAATTGAATTTATGTATTTATAGTATTCCTGAACTTCCTCCCTTTCTCTTTATTTTTATTTTTCTTTTGGAATTTCCTCCCACGAACGCTGCGACTGTGGAATGAACTCCCTGCCGAGGTTTTCCCAGCGGGCTACAGTATGAGGTTCTTCAAAAAAGGAGTGTATAGGTTCGTAAAGGCTAGGCAACGCGCATGTGAATCCTCTGGGGTTGCAGGCGTCCATAGGCTACGGTAACTGCTTACCATCAGGCGGGCCGTATGCTTGTTTGCCACCGTCATGGTATAAAAAAAAATCCCTATTTCCATGATCCATGCTGTATTGAATATATTATGAAATAATTAACTAAATGTAGCAAATGTATTTTGAGTAACATACATTTGAGAGACACGCAAACATTGTCATTTGGTTTATAATAAGTTACCTAAATACATTTACATGTTTTAAATGTAACTTTGCCCCGGGTGCATTGTAAATACAGACTGGCCAAATATTTTCAGTAAATTTAATGTTATTGCATCAATAAACTACCCGATGTAGTTGTGAATTTGTGTTTGAATAACTAAACGCATAAACAACGAAGATTGATATGCATGAAATGACGAAGTATAGTAAAATATTTATGCGTAGGTATGTATAAGATATGAATATTCCGAAAGTTTATTAATAATAATAATAATAATACTCTTTATTGTACACCTCAATAAAAGAAACAGAGACAGAATAAAATACAAAAACTTAAGGTAAACAACAGGCGGTCTTATCGCTAAGAAGCGATCTCTTCCAGACAATCTTAAGGTAGCGGAGATTGGTTAAATTATTAATGTCAGTAGGTGTTGGAAATCATGATAAGATCCTAATTTATCATACACATAGTAATTATAGTAAAGTATATATATCTATATAAATAATCCATTAAAATAAATAAAATAAAATAAATAAAATTTCTTTATTTCGGATAAACATGTATCCATAGAGTGTTAGTAACAAACAAACAAAAATCTTAATCTAGTGTTAGTCTTAATAATTTAACTTAATTACAATTATAAAATTTACATAAAAAAAAATTAACACTTCAAATTGCGCTACACTTTTTATCTGCCCAGTCCAATATTTTAGGATTGGACACTCAAACCTGTCGGCAATTTCCCTTAGAATGCTGTTGGGACTACTTCGCACACGACTTAGTAATGAGACTATATTCTTCCGAATTATAGCCTGAAAACTATCCGTGCCCGCTGCCACAAACATGCCCGATGCAGAGCACCGACTAGGCAGTCCCATCAGCATTCTAAAGGCATTGTTGTACTGTACGCGCAAGGCGTTGTAGGCCCGTTTCGTGTACCGTACCCACAGGCTGTTCGTGTACAGGGTTTGACAGTACGATTTAAATAGCGTTATTTTAAACATACTTACACATACATACACTTAAATATATATAAATAACAGTGCTAGACCATGGAGAAAAGGACTCAGACAAAAGTATCACGACGGAGAAAGATAATGAAGTTTAAGTAGCTAGTCAGGACACTAAAAAAAGTAAAGTATAACAGGGCTTTTACTTACCTAGTAAGATGTTGTCCATAACCTCTGATGGCGATTATTATAACAAAACTATAAACAATTACCAAATAAAATGGAAAAGCTACTAAGTAGGTACTTAAATCAGGTCACGTCAAATCTTTTTATTATCTTTCAAATATCCTAAAAAGTTTTTAATGTATCCCCGAAAATGTTTAATACCACCCGTTCAAATTGCCGCCATGCGTGTTTGTTTAACATGTAGAGAGTATAGGATATTAAATTTTGTTTTCCTAAGCAAACAGACGGACCCTTGTCATCCGCGGTCTCATGTGTACACACCGACACTCGGTCAAATAAAGCTCTATTTAAATGATATTTATGTACCTCTAGGTACTAATTCGCAAACAAAGTTTCCACTAGTTGCAAAACAAAAGAAGTTCAATGCGGCCGTGCCAGCTCTGACGTGGTTTATGTGACGCGTGTGTTAGAGTAATATTCTAGTATGTATTTTATTGGCTTAGTATTAAAAGTATTATCATTACTGACCTGAGTTAATAATGATATTTTCCTTGGTTTTCTAAATAAGTATATTCACCGCTCATTTTGACAAATTTGTAAACACAAGACACGGTAACTAATAATTGTGTTAAATGGTAGACGAGGGTAGACATTGTGAATAATCATTGACCTGATTAATAAGTAATTAGTAGTTGGAGTCCAAGTGTCTGGTTTAGATTCCTTAAATATTTATTTTATTATGTTCTTGTTGTTTATTAAGTGCTTACTTATAATCTGATTGTAACCTTTCAATAAAAAAGTGACCAACATGGATAGATTTGTCTATCTTAAATCCTCGTGATGCCACTTGTTCATTGAATCGAAGTGGTGTGATTGGACACCTGGGGGCGTCGCGTATAAAACACCAATACCTGCTACTTTTGTGAGCATTATAACACTAGCGGCCCTGAACAGAAGGTGGTGTCCAAACTCTGCAGGTTAAGTAACCTTATTATTATCTTTATGTTATCTGAATTATTATGACAATTTGTGGTATTACTTATTGATTTTGATCACTTATTAATAATTGTGTACTTTAACTGAATTTTACAACTTACAATTTTAAATTTAGAATTATTATTTAGATAACTGAAAGTTTAATTAATAAAAATAAACGTCATATCATTAACTTATATTATATTGTATAATTTTGGGACACTTGTATAATCTTGTGTTTGAGAAGTCTTAATTACTTGAAAGAAATAATTATATGTGTATTCTACTATTTTGTGATATTTATTGTAAATAATATGCCCCGCCAAGTTTCTCTCCGGTTCTTCTTAAGACAGAGGCCCACGTTTTGAACCGGTGATCGAATCAGTACCTTTTTGATTTTGCAATAAATCACGATATTAAAATATTCATTTGTTTTATCCCTTTTCACCTTTAATCTAACACGTGTCTTTTTGTTGCGGCTATAACGAAACGTTATAACGAAAACTACAACTTTTTGGGTAGCAAGCATCAAAATGGAAAATTTGGTAGTGCAGTTAGTTAATCTGAGGGCACGGTAGTGCCCCTGCCAAGTCGAGCAAAACAAAAAACAAAGGCAGGACCGTACCATCCTTTCTCCGAAGCCATTCAGGCTATTTTTGACCCTCACTAATTCTGGTGTGAATAAAGAATAAGAATAAGAATGATTTATTTGCTAAACATTAGGTACATGTGGTTGTAGCGTTAGAATTAGAAATAAGTTCCAATAATGCTTGATACCTTATAGAAGTAGGCATGGTCTGTAAGTAATGGTGGTAGGCCATTCTATATATTATGAAAATATAGAAATGTAATATTCAAAGGGTCACAATGCCATGTTAACAAAATCCAGTGGGGTTGAGTTTCATGGACACCAGCTGGTTTTACATTAGATCTAAATATTTTTTGCAGTAAGAGAACTGCGTTGCAAGACTGGGATTTTTGTACAGTAATATTCATCCGTTAAAAAATGTATGTAATGGCACATACTCTCATTTCAATCCAATCATAGTGACAAAAAAATATACTTACAAGGTAAACTTTCAATAAATCACACAACATAAATAACTACATTAATCAGATTAAATAAAAAAGTCGTGAAATGCCAGTAGACTGATGAACATAAATTTCATTGTAAGTAGGTAATAAACCAGCTAAATCATAAAAAGTTAAACGATTAACTTTATTAAAAGGGCGCTTTTAAAAGTTAACAGCTGATTTGCCATTGGGAATAGTTATCTATATACATAGTTGCGTAATTTTCCGATACATATTTATAATGCGTATAGTTTTATGCAAATCCGTAAATTAATTTTTAAATTAAATTTACTGCTTTATTTATTTGATATTTACCGATTTTTTAAGAGTTCAGTAAAAAACATTACCCATTCCTGACAAAGAATATGATTTATGCTCATCGATCTTTTAAAATAAGTAAAGATGTCACATGTTCAATTGTGCATACAGGATGATTCGTGAGCAGGCTTAACACTACGGATTCAGTTAATAATAAGCTATTGTTTGATATCAGTATTAGTGTGATAAGAGCAAAAAAATAATTTAAGTAGAAATAAAGTTTAAAATTAGTTACGACACGCATGGTCACTCTTCAATTAGAATACTCAGTCGGGTACTGATGTTACACATATCACAGAAAAACAAGAGAATATTCTGTCAAATTGATGTCTGGTTACTTTGGAGACATCGTATCTCACTTAATTTGACAATTATTTTTCATAATCAAAGTGCTGTCATGATTGTTAAAGACGTTTTGATCTTTATGGATTTGTTTATGTAGGGTGACCATGATTACAGGGAACAAAATTTCTACGACACAAAAAGGTAAAAAAAAAAATGAAAGGCGTTATTGTTTCATTTAAACATGATGACGGCCGATTCATTATCGTTAACTAAGTGTGTAGGGAGGGTTGTTCCTGCTCACGTCTCATGAATCACCCTGTATAGATAAATTTTATTATTGTGAAACATATGTATATTAATATGTAAAAGGGTAGTTAACTTATGCCCTCCAATATAGTACTTTGGCATTAGTAACTTTGAATTACAATGACAACCTAATTGTTGGAAAATTGTGTCAAATATTATTAAAATTTGTAAAAGGGTAGGCGCTGAATCAATCACAAATAGACGCTCAACTTTAGGCGATAAAATTTGATAGGCTTTATCACTTCGGAGTTATGGGGTAAAAACTTTATTAGGCAATTTATTACGCTCCCTTCTTAGTTGTAAGTGGAGAAAAAGCTTTTATTATATTTAATACTCAATAGGGAGTACGAGAAAATTCTAGTTATGTTCAGGCACTGCATAATATGTAGCCATTGGTCGAAAAAAAAAACTATTAAACACAAAATTGTTGCTACAACTATAATTATGTGTAGACCAATAAAGTCCAACAAATTATAAAAATCAATATTATGAAACGAAAATTTTATTGTATAAAGTTTTCATTTATTTTGGCAGAAAATTGTACCGAATATACAGTTAATCTTTTCTACGCTTATCATGTAAACAAAAGTTTGTCAATTTAGACATCGTAATTTCATTCTTTCGTTACTTCGATTATTGAACAAAATGTTATTAAAAATAATTTTAAACAAAAAAGAACCGACTTCACTTAGCATCCACCTTTCCAACAGCAAATGCTCGAGCTGCTGTAAAAAATACTCAAATCACTATAGGTATGCCAATAATAGTTGAAGAGTTCCCTTGATTTCTCCAGGATCCCATCATCAGATCCTGACCTGGTTACAATGGGACCAACTATGAAGTATACTCTTTCAAACAAAAAAGAATTTTCCAAATCGGTCCAGCTGTCTTCGAATAATCGGAACACACATAAAAAAAAGCAAAAAAAAAAACAAAGATCCCGACGATTTGATAACCTCCTCCTTCGAAATCTTGAAGTCGGTTGATAATATTTTTAATGGTTACTGTTTGAAATCAATACTTTGTGAGTTTATTTTCCTATACAACAACATTTTGAGTGAAAGCCATAGAGAAAAGTGTGATAATGTCTTTGAAAAGTGTTTGTTTACACGATAAGACAAGAAAGGATGAATTCAGTACAATTCTAATAATGACAATATACAGATTTCAGATTTAAGGACGTGTCGTGTAGGACGCGGAACAGAACAGCGTGAACCAACCTTTAAACGTTAGGTAAATATTTAAGAGTAAGGTGCTTGCTTAAGAAAAAACCATTTGTAGCTTTTATTACCACAGTCAGAGTGGATAGTCCTTTATCTTAGCAGGGAACTGATATTATATGATTTTTTACACTCAAGAACAATAAAACTATGAATTCTCAGCCTTGACTCTTGTGTAGAATTTTCTATACGAAGTAACCCGTTTTCATTGTCTTCGAGTATATAAGTTTGAGCACAAACAATATTTCGCAAATTGGCAACGGCTAGCGGCTGTTGCGGAAACAGTAACGTTAACCGATAAAGTAAAATAGAAACGCTTCAGAATCGCCGCTACGGGTACCAATTCATTATTCAGTAACTCACAACATCGTTGTCTCAAGTCCAAACAGACGTATGTATCTGTAAAATACGTATTAACATGCCACTTTTTAACTTACCATAGAAAAATGGCAGCGCTATTCCTAAATGTGTGTTAATATTCATGAATTTCGGCTATTACGTCGACCCTTACTAGGCGTAAACTCAAGTTGAGCAACTTTAAGTCCCCATTGCACATAACGTCGTAAACGACGTATAATTTGTATTGCAATACTTCATTTTAAGCGAGCGTACATTGTTCCCGTACGACTAGTTTAAACTCTATGGTATGCGAAAACCTGCCCTGGCAGTATAATACGTAAAAAATATGGACATTTGAGACGATGATGATAGAGTTTGAGATTATTAAGAGGTTTTTTTACAATTAGGAAAACTAGGTATAGTTAAGATAAAAATGCAAAATCTTTGTTGCACGTATGTACAGTGAGATTCAAAGTTGCATGGACACATTATGAATGAGTTGTCCATGCAATCTTGTACCTAGTTGAGACCAGTTTACAGAAAAGCATATTGTAATAAATTACTTGAAATGGAGAAGATATAAAATGTAATTAAGTTGTCATGAAAAGATTATGCATTTATTCAATTGTCAGGTGAAAAAGCGTAGCATTAAATAAAAACAGAAGGTAACAGTTGGAGGAGGCTTTTTCCATCAGGGGGTCTACTTATAGTTACTTCAGCAATACTTAAATTTATTTTAATATACATAAAATTTAATAATGCTTAAATAAATAAATAAGTTGACTACATAAATCAAACTTCTAAGGTACTTAAATAATATACGGAAGAAGTTCGCAAAACTTATGTTTGAGTACTTTCAAATATGGAATGAAAATTACTACCTTGTAAACCGATCGTATAAAAGTGTTTAGGTTACACACTAACGTTTTTCTTAAGATTTAATTTAAATTTAAGTCTTTATTTTTTATACTAACTAGATTGACAAGACCGAGCGATATAAATTAGTACAGAAATTAATATTATCAAGACATGATTAATATGTTACGGTGATAGGAAAACTCGAGAAAACTTCGATACGAATATACAAAACATAACAGCCAACGAGAACCTAGGAAGTGCTTGCCTTTCAAAATAATTTGAAATGACTTTCCTTGTCTTAAAACTTTTAGAGTAGACAAATTTAATTTGTACTAAAGTGGAAGGTTTAATTCGTTACGAAGATCATTAGCAGAGGAGACATCTTAACTTTTAGCGTTTACAGGTGTTGGTGTCAATTAACAGTTTATCTGAAGTATTTAAAATGTTTATACCTACTTTTGCTAAATACAATACAATACAATACAAATACTCTTTATTGAACACTTTTAAAAAGAAAATCAGTACAGAAAGTGCATAAAGTCAGAATAGAGGTAAACAACAGGCGGCCTTATCGCTAAAAAGCGATTTCTCCCAGACAACCTTTAGGTAGTGGAATTGAATAAAAATGTTCATATCGTGGAATACATTTTTCTAACTGAAATTGAAATATATACCTAACCTTTTAGTTCCACAAATAAAATGAAATAAAATAACGGCAAATAATTATTTTCAGTAATAAAACGAGGTACATATATCGGGCTTGTGTAGCCCGAATCACTTCAATGTATGTATACAAAAACTAGAAATACGGCTGAATAGTTGTAAAAAAATATTCCAATAATATATTTGGAGTCGAATATTATTCCAAGTAGTCATTTCCATTGTTGTTCTATGTATACGTACTTATATAAGTAGGTTAAGTTGAAATTAATATTTCATGGTACAGAAATATTGGCCTTCACGAAGACTATCCAAGCGTTTACTTGAATATGCTTCTAACACAATTTTCCTACGACATAGGTACAACGAGTTATTTTTATACTGATAAAAGAAAAATAATGGAAGTTCTAGCTCTGTAAGGAAATGGAATCGGAAAACGATTTTGCTGACAAACGCTGCCATCTTTTCTATTTTAGTACACCGGGAACGAAGCCACCCAAATATCACATGCACTTAGTGTCAATTTTAGAATCTTACTCAATATTTTCCTTTTGATTATTTATTCATTACTATTCTAAATTCCAACCCCTAGTTTTTAATAAAAGAAGATTTTTACCTTCCTTTTATCTTCAACTATAATTCTTCTGTCTACAAAACCCAGCTTCCCATCCAGCGTAAATCATCACATGACACGATAAATGTCTCATCCAGCTAACTGAATAAAACGAGTGGGATTGGGCGCACGTCCCGCAAAGGCTATCGGACGAAACATTTTCCCCGCGCCTGGTCCAAGTTTCCTTTCATAAATCAGAGCACGTGATGCCACGTCGATGTGTCCGGGACGGACGTGACAAAACACTTATGCGCGTTTGTTAGTGTCTACTTAGCGTTTTTGGCTAATTAGATTGACTGCCAGTATGTACAGCCTTGGCCAGAAGTGTTGAGCACCCTTCCGATTTTCATACAAAACTCGAAACTTTAGTCCAGCGTTTCTATCTTTTTTGAAGGTATTTTATCAATTAATTCAAACTGAACAGGCATGTTTTGTTGAAGTTAGTAGTAACTGCATAGAATATTTGTAATTTGTCGCACCGACCTAAAGTAGCATTTTTGTTACCTCCACTTTTCATAGTTTATAGGTACCTTGAAATTGTTATTAAGTGAAGTTTTTTAGATATATAAATAAAATATAACATTTACGTTATCGTACATTGTTATGATAAGGAAATAATACTTAACATCAAAATTGTAAACAAAAAACTGCTATGCTCAACACTTCTGGCCAAGGCTGTAGGTAACTCGACGGTAAATGAAAACTACAAGATTTAACAAAAATACTGGTGATTCATTTAAGGGCATACTTGGTGTCGTATTCTAATTATGAAAAACTAATTGATTTTGTTTGGAGGGCCGGCCGGCTAGGATGGCATGTCCCATACAAAAAAATCCCATTTACGCGTCCAAAAAATTTTTCTTCCGCTTTTTGTTAGTCGCAATACGACCAATTATGGCCTTCAACGGATAACGACTAGTTTTGTTACATCCTGTATAATCTGGTATAGCAACATGATTTTACTATGATTGATTTTAACTTACATTAAGTATATTATTACTTTCATATATAAACAACGCCGTTTACAACGATGATAGTTATTTTACTATTTTGGAGTCTTCTCTTCGGTGTTAATAATGCGCCATAAACTTGCAGAATTTTCCTTTTCAATATAGTCGTATCCCAAAACCAATAATCCCACTTCCAAGGTTGCCTGGAAACCGTACCGATAGACATTGATTTCCTGTAATTATTGTACAGATATGCTAGCAATTACTCATTAAATAAGGTTACTTCTACATTTCTTTTTCTTTATTTTGACAAAAAGAGAGATACATTTAATCAGTTTTACCTATCTGCCAAACTGCATGGCAGTTTGTTTAATAAGCTGATGATATTTCCGAACTACGGACTGACAAATCTTAATGGTTACCTATCAAAAAGTTTACCTATATCTTCTGTGTATGCACGCAAAATAGACACACTGGATGTCGACTTGCGGAAAAACGCCCAAGATAACTAACTAAAGTTAGAATGAGAGTAGCACCAACACAAGTCTATTTCTGAGAAACGTTTCGAGTGGCTCGTTCCACGCACCTTAGAGGTTATCATTGTTGTATTCCGCTCGTAAATCAGGAGCGACCTACGGTCACGTAGCGCGGCCGCCCAACGATTACGAACTGTTACGTTTGTTTTAATGCTTACAACGTAAAAATGGGTTTCAGAGCGGTTTCTAAATGAGGTAAGGAAGATTAAAGCGGCTAATTACCACCAGGTAATCATAATATACTCACAAAAATGTACCGAGTTTGTAGGAGTTTTATATGAAACTCAAAGCAAGTATGTCTAGAGTAGAAACACGCGTACACCCAAGAAGGACAGAATACACGCAACGCAACTAACTTGGAAACACATTTCAATATGGCTGAAAACCGTAGCTAGCATAGCATAACTTAGTCGGTTTCGTTGTTCCCCTTCAAAAAGCGGTGGAGGGTAACAAACGTTTATATTGTACTAGCTTTCCGCCCCGTGACTTCGTCCGCGTATCATATCATAGCACCTTTGCACCCCTATTTAATCTCCTCGGGGGTAGAATTTTCCATAACGCTGAAAGGAATCTTTCCACAAAGTTAAAAGTATCTAGCTCAAAAAAATAAATTTCCCCCATACAAACTTTGAACCCCTTTTTAACCCTCTCAGGGGTGAAATTATCCAAAACGCTAAAATAACTTTTATTGTATTTGAATAAGTAATCTTCCTACAAAGTTAAAACTTTCTAGCTCAAAAAAATAAATTTCCGCGATACAAACTTTGCATCACTTTTCCCTCAGGGATGTAATTATCCTATACGCTGAAAGTACTTTCTGTGTATTCTAATAAGTAATATTCCTACAAAATTGTAAGTCTCGAGCTCAAAGAAAGAAGTTTTCCGCATACAAACTTTGCAGCCCTATTTAACCCCCTCAGGGGCGGAATTATCCAAAACGCTGAAATCACTTTTATATTTTTTATAAATATCAGCGAACGTACGAAGTTTCAAGTCTCTAACTTAAAATTTAAAATTCTACACTTACAAACTTTTTACCCCCTTATGGGTTCGTGCAAATTACAACCTTCTAGCTTCAGTTATTGCGGCCACGCTTTAATACAAACTTTTCAACCCCGTTTCAACTCCTCGGGTTGAATTTCAAAAAACGCAGAAATCACTTTTATTACTTTTTAATTATCAGGAAGCGTACAAAGTTTCAAACTTCTAACCTTAAATTTTAACCCCCGTCCATACAAACTTTTAACCCCCTTTTTACCCCCTTATGGGTTGATATTTTCAAAATCTCTTCTTATTATTTGTACACGTTATAAACGTAACCCGACCTGCAAATTACAACCTTCTATCATCAGTTGTTGCGGCCTCGCTTTAATACAAACTTTTCAACCCTGTTTCAACTCCTTTCGGGTGGAATTTTGAATAACGCTGAAATCAGTTCTTTTTCTTTTAACTTAGTAGCCTGCAAACGAAATTTCAAGTCTGTCACAAAAAAATGTAATCTCTGGGTCGTTCTACAGTTTCGTGCCAATTTGGCACTTTTTTGGAGATTTTTTATTTCTTAAGTTACAGTCTAGATTTTGATACTGTGAATGTGTATACTTATTGGGTATAATATTTTAC
Organism: Pammene aurita; assembly: GCA_947086415.1. NCBI lineage: Eukaryota > Metazoa > Arthropoda > Insecta > Lepidoptera > Tortricidae > Pammene > Pammene aurita. Next base: position 15,406,875 of record OX352305.1, on the reverse strand, counting down.
TAAAGGCACCTATATACTAGTTATACTTTCGGAAAACACATAAGGAATGTAACGGATGGAAATAAAAAACCAAGAGATGGTAATGAACCATGTATTGAGGGGAATGAAATTTGACTGGACGGAAATAAAACTTAATTGGATAAAAATGAAATTTGTAATAATATAATAGATCAGACAATACAAACCTTGAAATAAAACAAGTAATTGTACTTTTATGGTATTTTTATTACAATAATCAACATTTTGACAATCACACTTAACGAAGTATCAGTCTACGTCTTCAATGTCATTATTTAGCTTGAACTAAAACAAATTATGTAATAAGTAACTATATTTGTAGAATGTTTAAACAGCTGCCTGAACGAATTAAAATACCAAAAAAATACAATCTAAAACAATAAAAAATAACATATTAGCAAAATATTGATTAAGTGTAACACAATTGAATGAGAACATAATTATAAAAACAGCAAAATATCGCATACTCAAAGTTATAATCAGAAAAGGAAGTCATATAGTTTAATAAAAAACTTCTTGTTTAAAATTATTCAATAATAATAACAAATATAACTAAAACCATCTTATTATTATGATGACGACATATCATAAAAAAATAATCTTTTGAATATTCAAAAAAATGCGTAGTACAATTTTTATGGTTCAGCAACCCATAGCCATAGTAGTTGTACAATAGTAACTCTAACACGAATATATGTTAGGTCAGGAAGATGACAAAAACAAAGAAAAAAAATACTAAGGAGGAACAGTTAGCCAAAGATAGAGAACGTAAGAAATTGAAATATGCTGAAATGAAAAGCTATCCGGAACGTTATCGCATGTTTCAAGAAAAGGAGAAACAGCGATACTTGTTGAAAAAAAAAAGAAAGAACGTAGTCCTTTCAATCATTCAAGAAATGAGTGAAAGGGACAAGGGCAAGAAATGGGTGAAGAGAGCAGCGGCGCATATGGCGGAAAAATTCTCTAAAATATCTTAAGAAAAAAAAAAGAAAATACATAACTTCAACAGATTCTCATTGAAAACTCACCACCAGAGAGTGAAAACAAGGACGTAATACAAGCATCTCAGGCTGTTTAAGACGATCCTTTGGCTGACAAAGCAAGCTCACCTGTGTGTGTGTATGTAATCCAGAAAAATAACTTGAACCTGGCTCCAGCAAGAACGAAAATACATTCGAGCTCAAGAAAATAATTAGGCGAGTGAGATTAATTAATTGAAAGTAAAAATGAACATTTTGCAAAAAGAAAATGAGGAACTGCGCAAGAACCAACATAGAGAGGCAACACAAGATTCGAAACTTGACACATTGGAAAAAAAGGTTGCTATTATGATAAAAGATATTAAAGAAGACAAAATACAACAAGTGAAAAGAAAACTGCTATTCTCCGAAACAATAACAAAAGGGTTTTGTGAAAAATATATAAAAAACGAGGGAACAAGAGAAGTCATTATTTTGTCAAAAACGGGACTTAATCGCGTACACTTAATTTTATTATTTCCCTGACGTTTCGAGCGTGCCGTAACGCTCGTGGTCGCAGGCACACTGGCGAGGAATTGTATCAGCATCTCCTAGCTGCGCGGGTTTTTCGAACTACCCGCAGTTGGTCTCGATTATGCACATTCACGCTAGGGTTGTCACTTTGCCTACACACAACACTCACGACATCTGGTGGTTTGGAAATGTAAGTATTTTCACGCTTACATTTGCTGATCACTGGATTCCACGAAGACGAGATCCCCTGTCCCTCGTTCTGGTTGAAATTTTTATGCTTTCTAATTTCAATAGCCTCCCGTAATTTCCTGCTATAACGAGGACGTTCTGTGGAGAGGACTTTTGGATTATGGAGCTCAATCCAGTGGTTTGGTCCAGATTCCAACAAATATTCGGCTACAGCAGACTTGTTTATTTGCCGATTTTTGACTGCTGTGATATGTTCCCTGACCCTTTCCGCTATTGTGCGTTTGGTTTCCCCAATATAGGAACTACCACAGCTACAATCAATTTTGTAAACGCCCGGTGTTTGATAAGGGATAACATCCTTAAGGGATAACGTCAGGGAAATAATAAAAGTAAGTGTACGCGATTAAGTCCCGTTTTTGACTAAATAATGAGTGAAAATCGTGTAAGTTTAAATCAGTATATAACAAGAGAAGTGTTGCAGAATGCGTATTAACTAATAATTTTAAACAAAAAAGAACCGACTTCACTTAGCATCCACCTTTCCAAAAGCAAATGCTCGAGCTGCTGTAAAAAATACTCAAATCACTATAGGTGTGCCTATAATAGTTGAAGAGTTCCCTCGATTTCTCCAGGATCCCATGATCAGATCCTGACCTGGTTACAATGGGACCAACTGTGAAGTATACTCTTTCAAACAAAAAAATAATTTTCCAAATCGGTCCAGCCAGTCTTCGAATAATCAGTGAACATACATAAAAAAAAATAGCAAAACCAAAGATCCCTTCGAATTGATAACCTCCTCCTTCGAAATCTTGAAGTCGGTTGATAAAGAAAAACTTGCAAATTATCGTGTTGTATCCAAATTGCCGTTCTCTTTAAGGAAGATTGAAGCCGAACGTCTTCAAGGTAAAAAAGAAGCACTAATTAAACTGCGGGTGAAACTATTCTTTGAAGAGGATGTGAATAGCCAGATGGCTGCTGGAAAGAAAGAGAGCAAAAAACGAAATGGTATCCGAAAGCAAAAAGGTATCTTACAGATCATTTGAAAAAATTACATATTCGTTTTAATAGCAGTTTTCTTTTCACTTGTTGTATCTTGTCTTCTTTAATATATTTTATCATACCATCAACTTTTTTTTCCAATGTGTCAAGTTTCGAATTTTGTGTTGCCTCTCTATGTTGGCCGGTTCTTGCGCAGCGCCTCATTTTCTTTTCGCAAAATGTTCATTTTCACTTTCAATTAATTTAATACCTTTTGATGGTTGTATCTTACTCGCCTAATTATTTTCTTGAGCTCGAAATTATTTTCGTTCTTGCTTGAGCCAGGTTCAGGTTCTTTTTCTGGATTACATACACGCACAGATGAGCTTGCTTTGTCAGCCAAAGGATCGTCTTGAACAGCCTGAGGTGGCGTATTACCTCCTTGTTTTCACTCTCTGGTGGTGAGTTTTCAATGATAATCTGTTGAAGTTTTGTATTATCTTTTTTTTCTTAAGATATTTTAGAGATTTTTTCCGCCATATGCGCCGCTGCTCTCTTCACCCATTTCTTGCCCTTGTCCCTTTCACTCATTTCTTGAATGATTGAAAGGACTACCTTCTTTCTTTTTTTTGTAACAAGTATCGCTGTTTCTCCTTTTCTTGAAACATGCGATAACGTTTCGGATAGCTTTTCATTTCCGCATATTTCAATTTCTTACGTTCTCTATCTTTGGCTTACTGTTCCTCCTTAGTAAATTTTGTCTTTGTTTTTGCCATCTTCCTGACCTAAAACATACATTCGTGTTAGAGTTGAACCAAAAAAAGTCTGAAGCGATTTTGATAGCACACGCAGTGCAAGTTATATTTTAAATGTCTAACTTCTATGACTAATGTCATGTAATGTATGTGTATAAGAAATGATTAAAATTATGTTAGTATGACATAATTGTCATACTAACATAGTTTTAATCATTTATTTCCAAATCGATTCATTTCCTTCCCCGAAAAATTTGGAAGGAATGGCTGGAAATGAATTGGAGTGGAATGAAGATTCAACGTTTTTTTTAAATTACTTCACAGCCTTTATGGTTAGTAGACTATCGAGCATAACAAATGAAGATATACCTAAATGTTAACAAATAACAAGTCAAGTGATTTTTTTGCATCAGTTAATACCAAATTACTAATAGGATATTAATGAGTATAGGTGAAAAACTTAAGTAAGTCACCTGTTGTATGTGTGAGTAATGTGAGCGAATAGATATTCCATTTTTAGGGTTCCGTAGTCAACTAGGAACCCTTATAGTTTCGCCATGTCTGCCCGTCCGTCCGTCCGTCCGTCCGCGGATAATCTCAGTGACCGTTAGCACTAGAAAGCTGAAATTTGGTACTAATATGTATATCAATCACGCCGACAAAGTGGTAAAATAAAAAGTGGATTTTATTTATTTATTAAGGTACCTCCCCTATACGTAAATTGTGGAGTGATTTTTTTTTATTTAACCCTAACGTGTGATATATTGTTGGATAGGTATTTAAAAATGAATAGGGGTTTACTAAAATCATTTTTCGATAATGTAAATATTTTCGGAAATAATCGCTCCAGAAGTAAAAAATATGCGTCCCTCCCCCTCTAACTTTTGAACCATAAGTTTTAAAAATATGAAAAAAATCTCAAAAGTAGAACTTTATAAAAACTTTCTAGGAAAATTATTTTGAACTTGATAGGATGAATAGTTTTTGAAAAAAAAATTACAAAATAATTTCTGAACTAAGTTTGTAATTTAACCGTATAAGCAGGTGTTTATTGTACCTGTAATTTCTACAAAATTACAATGAAATGACGTGCCTTCAAATAAAGTAAAAACGGTGAAAATCGGTTCACGCAATAAATAATTATTCGATAAAAATCATCTTCCATACTTAAGCTCGCGCGCAATAGTTTACTTAATTTGCCGATAGATGTCGCTGTACGTGGAACTCTCATATCATATCCTACATGGCGGTGTTATTAACTCTTAAGTGGGGACACTTACTGTGACGGACGGAAAACTACGGAACCCTACACTGAGCGTGGCCCGACACGCTCTTGGCCGGTTTTTAAAATTTGTAATATATCGTATGGTTTGCAAACTCATTATTTCTAGTTTCTTTCAAGTTTGATTATTCCTGTCCACTTATGATTCTATTGTCATGATAAGATATAAATAGTTGTCAATGTCTTCGTATCTTTTGCGTCGTTCATGAATAAACAATAATACTTACAGTTTACCACAGAAGTAAATTGTAAAAGCAAGTCATGATGGATTGGCTCACTCAGCGAAATATTGACTATTCTTCAACTATGTATAAGACAACAAAAATAAGCAAAAATTCGTAGAATACAAAATTGATACAATTTTAAGTCAACACGGACATACGGCACTTCGCTTACCACCATATCATCCCCAATTCAACCCAATTGAAAACATTTGGGAAATAGTCAAAGGATTTGTATCCAAAAAAAAAAAAGTTTTAATGAATATAGAGTAAGTATACTAAAAGTTTAGCAAAGGAAAAAATGAGTATAATAAGGAAGAATGGAAAAATGTATGCTTACATACAATGAAGGAGGAGCAAAAGTATCAATGTCAAGAATTACAAATGGATGCAATATCTGAGAGTTTCATTGTAAGTGTTTCCTCGAAAGATAATGACAGTGACATTGTTTCTGTACAGTCCACTGATGAAAATGAGGATGACGAAATGCCGAGGGATTGAGATAAATAAATTTTCAGTATGTTATTAATATGTACTATTCATATTAAATGTTTATATAATTTATGATGCTTATGCGTTTTTTGCAAACTGTACACAACTACATACAACAGGTGACTTACTTAAGTTTTTCACCTATACTTACCCGTGACAATCTGTGTTTCGCGCGAGGAGAATCGAAATGCTGCGTCAACCACGAGCGCGGGACCTTCCCTGTTGATGTGTTGTGGCAGATTAAGACGTTATGGACGCCTGGGGATCACGGGCATTCGTAAATAAAGCAGCGTTCAGACTAGTGACAGCATGTCCGACAATTTTTTCGGTGGGAAATGAAGTTGTTCACGTGACAAAATTATAAAGTGCGTTCTCTCTATGATAATTTAACTTTAAAAATACGTACCATGTACCATTATAATACTGATTATGTGCTTATTTATAAACACTAATGGAAAGTAGTGTTTATCTGCAAATAATAGTGATTTTTAAATTTCGAACCCAATGGTACGCTGTTTTAGGTACGAGGGAAATGAAGTTTTCGCATGTTGTAGCATATCCCTTACATACCTCAGGATTGAATCGCTGCAATGCTGGGCTGAGCATTTGTCTTGTTTGTGTTGCACTTTCATAGTTATTCTGCAATCCTTGTTCAACACACGCACACATACGAAAATCCAGTGGCGCTCTCAAACATCGTGTGCTATTCTCCTAACCTTGTCTTCATCTTAGAAACTCAATTTCAATGCTCTGAAATACGCAGAATGTAGATATTAAAACTTGAATACTCTTTTACACTTCCTCCTTGTCGCGGATTTTTGACCTACAGCCTCAAGCGACTTTTGAAACCTAGATTTGTCACCTTGTCTTAATTTTTCTTTATGTTTAGCTATGAATCTCCTCGTTTTATTCACGTTATTGTACATTTTTATACTATTTTGAAATGTTTATTTAGACTTCTCCATAGTGACGTACTCTGTCTAGTTTGTCAATTCTGCTATTTTGTATAACAATGTAGTTAGGTTGTATATTTTTGGCTAACTTTGTTAAATATTTGTACTCAACATGAGAGTCCTGGCCTGTGATATTTTTTTGAAAATTCAATGTAAGAACTCTGAATTCGCTGGCTGCCCCTAAATAAGCCTGTCACTGACAAACGTCATTCACATTCTGGTTAGCTTCGAAGAAGCGATTTTGCAAACAAAAGGTCTGTGCAGGGCCGAAGTGGCCCCGCACTTGAAGCGACCTCTCTCTCTCCTGGTATAAACTCTCCGGGTTACTAATTCCTGAGTCTCCAGCTTCTACGTTCGCCTCTGAGGGCGAGTCTTCAGCCACTACGTTCGCCTCTGAGGGCGAGCCTCCAGCAACTCCTTTCGCCTCTGAGGGCGAGCCATCTACTCCGTTCGCCTAGTTCGGGCGAGCCTTCCAGCTACTACGTTCGCCTCTGAGGGCAAGCCTCCACCTACTACGTTCGCCTAGTGTGGGCGAGCCACCTACTACGTTCGCCTAGTGTGGGCGAGCTACCTACTACGTTCGCCTAGTGTGGGCGAGCCACCTACTACGTTCGCTTAGTGTGGGCGAACCTCCAGCCACTTCGTTCGCCTCTGAGGGCGAGCCTCTACTCCGTTCGCCCCTCTGAGGGCGAGCCTCTCTCCATCCGCCGCTGAGGGCGGTCCTCTACTCCGTTCGCCTCTTGGGGTGAGCCTCCGTGCCTCTACTCCATTCAACTTTGAGGGCGAGCCCGTACTACAGTCGCCACTGAGGACGAGCTCCGGAAGAACCTCCGGCTTTACCTTTTTATCTTACCAAGGCCATATTGACTTACCCTCTTACAACTGAAAAAATTGTGAAATAAAGAACCCACTACAGAGCGAATAATGTTTGATAAATAATGGTTTATGAAAGCACACTGAGTTATTGTACAAAATTGCATTATATTTTACGTGTTTATTACATGTATAGATTAAACGTTTTTTGTATAACTTTTTTTCTTAGCATTTATAAGATAAAATGTAATACTATATGTACCTAACATAAATGTAACACAATTTTGTAAGAAATTATTTAGTTAAAGAAGAGCCTCCTACCTCCTGGCACAGGCTATATTAAAGCTTAAAAGGAGATACCAATTACTAAGTTTATGATGATTATTTTGAAAGTAAATAAACATTTTAATTTTAACTTTTAAACATTCTCATCTTCAGGTATACTTTTCGAACTCATCAATCTCACACACACGAGTATCTGTTAATAAATAAAGAAAGTAAAAGTTACATTCAAATTAATTTTACAAACAGAAATGCAGCACGATATTGCTGCCGGCAGCATTGTAGCGCTGATGTGGACCTTCATTACAAAACGACAAACGATTACATCGGCCCATAGAGTGGTCGAGGTAAATAACTCAAACGGTGAGACACGATACAAATAGACGAAGACAACGTAAACACATAATAAATATATCAAGCGCGGGAATATGGCCCTCTAAGGTTATGGGCCCGCGTAATTTTGAATTTAAACGAGTGCAATGAGCATAAATATCTTTTATATTATGTATACGATATAATCAGCGCTAATAAAAATAACCGCCACTTTATTTTTACTCTATGAATTCAAATTGCACAATCCAGTAAAAAAGGTAAATAACAGACTAGGTAGGTAATGGCCAATGGCTTTCGCTTGCAAATTGCCGTATAGTCGTCAAAAGCGCGCCGGTGAATTATGTAAAGTACGACCAGGGAAAATTGATACAAAAATTGCTCATAAAGCATAAAATTAAAACACGGATCGTGGCGGACGGTGTTGCAACACGCTAAATACCTGTCGTATTTCAAGCGCCATCTGTCGCTGACGGCGCCGAGACTACCGCTTTTAATTTATTAACCAATTTGCTGAACGCCGCTCCCGCTATTTTGTTTCTTGACTTAATAAATTTGGAGTCATAATCCATAAAGCGTATTTCCATGATGAAGCTTAATAGTATATCTATAATTTTGGGCGTTAGAGTGAGACGTAATTTACGCTGGGTTATGGAGGTACGAGACAAAATTTGCGATGGTATTAGATTAAATCCGTGAAGTGATGACTGACACGACATGTGCGGTTGTAATCTCTCTGATTCAAGTTCTGGTCGGTAAAGTACACTTATTTATACGGAAAATGATGACGATGGAATTTCCATTTCCAATCTTTGAGGCTCTAAAATTAATTTAAGAAGGGGAGCCAATCAAATTTCTGATGCAAATTTTTGACGAAGTGGGGGGTGCCCCCCATAATTAATTAAAAATAAAATAGAGCTATATAATCAAGTTTGATATCATTTTCGTATAAAGCAAGGATGCTGAATTCATTGTTGGTATTTTATTAATACCTTTCCATATAAGAAAACTGAGAAAACATAAAAAATATGAAATCAATGTTTGATATTTTTTTGAATAAGAGTCTATATTTTTTTAATTTTTGGTCGTAACATGAAAAAAGTATTTTTATGATAAAGCCCTGTTATTCCCCTTTATAAAAAGTTTATAAATCCTATATTAGTTATAATATCTTTAACGAAAAAAAAAATATTAATAGGCCTGTTATCAACCACAATCTAATTCTGTAGGAAAAACGATGTGATTTGAGCTCTATTGCTTGCCTAATTATATCTTTCACAACTAAATGGACGTCAACCATTTTAAACGCTATTATTTACCTTGCCTTAGTATGCTTGTTATAATCCGTAAGTGAAATAAAGAGATCGTTTAGAAGATACCGGAACCGGTTACCAATAAAGGGGTATTAGATCGAGTGAGTATTAGGTAGGGTTGTTTTTAAAAACTATCAATTTAGTAAGCACATCATTGCGTTACCCAAAGGTAAGCGTTTGTCGGGTACGGATTGGAGGAGTACAGCAGAAGATCGAGCACAGTGGCGTGCCATGGGAGAGGCCCATGTCCAGCAGTGGACTGATACTGGCTGCTACTGCTGCTGCTATTAATAATAATGTAGCGCTTACCGAAATAAAATCCAAAATGACGTTTACCTATTAAGCTAATTTCATCTCTACTGCTAAGACATTAGACAGGGACATCACATTGAATATAGGGTAACCATATAATTTTGTAACCAAATAATAGGGTTACCCTATCGAAAAGAGTTATCAAATAGAGGAGTTCTCCGTTCCCTGTTATCTAGTGGCGTTTTCAAGTGAAAGGTACATCTTTGTGGATTATCAATAAGGGTCCGTTCATTTTTTTAGAGAGAAAACTTAAGTGGTAGGTATCTTCAACTGAGGACAGTCTGTTGGCGAATAGTGCGCTCTAAAAAAAATAACAATTTTGTGTTAGATCTACTTAAACATTACACAAACTTATTTGAAAGTTTGTTAATTTATTATAACTAATATTTATATAACTAAATGCAAGTCTGCATATCTACATGCTTCATCCCACATCTCCATAATTTTGTGGTTGAAATTTTATCCTCGTCCTGTTGACAAATTGGTCCGATATCTGGTGCACACCTTAAGTTCTGATGACAATTACATTTTAATTCAGTATCATTGTAAATCCAAGATGGCTGCCGCTACAGCATGCCGCGTATTACATATTTCTTAACAACCCCCTCAATCAAGTATAAAATGAAAGGGATTTACTAGTAGAACACGGTGCATTGCGAATCATAAAGTAAGCGGAGTTTAGACAGTTTTAGTAACATAGCAACTTAAAAAGAAAATAAGTATTGTTTAGGTAAATTCAAAAGCTTTAATTGAAAACAAGCAATGCTATAGATAATGTACAAAAAGCTATAAAAATAATTTGGTAGGTTCTAGGTACCAGTCATCACATCAATCTTCTCATCAATGTATATAGCTAGAGCATTAAAAAGATAAAAAACTTAAATCATGGAGCGCTTGAATCTTTTATCAACGGACAACGCCTAATATCATTATAATATATATGAACTCGAATCCGACTCGGTTGGGCAGCGTTCGGGAAGCTACGGCACATCTTTTTGTCCAATATTCCGCAGTGTCTCAAGACGAAAGTCTTTGACCAATGTGTGTTGCCAGTGATGACATATGGTACTGAAACGTGGTCGCTTACGATGGGCCTCATAAGAAAGCTCAAAGTCACCCAAAGGGCAATAGAGAGGGCTATGGTTAGAGTCTCTCTACGTGATCGCATCAGAAATGAGGCCATCCGCAGCAGAACCAAAGTAACCGATATAGCCCTCCGAATCGCTAAACTAAAGTGGCAGTGGGCGGGGCACATTGCTCGTAGAACCGATGGCCGTTGGGGCGGAAAGGTTCTCGAGTGGCAACCACGAACCGGAAGGCGCAGCGTGGGTAGACCCCCCGCAAGGTCAACTGATGACCTGGTGAAGGTCGCGGGAGTCCGCTGGATGCGGGTGGCGCAGGACCGGTCATTGTGGCACTCTTTGGGGGAGGCCTATGTCCAGCAGTGGACGTCTTTCGGCTGATATGATGATGATGATGATGATGATATATGAACTTAGGTTAGGTACGCTACGCTAGTGGTGTGATGTACCTAGGACCTATCCATTATTTTAGCCTTGAGTACATTACCTGCATCATTATTTTCAATTAAACCGTTTAATATACGACGAATAATATACTCATTCAACTACTATTAGAATCGGGGTGTTTACCTAACTCAAATATACATGGTATACCATAAATACCATACCAATAATAATATTTTAATATTATCTAGTCAAACAGAAAATAATTATTTTACTTATTTTATTTATGGCCTGGATACGAGGTTTTCAAGTCAAATCTAAACTCTGCACTATAATGTGTTACAAATATAACAATTATTTTCCCCACTTCCCACAAAAGTAAGAACATTCATATTTTTTTTACAAAAACGATTGTAGTTACCACAAAACTTTCAATGAAGGAAATATTCTTCATGAAATTCTCTACAATTCTTGCCTTCGAAGTATGTTGCTAAGACTTATAGTTTTCAATCTATGTGTCGCGAAAATTTTAACCCCCCCTTTTTACCCCCACCGCACCATAAATTTAGGTGGCTCTGCTTCCTAAAATGGCCTATGGGTCCTAAAGTCTCACTATGCAAAAGGAGATCCCATCATCACTAAAATCCGTATAATGCTAACATTATGTAAATATAGAGTATTCTTAGCTAGACATTAAGGCATCCCTTAACGGCGTATTGACTGATACCGAAACAGATGCCCATAATTAATTCAGTTCTCACGGAAGTAATAACGCAATATTAATACGTAATTAATACATCACCACATTATATGCACAAACGTACCTACTAACTATACTCATCTCTGAATATAAACCGATTGTTTATGTTTCGGTAATTCCACGAGACTCTAAAGTCAGTTGCCAATTCTTTCGTGTGTTCTTTGATTAATTCAGCAACTGTAAGTGTTCATATGTCTTCCCTATGCCTACAGGTAGATATATGGACACTTAAATTCGCTTAATTAATCAAAGAACACACGAAAGAATTGGTAACTGACGTTACAGTCAGGTGGAATTACCCGTTTTCCAATTAATTATCTAGGGCATGTATTTAACCAGGCTGCTAAATAATTGAATTTGGGTAGCTATAAAAAATAAAAATGGATACCAAAATTAATAGGTTGGCGACTAATTTGGGGCCGTACATTATCTCAATATGGGCTGTATTTTAACGTCTTAATAGACATTGTTTAACTATTGGTAGGTATCAAATAATTATATTGAAAACTGAATTTACAACTGGGAAGCATTTTAAGAAGCCTTTTTTTAATCGAAAACAATTACCTATTAAATTAAATATAAGGTACTTTTAAAATATTTAGGAAGCAATTAAAGTGAATTACATATTCAATATTAGTACAACGGGCAACTTTACACGAGCTGTAATTATAAGATAAAATGGATTCTTAAAAAGTTACTAGGGTCTATGAATATTGGTAGGCACCTATAAGTAGCTAAGTATCTATAGTCAGATATCTAGAACCAAAATTCATATGCCACATGATTTAGAAAAAATGAAAGGTGCCTTTTGTATAGTATTACCAAAATACCAACCTAGTTAATAGAGCATAATGAATGGTGCCTTATGTGTAGGTATTACCTAAATACCTACCTATCTAGTTAATAGAAAATATGAAGGGTGCGTTTTGTGTAGGTATTACCTAAATACCTACCTATACTTCCATTTTTTTAGATTAGAAAAATTGTACGATTGTCGTAGTTTTCCCTCATAGGGCTGAAAAAAAAGGTACATAGGCGAAATGGAACGTTAATTAGCCGATGGTTTGATGGCTACCGGCGGATTACGCGCAAAAATCAAGTTTACGTTACTACCCGTTTTCATAAAATAAAGTAAGATGTTTTATTAAAAAACCGGTCAAGTGCGTGTCGGACCCCGCATAATGGAGGGTTCCATACCTTCAATGGAATAAGAACCAAACTAATACCAAAAGGTCGTATCTGATGCCCATGGAAGAAGTTTTTTGGAGATAACTCAAAAATGGCTGAATTGATAATATTCAAAACAATTTGCGTAGAAAGTATCTAATAAGGCGCATCTTCTCAATTTTTTTCATATGTTTTGGACTTAATGTTCAAGAGTTACAGGGAGACACAATTTTTCTGACTTTTGCAGCGATTATTTCTGAAAATATTGACTTAATCACAAAATGTTCAAAGATACCTCGATGTTATTTTTAAAGAACCATTGATTGATGAGCAACATGTTGATATTCAGTAATAACTATTTAGTTACATGTATGGAGCGCCCCACCCCCCAAAATATTTTCTTCTGCAATTTAACTAGATAACTAAATAGCGGCATACAAAATACACTTTGTTTAAATTTTAGTATGATACCTACGTTTATAGTTTCCGAGTAAAATGGCTGTGACATACGGACGGCCGGACGTACGGACAGACGGACATGACAAAACTATAAGGGTTCCGTTTTTGCCATTTTGGCTACGGATCCCTAAAAACCGGTCAAGTGCGAATCGGAGTCGCTCCCCGAGGGTTCCATACATCGCACAATTTTAATAATATTTTTTCTTGAGTCGATTCTTAACTTCACCACAAGATATTTAGACAAAAAATTAAAATTTACATTCTCAAAACAAGCCCTTTAATTTACACACTACAAAATTAAATAAAGTTGAAAGCTATAACGGCCAGAAATGGCTTGGTATGCAGTAAAGGGTTAGTTTTTTAAATAATGTGAAACACGAAGTGAAAAACAAAATTTACTAACCAACATGCATACCGGTCGCGCAGACAATTTTTTTTATACCAAGACGGTGGCAAACAAGCATACGGCCCGCCTGATGGTAACTAACAATGACCCTATGGTTTGCGAACATTTTATTTAATTTTCTTAATTACCCCCTTAAAACACCAGGGGACATACAACCTGCAAATTTTCAGCTCAATCGATCTAGCAATTTCGGAGCAAATAGACATTGTGACAAGACAGAGTAGCACGTGCTTCCTTTTAAACCATTTTGGTACGGAACCTTAACAATATTCCAGTTTCCTGAAATTTTAGTGCTCCCGTAATTAAAATGATACCAGCAATTCATACACAAAAAATGGTTAATTAGGTAGAAAAAAATAGCTGGAAACAAATATTTAAACCAAGCCTGCTTTGAATAATACATGCAAAGTTAATAAATAATTGACGCTTATAAAAAAATATTGTCGCTAATATATTAATTCACGGCCAATTTATATTATTATACGCCTAAGAAAAGTTGCCGATTCTTGCTTTAGATACCCGGAAAATTATAAGCCATTATCTAGACACAACGTTACTCTGACAGTAGGTAACCGATGTTCCAAACTTGGGTTACTCTTATAACTTTTATTATAGGCTAAGAGCTGGCTACGTCAGACATGACACAATAATGAGAGGAACAAAACCCGTCTGGTTAGACTGCTATACTATCCTTACTGCTAGAAAATTGGAAAATAGTAATACCAAAATAGGTAAAAACTGCCAAAGTAGTCTCAGATATAAAAGACAGGGCCAAATATAGCATTAGAACAAAAAGTATTTCGTATTATTACGGAAAAAACAGTAGGCGACAAACTATGAATTACATTATACGTCGTTTGGCACTACTTTCCCCCAACAGAAACTTTTGGCAATGATATGATCTAATTATATATATAACCCAGAACTCTAGGATGTGTTTTCTTGAAGTGGTTTGCATTATTGACCTCTACCTTACTCCTTTACAGCTGCCAGATGTCCAGATCTAGAAATAATCATAGTATAGCACACTGACTAGAGTTTCGTTGCTCTCATTATTGTGTCATATCTGACGTGGCTAGCTCTCCGTCTATTATTGACCGAAGCGATAGCGAAGGCCTACGTTTCAGCTTGGGCAAAAATGATTGCGTACTTATCTTTTCTCCTCTAGGTCGCATTTCTCAACCAATTCCCGTGATATTTCGTAAGCAGGTTCTATATGTAGTTAAATAGTTTTTTTTTTTGTATTTTTGTTTTATAACAAATGTTCAAAATGGTGGAAATTGGCACATAAAAAAATTACGAAAAACTCAGTGGTACGAGCCGGAGTTTGAACCGAAGACGTCTGGATTGAAAGTCGGATGTCTTACCGCCAAGCCACCAGCGTTTTATTTGAATCATAGGTATTATTAGTAATAATAACAGACATTAACTACCTTCAGATATTTCTACAAAGCATCCAAGCCCAATCCATATCCATACTAATACTAATATACTAATTACTAATATACTAATACTAATAATATTATAAATGGGAAAGTGTGTGTGTTTGTTTGTTCGTTTGTTTGTCCGTCTTTCACGGCAAAACGGGGCGACGAATTGACGTGATTTTTTAAGTGGAGATAGTTGAAGGGATGGAGAGTGATATAGGCTACTTTTTGTCTCTTTCTAACCCCCCATATCCCTAAAATGGGGGGTGGAAGTTTGTATGGAGCATTACGGGGGGCAAAGGGGAACCGTGTTACCCCGAATTTAACGCGAGCGAAGCCGCGGGCAAAAGCTAGTTTGATATAATAATATAATGTGCCTATGTTAAAAAACTTGAATTTGATATTTATTTATTTATAACTTCGTTTTCGATATCATAATAATACGAGTTGAATATTTTGAATTTCCTTTCATATTATTCCAATTAACTATTTCGTCATAGGACATTCAATCCCCTATATTATTCACTGTATTTTGCTGTATGTTATGAAACTAAAAAATATATTCAAATATCGTGTTATTTTATTCTACAGTAAATCAGTTAGAAATATATTTTACAAACTCATTAACATGATGGATTCAATATTACTTAATTGAAAAGTTTCGGCACAAAAGCACGAGCAACATCAAACTGTGTTTGGCATCAAGAGTTACTTTCAAGGTACAAAGATTGAAATTGTATAATCATATAATAGATATAACGGATGTTTGAATAAATACGAGTATTAGTCGACTAAAAAGAAGAACATAGAAACGTACTCAGGATCTAACAACATCTTCCGGGTTATATGGCTATACTTCTTATCTGTCTATAAGTATGTCAATTTGTTTGAGACAGATAAGAAGTGTTGTCATATGAGTATAATCCGGAAGAGTTAATGTGATCCGGCTATACTATATCTAACTATATAGATAATGAGTATATAGATAATGAGTAGATATGTTTACCATTGTACAAATTAAATTTGTGCTAATTAGTCCTTTTACGTTTTCAAATTTTTGTTGTAAGTACAATAAATAGGTAGTTATTAGTGCAACAAGAGAAGAAAGTTCGTATATACCTTCGAGTGCTCATTGTCTCGTCTTTGAGTCTTGAGCGAGCGACAGATTTTATACTTAATAGAATTACCATCGAAGCGAGTTATTCCAATTTAGAATCTTGAGCTTAGAGAGGAACTCAAAATCACAAGATGTAAATAACTTTTTTAACACAGTTGCTCAAAAAAGTGCTTTTCTAGTAGTAGTTTATCGTGCGGGAAGTTTGATTTCTCGCACTAGCGCTTTTTACTTTGCTAGCCAATCACAGCTCGGGATTCATGATCACCGCACCGCAACGCACCGCGCGAAAGTGACTAATTGTCCTTTATGTAATTTTTTCGCAACTGTATTAAAAACGTCGTTCGATACACGGACGGAATGTCATTCTTCACTCGTCCTGAGTTTTACCACTCGTCTACGGCTTGTGGCAAAATGTCTCGGAACTCGTGGAATAATGACATCCTTTCCAACTAGTTCGGAATCGAAATGTACTATATTATGATACCAAAAAGTTATTTTATAGGTAGTCGATTTCTACGAATTTATGCATGCACTACACTTTGCTAAATAAATTTTATAATACTATTTAAATTTTTATTAAACCCCGACCTGTTAACACACACATAAAGAGATCAGTGGTAAAGCTAGTAATAAAACATAATACAACGGTTTAGCGAAAACGAACGAAGCTCAAAAATCATAATTTCCCTTCTCCGTGCCTTCGCACATCAAAGCCCAGACGCGTTTACCAGTTTTACGACTTGTAATATTAGGGATACGTTTAATAAATTTCACCGCCTCGCCTAAAGCTCCCACATAAATTAAAATGTAACGACATGAATGCTAATGTTGTTTTCCGACTCACTTAATGCCTTTTGAGGTAACAATTTGTTTCAAACGACAACTCAAGTTCGGTCCTTTCATCTTATGTGGAAGTGTGCTGTCGACAAAGTTATAATTAATTTAATATTTCTTGGGATAACGCGATATACTCGTAGCATGCTTACGTATTTTTGTAGGTTGGCATCAGACCAGATGCGTTCCTACCTTGGGCCTCCGTTCGGTCTGTGTTGTCTAGGAACAATTTCCTGGAAAAACCAAGAATGATACCAATTTAAACTTGTTATTTGCAAGATAATACATAATTATTAAGTTATGTCATATTTTAATCAAGTCTGCATCTTTCTTATTAAAATTATGCAGATTTGATTCGAATATTTTCTAAGAATAGGGTTGTAGACTACTATTCAAATCAGCTTCTCCTTGTGAATCGTCGAATCGTTTTGTTACCATGAAGATGTAAGTTAGTATGAAAATTTAACTGTGACGTCACGATGAATTCATTTATTTTTATTCGTCATTGTGTACACAATTGTATCTTCTTTCAACGAAAATTGTTTTGAACATTATCGGTTAAGGCGATTTTGAGTTATCTCCGAAAAACTTCTTTCTTGGGCAGATATTAGGTTTTGATATTTCTGATATTAGGTTTTTCAATAGATTTCATACTATCGACGTAACTCTCCATTATGCGTGGTCCGACACGCACTTGGCCGGTTTTTATTTGAATTCGACATACGTTCGCCACAACACCCATTAAAAAATATAGCGCTGTAACATTCCCAATAATACAATACGTATAAATAATATATGATATTAACCAGTTGAGCTGAAGACTGGCTTCCCTTTCCGTCTGAGCAGCCTACTGATGCGGCAATAAGTGGTAAAGTTTCCTGCGTATCTCTCTCAGGGGTCGGCGTTCGTGGAATTCTTCATGAGCATATTCTTGTACCTTTTTAGGGTTCCGTAGTCAACTAGGAACCCTTATAGTTTCGCCATGTCTGCCCGTCCGTCTGTCCGTCCGTCCGCGGATAATCTCAGTGACCGTTAGCACTAGAAAGCTGAAATTTGGTACTAATATGTATATCAATCACGGCGACAAAGTGGTAAAATAAAAAGTGGAATTTTTTTTTTATTAGGGTACCTCCCCTATACGTAAAGTGGGGAGTGATTTTTTTTTTCATTTCAACCCTAACGTGTGATATATTATTGGATAGGTATTTAAAAATGAATAGGTGTTTCCTAGAATCATTTTTCGATAATGTAAATATTTTCGGAAATAATCGCTCCAGAAGTAAAAAAATATGCGTCCCCCCCCCTCTAACTTTTGAACCATAAGTTTTAAAAATATGAAAAAAATCTCAAAAGTAGAACTTTATAAAAACTTTCTAGGAAAATTATTTTTAACTTGATAGGATGAATAGTTTTTGAAAAAGAAATACAAAATAATTTCTGAACTAAGTTTGTAATTTAACCGTATAAGCAGGTGTTTATTGTACCTGTAATTTCTACAAAATTATAATGAAATGACGTGCTTTCAAATAAAGTAAAAACGGTGAAAATCGGTTCACGCAATAAAGAATTATCCCATAAAAATCATCTTCCAATGTTTATGCTCGCGCGCAATAGTTTACTTTATTTTCCGATAGATGTCGCTGTACGTGGAACTCTCATATCATATCCTACATGGCGGTGTTATTAACTCTTAAGTGGGGACACTTACTGTGACGGACGGAAAACTACGGAACCCTACAGTGAGCGTGGCCCGACACGCTCTTGGCCGGTTTTTTATTTGTTGAATGTATATTATACACTTTTACCACTTTTTCATGGTGCCATAACATACCGATGTAACGTTTCGTTCTATATAAACCGAAAACGTCAAGTTGTCAGATAAAAAAAGATACCTGTCCATATGCCGCGGCCCGCGATACCTGTTTGCTGATTTACATCGGTAAATGGTTTTGAAATGGAATGGTAAACGATACTTCTAAATAACTGGTTATTATTTAAATAGGTACGTGGTAAATATAAAAAAATATATTTATTTATTTATTTATTTATTTCCAAACATATTACACAGTATTACAGTAGATACTAAGGCACTGTGGTATGCATATAATATTATTATTATATTAGAATAACGTTAACATAGAGTTGTGTTATACAATATCAATAATCTTAAATACTAAATACTAACTGAAGACGGCCGATCATCCATTGCCTCACATAACCTCTTACATTCGTCATATAACGTCTTCCAACTACTGGCAAAAACATCGCAGTCAGGTGCTGACTCGAGAAGTGCGTTAAGGTAATGTAAGGCGCGAACTAATGGCGAGTTCCTGTACGCCACAGTGCGCGCATTAGGAACTGCCAGTAAGTTACGATTACGTGGCCTAAAATTAATCTTTGATTGAAACAGAGGGGGTACGAGAAGGCGTACCAGTTGTGAGACCAGCTGTGGACAGTCTGAATCCCCACGTATTATTCGGCATGCCCCGGTCACGAGAGCATAATTGCGCCTCACTTCCAGGAAGATAAAGCCCAGGGTGCCAAGCAGAAATTTCGTTGGGTAAAGGAAGGGATAGTACCCATAGATTTTTTTATATAAGAATCGCAAAAACGCCTTTTGAATTTTCTCTAAGAGCAGGGCATAAGTGACCTCGTGGGGGTTCCACACTACAGACGCTGCCTCCAGTTTACTCCTAATTAGGGCGGTGTAGACAAGTTTAATGACAAAGGGGTTGTCAAATTCACGAGCATTGCGAATGACGAACCCCAATCTTCGATAACAGTCCTTAGCTAGGGTTCTTATGTGGTCATGAAAATTTAAGTTGGATTCAAATGTGACACCCAGGTCTTTGATAGTGTCAACGCGTTTTATTAGTTCCGTTCCAAGCCGGTAATTGACAGATAAGGGACTACGAGCACGGCTAAAGAACATCACGGAACACTTCTCAGGATGAAAGAGCAGCTTATTTGTGATACTCCATTCATAGATCCGGTTAATATCATCTTGGAGCGATTCAGAGTCAGATAGCTGCTGCAGGCCATAAATAAGCATCCGTGCTGCACGTACTGCTGCCTGTCGCGTAGATAATTGGCAAAAAATTTAAGCAGTTTTGGGGAGAACCCGATTTTACATAACTTTCTTAGTAGTATGTCGTTATCTACGCGATCAAAAGCTTTTCTAAAATCGAAGTACAACACGTCCACCTGTATGCCTTTATCCAAATGCTCAGAAACATAGTCTACCAGGGTTAAAAGCTTCGTCTCTACTGATCGTCTTGGCCTAAAACCATGTTGGGAGTCACAGAGATAGGGCTGTATTTGAGAGGCTACATGCCTGTTTAAGATTGATTCGAATAACTTTGCAATCGAGGAGAGAATCGCTATAGGACGATAATTTTCAACCTTAGTTGTATCGCTCGACTTAGGAATCGGCCGCACTCGTGTTAATTTCCACTGATTTGGGTACACCCCAGTGCGTAAAGCTAGGTTGAAAATATGAGCTAAAGGCAGTACTAGCCAGTCTCTGCAGCCCTTTAGTATATACGCTGGAAAGGCATCCGGACCCAAAGAGCTTTGGGGCTTTAGACGAGCTATGCCTGATTCGACATCCTGAGGGGATATTGTGTCAATATGAATTAAATTTGCAGTATTCGTCCCTTCCTGCTCATTAGATTCAGACGTTTTAGTGTGGTCAAGTAAAGGTACGCCAGGAAGGAAGACGCTCGAGAAAAAATCGCGAAAGCCTGAGCGGCCTCTACACCCTCATGATGGGTCCCATCGTATAACACCCTATTCTCAAACCCACCTTTGTTTGTTTTATTTATATGTTGCCAAAAAGCACGAGGATTGCCTGTGATGTGAGTCTGGATTCTGCCAATATAATTATCGTAAGCACTAGACGTTCTAGATTTTATATCGCCTCTGAGTTTAGAAAAGTTGGCGTATACTTCCCTGTCTCCAGTGCGTTTCCACTTACGGTGAAGGGAAGCTTTCCGTTTAATGTCCCTAATAAGATCCGCTGTAAACCAAATTGGATACTGTCGACTGGGTTTGCTAGACCTTGTCTTTCTGGGTATGCACGTATCAAAAATGCCATACATCAAATTATAAAAACGGTCTACGGCAATATTGGCATCTCGGGCTTCAAAGACGTCTATCCAAGACGCGTCGGCGATCAGCTGACAAAAAAGCTCGTAATTGCCCTTAGAAAAATTCCAATCACGCCTCGTATCAAGATTACTAGGGTCGATCTTCACGGGAATAATTACAGTTTTTCTAAGCGGAATAGAAATTTCAAGAGGTGGATGATAAGAGTCGGCAAATGGAACCAGGCCACCATCCGAGGCCTCACAAACAGAAACACCATGGACGCGCTCTCGCACCAGCACCACATCTAGCACTCCTCCATGCGCATTTGATACCTCATTCATCTCAATAAAATCACAGACTGTGGTAAAATAACAATAGTAACTAAGGATATTAGTCGAGGCATATTTAGGGTTAAGGTTAAGGTCACCAACAATTAGTACCGCACCGATAGAGTCAATGAATGATTCAATTTTTTGAAAAAACTGCATATAAACATTATCAGAAGAGTTAGGTGGAATGTATACAGCACACAAATGAAAAAGTGTTTCGTCTATCACGAAAGACGTCCACAGGTCCTCCCCGTCGGCAGTTTCAAAATCCGGTTGCCGTCGCAGATCAATGCCTGGCCTCGCGGCAACCAGGACTCCTCCACCATGTCGACCACTGGCGCGATCTTGGCGTAAGATACTCCAACCATCTCCCACTAGCTCGGGGTCCTCGACCGATGCCGACAACCATGATTCCGTGGCGACGACAATATCACTTTCGTGGGCAAGAATACAATGTCTAAAAAACTTCAACTTGGTGTTAAGACGTCTGACATTTTGATAAGTAATGGAGATAGTGGGGCCATCAATTGGAGCTTGAGGTTCCTTTTGGTTGCCAAGTTTGCTTTCGAAAAAACCACATCTTCACCCTTGCATTATCAGGCCACACTTTCGCTGATAAACACTTCTCATAATAAGCGACAGGAACTCCAAGCTTGTAGGACTTATATTCGCCTTTGGAATGCAGCTCCTCCACGGTACACGTGCCCTGCTCACAAAGCTGCTGCAGATACTCCCGGAATTCATCAGCACTAGACACCATGTTCCACAGGTGGATGTGTTTTCGAACCTCGACCGCTTTGAGAGTAGTAACATTTGGGCCTCCGGTACAGCGTATGGATGTTGGTCGTCTCTGCTTCTTTTTTGCTGTAACCTCTCTCCATTCCTCGGTCATAGAAGCTACCTTATCGTCCCGAAACGAATTCTCAGCTATGGCACCACTCTACTGGGAGCATGCAGGGCTAATGTGGTCGACAGGTGAATCCGTAGGCGGGATTTCAGTTGATGTCCTCCCTGTTGAGTTGCTGGGTAATGTATATTCAAATAGTATTAAATTAGATTAGTGTATATACGAGTATATATGTACACATTAAAACCTAACACAGTTTTCTATGTTGTATATATATTTATTAGCTTTTAGTTATAATGATCATTGCTTTCATGTAATAAAACTAATAAACATGTTTAGGAATTGAGTACATTTTTTGATGAGGTTTAATTCTAAAATCAGTTAATGTGTGGCTAAAAATTACTCGGTTTAGCAATGCATCTAGCTTTACTACCTATAATGTCAATTATTATGATATTGACTTTAGAAATACAAATGGATGAAAATGTCAATAACAAATTAGAAGTAACAGGATGCAGTTATAAAATATTAATCTAATTTATTTGAATATATTTTTTAGAAGATTTATTAGTCATGTTTACAATAATGTCAATACATATAACATACGTCCTTATAAATTACATTAAAATTTCTTAGCTTAGGCTAACCTGCTAAACTACTCAAAGAGGCCCCCGCGAGTGGTTCCCGGCGCAAAGGTGCCCATCACACTCGCTGCGTTACCGCGCTGGATGGCGATGGATAGCCTTTGCGCCAGGAAAGAACCCACACGAGCATCACACCCCCTCTCCCTAGCACGCCGCCCTATTTCCCTCATAAAAACCATAGCCTCCGCCCCCCAACACCCTGTCGTCTCACAAGCCAAGGGGACAAAGTAATATTTATTTAGTAAGGCCGAATATTTGTCGCGTTTTTTCGCTGCGGCATATTCTGCAGCGGCCCCCGCTATCTGCACCGTACGGCTGAGGTGCGAGGCGGCAAAAGTGCTGACGCACGTGGCGTCCCATAAGAGGCACTTGCCCTTCTGCCACGGCACCAAAGTTAAACCGTCGGGCCTTTTCCCATCCGTTCGACAGAGACCCGGCGGTTCGAGCACACACGGGATATTGGCAGTAATTAAGGCCCTCCGAACGATGTCATTGAGGGCATGGTGACGCGGAAACCTTCCTGAACAGCGACAACAACTCAACGCGTGATGACCATTCGCTTCCACCATGGAGCCGCAAATGCATTTATGAGGTTCACAAACATCGCAGCCCAGGCGGAGCGCCACTGCCACACGCATTGAGTCGTTGTCCAGGAAAGTTCCAAAGTGAGGAGCAGGCAGAGCCTGCAACCACACTCCCGCATCTGCCCTCGACACCGATCTTAATCTAGCTAAATCCACCCCCGTGGCTGCACCAATGAGCCGCGCCAGCGTTTCCTTGGCCCCCACGTTGTCCCAGGCTCGCTGGACCTGCGGAGTCTCGGGCAATGTCGCCGATGGGAAAAGGGTCCCCCACCGCGCCAGTGCATCGTCTACAAACGGAATAATGACCCCGTCTCCATGACAATTTAAAATTTTAGAGACAAGGCCAGCCACTCCATGCGCTGATGCAAGAAAAGCCGGCAAACCCACATCCCCCGCGCGCCGCAAACCCAGGCCCCCATGATGAATGGGCAAAGACGCCTGGCTCCACTGGTCACTAGAAAGGGACACGTTAAGTATAGCTTCCGTTGTATCCCTCAAAGCGTCATCAAAAGAAGACACATTGTCGGGGCATAACCACGTCGGGGTTGTTCTCAAAAGATACATTATCTTCGGGACCGCAAAACACATCCTCAGTAATACCAGGGCGACATGCGCATTAATTCCTTTGAAACGTTCCTGGGCGAGCAAAAGAAGCTGCCTTCTAGCCTCGATAGCGCTTGGAATGGCCTCTGGGAATATTGGGGAACCCAGAAGGGTAAAAGTTCCATGTGTAAGTTCTTTAAGACCAGGAAGCAGTGACGTGAAAGAAGACAAAGTGGAAGAGGAAGAAGTGGGTCCGCAGCAGAAAAGCTCACATTTAGCCGCATTCACCTCCAGCCCCAGCTCCGCAAGACGAGGAAGAAGAGAAGTCAAGTCTTCCTTTACGACCTCAGGATTCCCCCCCAAAGTCCCGTCATCCAAATACCAGATGTTAAGCGGTGATTTAAGAGACGACACTATTTTGTGGATAGCGAGGCTGAAGGTAAGTGGCCCCAGCGGATCTCCCTGCTGCGCACCCACCTGCGAAAGAATCAGGGAGTCATTATATATAAGGTTAGAAGGTGAGTGGTAAACCTGGTACAAAAAAGGGTACAGAGATGGAATATTTTCCTCGACCTCGCTCAAAAGAACGTCCCTTTCGAGTGTGTTGAACGCATTTTTCAGGTCTAATTTTATTATAACACCATCTGCATTACCTGGTTCCGAAGCAAAAGTGCGCGCGGCATGAATTGCCGCCTCACATCCCCTCTGGGTGCCGAAACCTAATTGATGAGGCTGCAAATAATCGGCCATCCGCTCCCTGACCACGCGACACCCCAGTTTGGCTACCAAACGACGAAAAGTACTCCCCACAGCAATTGGCCGTATTCCGCCCTCCTTTTTCCTTAAAGCGCACAGTGACGCACCATATAAAAATGGGCAAACTTCAGGGTTTAGCTGCCCACTGAGTAAAAAATTGCATAACTTTACTAGGGACTCAAGAAGGCGCTGTCCGTTGTCGCCCGCGGAACTCGATGTCAACTCCTTCAGATGAGTTGGTCGAATTCCGTCCAAGCCAGCAGCCGAACCACTGTGAAAAGTCCCTAGCGCTTGGATTACGTCCTCCAAATTGACCGTTAAGGTTTGAGCGGACCGATCTGGCTGCTGGGGAAAAGTTAACACGCGAGACGGGGATGGGTGCTTCGCCCGCAAGGACGCAAGTGTCTCAGGGCCCGGAGGTGCTATGGAGTCGTCCGACAACAGCACGCGGACAGCCCCCCGCACGTCACCTTCATACACCTTAGATTCTATTATCTTCAGAACAGATGGCACCCGAGGGGAGGCCTCGACGACACTCATTGGTTCCAAAAAATTTGCCCAAAAATCGACCTCAGCTAAATTGGACTTCACCTTAGAGGTGAGGTTGCCCGGGCCCTGTATTTCCGGAGCTTTCAGTGCCGAATACGCAAAAGTCAGTAGCGCACACCAATCGGCGGTTTCATTGGTTTCAATACATTTACCGATGATGAGGCACAATTTCTCCGCCGCCAGACTTCTCGCTCCCTTAGGGATGTGCCGAAGCACCCGCACCGATTTTTTAAGAGCACCTAAGGACTCCAGGGCTGTGCCAGGTGACTCCGAGCTCCCTTGCTCTGAGGAGGCGAGCTCCGGCTGACCAGAACGGGGAGATACCCGAGCGGACGCAGGCTGAGGGCGCTGTCGAACTACGTTCTTATGCACGCGCCCAATGTGAATTTTGAGGCCATGCGAAGTAAACCCTCTAGACGATTCAGGGCAATGGGGGCACGTCAAGGCGTGGGAAGAGGAACTCATCCTAACTTTGAAATGGGACTAGGCACGATACAAAATGTTAAATAAAGTAATAGTAATGTGGCCGTCTCATAACATTAAATAAAACAATGTGTAATAATAAAAACAATAAAACAAAGCAATTCTTTAGACAATGACTAGAATATCCAAAAACTAAACATACAAGTTCAACTTTATATTTTACCAGGAAAATGAAAGAGAACCAAAATCACAATTAAACATTAAAAAAAAACAAAACAAAAGAGTATAAAAAATAATTAATTAACCCTAAATAAAGTTTGGTCGTCTATACTAATCTTTGGTTAGGTAATGTACCTATAATACCTTTAGTGGACAAGGATATAAATTAAATTGCGAGCATACAAACATAAAAAAAATATGTTTTTGAGTCAAAAAATATATATATATATATAATAATACTAAGTGAAAACAAATAAATTATCCAAATCAACTAGAGGACTATTATACCCAATTAAATTAAACTAAAACAACAGTTATCGCCTTCTAACTGCTACGGTCGGCCAGCGAGCGGGCGCACGGTGCGCGCTTGCATGCATTACCCGTTGAAAATTATTGCGCGCAAAGAAAAAATCCTCCACCTCCGCGCATACAACCATACGGCGTACGGTCTGTCCAGTACTGCCAGTGCTCCTCTCTCTTGCTCCCCGTCGACAGCCGGAGTGTAACGCAGCGCGGCGCTCGGGTCCCTTTCGGCTGATAGTCGGCAAACTCCGTGAGCAGCGATGACTGAGCGAGGCAAAAATAATATGCTATCTCTCACCACAGAGGGGGTGAGGAATAGCCCCGCACTCCATCCAGCGCAGGCGATAATGTCTTGCAACTTTGTTGCACGTAGTTTTGCACACGGCACTACACGCGGCGCTGTAGAATAATGGTCCTTAACCTCCAAATCATTGTGACTTATTTTGCGTTATCCTTATAAATATTAAAATGTTAAATCAAAGACCGGCACGTCCGCCTTCAACCGTTGCTCGAGTAAGTTTTTCAATATATTTTTTTATATTTACCACGAACCTATTTAAATAATAACCAGTTATTTAGAAGTATCGTTCACCATTCCATTTCAAAACCATTTACCGATGTAAATCAGCAAACAGGTATCGCGGGCCACGGCATATGGACAGGTATCTTTTTTTATCTGACAACTTGACGTTTTCGGTTTATATAGAACGAAACGTTACATCGGTATGTTATGGCACCATGAAAAAGTGGTAAAAGTGTATAATATATATTCGACAAATAAAAAAGGTACAAGAATATGCTCATGAAGAATTCCACGAACGCCGACCCCTGAGAGAGATACGCAGGAAACTTTACCACTTATTGCCGCATCAGTAGGCTGCTCAGACAGAAAGGGAAGCCAGTCTTCAGCTCAACTGGTTAATATCATATATTATTTATACGTATTGTATTATTGGGAATGTTACAGCGCTATATTTTTTAATGGGTGTTGTGGCGAACGTATGTCGAATTCAAATAAAAACCGGCCAAGTGCGTGTCGGACCACGCATAATGGAGAGTTCCGTCGATAGTATGAAATCTATTGAAAAACCTAATATCAAAAATATCAAAACCTAATATCTGCCCAAGAAAGAAGTTTTTCGGAGATAACTCAAAATCGCCTTAACCGATAATGTTCAAAACAATTTTCGTTGAAAGAAGATACAATTATGTATACAATGACGAATAAAAATAAATGAATTCATCGTGACGTCACAGTTAAATTTTCATACTAACTTACATCTTCATGGTAACAAAACGATTCGACGATTCACAAGGAGAAGCTGATTTGAATAGTAGTCTACAACCCTATTCTTAGAAAATATTCGAATCAAATCTGCATAATTTTAATAAGAAAGATGCAGACTTGATTAAAATATGACATAACTTAATAATTATGTATTATCTTGCAAATAACAAGTTTAAATTGGTATCATTCTTGGTTTTTCCAGGAAATTGTTCCTAGACAACACAGACCGAACGGAGGCCCAAGGTAGGAACGCATCTGGTCTGATGCCAACCTACAAAAATACGTAAGCATGCTACGAGTATATCGCGTTATCCCAAGAAATATTAAATTAATTATAACTTTGTCGACAGCACACTTCCACATAAGATGAAAGGACCGAACTTGAGTTGTCGTTTGAAACAAATTGTTACCTCAAAAGGCATTAAGTGAGTCGGAAAACAACATTAGCATTCATGTCGTTACATTTTAATTTATGTGGGAGCTTTAGGCGAGGCGGTGAAATTTATTAAACGTATCCCTAATATTACAAGTCGTAAAACTGGTAAACGCGTCTGGGCTTTGATGTGCGAAGGCACGGAGAAGGGAAATTATGATTTTTGAGCTTCGTTCGTTTTCGCTAAACCGTTGTATTATGTTTTATTACTAGCTTTACCACTGATCTCTTTATGAATGTGTGTTAACAGGTCGGGGTTTAATAAAAATTTAAATAGTATTATAAAATTTATTTAGCAAAGTGCAGTGCATGCATAAATTCGTAGAAATCGACTACCTATAAATTAAATTTTTGGTATCATAATATAGTACATTTCGATTCCGACCTAGTTGGAAAGGATGTCATTATTCCAAGAGTTCCGAGACATTTTGCCACAAGCCGTAGACGAGTGGTAAAACTCAGGACGGGTGAAGAATGACATTCCGTCCGTGTATCGAACGACGTTTTTAATACAGTTGCGAAAAAATTACATAAAGGACAATTAGTCACTTTGAGGTTACCTTAGTACTTACTATATATCCGAACGCTTTCGCGTGGTGCGTTGCGGTGCGGTGATCATGAATCCTGAGCTGTGATTGGCTAGCAAAGTAAAAAGCGCTAGTGCGAGAAATCAAACTTCCCGCACGATAAACTACTACTAGAAAAGCACTTTTTGAGCAACTGTGATAAAAAAGTTATTTACATCTTGCGATTTTGAGTTCCTCTCTAAGCTCAAGATTCTAAATTGGAATAACTCGCTTCGATGGTAATTCTATTAAGTATAAAATCTGTCGCTTGCTCAAGACTCAAAGACGAGACAATTAGCACTCGAAGGTATATACGAACTTTCTTCTCTTGTTGCACTAATAACTACCTATTTATTGTACTTACAACAAAAATTTGAAAACGTAGAAGGACTAATTAGCACAAATTTAATTTGTACAATGGTAAACATATCTACTCATTATCTATTGCAGTAAAACACTTCTATAATTGCATTAACACGTTTAATTTTGAAGATAAATTATTTAAAATTAGCACTTCACATAAAAATGAAGATAACGGTATCTATATAAGGATATTTCACATTCAATAACTTCCTTAGTGGTTAGAATGTAATTAAATTACAATAGTCAGAATATTTAATATTAGCACTTCACATAAAAATGAAGATAACGGTATCTATATGAAGATATTTCACATTCAATAGTTAGTTACCTTAGTATCGTAAACGTCTACTTTCCGCACAAAAGGAAAATAAAAAAGAAGGAGTACTAGCAAAACTAGTAAGTACAAATAAAGACTCGGCTGGTAATTTGGCTGCGGGAAAATAATGGATTAATGAGGTGGGTGATATGGATGGTGACAGATGATTCGCTGGCTGAACGTAGCCTAAATTCAAGAGCCAGGTCTTTGTACGCCCGTCAAATGAGGCAATTAGAATTTTGGGAAAATTTTGGCAAAACAACAAATAAAAGCTATTATGGCACAAAAACACTAGATACAAAAAAAAGGAACCGGATTTATAACGTTTAAAAAAAATGTAAATATAATGATATTCTCGAAAGTCAGAAAATATTCAAAACTGTAACTGAATTTAAATAGAGTTCGTGGGCAAGCGCCCCCCCCCCCCCCCCTTTGGTTTAGGCGGACCCAACAGCTCGCTGAACCCTCTGTCTCAGTTGGAGAGCCACGCTGGATGCGAGCTCTAATTCTCCGACGACGGTGAAGAACCACGCGGAACACGCGACTGTTGCAGATCGTCTCGCAAGTCCGGCACCCACAAGCGCCTTCCGGAGTCCTCCCGGCCCAGACGGTCCCACTGGCGGCCTCGGCAGGCGCTACCCGCACCCTCAGACACGGCCAAAGGGGAGCACTGGGTATTGGAAAACCTACACCGACGGCCACCCTCTTCTAGAGAATTAAGCAACTGTGGTAAACACTTTCCGGGAACAAAAAAGAGGGTTTGCACTGGACAATTTGCAGATAATTCCTGTGTTTTTCTTTAAAAATCTCTCCGTCCATCTGACACTTCCAATCAAAAATCAACTTTTTCCTTTTTTGACAATCTGGAATACCTCAAAAATTCATATTCAAAATAAGGGCGAATATTATCTCAATTTATAACTGCCAGTCGTGTATCACAAAATGCGGACTGATATAAGCGCCATCTACCCGTAATGCCGTGAATCACAATGTACGCTTTTTTATATATCAACCGCGATCTAGCCTTAGACCTTCCTTAGACACGGAAGTTCTATAGAAAGTCGACAGATGTCGTACGATGAACGTAGCGTCATGCTACCGCATCTCCCTACCAAACAAAGAAACAAACAAACAACAACACAAGAAAACACAAGAAAACTAACCCCAAGCAACAAAAAAAGCACAACTTAATGCTAAGCCCAAAAAAGGTACAACAAGAGAACCCTAAACAAATTCCAAAAAAAACAAAACCAACCAGTTATTAACATTACCCCTAAAGACTAACCTAATAGATTAACAAGATGACAAAACGCCAACCAACGAGTCACGCGGTCCAAGACGTGACGGCCGGGATAGGACAGAAATTGCACCTGGCCACAGATCTTAATCCCTCACATCAAGTCATCAAATTATACAACCAGGCTATCATAGACCGGGAAAGATAAACGAAGCCTTAAGCACCAACGGTAAAAAAAGTCAAATATGGAAAAAGGAGCAAGGAAACGCTTAAACGAAAACAAAAAAACGATAAGAAACGAATCAAGCAAGAATTACCGATAAGGGAAGGACGGACTAAAGCGCATTTTAGAATTTTGAGAAAACTGAACGGGCCGAAAGAAGAAACTATTTCAAGATATCTTTAATATGATAGGTACCGATGTGCTCGGAATCGGTATCAGCCAGTATATATACCTGTGGAGACACCCGTCTAACCACACGGCACCGAACGAAACGTGGAGCGAATTTACCGCCTCGAAAAGGATCAGCGGAGCCACGCTGGAAATTCCTACGCCAAACGATTTGGTCACCAACGATTCTTGGCGAAGAACGGTTCGTGTTGAACTTGGCGGCGTTACGATGAAAGGCCAAAGCCATCGAATCAGAAACTTTATCGTACACCTCACGAAGCGTCTGAAGATTCGAAGCGCGTTCCATACGGCTGAGTCCCACATCTTGGTCCACAACCTGATTCTCAACACGTTCACGAATCATTGACAACTCGCGGCCGTACATCAAAAAATTCGGTGTATAAGCAGTAGCCAAATTTATACAAGAATTCAAATAGAGAGCGACCCGATGTAAATGACCCGACCAACTGCGTTGGTCATTTTCAGCTAAAATGCTCAAAGTAGTAATCACGACCTGGTGATATCTCTCCACAACATTCGCTTGTGGCGAATAATATGGGGTATAACACGGACCTGGAATATTATAGCTCGCCAGGAAATCCAGAAATTGACGACTATGAAAAACTGTAGCGTTGTCACAGAGAATGTTAGTAGGAACACCGTACCGCAAAATAACCTCCGACTCTAATGCCGTCGATATTGTAGCGGTCCACAGGGTCCTCTATGTACGAAAAGTAGCAAAATGACTTTAAAGGCTGATAGAGCTTCATTTGTAAGCTTTTACATGATATTTTCAGGAGTAAAGTTCATGAAAAAATGAAAAATAAATGATTCACATAGTATGTATGAGAGTGGAGGCTCACCTTATTACATATTGGTTTTATTTTAGTATGTAAGAAAAGATCAAGTTAATGATCTGACAAAGGAAATAAAATATATGGAAGTATATAAGCATCATTGTGTTTTATTAACAACCATACATACCTGAACTTTAATGATAAGCTATTATCATTGCTTTCAGCAACTGAGAATATTTGGAAAATATAAAACCTGAAATCTTTACTAGGATTTCTCACAGTTTTCGATAAATTATATTATGTTTAGATATAATTATATTTATATTATTACTTATTTTTGCATTATCGCATAAGCAATTGATACCATAGAGTTTTGCTAAATATTGTTCACCGTTGATTGGCAAGATTTTGAAACATTCATGATCTTGGTCTATTAATTATGTATTTAGCATAGTTGTATTTTAGATAGAAATAATGGTTATTATTATTATTTGGGTATTTAAAATGGCATTTTGACCATAAGTGGCATTCATATGTAATTTATATATGCAGCTTGTGTAGATATTTAATGTATGTTTTAGTTTTCACAGGAACAGAGGCTATGAATAACAACTTAACGGGATACGTATGCAACATTTTGAGGAATTATTATCTGAAATATCCGTTTGTACTATTTGCAGTGGACAAACAGTAATTTGGTTACCGCACTAGATTTGTCATAAAGTTTTAGCAATCTTATGATCGATTCCTTCAATAAGGGATGTATTATTAGGAAAAATTAAACTCATAGAATAGCGAGAGGTTGTATATAAAGTATGTTCTAGAAATATTTACTTCATTCTTGAGATATGTACTAAAGACAAAAATATATAATTTACTAAAGACATTTTATGACACAGTACAAACCGTTAGTAACATAGACAGGTCCTTTTGCCCATTTAGAAATTAGTATTTTGATTACAAATTGCTTTATCATCAGTTTCTTATGTTTTCATTGTAAGAATACCTAGGGGTGGAAATGACCGACTACTGAGAAGATTGTTTGTTAAGTAATGATGAAAATTGATGCTTTTAATAGGATTTTCGATATGAAATGTAGGTTATTGTATAGAATAAATGTATTATTTATAATTAATTCATTAACAAAAAGTAGTATCTAATAATATTTAAGATTTGTCTGAAAATTTGTCCAAATGGAGAGGTTATGTTTTTAATTTGTTAAGTATTGTTAGAAATCGATACTTAAATTAAAGGGAAAGTAATTAAAGCTATATTGCAGCAAGTATATTAACGTAATTGAACGAATTAAGCGTGAAAAAGCTAAGAACTTACCTTTTCATCCAAAATCGATTTTGGGAATATTATATAAAAACTCGTATTATGAAGTTAAATAACGGAAATAAATAAAGTTGGGAGCTTTGTTTTAATAAAACATAACGAGTTCGATTCGGTAAAACGCTAAAATAAACTAATTGTCGTAAAAATATTGTTAGGATTTTAAATTTACTGGTGTTTGATAGAATTCTAGGCTAGTTTTAGCTTATAAACATATGAAAAACTCAATTTTGATCAAAACAAATAAAGGAAAGTAATGAAAATTAAGATAAAAAGCGAATTTTCTTATAAAAGTTATATTGGTATTTTACAAAGTAAATGCGCAGTAAATCCGATAGGATCTGGTCATAATATATGCAGGAAAATTATCTTCATCATAGATTATATAAATACACCTTAGGAAATACTTACTTTTGTTTGAATTAAAGAAAATCGTTTTCTTAGAGGTTAGGTTTTCCAAAAAGGGTAGGGCGCTCATAGGAACTTGTTTCTCATAGGAGTATGTAGCGTAGGGATCTTAAGAATCAAATTGGTATACAAAGATGTATTGGCATTTTATGGGGAAAATAGATATTAATACTTACAGGGGCTTATTGAATCATACGCGGGGCTGTTGTTTTCATCTATTTTCATATAAATTTTCATTGGAAATTGCATAATTGGATAGATATTCAAGAAAAACATTCCCAATGGGTAGGAGATTATCGAACTAGGTCACTTAAGTATAGGAATTTGGTCTTTAAAGTAGTATGAACTAAAGGATCAATAAGGTTCAAATTAGATCAAATCCGAGAAATATTGTCGGCTCAGATGGTGGTCGAAAGCATACCAAACTCGACTAATACGCCGCAAGCAATCTTATTGGACGAATCAATACGGAATTTTTATTACTATATAAGGGAAGGGCGTACGGTAGGGAATCACTTTGCCTTCGACCAGAGCTGCGAACACTTTGACTTCACTTTGACTCCGACCTGAGATCTACGAGCACCTTGCCTCCAACCTGACTACGGGACTACGGAACGACTGGACTTCTGCTGCCAACGTGAGCTAGAAGCATATCCTGAACCACGAGACTCCGACTTCTGTCTACAAGCCGAGCTGCAAGCACCGAGGCCCCGCTCTGAGCTGCCAGTAGAACCAGCAAAAGAAGTCTTATTTGGTGAGGCAAAATTTATTCACTTTAATGATAAAATTTATTTCTTTTCTGTGTATTCTCTTTAGGCCTTGGAGTTGAGTAAGTGCTTTTAATTGACTGTTATATTATGAACATCTTCCTTATTGTTGTGGTTCTTGTATTTAATTTATGTGAAATTTGGTTGAATTATTATATGCAATATATATATACGTACGGAATTTATCGGAGTATGCGGTAACATTTTACGAATTTAACGAAATAGGGATGGATGCGTTTACCCTATATTGCGTATGCGTTATATTTTTATACGTTTGTGGATGCGTTTATCCTATATCCTATATGTCGTATGCGTTATAATTTTATACGTTTGCGAATTTTATTGCGGAATGCGTGATATTTTTATGTTTTGCGGTTGCGGCATATGAATTTAATTGAGTATATATTAAGACGTTTACCCTATTTTGGGAACGAATTTTAGCGTGTCTTACGTACCTGATTTATGAATTTAAAAGATTGTGTTCTCTATTATACTTGCGGTACATATGCTTTGGTGAATAAGCATTGGCTTGGACTAAAGTAATTATTACTTGTGTGATAGTAACATTATTTATGTATGACAGCGAAACCGACATTAACCATTGAACAATTATGTTCATTCTTCATAACCACTACCTTGATCCTTCTATGAAGGAGCCTATTTATATAACTGAAATTATTTATTACTTTTAAGCTGAAATAAGGCATCTAACCTTGTACCAACATAGAGTTGTAAAACAAAAATATTATGAAAATTTTAACAATGTTCTCTGACATAGTGAGACTTGTACCTTATCGCCATTCACAATAATTAATGAATAAATATTATCATATTGTTGGAAATACAATTATTGGCAAAGAGAAAGCCACTACAATAAAGTATTGAAATTCAACTGAGAGATTGAGTCGTGCTGGAGTGAGTTATGGGGATCCATATCAACTACAACTGAACGAAAATAGTTCATAAGTTAATTCAGGCTTTCAATTCAATAGTGTACATCATCTGTAAAATTTGATAATTAGATGAAGAGTTTGGTAGTTAGAAACAATGCCCTACTCTACGTACAATACTATTTGCCTATCCTTGAAGTTTGAATTAGCATAACTGCCTAACACGACATATTTCTATGATTTATTTCGGCATGACCACAGTCCCTTTGGTTGAATTTTAGATTTAATTTAGATTTAATTAATTAGCTAGGCATCTCAGAGGTTTTCTTGGCGTTTCTTTCCTCTGGTGTGTAGGTTACGAAACGTTGGTAGCTTCACTTAATAAAGTTATCAGTAGAGAAAATAATAACACAAAATAAAAATATATAAAAAAAATGTAGACAGGTTCTGAGCTAATAATCCCCAACGCACGGATTACAGGCGTGTAGATAAGGGAAAACCTTTCACACATCAGCTACCCATCCTAACTTTTGTTTAAATACTTGCAAAATTATATCTAATCAAAATAATCAGAAAGAACAACTAATTAGAAAAGTTGTTACTGCCTGGATTCGTTAACATTAGCGCTTGTAGGCGTAGGGGTTAAATAAAAAAAAACTATATTTGCTTATAGTTAAAAAAATATTCAAATAAGACAAGAGATCATTACATCGTCAATAACAAAATTTTACAAGTTAATTTTCTATCATTAATCTTTACCACAAATGTTGGGAAGACTTTGTCTATGTGGAAACTACCGAATAGCCTTTTCTTTTACAGATCCTGACACCATTCTACAGCCTTACCACTAACCTTCCCGCATCAACAGCTTGAACTTACAACCGAATAAATTTAATTTACTAATTAATTTTATATACCTATTTACTTAATATTTTATCCTTGTAAAGTACCTTTTATAGGAAATAAAGTTTAAAATAATATCCTTGTTTTGTTTCAACAACCTCCTTATCAGTCTCCTAAAAATTATCGGGTTACTACATAACTAGGGATCTACTACTAGACTTTCACGAGCCATTGTTAGGAAAAACCGCTGAAATTGTCTGACAAATCATGTTTATATAGGAAATTAGATTATTGGGGTTATAGTATTTAACGCAGGGTTGTAGTGTTCCTTTCAGGAGGTAAGTATGTATAGTCATCAGAGCTTAGGGAAAGTTTTAGTATTACAGGGTTTCAGACGGGGTAGAGGGTTTCCTTCATAGAGAGCCACTTTGGCTTTCTAAGCTTTTCAGTTTCAGCTTTCTAAGTTGTACCGTCGTTTAGTAGCTTCCAATAGCTGCTCTAGCTTTTAGTAGCTTATAACGTAAAGAAGCGTCTTATTTTAGGAACGCCCGGCGCGTTTCTCTTCAGTTAATAGCCGTGACCAGGATTAGAATCATACATATTAGTATTTACACATAATTTGGTTGGATAATTTAAGCGGTTTCAGTTGCTGACCGTGTTAATGGATATGGAGACTGATATTGTTGTTGAAACAATAAAAAATATATACGCGGAGGGCAGAGGGAAGCATTCTTAAATCATATGGTTACCTTAGGCGCGAATTGTTGGGTAAACTTTGTAGGCACATTAAATCACGGTATATCACGAAATACACTTGAAACATATTAATTGCATCACTTCACTGGTGCTCGAAAGCATCTTTTCCACACACTTTTTAAGCAGTTCACGCGTTTTAAAATCACTAAAACTAACTATAACCTAACGACGAAAACTTTGTTTTGACTATCTGACAGCCATATTAATACTGACTGTCACTAAAGTTGCGTTTCGATTCTATGTGTTCTAACAATGTTTTATTTTGCAAATTATAGAAATAATTAGTATTTCACTATATAATTAACGTATTATTATTCTCATTCAATAAACAAAGAGACATTTTTAATAATATCGAGTAGTTCAAAAGGCGGGTGATTCAAAATACCAATGTTTTTGGTAAAAATATGACTCAGTCTAGGTCCATAATTTTAATATTCATTTCTATTTCATGAGATATCAATCATTTTAAAGTATATTGTAGTTAACATGTAGCCTGTTTCAGGAGGGGAAAATCACTGGTTATTAGTAGATACATAACAATAGAGATAGGTTCCTTTATTAAAAGTAGTAGCAAAGAAATGATCACTGGGGTGGGGTTGATTTAGTAAGGGTGTCACGCTTAATAAAACTACATGTTTATTTCTTGTTTAATAAATAATAACAAAATAAAAGTAGTATCAACATGATCATAGTGCAGCCTAGTACTGATCGATCACTCACATAACACAAAATCAGTGTCTGTTGACAAATACGAGTTGCCACAAGTAGAAAACTATTTCGGTGACCAAACCCTCAATAAAAGATCACCGTATTATCTAAATAACCTACCCTATAAGATAAGACACCAGCTGGACAAATTAAAAATTTAAAAAACAGCTTTAGAAATATCTACTAGATACATTTGGGTGATACCGGCATCACAAACAGCATGTCGCTAAGTGTGCCAATAAATAACATTAGCATAATAATAGAATAACTATTTAGTAACTAGCTCACCTACAGACAAACTACGAAAACAGTTCTGCAGGGCACTGTATAAATAAATGTATACTTTTCGAATAATTAAGCAATCTATCTAATCCATGTATCAGTAATCTCACTTACTTCTCCATCTGGAGAACCTTTATCAAGCAAATATATTATATTATGGCAGGATAATAAACTTAGGCCACAGAATAGATAATAGTATTTCATCTTAGGCAATGTAGGGTAACCTAGGATATATATTTATTTACACATACCAGTTCCAAGCAATGATCTCTTATCAAACGACATTCAAGTTTCAAAAGAGGATTCCTCAATTCGTCGGGATCCTTGTCTTTGCTATTATTTGAGATTATCAACTTAATAGTTTGCACACTGCATTTGATGTTTCGGTGATTTGAAAGGCTTATTTGTCGAATGTATGCTAATTTTACAAATTGAAATCATTATTTGACGTAGGCAGTTTTAGTGTAATACTTAAAAACCAGCCAAGTAGTGAGTACAGCCACAAGTACTTGTTAACATATCTCACAAAAGTTTAAATATTTAAAAAGGTTTAGCAATGATAAGGATGTTATTTACTTGTAGGGTATTCACATTAAAACAACATTACCCAGCTAGTATTAGATATAATTGCTTATATATATTGATTAACTTGATAAAATAATATAAAAAAAATATCATCAGTTTTGAAAGTTGTCATGTTCGAAAGCATATAGGTACTATAAATGCTTGCATGCGAATCCTCTGGGGTTACGGGCGTCCATAGGCTACGGTAATTGCTTACCATCAGGCGGGTCGTATGCTTGTTTGCCACCGTCGTGGTATAAAAAAAATGATACTTAGTGTCTAACTTAAGAGACTAAAGCTACAATAGGAATAGTGTGACGATCCCAATCTGTCTTCCACGATGATAGGAAGGTGGGCCGCGTTGATCGATGATGAGACGAAAGTCGCTTTGTATAGATGTTCCGGGACTCTGAAAATTGATTAAAATAAAAACGTTACTAGTGTCTGAACTTGGGGGTAGGTTAAATGGTTATTTGCATTCTAAATGTAGGTACGTTTTACTTTAAATAAAGTAAGTAAGTAAGTTTGTTATTACTTCCAAGCACAGGTAAAACGTTAAAAAAGTATTCTAGAAAAAAAAAAAATAGGAACTCATATTAGTATTCTTAAGGGGTTTGAGATGGTCTCTCTGGTCATAGCAATAGCGTGGCATTGCAAGTAACGGGTAGTCAATGGGATGACTAAATTTAAGGCCTAGGTTTCGTTTGAACCTGATTCTTTGTGTAGGTGTCTATACTATACCAAAATTAGGACCAGTAATTCGGCCATAGAACTCTACTTCATGAAGGTTTGTCATTATGTGCATGTAGGGCTGATTTCGAAAAATTATGTTAGAAGTCATCATCATCATCAGCACCACGTTAATAGTAGATATTTAACTACATACTTACATACATGTGTAGGCATGCATGCATATACAGCCATAGGTTTTAATCTTCTTATTAGGAAGGGATTCTATTTATACTCACTTGTTTTCCGTTGTGAAGCGCGTAGAAGAGAAGCGAGGAGCCAGGGGTAGACTGGAAGCTCTCAAGGTACTGCAGAAATTAGCCTGAAATTAGTTTAAATAGGAATGGTATTAGTGTGAACTTACATGTATGTCATTTACAAAGAAAAAAAAAGTGATCTAGGTTTCTGGTGCTCGAAACTAGCGTCAGGCTAGTCTTCTACATTCAGGGTATCAGTGTGATCTATCTTAGAATAGGGAGATTTTAAAATATAGCTGTCTTAGTACTTAATATAATAATAAAATAAAAAATATCCATTGTTTAGGTAACGGGGCGTTAAAAGTCTTATTACAATTTTTCTCAATAATTTCATTTTTATGATAAGCTTTTCTTTGCTAACTGTACTCTTATACAATCTCTAACTACAAAAGTACAACAAGCCCAAACACAACGGGATAAAATTGAATAGTTGAGGGAGTTCTTATAGACACCTTTCTGCTCCATCATCAGATCAGTTGCATGTCATCATAATATTGCATTGTCACGTGACATACATAGGCGTGGAAAATTTCAGCTCAATTAGAAATGGGGAAGGGGGTCAAAGTTCACTTTCAAGGGTTAATTACAAACAGCAGGGCGGGTAAAACTAAAATTTCTCAAAAGGTGATATTAAAATGTTTGTACTAAATAGAGTAGTTGCAATTTTGGTAGTTCATTGTAATAATTAATTTACCAACAAAAGATAAAGGCTAATTACCTGGTGTAAGAGTCGGAAATCTGGAGGGCAGCCACTGTCAGACTGGCTAACGATGCATTGCGGGGCTGGATTCACTGAAATACATAAAGTAGTTTATATAGTAGGCTGTTTTAAATAATAAAAATATTCTTTGTATGTAGTTAAGACTAAGATTCGTTTCATAGGGAGTGTACATATTTCAGAAACAACATAATAAACATAACCTACAAAAAAAAAATATGATTAGTTATCGGTCTAAAATGCGGGGGGCAGCGTTTCCTTATGATTAAATGCTTTAGTATAGATAATTAAAAATGTTGGGTTAAACATGTACTTACATTTTAGTTCCGGAGAGACACACGTTGCTTAGGCAGCTGTAGTTGAAGCCGTAGAAGTAGGGACAGTGTCGTGAAATCTGGCAATTTTAAATTCCGTGCTTCTTCCTTTCATGTAGGCACGTTCTCTTGTCAACCTGCAATTGGAATAACTTAATGGAATGACCGAGATAGAGTAACATTGTAGAGATAAAGTAACTTTAGTAACCTTGTAGGTACAAACGTCATATATAAGTTTTGACGGGACAAAACCTTGTTTACCTTTAGATATATATTTAAAAACAAAAGGGATACGGTTGTAAAATAAACTGAATTGGGTAGATAGTCCACTTTTAAACAAAATAATGCGTACTTACTTGATATTTTACTGTAATTCAAGTCCATTTGATCCGCTACATATTACGTCACAAGTTTTCAAGGGCTTTAGACACTGCATAGCTTCCTTGATTGATTGATTATTGCGTAGTAACTTATAGGTTTTCCATTGTAATCTGGTTTTATCCATAACATAATAGGTGTAGATATTCATCAACAGATATAATCTAGAAACAAAACAAATTCATGAAACGTAGTAAAAATGGCGCCGGTATTTACTAACAAAATTGTGAACTCGTAAACACATCTCCATCGTTCGAACTACTTAAACCACTGTTGATTAAATATGTCGGTTAACACTTACTTCTTTCACTTAGGTACTTTTGCTATTGTTTTACTTAATAAACGGACACATATAAGGAAATTAGGAATCAGAAAACCGGAGTCGAAACGTGTCACATTAAAACGCCGGTCGGCCATTGCTAACATTGCTATATTCACGCTATACTTGTGACAATTTTGAACGGCTCTGTTTGGTTGGTAGGGACGGCTATGAGCTCAGAGCGGTGTTGCCATGAGTTATAAAAACCACCAAGCGCGTTCGTAAATTAGTAAAATCCTTGGGAGAAAAAAAAAATATTTATTTATTTCTTTTTATTTATTGGAACAAAAATAAGATTTAAATTCACACAGTGCTTAAAACGAACTAAATTTGTAAACAGACACACATTAATATACTTTCGGGTTCATTTTAATAGTAGCATTGATATGTTTATGGTAGAATTTTACTTTAAAAATATACAAAGTAGTATAATAAGTTAGCAGAGTAGTAACGTTATTGGTATCATTCCACAGATAAAGAAAATATTTGATAGTCACTGATAACATTAGTGTCTTTATGTCTGAAGGCCCTGTTACACTTTACTTTTGTTTAGTGTCCTAACTAGCAACCTAATTAGGATCCTAACTAGTTTTCATAGTAAATTTACTTGCTGAATGCGGTTACACTGGACTAAATTTAGAAACTAAATCGTTTAGGAAGCTAACTAGGATAAGTGTAACAAGCCTTTTAGAGTAAAAATAAGCGTCATCGTCTCATCGTACATTCAGCTTTTATTTTGCGTTTACTTGAGTTAGGACGGTATTTGTGGTAATTAAACCTACAAATACGATACGTAGTTATGTCAAGTTAAGATTTGGAATAAAAAAGGGGTCCATACACAAATTTGCAACAACAAATTCAGAAAAAATTGTGCGTTATGTTGGCCATAGTGAGAACTACCGATTATCCCTTCAACATGGTATAAATTTTAGACTCGAAAAAAAAAAAAAAAAATAGCTTTTACAGATTTTACTATGTTTTGGGAATAGTTTATGTAAGGGTCGCAAGGGGTCGTTGTTACAATTACGAACTAGCCAACAATGTTCTTACATCAAATGGTTTTAAAATTATAATTTTGTTTTAACAATTAGCAGGCAGGAGGTTCTTCAAAGTGTCACTAGATGTCACTGTTCTTAGCGTAAACTAGCGAACGATGTTTCCTTGTAGAATGCTTTTAGATTTTTCGATATTACAATAATTATTCAGTTTTAGTTCAACTACTCGTCACTAGATGTCACTGTTCTTAGCGTAAACTAGCGAACGATGTTTTCTTGTAAAATGCTTTTAGATTTTTCGATATTACAATAATTATTCAGTTTAGTTCAACTACTCGTCACTAGATGTCACTGTTCTTAGCGTAAACTAGCGAACGATGTTTTCTTGTAGAATCCTTATAGATTTTATCCGTCACATAATTATAATTAGCTTTTAGTTCACTCATTTGTCACTAGATGACGTCGTTAGAGCTAGGAACGGGCGAATTACTTGTTGTCGTAAATTTTATAGGATAGGAGACAATTTCATACGTAAACTTTTCGGTTCCGAGATGACGACATATTTTGAGTAGAGTAGTTAAAAGGGATATTTGTCGATAGTAATATGAAAATAAATCGAATAATAGATGTCGCGACACAAGTCTATACTCCGGGCAGGTATACAAACGTACATATTTGAAATTTTTTAGTTTAGAATAAAGTAGGCAAATATATAATTACGTTGAATTAGAGGTTTTGATATTACGTAAGCGCCTATCTACTTTATAGTACTTCGCGGGTATAATACACATCATGGATTTGACTTGGCGTTGTTACCATTTGTTTTGATTCTTAGATAAAACGGTTTTTTTTTATCTAGTAGAAATAAGTAAATAAATGAAGAGTGTAGTTTAAACAAGTAAGAGGGAAAATAGATAACGAGGGATATTGGGGAAATACAAGCACACCGAGTTGTTCTAAAATGTAGAATTATGCAACATAGTAGTTACAAATTTCGGAAATTCAAGTTTTATATGCGGGTTTAATAAATAAGTTTTTGGACCCGGGGTATGTCCTTAAACTACGTCCGGACTTGGGTATGTCCTTAAACTATGCCAAAAAGAGAGGTATGGGCACTGCGAATGGCATCTCGCTTAGTGTGGTACGGCACGTTCAGTGAATGTCATCTCGCTCAAATCGGAGCAGAGCCCGACTGGGGAAGTACCTCCACCTTACAGAAAACCACAGCCAAATAGCACTAGACCCTACTCATAGTGTTGTGTTCCTGCTGGTGAGTAAGGTTGCCAAAGAGCTCAAAGAGGACCCAGTGTGTTGACGATGAGGGACCCTCTTGTTCCTTTAGCCGTCAACACAGTGAATCCTCCTTTTTGCAAAGGGTCGGCAACGCGCATGTGACTCCTGTGGAGTTACAGGCGTCCATAGGTTACGCTAGCTGCTTGCCATCAGGCAGGCCGTATGCTTGTTTGCCACCGTCGTAGTATAAAAAAAAAAAAATAAGTGAGGTTCTTGGTTTAGTACAATTGTAATGATTTCTATACTTAAAGGTACAACTGAAATTATATAGATTTTTAAGTTCTAATAATTTTAGTTCAGGTAATGGTAGTAGCTGGGACTATAGTTTTCTAGTCCTGGTTACGAGG
Source organism: Pammene aurita (assembly GCA_947086415.1). Lineage (NCBI taxonomy): Eukaryota > Metazoa > Arthropoda > Insecta > Lepidoptera > Tortricidae > Pammene > Pammene aurita. Next base: position 15,363,225 of record OX352305.1, on the reverse strand, counting down.
TTTTGAAAAGGTATTGTAGTAACTAGAGTTGTAGTTCTATTTTATGATTCTGCAATTTTGGTTATGAGGTAATTACTATTATTCGCTTAATGTATGGGGGGGTCAAAATTGAGTTTAGGGAATAATTTCTTTTTCATATGACCATATACCAAAAATGGCTTTGGGTTTTTGAACAAATACAGATTACTAAGCTAGGAAGGGGGACTAAGAGAGATGACAGACGAGAGACTTGCTATGATATGACAAACGAAAACGTATCGTTTGTTTGACTGATTGAGAGAAAGAGTTAGCGTAGGGTTTGTTTAATAACACAAAGTCAAGATTATGGTCAGCGGATATTGTTGTTTCTTAAGTTGAGCTTAGGGGGGGGAAGGGGTTCTTGAAGGGATTACAATGATCGTTGTCAAAGGAATCTTGGTGTTAGGTTAATTTTATACATACCAGTTCTAGGTATCTTTCTTTGACAATGAGACACTATACACGTTGCAAAAACTAGTTTCACACACCCTTTTGTTCAGATATAAGGTAGATCAGTGACTGAATGATTTTGAGTATTTCAGAATTGTTATTATTGATCTGGTTTTGTTTGAATAGAGGACATCACGCCATAAAAGGTAGTATTAGTTGGTTTGGAGATGGTTGTAGACTGGCTACCGGTACTTGGGGATACTATTGGGGGAAGTTATAAAAGAGTAAAGGGATAGTCGTCCTGACGAAAGCTTCTCTTGTCCCTTCATAAGGCCAGGACAAAGTTGGTTGTGTTTTGTTTGAGAATTAAGGAAAGAATCTTGTTTGATACAATACATATGAATGGGCAATGGGAGTTTCTATTAGAGATTGTAAGACCTCACAAACCTTGCACTTGCATCAGGGCGGAAATTCTGGCTTTTTACCAATTCTGACTCAAGAAACTGAGAAACCACGAGGTCTATGATTATCTTGGAATCAATTGATTACTGCTGAGTAATGGTCACTTTTATATATCACACTATAAAAAAAAAAAATTTTTGCTTCGTTTGATGATTCTGTCAACTTTTTGATTGATGGTTAGTCAAATGGGGTGAAATAACACTGGGAGGGTGAAATATCAATATCTGTGTCTTTATTGGGTTACGATGCAATCTCTGCTTCAAGTACAAATGTCCTTTCCGCGTCAATTCCATCGGAGGGCAGAGCTGTAGCGGTCCACAGGGTCCTCTATGCACGAAAAGTAGCAAAATGACTTTAAAGGCTGATAGAGCTTCATTTGTAAGCTTTTACATGATATTTTCAGGAGTAAAGTTCATGAAAAAATGAAAAATAAATGATTCACATAGTATGTATGAGAGTGGAGGCTCACCTTATTACATATTGGTTTTATTTTAGTATGTAAGAAAAGATCAAGTTAATGATCTGACAAAGGAAATAAAATATATGGAAGTATATAAGCATCATTGTGTTTTATTAACAACCATACATACCTGAACTTTAATGATAAGCTATTATCATTGCTTTGAGCAACTGAGAATATTTGGAAAATATAAAACCTGAAATCTTTACTAGGATTTCTCACAGTTTTCGATAAATTATATTATGTTTAGATATAATTATATTTATATTATTACTTATTTTTGCATTATCGCATAAGCAATTGATACCATAGAGTTTTGCTAAATATTGTTCACCGTTGATTGGCAAGATTTTGAAACATTCATGATCTTGGTCTATTAATTATGTATTTAGCATACTTGTATTTTAGATAGAAATAATGGTTATTATTATTATTTGGGTATTTAAAATGGCATTTTGACCATAAGTGGCATTCATATGTAATTTATATATGCAGCTTGTGTAGATATTTAATGTATGTTTTAGTTTTCACAGGAACAGAGGCTATGAATAACAACTTAACGGGATACGTATGCAACATTTTGAGGAATTATTATCTGAAATATCCGTTTGTACTATTTGCAGTGGACAAACAGTAATTTGGTTACCGCACTAGATTTGTCATAAAGTTTTAGCAATCTTATGATCGATTCCTTCAATAAGGGATGTATTATTAGGAAAAATTAAACTCATAGAATAGCGAGAGGTTGTATATAAAGTATGTTCTAGAAATATTTACTTCATTCTTGAGATATGTACTAAAGACAAAAATATATAATTTACTAAAGACATTTTATGACACAGTACAAACTGTTAGTAACATAGACAGGTCCTTTTGCCCATTTAGAAATTAGTATTTTGATTACAAATTGCTTTATCATCAGTTTCTTATGTTTTCATTGTAAGAATACCTAGGGGTGGAAATGACCGACTACTGAGAAGATTGTTTGTTAAGTAATGATGAAAATTGATGCTTTTAATAGGATTTTCGATATGAAATGTAGGTTATTGTATAGAATAAATGTATTATTTATAATTAATTCAATAACAAAAAGTAGTATCTAATAATATTTAAGATTTGTCTGAAAATTTGTCCAAATGGAGAGGTTATGTTTTTAATTTGTTAAGTATTGTTAGAAATCGAAACTTAAATTAAAGGGAAAGTAATTAAAGCTATATTGCAGCAAGTATATTAACGTAATTGAACGAATTAAGCGTGAAAAAGCTAAGAACTTACCTTTTCATCCAAAATCGATTTTGGGAATATTATATAAAAACTCGTATTATGAAGTTAAATAACGGAAATAAATAAAGTTGGGAGCTTTGTTTTAATAAAACATAACGAGTTCGATTCGGTAAAACGCTAAAATAAACTAATTGTCGTAAAAATATTGTTAGGATTTTAAATTTACTGGTGTTTGATAGAATTCTAGGCTAGTTTTAGCTTATAAACATATGGAAAACTCAATTTTGATCAAAACAAATAAAGGAAAGTAATGAAAATTAAGATAAAAAGCGAATTTTCTTATAAAAGTTATATTGGTATTTTACAAAGTAAATGCGCAGTAAATCCGATAGGATCTGGTCATAATATATGCAGGAAAATTATCTTCATCATAGATTATATAAATACACCTTAGGAAATACTTACTTTTGTTTGAATTAAAGAAAATCGTTTTCTTAGAGGTTAGGTTTTCCAAAAAGGGTAGGGCGCTCATAGGAACTTGTTTCTTATAGAAGTATGTAGCGTAGGGATCTTAAGAATCAAATTGGTATACAAAGATGTATTGGCATTTTATGGGGAAAATAGATATTAATACTTACAGAGGCTTATTGAATCATACGCGGGGCTATTGTTTTCATCTATTTTCATATAAATTTTCATTGGAAATTGCATAATTGGATAGATATTCAAGAAAAACATTCCCAATGGGGGGGGGGTAGGAGATTATCGAACTAGGTCACTTAAGTATAGGAATTTGGTCTTTAAAGTAGTATGAACTAAAGGATCAATAAGGTTCAAATTAGATCAAATCCGAGAAATATTGTCGGCTCAGATGGTGGTCGAAAGCATACCAAACTCGACTAATACGCCGCAAGCAATCTTATTGGACGAATCAATACGGAATTTTTATTACTATATAAGGGAAGGGCGTACGGTAGGGAATCACTTTGCCTTCGACCAGAGCTGCGAACACTTTGACTTCACTTTGACTCCGACCTGAGATCTACGAGCACCTTGCCTCCAACCTGACTACGGGACTACGGAACGACTGGACTTCTGCTGCCAACGTGAGCTAGAAGCATATCCTGAACCACGAGACTCCGACTTCTGTCTACAAGCCGAGCTGCAAGCACCGAGGTCCCGCTCTGAGCTGCCAGTAGAACCAGCAAAAGAAGTCTTATTTGGTGAGGCAAAATTTATTCACTTTAATGATAAAATTTATTTCTTTTCTGTGTATTCTCTTTAGGCCTTGGAGTTGAGTAAGTGCTTTTAATTGACTGTTATATTATGAACATCTTCCTTATTGTTGTGGTTCTTGTATTTAATTTATGTGAAATTTGGTTGAATTATTATATGCAATATATATATACGTACGGAATTTATCGGAGTATGCGGTAACATTTTACGAATTTAACGAAATAGGGATGGATGCGTTTACCCTATATTGCGTATGCGTTATATTTTTATACGTTTGTGGATGCGTTTATCCTATATCCTATATGTCGTATGCGTTATAATTTTATACGTTTGCGAATTTTATTGCGGAATGCGCGATATTTTTATGTTTTGCGGTTGCGGCATATGAATTTAATTGAGTATATATTAAGACGTTTACCCTATTTTGGGAACGAATTTTAGCGTGTCTTACGTACCTGATTTATGAATTTAAAAGTTTGTGTTCTCTATTATACTTGCGGTACATATGCTTTGGTGAATAAGCATTGGCTTGGACTAAAGTAATTATTACTTGTGTGATAGTAACATTATTTATGTATGACAGCGAAACCGACATTAACCATTGAACAATTATGTTCATTCTTCATAACCACTACCTTGATCCTTCTATGAAGGAGCCTATTTATATAACTGAAATTATTTATTACTTTTAAGCTGAAATAAGGCATCTAACCTTGTACCAACATAGAGTTGTAAAACAAAAATATTATGAAAATTTTAACAATGTTCTCTGACATAGTGAGACTTGTACCTTATCGCCATTCACAATAATTAATGAATAAATATTATCATATTGTTGGAAATACAATTATTGGCAATGAGAAAGCCACTACAATAAAGTATTGAAATTCAACTGAGAGATTGAGTCGTGCTGGAGTGAGTTATGGGGATCCATATCAACTACAACTGAACGAAAATAGTTCATAAGTTAATTCAGGCTTTCAATTCAATAGTGTACATCATCTGTAAAATTTGATAATTAGATGAAGAGTTTGGTAGTTAGAAACAATGCCCTACTCTACGTACAATACTATTTGCCTATCCTTGAAGTTTGAATTAGCATAACTGCCTAACACGACATATTTCTATGATTTATTTCGGCATGACCACAGTCCCTTTGGTTGAATTTTAGATTTAATTTAGATTTAATTAATTAGCTAGGCATCTCAGAGGTTTTCTTGGCGTTTCTTTCCTCTGGTGTGTAGGTTACGAAACGTTGGTAGCTTCACTTAATAAAGTTATCAGTAGAGAAAATAATAACACAAAATAAAAATATATAAAAAAAATGTAGACAGGTTCTGAGCTAATAATCCCCAACGCACGGATTACAGGCGTGTAGATAAGGGAAAACCTTTCACACATCAGCTACCCATCCTAACTTTTGTTTAAATACTTGCAAAATTATATCTAATCAAAATAATCAGAAAAAACAACTAATTAGAAAAGTTGTTACTGCCTGGATTCGTTAACATTAGCGCTTGTAGGCGTAGGGGTTAAATAAAAAAAAACTATATTTGCTTATAGTTAAAAAAATATTCAAATAAGACAAGAGATCATTACATCGTCAATAACAAAATTTTACAAGTTAATTTTCTATCATTAATCTTTACCACAAATGTTGGGAAGACTTTGTCTATGTGGAAACTACCGAATAGCCTTTTCTTTTACAGATCCTGACACCATTCTACAGCCTTACCACTAACCTTCCCGCATCAACAGCTTGAACTTACAACCGAATAAATTTAATTTACTAATTAATTTTATATACCTATTTACTTAATATTTTATCCTTGTAAAGTACCTTTTATAGGAAATAAAGTTTAAAATAATATCCTTGTTTTGTTTCAACAACCTCCTTATCAGTCTCCTAAAAATTATCGGGTTACTACATAACTAGGGATCTACTACTAGACTTTCACGAGCCATTGTTAGGAAAAACCGCTGAAATTGTCTGACAAATCATGTTTATATAGGAAATTAGATTATTGGGGTTATAGTATTTAACGCAGGGTTGTAGTGTTCCTTTCAGGAGGTAAGTATGTATAGTCATCAGAGCTTAGGGAAAGTTTTAGTATTACAGGGTTTCAGACGGGGTAGAGGGTTTCCTTCATAGAGAGCCACTTTGGCTTTCTAAGCTTTTCAGTTTCAGCTTTCTAAGTTGTACCGTCGTTTAGTAGCTTCCAATAGCTGCTCTAGCTTTTAGTAGCTTATAACGTAAAGAAGCGTCTTATTTTAGGAACGCCCGGCGCGTTTCTCTTCAGTTAATAGCCGTGACCAGGATTAGAATCATACATATTAGTATTTACACATAATTTGGTTGGATAATTTAAGCGGTTTCAGTTGCTGACCGTGTTAATGGATATGGAGACTGATATTGTTGTTGAAACAATAAAAAATATATACGCGGAGGGCAGAGGGAAGCATTCTTAAATCATATGGTTACCTTAGGCGCGAATTGTTGGGTAAACTTTGTAGGCACATTAAATCACGGTATATCACGAAATACACTTGAAACATATTAATTGCATCACTTCACTGGTGCTCGAAAGCATCTTTTCCACACACTTTTTAAGCAGTTCACGCGTTTTAAAATCACTAAAACTAACTATAACCTAACGACGAAAACTTTGTTTTGACTATCTGACAGCCATATTAATACTGACTGTCACTAAAGTTGCGTTTCGATTCTATGTGTTCTAACAATGTTTTATTTTGCAAATTATAGAAATAATTAGTATTTCACTATATAATTAACGTATTATTATTCTCATTCAATAAACAAAGAGACATTTTTAATAATATCGAGTAGTTCAAAAGGCGGGTGATTCAAAATACCAATGTTTTTGGTAAAAATATGACTCAGTCTAGGTCCATAATTTTAATATTCATTTCTATTTCATGAGATATCAATCATTTTAAAGTATATTGTAGTTAACATGTAGCCTGTTTCAGGAGGGGAAAATCACTGGTTATTAGTAGATACATAACAATAGAGATAGGTTCCTTTATTAAAAGTAGTAGCAAAGAAATGATCACTGGGGTGGGGTTGATTTAGTAAGGGTGTCACGCTTAATAAAACTACATGTTTATTTCTTGTTTAATAAATAATAACAAAATAAAAGTAGTATCAACATGATCATAGTGCAGCCTAGTACTGATCGATCACTCACATAACACAAAATCAGTGTCTGTTGACAAATACGAGTTGCCACAAGTAGAAAACTATTTCGGTGACCAAACCCTCAATAAAAGATCACCGTATTATCTAAATAACCTACCCTATAAGATAAGACACCAGCTGGACAAATTAAAAATTTAAAAAACAGCTTTAGAAATATCTACTAGATACATTTGGGTGATACCGGCATCACAAACAGCATGTCGCTAAGTGTGCCAATAAATAACATTAGCATAATAATAGAATAACTATTTAGTAACTAGCTCACCTACAGACAAACTACGAAAACAGTTCTGCAGGGCACTGTATAAATAAATGTATACTTTTCGAATAATTAAGCAATCTATCTAATCCATGTATCAGTAATCTCACTTACTTCTCCATCTGGAGAACCTTTATCAAGCAAATATATTATATTATGGCAGGATAATAAACTTAGGCCACAGAATAGATAATAGTATTTCATCTTAGGCAATGTAGGGTAACCTAGGATATATATTTATTTACACATACCAGTTCCAAGCAATGATCTCTTATCAAACGACATTCAAGTTTCAAAAGAGGATTCCTCAATTCGTCGGGATCCTTGTCTTTGCTATTATTTGAGATTATCAACTTAATAGTTTGCACACTGCATTTGATGTTTCGGTGATTTGAAAGGCTTATTTGTCGAATGTATGCTAATTTTACAAATTGAAATCATTATTTGACGTAGGCAGTTTTAGTGTAATACTTAAAAACCAGCCAAGTAGTGAGTACAGCCACAAGTACTTGTTAACATATCTCACAAAAGTTTAAATATTTAAAAAGGTTTAGCAATGATAAGGATGTTATTTACTTGTAGGGTATTCACATTAAAACAACATTACCCAGCTAGTATTAGATATAATTGCTTATATATATTGATTAACTTGATAAAATAATATAAAAAAAATATCATCAGTTTTGAAAGTTGTCATGTTCGAAAGCATATAGGTACTATAAATGCTTGCATGCGAATCCTCTGGGGTTACGGGCGTCCATAGGCTACGGTAATTGCTTACCATCAGGCGGGTCGTATGCTTGTTTGCCACCGTCGTGGTATAAAAAAAATGATACTTAGTGTCTAACTTAAGAGACTAAAGCTACAATAGGAATAGTGTGACGATCCCAATCTGTCTTCCACGATGATAGGAAGGTGGGCCGCGTTGATCGATGATGAGACGAAAGTCGCTTTGTATAGATGTTCCGGGACTCTGAAAATTGATTAAAATAAAAACGTTACTAGTGTCTGAACTTGGGGGTAGGTTAAATGGTTATTTGCATTCTAAATGTAGGTACGTTTTACTTTAAATAAAGTAAGTAAGTAAGTTTGTTATTACTTCCAAGCACAGGTAAAACGTTAAAAAAGTATTCTAGAAAAAAAAAAATAGGAACTCATATTAGTATTCTTAAGGGGTTTGAGATGGTCTCTCTGGTCATAGCAATAGCGTGGCATTGCAAGTAACGGGTAGTCAATGGGATGACTAAATTTAAGGCCTAGGTTTCGTTTGAACCTGATTCTTTGTGTAGGTGTCTATACTATACCAAAATTAGGACCAGTAATTCGACCATAGAACTCTACTTCATGAAGGTTTGTCATTATGTGCATGTAGGGCTGATTTCGAAAAATTATGTTAGAAGTCATCATCATCATCAGCACCACGTTAATAGTAGATATTTAACTACATACTTACATACTTCATACTTTCATACTTCAGCCGCGAAAGCTGAAGACGCCAGTTCAAATCTGGCCTCGGACACCGGAGGGTTTGGTCACTTTTTCTGAAGTATATGACATCTATTTTCAGTTTATATATAGTAGTGTAACTACTTAAAAATTGCAAATCAAAAAAATATTGAACAAAATAATTTGATTTGCTTCAAGATTTACATACTTACATACATGTGTAGGCATGCATGCATATACAGCCATAGGTTTTAATCTTCTTATTAGGAAGGGATTCTATTTATACTCACTTGTTTTCCGTTGTGAAGCGCGTAGAAGAGAAGCGAGGAGCCAGGGGTAGACTGGAAGCTCTCAAGGTACTGCAGAAATTAGCCTGAAATTAGTTTAAATAGGAATGGTATTAGTGTGAACTTACATGTATGTCATTTACAAAGAAAAAAAAAAGTGATCTAGGTTTCTGGTGCTCGAAACTAGCGTCAGGCTAGTCTTCTACTTCAGGGTATCAGTGTGATCTATCTTAGAATAGGGAGATTTTAAAATATAGCTGTCTTAGTACTTAATATAAAAATAAAATAAAAAATATCCATTGTTTAGGTAACGGGGCGTTAAAAGTCTTATTACAATTTTTCTCAATAATTTCATTTTTATGATAAGCTTTTCTTTGCTAACTGTACTCTTATACAATCTCTAACTACAAAAGTACAACAAGCCCAAACACAACGGGATAAAATTGAATAGTTGAGGGAGTTCTTATAGACACCTTTCTGCTCCATCATCAGATCAGTTGCATGTCATCATAATATTGCATTGTCACGTGACATACATAGGCGTGGAAAATTTCGGCTCAATTAGAAATGGGGAAGGGGGTCAAAGTTCACTTTCAAGGGTTAATTACAAACAGCGGGGCGGGTAAAACTAAAATTTCTCAAAAGGTGATATTAAAATGTTTGTACTAAATAGAGTAGTTGCAATTTTGGTAGTTCATTGTAATAATTAATTTACCAACAAAAGATAAAGGCTAATTACCTGGTGTAAGAGTCGGAAATCTGGAGGGCAGCCACTGTCAGACTGGCTAACGATGCATTGCGGGGCTGGATTCACTGAAATACATAAAGTAGTTTATATAGTAGGCTGTTTTAAATAATAAAAATATTCTTTGTATGTAGTTAAGACTAAGATTCGTTTCATAGGGAGTGTACATATTTCAGAAACAACATAATAAACATAACCTACAAAAAAAAAATATGATTAGTTATCGGTCTAAAATGCGGGGGGCAGCGTTTCCTTATGATTAAATGCTTTAGTATAGATAATTAAAAATGTTGGGTTAAACATGTACTTACATTTTAGTTCCGGAGAGACACACGTTGCTTAGGCAGCTGTAGTTGAAGCCGTAGAAGTAGGGACAGTGTCGTGAAATCTGGCAATTTTAAATTCCGTGCTTCTTCCTTTCATGTAGGCACGTTCTCTTGTCAACCTGCAATTGGAATAACTTAATGGAATGACCGAGATAGAGTAACATTGTAGAGATAAAGTAACTTTAGTAACCTTGTAGGTACAAACGTCATATATAAGTTTTGACGGGACAAAACCTTGTTTACCTTTAGATATATATTTAAAAACAAAAGGGATACGGTTGTAAAATAAACTGAATTGGGTAGATAGTCCACTTTTAAACAAAATAATGCGTACTTACTTGATATTTTACTGTAATTCAAGTCCATTTGATCCGCTACATATTACGTCACAAGTTTTCAAGGGCTTTAGACACTGCATAGCTTCCTTGATTGATTGATTATTGCGTAGTAACTTATAGGTTTTCCATTGTAATCTGGTTTTATCCATAACATAATAGGTGTAGATATTCATCAACAGATATAATCTAGAAACAAAACAAATTCATGAAACGTAGTAAAAATGGCGCCGGTATTTACTAACAAAATTGTGAACTCGTAAACACATCTCCATCGTTCGAACTACTTAAACCACTGTTGATTAAATATGTCGGTTAACACTTACTTCTTTCACTTAGGTACTTTTGCTATTGTTTTACTTAATAAACGGACACATATAAGGAAATTAGGAATCAGAAAACCGGAGTCGAAACGTGTCACATTAAAACGCCGGTCGGCCATTGCTAACATTGCTATATTCACGCTATACTTGTGACAATTTTGAACGGCTCTGTTTGGTTGGTAGGGACGGCTATGAGCTCAGAGCGGTGTTGCCATGAGTTATAAAAACCACCAAGCGCGTTCGTAAATTAGTAAAATCCTTGGGAGAAAAAAAAATATTTATTTATTTCTTTTTATTTATTGGAACAAAAATAAGATTTAAATTCACACAGTGCTTAAAACGAACTAAATTTGTAAACAGACACACATTAATATACTTTCGGGTTCATTTTAATAGTAGCATTGATATGTTTATGGTAGAATTTTACTTTAAAAATATACAAAGTAGTATAATAAGTTAGCAGAGTAGTAACGTTATTGGTATCATTCCACAGATAAAGAAAATATTTGATAGTCACTGATAACATTAGTGTCTTTATGTCTGAAGGCCCTGTTACACTTTACTTTTGTTTAGTGTCCTAACTAGCAACCTAATTAGGATCCTAACTAGTTTTCATAGTAAATTTACTTGCTGAATGCGGTTACACTGGACTAAATTTAGAAACTAAATCGTTTAGGAAGCTAACTAGGATAAGTGTAACAAGCCTTTTAGAGTAAAAATAAGCGTCATCGTCTCATCGTACATTCAGCTTTTATTTTGCGTTTACTTGAGTTAGGACGGTATTTGTGGTAATTAAACCTACAAATACGATACGTAGTTATGTCAAGTTAAGATTTGGAATAAAAAAGGGGGTCCATACACAAATTTGCAACAACAAATTCAGAAAAAATTGTGCGTTATGTTGGCCATAGTGAGAACTACCGATTATTCCTTCAACATGATATAAATTTTAGACTCGAAAAAAAAAAAAAAAAAATAGCTTTTACAGATTTTACTATGTTTTGGGAATAGTTTATGTAAGGGTCGCAAGGGGTCATTGTTACAATTACGAACTAGCCAACAATGTTCTTACATCAAATGGTTTTAAAATTATAATTTTGTTTTAACAATTAGCAGGCAGGAGGTTCTTCAAAGTGTCACTAGATGTCACTGTTCTTAGCGTAAACTAGCGAACGATGTTTCCTTGTAGAATGCTTTTAGATTTTTCGATATTACAATAATTATTCAGTTTTAGTTCAACTACTCGTCACTAGATGTCACTGTTCTTAGCGTAAACTAGCGAACGATGTTTTCTTGTAAAATGCTTTTAGATTTTTCGATATTACAATAATTATTCAGTTTAGTTCAACTACTCGTCACTAGATGTCACTGTTCTTAGCGTAAACTAGCGAACGATGTTTTCTTGTAGAATCCTTATAGATTTTATCCGTCACATAATTATAATTAGCTTTTAGTTCACTCATTTGTCACTAGATGACGTCGTTAGAGCTAGGAACGGGCGAATGACTTGTTGTCGTAAATTTTATAGGATAGGAGACAATTTCATACGTAAACTTTTCGGTTCCGAGATGACGACATATTTTGAGTAGAGTAGTTAAAAGGGATATTTGTCGATAGTAATATGAAAATAAATCGAATAATAGATGTCGCGACACAAGTCTATACTCCGGGCAGGTATACAAACGTACATATTTGAAATTTTTTAGTTTAGAATAAAGTAGGCAAATATATAATTACGTTGAATTAGAGGTTTTGATATTACGTAAGCGCCTATCTACTTTATAGTACTTCGCGGGTATAATACACATCATGGATTTGACTTGGCGTTGTTACCATTTGTTTTGATTCTTAGATAAAACGGTTTTTTTTTATCTAGTAGAAATAAGTAAATAAATGAAGAGTGTAGTTTAAACAAGTAAGAGGGAAAATAGATAACGAGGGATATTGGGGAAATACAAGCACACCGAGTTGTTCTAAAATGTAGAATTATGCAACATAGTAGTTACAAATTTCGGAAATTCAAGTTTTATATGCGGGTTTAATAAATAAGTTTTTGGACCCGGGGTATGTCCTTAAACTACGTCCGGACTTGGGTATGTCCTTAAACTATGCCAAAAAGAGAGGTATGGGCACTGCGAATGGCATCTCGCTTAGTGTGGTACGGCACGTTCAGTGAATGTCATCTCGCTCAAATCGGAGCAGAGCCCGACTGGGGAAGTACCTCCACCTTACAGAAAACCACAGCCAAATAGCACTAGACCCTACTCATAGTGTTGTGTTCCTGCTGGTGAGTAAGGTTGCCAAAGAGCTCAAAGAGGACCCAGTGTGTTGACGATGAGGGACCCTCTTGTTCCTTTAGCCGTCAACACAGTGAATCCTCCTTTTTGCAAAGGGTCGGCAACGCGCATGTGACTCCTGTGGAGTTACAGGCGTCCATAGGTTACGGTAGCTGCTTGCCATCAGGCAGGCCGTATGCTTGTTTGCCACCGTCGTAGTATAAAAAAAAAAAAAATAAGTGAGGTTCTTGGTTTAGTACAATTGTAATGATTTCTATACTTAAAGGTACAACTGAAATTATATAGATTTTTAAGTTCTAATAATTTTAGTTCAGGTAATGGTAGTAGCTGGGACTATAGTTTTCTAGTCCTGGTTACGAGGTTTTGAAAAGGTATTGTAGTAACTAGAGTTGTAGTTCTATTTTATGATTCTGCAATTTTGGTTATGAGGTAATTACTATTATTCGCTTAATGTATGGGGGGGTCAAAATTGAGTTTAGGGAATAATTTCTTTTTCATATGACCATATACCAAAAATGGCTTTGGGTTTTTGAACAAATACAGATTACTAAGCTAGGAAGGGGGACTAAGAGAGATGACAGACGAGAGACTTGCTATGATATGACAAACGAAAACGTATCGTTTGTTTGACTGATTGAGAGAAAGAGTTAGCGTAGGGTTTGTTTAATAACACAAAGTCAAGATTATGGTCAGCGGATATTGTTGTTTCTTAAGTTGAGCTTAGGGGGGGGAAGGGGTTCTTGAAGGGATTACAATGATCGTTGTCAAAGGAATCTTGGTGTTAGGTTAATTTTATACATACCAGTTCTAGGTATCTTTCTTTGACAATGAGACACTATACACGTTGCAAAAACTAGTTTCACACACCCTTTTGTTCAGATATAAGGTAGATCAGTGACTGAATGATTTTGAGTATTTCAGAATTGTTATTATTGATCTGGTTTTGTTTGAATAGAGGACATCACGCCATAAAAGGTAGTATTAGTTGGTTTGGAGATGGTTGTAGACTGGCTACCGGTACTTGGGGATACTATTGGGGGAAGTTATAAAAGAGTAAAGGGATAGTCGTCCTGACGAAAGCTTCTCTTGTCCCTTCATAAGGCCAGGACAAAGTTGGTTGTGTTTTGTTTGAGAATTAAGGAAAGAATCTTGTTTGATACAATACATATGAATGGGCAATGGGAGTTTCTATTAGAGATTGTAAGACCTCACAAACCTTGCACTTCCATCAGGGCGGAAATTCTGGCTTTTTACCAATTCTGACTCAAGAAACTGAGAAACCACGAGGTCTATGATTATCTTGGAATCAATTGATTACTGCTGAGTAATGGTCACTTTTATATATCACACTATAAAAAAAAAAAAAATTTTGCTTCGTTTGATGATTCTGTCAACTTTTTGATTGATGGTTAGTCAAATGGGGTGAAATAACACTGGGAGGGTGAAATATCAATATCTGTGTCTTTATTGGGTTACGATGCAATCTCTGCTTCAAGTACAAATGTCCTTTCCGCGTCAATTCCATCGGAGGGCAGAGCTGTAGCGGTCCACAGGGTCCTCTATGCACGAAAAGTAGCAAAATGACTTTAAAGGCTGATAGAGCTTCATTTGTAAGCTTTTACATGATATTTTCAGGAGTAAAGTTCATGAAAAAATGAAAAATAAATGATTCACATAGTATGTATGAGAGTGGAGGCTCACCTTATTACATATTGGTTTTATTTTAGTATGTAAGAAAAGATCAAGTTAATGATCTGACAAAGGAAATAAAATATATGGAAGTATATAAGCATCATTGTGTTTTATTAACAACCATACATACCTGAACTTTAATGATAAGCTATTATCATTGCTTTGAGCAACTGAGAATATTTGGAAAATATAAAACCTGAAATCTTTACTAAGATTTCTCACAGTTTTCGATAAATTATATTAAGTTTAGATATAATTATATTTATATTATTACTTATTTTTGCATTATCGCATAAGCAATTGATACCATAGAGTTTTGCTAAATATTGTTCACCGTTGATTGGCAAGATTTTGAAACATTCATGATCTTGGTCTATTAATTATGTATTTAGCATACTTGTATTTTAGATAGAAATAATGGTTATTATTATTATTTGGGTATTTAAAATGGCATTTTGACCATAAGTGGCATTCATATGTAATTTATATATGCAGCTTGTGTAGATATTTAATGTATGTTTTAGTTTTCACAGGAACAGAGGCTATGAATAACAACTTAACGGGATACGTATGCAACATTTTGAGGAATTATTATCTGAAATAT
Organism: Pammene aurita; assembly: GCA_947086415.1. Taxonomy (NCBI): domain Eukaryota; kingdom Metazoa; phylum Arthropoda; class Insecta; order Lepidoptera; family Tortricidae; genus Pammene; species Pammene aurita. The sequence continues at coordinate 15,347,901 of OX352305.1, read as the reverse complement.
CCGTTTGTACTATTTGCAGTGGACAAACAGTAATTTGGTTACCGCACTAGATTTGTCATAAAGTTTTAGCAATCTTATGATCGATTCCTTCAATAAGGGATGTATTATTAGGAAAAATTAAACTCATAGAATAGCGAGAGGTTGTATATAAAGTATGTTCTAGAAATATTTACTTCATTCTTGAGATATGTACTAAAGACAAAAATATATAATTTACTAAAGACATTTTATGACACAGTACAAACTGTTAGTAACATAGACAGGTCCTTTTGCCCATTTAGAAATTAGTATTTTGATTACAAATTGCTTTATCATCAGTTTCTTATGTTTTCATTGTAAGAATACCTAGGGGTGGAAATGACCGACTACTGAGAAGATTGTTTGTTAAGTAATGATGAAAATTGATGCTTTTAATAGGATTATCGATATGAAATGTAGGTTATTGTATAGAATAAATGTATTATTTATAATTAATTCAATAACAAAAAGTAGTATCTAATAATATTTAAGATTTGTCTGAAAATTTGTCCAAATGGAGAGGTTATGTTTTTAATTTGTTAAGTATTGTTAGAAATCGAAACTTAAATTAAAGGGAAAGTAATTAAAGCTATATTGCAGCAAGTATATTAACGTAATTGAACGAATTAAGCGTGAAAAAGCTAAGAACTTACCTTTTCATCCAAAATCGATTTTGGGAATATTATATAAAAACTCGTATTATGAAGTTAAATAACGGAAATAAATAAAGTTGGGAGCTTTGTTTTAATAAAACATAACGAGTTCGATTCGGTAAAACGCTAAAATAAACTAATTCGACGACAACAACGTATATGATTCTAATTGAGAAATGACAACTTTACAGGAGAGCAAAACAGAAGTAGAATCCTTATACTTTTTTTCGTGTAAAAGATAATAAACTGAAACTTGGCACACATGATTATAATTTTATTTTATTGCTTATTTTATTTTCATATAACTCAATTTAATGGTAGTTTTCGAGAAAATGCAGATAGTCCACTAGATTAAGTTAGAACTATTGGCTTACCGTTGTGTATACTGTTCTATCTACCACTTAGAATATTATACTTGGTTACAATTTTATTTAAGAACTACGTAAGCAGGTCTATCTGGGACTTAGAACATTATACTTGGTTACAATTTTCTATATAATCTACGTATGTAGGTCTATCTGGGACTTAGAATATTATACCTGTAAAAAAAGTATGCGACTCACTGTAAAAGATTCTATGTGTGAATTAAGTCATCAAATTTAACTCATTTATTTTGCTTATTTTTAAAATTATATACCATATTTTTAACGCACAATTTTATATTTTATTTTTGGGTGCATAAACATTCTGTATAAATCTGCATAATTATAATTTTGACACATTTTGCAGATAGAATCATATTCGACATTAGTTTTATAGTTCAATAATTATGTAGAAAGTACTAAATAAAAGTAAAAGTATATTAGATGTGTTATTTATTCAATAAAATGTAATAAAAATGTAAACCTGTTACTAAAACCTTACATATCAGTCTTAATCACGGCATTAGTCAGGAAAAAAGGAGTATTTTTTAACATTGTTCTTACTTATTTACCTTATGTTTTATTATTGATCGATCAATCTTCTTTAACAGCACATGATTTTATCAGTCTTTCTAACAAAATTACGTATTCAAACAAGTCTTTTCGCATGCAATAACATTAAAATTTTAAATGGTTTTCATAATTAGATATTTCCTTCTCAGATGTTCTCCGTAGATTTTTAAATTGATGACATAAATCACATTGGTCTTTTTTGGGATAAATTATCCAATATTCAAGTGTTTGTTTGTTATATCGCGGCATTGTCTGACTTGACTTGAGATTTGATTTTCAGATTGACTTGATATGCTTGTATTAGTGGAATGCGTATCTTCTGGCTCCTCCAACGCAGTTGTCAGTGCTCTATATAATTCCTCGGGTTACCCTTATCTGGTAGAATAATATTAGTCAGAAATACACTTGGCATAACATGTTTTGCAGAAACACTTTCGGTCGAATGGTAATTTGGCATAAAGCAAAACATTTTGCAGAACATTGTTTTGTAGAACATTACTTTGGCCGACTTTGGTTTAGCATAATTTAATGTACCATAATAATCCTATAGCATACTATTATAAAAGCATAATTATTTTCTGCTAGTAGGAAAGTAGGTTAAGTAAATTTTACGTAGTTGAATATAAGTCTCACCAAATTTGCTATGGCATAATAGGATTATTAGGTATCTTGCGTCCCCAACACACCCGACTCCCTACCAAAGAGGAAATACAGTCCCAGAGTATTCGTTAGGTACGACGACGAGCGAAACCAGAAAAGTGGGATAGGCTAGGTTAGAACTGTGACCCCCCACAGGAACGTACTGTTGCCAGAAAATTGGGTTAGGTTAGAACTGCGACCCCTGCGGCAACAAACTGTTGCCAGAAAAGTGGGTTAGGTTAGGTTACAACTGCGCCCCCCGCGGAAAAAACTTTATGTTCTTATGAGCAATACATCCAATCCCGCATGTCTTGTACAATATGATAAAACAATGAAGTCTATCTTGTAATCAAATTTATTATTATTTATTGACAACTTTATGCCGCCTAAATATTATGCAAAAAAAATATCTGCGAAAATACTATTCGTTTAGAAGACAGTTATGCCCATCAACATTATGCCAATATAAGATTCGATATTATAAAAATCTGTGATATGATTTATGCCAAAGCATATTTACTCTGCGTAAGGTGTTTCTGCCAAACTTCAGCTAAGTATCATTATGCAAAACAAATATATGTCAAAAAAGTTTCTGCAAGACAATAGTGAACCTTCTTCGTTTATCCTTAGAGACTCTGAAAGTCAAATACCATGCATATTAAAAGCAACAAATTAAGCTTTAACACTATGTGCATATACTTATGTGTAAAGCTGTATTACTGGTGCAAAGTAAACAGTGATCAAAATAAGGATTAGCTATACAACAAAACTGCCCGTATAAAACCTTAATCTGTGATAGTTATTTTATTACACATAGCATAGCATTATTTTACATTACATTATATTACGCTTACGCTTTTTAATATTTAAATTAGCACTTGCAATGACAGATATGACTATTTTGAGTGTGTCCAAAAACAAATTCAAAAACATAAAAAGTTCTAAGTGACTGATTAAATGGCGTAAACAATTCTAAGTAGCACATAGATTTACAAACTTTGTTAACTATAGCTACGATAATAACGTATACAGTTCTAAGTGACAGATAGTCCTGCGTACGTAGTTCTCTTAAATAATACTTTAAACGTATGTAGTTATATGTGTCACATCGAACACTTTACACATTTTTAAACATATAAATACAAAAATATAAGGAAAACGTAAATAAATATTACATACCTCCATAGAAAACGATCTAGTGTTCACAACTGTTGACTAGCTGGTCGGCCGCGAACTGAGTGCGATGTGGTAAATAGCGCTCCGTGCGCGCGAGTGAGAGAGATGGCATTCATCGAGTACGATTCGATGTGGCACTTGGAATCGTGTTCGTGTTAGTATACAAACTTTTGAGTCAGATGGCACTGTATGCGTCATTTAAAAATCTATACTAAGTGACATTTTAAGAAAATTTTTATACCAGGCGATAGGTTTCGACTTCTAGATCATTATGCTGCAGCTTACGTAGTTCGAACCTTTTAGCACTTTGCACCTTGTACGTTGTTGTCGTCGAATTGTCGTAAAAATATTGTTAGGATTTTAAATTTACTGGTGTTTGATAGAATTCTAGGCTAGTTTTAGCTTATAAACATATGGAAAACTCAATTTTGATCAAAACAAATAAAGGAAAGTAATGAAAATTAAGATAAAAAGCGAATTTTCTTATAAAAGTTATATTGGTATTTTACAAAGTAAATGCGCAGTAAATCCGATAGGATCTGGTCATAATATATGCAGGAAAATTATCTTCATCATAGATTATATAAATACACCTTAGGAAATACTTACTTTTGTTTGAATTAAAGAAAATCGTTTTCTTAGAGGTTAGGTTTTCCAAAAAGGGTAGGGCGCTCATAGGAACTTGTTTCTTATAGAAGTATGTAGCGTAGGGATCTTAAGAATCAAATTGGTATACAAAGATGTATTGGCATTTTATGGGGAAAATAGATATTAATACTTACAGAGGCTTATTGAATCATACGCGGGGCTATTGTTTTCATCTATTTTCATATAAATTTTCATTGGAAATTGCATAATTGGATAGATATTCAAGAAAAACATTCCCAATGGGGGGGGGGGGGGGGGGTAGGAGATTATCGAACTAGGTCACTTAAGTATAGGAATTTGGTCTTTAAAGTAGTATGAACTAAAGGATCAATAAGGTTCAAATTAGATCAAATCCGAGAAATATTGTCGGCTCAGATGGTGGTCGAAAGCATACCAAACTCGACTAATACGCCGCAAGCAATCTTATTGGACGAATCAATACGGAATTTTTATTACTATATAAGGGAAGGGCGTACGGTAGGGAATCACTTTGCCTTCGACCAGAGCTGCGAACACTTTGACTTCACTTTGACTCCGACCTGAGATCTACGAGCACCTTGCCTCCAACCTGACTACGGGACTACGGAACGACTGGACTTCTGCTGCCAACGTGAGCTAGAAGCATATCCTGAACCACGAGACTCCGACTTCTGTCTACAAGCCGAGCTGCAAGCACCGAGGTCCCGCTCTGAGCTGCCAGTAGAACCAGCAAAAGAAGTCTTATTTGGTGAGGCAAAATTTATTCACTTTAATGATAAAATTTATTTCTTTTCTGTGTATTCTCTTTAGGCCTTGGAGTTGAGTAAGTGCTTTTAATTGACTGTTATATTATGAACATCTTCCTTATTGTTGTGGTTCTTGTATTTAATTTATGTGAAATTTGGTTGAATTATTATATGCAATATATATATACGTACGGAATTTATCGGAGTATGCGGTAACATTTTACGAATTTAACGAAATAGGGATGGATGCGTTTACCCTATATTGCGTATGCGTTATATTTTTATACGTTTGTGGATGCGTTTATCCTATATCCTATATGTCGTATGCGTTATAATTTTATACGTTTGCGAATTTTATTGCGGAATGCGTGATATTTTTATGTTTTGCGGTTGCGGCATATGAATTTAATTGAGTATATATTAAGACGTTTACCCTATTTTGGGAACGAATTTTAGCGTGTCTTACGTACCTGATTTATGAATTTAAAAGTTTGTGTTCTCTATTATACTTGCGGTACATATGCTTTGGTGAATAAGCATTGGCTTGGACTAAAGTAATTATTACTTGTGTGATAGTAACATTATTTATGTATGACAGCGAAACCGACATTAACCATTGAACAATTATGTTCATTCTTCATAACCACTACCTTGATCCTTCTATGAAGGAGCCTATTTATATAACTGAAATTATTTATTACTTTTAAGCTGAAATAAGGCATCTAACCTTGTACCAACATAGAGTTGTAAAAAAAAAATATTATGAAAATTTTAACAATGTTCTCTGACATAGTGAGACTTGTACCTTATCGCCATTCACAATAATTAATGAATAAATATTATCATATTGTTGGAAATACAATTATTGGCAAAGAGAAAGCCACTACAATAAAGTATTGAAATTCAACTGAGAGATTGAGTCGTGCTGGAGTGAGTTATGGGGATCCATATCAACTACAACTGAACGAAAATAGTTCATAAGTTAATTCAGGCTTTCAATTCAATAGTGTACATCATCTGTAAAATTTGATAATTAGATGAAGAGTTTGGTAGTTAGAAACAATGCCCTACTCTACGTACAATACTATTTGCCTATCCTTGAAGTTTGAATTAGCATAACTGCCTAACACGACATATTTCTATGATTTATTTCGGCATGACCACAGTCCCTTTGGTTGAATTTTAGATTTAATTTAGATTTAATTAATTAGCTAGGCATCTCAGAGGTTTTCTTGGCGTTTCTTTCCTCTGGTGTGTAGGTTACGAAACGTTGGTAGCTTCACTTAATAAAGTTATCAGTAGAGAAAATAATAACACAAAATAAAAATATATAAAAAAAATGTAGACAGGTTCTGAGCTAATAATCCCCAACGCACGGATTACAGGCGTGTAGATAAGGGAAAACCTTTCACACATCAGCTACCCATCCTAACTTTTGTTTAAATACTTGCAAAATTATATCTAATCAGAAAAAACAACTAATTAGAAAAGTTGTTACTGCCTGGATTCGTTAACATTAGCGCTTGTAGGCGTAGGGGTTAAATAAAAAAAAACTATATTTGCTTATAGTTAAAAAAATATTCAAATAAGACAAGAGATCATTACATCGTCAATAACAAAATTTTACAAGTTAATTTTTTATCATTAATCTTTACCATAAATGTTGGGAAGACTTTGTCTATGTGGAAACTACCGAATAGCCTTTTCTTTTACAGATCCTGACACCATTCTACAGCCTTACCACTAACCTTCCCGCATCAACAGCTTGAACTTACAACCGAATAAATTTAATTTACTAATTAATTTTATATACCTATTTACTTAATATTTTATCCTTGTAAAGTACCTTTTATAGGAAATAAAGTTTAAAATAATATCCTTGTTTTGTTTCAACAACCTCCTTATCAGTCTCCTAAAAATTATCGGGTTACTACATAACTAGGGATCTACTACTAGACTTTCACGAGCCATTGTTAGGAAAAACCGCTGAAATTGTCTGACAAATCATGTTTATATAGGAAATTAGATTATTGGGGTTATAGTATTTAACGCAGGGTTGTAGTCTTCCTTTCAGGAGGTAAGTATGTATAGTCATCAGAGCTTAGGGAAAGTTTTAGTATTACAGGGTTTCAGACGGGGTAGAGGGTTTCCTTCATAGAGAGCCACTTTGGCTTTCTAAGCTTTTCAGTTTCAGCTTTCTAAGTTGTACCGTCGTTTAGTAGCTTCCAATAGCTGCTCTAGCTTTTAGTAGCTTATAACGTAAAGAAGCGTCTTATTTTAGGAACGCCCGGCGCGTTTCTCTTCAATATTGATCTCGCATTCACCAACTTTAACGGAACCAATCAAACGAATTTGGTAAAAACTTCAACCAAAGTCAAAATATAACGAAAACCACTACGGCTAACAGGTAATGGACTAATTAACTCAATGGAAAGAAGATCCATTGGAGCAGCAACAGGACGAGGGAACAAACGAAGACCACGAGGTTGTGAATTTGCAATTTTAAAAGACTTGCAGACCTGACATTCGGAAAGGAACCTGGTAACATCACGGTACATATTCGGCCAATAATATACATCACGAGCTTTTAAATACGTCTTCATAACACCAGGATGAATGTTGGGAAATCCATTATGAATTTCAGCAACCGCCTCTCTAGTCCTTGAAGCAGGAAGAACTATACGCCACGGATGAGGTGCTAAAGGGCTTTCGATGCAAATGCTGTAAACATTTGAGGATTGTCTAAAACTCCCTGGTAAATACGTTCATACCAAGGATCTCCAGAAGGAGCCACGCCACGCGCAAATGAGATAAGCCCAACCTGAGCGCGGGACAAGGCGTCAGGAACAACATTAAGGACACCTTTTCTATGTTCAATCTCAAAGTTATATTGGGAAATCAAAGTTGCCCAACGAGCCAAGCGCCCGGTAGGATTATCAAGGGTGATCAACCATTTCAGAGCAATATGGTCAGTAATGATCTTAAACCTCATTCCATCGAGATACCCGCGGAAATGCTTTATGGAATCAAGAACAGCGACAAGCTTATGTTCGGTTGTCCCGTATCCACGTTCAGCTTTAGTGAATAAACGAGAATAATAAGCAATTGGATGTTCAACGCCGTCCAACTCTTGAGCCAGGACCGAGCCTAAGCCAACCTGGCTAGCGTCACATTGAAGGATAAAAGATTTCGAAAAATCCGGGCAAGCCATCAACGCAGCGCTCATCAAGGCATCCTTCAATTTAGAAAACGCTTCACTAGCATTATCGTTCCAATCGATGGGATCACGTCCCTTTCTCTTACCAATAAGTACCGTTAGAGGAGCAATAATCGAAGAAAAACCATCCACGAAACGGCGATAATACGAACACATACCAATGAAAGCACGTAGAGACTTGGCAGAAGGGGTAGGGTAATCCCTTATAGCTTCTAATTTCTTCGGATCAGTTTGAAGACCACGCTCATTGACGATGTAGCCGAGATACTTCAATTCAGACTTACAAAACTCGCACTTATCTAAATTAACCGTAAGACCAGCTTTTTTCAACCTATCACGAACCTTACGAATAAGCCGCATATGACTGTCAAAATTACGAGACACCAAAATCAAATCATCAACATAGCCGAAGATAAAATCCTCAGACTCAGGAGTATATTCAAAATTGACAATCATGTCAGTAAGCCTCTGCATCTCGGACGCAGCGTTGGTTAAACCAAAAGGGAGACGAACGAACTCAAAGAGGCCCCTTTGGGGTACAATAAAGGCCGTTTTCTCACAACTGGCCTTATCAGCTAAGGGGATTTGCCAAAAGGCGCTCCTAAAATCCAACGAAGTTAGATATTTGGCACCTCGTAGGTTATCAAGGATGTCCTGGACGCACGGGAAAGGGTATGAATCCCTGATGGTAACGCTGTTCAACTTCCTACTGTCCACGCAAAACCTGACACTACCATCTTTCTTGGTAACCATCACCACTGGGGAAGCCCAGGGTGATCGTGAGGGACGAATAACGCCTGACTCTAACATCTTGTCGATCTCTTCGTTGAGAATCTTGAGTTTGACTGGAGATAAGGGATAGTAACGTTGGCGGATGGGCGAACCAACAGTCTCAATCTTATGCGAAAGCCACGAAGTACAACCTAATCCAGCTTTATCAGAAGAAATCTCCTCAAACTCGTCAATAACAGATTAGAGTTTTGATTCCTGCAGTGGTGCAAGCACCGTACGAGGGTGGACATAGCGAACCTCACCTACTCGTGGGACTGCGACAGGAACATGATGTGAAGCGACGTAAAGCTTACCTGACAAACCATCACGGAATGCCTTCTTTAAAATGTCAATGAGACCAACAGCATTCCAAAACTCAATTCCTAAAATAAATGCAGTAGGAAGATTACTGCTCACTAGACAGGGGTGCAGAACGCGAATGCCACTAAAAATAATGGGGACGTCCAAACGCATTTCCATAGCATTTCAATAGGAGAATTGTCGGCGGAGACAACATAAGGCCGGATATCCTCGTGATATGTTATACCGAGCTCCGATAGGAGGGATATATCAATTAGTGAAACCTGAGCACCAGAGTCCAAAAGAGCTCTTACCGAAGAGTCAGCAACTAAAACATCAATAAAAAGTCTATTATCCGGGGAATTATTAATATAAACGGGCGACACCGATGGACCTCTCAGTGCGCCACTTATTCGTTTTTTGACGGACCAGAATTACAACTAGGACAATCGCGGGTGATTGCACCAACACGCTTACACTTGAAGCACACTGCCCCTGAAACGTAAGGACAATTACGATAGTTGTGACCAGTTGCATCACACTTCATACACACTATAGAACTGGGTTGACCTACAACTTGAGCACTAATCGGTGCAATAGCCAAACGTGCTGGACGTGAACCTTGAAAGGCTTCAAAATTTTTCGCGACTTCTAACAAACCATCAATATCCCTAACCACGTTAGTTGCAAGACAAGGTTGATATCTAGGATTCATTCCATATTTAATAATATTAAACAGGTTGTCTTCGGAAACCGGTGTACGAAGCTTTGCGTTTAGATCGCGCGCCTGAATAACAAAATCAACCACTGAATGGTTGTCCTTCTGTGATAAAGCGCGAAGTTGGCTCTCAAGCTTGAAATCGAAATCGGCTACGTCGAAGGTTTTAACGAATTCAGACTTTAATTCCGCCTAAGTAAGACCCGGTTATCTGATTGCCCTAAAATGTTTCAAGGCACTATCTGACAACAATTCATGGAAACGTCTGACAACATATGAAGGATTGACGTTACGCGCCATACCTTCTTCCTCGATTCGAAAGAAAAATTCGCGAACACAAGTGTCCCCGGAAAAGTTCAAGTTCCATTTCGTAAGTGAATAATCTTTGAAAGGAAAAAGCGGGGGAAGTCCGGACATATGCATCACCTGGGGTCGTGGTTCAGAATCAAAAAACTGTCCTTCATCGTTTGCCATTGGATCTAAAATCCTCGGATCGTGCGAGTTTAAAGACGAGTGTACATGAGGCGTCTCAGCAATTGATCCTTCATTACTTAAGTGTGACATGGCGAAAAGTCGAATGTTGTCTTGCGTTGCAAGTTCAAACAAAAAATAAAGTTAATCGACCTCAAAATTAAAATCCGAAGTTCGAGTATATCAGTGGTCTAAACCAAGCGCTTAAGTCAAAGAAAGAAAATAATACTCGAAGTTTAAATGCTAAGTTAGAGTTCGAATAAAAAAAAAAAGTTCCGTTTCTGAAAAAAAAACAAAACGCAAATCATACATTCTATGTCTGACTTACCTGCGAATTCCCTAACGTCTACGGGCTCTAACTACAGGACTCAAACTATGAAATAAGGTATTCGGGATATGTTACGGGTAATTGAGAAAAAGGCATAAGTAAAGGTCAACAGATAAATTCGTTTTTCTTTAACATAAATAAAAGCAATATTTCAATATGACGGAATTCGGGTTAATGATGGGACGTAAGGAGGCAGCAGGCTGAAACAAACCAAAATTAAGGTTAATAGAACCGCGACCGGTCTACGGTCACCGTCTCACAAATCCAAAAAAAAAAATTTAATTACAATTATTAAAAGCTTTTTTTTTCGCGGGTAGGTGTCTAAATAACAACACCTGATTTCTGTCACTGAAATACATTTAATTATAATAAATAGTTATTATACATATTTTGTGGAATTTTCACCGTAAATCACTAAATTGCTAACTAATTGACCTCATATTGTGTGGATTGCTGTGATAAATGACTACAGGGTAAAATTTTTGCACTGACCTGCCATTCGACCTTTGCACCCTGACATTTTGAATTGACACTCACTAATCAACAACAAAAATTATGGACACTTTAACAACCATCCTGGAGACACAGAAGACCCTCGAGGCCTCCTTCAATAAGCGGTTCCTGGAGCTTGATGTAAAATTAAAAACTGCTTCGCCACAAAATCATCCCACAATAAGCAGCCTTAACAAAGAGGTAAGCAGCTTTAAGGAACAAATGTCCGCCATGCTTGAGCTCCTCCGGCAGCAAATTCTAAGCATACTCCGCACTTTAGACGCCATGGAGACACGCCATCGCAGGAAGAACTTGCTGCTCACCGGGGTCCCAGAGGCTGCGAATGAGGATGTCGCAGGAACAGTTGCCTCTATTTGCCAGGATAATCTTCACTTGCCCGAAGTCACCCGCGCCTCAATTTCTGTGTGTCACAGGCTTGGATCTGGGACTAAAGGCAGACCCCGAGCCATCTTGGTCCGCTTCACTAGTTTAGCGACAAAAAATGCAGTCTGGGCGAAGAAAACGGCGCTCAAGGGAACACCTTTTGTTGTCTCGGAGTTTCTCACAAAGCAGCGTCAGACTGTGTTTGTGGATGCTCGCAAGCACTTCGGGATGCGTCGTGTCTGGACCAGAGATGGCACAATCCACATCAAGTTGGCCTGCGGAAAGAAGGAGCGGCTGTCTACTGCTGAGGAGCTTCACTTGGACCGTGCAGCCGCCGCTGCCAACGAGCCTGCGCCTGCGCATCCCGGAGCCTCCGTGCCTGCGCCGATGTCCGGCGCACCTGCTACAGCTGCTACGGTGGACAAACGGGCGAAGCGTGGGTGCTAATGCAAGAGCTGAGTCTGCTCTCATTTTGTTTTCTCGCCTCTCTTAGCTGTATTATCAAACGACATTACGCAATTTCCTTGTCTCGTTCAGAAACTTGCCCTCTTTTATTATCCACGGTACTTTTTTATTTTTGTGTAAAGTTTACTTATTTTTTTTTTTAGTCTACCGTCTTGTATTGTTCTGTAAGTATTTTTCACAATTTTTGACGTACGTATACGTAGATGAACAAGCGAGCGCGCAATTTGTTATCTGTCACCTGTCACTTCATTGACACTGACGTGACGTTAGTAATGTCAACTAGCTGTGCGTTTCGTTATTGCTCATTGTAATGTTAGCCTGACAACTTTTAATTTAGCAATTTCTTTTTTTATATAGTTTTATATTGTTCAAAAAATTTTTGTATACAAGGTTCTATACTTTTAATATGTTTTAACTGTTCTCTTTTTATCTTTTGTTTGTGTAAACGGTCGACTGGTGGGTTAAATTGAAAATAATTTAGTCGATTGCCATTTTTATATTTTATTTAGATATATAATATATATTTATCTTATATTTGTACCTTGTGAACTGTTATGTCCGATGATGGATCGTTTCATTCAGCTTGCGACTTGTCTGCTTCCTTTCACTCCTTCAATAGCTCAATGTCGGAGCCTGACACTCTCGGTAGTTGCCTAGGACGCACTTTTGAAACTGCTACGAAACACTTTAACACTTGTCATATCAACGCACAAAGTATCCCTAGCCACTACAACGACTTTCTTGACTCTTTTTCTTCATGCAATGTCCACGCTATTTTCATTTCGGAAACCTGGCTCAAACCTACCCTCGATTCAACTTCTTTTAGCTTACCCGGCTTTGTATTAGTGCGGAATGACCGCATAGGTAAGCGAGGCGGTGGTGTTGCCATATACCTCCGCGGCAATATCCCTTTTAAAATTATCTCTTCTTCTCCATCTCCGTATTCGGGAACTATGGAGTATTTAGTCATTGAGGTTAATATTGGAGGTACAAAGGCTGCACTCAGTGTAGTGTATTGTCCACCTAATGTTGACTACTTCAAGGATCTCGAAACTGTTCTCTCGCCTCTTAGCGCCGATTACGAACATCAAATAATCATGGGCGATTTTAACACTGACCTTTTAAAGAATAACATCAGGACGAAAAAACTTAATGTCGTTGTTGAGTCGGCCGATCTCTCTGTTCTTCCTCTTATGCCCACTCATCATAACATTGACTCGCCCGACTCCTGGTTGGACCTTATAGTTGTCTCCTCTGTGGATCGCGTAAACATGGTTGGCCAACTCCCCGCTCCTGGTTTTTCTCACCATGATCTCGTATTTTTAAGTTATCGTCTTCGCCCTCCAAAGCAGCAGCGTCTTACGATACAACTCCGCAGTTTCGTTCGGCTAGATATTCAGGCCTTACAAAGAGACGCGCGCGCTGTTGATTGGTCGTCGACATTGCAAGCTCTGACGGTGGATGAGGCAGTGGCGGCCCTTAACTCTTCGGTCCTTCAGCTCTTTGACAAGCATGCGCCTGTCCGCACAGTAAGGCTGAAGCGGCCTCCGGCGCCGTGGATCACGCGTGGAGTCCGTATGGCGATGACAAAGCGGGATCGAGCTTTTCGTAAATTTAAGCACGACCGTTGCGAGGAGAATTGGCGCCTCTTTAAGGCTGCCAGAAACAAGTGTAACCACATGGTAAGAGCTGCCAAACGTAAATACTTCCATGACAGCATCGCCGTGGCCTCTCCAGCTGAGACATGGAAGTTTCTCAAATCTATTGGTGTAGTTAAGTCTTCAATTAAGACAGCATCTTCCGTTTTTTCTGTAAATGACTTAAATTATCACTTTGCTAAGCCCTCTTCTTTAGATACCACCACTAAACTTCTCAGTATTGCTGAAATTTGTGCCATGCCTTGTTTATGCTCTAACTCCTTTTCTCTTACCCCAGCCACAGATGACGAGATAAGGAAAGCAATAACTTCTGTCAAATCTAATGCTGTTGGCCATGACGAGTTAAGTAGAACGATGATTATTTACATTTTAGATTGTATTCTCCCAGTTATAACACATGTTATTAACTTTTCAATGTCTTCTGGGGTTTTTCCGTCATTATGGCGTCATGCCTATGTCATTCCACTACCTAAAGTTTCTAATCCCAGTGCACTTAAAGACTTTCGACCCATTTCTATCCTCCCCTTTCTTTCAAAAATACTAGAAGCAATAGTCCATAAAGAATTATCTTCACACGTTTATTCCAATCAATTGCTTTCTCCTTATCAGTCTGGTTTCCGTCGTGGCCACAGCACGTCCACCGCTTTGCTAAAAGTGGTCGACGACGTAAGGCTCGGTATGGACTCGACGTTGTTGACGGTGTTGGTGCTCATCGATTTCTCGAATGCATTCAATGCTGTTAACCATGACTTGTTACTTGCCACTCTCAGACACTTCAATATCTCGGCATCTGCGGCTGGATGGTTTGCCTCCTATCTTCAGGACCGCCGTCAGTTGGTTCGTGCTGATCGTACTTCTTCTGACTGGTGCGATCTTACTTCTGGGGTCCCACAGGGCAGGATTCTCTCACCTCTTCTGTTCTCCCTTTTTATTAATCTTATCACCTCTAAACTAAAATGCTCCTACCATATGTATGCTGATGATTTACAGCTTTATACCCAACCGAGTGCCAAGGATCTGGATCAGGCAATCGCTGAAATTAACTCAGACCTAAACCGTATTTCCACTTGGTCACGCTGCTTTGGTATCACGGTCAACCCTACGAAATGCCAGGCCATTTTGCTTGGTAGCACCCGTCTACTTTCTTTACTAGACACTGCTGAAGTGGCGCCAATCCTCTACGAACAGGAAGTGATACCTCTAGTATCGCAAGTGAAGAACCTGGGGCTAATTATTGACAGCGGGCTTACATGGGAACCTCAGGTGGCCGACGTTTCTCGTAGAGTAACTAATACTTTAAGAGCACTCTATCGTTTTAAACATTTTCTCCCAGTCAGCACTAAAATACTCCTTGTCCAATCTCTTGTCCTGCCTGTCCTTGATTATGCTGATGTCTGTTACACCAATCTCACCCAAGACTCATTGAACAAGTTTGACCGGTTACTTAATAACTGCATACGCTTCGTGTTCGGTCTCCGTAAGTATGACCATGTTTCCAATTTCCGCAGAAAACTTAATTGGCTTCCGATCCGAGAACGTAGGTCACTTCGTATTCTCTGCACTCTGTATTCCATATTGTTTGACCCGTCCGCTCCAAATTATCTTCGATCGAAATTTAAATTTGTTTCCCCACGCCCCGGCACACATCTTCGTTCTTCTCGTTTTCTAAAGCTCATTGACAATGTGCCCCGACATGGTACTGGTTTTATGCCTAATTCTTTCACCATTCAGGCAATCCGACTTTGGAATGTTCTGCCGCTCTCTCTCAGGCAAGCTCAGACTAAATTCACTTTCAAGCGCTTGTTGCGCAAGCATTTCCTTGACAAGCTTTCTTCATCGTCCTCCTAATGGTTCACACAAGGTATATAAAATATATGTATGTATGTTTATTATTATATGTATTTGTGTAAGTTTATGAATATAGCTTATATGTATCTATTGTTAGTTTTTTTTTTCTCTTTTAATTCTGTCATATTTAATGGACCCTGCACCTACTTAACCTTTCTGTTTAGCCCATTGGTTGACTGGTAGAGAATGCCTTATGGCATTAAGTCCGCCTTTTGTACCATCTTGTATTGTGCAATAAAGATTAAATAAATAAATAAAATAAAAGTAAATCCAGAGTTCTTTACCTATCGGGCGCCAATTTGCAGTAAAACACTTCTATAATTGCATTAACACGTTTAATTTTGAAGATAAAGTAAATGATTTGAAATTAGCAACAATAATCAGATTATTTAAAATTAGCACTTCACATAAAAATGAAGATAACGGTATCTATATAAGGATATTTCACATTCAATAACTTCCTTAGTGGTTAGAATGTAATTAAATTACAATAATCAGAATATTTAATATTAGCACTTCACATAAAAATGAAGATAACGGTATCTATATGAAGATATTTCACATTCAATAGTTACCTTAGTATCGTAAACGTCTACTTTCCGCACAAAAGGAAATTAAAAAAGAGGGAGTACTAGCAAAACTAGTAAGTACGAATAAAGACTCGGCTAGTAATTTGGCTGCGGGAAAATAATGGATTAATGAGGTGGGTGATATGTATGGTGACAGATGATTCGCTGGCTGAACGTAGCCTAAATTCAAGAGCCAGGTCTTTGTACGCCCGTCAAATGAGGCAATTAGAATTTTGGGAAAATTTTGGAAAAACAACAAAAAAAAGCTATTATGGCACAAAAACACTGGATACAAAAAAAGGAATCGGATTTATAACGTTTAAAAAAAATGTAAATAAAATGATATTCTCGAAAGTCAGGAAATGGTCAAAACTGTAACTGAATTTAAATAGAGTTCGTGGGCAGGCGCCCCCTTTGGTTTAGGCGGACCCAACAGCTCGCTGAACCCTCTGTCTCACTTGGAGAGCCACGCTGGATGCGGACTCTAATTCTCCGGCGACGGTGAAGAACCACGCGGAACACGCGGCGGTTGCAGATCGTCTCGCAAGTCCGGCACCCACAAGCGCCTTCCGGAGTCCTCCCGGCCCAGACGGTCCCACTGGCGGCCTCGGCAGGCGCTACCCGCACCCTCAGACACGGCCGAAGGGGAGCACTGGGTATTGGAAAACTACACCGACGGCCACCCTCTTCTAGAGAATTAAGCAACTGTGGTAAACACTTTCCGGGAACAAAAAAAAAGGATTTGCACAGGACAATTTGCAGATAATTCCTGTGTTTTTCTTTAAAAATCTCTCCGTCCATCTGACACTTCCAATCAAAAATCAACTTTTTCCTTTTGTGACAATCTGGAATACCTCAAAAATTCATATTCAAAATTAGCGCGAATATTATCTCAATTTATAACTGCCAGTCGTGTATCACAAAATGCGGACTGATATAAGCGCCATCTACCCGTAATGCCGTGAATCACAATGTACGCTTTTTTATATATCAACCGCGACCTAGCCTTAGACCTTCCTTAGACACGGAAGTTCTAAAGAAAGTCGACAGATGTCGTACGATAAACTGAAGAGAACGCGCCGGGCGTTCCTAAATAAACTTTATTTCTATACGCTATTAGCTAGAGGAGCTATTGGAAGCTACTAAACGACGGTAAAACTTATAAAGCTGAAGAAAGCCAAAGTGGCTCTCTATGAAGGAAACCCTCTACCCCGTCTGAAACCCTGTAATACTAAAATGTTCTAAGCTCTGATGACTATACATACTTACCTCCTGAAAGGAACACTACAACCCTGCATTAAATACTATAACCCCAATAATCTAATTTCCTATATAAACATGATTTGTCAGACGATTCCAGCGGTTTTTCCTAACAATGGCTCATGAAAGTTTTAGTGGTAGATCCCTAGTTATGTAGTAACCCGATAATTTTTAGGAGACCGATAAAGAGGTTGTTGAAACAAACACAAGGATATTTATATTAAACTTTATTTCCTATAAATGGTACTTTACAACGAAAAGACATTAAGTAAATAGGTATATAAAATTAATTAGTAAATTAATATTATTCGATTATAAGTTCAAGCTGTTGATGCGGGAAGGTTAGTGGTAAAGCTGTAGAATGGTGTCAGGATATCTGTAAAAGAAAAGGCTATTCGGTAGTTTCCATATAGACAAAGTCTTCCCAATATTTGCGGTGAAGATTAATGCTAGAAAATTAATTTGTAAAATTTTGTTATTGACGATGAAATTAATTCTTCTCTTATTTGAATATTTTATTTTACTACAAGCAAATATGTTTTTTTTTTTATCCCCTACGCCCTAAAAGCGACAGTGTTAACGAATACAGACAATAATTATTTTCTTAGAAAAAATATTTATTTATTTTAAACATAGTTAGGAAGGGTAGCTAATGTGTGATAGGGGTTTCTTTTCCCAAATACACACGCCTGTAGTTCGTGCGGTGAGGAAAACTGTCTCAGATCCTGTCTAATTATTATTATTATTTTTTTTATATATTTTATTAAAAATAAAATATTTTTATTTTGTCTATCAATGACTTTATTAAGTGAAGCTACCAACGTTTCGTAACCTACACACCAGAGGAAAGAAACGCCAGGAAAACCTCTGAGATGCCTAGCTAATTAATTAAATCAAAATTAAATCTAAAATTCAACCAAAGGGACTGTGGTCATGCCGAAATAAGTCATAGAAATATGTCGTGTGAGGTAGTTATGCTAATTCAAACTTCAAGGATAAGCAAATAGTATAGTACGTAGAGTAAGGCATTGTTTCTAACTACCAAACTCTTCATCTAATTATCAAATTTTACAGATGATGTACACTATTGAATTGAAAGCCTGAATTAACTTATGAACTATTTTCGTTCAGTTGTAGTTGATATGGATTCCCACTACTCACTCCAGCACGATTCAATCTCTCAGTTGAATTTCAATACTTTATTATAGTGGCTTTCTCTTAGCCCATAATTGTATTTCCAACAATACAATAATATTTATTCATCAATTATCATGAATGGTGATAAGACACAAGTCTCACTATGTCAGAGAACATGTTAAAATTTTCATAATATGTTTTGTTTTACAACACAAGGGTGGTACATAGTCAGATGCCTTACTTCAGCTCAAAAGTAATAAATAATTTCAGTTATATAAATGACACTTCATAGAAGGATCAAGGTAGTGGTTATGAAGAATGAACATAATCGTTCAATGGTTAACGTCGGTTACACTGTCATACATAAATAAATTACAATCACACAAGTAATAATTACTTCAGTTCAAGTCAATGATTATATACCAAAGCATATGAACCGTAAGTATATAGAATACGCACTCCTTTAAATTCATAAATCAGGTACTTTAAACACGCTAAAAATCGTTCCCAAAATAGGGTAAACGACTTAATATATACTCAATTAAATTCATATACCGCAACCGCAAAACATAAAAATATAACGCATTCCGCAATAAAATTCGCAAACCGTATAAAAATATAACGCGTACGCCATATAGGATAATCGCATCCATCCCTATTTCGTTAAATTCGTAAAATGTTTCCGCATACTCCGTTAAATTCCGTACGCATATATATATCATATAATAATTCAACCAAATTTCACATAAATTAAATACAAGAACCACAACAATAAGGAAAATGTTCATAATATAACAGTCAATTAAAAGCACTTACTCAACTCCAAGGCCTAAAGAGAATACACAGAAAAGAAATAAATTTTATCATTAAAGTGAATAAATTTTGCCTCACCAAATTAGACCTTTACGGCTGGTCCCTTCCCACTAGTTGCTCTAGCCGATGGTAGCTCAGGTCACTCTCGGGATGGTAGCACGGTGCTTGTAGCTCTATTCAGCGGCAGAAGGCAGGTGAAGTCCCGTAGTCCGAAGGCGAAGTGCTCGTAGATCAGGTCGGAGTCGAAGTCAAAGGAAAAAGTGATTCCCTACAGTACGCCCTTCCCTTATATAGTATTAAAAATTCCGTATCGATTCGTCCAGTAAGATTGCTTGGCCGCCTTATTAGTCGAGTTTGGTATGCTTTCGTCTACCATTTGGGACGACTGAATTTCTCGGATTTGATCTAATTTGAACCTTATTGATCCTTTAGTTTATACTATTTTAAAGACCAAATTCCTACGCTTAACGTCCTAGTTCGAAAATCTCCTATCTCCCATAGGGAATGTTTTTCTTGAATATCTATCCAATTATGCAATTTCCAATGAAAATTTATATGAAAATAGATGAAAACATTAGCCCCGCGTATGATTTAATAAGCCCCTGTAAGTATTAATGTCTATTTTTCCTGTAAAATGCCAGTATATCTTTGTATACCAATTTGATTCTTAAGATCCCTACGCTACATACTTCTATAAGAAACAAGTTCTTATGAGCGCCCCGACCCTTTTTGGAAAATCTAACCTCTAAGAAAACGATTTTCTTTAATTCAAACAAAAGTAAGTATTTCCTAAGGTGTATTTATATAATCTATGATGAAGATATTTTTTCTGCAAATATTATGACCAGATCCTATCGGATTTACTGCGTATTTACTTTGTAAAATACCAATATAACTTTTATAAGAAAATTCGCTTTTTATCCTAATTTTCATCACTTTCCTTTATTTGTTTTGATCAAAATTGAGTTTTCCATACGCTTATAAGCTAAAACTACCTAGAATTCCATCAAACACCAGTAATTTTAAAATCCTAACAATATTTTTACGACAATTTTCGATCATAAAATTTGTTTATTTTTAGCGCTTAATTCGTTCAACTTCGTTAATATACTTGCTGAAATATAACTTTAATTACTTTCACTTTAATTAAAGTATCGATTTCTAACAATAATTAACACATTAAAAAGATATCCTCTCCATTTTGACAAATTTTCAGACAAATCTAAAATTTTATTAGATACTACTTTTTGTTATTGAATAAATTATCAATAATACATTTATTCTATACAATAAACTACATTTCATCTCGAAAATCCTATTAAAAGTATCAATTTTCATCATTACTTAACGAACGCTATTCTCAGTTGTCGGTCATTCCCTTCCCTAGGTATACTCGCAATGAGAATAATATGAAATTATAAGAAACTGATGATAAAGCAATTTGTAATCAAAATACTAATTTTTAAATGGGTAAAAGAACCTATCTATGTTACTAACAGTTTGTACTATGTCATAAAATGTCTTTAGTAAATCATATATTTTTGTACTTAGCACATATCTTAAGAATGAAGTAAATATTTCTAGAACATACTTTATATACAACCTCTCGCTATTCTATGAGTTTAATTTTACCTAATAATACATTCCTTATTGAAGGAATCGATCACAAGATTGCTAAAACTTTATGACAAATCTAGTGCGGTAACCAAATTACTGTTTGTCCACTGCAAATGGTACAAACGGATATTTCAGATAATAATCCCCGAAATGTTGCATACTTATCCTGTTAAGTTGTTATTCATAGCCTCTGTTCCTGTGAAAACTAAAACATACATTAAATATCTACAAAAACTGCTTATATAAATTACATATGAATGCCACCTATGGTCATAATGCCATTTGAAATACCTAAATAATAATCATAATAACCATTATTTTTATCTAAAATACAACTATGTAAAATACATAATTAATCGACCAAGATCATGAATGTTTCAAAATCTTGCCAATCAACGGTGAACAATATTTAGCAAAACTCTATGGTATCAATTGCTTATGCAATAATGCAAAAATAAGTAATAATATAAATATAATTATATCTAAACATAATATATTTTTTTTTTTTTTTTTTTTTTTTTTATTATCAAACATATTTACATAACATTACAGTAAAAACTAATGCGTTATGAAACTTAAACTAAATAATTAAATTGGTACAGAGGAAGGCCTTTTGTCCATCACCTCACCGAATCTCAGACATTCACTTCTCACAGCCGCCCATCGCCAAGCAATCAGATCGCACTCCGGTGCTGATGCCAGGAGCGCATTCAGTTGTAACAGGGCTCGAACCAGTGGGGAATTCAAGCGCGACACGGTGCGCGCCGCCGGCACCGCCAACAGATCGCGTCGCCGCGGTCTGAGGGCCATCCTGGGGACGTCCGGTACCCACAGTCGCATTTTATCGAAAACTGTGAGAAATCCTAGTAAAGATTTCAGGTTTTATATTTTCCAAATATTCTCAGTTGCTGAAAGCAATGATAATAGCTTATCATTAATGTTCAGGTATGTATGGTTGCTAATAAAACACAATGATGCTTATATACTTCCATATATTTTATTTCCTTTGTCAGATCATTAACTTGATCTTTTCTTACATACTAAAATAAAACCAATATGTAATAAGGTGAGCCTCCACCCTCATACATACTATGTGAATCATTTATTGTTCATTTTTTTATGAACTTTACTCATGAAAATATCATGTAAAAGCTTACAAATGAAGCTCTATCAGCCTTTAAAGTCATTTTGCTAATTTTCATACTTAGAGGACCCTATGGACCTCTACAAAACGTAGCGTCATGCTACACTATATACTCATTATCTATGTAGTTAGATATAGTATAGCCGGATCACATTAACTCTTCCAGGTTATACTCGTAAGACAACACTTCTTATCTGTCTCAAACAAATTGACATACTTATAGACAGATAAGAAGTATAGCCATATAACCCGGAAGATGTTATTTGATCCTGAGTACGTTTCTATGTTCTTCTTTTTAGTCGACTAATACTCGTATTTATTCAATCATCCGTTATATCTATTACATGATTATACAATTTCAATCTTTGTACCTTGAAAGTAACTCTTGATGCCAAACACAGTTTGATGTTGCTCGTGCTTTTGTGCCGAAACTTTTCAATTAAGTAATATTGAATCCATCGTGTTAATGAGTTTGTAAAATATATTTCTAACTGATTTACTGCAGAATAAAATAACTCGATATTTGAATATATTTTTTAGTTCATAACATACAGCAAAATACAGTGAATAATATAGGGGATTGAATGTCCTATGACGAAATAGTTAATTGGAATAATATGAAAGGAAATTCAAAATATTCAACTCGTATTATTATGATATCTAAAACGAAGTTATAAATAAATAAATATCAAATTCAAGTTTTTTTAACATAGGCACATTATATTATTATATCAAACTAGCTTTTGCCCGCGGCTTCGCTCGCGTTAAATTCGGGGTAACACGGTTCCCCTTTGCCCCCCGTAATGCTCCATACAAACTTCCACCCCCATTTTAGGGAAGTGGGGGGTTAGAAAGAGACAAAAAGTAGCCTATATCACTCTCCATCCCTTCAACTATCTCCACTTAAAAAATCATGTCAATTCGTCGCCCCGTTTTGCCGTGAAAGACAGACAAACAAACGAACAAACACACACACTTTCCCATTTATAATATTATTAGTATATTAGTAATTAGTATATTAGTATTAGTATGGATATGGATTGGGCTTGGATGCTTTGTAGAAATATCTGAAGGTAGTTAATGTCTGTTATTATTACTAATAATACCTATGATTCAAATAAAACGCTGGTGGCTTGGCGGTAAGACATCCGACTTTCAATCCAGACGTCTTCAGTTCAAACTCCGGCTCGTACCACTGAGTTTTTCGGAATTTTTTTATGTGCCAATTTCCACCATTTTGAACATTTGTCATAAAACAAAAATACAAAAAAAAAACTATTTAACTACATATAGAACCTGCTTACGAAATATCACGGGAATTGGTTGAGAAATGCGACCTAGAGGAGAAAAGATAAGTACGCAATCATTTTTGCCCAAGCTGAAACGTAGGCCTTCGCTATCGCTTCGGTCAATAATAGACGGAGAGCTAGCCACGTCAGATATGACACAATAATGAGAGCAACGAAACTCTAGTCAGTGTGCTATACTATGATTATTTCTAGATCTGGACATCTGGCAGCTGTAAAGGAGTAAGGTGGAGGTCAAATAATGCAAACCACTTCAAGAAAACACATCCTAGAGTTCTGGGTTATATACATAATTAGATCATATCATTGCCAAAAGTTTCTGTTGGGGGAAAGTAGTGCCAAACGACGTATAATGTAATTCATAGTTTGTCGCCTACTGTTTTTTCCGTAATAATACGAAATGCTTTTTGTTCTAATGCTATATTTGGCCCTCTCTTTTATAACTGAGACTACTTTGGCAGTTTTTACCTATTTTGGTATTACTATTTTCTATAGTATATAGTATTTCTGTAGTATAGCAGTCTAACCAGACGGGTTTTGTTCCTCTCATTATTGTGTCATGTCTGACGTAGCCAGCTCTTAGCCCATAATAAAAGTTATAAGAGTAACCCAAGTCTGGAACATCGGTTACCTACTGTCAGAGTTACGTTGTGTCTAGATAATGGCTTATAATTTTCCGGGTATCTAAAACATGAATCGGCAACTTTTCTTAGGCATATAATGGCCGTGAATTAATATTTTAGCAACAATATTTTTTTATAAGCGTCAAACATGTGGCATCATATTATTGAAAAACGGCAGCAATATATAGCTGAACAAAAATTTACCGCGAACTTGAAATAATAGGTTGGCAACAAAAATATTAACTTGGCATCTATTATTCAAAGCAGGCTTGGTATAATATTTGTTGCCAGCTATTTGTTTCTACATAATTAACCATTTTTTGTGTATCAATTGCTGGTATCATTTTAATTACGGGAGCACTAAAATTTCAGGAAACTGGAATATTGTTAAGGTTCCGTACCAAAATGGTTTAAAAGGAAGCACGTACTCTGTCTTGTCACAATGTCTATTTGCTCCGAAATTGCTAGATCGATTGAGCTGAAATTTTGTAGGTTTTACGTCCCCTGGTGCTTTAAGGGGGTAATTAAGAAAATTAAATAAAATGTTCGCAAACCATAGGGTCATTGTTAGTTACCATCAGGCGGGCCGTATGCTTGTTTGCCACCGTCTTGGTATAAAAAAAATTGTCTGCGTGACCGGTATGCATGTTGGTTAGTGAATTTTGTTTTTCACTTCGTGTTTCACATTATTTAAAAAACTAACCCTTTACTGCATACCAAGCCATTTCTGGCCGTTATAGCTTTCAATTTTATTTACTTTTGTAGTGTGTAAATTAAAGGGCTTGTTTTGAGAATGTAAATTTTTATTTTTTGTCTAAATAACTTGTGGTGAAGTTAAGAATCGACTCAAGAAAAAATATTATTAAAATTGTGCGATGTATGGAACCCTCGGGGAGCGACTCCGATTCGCACTTGACCGGTTTTTAGGGATCCGTAGCCAAAATGGCAAAAACGGAACCCTTATAGTTTTGTCATGTCCGTCTGTCCGTACGTCCGGCCGTCCGTATGTCACAGCCATTTTACTCGGAAACTATAAACGTAGGTATCATACTAAAATTTAAACAAAGTGTATTTTGTATGCCGCTATTTAGTTATGTAGTTAAATTGCAGAAGAAAATATTTTGGGGGGTGGGGCGCTCCATACATGTAACTAAATAGTTATTACTGAATATCAACATGTTGCTCATCAATCAATGGTTCTTTAAAAATAACATCGAGGTATCTTTGAACATTTTGTGATTAAGTCAATATTTTCAGAAATAATCGCTGCAAAAGTCAGAAAAATTGTGTCTCCCTGTAACTCTTGAACCGTAAGTCCAATAAATATGAAAAAAATTGAGAAAATGCGCCTTATTAGATACTTTCTACGCAAATTGTTTTGAATATTATTAATTGAGCCATTTTTGAGTTATCTCCAAAAAACTTCTTCCATGGGCATCAGATGCGACCTTTTGGTATTAGTTTGGTTCTTATTCCATTGAAGGTACGGAACCCTCCATTATGCGGGATCCGACACGCACTTGACCGGTTTTTTAATAAAACATCTTACTTTATTTTATGAAAACGGGTAGTAACGTAAACTTGATTTTTGCGCGTAATCCACGGGTAGCCATCAAACCATCGGCTAATTAACGTTCCATTTCGCCTATGTACCTTTTTTTTCAGCCCTATGAGGGAAAACTACGACAATCGTACAATTTTTCTAATCTAAAAAATGGAAGTATAGGTAGGTATTTAGGTAATACCTACACAAAACGCACCCTTCATATTTTCTATTAACTAGTTAGGTAGGTATTTAGGTAATACCTACACAAAAGGCACCATTCATTATGCTCTATTAACTAGGTTGGTATTTTGGTAATACTATACAAAAGGCACCTTTCATTTTTTCTAAATCATGTGGCATATGCATTTTGGTTCTAGATATCTGACTATAGATATTTACCTACTTATAGGTACCTACCTACCAATATTCATAGACCCTAGTAACTTTTTAAGAATCCATTTTATCTTATAATTACAGCTCGTGTAAAGTTGCCCGTTGTACTAATATTGAATATGTAGTTCACTTTAATTGCTTCCTAAATATTTTAAAAGTACCTTATATTTAATTTAATAGGTAATTGTTTTCGATTAAAAAAAGGCTTCTTAAAATGCTTCCCAGTTGTAAATTCAGTTTTCAATATATTAAGACATTAAAATACAGCCCATATTGAGATAATGTACGGCCCCAAATTAGTCGCCAACCCATTAATTTTGGTATCCATTTTTATTTTTTATAGCTACCCAAATTCAATTATTTAGCAGCCTGGTTAAATACATGCCCTAGATAATTAATTGGAAAACGGGTAATTCCACCTGACTGTAACGTCAGTTACCAATTCTTTCGTGTGTTCTTTAATTAATTAAGCAAATTTAAGTGTCCATATATCTACCTGTAGGCATAGGGAAGACATATGAACACTTACAGTTGCTGAATTAATCAAAGAACACACGAAAGAATTGGCAACTGACTTTAGAGCCTCGTGGAATTACCGAAACATAAACAATCGGTTTATATTCAGAGATAAGTATAGTTAGTAGGTATGTTTGTGCATATAATGTGGTGATGTATTAATTACGTATTAATATTGCGTTATTACTTCCGCGAGAACTGAATTAATTATGGGCATCTGTTTCGGTATCAGTCAATACGCCGTTAAGGGATGCCTTAATGTCTAGCTAAGAATACTCTATATTTACATAATGTTAATGTAAGGAATTACAATGGTTTGTAATTCCTTACCTTGTACCTTATACGATTATAGGTAGTGAAATCGAATTTTAATATTTAGAAACAAGAAACGAAGAAGAAGAAGACGAAACAAGAAAGGTATGGTTCTCTTAAAGATAATGGTACAAGATTTGCCATTTTGTGCCTTATGTGTTATTTACCTACTTGCAAATGTCTTGTAGTTGCGTTATTGCAAATTATTTCTCAATGTCATTCAATCGACAGGATCTTTTAATTTAAAATAATCACCAACGTCAGAAATCGACAATTATTGCATCTAAATATGACTCTTATAGAGCTAAAAATTGTCCAGTAGTAAAGAAACTCAATTCAAACTCCTATATATTTACTGCTTAGATTATAAAAGAAGTCCTTAAAGTGCCTTTGTTTCGTCGCCACAATTGAGCTTAATGTTGTTTACAAAAACAGGTATGCGCTAAGCGACCCCGCTTCAACTGATTTAAATGAAACCCACTAAGACAAAGCGACGGTACGATTCAAGGCGTTTTCCGGGGGCTGTTGAATTAGAAACATTTGCCAAACTTTTCCGACAATCTTTCTAAGTCACGGGTAGATTAGGTAGAAGTGTGACCTCTAAGTATTCTCTTTACGTACTTGGCAGTTTTGTTTCAACACACAATTAAATTTTGTCCAGGCTATGCCTTTACGTTCTCAACAAAGTCTAATTTTTCTGGCGGATGGCGTCATTTAATTTCTTTAACAGCTTTTCTGTATCTAACGACTCGCTCTACATACGTAGAGGAAAACGAAATGGTAAGGTAAGGAAACGTAACAATTGTGTTGCAAAGAGTTGATGGAAGTAAAAGTGTATTTACAGTTAATTTTACTTTTTCTCCTTGAGTTGAACACTTTTCCTACCTACGGGTATGAAGAAATGCTATCATATAAATATTAGGCTTCATTGGGATGTAATTAAAAATGTAGTGACGATATTTCAACATTTTATTTACCGACTGTGGATTTAGATTATACCTATAAACACCTATTTTTTTTTCTTTCATTTGATTGAAATTGGTTTACAACGTTTAGCAGATTTTGCATCACATGTTTGTTTAATGATAAGCGGCCAAACCAAAGCGCAAATTGCGCTTAAATAGTTCGTAAAAACCATCGCTTTTGAAATGTCAAATCCATACACCATAGATATACCTATAGTCTGTAGGTCTGTAAAATATGTGAGTTTTTAACATCATCGGTCACCGCATTATTACATATCGACTTAACAATTAAATTTTCCTTAATAGCATTCGTAAAATTTTAAGTAATATTAATACGTCATAATCATAACTGATAAAAAGGCGCCAGTTTACCCTTACGTACACGGTTAGAAGCTGCCTAACCATGGAATACAGCTACAAAGCGAAACTTAATCATAAACTAGATGTATTTTCTTGGCGACAAAATGCACTAGTGTAAGAGTTTATTAAGGCTCCTCAAGCCCCCGGGCAACGGCTAAAGGAATGCTTTGGGACGTGCCAGCAGACTCGTGATAAGACTCAGCTCAACTATTTCATAGCTGAGTGTTTCACAGTGCTGTGTCATGGCACCAATACCTTGGCGTATTTGTCGAAATATCCATATTGTGTCTCTTTCTCATCCCACATTGAAAAGATAACACAAATATTTGTACAAATAACCGCCGGCCGTGTGGGCCTAAAGTTGTTTGCGACTACTGGAAAATGAACTGAATCCAATCTTGTTTATCGACACCATGTATCAGTTTGAAATATCTTAAGGGAAATTTTGTGGTATGTCCACTGGGCATAACATATAAATCAGTTTTTTTTTTAGTGGAGGATAGGCAGACGTTTGACCGCGATCTCACCTGATGGTAAGTGATGATGCGGTCTACGGTGGAGCACGCTTACCTATGAGATACATATGTACTCTCGCTTCGAAGATACCCAAATTGTACTCAAGGGGAAACACAGACTCGGGCAGGCCGTTCCACTCCTTGGCAGTTCGCATAACAGTATTTTCAATCCAACAACTCCAGGGATGCAACAAGCGTGTTGCCGACCGTCTAGTAATATGTAGCTACACTCTTTTTTGAAGAATCCAAAACCTCCTCAGGTAGAGTTCATTCCACAACTAGAGCCTTCTCGGAAGGAAATTTAAATCTGATCTGTTCTGTGTTTAAGGATGCGTTTCCACCAGAGATTAGCAACGCAGCCTCGCTCACCTCTGGTAGAAACGCAACTTAAATAAATTTGTTCTAAAAATATATCGATCCTATCAAGTTGCTTTCAGCGCTAAGTTCCATAAGATATAGGTAGATTTAGGTAAAGATTCATAGATGTTATGATAAATACGACCATCAAACAATTAAGTTTCTAAATACGTCTCAGTAAAATTAAAGCGCGCTCCAGATGATACACTCTAATCCTCCCATGAGCTCATTATTAATAAACGTAGGCACATAACTGCGGCTCGCTTGCGTAATTCGAAATTCAATCATTGGCGACTCCGCGAGTCGGCAAACACTCGGAGATACGGGTAAATAAGTAAGGCTGTCTGTAGGAAATGCGAAGGCTTCCAACTCGAATTTCAAAACATTTGTAGATTAAGGTATTGAGGCTGTCTAAGGCGGAGATGAGAGGAGACGTACGGGAATCAATCAATAGGCTGCCTTTCCGAAGAGGCGTGGATGAGCGGCGGATGACGATATTGGTTGATTTCAGCTCGTCTCCTCGTCTCTACGCCTCAGTAAGCAGTCTAAATCTTACCTTCATCTACAAATATTATGAAATTCAGGTTAAGCTGAGTATCCACTAGAGCTGAGAAAGTAGTGCTTCACCAGCCGTAACAGTCATTGTTTAACTCATCCGATTGTTTATCTTATTATCGTGCAGAAAATTCCAAATTCAAACTACTTCTTATGTTCTTATGGCTCTCATACGTGGTGGTAGAGTACCAAAATGATACTCAAAAAACACGCGAAACGCCAACCACGTATTCTTGTATAGCTCTGCTTTCTACATAATATACATAGCCTAAAAAATAGACTTCTTTAACGAGTATGTTATAGGAACTATGAAATTTATTGTAAAAGTCACTTTTTTGTCAATTTTTATAAGAAAAAGACTTACGTTTAATTCACAAGTTACAAGCTTTTGAGAAACGGCCCACTGTTTTTATTTAAATTTAATAAGGAAGTACCACCATCCAGATTTAAATTCATAGTCAATGCTTATTTTAATCCTCTCTAATCTTGACAGATTTAAAAACGCTGAGTTTTGTTTAAAACAAAATTCACTTGGAATTGGCGTTGAATATTATTCGAATAAATCCAAGCAGTCACAACACTACAGGCGAGGCCAACTATGCAGTCAAGTGAGAGAATAGAAACCAGTACGTTGACTTCTGATTGAGAGGTAGCTGTTTGATGATTGCCTACTTATGTATCACTAAGACAAGTTACGCTTATAATTCAGAACATTACCTACTTTGTACTGCTTAACGTTTACATTTATCCGTACTTGACGTGAACAGTACAACTGGCCTGTGGGGCAAATATAGCTATTCTATTAAACCACGAATGAATATCTTAGAACTGTTCAAAAATACCGATGTCCTACTCCTTTTCTCGCAAAAGTAAATTAAAATCTTAACTTATTATTTCTTTAAAAATGAGCGCTATAGCTACTATTTTTAGTTACCGTTAGTTAATTCTTCTTCTTCCTCGTTTCCTCATGGCTGAGGGTCGCGATCAGATGAAGTCGTTGCTCTTGTAACCAAGGCACTCCAAGCTGCACGATCTTCTTACGGCTCGTATGATAGGCCCTTGTATGGAACCTTGGCAGGCCTTCTTCACTATGTCGACCCAACGGGTCGGTGGATGTTCACTCCCCCGTCCTCCATCCTCCATCGTTAGTTAATATTGTTGCCTTATTGTCCTACAAAAATTAGTACTCACATAATATTGTCTTCGGTTGCCGCGATAGTTATTCATGAAATAAAACAATTAAAAACGGATTTTATCGCGTGTATTGAGTTTAAATTACATCCCGACGTTTCAAACACTTTACAGCGTTCGTGGTCAACGGGTCGACTGAGGAAAAATGTACAATTACCTCCGTTCAAAAACTATCTCAATATGCAAACCTACCCACATATTAAATATTAAACAAATTTAGTGTTTGCACATGCCGGAGGGGCCTTTATAAAAACAAATTATTTTTTATTACAAAACAAATTATTAAACAAATTATTTTATTATTATTAATTATTATTTTCATTTTTATTTTTATTTACACGCGATAAAATCCGTTTTTAATTGTTTTATTTCATAGTACTCACATGTTTATAATGTAAACAATGTACTGGCTGGCAACAAGCTTAAGTTACGGGTTACGAACCGGATCTCTTTTGCATGCCGTCTTTATTTATTCTTCCCGACGTTCTCACTAACTTGAGCTTTCGACACGATATTTGGGTAAAGAGTGTGAACACTGTTGGCTCTCCCTACAAAATATTTACCGCGTTCGACAACGGAAAATATGTCAACTGAGAACTTCATGTATGCGAAGGAGATGGATAAAACAGGATTTATTGGGGACGTTTACTAAAATGTTGTAGGTTTAATATTGTTTGACTTGGGTTATTATTTATTTATTCATGAACAATTTTTAAATCGTGTTTGAATGGTACTTATTAAACATATGTACAATTAATACTAACTTAATAATCTAATAAAACTTAAGATAATAACAAGAAAACAATGCACACACAAGATTGGTCAAATAATAGGCGAACAAAACTAAATACATTAAGAGCAATTAAAAAATATACAATAAGGGAAAGATTGATATAATAAAAATAAACAATTGAATACATGTCAACAATAACAAATTACGAGTACTAAAAATCACTAATATCTTTGACTTGGGTATGTTAATTTTTATAACTTTTGAATTATTTTCTAACTCGCAATGTTCGTTTTAAGCTTGTTTGGTAGGAATCTCGTAAGTATGGTTTGGGTGTCGATAGAAAGAAGGAAGATGCTGGAAGATTTCAGTAATACGTAAAGCAATGAAATTGAGTATGGGCTCTTTTAAGTCATATATACACCAAAAAAATTACGGATTCTCAAAAAATGCTGCATGACAAGATCGCGGCGTGGCTACCATATACTCGGATTTACCAGGATTTCGAAAACAGTGTTTATTACAAGCCATCGACCAATATTATCACTTTTATCAGTTTATCAAAACGGAAAAGCATTCAATGGGATACATCATTACCAAATTAAAATGAAGCTGGGCGTGACATGTTGTTGAGCAGAGTGATGACAGGTGAACTACAATGTTGTCAAAGAGGTGGCCACTTTCATATGAAAGAAGCCCCTGGCGTCCGTTAGCTGATGGGTAGACGACAATTGGAAGTTTGCGGGTCACTTCTGGATGAAGTTGGCTCAGAACCGGGACAAGTGGCGTACACGAAGAGAGGCCTATGCTCAGCAGTGGGCGATAAAAGGCTGAAAATTATGATGAAGACATTCAATCTTAAATAGTTAAAAATATTAGGGGCCCATCACTATCACTTTAGATACACTGTTCTAGTAACAACTGAATCGAAATTAAGTAGCTAGAGTTATCTCATTACCCTCATGGACAGGGTTTGGCCACAGAGCCAACTAATAAAATAACTAGCCATGAATTCAAAGGACGTCAACGCGCCCAACGAATCCCAGTGGTTAATGGACAAGTTAACCTAATAGCCGAAAGCACTCAATGCTTACAAAGTCGCGGCGGCCGCTTTATGGCCCCACTAACTGTTAATTTCCTACGGCGAGGGAAACGCGTCTGTAAGGAAAATATTACCCTGTTCGGTACTATTGTTTTGTTTACTCTCGTTCGCGCTCTATTCCATTTTCATTGTTCAATAATAGTTCCTTTGTAAGGCTCTGCCTTTTAATAAATTGTTACCGGCTTTTAACGCGTTTTGAATCGGCTATTATGGTTATTGCTGTAGGCGTTTGGATATTGCGGTACACAAAAGAAATGTGTTAACACCTTTATAACACACTAGCCTTTTCCCACGGCTTCGCCCGCGTAGAGTAAGTACTCAAAAAGGATATGATACGCATGTTGATTATCAGACTTTGTGACCACATTTGCCACTTTTAGGGGTTGAATTTTCAAAAAAACCTGAAACACATGTTTACTCATTTATCGTTAGGAATACTCCTGTGAAGTTACGAATAAAATAATCTAACAAATCTTGATTCGCCATACAAACTTTGGACCCCCATTTTACCCCCTCAGGGGGTGAATTTTGAAAAATCCTTTCTTAGTGCACCCCTAGACCTTAAAAGGAACCTACGTGCCAAATTTGGAATCTCTAGAACCAGCGGTTTGGGCTGTGCGTTGATATGTCAGTCAGTCAGTCAGTCAGTCAGTCAGTCAGTTTCTTCTTTTATATATTTAGATCTAGACACACGGCAGTGTGTCCGCCAAGTTCGAGCAAAAAAAAGCGACACACCGGCCGTGGGTTATATTACACGAACTATTTCGGGCCAATTTCGACCACCCTATAACTCAAAACATATTTTATCTACGCATATGAAATTTCGAGTGTCTGTTGACATCCCCTTAATTGTCTAGAATACAAAATTTCATTATTCTACCTATAGCAGTTCTTGAGATATTGACGTCAGAAAATCGCTATTTTTACTATACACTCACTCACTGACTCACTGACTCATCAAAAACCTAGACCACTTCCAATGGTCGTACAGACTTGAAATTTGGCATGGAGATAGGTCTTAAGGTAAAGTAAAGGGAAAAATCTGAAAACGGCCAAGTGTGAGTCAGTTTTAAAAATAGCGAAGGTGTAACTTTGTTCTACTATGAAGTCATAATGAACTAAATGGGTCTATCTTCCAATGGTCGTACCGACCTGAAATTTGGCTCGAAGGTTTGTCTTTAGGTCGAAATAAAGTAAAAATCTGAAAACGGCCAGTGTGAGTCAGTTTCGAAAACAACGAATGTGTAATTTTGTTCTACTATAAGTAGGTATGGAGTGGAAATGAGATAAGACTTATTTAAGTTTAGATACATACCAATTTAAGATAATACATGTTTGTCTTAAAGACAAGAACAATAAAATTGTTCACCACTCTGTGTGTGTCTGTTGCGGGAACTGAACCCACGATTTACGAAGTGCAAAGCAGGTCACTAGGTACACTAGGTGCGCTAAATCAGTCAAACAAAAATGAAAAGACTATTTTTTCTCGCATAGTCTAAATAATTTCTAATTTTACAACTAATAAAATCGCAGATTCAAGAACATGGAAATCATATATACTCTAAGATGGAATTATATATAGCACTGCCCATCTCACCCTCCGAAACGCCACGGGATGAGATGGGATGGTGCACTTCTAGGGCTACATAATAGGCCACCAATTATAATACCTACTGGTAGGTAGGTATTACCAAGTTATTAATTATCTATGTAGGTAGCGTACTTACAAACAGAATAAAGTACGTTATTGATGTATGTAATTATATGTAAGTAGGTACATTTTATAGGTTTAGGGAGCCAGTTTATTTGTAAAAATCACCTATAAATAAATAGTAAAATAGAATTAGACGCTTAGTATAAAGGGTTATAGTATAAAGTACATACCTAAGTGGAATGAGACATTTCCTAAAGCAAAAGTGATAAAAAAATAATAAAGAACCTACACCTAACAAAAATAAATGAAATCCCATCAAAAACATAAATGTGAAAGGCTGCCAAGTTCGATACTATGGGAATGCTTCGCCTATAAAAGAAGTGAGATCTGAATAAGTACCAAGTTCCATAAAAATACCTCAAATCATAAATAGTTATAGGAATGCACACTTGATTTCCAGCAGTTTTTAAGGTACATTTTGAATAAGTATCACGTTACATAGAAATACCTAAAATTATAATAGTCAGAGAAACGCACACCGGTTTTTGTAGCAGTTTCCTGATAACATTTATTATTTTCAGTACTTTTTAATGATGTAACTTGGCAAGTTTTAATAGAAAATTATATACTTGACACATTGCAGTCCAAAGGTGTCGATTCATTGCATTGAAAAGGTGTGTGGTGTGTGAAAACTTGCCAAGTTACATCATTAAAAAGTACTGAAAATAATAAATGTTATCAGGAAACTGCTAAAAAAACCGGTGTGCGTTTCTCTGATTATTATAATTTTAGGTATTTCTATGTAACGTGATATACCTGTAGGTACAATAAACACCTGCTTATACGGTTAAAACACACTTAGTTCAGAAATTATTTTGTAATTTTTTTTCAAAAACTATTGAACCTATCAAGTTCAAAATAATTTTCCTAGAAAGTTTTTATAAAGTTCTACTTTTGAGATTTTTTTCATATTTTTAAAACTTATGGTTCAAAAGTTAGAGGGGGGGACACATTTATACACATTTATAGACACACGTATATCTACTTTGAATTTTGATCACTGTTTAAATTTCACCGAACCACCCTATCGCCTATGGAAGATTGCTACGCGAATCTGTCAGGCGCTTTTGTATTTTTCTCGTCTGTATGTGTCAAGTTAGACATTACACGTATTATTAGATCGAAAGCCGTTTTAATTTTTCTACTCCTGTAACACTCCAAAACATGGTCCTGGAGCGAACCGGACTGAAGATTTACAGCTCATAATCCTTAAATAATTAATAAAAGGAGCTGACGAGTGAAGAAATTAAGAAATTCGTCCAACTAGAACAAAGGATCACGCTTACGTGGAAAAGAGGTTACTGAGATCGTGTTCATGTGGGATTGCTGGACTTGAAGACAGTGTTAAGCTTTCAGTATTCTTAATTTTCACCCATCACTCGTCATACAGGTAGTAATTAAGTGTAAGGATACGATTTAAAACGGTTAGTACCATTTCAATTGTTTAACTTAGCCACGTACCTAACCGTTAGGTTAACCTTTGTCTCGTCAGATTACTAGTTCACTTTCATTTTATTTCGTACTTAGTTAATTTCGTATTAGTTCCTTACTGATATTTGCCTAGGCATTTAATTAACTTCTTATTTAATGTACGAACTGTGAATTTAGTCAATCATTATTTATCTCGACGTTAAGACACAGGTGTTAATTGAAACAATAGATTTAGCTTTCACAGCTAATTTAATCATTTATACGTTGCAAAACATAACATTCATTTGCAATTATCAGTGTTTAAACTTTAAATTAAGTAAATTAAATAAATTTACACTTAATTAGCTGTTGATTAGGCATAAATAAACTTAGGTAGTTAACAACCGTACATCCATACATTTCTTATACACTTAAGTTAATCTTGCATTGTATAACATTTCAGTTGTTTACACACGCCTCTCAAAATGACCGAAGAAAAGGATTTAATCAAAAGACGTGGCAGTTATAAAGGCAGACTAACTAACTTTTCGAACTACGTGAATTCTTTAGTAAGTACTTCACTTACCTCTGTTGCCGCCAATGAGTTGCAGTTGCGAATAAGTAGGATGGAAAAGGTATTTAGTGAGTACGATGAAGTGCAGTTAGAGTTAGAATGTTTATCTACAAGCATTGATCTCCAGTTATCTAAGCGAACTGAGTTTGAAACCCAGTACTTCAGTGCACTTGCTAAAGCACAAGATATTTTAAATTCATTCCATAAAAAGCAAGAAGACCTGGGTAGCGAACGTGCTAGTATTTCAAGTGCTAGCAATCATAAACTGGTTAAACTTCCCGTCATACAGTTGCCAAAGTTCTCAGGTTCATATGAAAATTGGCTCGAGTTTCACGACACATTCCTAAGCCTAATTCATTCAAATTATGAAATTGACGAAATTAATAAGTTTCACTATTTGAGATCGTCATTGGAGGGTTCAGCAGCAGTAGTTGTTAAATCGGTCGAATTCTGTTCAAAAAATTATCAAACTGCATGGAAACTCCTGTGTGATCGTTTCGATAATAAACGTTTATTGCTACAAAATCATGTTTCAGCAATCTTTAACATCGAAACAATTACCAAGGAGTCTTCATTTGCCTTAAAACGTATGATCGACCAATGAGGGTTTCCGCGATTGAGATTTTCACTAGATGGCAGCACCGTGACGACAGGTCTTTTTGGCAGTAGCTGTCAAAATCCACCAATCAAAAACTATATGGTTAAACATGATTGGTGGATTGTGACAGCTAGACCTCTCGCCACGGTGCTGCCATCTAGTGAAAAACTCGATCGCGGAAACCCTCATTGAACAAGAACTTGCTTGCCTTAGAAACACTCGGCGAACCCGTAAAACAATGGGATACGTTACTTATTTATATTGTGTCACATAAGTTAGACGCTAAGTCGTATCGGGAATGGGAAGAGTACAAAGGTCGCTTAGATAAAGATAAGCCAATTACTCTCGAAGCGTTTTTAACATTCATGCGAAATCGTTCTGATTTATTAGAAACGTTGGAACTGTCCACAAATAACACTGCCGGTCGAACTAACACTTCTCACAAAAACACTCCGAAACTGAAAGCCATGTCCGTACAAGATAATAAGCACAACACTGTCGCTAAGTGTCCTAAATGCAGCGGTGAACATAATCTTTCTAGTTGTTTACAATTTCTCGCCCTAAGTAACGCTGCGCGATTAGAATTATTACCTAGTTTAAAGGTTTGCTACAACTGTTTACATAGTAACCACTATGCTAATCATTGCAAGAAGCCGGGATGCAAGTTATGTAAGCGAAAACATAACACTTTAGTTCATGTGACTGATTGTAAAAGTGCATCGAGCAGTGACGGCGCGTCCGGTCGCGGCGTTGAGGAAAATTCAACTAAAAACAATAAATCGACTTTTTCTGGTAATCAATTATCACCTGCGGTGCCCGTAGCATCTCATTCTGGCTTGGGCACTGGTTCATACGATTTCTCGCCCGCTCCCGTGCAGACATTATCAGCTCAAATGGTTTCAGACTCGCGACAAGGAAAGCATGGTATGCTTGCGACTGCATTAATAAAGGTTTATGATAGTAATAATAAAGAGCATGTCGCTCGCGCCATGTTAGACAATGGTAGTTTTGCATGCCTAATATCTCAGAGTTTCTGTGAGAAATAAATGTACCTACGAGCCAAATCAACACATCTGTTCTTGGCATAAATAAAATGACTACTCAGATAGGAAAAATGTGTCTGCTTCCTATTAAATCTTTAGATGACACTTACTCAGTTACTGTAAACTGTTTCTTTCTGCCATCCCTCACTGATGACGTCCCGTGTCGTCAAATTGATTTGACGGATTTAAATATCCCAAGCGACATTTGTCTGGCCGATCCTAACTTTTATAAACCTGCTCCTGTGGATATTATATTAGGATCTGAAGTCTTTTGGGACTCGTTAGGGACACAGCCTCAGCTCATCAGATTAGGTACCGGACTACCGATACTCTGTGAAACTCGCTTCGGTTTTTTGGTTGCAGGTCGAGCAATTACCGACCATCTACCTTCTAGCATGCATTGCTTTTTTGCTTCCGGTCTCTCGTACACAGGCAATAATGATTTAAAATGTAACGACGACATTCAAACCCAATTAACGCGGTTTTGGCAGCTCGAAGAAGTTAACCATAAGTCGTCTCATTATTCACCTGAGGAAAAAGTGTGCGAGAAACATTTCGTTGAAAATACTACGCGGTTAGCCGATGGGCTATTCTGTGTCAGGCTTCCTTTAAAACAAAACGAAAGTGTTCTAGGGGATTCATTTCAACGCGCGAAGCATTGTATGCTGTCATTGGAACGTAGAATTAAAACCAAACCTTCATTTAAAGGCTTGTATACTGATTTTATGGCAGAGTATGAAAGTTTAGGTCACATGTCGGAGGGTAGGCAGGTCTCTAAAGAGGGAAAGGGTTACGTAATCCCCCACCACGGAATTTTACGTTCCAGTTCCTCCACGACAAAGCTTCGTGTCGTATTTAATGCTTCTAGCCCGTCTAGCTCAGGTGTCAGTCTGAATGATATTCAGATGGTCGGAGCTACAGTCCAAGACGACCTTCTGTCCATCCTTATTTGGTTCAGGCAGCACAGGTACATTATTTCTTCGGATGTGGAGAAGATGTACCGTCAGATATGGGTGCATCCTGACGACCGCCACCTTCAAAAAATCCTTTGGCGTCGCTCGGAGTCAAGCCCACTATTGGTGCACGAGCTCAATACTGTTTCCTATGGAACAGCCAGTGCTCCATTCCTAGCGACCAGGTGTCTTCAGCAAATAGGTTTGGATTGTGACGATGAGAGGATTAAAGAAGTCATCGTTCATGACTTTTATGTAGACGATCTGTTGACAGGAGGAGATGAGCTCCCCGTGGTGGAAGAAATTCGCCATAAAGTAACTCAATCACTTTCATCAGCAGGAATGAACCTGCATAAGTGGAAATCAAACGAGCCTCGTCTTCTATGTGAACCCTCTCAATCCTCTGTAAATTTGAACATTGGATCTAATGAGCCCAGCAAAACGTTAGGCTTAGGTTGGCATCCCGAGTCTGACGAACTATACTTTCCAATAGGGAACCTAGTTTCCAAAGGAAACACCAAACGTGATATGCTTTCTGTGATTGCTCAGATCTTCGACCCGTTAGGACTTCTGTCTCCGTTTGTAATCACCATGAAAATGCTACTGCAGCGGTTGTAGCTTCAGAAGATTTCATGGGAAGAAGAACTGTCACCAGAAATCTCCAAACAATGGATAGAGCTCTTAGACGGATTGCCGGCACTTAATAACGTTAGAGTCCCTCGTCATGTTATTTGCAACTCGCACGTAGCCCTCGACTTACACATTTTTTCGGATGCATCTGAACGCGCATACGGCGCTTGTGTATACGTTCGTAGTGTAGACAGGGAAGGTCAGGTTTTAGTTAGGTTGTTAATTGCAAAAAGTCGCGTCAGTCCGATTAAACCTACGACTATACCTAGGCTTGAGTTGTGCGGTGCTCTTGTTAGCGCTCATCTTTATGAAAAGGTCATGACCTCGCTTCGAGCTCAGGTCAGAAGTACGACATTTTGGGTAGACTCAACCATAGTACTGGGTTGGATTTAGATGATGCCCAATAGGTTGTAGCCTTTTGTGAGAAATCGAGTGTCTGACATCTTAGAAATAACCGGCAGTTGTACTTGGAGGCACGTTCCAACTGATCAAAACCCAGCGGATTTAATTTCCCGCGGATTGCATGCAAGTGTTATCGATTCGTTAGACCTGTGGTGGTCCGGTCCTAGTTTCCTACTACAAGACCAGTCTCAGAGGCCCTCGAATCCAAACACGAAACAATGTGATGAGCTGCCTGAAACCCGCGTTGAGGTTTCATTACACGTGAATGAAAATTATGAGCCATTGATCGATTTCGATCGTTTCTCTAATCTCTCGAGGCTCATTCGCGCTATTGCGTCTGCTCTGCGTTTCATCACAATATGTCACAAAAAAGAAACGCTCACGTTGTCTACGTTTTTAAATCATGACGAATTAAAAAAATCATTAAAGGTTGTTACCAAAATCAGTCAGAGCGAATCATTTCCAGAATATAATCTGTTATTAAACAAACAAAGTTTACCAAAAAAGAGTAAGCTCTTAAAATTCAACCCATTCCTAGATAGCGACAATATAATGCGTGTGGGAGGCCGTCTTGCAAATTCCGAATTTCCGTACGAGAAGAAACATCCCATTATTTTACAGTCCACTCATCGTTTCACAAAGTTATTATTCTCCAAGCTTCAGGCTTCAGCAAAAGGCTTCTCCATGCACCGCCCCAGCTGTTGTTAGCAACAATTAAGGAAACCTACTGGCCTATTGGAGGTCGTAATTTGGCAAAAGCTTGCTACCATCAATGTGTGCGTTGTAAAATCATGAAAGGACAAGTAATTGCTCCATTGATGGGCAATTTGCCAAATTCTCGGTTGTCACCTGGAGGCTATCCGTTTAGGAATGTGGGCGTGGACTACGCAGGTCCACTCATGGCAGCCAGCCGTCAAGGTCGTGGTTGTGTATTAGTTAAAGTTTATGTTGCCATTTTTATATGCTTCACAACCAAGGCGATACATTTAGAATTGGTGGGAGATTTAACTAGTAAAACTTACTTATTAGCACTGTCTCGCTTCATCTCTCGAAGGGGACAGCCAGACAATGTTTATTCCGATAACGGTACTGCGTTTGTTGGAGCTTGTAATGAAATCACGAAGTTTCTAAAAGAAAACTGCAACTCTTTGGCTGAGACATTGGCTAGTGAACGAACTCGGTTTCATTTTCTGCCTGCTTATGCACCTCACTTCGGGGGTCTTTGGGAGTCTGGTGTTAAGTCTGTCAAATTTCATTTGCAACGAGTGTTGGGAAATTGTAATCTAACTTATGAACAGCTTAATTCTACCCTCATAAATATTGAAGCACTTTTGAATTCTCGACCGCTCACACCTCTGTCATCGCACCCGGACGATTTCTCAGCGCTTACCCCTGGACATTTTCTTGTTGGACGCTCGCTTACCTCACTACCGGTGCAGGATCTGCAAGACCACACGTATCAGCATCTATCCCGATTCCACCGAATCGAACAGCTTCGCCAGCATTTCTGGACTCGGTGGACTAAAGAATACGTCCCAGAACTGCAACACCGAATCAAGTGGAGACTCAACCACGATTCTCTCAAAAATAATGCTCTCGTTGTTCTGAAGAAGGACAATCATCCTCCGTTGAAATAGAAACTCGGACGCATAGTAGCCATTCACTCTGGACAGGATGGAATATCCCGAGTGGCTGATGTGAAGACGGCTGGAGGAGTCGTTCGACGAGCTTTTAGCAAGATTTGTCCGCTTCCTGTGGCCACTGATTCTTCTTCAAAGGCTTCCTTTCAACCGCGCCGGCATGTTTAAATTTCACCGAACCACTCTATCGCCTATGGAAGATTGCTACGGGAATCTGTCAGGCGCTTTTGTATTTTTCTCGTCTGTATGTGTCAAGTTAGACATTACACGTATTATTAGATCCAAAGCCGTTTTAATTTTTCTACTCCTGTAATACTCCAAAACAATCACAATGGTCCGGTTAAGTAATGGTCTAACTAATAGCTGGCCACGTCAGATGTGACACAATAATGAGAGCAATGAAACCCATGTCGTAAGATTGCAATACTATACTTATTGCTAGATCCGGGCATCTGGCAGCTTTTAATGGGTGGAGGTCAGAGAGACAGACTTGCAAAGTTTTTGAATTGGAAAAAAGTAATAATAATATAGGTAAAAACGGCCAAAGTGATCTTATTTATAGAGGACTGGGCCCATATTCTAACATTAGAACAAAAAATCATTGCGTAATATTTCGGAAACAGAAACAGTAGGCGACAAACTATAAGTTATATTATACGTCGTTTTGGACTACTTTCCCCCATTCAGTGGGGGAAAGTAGTACTATGAACTCCCTGCCGAGGTTTTCCCAGTGGGCTACAGTATGAGGTTCTTCAAAAAAGGAGTGTATAGGTTCCTAAAGGGTAGGCAACGCGCATGTAAATCCTCTGGGGTTGCAGGCGTCCATAGGCTACGGTAACTGCTTACCACCAGGCGGGCCGTATGCTTGTTTGCCACCGTCGTGGTATAAAAAAAAAAATTCAGAAACTTTTGGCGATTATATGATCTAATTATTTATATATTTTTTCATAATACTGCATCAAAACCAGAACTCTTGGATTTGTATTCTTAAAGTGGTTTGCATTCTTTTACCTCCACCACTTTACCGCTGCCGCTTTGCAGATGTCCGGATCTATAAATAAGCATAGTAGTTATAGCAAACTAAAGAGAGGCGTTTCGGCGCTCTCATTATTGTGTCATATCGGACGTGGCTAGCTCTCCGTTTATAAGCTTCAATACGATTACGTATTCTTTGGTCAGATAAAAAACAAAAATATTAAATTATTTTAAATTAACATGCTATATAGCACAACACAAAGGAAAATAAATACAGAAACATAGGAAAGTAATAATGGTAACAACATGCGATCTTAATGACAATAACCTATTTATATATTTTTCATTGATGTGTACATTAAGCCAGTAGTAATGCTTTGTCCTTCCTTTAATGTAACTAATATCGATTTACCAATCGATAATGTTAATATCCGTTAGACCATTACGAAATGAAATTTATACTGTGATTAACCATTGATGTAGCTAATTAATTAGTTGAATAATTAATAATGGTAATACAACCGGGTAATAGCCTGAGAACTTCCTGACCTAAAATAAATTTAACTTACTTGCTTGCTGTAAAGTTATCACGTACTTAAGGAACAAGGAAAATATTTATTTCAAAATTGACAGGCGGTCTGCAAAAAAAGGTACCCAACGTTTAAAATTTCATCTATATAATTATAAGTACATTGCAAAGATTCTTCGTAAAGTGCAAGTGATAATGGACAGACTGGCTTTTGATTTAGCTAGTTTGACTATGATAATATAGAGCCTAGTAGTTTCTTTAACGGTAGCTGTAGCGGTCCACAGGGTCCTCTATGTACGAAAAGTAGCAAAATGACTTTAAAGGCTGATAGAGCTTCATTTGTAAGCTTTTACATGATATTTTCAGGAGTAAAGTTCATGAAAAAATGAAAAATAAATGATTCACATAGTATGTATGAGAGTGGAGGCTCACCTTATTACATATTGGTTTTATTTTAGTATGTAAGAAAAGATCAAGTTAATGATCTGACAAAGGAAATAAAATATATGGAAGTATATAAGCATCATTGTGTTTTATTAACAACCATACATACCTGAATTTTAATGATAAGCTATTATCATTGCTTTCAGCAACTGAGAATATTTGGAAAATATAAAACATGAAATCTTTACTAGGATTTCTCACAGTTTTCGATAAATTATATTATGTTTAGATATACTTATATTTATATTATTACTTATTTTTGCATTATCGCATAAGCAATTGATACCATAGAGTTTTGCTAAATATTGTTCACCGTTGATTGGCAAGATTTTGAAACATTCATGATCTTGGTCTATTAATTATGTATTTTGCATAGGTGTATTTTAGATAGAAATAATGGTTATTATTATTATAATTCGGGTATTTAAAATGGCATTTTGACCATAAGTGGCATTCATATGTAATTTATATATGCAGCTTGTGTAGATATTTAATGTATGTTTTAGTTATCACAGGAACAGAGGCTATGAATAACAACTTAACGGGATACGTATGCAACATTTTGAGGAATTATTATCTGAAATATCCGTTTGTACTATTTGCAGTGGACAAACAGTAATTTGGTTACCGCACTAGATTTGTCATAAAGTTTTAGCAATCTTATGATCGATTCCTTCAATAAGGGATGTATTATTAGGAAAAATTAAACTCATAGAATAGCGAGAGGTTGTATATAAAGTATGTTCTAGAAATATTTACTTCATTCTTGAGATATGTACTAAAGACAAAAATATATAATTCACTAAAGACATTTTATGACACAGTACAAACTGTTAGTAACATAGACAGGTTCTTTTACCCATTTAGAAATTAGTATTTTGATTACAAATTGCTTTATCATCAGTTTCTTATGTTTTCATTGTAAGAATACCTAGGGATGGAAATGACCAACTACTGAGGAGATTGTTTGTTAAGTAATGATGAAAATTGATGCTTTTAATAGGATTTTCGATATGAAATGTAGGTTATTGTATAGAATAAATGTA
This sequence comes from Pammene aurita, assembly GCA_947086415.1. Classification (NCBI taxonomy): domain Eukaryota; kingdom Metazoa; phylum Arthropoda; class Insecta; order Lepidoptera; family Tortricidae; genus Pammene; species Pammene aurita. The sequence goes on along the minus strand of OX352305.1, from coordinate 15,303,485 downwards.
TTATTTATAATTAATTCAATAACAAAAAGTAGTATCTAATAATATTTAAGATTTGTCTGAAAATTTGTCCAAATGGAGAGGTTATGTTTTTAATTTGTTAAGTATTGTTAGAAATCGATACTTAAATTAAAGGGAAAGTAATTAAAGCTATATTGCAGCAAGTATATTAACGTAATTGAACGAATTAAGCGTGAAAAAGCTAAGAACTTACCTTTTCATCCAAAATCGATTTTGGGAATATTATATAAAAACTCGTATTATGAAGTTAAATAACGGAAATAAATAAAGTTGGGAGCTTTGTTTTAATAAAACATAACGAGTTCGATTCGGTAAAACGCTAAAATAAACAAATTGTCGTAAAAATATTGTTAGGATTTTAAAATTACTGGTGTTTGATAGAATTCTAGGCTAGTTTTAGCTTATAAACATATGGAAAACTCAATTTTGATCAAAAAAAATAAAGGAAAGTAATGAAAAGAGAAGAAAGAGGTTAGGTTTTCCAAAAAGGGTAGGGCGCTCATAGGAACTTGTTTCTTATAGAAGTATGTAGCGTAGGGGTCTTAAGAATCAAATTGGTATACAAAGATATATTGGCATTTTACGGGGAAAATAGATATTAATACTTACAGGGGCTTATTAAATCATACGCGGGGCTATTGTTTTCATCTATTTTCATATAAATTTTCATTGGAAATTGCATAATTGGATATATATTCAAGAAAAACATTCCGTAGGAGATTATCGAATTAGGTCACTTAAGTATAGGAATTTGGTCTTTAAAGTAGTATGAACTAAAGGATCAATAAGGTTCAAATTAGATCAAATCCGAGAAATATTGTCGGCTCTGATGGTGATCGAAAGCATACCAAACTCGACTAATACGCCGCAAGCAATCTTATTGGACGAATCGGTACGGAATTTTTATTACTATATAAGGGAAGGGCGTACGGTAGGGAATCACTTTGCCTTCGACCAGAGCTGCGAACACTTTGACTTCACTTTGACTCCGACCTGAGATCTACGAACACCTTGCCTCCAACCTGACTACGGGACTACGGAACGACTGGACTTCTGCTGCCAACGTGAGCTAGAAGCATATCCTGAACCACGAGACTCCGACTTCTGTCTACAAGCCGAGCTGCAAGCACCGAGGCCCCGCCCTGAGCTGCCAATAGGACCAGCAAAAGAAGTCTAATTTGGTGAGGCAAAACCTATTCACTTATAAAATTTATTTCTTTTCTGTGTATTCTCTTTAGGCCTTGGAGTTGAGTAAGTGCTTTTAATTGACTGTTATATTATGAACATTTTCCTTATTGTTGTGGTTCTTGTATTTAATTTATGTGAAATTTGCTTGAATTATTATATGCAATATATACGCGTACGGAATTTAACGGAGTATGCGGAAACATTTTACGAATTTATCGAAATAGGGATGGATGCGTTTATCCTATATTGCGTATGCGTTTTATTTTATAAGTTTGCGGAATGCGTTATATTTTTACGTTTTGCGGTTGCGGCATATGAATTTAATTGAGTATATACGACGACGACGTTTACCCTATTTTGGGAACGATTTTTAGCGTGTCTTACGTAACTGATTTATGAATTTAAAAGATTGTGTTCTCTATTATACTTACGGTTCATATGCTTTGGTATATAAGCATTGACTTGAACTAAAGTAATTATTACTTGTGTGATTGTAACATTAGTTATGTATGACAGTGAAACCGACATTAACCATTGAACAATTATGTTCATTCTTCATAACCACTACCTTGATCCTTCTATGAAGGAGCCTATTTATATAACTGAAATTATTTATTACTTTTAAGCTGAAATAAGGCATCTAACCTTGTACCAACAATGAGCTGCAAAACAAAAATATTACGAAAATTTTAACAATGTTCTCTGACATAGTGAGACTTGTACCTTATCACCATTCACAATAATTAATGAATAAATATTATTATATTGTTGGAAATACAATTATTGGCAAAGAGAAAGCCACTACAATAAAGTATTGGAATTCAACTGAGAGATTGAGTCGTGCTGGAGTGAGTTATGGGGATCCATATCAACTACAACTGAACGAAAATAGTTCATAAGTTAATTCAGGCTTTCAATTCAATAGCGTACATCATCTGTAAAATTTGATAATTAGATGAAGAGTTTGTTAGTTAGAAACAATGCCTTACTCTGCGTACTATACTATTTGCTTACCCTTGAAGTTTGAATTAGCATAACTGCCTCACACGACATATTTCTATGACTTATTTCGATATGACCACAGTCCCTTTGGTTGAATTTTAGATTTAATTTAGATTTAATTAATTAGCTAGGCATCTCAGAGGTTTTCTTGGCGTTTCTTTCCTCTGGTGTGTAGGTTACGAAACGTTGGTAGCTTCACTTAATAAAGTCATTGATAGACAAAATAAAAATATTTTGTCTATCAATACCGCAAATATTGGGAAGACTTTGTCTATATGGAAACTACCGAATAGCCTTTTCTTTTACAGATATCGTGACACCATCCTACAGCTTTACCACTAAAACCCCGCATCAATAACTGGAACTTATAACCGAATATTTAATTTATTAATTAATTTTATATACCTATTTACTTAATGTCTTTTCGTTGTAAAGTACCATTTATAGGAAATAAAGTCTAAAATAAATATCCTTGTTTTGTTTCAACAACCTCCTTATCAGTCTCCTAAAAATTATCGGGTTACTACATAACTAGGGATCTACCACTAACTTTCACGAGCCATTGTTAGGAAAAACCGCTGAAATTGTCTGACAAATCATGTTTATATAGGAAATTAGATTATTGGGGTTATAGTATTTAACGCAGGGTTGTAGTGTCCCTTTCAGGAGGTAAGTATGTATAGTCATCAGAGCTTAGGGAAAGTTTTAGTATTACAGGGTTTCAGACGGGGTAGAGGGTTTCCTTCATAGAGAGCCACTTTGGCTTTCTAAGCGTTTTCAGTTTCAGTAAAATTTGTACATTCCTTTAGTAGCTTATAACGTAAAGAAGCGTCTTATTTTAGAAGCGCCTGGTGCGTTTCTCTTCATAACGATGGTAAGATAACGGGGTAAATAATTATGCATTAATAGTATGTTAGAGTAGGTACTAATTACAACAATCCCTGGTAAGGACTAGAAATAGATTCGATGTAGTTCTAGATCCTGGCCGAAATATATATATATAATACGACAAAAAGGCGACTACGTTTAGGTATGTTATACATACTGAAACAAAGATTTTAAACAGTGAACCTTTTTTCCGTAGTACTATTATACAGCCTGTAAATTTTATACGGGCGTATACTTTATCCACCTATAGTATCCAGCAATAGGCCCCTTATACTATAATCATTTTGTTAAATAGTGTTATTAATTATGTGTAACGATTTTTTAAAGTCCTACCGGTCACCAATGTACGCTACCCAGAGAGTTAGAGCTTTATGACGCTACCCAACTGATTTAAAACTGACATAACTGACATGACGCATCGGTAAGTTAATTGTCATGGATGCAATACATTACGGGTTGAATTCATAAAGCTCTATAAATGGAGTACGCTTCGCCTCATCTTTCCAAACAAAAAAGTCTGCCAAAATCTGAGGGGGGCGAGGTAGCACGCATGTGAAGTCTTCAAGTCAAAGGTACATCATTGTCGGTTGTTAATACAGTTTATTTCTAAATGAATTTTTATGGCAGCAACGCTTTATTGACAACCGACAAAGATGTACCTTTGACTTGAAAACACCAAACATATTTGACATATCCTTTTCATACCTCATAACACTAAATGGAGCAATAGATAGTCGACTGTACTGATGTTAACATATGGTTCATTATTGGATGAAGTCTTTGGAAATGTCAAACAAAAAAGCCAAGGATCATTTTTGATTGTATTTTCAAACAAAATATAGAAGACAGCAATCCTTAAGCGCGTTAAATATGGAGAAGTGTCAAACGTCAAATAGTTACTGCCCGTCAGAAAGAAAACGATTGTCTTTGAATCGATTCTGTAAACGAAGCTTGATTTTCGATTTAGGTTAAATCTTTTATTACGAAAGTAATGATAAATAAAGTAAAACTGTACTTACATCTGAAATGGTATTTCATCTTTTTGTAAACTAGACGAAATATAACATTTTTTTACATCCAAAAACAGCGCATAAGGCGTTTTCACGGAGCTTGTTATCCATTGACAGCGATGACGAAAATGCGTGACATCGATTATTGAAATAGTTTTTATAGATGTACTAGATTTTCCGCCAATACTTTTGACAGAGGGGAAATGATACTCAGGGCCTCTCCTGGTTTAGAACTCTCTGGTTGAATTATTATGTATGAAAAAAAAATCCTTACTTTCATAAATAAATAAATGTAGATAGGTCCCCTTAGGTCCAATACTAATCTCCAGTACAATATACGCCCGTATAAAATTTACACACTGTATATTGTGAAGCTACACATTAACAAGTTAGTATGAATTGAAAGTGGTATTATCCTAGCCTGTTAACCTATAATACTTATATATATATATTGTTCAACCTTTCAATTGTAAAAATCCGTATGGATCCTGCACAACATAACCTTGGAGTATGGTCTCAAAGCGGAAAATCGAGACAGCGGTGGCGCTGTGTCGGAAAATCCCTCAATCCGCTCGGAGCGTGACACACATCGCAACATGACCTGCTACTAGATCCAACATAGTGCAAGATATACTAAAACTCATGTTTGACACTCGGTGACGGAACGCCCATAGAACTCAATTCCCACCGGTTACGGTACTGGTACCCCCCACCGGTACCGGTTCAGTACCTTTACTACCAGATTGTTGTGTATTCATCTAGTCGGTGTACTCATTTTCTAAAATAATAACTAACATTTGTTTCAATTTCAATTTGTTTGCGTGCATAACAAAAAAAGTTATTTTTGTTGAATAATGAATTGGGGGATCAATTGTACCTATATGTTTTCAATCTTTATATTTAAATGTGTGTTGTATCTCCTGTTGGTAATCCTAATAAATCTATATATATATATATAACTCAAAGGTGACTGACTGACTGACTGACTGACTGACTGACTGACATAGTGATCTATCAACGCACAGTCCAAACCGCTGGTTCTAGAGATTCCAAATTTGGCACGTAGGTTCCTTATAAGGTCTAAGGGTGCAATAAGAAAGGATTTTTCAAAATTCATCCCCTAAGGGGGTGAAATGGGGTCCAAAGTTTAGTTATTCTATTTTATTCGAAACTTCACAGAAGTATTCCTAACAATAAATGAGTAAACAAGTGTTTCAGGTTTTATGAAAATTCAACCCCTAAAAGGGGCGAATGTGGTCACAAAGTCTGAAAATCAACATGGGTATCGTTTCTATGGTTTATCGGGTCATTGATTACGAAAACAACAACGATTTTAAAATCCAACGTGGCGAACGTGAAATACCATCTCCCCTGTTGGGGTGCGATGGGGTTGAAATGTCTAAGTATCAATATGGGTGTCGTTTTTGTGTTTTTTTGGGACGTTAATTACGAAAATGGCATCGATTTTGAAATTTATTATAGTGGACATGAAAATTCATGAAAGTATTTGTAGCAAATTGCAATCTAATAATCTTAATATACTATATTTAAGAAAAAAATTACTGACTGACATATAAACGCATAGCCCAAAATTACATGAAGTAGTAGTAGTAGTAGTAGCCTCTCAAATACAGCCCTATCTCTGTGACTCCCAACATGGTTTTAGGCCAAGACGATCAGTAGAGACGAACCTTTTAACCCTGGTAGACTATGTTTCTGAACATACAGGTGGACGTGTTGTACTTCGATTTTAGAAAAGCTTTTGATCGCGTAGATAACGACATACTACTAAGAAAGTTATGTAAAATCGGGTTCTCCCCAAAACTGCTTAAATTTTTTGCCAATTATCTACGCGACAGGCTGCAGTACGTGCAGCACGGATGCTTTGTTTCCAATTCCTACCACACTCGTTCCGGAGTAAGCCAGGGTTCAATTTTAGGCCCTTTTCTGTTTAGCGTAATGATTAATGACTTGGCGTCTCTCTCTAGATATGCTCGATGTCTCCTTTACGCTGATGACCTAAAGCTTATTTATGGCCTGCAGCAGCTATCTGACTCTGAATCGCTCCAAGATGATATTAACCGGATCTATGAATGGAGTATCACAAATAAGCTGCTCTTTCATCCTGAGAAGTGTTCCGTGATGTCCTTTAGCCGTGCTCGTAGTCCCTTATCTGTCAATTACCGGCTTGGAACGGAACTAATAAAACGCGTTGACACTATCAAAGACCTGGGTGTCACATTTGAATCCAACTTAAATTTTCATGACCACATAAGAACCCTAGCTAAGGACTGTTATCGAAGATTGGGGTTCGTCATTCGCAATGCTCGTGAATTTGACAACCCCTTTGTCATTAAACTTGTCTACACCGCCCTAATTAGGAGTAAACTGGAGGCAGCGTCTGTAGTGTGGAACCCCCACGAGGTCACTTATGCCCTGCTCCTAGAGAAAATTCAAAAGGCGTTTTTGCGATTCTTATATAAAAAAATCTATGGGTACTATCCCTTCCTTTACCCAACGAAAATTCTGCTTGGCACCCTGGACTTTAACTCCCTGGAAGTGAGGCGCAATTATGCTCTCGTGACCGGGGCATGCCGAAAAATACGTGGGGATTCAGACAGTCCACAGCTGGTCTCACAACTAGTACGCCTTCTCGTACCCCCTCTGTTTCAATCAAAGATTAATTTTAGGCCACGTAATCAACTTACTGGCAGTTCCTAATGCGCGCACTGTGGCGTACAGGAACTCGCCATTAGTTCGCGCCTTACATTACCTTAACGCACTTCTCGAGTCAGCACCTGACTGTGATGTTTTTGCCAGTAGTTGGAAGACGTTATATGACGAATGTAAGAGGTTATGTGAGGCAATGGATGATCGGCCGTCTTCAGTTAGTATATAGTATTTAAGATTATTGTTATTGTATAACACAACTCTATGTTAACGTTATTCTAATATAATAATAATATTGTATGCATACCACAGTGCCTTAGTATCTACTGTAATACTGTGTAATATGTTTGGAAAAAAAAAAAAAAAAATTACAAATGCTGAAACATACCCACTGGTGTAAGATTAATATAAATAAATAAATTAATATAAATAAATATAAATAAGTAGTTTTAATCAACCCTTAAGGGGGTGAAAAGTGGGTTGGAAGTTTGTATGGCAAATTTTTTACAGTTGAACCTATTTAGATGAAACTGGGTATACAGATAGTTTGAGTCCCGAGAAGGAACAAAATCGTTTATATCGCGAAAGGGGGTGAAATGGGGGTTGGGTAAAAGGTATGGATATAGTTGGAGTCCCGGGACACAATATATGATAGCTTTTATCCCAAAAAACAATCCTAGAGGGGAAAAAAGGGGTTGGTAGTTTGTGTAGCGAATTATTAACCGCTGAAGGATTAGGATGGTTTTTTCCTAAAATAAACACTTAAGGGTGTGATGGGGGTTGAAAGTTGGTATGGGGAATTTAATACTTTAAGCCGATTTAGATGAAACTTGGTATAGAGATATTTTGTGTCCCGGGAAGGGACAAAATAGTTTTTATACCGAAAATCAACCCTTAAGGGGAGCAAAGCAATGGAGGTTGAAAGTTTTTTGGGGAATTATTAACAGCTGAACCGATTTAGATGAAACTTGGTATAGAGATAGTTTCCCAGGAAACGACATACGACAGTTTTTATCTCGAAAATCAGTCATCAAGGGGGTGAAATGGGGGCTGCAGGTTTGCATGGATAATTTTTAACCGCGAACCGATTTAGATAAAAATTGTTTTGGATATAGTTTGAGTCCCGGGAAACAATATAGGTTAGTTTTTATCCCGAAAATCAAACTTAGAGAAAAGGGGTTGGTAGTTTGTATGGCGAATTATTAACCGCTGAACAGACGATTGAAATGAAACTTGGTACATAGATAGTTTGAGTCCCGGGAAACAATATAGGATAATTTTTATTCCGAATTTCAACCCTTTAGAGGGAGAAAAGGGGGTTGAAATTTTGTATGGGGAATTAATAACCGCTGAACATATTTAGATGATTTGTTATGGAGATAATTTGAGTTCTGGAGAAGGATATTTAGCAGACGACGTCACGAGGAAAAACTTCTATTCAAGAGTAGAAATCTGCATTAATCATAATATCTTAGTAGTGGTAAGTCGGCGTAACAAGTCAGCAATCATTTCTTTAAAAAAATAAGGGGACTAACTTCACTAAAACTTGGTACACCGAAACCTCACGAAAGTAACACATACTTTTGCGAAAACCACATCTAAATTGGTTCAGCCAAACGCGAGATAATCGGGGACAAACATACATTCCTTCATACGTAGGTACACACAAACATACGAGTCTAACTTAAAACCTCCTTTTTGAGTACTCATAGTACGCGGGCGAAGCCGCGGGAAAAAGCTAGTAAACAAATAATAATTCACGCGCAAATAAACTCAATTGACATGTAAAATAAATAAAAACCGGCCAAGTGCGTGTCGGACCGCGCATAATGGAGGGTTCCATAACTCCAATGGTAAAAAAAATAAGAACCAAACTAGTACCAAAAGGTCGTATCTGATGCCTATGGAAAAAGTTTTTATGGAACTCAAAAATGGCTGAACCGATAGTGTTTGAAGTTACGGTTCAAAAGTTAAAGGGGGGAACACACAATTTTCCTGACAGTGGAAACGATTATTTCTGAACTTAATCATAAAATATTAAAAGAAACCTGTTATTTTTAAAGACATATCTATCGATTGATGATGAACATGTTGATATTTGGTAGTAGCCCCCCCCCCCCCCCGCCTTAAAAATATATTTTTCTGCAATTTAACTACATAACTAAAATTTAATAGCGGCATACAAAGTTCACCTTATGTAAATTTTTTTTAGTTTACAAATAAAATGGCTGTGACATACGGACTGATGGACGTACAGACGGGCATGATGAAACTATAAGGGTTCCGTTTTTGTCATTTTGGCTACTGAACCATAAAAACGTATATTTTACCTATTTACCATTCACCGCACACCGTTGTCTTTGATGTTTTTGTGACATCCATGCATTTAATATTTAATGTTCGGCGCTGGGTTTGCGTGGTTAATATTTAACTTTTGCAAAAATGCGAGATACCAACATAATATATTTAGATACTGTTTAAAATTTAATGTCATTGAACATACAAACGTACTCGTATGAACATTTAAAAAAATACCTTGAGTGTCGCCAGGCTACACAAGCATCTCTGACTATGTTACTTTGGTATGTTGGTAATATAACCTTCTCATTAGCTTGGTGTAGTTATTTTATAATTTATTAAGAAATACTTGCTATAAATTACTTACATTGAATTGACTGTGGAATGAACGGTATTGCCGGACCGATACGACCTTCAAACCTTCAAGAAAAGAGCGTACTCTCATCTTAAAGGCCGGCAACGCGCTTGTGACCTCCCTGGTGTTGTGAGCGTCTATAGGTGGCGGTAATTGCTTACTATCAGGCGATTCGTCTGCTCGTTTGCCTCCTATGTCATCAAAATAAAAAACAAAATAGAAAATATCCTCAGCAGAGAGATTTAGTACATTAAAAAGGAAACCATATTTAACTTTCGTTTATAACAAACTGCAGAAGCAATTTGACGTAATGGCCCACTAAAAATGTGTATTTCTTATTACCCTCAAACAATAATTTTCAAACGCCGAGTGCCGCTGCCATGACAAAACGCCCCATGTCTCTTCAAGCTTGAATAGAAATATGTCTTTTTGTTCAGCAGAGCAATAGTGAAGCGTGATATTGTCTCGTGAGGAGATTAAGGCGGACACGGTCGGACGGTCGGACGGACGCGGCGGGGTCGCGTCCGACACCACGCTTATCTTGTTACGCCTATCACTGTCAGCCCCACCCTACAAATCCCAGATTTGTTAAGCGCTGTAAACTGAGACTAAATATAATTTTAAACAAAAAATAACCGACATTGATTTGAGTATTTTTTACAGCAGCTCGAGCATTTGCTTTTGGTAAGGTCGATGCTAAACCTATAGAGGTGTGCCTATAATAGTTGAAGAGTTACCTCGATTTCTCCAGCATCCCATCATCAGATCCTGACCTGGTTACAATGGAACCAACTGTGAAGTAAACAAAAAAATAATTTTCCAAATCGGTCTAGCCGTCTTTGAATAATCGGTGTACATACAGTCATAAAAAAAATTGCAAAAACAAAGATCCCGACGAATTGATAACCTCCTCCTTCGAAATCTTGAAGTCGGTTGAAAACGGAAACCGGCATGACATCATTATTTTAATCGTTACATCATTACTGCGAAAAAGATCAGAAGGCTTAAGTTAAAAGCGATCGCATGCGTACTCTCATCTTGAAAATTCGAGTAGTCCTTTCATTCGCAAGAATCGATTCGCCTTCAATTTCTCTAATGTGGGCCTTTAAGAGTATTTATTTTTATAAGTAGGTAGGTAATATTATTATATACATTTTCTTTCCTCACGAAGAAAATAAAAGAAGAGTAGGTTACATATTCGTTGTACAATTACGAAATAAAATTAATTTTGAAATTAGAAAATTAACATGACTGAGTAATAAGCAAGACTTGTGGATACTTAAGCATAATAGGCAATGGAGTAGCAGCAGTGGGGAATTGGCTCAGTTTACCACTTAATCTAGATCTAAGGAAGGCTGCAGGAAAAACAATTTACCCGGCTAATGACAGAGGAATAAGGTTTTTGCTCCCTGCGGGGAAAATTGCTTTGAATGCTTTAAAACTGCACATTTTTCCTGCGCACCAGTTATAAAGGATGTATAAGGTAAAGCTGAATTCTGACGCAATGAGCTTAGTTGACCAAATCAAGACCACTAATTTCATTTCAAATAAATGAAAACTTTAAAAATCGATCGGAATATCGGACCCGTGTAACGTGTTTTAGTGCCCCGTCCCCTCTAATTAGTACCTTAGATTGGCCTACGTTGTTGCATGGTTTGGATCAGGTAATACTCGTACGTGCAGTAGAATCATGTATGAACAATAAAAACTTTGAATGAGGGATCTTTGGAGATCGGCACGCCAGTTATAGAGGCGTGGGTAACTCGTATATTAGGTTATTTTCATAATTCAGATGATGATTTCCAGGTAGGCGCACTTTAATTTATATAAAAGTAAGAAATAAACAATTGCACACTGTATGGGAACGGTAAGTACAGCCGTGGCCAGAAGTGTTGAGCATAGCTGTTTTTTGTTTACAATTTTAATGTTAAGTATTAAGTGTGCGTATCCGTGGTGCCCAGGAGCCCACAGACTAATTAGGCAGGTGTCGAAAAAACTATTTGAGGTTACCGGGGACCGCAGGGCTGGCTCGTTCCTCGCCCAAAGGATTGGCATAGCGATCCAGAGAGGGAACGCAGCCAGCCTCATGGGAACCCTTCCCCAGGGTTCGGACCTCGGTGACCTTACCTAAATTCTCAGTTTTCTTTTAGTTACAATTTTGTAGGTAGTTTTTAGCTTTAATTTTGTAGCTAGTTTTTAAATAGTTTTAGGTCATATTTCCTTATATTTTAAAGTTAGTTAAGGTGTATTTTTTTGGTTTTAATTAAAAGTATTAATTCCCTATCATGACGATGTACGATGACGTAAAATGTTATATTTTATTGATATATCTAGAAAACTTTACTAAATAACACTTTCAAGGTACCTATAAAATATGAAAAGTGGAGGTCCCAAAAGTGCGAATTTAAGTCGGTGCGACAAATTGCAAATATTCTATGCAGTTACTACTTTCAACAAAATATGCCTGTTGAGTTCGAATTAATTGATAAAATAACTTCAAAAAAGAAAGAAACGCCGGTCTAAACTTTCGAGTTTTGTATGAAAATCGCAAGGGTGCTCAAATACTTCTGGCCAAGGCTGTATGTATGTAATTGAGCACGGTATACCAACTATGTCAAAACTAAATAAGGTAGGTAGGTACCTAATTCAGGTACAACTACAACGACACACATAGGTACACGCATATGTATCAGCAAAATTAGTTATAATGAGTTGCTTCCAGATTAGTTACAGTTTCAATTAATAAACTTAATTTATGGGCTTTTATTGCAAAAGTAATGAACGCAACAATAGTCGATTTATCAGACTGAAATAAGAGCTGCTAATTCAATATTTCAGTGATTAAACTCTCGTATAATGATAAAAGTTTGATCAAAATTCTATTAAACATTTTCTCAGTCAGGGCTTGAAGCTCTGAAGAATCGATTAAGAAAATATTTGAGTAGCATGGCCTTTGTTTAGTATGTCGCATTAAAATGCTCGTTTAGTAGTTATCCGTTTTGTTCTCACCAAATACCTACATTCAGTCGGCTATTAGTTTATCAATTTCAGCAGTCCATTAGTGAGAGTACCTAAAACATAACTTTAACACTGCTTGGCCACTTCGTTAAAATGGGAAAACTGGGGAACCCCAGTAAAAAGAGTAGGTTTAGGTCAATCGTGTTGAAGTCGTCCTTTAATCCACTGTCATTATTGGTAGACAAGATAGTAGAGGCAGATTTTTGTGAACTCGGGTATATTGAAAGCTAACGGAAAAAAAACGCAAGACCGAACAAAATGGCGTAATTTCTAGTCTCAGAATCCATTTTAACTCATTTTAGGTTGTTTGTGTTTATTCAGTTTAATAAAATCATAGTTTGCCAATACAATGGTTGTTCATACTATGGATGGGTATATGGATTAAATATTGATAATTTCAAATAAAAAAAATGTCATAGGAAAGCGTATTTAATGCAGTTTTTGAATATTAAAATTTTTAGGCACTTACTATATAAAGTTCATTTCATACGCTCAACTATACCTAGCGCCACCCGGAGAGATTTTGAACTATAGTTTACTGCTTACAGCTGGACACTTTTTCGACCGTTCCCCTATATGAGATACCAATCCTTTTACCTCTACTATCCATGGTTCATACAGTCAGAATAAATGTATTTGTCATTGTCACTGAAGGCCGTGATCACCATAAAACGCAGTCAGCGTTGTAGTTCTTGTTATCCACTTTAACCAGCCTTCCAAAGCGCTTTGAAGTGCACGTACAAACCAGTAGGTAGCGACTATTGATTAGTTATTAGTGACAAAATTTAGTGAATTACATGACAACACCAATAAAAACGACAATTATATTTCTTATACATATATAGTAGTTCTTATACAGCGCATCGTCGCATAAGAGTCGTAAACACATTGGAAAACTCATTCAATTGATAATTTCTTTGGTGAAACATGTAAACATTTTCAAAAACCTAGAGATTGAACACACTATTGAATTAGAGTAGGTATTATAACCACATGTTGCATTGGCATTTGATATCAGAAATAAGGCAACATTAGTAGAACACGGGAAAAAATATCTGTGTCGCAGCAGGTAACTGCTTTACTGAAGCCAGTTACCTTATTATTCTTTTAAACAAGTAAATATTTTTTAGTAGTGTAGTTTCATAGGTTCAAACGCCGATCCTCTTATGTAAACCTACAAAAACTAACTACTAACTTTCAATCGTTATACTTGTCACGTCCGCTGTTCTAATCCACCTATTATAAATTCAAGCCGTTTTGTTTTATAAACTAAACGCTTATGCGCTAAAAGGAATGAGATTCTTTCCACATTGTGATTGTTCTATTCACTAGTCCATGATTAACATTCTGCGCGCCGCGACGGCTTTTAATGGTTTCAATTGTGCAGAAAATTTTATTGCATTCAATGGATCTGCGGAGAAATTTAGCCTCGGGTGAAACCCCTTTAAGCCGCACCTTTGAATTGATTTTGCTCGCCTTTTTGTACTGAGCTTAGCAATTAATTGCCGTTTGGTAACAATTGAGCCCGTGCGGTTAACAATGTGCCTCAAGTGTGGAGTTTCAAGTGGTACCTACCTGTTAATTAATGTTTTGTCAAGGTAATCCGTTAACCTACCTTGGTGTAAAAATTAAATTTATTTTTAAATGATACATAGATCCTTAGACTGCGTTTCCACCAGAGCGATGAGCGAGATGAGCGAGGATACGTTGCGAGAAATATGTTTATTAAGAACCAATAGTGCAACTCCAGGATCAAACACATTCCTCGTAACGCATCCTTGCTCATTTCTGGTGGAAACGCAGCCTTAACTAGATTCACGGATGGAAGCATATTTTATACTTTCACGATATAATTGTCTGTCTGTCTAGTAACAACACTAACAACTAGATATGAATACAGAAAATAAGCCAAAGATACCTAACTCTTTGTTACAAAACCTAAAACATGTTTTATAATTCATTTACTAACATCTACAGTAACAATAGCACTGGCTAATATAAATTCGTTTTTTCACAGCAACCGGTTTAAGATTTTTACGTAGCCACTTTCCGGAAGCATCTCACTAGTGTTAAAGGCCGTTAATGAGGCCGGGAGCCGCTCTTGAATTTTTTCCCTCTTCCTTGAACATCAAAAGTTTCCCTTTTGCGCAACGCTAACGAGAATTTCCATGTTAATTGCCCCGCATTGCCGGAATATATAATTGCATATATTGTTTCTCTTGTCTCGACGGAAGTGGGTGGAGATTATTTGTGTTCACTAATTACAGTTCAGATAAGAAAACTCCGGAGCCAAATTGGATAGAGTTAATTTTATAATGCAATTGTGGTGTACCGTGAGTGGCTTGGTAGCAGCTTAATGTTTTTGCTGTGTGAATTTGAATTGAATAGAATGCGCTAAGTGAGAATCCGAACGCGTTTTAGAACCGCAACGATTAAAATTAGAAGTGATATTAGAATTAGAAAAAGCAATTGATATTTTGTGAGTCAATTATATTTGTTTCCTTAATTGGATGATGCACAAGAATTGTCATATTTTCATCTGTCTATAGATTGTAAAGTACGAGTATAATACCTATGAATAAGTTGCATTACAAAAGCCACGACTATTATTGTTTCAATATAATAAAGAATATTATATTATTTCTATAGAACCCAAATAGAAACCTTACATTAAAAAGAAAAACTATCATTTGAGCGGTGTATCTTTTTTACTCTTTTTCCAATACGTCCACTTACTTTTTCTCAACATTTTTATATGAACCTTGGAGAAGTAAATTTTAGGGGTCGAAAATAATTTATCGAATCAACTAAAAAGAAAAGCTATCTTAGCTAAAGCGAAAAGGATGTTTAATACTTATTTATGTCTTCAAACTTTATTGCACATAAAAAGTAGTACAAAAGGCGGACTTTGCCTTTAGGCATTCTCTACCAGTCAACCATAGGGCCAAACAAAAATGCGTTAAGGTGGGTGCAGTGAGAAAATGTAACTATCTAACTATAACTAATAATAAATAATACCAAATAATATTGCCATTTTACATCACAAATTAGTAAGGACCCTGAACCTGATCCATTGGACGTCTTAAAAAAATTGAGGGCGGCAGGGCAATAATAGAGGGCTAGGCAATAAACTCAAAGGTGACATATAAGCACTAATCGTATATTTTCCAGCATTTTTGCAGTGCAGTGCACAACCAAAAATCAAATAAAATCAAAGCCATTTAGAACTATGTAATGTATGTATGTATGTATGTATCACTTTATTGCACATAAACAAGTAGGTATAACATAAAAAACAACAGTAACATATATAAAAGATATGCACAAAGGCGAGCTTATCCCTGATAGGGATCTCTTCCAGCCAACCCATGAGAAAATGAGAAAGGATTAAATACAAATGGTGAAAGACAAACTATGCACAAAAGATACAAATAAAAAGTTCCAAAATAATAATAATAAAAAAAAAAAATTAAATAAAAAAAAATAAAAAAAACTGCTGACACTGACACACACCTTGTTAATTTATTTTGCTAAATATTTATTTTTATACGTGTTTTTGCCTCTATTTGGTCTTATTTACCACGAAGTGAACCCAAAAATCAAAGGCAATATGAAGGTTGCTACAGTTATTGCCTGTAAATATAACGACGGGTCACAATCACAAATAGACAGTTGACAGCTAGTGCTCAATAAATTTCGGCGAAACACGTACATTTCAAAGCATGATAACAAGGAGTAAAACAAGAGCGGGTACTACCCACGCACGACCACCACCCTCGCCCGCCTCGTCACCTTCTTCGTCCACTTCGTCGCCGGGCGGCGACATCGAAACAGCGCCCGACACAGACGGATCCAGTGACAAAAGCGGGCCGCCGCCACCGCTGCCACAAACACCTGCGCGACGCGGACGACCACCGCTGCCGGCACGCTTGGGGCTTGCGGGGCATTCCGCCCCGCCCACAGCTCCCGCTGCCGGTAGTGTAGTGCGTCGCATGAGATGGTCTCAGAGTATGAACGAGAATATCATGCGCGCCTACTATGGGGCTACAGAGGGGGGAACTAATCTGTGCGCGTATCGTGACCGGATACTTCCTCTGTTTCAGGCCCTTGAACCAACCATTGACACGACTGCGCAGCGGTTATCGGATCAGGTGCGCGTCATTCAGCGGCTAAAGCGGTTGGATGACGCGACACTTGATCGGCTTCGCCTGGAGACTCTCTCTGTTCGCGCGACCACCACCTCGGCGCGGGATGCGCTCGCCACGTCGCCGGATCCGATGCCTGCACCCGACCTGGCATCGGGGGCACCGCAGGTTGATCCCAGTGCCGATGAGGAGGGGGTCGCGAATCAGAGTGTGAGTAGTTCAGTCAATGAGCAACTGAGGAGGACTTTGGAAGAGGCAATTACGCAGTATCGATCCACAAACATCCCTAGGCCACGATTACTACGCTTGCCTATGAATAGACGCAATCTAGCGTTAATGGGAGCCCTAAATGATTTGCTAGATCCATTCCTACGGACTAGTAAAAACTTAGATGATACGCACTCGATAATGTACTGCGGAGCCATCGCGGTGTGCCGTGTTGCTCGAGTCAAGTTTCCGGACGCTGAACGTGCACCTAGGACTGCCGGGGGTGTCCCCGCATGGCAGGTGCGCATCGAGCGTCGTATCAACTCATTTAGGACTCTCATTGCAAAGCTGATCTGCTTCAGGGAGGGCAATAACCGCCCCCGAGTAATGCGCTTTGTGCACCAGGCGTTCGCGGGGACGGATATCGAGCCCCGCGACTACATGGCCAACGTCATAGAGCGCATCGACTTTCTGAAGCAGAAAGTTTATGCATGGGCAAGCCGTATTCGCCGTTACAGAGAGCGTGTGGACCGATTCAAGCAGAATCGTCTTTTCCAAAGTGACCAACGGAAGGTATACCGAAGGTGGGAGGGAACCGACCCCCGTGTGTCTGACGTGCGACTGCCGGATGCTACTGCCATGACTGATTTCTGGCGTAGCATCTGGTCGGCGCCCGTTGAACACACGGAAGGCGAGTGGATGAGTGTTGTTGAACGTGGGTGCGAGTCCATCGAACCAATGGGGGCTATCACCATCAGCCCCGACGACGTAAGTTGTGCGATCCGTACGGCCCAGAACTAGATGCACCATCCTGGCCCGGATGGGTTGCATAACTTCTGGCTAAAATGGTTTCGATGCTCGCACTCGCGGTTGGCAACACAATTTCAACAAGCCCTTGAACTTGGCTCCCTCCCGCCTTCCTTAACAACTGGTGTAACCTTCCTGCTCTATAAGTCCGGTAGTACCACGGAAGCGAAGAACTACCGGCCCATCACGTGCTTGCCTACGCTCTACAAGCTTCTTACATCCATTTTGAGAGCAAAAATAAACGCGCACATGGTCGCAAACAATATTTTGGCCTCCGCTCAAAATGGATGTAGGGTTGGGTCCCGTGGTACTAAAGAGCTCCTCCTCATAGACATGACCATTTGCCAACGAGTCCGGCGGAACAGGGGGGCCCTCTCGGCCGCTTGGATTGAATACAAGAAGGCCTATGATTCGGTGCCTCATTCATGGCTGGAGAGGTTCTTAGAGCTGTATAAAATTGATGCAGTTTTAAGATCCTTCCTTGGCGCGTGTATGAGGCAGTGGACCATAGTCCTTCGTCAACCAGGAGGCGGGGATGACCCCCCTGGCCCGCAGGACTTTATAAGGATCGAGCGAGGAATATTTCAGGGCGACAGTCTGAGTTCCCTGTGGTTCTGCCTAGCTCTAAATCCGCTCAGCACTCTGCTGAAGGATTCGGGGCTAGGTTGCCGGCTTCGGAGAGAGGGTGAAGTCATATCTGACCTTCTGTACATGGACGATCTCAAATTATTTGCACCAAATAACCGAGACTTGTTGGAACTACTGAAGACCACTGAAGTGTTCAGTAGTTCCATCAAGATGGAGTTTGGTGTTGATAAATGTGCGGTTATGCATGTACAGCGGGGGAAAGTAGTAAATTCAACAAATCTACAGCTTTCTGAGACAATGACGTTCAGATCTATCTCTGAATCAGAAACCTACAAATACCTTGGTATGTCACAGTCTTTGGGCATTGAGGATGTGGGTATTAAACAGGCGTTGAAGGAACGCTTCTTCGGTCGGCTGACAAAAGTACTTAATAGTCTTCTGTCAGGTGGCAACAAGGTGCGCGCCTTCAATGCCTGGGTGATGCCCCTACTCACATACTCCTTTGGCATACTAAGGTGGACACAGACCGAGCTGGATGCCCTGGATCGGAGAGTCCGTCTATTGCTCACCACACACCGTATGCTTCACCCACGCTCCTCTGTTATGAAATTGTACATCCCACGGAAGTGTGGAGGTCGCGGCTTTTTAAACGCCAAAAATCTCCACAACCGTGAGGTGTACAATCTCAGGAATTCCTTAACAACGAGTGTGGGATGCATCGTGATGTGGCGGCAGTAGATAAGGGTCTCACGCCGCTCTCCTTGGCAAACGAGAACTGGCGCAAACCTGTGGTGCTAAGTATTGAGGATCGCAGGGCGGTATGGAAGAGCAAGGAGCTACACGGGCGGTTCTACAGGGCCCTCATGGGAGCCGACGTAGACCTGCTCGCGTCGGTGAACTGGTTACGATTCGATGACCTCTTTGGAGAAACCGAAGGTTTTGTCTGTGCAATTGCGGACGAAGTTATCATGACAAATAACTACCGGAGATATATCCTGAAGGACGGTACGGTCGACATTTGTCGGGCATGCCGCGCGTCCCGGAGAGTCACTCAGGCATATCATCTCCGGTTGTTCTCATCTTGCTAACGGCGAGTACTTGCACAGACATAACCTCGTAGCCAGGATTATACATCAGCAACTTGCTCTCCTATACGGTCTTGTGGACCACGAAGTGCCGTACTACCAGTACACACCTGCGCCAGTTCTCGAAAATGGTCGTGCCACGCTCTATTGGGATCGATCTATTATCACGGACAGGACTATTGTAGCCAATAAGCCTGATATCGTGGTAATAGATCGACCGCAACGCCGGGCCATGCTCGTCGACATCACCGTCCCATGTGACGACAACCTCGTGAAGGCCGAGAACGACAAGTCCAGCAAGTACCTAGACTTGGCTCACAAGGTAACCGCCATGTGGGAGGTTGAATAGGTTGATTCGGCGATCATTGTACCGATAGTTGTCTCTGCGAACGGTCTCATAGCGAAGAGTCTCGACCAACATCTTGAGAGACTTTCGCTACGAGGTTGTGGTTGGATCAAGGGTCAGATTCAGAAGGCGGTAATCTTGGACACGGCGCGCATAGTCCGAAGGTTCCTCACTCTGCGGCCCTAACCACCGGCAGCCTGGGCCTTGCTCCGCTGCCGGCGGCACCCTAGGTTAGGTTTTTATAATGTTTTTATTGTTTTTGTATGTTTTAGATGTATTTTTATATTTTATTATGTAAAAATATTATAAAAACTAACCTGAGACAAAAAATAAATAAAGATAATAATAATAATAATCCCGCGGGGGCAGCTTGTGGCGAGCTGACGGTGAGTGGCGACACCGCGGACCCCTATTCCAGAGGGCCCTTTCCATTTGGCCCTCGCCTCTGTGCTTGCCCTAACTGGCCGGCCAGAGTGGAGTCGCAAGAGCGGGACCTATGCTCCAGGTTGGAAGTGTTAAATGTCATAACGCCGGCGGCCTGCTGAACGGATTACCTTGATCTGGCTACCGCAGACTCACCTCTCGACAACCTCACAGCCCAGGCACCGGTGTTGCCCTTGAGCCATCTTTGATGTCGCTTTTTACGGGGGCCCATCTTGCGGCGGGCGAGTCACCGTCTGCCGGAAATAAAATTGGATACCGTTTTATTAGGCAGGCGTCCGGTTCTTCATCCAATAGCCCAGTAGTTAGTCTATACTTTTCACTCAATAGCCTAGTACATTTTAGACTCCATTAGCTCTCAATAGTCTTTACACCATGGCGGGTGCTGTCTCTGCGTGCGTCCCATGACACGGGTAGGGGGCAGCATCCGCTTAGTGTACCCCTCACTTTTCATTAAATTGTCGAAAGGGCCTCTGCGCGTTGGCTTCGGCTCCGCATATGCCTCCCAAAGGTCCGGAACACAATTGTTCCGTGGTCGGGAAAGACATACAAAAAATAATAATAATAATAAAATGCTGTATTGTGCACCAAAAGTAAACACACATACAATATTAAAATAAAAGAAACAGGACACACACATATAAAAAACACATAAAGCACACACATAGGAAAACACATAAAGCTCTGTAAACACTAATAAATATTTAGGTACATTCATGTACCATACAAATACTTAAACTACATACATAATAAAATAATAAAGTAATAATGTAGAGATTGTTGGTAATTAAATATCAATTTCATAAAAAAACGTCATACTGAAAAATCTACGATCACTGCATATAAGTCATGATAACACACAAGCTACTAGACTAAATAGCCCAAGGCTACTGAACAAAATATGTCTGACTAATGACATTTTTTTTATATTTGCTCAAAGAATATCTGGGTCTTGAAATGATACCTATTGTAATAGACAAAGAGCTAGCCACGTCAGTTATGACACAATAATGAGAGTAACGAAACCCTTCTAGTCAGTTTTCTATACTGTTTATTTCTAGATCTGGAGAACTGGCAGCTCTAAAGTGGTGGAGGTCAAAGAATGCAAACCACTTCAAGAAAACAAGTCCTAGAGTTCTGGGTTTGATGCAATATTATGAGAAACTATATAAATAATTAGATTATATCATTGCCAAAAGTTTCTGTTGGGGGAAAGTAGTGCTAAACGACATATAACGTAATTCATAGTCTGTCGCCTACTATTTTGATTCCGTAATAATGCGCAAAGTTTTTTGTTCTAACGTTAAAATATAGGTTCTGTCCTTTATAACTGAGACAACTTCGGCAGTTTTACCAACTCGTATTTTGGTATTACTATTTACCAATTCCAAAATTTTGCTAGTCTGCCACTCAGACCTCCACACATTAAAAGCTGCCAGATGCCCGGATCTAGTAGTAAGGATATTATAGCAATCTAACTAAATGGGTTTCGTTGCTCTCATTATTGTGTCATATCTGACGTGGCCAGCTCTTATTCCATAAGCGGTTTACTGAAAGTTACAAAACGCAGTATATAATTCTTATTACTCCAGACTTTTTTTGATCAATAACGAAATAAAATCGTTTTAATTTTTTTTATTCATGACCAGTAACGCTACATGCGCTCTGTAGCTATTTGAATGCCAACTACGGAATGGCGAAACATAGTGATACATATTTTTACATTTAAGATCTACTGTTGTTGTACAGGTGTAGTGAGAAATGATTTTCCTTCGGGAAAACTCGGATCTTTATCGAAATACGATGAAACCCGAACTGTCAATGAATGATCGTATTAAATGAGTGACATTTTCATAGCCATTAATATGAAACTTTATTGTAAATGAATAATGTTATTGTATAATATACAGATGTTACAACCACCTTCTGTAACTTTTAAAATACTCAGTTTTATTGTCATTAGTAAACAAAACATTATATCCACTTTAAAACATAATAGTACAACAAAATAAAGCTTATTGGGAAATATTTACAATAATAAAACTCAATACCTGCCTACTTAAAAACGTCATCTACTTACGGGGCTACTATGAAAAGTTATGTGTCATTGGCGTCCCTCTCGCACCTAAGTAAATAACCCGCGTGTGAGAGGGATGCAAACGACATGAAGGCTTTCATAATAAGCCCGTTAGCAAACTTCTAGGTACCTAACATTAAAATTTTACCTACTGCATATTAGGATCGATATTTTCAACATTTTGCATTTGAAAATTGAATTCCACAATCTGAGTAACAGTCAGACATGTCGTCGTCAGATTTGTCAGTGCTTTCATTTACGTTAATTACAATTCTATCAATGTGATCATCCATCGAGTGTTCCTGTGAGCGATATTCATTTTCACATTTGATAACTTGATCACAAACTTTCTTCCATTCATCCGGGCTAATCATATTTATTTTTTCTTCAATCATTTTTTTTTACTGAACTCATATTCATGTCTTTGTTCCTTTGTTACGTTGATACGTAACCTTTTATCTTTGACCATATGTTTTCAATAGGGTTGAAGTCGGGATGGTATGGCGGTAACCTTAACATTTTGTGTCTATGTTGATGTAAAATTTTGTCAATGGAATATTCTACAAAGTCTTCTTTGTGTCGACAAATAATTTCGTATAGTTGTACTTTGGTTAATGATGAATTATAGGGAATATTGTATTTTCGGCTTTGCGGTATTAGAGTTGGGCGGACGTTCCACTTATTTATTGTGATAAGCAGCATTGTCTACTACTAATACAGAAATTGGAGACTAGAGAATTTGGGAATAAGTTGATTCCGTAACCATTTTTCATAATTAACATTATTAATGGTAGTACATAAGTAAAGCACCTGGTACAAATCCTTTGGTACTACCTGCTTGTGCTATAATAAGACGTTCACCTTTTGAGATTAATTGTTTCACTCCTTTACCCGTAGAATCGATCCAGCACTTTCCTGTTAAATGGGATGTGTGAACATACGTTTCGTCAATATACACATTATATCTGCCTTCAGATCTGTACTTCCTTATTAAGTCTAGGTACTTTACTCTTCTAAGTCTAACGTCATCTTTTTCCATCAGCATTTTTATATTATTAGTAATTTTCATGAATAGAACATTTGGCGAAGTATTCTTCTTAGTGTAAAATCAGATCCTTTGAAATTCATCATTTCTATTAATTTGGACTTTAATTTGGATTGTAGGGACTTGTTTATAAATGAAATGAAAGTTATAAACTGTATAATCAAAATCATCTTCGTATCACTGTATAATCAAAATCATCAAGATGTAGATATAATTTCTTGCGTGGTCTACCGAGCTTAATATTGTTTGTGTTGGTATTTTTATTCTTTCTGTATTCTTCTTCCTGGTTCAGAATTTTTCTTATTGTAGCTAGATATGCCCGTTGCGTCCGAAATTCGCTGTTGAACTTCGCCAAAATACTCTGAGTTATTGCTATTTTCCGGGACTGGATTTTTGAACCGTTTTCGAGGTTTCGGCATGGCAATACAACCTTTTTATAAGTAATCTGAAAATATGATTAAAACTATAGCGAATATTTGAATTGCGTATTACCCACTCTATATATATATTGGTCTGCTGATGCGACTTACCCCTACGGCTCTAAGATTGGTACTAAAGCTAATTGAGAGAGCACGATAAATATGAACTTTTCCGAAAAATTACGAAATAAATCATTTCTCAGTATATCTGTACTTATTATACCTATGTTTTACAAATAAATAAATTATGAATTATGAAAAGAAAATATAAAAGACCTTTTCCTAAAGATAAAGATCGTATATTAATATATATGAATACACAGGGTATCCTAGTATACTCGTAGTACCAAATTTGATTTTCATAATGATATTCGCTTTAAAAATAATTTACCTACATATTAAGCCTCATGGTATGATCCCAAGATTTGGAAATCCACCAGTGAAAGTTGGTGGTAATAAAAATGTTTTCTAGGAGTTTTTAGGGAAAATGCGTAACCAAAATGGCAAAAACGGAACCCTTATAGTTTTGTCATGTCCTTCTGTCCGTCCGTATGTCACAGTCGTTTTATTTGTAAACTATGGAATATAACTGGCTTTAGCAGTTAAGTACCCATGAAACTCTGCGATTTAATTAATTATTTTGATCTTTAATAAATAATTATATATATATATTGATGAAACGATATGATATTTATTAAATTTTATTGAGAGGTGTGTTGTGTGTGCTGCTACTTTGTTTTGTAGTTAAATTGCTGAAAAAGGGCTATGTGCTCCATACATTTAACAAAATTTCAAAAAAAAAATCCGCAAATATCAACATATTGCACACCCATCGATACAACTTCAAAAACATGAAAAAAAAATGCGCCTTTATATTTACTTTCTACGGAAATTAGTTAAGAAAGATTAACGGTTTAGCCATTTTTAAATTAATCCCCAAAAAACTATTTCCATAGGCAAATACGACCTTTTGGTATTAGTTTGTTCTTATTTGACGTCAACATCACATCAAATTGCTGCTGACTGGGATTCTTAAATTTACAATTCTACAATTCTAGTTTTTGAAAGGTTAAGTGTTAGTGCCTTTATGAATAAATTGTAAATATATATGAGTTGATATGAAAAAGTATAGTTGACGTAAATGAAAATGGTAGTTTAGATCTATTAAGAGTCTTTTTTAAGGTTTTAATTAGCATGAATGAACGAGATTGATTCCTAAATAGAAAATGAATGGAATTCACGAGGCAATAATTTTTTTTTTTAAATGTCAAGGTAGTTCAAATCATTTAACTCAATTCGGCAATGGCTTCCACGTGCCATATTGTCTATATACCTACATAACTCTAAATAAGAAACTTTTTTTAAGTAGCCCAACAAAGTAAAAAGTTGTTGTTGAAACGACTTTATCTGTAATACCAATGTATCTATAAGTACTTAAAAGTTTAAAAGTATCGACTCATTTCATTTGCTCGTTGATTTTACTTTCTGCCATTTTTTTAAGTGGATGCAAAATTATTGTTGACAGAAACTCAAATTAGTTATACTTCATTAACAAGTCGGCATTAAGATCTACATATGGAGTGGCCTATATCAGTCTGTGAAAACTATTTCAAAAATCGATTACATGCGACGGTCATCGTTCTTAGTGGGCGTAGTAAACAATGATGCCATTCGATTTTTAACATTTTACTGTTAAATAAATTGTATGGTAACCATATAAATGAAAATAGTAAAAATAGCAATTTCATAATTTTTCCATACTTTAAACGGGGCAACTATGTGATCGTGACGTCACTTTTGCATGTCATTTTGTTAGGTGGAAAAAACAAATGCAAATCTCAGACTTTCAGTCTAATTTCTGACTTTTGTGTTGCTTTAACGCTATTGGCCGCATAAAGACATTTAAAATTAAATTAAATTAAATAGTCATTTATTTCCAGATAACCATGATCCATAGCATTTTAGAACATTTTATAATAACAAAACAAAAATAAAATAAAATTACACTAAAATTAAATGTCAAATGTCAATAAAAATAATAATAATAACATTAAAATAAAATTAATTCATTGGCAAATTTTCAATAAAAATAATTGTTTGCGCTCGCAACACTGAAGTGCCCTGTGCCAACCGCAGGGATACTAGACGACCAATGAGGGCTCGCGACGCCAGCGCCGAAGTTTAACGCATACACCACGTCGCCCAGGAAGCGCCGCGGGCACTCTCTCTTGCCTCTAATCCGCCAACGAAACCGCGCGTGTCCGAGACTACATATATATATATTTGTACTTGCATATTTAAGTAAAGAATGGTAAATGTTTGAGTTATAGTTTTCATTCTAACAAACATCCCAAACATAATTGGCGACCGTGACAGGACACGCGCGGCATAGGCATTTTATTATATTTTTTAGTGCCGAAGCCGAGAGGTCGGCCATTTTGGAGCGTGGGCTTGGAGCAGACGCCGCCGCAAGACCCGAGCCGAGCAGGTCAACTTTGCCTGCCTTCGCCGCAAGCCCAGATCAACGTGCCCGAAGAGGAGGAACGAAGAGGGACGGCTGCGGCGAGTAGGCGCGCAAGATACGAGGCGCCAAGACTGCAGAGCAGGGCATCGACGGCCGGTAGCGAGGCGGCAGCGCGTGGCAGCTAGCCAAACGAGGAGAGTACCGTGAGAAAGTGCCGCCCCTATTTCTTACCCGCATTCCAATATACTTACCACACTCCTTATACCTAATCTTACCCACATTCCTTAATCTTACCCTTCTAATTTAGTAGCTACCCAATTTGCAATTCCCTTTAAATTCTTATTACAAAAACCCCGTCGAACTTAAATAACCTTTTTATTGCATTGAACTTACGTAACGTACCTAACTTGACAATTTACTTTAAACTTAAACTTAAACGAATCCCATTCTAACTTAACTTTAATCTGAGTGCCTACTGTGTGCTATTGCTTCATTTTGTTTTACTTTCAGCCAGTGTCTTCAAAGTGAGATGAGTGCGTGACCTTTGACCTTAGTGTGACCTAACCTTACCACGTGTTTGTTACTTACTTATTTTCGTTTCAACGCATTTCAACGTCAACTAAGGCTTTTAGCTAAGCGGTGCAGTGTTCATTTTGTTCTTTTTTTAATTTAAAAACTTAATATTTCAAACCTTTGTGAAGCTGCACGTGCCTTGTTATTTCGTGACGAAACCATTTTTGATTTTCTGACCACGCATTCACGCTTAATTCATTTGCATTCAAGATTTCAGTTAAATATTTCATTTGTATTTAAAATTAAATTGCACCTTTTTTCGGTTCACTTTCGCTGACCTAAACGTCTCTTTATCTTTTAACTTCTCACCCGCTGGCATTTTGGTTTGTGTTCGCATATGCACACTTTTCGCTTGCGCAATTTCAGTGGAAAACCTGCCGATTCGTGCACCACGTGTCACGTCTACGCCTGCGAGCACGTGCTGGGCTGCTGCGTGGTGAAGCCGCAAGCTGCGCACCGAGCCTGCACTGCGTAGCTGTTGAAGTTTACAAGGGGCGTGAGCTGTTTTGCCAATTTTATTTACTTACGTGGATAACTCTTTACTTCTTATTAAAATTAATACGATTCTATTTGCTTGACTTCTCTGCTCAATTAAACACAACTCAGCATGTCTGAAGAGACGAAACGAGAAGCTCTTCTAGCGGAGCTGCGTATTAAACGTGGCTCAATAAAAGGACAAGTCTCTAAATTCCGTGGTTATTTAAATACAATCGCAGATGATGAAGTGCTGACCGGTGTTAAATTTAATGAGCTGACTTTAAGATTGAATAAAGTTATTGAGTTATCCACGCGCCTTGACGAGCTGCAAACTTCAATAGAAGTAGCTAATGCTGACAATTTTCACAACGAGCTTAACGAAAGGGATTCTAATGAGAGCCACATTAATAAAGCTATAGCTACTGCTCAAACTATACTTGAGCGCTCACAGGTTCAAAAGGCATCAACGGAAGACTCTGTCAAAACCTGCTCATCAGGCGGCTGTCATTCGGAGCACCTCGGCTTCAAGCTTCCTCAAATTAAAATCTCTAAATTTGATGGATCTTACTATAAATGGATGGAATTTAGGGATCTTTATGAATCTTTAATTCATAACAATGAGCATATCAAGCCAATACATAAGTTCCATTATTTAAGCTCATACCTTGAAGGCGAGGCGGCCCGAGTGATAGCAAATTTAGAAGTGTCCGCTGTCAATTATGCTGAAGCCTGGAAGCTGCTGTGTGACAGGTTCAGTAACAAAAGGCAACTAATCACTAACCATTTAAATGCTTTGTTTAATATGGATTCCTTACAGCGAGAGTCTGATAAGGCTCTAAGATTTTTAGGTGATCATGTAACTAAAAATCTTCGGGCGCTGAAAACATTAGGGCAGCCAACGGAGCACTGGGATACCATCTTAGTTCATCTATTAGCAGCAAAGTTAGACTCTAATACTAATGCAAAGTGGGAAGAACATAGAAACACTCTTAAAGAGTGGCCGACGCTTGAAGATTTTAGGGAATTTCTAACAAACCGTGCAGATATCTTAGAAAATCTGTATCGATCTAAAAGAGATAGGCAAACTAACCACAAGCCAGAGCCTGTGGCTAATAAAACTCCATTTAAACATGATAAAAACATAAAAACCTTCATAATTTCAGAAAAACAGGGTGACAAGGGTCGGCCGTGCTTCGTGTGCCAGTCCGATCATCGAGTATACGACTGCCCTACCTTCAGAAAAATGTCAGTCGACGAGCGCTGGTCGCGGGCTTCTAGTCTAAAGCTGTGCCACGTCTGCCTCCGTCCGGACCACGAGACTCGTCAGTGCAAGCTCAACGGCTGTCGTGTATGTAAGAGACGTCACAATACATATTTACACAATACACAACTAACAAATAAGCTATCTAGCGAGTCAGCCCAGGATCACAGCGTCCAACCTAACGATAGTGATAAGGATGCAGTAGCCTCCTCATCGACTATGCTAACTTCTGACAGTGCCGAGGTGCAAGGCACCTTTACTGCTAATACTGTACTCGCTAGCAGTGAAGCATTGTTATCGACAGCGCTAATTGAAATAATTAATCCTCACAATAATAAGAAAGAAACTGTCAAATGTCTTGTAGATAACTGCTCACAATCTATCTTACTGAATCATTAAGGCAGCGTTTGCAACTTGATATTCAGCCTCTAACTGCCTCAAGTGTTACAGGAATAGGAAATACGCCTCTGACCTACAAACCTGTACGTTGTGCAGCTCAAATCAAATCTAGACTAAGCGACTTTAATGCCAATCTCGACTTTCTAGTACTAAATGAAATAACTGATCGCTTTCCAAAGAAATATGTTGACATAAGTCACCTTAACTTACCCGCGTCTACCAGCCTTGCTGACCCAACTTTTAATGTCCCATCACAAATCGATGTTCTTTTGGGAGTCTCCACTTTTTGGGAAATTATAACTGGGATTGCAAACAAACTGCCAAGCAGCAAGTGCACTTACCTTATCCCCTCTAAACTTGGTTGGCTTGTAGCGGGCCCAGTACAAGGAGCCTCCACTCATGTAAATTCAGTAACAACTCGCAGCTATTTTTGTTTGTCTGATCTGTCTGCCCAGATGACTAAGTTTTGGGAGACAGAAGAGCTGCCGTCTGAAGCGGATTTCATATCCGGAAGTGAGCTGGAGTGTCTCCCTATAGAACAACACTTTGTTGAAAATACTTATCGCCAATCTGACGGCAGGTTTGTAGTTCGAATGCCTCTAAAGGACTCTCCAGACTGCCTAGGCAACACATTTAACATAGCTAAAAAACGCCTACTTAACTTAGAAAAACGTTTCAGCAAACAACCTGACCTTAAAACAATGTATGTTGATTTTATAAACGAATATGAGCGTTTAGGTCATCTATCGGAGTCTAAGCAATGCTACATGGCCAACCACCTTCCTCATCATCCTGTGATGAAGGAGAGTGAGTCTACTCGTCTGAGAACGGTGTTTAACGCTAGCTGTCCAACCTCGTCTGGTTATTCAATAAATGATATCCAGATGGTAGGTCCAAACATACAAAACTCGCTGTTTGACATATTGCTTAGATTCCGCCAGTATAGGTATGTGCTCTCTGGTGACATAGAAAAACAGTATAGGCAAATTTTAATGAATGAAGCAGACAGAAATTTACAAGTCATTTTGTGGCGCGAAGATGAGCACCTGCCTATACGCTCGCTTACCTTGAACACTGTTACTTATGGCTTCGCCTCGGCAAGCTGGCTAGCGGCTCGCTGCTTGTGGCAGTTGGGAGCTGAGAGCAGGGACCCGCTGGTTACAAATATTATACAGAACAACTTTTATTGTGACGATTTACTAGTGGGCGCTGACTCTGAAACTGAGCTGCTACGCATACAATCTGGCGTCTCACAGGCTTTAGCTGCTGGTTGTTTTAACTTACGTAAATACCGCTCAAATTCAAATGCGTTATTACAGTCTGATCTTATTAATCAAGATGATCATTTAGCTTTGAGTCAATCTTGTCAAACACTTGGACTGGGCTGGCAACCCAGCCAAGATATGTTAAATTTCTCAATTAAAACTGACGACTCTGATGAAAAGGTTACTAAAAGAACGATTTTGTCTAAAACGTTCCAAGTTTTTGATCCTTTAGGCCTATTAAGTCTATGCACCGTTAAGCCTAAAATACTACTTCAGACTTTGTGGAAGGAAGGCAAATCATGGGACGAAACTGTTTCTCCTGAAATACAGCGAATATGGTCGCGGTTTATTAAAAACTTACATCACATTAAAAGTCTAAACATACCTAGGTACGTTTTATGTGAGTCTCCTTCCACAATTGAATTACACTGCTTTTCTGACGCAGCAGAGACTGCGTACGCAGCTTGTGTTTATGTAAAAACCATTTCAGGCTCAGGCGAGCAACAAGTACACTTACTGTGTGCGAGAGACAGAGTAGCTCCTATACGGCGAACCACAATTCCACGATTAGAGTTGGCAGGATGCTTATTAGCAGCCCAGACGTATGCCGCAGTGGTAAGGGCCTGGAGACGCCCTGTCTCTCGCACTATATTTTGGACAGACTCTAGCTGCTGTCTAGCATGGCTAAAAACAGATATTTCTAAGCTCAAGACGTTCGTGGCAAACAGAGTTGCTGCCATAGCTAAACTTGCTCCGGGAGCTGTCTGGAGACATGTGCCTACAAAACAAAATCCAAGCGACCTCGCTACACGTGGCGTCGATCCACAACATGTCTCTGGTGTAGCTCTGTGGTGGCATGGCCCTGAGTTTTTACTGAAACCTGAATCTGAATGGCCAGAATTGAACTCTGAGGCACCGGACGTCTTGCCTGAAATTAAGGTAACGTCTATGCTTACAAGCGTAGACCCTGAACCGCCTGTTATAGATTTTAGTAGATTTTCAAAATATAACAGGTTACTACGTGCTATGGCTTATGTTCGTCGCTTCATAAACAACTGTAAAACTAGGCTGCCTAAATTAACTGGTTCATTATCTGAACAGGAACTTAAAGACTCTTTGCACACATTAGTTAAGATTGCACAACAGCAATCATTTACGTCTGAGCTTGAAGCGATGAGCAAAGGCCACAAGTTGAGCCCTAAGTCGCATATTGCTACACTTACTCCTTTCATAGACTCTCAAGGTACTTTGAGAGTCGGGGGGAGACTGGATGCTTCTGATTGTAGTTATGAAAAGAAGCATCCCATGTTATTACGTGCTAAACACCCACTAACCAAACTCATTTTTACACATGAACACAGACGTCTCTTACATGCAGGACCACTGTTGCTGTTATGTTCGGTACGAGATACGATATGGCCGGTCGGGGGCAGGAACCTTGCGAGAAGCACGGCCCACAATTGTGTCACTTGTAGGCGCACCGCCGGTCACACTTTAAAAAATATTATGGGCAACCTGCCCGAACAACGCATAAAGGCTGATTTTCCATTCACGTCAACAGCTGTAGACCTAGCCGGTCCTTATTTAATAACAGATCGCCGAGGACGTGGATGCAAGATCACCAAATGCTATGTGTCTATTTATATGTCTAAGATATAAATGTGTTCATTTAGAAGCTGTGAGCGACTTGTCTAAAGATGCATTTGTACTTGCACTTCGCAGATTTATCGCCCGGCGCGGTAAGCCTGCGGAGTTGTTCTGTGCTAATGGTAGAAATCTAGTAGCTGCAGCTAAAGAGATAAATGACTTTTTTAAATTATATGAGAATGATATATCTGATTTTGCAGCTGGTCAAGGTATAAAATTTAAATTTGCGCCAGCTTATGCTCCTAACTTCAACGGCTATGCAGAGGCCGGTATTAAAAGCGCAAAATTTCATCTCAAACGAATCTTAGGCACTACCCATCTCACCTTTGAGGAACTGGCATCTCTGTTTTGTTCTGTGGAATCTATTTTGAACAGTAGACCTCTCTGTCAGCTCTCCTCCTCCCCTAATGACTTTTACCCCCTTACTCCCGGGCACTTTCTCATTTTTAGGCCGCTGACGTCGCTACCGGCTCCGCCACTTCAAGATCGGAACCCGAACCGCCTGGATCGCTACCTGAGACTCGAACAGCTGCGCCAACACTTCTGGAAGCGCTGGTCGTCGGAGTTCGTGTCCCTACTACAGCAACGATTCAAGTGGCGCGAGAGACAACGTGACCTACAGCTGGGAGAACTCGTACTCATTAAGGAGGAAGGCCTGCCGCCGATGCTTTGGCGCATGGGCAGAGTTGTCAAACTGTACTACGGGAAAGATGGCGTGCCACGAGTTGCAGACATAAATACCGCTAGAGGGCTAGTCAAGCGAGCACTCAACCGAATATGCCCGCTGCCTACGCAGGAAAAGGAAGCCTGAAAGATATTCTTTCAGCGGCCCGGAGTATGTTTGCGCTCGCAACACTGAAGTGCCCTGTGCCAACCGCAGGGATACTAGACGACCAATGAGGGCTCGCGACGCCAGCGCCGAAGTTTAACGCATACACCACGTCGCCCAGGAAGCGCCGCGGGCACTCTCTCTTGCCTCTAATCCGCCAACGAAACCGCGCGTGTCCGAGACTACATATATATATATTTGTATTTGCATATTTAAGTAAAGAATGGTAAATGTTTGAGTTATAGTTTTCATTCTAACAAACATCCCAAACAATAATAATTAATTAATACACATACAATAAAAATACAATAAAATCATTATACACTATCTATTATTATTATTCTCTTTATTATTCTTTTTTTCTTAGGCAGGTCATTTTATAATATTTTTACAAAGGTAAAATATAAAAATACATCTAAAACATACAAAAACAATAAAAACATTATAAAAAACCTAACCTAGGGTGCCCCCGGCAACGGAGCAAGGCCCAGGCTGCCGGTGGTCAGGGCCGCAGAGAGAGGAACCTTCGGACTATGCGCGCCGTGTCCAGGATAACCGCCTTCTGAATCTGACCCTTGATCCAACCACAACCCCGTAGCGAAAGTCTCTCTAGATGTTGGTCTAGACTCTTCGCTATGAGACCGTTCGCAGAAACAACTATCGGTACAATGATCGCCGAATCAACCTCCCACATGGCGGTTACCTCGTGAGCCAAGTCTAGGTACTTGCTGGACTTGTCCTTCTCGGCCTTCACGAGGTTCTCGTCACATGGGACGGTGATGTCGACGAGCATAGCCCGGCGTTGCGGTCGATCTATTACCACGATATCAGGCTTATTGGCTACAATAGTCCTGTCCGTGATAATAGATCGATCCCAATAGAGCGTGGCACGACCATTTTCGAGAACTGGTGGAGCTGTGTACTTGTAGTACGGCACTTCGTGGTCCACAAGACCGTATAGGAGAGCAAGCTGCTGGTGTATAATCCTGGCTACGAGGTTATGTCTGTGCAAGTACTCGCCGTTAGCAAGATGAGAACAACCGGAGATGATATGCCTGAGTGACTCTCCGGGACGGCGGCATGCCCGACAAATGTCGACCGTACCGTCCTTCAGGATATATTTCCGGTAGTTATTCGTCATGATAACTTCGTCTGCAATTGCACAGGCAAAACCTTCGGTTTCTCCAAAGAGGTCCCCGAATCGTAACCAGTTCACCGACGCGAGCAGGTCTACGTCGGGTCCCGTGAGGACCCTGTAGAACCGCCCGTGTAGCTCCTTGCTCTTCCATACCGCCCTGCGATCCTCGGTGCTTAGCACCACAGGTTTGCGCCAGTTCTCGTTTGCCAAGGAGAGCGGCGTGAGACCCTTATCTACTGCCACCACATCACGATGCATCTTACACTCGTTGTTAAGGAAATAATTCCTGAGATTGTACACCTCACGGTTGTGGAGATTTTTGGCGTTTAAAAAGCCCCGACCTCCACACTTCCGTGGGATGTACAATCTCATAACAGACGAGCGTGGGTGAAGCATACGGTGTGTGGTGAGCAATAGACGGACTCTCCGATCCAGGGCATCCAGCTCGGTCTGTGTCCACCTTAGTATGCCAAAGGAGTATGTGAGTAGGGGCACCACCCAGGCATTGAAGGCGCGCACCTTGTTGCCACCTGACAGAAGACTATTAAGTACTTTTGTCAGCCGACCGAAGAAGCGCTCTTTCAACGCCTGTTTAATACCCACGTCCTCAATGCCCAAAGACTGTGACATACCAAGGTATTTGTAGGTTTCTGATTCAGAGATAGACCTGAACGTCATTGTCTCAGAAAGCTGTAGATTTGTTGAATTTACTACTTTCCCCCGCTGTACATGCATAACCGCACATTTATCAACACCAAACTCCATCTTGATGGAACTACTGAACACTTCAGTGGTCTTCAGTAGTTCCAACAAGTCTCGGTTATTTGGTGCAAATAATTTGAGATCGTCCATGTACAGAAGGTGAGATATGACTTCACCCTCTCTCCGAAGCCGGCAACCTAGCCCCGAATCCTTCAGCAGATTGCTGAGCGGATTTAGAGCTAGGCAGAACCACAGGGGTCTCAGACTGTCGCCCTGAAATATTCCTCGCTCGATCCTTATAAAGTCCTGCGGGCCAGGGGGGTCATCCCCGCCTCCTGGTTGACGAAGGACTGTGGTCCACTGCCTCATACACGCGCCAAGGAAGGATCCTAAAGCTGCATCAATTTTATACAGCTCCAAGATCCTCTTCAGCCATGAATGAGGCACCGAATCATAGGCCTTCTTGTAGTCAATCCAAGCGGCCGAGAGGGCCCCCCTGTTCCGCCGGACTCGTTGGCAAATGGTCATGTCTATGAGGAGGAGCTCTTTAGTACCACGGGACCCAACCCTACATCCATTTTGAGCGGAGATCAAAATGTTGTTTGCGACCATGTGCGCGTTTATTTTTGCTCTCAAAATGGATGTAAGAAGCTTGTAGAGCGTAGGCAAGCACGTGATGGGTCGGTAGTTCTTCGCTTCCGTGGTACTACCGGACTTATAGAGCAGGAAGGTTACACCAGTTGTTAAGGAAGGCGGGAGGGAGCCAAGTTCAAGGGCTTGTTGAAATTGTGTTGCCAGCCGCGAGTGCGAGCATCGAAACCATTTTAGCCAGAAGTTGTGCAACCCATCCGGGCCAGGACTTTTCCAGTTCTGGGCCGTACGGATTGCACAACTTACGTCGTCGGGGCTGATGGTGATAGCCCCCATTGGTTCGATGGACTCGCACCCACGTTCAACAACACTCATCCACTCGCCCTCCGTGTGTTCAACGGGCGCCGACCAGATGCTACGCCAGAAATCAGTCATGGCAGAAGCATCCGGCAGTCGCATGTCGGACACACGGGGGTCAGTTTCCTCCCACCTTCGGTATACCTTCCTTTGGTCACTTTGGAAAAGACGATTCTGCTTGAATCGATCCACACGCTCTCTGTAACGGCGAATACGGCTTGCCCATGCATAAACTTTCTGCTTCAGAAAGTCGATGCGCTCTATAACATTGGCCATGTAGTCGCGGGGCTCGATATCCGTCCCCGCGAACGCCTGATGCACAAAGCGCATTACTCGGGGGCGGTTATTGCCCCCCCTGAAGCAGATCAGCTTTGCAATGAGAGTCCTAAATGAGTTGATACGACGCTCGATCCGCACCTGCCATGCGGGGACACCCCCGGCGGCCCATCGACGTGACCCATCGACGAAGCCTAGAAGATGTCTGACAATGAGGATGGATCTCGAGAGAAGCAAAAGCCACAACCTAATCCAGCATCCAGCTTGCTACTACAACCACAGCTATGGTCATCAAGCTACGATCTAGCCGGGATCTCCATTCAGTCCAAATTACTACCGTTTTGGCGCGAGCATCCACGTTTATGGTTTGCGCAGTTTGAAGCTATCGTCGAACCATTGAAGACAAGTGATGACCAGAAATTCAGATATGCCCTCGGCGTTATGCAAGCAGCTGATATTCAACAAGTCAGCGACATTATTCATTATTTTACTGCTATCACTGCTGTTTGCATCTCACCTCCTGCCTGGCCCCCATATTGGTGCACGTTCAGCGTCCGGAAACTTGACTCGAGCAACACGGCACGACGCGATGGCCCCGCAGTACATGATCGAGTGCGTATCATCTAAGTCTTTACTAGTCCGCAGGAATGGATCTAGCAAATCATTTAGGGCTCCCATTAGCGCTAGATTGCGTCTATTCATAGGCAAGCGTGGTAATCGTGGCCTAGGGATGTTTGTGGAGCGATACTGCGTAATTACCTCTTCCAAAGTCCTCCTCAGTTGCTCATTGGCTGTACTACTCACACTCTGATTCGCGATCTCCTCCTCATCGACACTGGGATCAACCCGCGGCGCCCCCGATGCCAGGTCGGGTGCGGGCATCGGATCCGGCGACGTGGCGGGCGGATCCCGCGTCGAGATGGAGGCCACGTGAGCAGAAATAGCCTCCAGGCGGAGCCGATCAAGTGTCGAGTCATCCAACCGTTTATCCCGCTGGATGACTCGGACCTGATCCGATAGCCGTTGCGCAGTCACGTTGATGGTTGGTTCAAGGAGCTGAAACAGAGGAAGTATCCGGTCACGATACGCGCACAGATTAGTTCCCCCCTCTGTAGCCCCATAATAGGCGCGCATGACGTTCTCATTAATGGATGAAGTCCATTGCATGCGACGCACTCCACCACCGGCAGCGGGGGCCCTGGGCGGGGCAGGATGTCCCGCAAGCCCCAAGCGTGCCGGCAGCGGTGGCCGTCCCCGTCGCGCAGGTGGTCGTGGCGGCGGCGGCGGCGGCCCGCACTCGTCGCTCGACTCGCTGGTGTCGGGCGCAATAGCGAACTTATCGCCCGACGACGATGGCGAGGAGACTGACGGGGCGGGCGAGGATGGTGGGCGTGCGTTGGTGGTTTCCGCTTTTGTCCGACTTCTCGTTATCATGCTATATACGTGTGTCGCCTATATCAGCTTTGAGCACTAGCTGTCAACGTGCTAAATTTGTACGTTCGTGACCCGTTGTTGTATTTACACTCGAATATGTTGGTATTCCACATTTCGTGATTATTGTAGGGACCACTTAAAAGTAAATTTGACAAAGTTTAGGCAAAAAACACGTATAAAAATATATATTTTTAGCAAAATTAGATTTCAAGACGTCTGTCATTGTCAGCGGTTGTTTTTTATTTATTTTATTATTATTATTATTATTTTTTTATTATTAGATGTTGACATGTAGACTGTTCCAATGCTTGGCAATGGGACAGTCTAAGCTACTGGCAATGACACGCAGAATGCTGTTGTCACTCCCACGTATGCGGCACATTATTGAGACAACTCGCTTTCGGATAAGTGCGTGAAAACCGTCCACCCGCGCTTCCGCAAACATGCCTGATACACTGCAGTATCTAGGCAGTCCCAACAGCATCCTGAGCATATTATTATACTGTACTCGTAAGGCGCTAACTGCCCTATGAGTATAGTCCACCCACAGGCTGCACGAATATAAAGACTGGCAGTACGCCTTAAATAAAGTAATTTTAACCTCATTCGTGCAACGCGCGAACCTGCGGGCCAACATGTTACCCCGAACAGCCAACGCCCTACGCTCCCTCTCAATGTCAAGGTCGTCCGAGAGGCACTCCGTGACCCAGTGACCCAGGTACTTAAACTTTGTAGTTCTCTTCAAAGGGACGCCATTAAGAACGACGTCAGGGCATCTGTCCACTCTCTGACCGCGTGTTTGAAATACGAGCACCTCGCTGTTACTCGTATTGTACTTAAGTCCATGGGCCACCGCGTACCTCTCAAACTTGCCTAGAAACCTGTTCACAGCACAGACAGAGGGCCCCAGCAGCACCCTGTCGTCAGCGTAGCTAATGTTGTTGACCATGTCCCCCGCCACACAACAGCCAACCCTGGTACTGCTGAGGTCCTCTATGAGGGCATTTATATACACATTGAAGAGTCGAGGAGACGTCAACCCCCCTTGCCTCACCCCACACTTCAACCTGTACTCGTCTGACAGGGCATCAGCCCACCTCACAACGTTTACCTGGTTCTTGTACCAATAATCAAAAATACCTATAACCTGCTCCGGCAGCTCAGTTTCGGATCTTAGTTTCTGCCAAAGAAGATCATATGACACCATATCAAAAGCCTTGGACAAATCCAAGAAACAGGCATAAACTGGTGTTTTTCTGTCCGTATAGTACCGGGCAGTATGCTTGAGACTTAAGATAGCTGCATCAGTTGACAGCCCCGGCTGAAAGCCAAATTGGGCGTCATGCAATTTTATATGCTTACTAAGCTGTAGATCAAGCAGACTGTCCAGCACCTTGGCAATCGTAGTAGCTAATGATATGGGTCTATAGTTAGAACTGTCAGAGTGATCACCAGTTTTATTTTTGACTATCGGCACCACCACCGTCTTCATACACTCGTCCGGTAAATAAGAATGCCTGATACATATCGTACAAAACATAGACTATAAGCGCGGCAGATGGGCTCCGGCATGCTTAAGGTGCTCAATACTTATACTATCGTGCCCTGGTGATTTCCCCTTAGTCATACTCCGTATGACTGAGGCGACCTCGCCCGCCGAAAACGAAATAAGCGGCTCCGATGAGCTCCTCAAACTTGCCTGTTCCGTGGACGCGGCATTTGATCCTCACAAGAAAACGAATCGATTGATACCATACATGAAAAAAATTCACCATGCCTAAAAATATCTCTAACATCTTTCAGCGGCATTTCAGGGTCGAATCGCCGCTGGGGCCATCCACGCGGGTGTTCAATGCTGATACCAATGCACCGAAGGAAACCATTACCGTAACCGCGAGGCAAGTTGCAGCAGTAATTAAAAGTATGGTGAGGGGTAAATCGCCGGGGCATGATGGCCTCAGCATTGAACATCTACAGTATGCTGGTGTGCATCTTCCGAGGGTTCTCGCGATGTTTTATACCTTATGTATAAAACACTCGTATTTACCTGATGACCTAATGCGCACCATCGTGGCTCCAATAGTAAAAAATAAGACCGGTGATGCTTCCCAACTTTCAAACTATAGGCCTATCTCGTTGGCAACTATTGTAGCCAAAGTACTGGACAGTCTGTTGAATGATCAACTAGATAAGCACTTTCGTCTTAACGATGCGCAGTTTGGATTTAGGCCGGGGCTGTCTACGGAAAGTGCTATCTTGTGCCTTAAACAGACTGTCCAATACTATACAAAAGGAAGAACACCAGTTTTTGCCTGTTACCTGGATCTGTCGAAAGCTTTCGATCTTGTGGCCTACTATGTCCTGTGGGATAAGCTGAAAAAAGAAACGACCGTTCCCAGTGAAGTCACATGCCTCATGAGATACTGGTATGCTAACCAAAAAAATTCAGTCAGGTGGGCTGGGAGTATGTCAGATGAATATAGGTTGGAGTGCGGGGTGAGGCAGGGCGGGCTAACCTCACCACGCCTCTTTAACCTGTATATAAACGTGTTAATCGAGAGGCTTGGCAGCACCA
Source organism: Pammene aurita (assembly GCA_947086415.1). NCBI lineage: Eukaryota > Metazoa > Arthropoda > Insecta > Lepidoptera > Tortricidae > Pammene > Pammene aurita. The sequence continues at coordinate 15,263,890 of OX352305.1, read as the reverse complement.
AGGTCGGATGTCATATTGATGGCGTTTGCATTAACAATATCAGTTATGCGGATGACATGGTGCTGCTTAGTCCTTCGATTGGGGCCCTCAAGCGCCTCTTGGCAATATCTGAAAGTTACGCGGTGGCCCATGGACTCAAATATAATGCCAACAAAAGTGAACTGATGGTCTTTAAGTCTGGTACCAAAACGTACACAACAACCTATCACGTTGTCAGGTATTCACCTAAAACAAGTTAGCCAGTTCAAATATTTGGGTCACTGGGTCACTGATGACTTAAGTGACAACGTGGATATCGAGCGGGAGCGAAGGTCGCTGGACGTTCGATGCAATATGTTGGCCCGCAGGTTTGTGCGATGTACGGAAGAAGTGAAGATATCACTCTTCAAAGCCTTTTGTAGCTCCTTCTACTCATGCAGCCTGTGGGTCAAATACACGCAGAGAGCGTACAGCGACCTTCGCGTCCAGTATAATAACGCGTTCCGAGTGCTGATGGGGCTGCCGCGATATTGTAGCGCATCCGGCATGTTTGCCGAGGCACGGACCGATGGTTTTGCGGCCGTTATGAGAAAGCGGTGTGCCTCGATTTTGTCTCGCCTGCGCGGTAGTCCCAACAGCATCCTGAGCGTGTTTGCTAACCGCTGGGACAGCCCTATGTGGTCCCGGTGGACGGCTATGCACGTTGCCTAGTATTGCTAAAAATATATGTTTTAGTTTAATTACTATCTTTATGAACCCTGATAAGTTTTGTATTGTCTGATTGAAGCATAAAGTGCAATTTAATTATGTACTTACATATAAATTTAGATTATAAATGTTAACATTAGCGAATAAGTTCTTTATAATTTTACTAACAAACTGTATGGACTGTGTTGTCTGAAATAAAATGAATTGAATTGAATTGAATATTATAACAAATCATTTAAATTAGATGATAAAACAAAGGAGTAGCCGCTAGCAACTTAGTTTGTAATAAATCTTATGAAAAAAGCTGCAAACATGTTCGTAAACTATATCCTCCTAGTCCATCAAAACATTCGGTGACCCAGAGGAAAAGACTTGAACTTTTTGAATGATTCTAATATTGACATTTTAGGTATAACTGAACATTGGCTAAGATGTAATGAACAAGTGCCTCAATTTGATAATCAGCGGGTGGGTAGTTCGTTCACCAGGGTGTCACCCTCTTTCATAGACAGAAAATTCATAGAATTTCGTTTCTCAGAAATTATTTCATAGATTATTTGGTTCATATACTTTCTGTTCCAATATTATTGTTTCATAGACTATTCAATTGGTTAAAACATATTTCACAGACATTCAGTTCCATGTATATTGCTATCAAACTTTTTTAATTTACAAAATTATCGAACACTAGAATCATATTTCATGTATTTTTGTTTCGTAGACACAGATTTCATAGATTGTTGTTTCATAGTTACTGTTTTATATAATATTTAGTTCCAGTATTTTCTTTTCCAATATTATTATTTTAGTATTTATGCACTTCATTTACATTAATTGCAAAGAAACTTATTGCAAAGAATATACATAATGATATTAGATCTGTTACACACACAAAAAAAAATCCAGAAACAAACGGTTGCCGTAAAAGTTGGCTAGGTTAGGTTAGAATTGCGGCCCCCCAGAAATAAATTGTTGCCAGAAAAGTTGGTTAGGTTAGGTTAGAACTGTGACCCCCACAGAAACAAACTGTTGCCAGAAAAGTTGTTTAGGGTAGGTTAGAACTGCTACCCCTACAGAAACAAACTGTTGCCAGAAAAGTTGGTTAGGTTAGGTTAGAACTGCGACCCCTACAGAAACAAACGGTTGCCAGAAAAGTTGGTTAGGTTAGGTTAGAACTGCGACCCCTACAGAAACAAAGGGTTGCCAGAAAAGTTGGTTAGGTTAGGTTAGAACTGCGACCCCCACAGAAACAAACGGTTGCCAGAACAGTTGGTTAGGTTATGTTAGAACTGCGACCCCCACAGAAACAAACTGTTGCCAGAAAAGATGGTTAGGTTAGGTTAGAACTGTGACCCCTACAGAAACAAACGGTTGCCAGAAAAGTTGGTTAGGTTAGATTAGAACTGCGACCCCCACAGAAACAAACTGTTACCAGAAAAGTACGTTAGGTTAGGTTAGAATTGCGACCCCCACAGAAACAAACTGTTGTTAGAATAGTACAATTAGAATAGTAAAATTAAACATATTGCTAAATTAAATATATGAAATGAAATACATTAATAAAAGATACATTTTTTTATTTGAGTTTAATAATCAGCTTAATTGATATCAAAATTCTACAGTTTAATTCTGTTTGAATAAAAACATATAGGATTTAATGTATATTACAATAAGTATTGAGAAACTGAGTCTTCTATGAAACGAAAATATTAAGTTTGATAAAATCAGAAACAACATTTTATGAATATGCAGGCTTTGAAACAAATGTTATACAAACTAAATACTATACGGATTAATAATATTTGATTTAAAACGTAATTAACTGAAATTCGAAAAACTACTTATCTGAACAATAAAAAATATACAAAACCAGATTCTACAATGTAAGAGCTCTGACAAATGATCACTCTATGAAATGAAAATATGAGAAACATTTTCTATGAACCAATATTCTGCGAAAATGTAGTCTATAAAACAACGTACAACCGTTCACCAGACTTAGTTCCATACATAGTGGTTCGTTAATCTTAAATAGTAAATTAAAATTTAAGGAACGTAAGGACATTGTACGAGTATCCTTGTCTGTTGAACGTTCTATAGAACTAAGTGCAATAGAATTAGAGCAATTTGTTGTTGTATAGGGAGCTCATAAGCATGTTGTCTCGCTTTTTTTTTACTACTACTACGGTGTCAAACAAGCATACCGCCCGCCTGATAGTAAGCAGTTACCGTAGCCTATGGACGCCTGCAGCCCCAGAGGATTTGCATGCGCGTTGCCTACCCTTTAAGAACCTATACGCTGGTAGACTAGACATAATTGAGTCAAGTAAATAACCCATTTCAAGGGCTTTTGGAGCATATATAACCCATGTTTAATTGTTATTATTTAATATTATAGTTAATGCAAAGCGAGGATTCTCGTAAAACAGTAGGTATAAAAAATATATTGATAAATACATAAGCAAAACCGTAGATCCGTGCAGAATGCCTGATCCGTCTTCGCATCTAAGGATCTTAACCTAGGTTTTACTTTAAATTTTTAACAACAAAAAAACATATTTTTACACACTAGTGCTAAAAAGTAATCTGATTGATACTTTTTAAATAAATGAGTATTATGCGAGACCCGCTTATAAATGACCCACCTGAACAACGCGCGATTGGGCATAATGGAGTATTATGCGAGACCCAATAATATTACTTGAACAACGCGCGATTCAATGAAGCTGTCTTTCGTACACTACACTTAAGAATATAAAATGTAATTTTATTTCATTGTACGTTTTTTCGTAATTGTATTAAAAAACGTTGTTCGACATACGTGCGGAAGTGTCATTTTCACTCGTCCCGAGTCTACCTCGAAACCTTGAAACCTTGGTATTCGTGCTAGATGACATACTTCTCGCACTTGTATCGAAAACTACTATTCCCATCTAATATTTTTTGGATCATCCATACTAATATTATAAATGGGAAAGTGTATGTGTTTGTTTGTTTGTTTGTTTGTCCGTCTTTCACGGCAAAACGGGGCGACGAATTGACGTGATTTTTTAAGTGGAGATAGTTGAAGGGATGGAGAGTGACATAGGCTACTTTTTGTCTCTTTACAACGCCCCCCTTCCCTAAAATGGGGGGTGGAAATTTGTATGAAGCATTCCGGGGGGCAAAGGGGAACCGTGTTACCCCGAATTTAACGCGAGCGAAGCCGCGGGCAAAAGCTAGTTGGGAATAAAGGGGAGGTTTAACGGCCTCCTAGCCTAGTCGGTAGTGACTCTGCCTATGAAGCAGGAGGTACCGGGGTTCGAATCCTGGTCAGGGCATTTATTTGTGTGTCCACACGTATATTTGTTCCTGAGTTATGAATGTTTTCTATGTATTTAAGTATTTATCTGTTATATATATCGTCGCCTAGTACCCACGACACAAGCCTCATTGAGCTTACTGTGGGACTAAATAGGTTGATTTGTGTAAGATTGTCCCACAATATTTACTTATTTATTATTTAGGTGACTGGTTTAAAGGACACGTCATAAAAACATAGCTTTCCTTTTATAAACTAAACTGTCAGCACGAGTAGGCCCCAGCTACCCTTGTGTGTTTCAAGGCCAGAAATAGACGAGTCAGAATAGGTTACACTGACAAAAATATATTAACTTCATCAATATTCTATTATCAATTTATCATATTAGGCCAAGCAAATAAGATCTATAAAAAGTGTTTTGAAGAATTAATTCCCAGCAGGCTGAAAATCGCTTTAATACCTTCATGTGGTCCTAAATGCATGTAATCCGAGTTTGCCCAATCCCAAGAGGTGTGCATAACTTTTTAGCGAAATTTTTGCTCTTTGTCAGGTTTTTGCTTGTAGCTCGAAAAAAGTACGTCCGACGGAAAATGTCATTTATATCAATATCAAAGAGGGTAAAATTTTGCGTCGAGTGAGTAACTTAACTTCTAATTCAGTTCAGCGGTACAGCCGAAATCAAATTTATAAACCGGGAAAATGTTTCAATTAATTGAAAAACTCGTATTTTGACTTCCATACGACATATCTTTGAAACAGATGACTCCTGTTGAAAAACCTATAGAATAAAAGTTGTAGAGAATACAATTTCAAGTTATATCGACATCTCAATTTTCAAGTAGAGTCATTTTGAAAAACTAAATTTGGCATGAATTCAAAATCAGTTTTTTCTAAATCCTTCCGAGTTGCATATTTTCCATAATATATGAGGTGTGAGGCGTACATTTAATGCATCGTTACAATTAAAAACATTTAATTGCATATTTCTAAAACGTATCTAATCAGAAAACTATTTATACACCGTGTTATATTTTCATTTCCGGTAATTCCAAGGGTACATTCCTGAGCTTAACTTAAGTATATTTCTTAAAGACGCTAGTGTCCTAATTTGCTCCAGTTCTGAGGTAATTGATAGTTCTTTTTCGTCTCTCTGATTGTGTAAATTTTTCTTTTAGTCTGAGAACCCGCTATTAAGTCATTTAACTGTGTGTTAAGTCAATACAATATTAATTTTTTACTAAGCAGAAACGTCTGCAATCGAAATTTCAATTTTATTATTGAAATAAAAATGGAAAAATTCGGACCGGTGTTCCGAAAGGTCGCAAGTTCGTACCTTGTTCGTCGCGGTGAATTTCTCCATTTTTCTTTCAATTATTAAATTTTCGATACAATATGTTTCCTTTGTATCTCGGATTGTTAATGTTCGAAATTTCATTGACATGTGATAATGTGACCTCAAGAACTACCTGGAAGTGCCCATCTTGCGTGCCCAAGGACAAAAAGGGAGAGAACCCGGGCGGGCGGCTGAGCAAGTCGGCAACACCAATTCATACAACTCAGATGGCGGACATCTCTAAGGAAGTCACAGCAGACCCAATCAATAAGGTGCTAGAAGAACTTAGATCATTCCGCGCAGAAGTTAGAATGGAATTAAATGATCAAACTGAATCTTTTAAAAGACTTGAAGCTAACTTTGATGCTATGAAAAAAAATATTCATGACTTGCAACAAAAGAATACCTTGGAGGAAAAATCTAATAGAATCGACATCATTGAAGCTCAACTTAGTGAGATTGTGAAGAAAAATGAACATCTGGAATCTGAACTCAATTTAAGAGACCAAAAGGAACGAAAAAACAATCTAGAAATAACAGTGATTCCACAAAGCCCAAACGAGGACATAAATTCTGTAATTAACGAAGTAGCTGAACTTATAGGAGTGCCCTTAGCAGCGGAAGACGTGGAATGGGTTCACCGAGTTAAGTCGTCGGTCAAATCAACCGAAGAGCCCCCGTCACCGTCAAATTCTTCAACACCTACCTCCTTTGCTGATATTGCGGGGACTTCAAAAGGTCCTGCTCGTATTATAATGCGCTTTCGGTAATTGCAAACGAAAATGAATTTTATCGCAGCTGAAAAAGAACTTAGACGCAATAATAAAGGAACTGGGATTACTACAGCGGCACTCAGCTTCCCCGGCGAAGAACGCAGGATCTACCTAGCTGATAATCTGACACCGGCAAACCGCCAACTAAGACGCCTGACAAAAGAAAAAGCAAGTGAGAAAAACTATAAATTCGTCTGGGTTCAAGATTGCAGAATTCTAGCTCGTAAAACAGAAAAGTCAAAGATCATTCACATAAGTTCTGTCAATGACTTAAATCTAGGTGCTTGACATTGTAAATATAAAAATGGTTTTTAAAAGTGTTAATTTAAGAATATCGCTATTAAACGCTAGATCACTAGGTACTGGAAAAGACGAACTATTTGAAACAATAAGATCCAAAACCCCGGATGTAGTCTCTATTACCGAAACCTGGCTGTCTGAATCTTCTGATCTCAAATATTTTCAAATTCCTGGTTACCGATTTGTACACAAAGCCCGTGGTTTAGGACAGAGAGGAGGAGGTGTTGGTGCCTATATCCGTAGCGATTTAACTTGCCGTAAAATTTGTGTTACAGAAACTAGTCTTGAACAGCTGTGGCTGGAAATTAAAATTAGAAAAATTAAAATGTGCCTTGGTATAGTGTATCGCCCACCCAACTCAAATGTAAATAATTTTATCGATAATCTAGTTGACGCTTTGGCAGACATTGGCCCAGCATATTATGATCTGTTTTTAGTTGGTGACATTAATATAGATTTACTGTCTGTTAATAATTATGGTAGGTCGGACTTTAATGAACTCTTGATTGAGCATAGCCTGCGCTAAATTGTTAATGAACCGACCCGTATAACCGCTAATAGTCGAACTCTCATAGATGTGATTTGCAGTAGTATACATATAAAAGCAAAAACCTTAATGTTCAGCATAATGAGTGTCTAAGTGATCATGGTTTTATCACAGCCGATTTCCATATAAAAATTCCAAAAGCTCCTACTCGAACTGTAACCTACCGACCTTTCAATGAATTTGATCTCGAAACATACGAAACTGCTTCTTCCGCGACACCCTGGGAATGGGTAGTGAACTTCAAAAGTGATATTGACTCAGCAGTCGATTGTTTTACGTTTTTAATTCTACAATTATTCGATCATTTCGTGCCGTACCGTACTAAAACTTTAAAACACCCACCCACCCCCTGGATAACAGATAGCATAAGATCGATGCGACATGACAGGGATAAAGCTTGTTCTTTAGCCAAGCAGACAGGCGATAGCAATCACATAAAGACCTATAAAACATATCGAAATTTAGTTAATAATATAACGCGCTCGGAAAAAAACAGTTATTTTACTCTCAAAGTAAACAACTCTTCTAGGAATAGCCGTCAGATTTGGGGGGAAATAAAGAAATCCTTAGGCACTAATACACAAAATATTCTACCATCTCAATTACGTAACCCGGAAGAAATAAACAAATATTTTATTGACACAGTTCCACAAACATGTAAAAATGTAGCACTAAGTTCTTCATATTCAAATTCTAACTTTCTGATTCAGTTTTTAAATTCAGTGATTTATCGCTGGATAACGTACATAAAATCATTAATTCAATTACATCAAATGCCACGGGTACTGACGGTATATCAATGAAAATGATTAAACTCACTCTACCACATTCACTGCAAGCAATAACGCACATAATAAATTTATCTCTTAAAAAAGGATACTTTCCCGTGTCTTGGCGTACGGCCCTGATCAAGCCTATTCCCAAAAAAGAGCCCGTTGAATCTTTAAAAGACCTTAGACCAATCGGATTACTCCCAGCATTATCTAAAATCTTATAAAAAAGCAGTTAATCAACAGTTAGTATCATATCTAGAACTTAACAATATCTTACCGCAAGGTCAATGGATTTAGAAAAAATCATAGTACTACCACAGCTCTCTTACATATTGTTGATGAGATACTAGCGGCCTCAAATGAAAAGAGTGCATCAATTCTGGTTTTGCTGGACTACTCTCGCGCCATCGATTGCCTAGATCCAGATATCCTTTTGGCCAAACTAAAATACTACGGTTGTGACGAAACAGTCTGCTCCTGGTTTAGTAGTTACTTTCAAGGCAGAAAGCAATTAGTAGAGTGCACAAATGACTTAGGACTGGCGGTCCGATCCGAGCCACTGGTAGTGTTGAAGGGCGTAGTTCAGGGCTCGATGTTGGGTCCGATATTGTATTCAATTTATACTGCTGATTTACTCACGACTATGAAATTTGGACTTGCACACATGTACGCTGACGATACGCAAATAATCATGCGTGCCAATCCTAATCCCCTACAAATTTTCAATGCTATATCTAATCTCAATCAAGACCTAGAATCAATTCGCATTTGGTCAGAAAATCATGGGCTTAAACTGAACAGGCAAAAATGTACATACGTAGTGTTAGGCACGAAAAAACAAATTAAAGCAGTACATGAAAGTAAACCTTCAGTTGTAATTGAGGGAAAAATACTCGAAGAATCATTAGTTGTAAGAAACCTAGGAGTTTACTTTGATGGAAATCTTAAATTTGAGGAACATGTTAAGAGCAAAACTTCAAAATGTTATGGAGCGTTAAAAACACTACAAAATTCGTCCCATCCTTAAAGCAGCTGTTAGAGTTAAATTAATGGAATCGCTAGTTTTATCTAACTTATATTACTGCGATGTTGTGTATGGTCCATGTCTTTACAAAAAAACAGAGAAAGAGATACAGCGAGTGCAAAATTCCTGCATGCGCTACTGTTATAATGTTGAAAAAGCGTCCTATATAACCCCCTATCTCAACACATACAATATTCTTAACATGAAAAATAGACGAAGATTAAAATTAGCAAGACTAATGTTTAATATTAAGTGGAGTGGTCGTCCAAAATATTTATACGACAAATTGTTATGGCGAAAAAATGAAAGTAGAACGGGATCAATAGGTATCCCACGCAAACACAGACTAGTTTTGTTTAAGGGCAGTTTTCGTTTCGCAGCATCGAAATGCTGGAATGACTTACCCCCACCTATAAAGAAAACTAAAACTATGTACATGTTCAAAAAAGCGTGTAAAAGTTGGCTTCTGTCACAACAGAAGGCATCGTGTAATTGGTCACCAGTAAAGGTAGCAAAAAAAAAACCCTCTGATAGGGGTCAACAAATACACGTTCAACTTGACAGTCTTAATAGGTAGTCATTAATTTCATTATTTACTCTATTTTATACTTATCAGCCATTGTAAAAATTCAGACATGTCGTTTATATAGTTTAAAGCCCATTTTATTTTAATTTATTTTCATAATCGTCTCATAAAACCTTGCTCATTAAGTTAATTATCGTCGTGGCAGCGAACTCCTTTAGTAACTGATTGGTTACTTAGTTAGGTTTTAGAATTAAGTTTTGGTTTGGGACTGAAAACCAGCGGTCTCGCTGAGTCTCCATCCTTTTCACTACACAATGTTTGTAATTTATTGTACTGTAATTTATGTTGTTTGTGTAAGTGAATAAATATCTTTCTATTTTTATTTTATTTTTTATTTTTAATGTTCAATTATTTGGTTGAGTTAATATACAGATTGGGGAATTAATCAATAACTACTGAACCTATTTGACTTAACACACAGGTGCATCATTTTGTAGTGGGTTCTCAGAGTAAAAAAACAAATAAATGTAGGTTCACACAATTAGAAGGCATTAATAAAATATCGATTACCTCAGAACTGGAGCTAAGTAGGACACTGGCGTCTTCTAGAAATAAACCTGTAAGTTAAGCTCAGGAATATACCCTTGAAATTACCGGAAATAAAATAAAACACGGTGTATAAATAGTTTTCTGATTGGGTACGTTTTAGAAATTTGCAATTAAATGTTTTTAGTCGTGAAGGTATTAAAGCGATCTCCAGCCTGCTGGGAATTAATTCTTCGAAAAAATTTAATTTTCTTGGCCTATATACTCTATAAGCGTTATGAATGTTATGATTCAATGAATATATTTAATATTTCAACTTTAATTCTTGAATTGAGACTTTGTAGACTTGACTGAGCATACTTTTCGATGAAGCTTTTATGATTATGATCGCATATTTTAACATCGCCGACTATGCTAAAATGGATTTTTATACAATCACTCGTATTATACAACACTTAGGTTTAACAAGTAGACTTAACTCATTATATATTTGGGTAACTAACCGGTATAGAAAATACATATTAGCGCATACATTTCAAAGATGAATACGCAGGTTTTTAATTTTGAAGTATTGGCTCGTAGACAATTCAAGCATTAAAATTCACAATTTAAGCAGATTGACTCCACGAACTTGGAGTAGGAAATGGTAATTATAAAAATCCTCGCCAAGTGCGGCTAGCACTACCCTAATCAAAAAAGGTTTTTTTTCTTCCTTAGACTTTTTTGTTATTTAGAAAATGTTTTTTTTTTTTTAAATTGTCTACCACAATGTATTGAAGCAGATATAGGTTCATATTATTTAATTTAGTGGGTATAGGTACTGTTACCCTGTATACAAAATTCCATATTTCATCAAAGATCTGCTGATTTCTTTACTATTTTTAGTTTTTTTTTGTTTTGTTTTAAGTCTCATGCATTTTAAATACCAAAAAGAAAGATTATTTGACTTAGAAAGATTTTCGAATAAACAAAGTTGAACACGAAGATGATCATATATTTAGGTACAGATTTTTTGTTTAAAATTGGTAAAAACGGTGCGTGCAACGAGATTTTTTGGGAAATTGTTATTTAATTACCAACCATTTCTACATTATTACATAGTTCGAAATGGTTTTCATTTTATTTGATTCTTGGTTCAAACATTATTCCTATATGTAACCACACCAGTGATTGATGTCATCATCATCATCAGCCTATTTTAGTCCACTGCTGGACATAGGCCTCCCCCAATGAGCGCCATAGCGCCCTGTCTTCAGCTTGCCGCATCCAGCATCTGCCTGCAGTCTTTCGCAGATCGTCATCCCACCTTGCCAGAGGGCGTCCTACACTACGTTTGCCGAGTCGCGGTCTCCACTCAAGAACACGTTTACCCCAGCGGTTGTCGGTTCTTCGCGAGATATGGCCGGCCCACTGCCACTTCAGCTTGCTAATTCTTTGAGCTATGTCGATAACTTTGGTTCTCTGTCGGATGTATTCGTTACGAATCTTATCCTTCAGAGAAACTCCGAGCATAGCTCTTTCCATAGCTCGCTGAGCGACTTTGAACTGGTGGACCAGCCCTACCGTGAGTGTCCACGTCTCAGCTCCGTAGGTCATTACGGGTAGGACGCACTGATTAAAAACTTTCGTTTTCAAGCATTGCGGTATGGATGACGAGAAGACTCGGCGTAGTTTCCCAAATGCTGCCCAGCCTAGCTGGATCCTCCTTTTGGCCTCCTTCTCGAAATTGTTTTTACCTAACTGCAGGATGTGCCCAAGGTAGGTGTACTCAGAAACAATTTCAAGAAGGTGGCCATGTACGACGACCGGTCCCGGATCAATGTGGCCATTGATCATGACTTTGGTTTTATCCAAATTCATGCCAAGACCGATGCGTCGCGAGGCTGAAGCTAGGCCGTCCAGCATCCGGGTCAGCTCCTCTAGCGACTCCGCCATTACGACAATGTCATCAGCGAATCGCAGGTGTGAGATGTAATCGCCGTTTATGTTTATGCCCTTACCTTTCCAGTCCAGCGTCTTAAACATGTCTTCCAATGCGCTTGTGAACAGTTTCGGGGATATGACATCCCCCTGTCTCACCCCTCTGCGCAATTGGATGGGTTTAGACTGCTGGCCCTGTACTTGGACACTCATAGTGGCGGCTTCGGAGAGACATCTCAGCACCTCGATATAACGATAGTCTACTTGGCATCGCTGTAAGGATTCCAGAACAGCCCAAGTTTCCACGGAGTCAAAGGCCTTCTCATAGTCCACAAAAGCGAGACACAGGGGCTGATTATACTCTTCGGACTTCTGTATAATCTGCCTCACTGTGTGAATGTGGTCTATGGTGCCATATCCTCCGCGGAATCCAGCCTGTTCCGGTGGCTGGAACTCGTCGAGTCTTCTGGCGAGACGATTCGTGACCACTCGTGAGAAAAGCTTATAGACGTGGCTCAGAAGTGTGATGGGTCTGTAGTTTTTAAGGAGGGTTTTATCACCCTTCTTAAAAAAGAGCACCACCAAACTCCCGCTCCACGCCTTAGGAGTTCTCCCACTGTGAAGGACGGTATTGAAGAGGTTCTGCAGCTCGTGTATAACAGGAGCTCCTCCTGCCTTCAGAAGCTCTGAAGTAATACCATCCTCACCGGGGGCTTTTCCATTTTTAAGCTGCCTCAGAGCTAACACGATCTCGTCTTGACTGATGTCTGGCAGTTCGTCGGTATAGTGGCGTGTCAGGGTGGCTCTTGAATCATGGTCGTCTCGTCGGGAGTGGGGGGCATGTGCAGAGTACAGCCGGCCATAAAAATCCTCTATCTCGGCGGAGATCTCCGGCTTCGACAACACGGTCCTCCCGTCGTGCGTTTTTAGCTTCGTCAGGTGGCTCCTGCTAAGCTGCTGAGTGAATACTTTGGACCCTCGGTTTCGCTCTATCGCCTCTTCAATAAGGCGTGTGTTGGAGCTCCGAAGGTCGCGCCGTACCATCTTCGCAATTCGCTTATTCAGGTCTGACCTCTCTGACGAAGTCGCTTGGGTAGTCTCCCGTCTTCTTGTCATCAGCCCCAGAGTCTCATCCGAGAGTTTGGACTTCCTGCCAGTACGCTGTTTTCTGCAGAACTTGATACCCTCGTCCCTCAGCGTTTCGACCAGATTGTGTAGGGTCTCGTCGGCGTCATCAGTGGGTTCCAAGGCAACAAATCTATTCCCGAGAAGCTGCTGAAACTCCTCCTCTCCTCGTGATTGATGTAAAAGCGCATATTTAGTAAAATATGAATTGCCTCTTTATATTTATGTCTGGTCAGATTATGTTTCAGTTGAGCATAATTCATATTTAACACTGATGTAACATTGGGTTTAACTTCGCCTATCAATATTGTCCTGCATATTTTTTAGTACAATTCCAAATTTTTAGTTTAGTAAAAATGTAGACATGATTAGAAAGCTTATTTAATACAGATTAAAATATACTATTATTAACTTAAAATCAAGATCGCGTATTTTATAGATACTTGTAAACTTGAAGATTGTGGTTAGACCCAAACGCCGATGGTTTATGAAAATTATGCTTCACAAAAGTTGGTGTAGATGATTGTTGTAGTTGTCCTGGAGTTGTTATTTTTTACAAATTGTTATTTTTATGAAAATAGAAGATTAAGCCATATTTCTAAACCTATATTTAGTTGACTTACAAGTCGGTGCTTCAGCAATTCTCCTCCTGGACCTTAACGTATTTTTCAGTTTTGAGCAAAACACGATCATTTTGATGCCATACATACAGGAAGTTATCCAAAATTGTGTATACCAGCCTTCTTGTCAGCCAGACCCACGTTAATTAGGTATGTATTAAAATAAAGGTAAAAGATCAAGCTAATGCAGTATGTAAGACTGAAGCCTATTAAAATTAAATAAAAATAATTAGGGTCAAAATCAACTCGAACAGAGCGCGTGTTTTTGACGTGGTTTTTTAGTGCTCTTTTTCGAATGTTACAAGGAATTGTGTAAAACTGCCACAACTATTTGCATTAAATAATATTGTAAATTGATCACTGTTAAATAGGCTTTTTAACTATTTATTGAAATAGTAAGCAATTTCTAATAGTTCCTATTTTACTAGTCAAAACCCCAATGACAGAACTTATGAACTGACTAAGTAAGTATACGAGCATTAGGTTGGCTGGTAGATATCGCTTATAGCGATAAGACTAGTTGTTACCATTATTTACTTCGTTAAATCTATTTTCGTATTTCTTTTGCTTTGTCTGGTGCAATAATAGTACATTACTTACCTAGGGCTGTAAAAAAAAGAAAGCCCGAAATCGCAGGTATTTGGGACCCGAGCCGCAGGCGAGGGTTGTAAATATGCGATAGAGGGCTTTCTTTTTTACTGCCCGTGGTGAGTACACAATTTTACGTCCCCACCTGGCCATAATGCGAGTTTTACCGTAAGCGTAGCGAGCGGTAAAACTCACATTATGGCCAGGTGTGACGTAAAGAATATTGTAATGTGTTGTATAATTTTCCCTCAGTAGACCTCATTGGTCGGAGTATAACTTGCATAAAGAGCCGTCGAGTCGATAAGCCAGCAACTTTTCGCATTTATAATGCGGGCATTCTGGATGTTGCTCCGAAGATACTTTTAATTTCCTTTCCTAAGTATAATGCGAATCAGATGTTTCTTAGGCTCCACTTTTATGGCTCGCTGTCTCATTTTATTTGCTTTAAGTATTTAAGTGTTAAGTAGCAAACCGCCATTAGCACTTTTTTCCTTAAGGCAGTTTGATATAGCCCTTAATTACACAAATCGATCTAAGGTCACATTCAATTGTAAGAGTTAAAAGTAACTATGTGCTTCTACTCTGGTAATTTCTTGTGTTCTTGTGTTAATAAATGTCACAAGTAAATTATTTTATTTGTCTGTAAATTTATGAGCGCTTAAACATATAATTTGTTGTCAACGAAGTAGCGTGAAACTAATAAACATAAAAAATGTTTATTATTAATTAATATGAATTAATATTTAGGATTAATAATATGTGTGTAGATAAAAACAGTGTATGCAACTGTACGTAATTAGGCCTTAAAACGTACTCGTAACAGTTACATAAACTACTATTACGTCACACCTGGCCATAATGTGAGTATTACCGCACGCTACGCGTACAGTAAAACTCGCATTATGGCCAGGTGGAGACGTAAAATCGTGTACTCACCACGGGCAGTAAAAAAGAAAGCCCTCTATCGCATATTTACAACCCTCGCCTGCGGCTCGGGTCACAAATACCTGCGATTTCGGGCTTTCTTTCTTTTACAGTCCTTGGTAAGTAATGTACTATTACGCATGGTATACTCATGCATAATAGTAGTTTATGTAACTGTTACGTTTTAAATAATATAGGTAAATCATAATTGTAGGCACATGTGTAATAATGACTGTAAAGAGTGAAAATCGTGTAAGTTTAAATCAATACACATGTGTAACTTCTGCGAAATTAATGCGCCGAGGAACATGGGCAACATGGCGTCGTCGCACCGCGAACAATAATATTTTAATTTAGTGTTATACGTTACCAAACTTTGCACTTCCTTACCGATTAAATGTAATTCCGCGGCTTTTATAACTATTAGTGCAGTTTTATACCATGCACGAAGCCATAACTTTTAATAATTTTTAATATTTGACGCTTGCGTGGCATCATGTCAGTAGTCCAAGACAAAATGTCAGACTTGGCACTTAAAGTCTCGTAAATCACTTAAGGTCATGGTTTCCAAATTTTCTTAGGGATGACCTCTCCTGTTACTCAATGTTACGTACAGGTAGATATTACCTATAGTATGTGAACGCAACTGAAATAAACGACCGCGCTTCCAAACCAATATAGTACGAAAGACTATGTGGTATGATCTCGACTTTTATAATATGGTGATTTGTTTCTTAAGTATTAATAATCGTACCTTTAAAATCGGACGGCCAACTATTTAAATATTCGTTAATGTGGCAAAACCAAGCAAATAACTGCCTAGGTTTAAATTGCTCACCCAAAGTAGATATTATGTGGACTTCAAATAATAATGACAATTCAGGCTAGCTATAAACAGACCTAGTTATCTGTTTCCTCCAGCCCGTCTGAAACTTGTCGTCCCGAACTTTTACCAGAATTGTCTGCCAACTGGGAAAACTGTAATAGAATAAACGAACGGAACGTGTTTATGCTTTGAATTTTACCCCAACAAAAAAGTTTACGTTGTTAGGTTTCTGTTTCAATAAGTTTTTACGAATGTTTTATGTAAACGTTTTATTTAAGAAACATTAAGTGTATTAAACAGTTCGGTGTTCAATTGTCGGTGATTTAGAGTTCACACTTATCCTAACAAGTTCACGCAAAATAAGCACACTGGATGTCGACTTAAGGAAAACGGCCAGAACGCATATCATGGTCGTCATTTTATCGCCTATCACGTCATGCATCACTTACGCACTTACATACTTCTTAGAACGAGATAGCTATGGTGACAGCGCGATAAAAATCCGACCATATTAGGCTAGCAGGATAACTAACCAGCTAAATATCCTAACACGTAGTACCCATGAGTTTTTAGCTACTTAAATATGTACTAAATCTGTTACCAGTCGCTTATTATTATTATTAGTACTTAAAAGTGACCAAAGAGATTTTTTAAAATTAAAGATACTGTTAAAATAAACAGTAGGTAATGTTATTCCCTTATATGGAATAATGCATGGTGTTTGTCGGGACGGTTGGAAGGCGTATTACGCGCAGAAAATTAACAAAATGGAAGGGGTACACAGTACACTAATAAGGTAATGCTATTACTGAGCAGACATAAACATAAGTACTACTTAATTGCAAGTAATTTCCTAACGAAATGAAAGAAAATTACGCATCGCGTGTAAAAGTAGCAACAATTGTGCTAAAAGCCATAATGAATGAATATAGAACTTTATGGAATGAATGAGTGGAAACATGTAGACGACTTTAGTGAAGGTCCCACTTTGCAAAGTAAAGTAAAGTAAAAAAAAAATCATTTATTGAACATAGACATTTCATTCTTTCACTAATAAATAGGCGTATATTGTGTAGTTTTAAGAACTGCTAATAACTCCATATCGACAAAGTGGGACCTCTGCCCGTGCACATATTATACAGCCTTGGCCAGAAGTGTTGAGCATAGCAGTTTTTCGTTTACAATTTTGATGTTAAGTATTATTTCCCTATCATAACAATGTACGATGACGTAAAATGTTATATTTTATTTATATATCTAGAAAACTTCACTTAATAACAATTTCAAGGTATTTATAAAATATGAAAACGGGAGGTAACAAAAATGCGACTTTAGGTCGGTGCGACAAATTACAAATATTATATGCAGTTACTACTAACTTCAACAAAACGTGCCTATTCAGTTTGAAGTAATTGATAAAATAACTTCAACAAGGATAAGAAACGCTGGACTAAAGTTTCGAGTTTTGTATGAAAATCGCAAGGGTGCTCAACACTTCCGCCCAAGGCTGTATGTTAAAAACAAATAATCTTAGTTAGACAAAGTTAAGATACAAATCGGATCAATGTCTGAAATTGTTTATGATTGTTTAAGAAACCGGTAGAATAATATAAATAATACGAATGTAAAATACAGTCTGTAACAAAAATACCGTTAGTATCCGTTTAAGGGCATAATTGTCATCGTATTGCGAGTAAGAAAAAGTAGGAGAAAATTTTTTTGGACGCGAAAAAACAATTTTTTGTATGGGACAAGTCGTCCCGGCTGGTCAACCCTCCATACAAAACCATTTTTCTTTTCGTGAAAAATTTTTTTTTCTTTAATTTTCATTATAAGAATACGATAAGAATGCCTTTAAAAGGATCACCAGAATTTTTGTTACACCTTGTATGATAGTACGGATTTCACTGTCTTAGTAAATGACAATATTCATACAGAAAGTTTATTCGATTTAGTTTCTGTAAATTTATTTGCATAATTTGTTTAGTTTATAGGTGTTTTCTCAAACTTATTTAAATTGATTATTTCGTGTATCTACTGCAATTTACATGTGTAGTTTTTTCTTTATAATTTTTAAGCACTACCTGTTTATGAAACTCTATACTTTATCTTCTACAACTCTAAGGTTGTCTCAAAAAATAGCGATAAGATCGCCTGTTGTTACCATACCAGATTCTACAAGGTAATACCCATGTAGAATCTATTTCTGTATTTTTTTGTGTATGGTGCAATAAAGAATATTAATCTAATCTAATCTTGACATAGCATATTTTACAGAATGATTCTCGTATTCTGTGAATCATCTATATGTTGCACTAGATATTTCATAAAATTTTGTATTTGTCATCTGATCACGAAGTGAAGAGTATATATAGAAAAACACAATATACTAAATTAGATACTGAAGCCCTGGTAGCGTGGCGGTAAGACGTCTGATTTTAATCCGAAGGTCTCGGGTTCAAACCCCGGCTCTTACCACTGAGTTTTCCGGAACTTATGTACGAAATATCATTTGATATCTACCAGTCGCTTTACGGTGAAGGAAAACATCGTAAAGAAACCGGATCTAATCCTAATTAGGCCCAGTTTCCCTTCTGGTTTGGAAGTTCAGATGGCAGTCGCTTTCGGTAAAAACGAATATATACGCCAATTCATGGGATTAGGTTGCCAAGCGGACCCAGGCTCAATTGAGCCGTTATTACTTTCGATATAGTAGTAGTTTTCCGACACCAAAGACAAATTGGTAGATAAACATTTCAATCTGAATTCCCTCTTAAAGTTTATTAATTTATCGTTCTCTCTTACCTACCTCGTTGGTTCAGAAACTTGGAAGTTGATGAATGATTTAAGTATAAATCGAGGGTTGCGAGGTGAAACCCGATAACTCGAGCTAATAGGTTGTTGAAAATAGAACAATAAGCTGACATACGTTAGGTGCTTATTTAAATCAAATATTATTTCTACTTATCGGGTTTCACCTCGCAACCCTCGAAATTAAACCAATTTAGAAATCCTCGAACTCACTCCCAAGTTTGGTAAGATGTAGGTAGTAGAACAATATGAGTATTTCGAATTATACTTGAACTACTGGAAACATTTCTAGGTAATTAAATAATTTCAGAAATGTGTGGCGTGATTTTAAAGAGTTTTAATTCGATATTTAACCTTCGTGGAATCTTTATAAATTGGTACAATTCTCGGTAAAATATTTATAAACCGAAAGTGATCTTATATAAATTTAAAATTTCGTGAGAAATACTAAAACTGTAAAAACTTGAAGTTTTTACAGTTTTAGTATTTCTCACGGCTGTACTCACTTGTATATGTCACTACGCGCGACATATTTTGGAGAGCTTAGGTCTCCATCCTCAAGCACTAAGAGTGCTAGGAGAACCGATCTGCGACATGTCGCTGCGGGGTCGCACCATCGACACACGCACATGCTCATGTCGCGCGGTAGTGACCAAATACAAGTGAGTATAGCCGTTTGAAGTTTATACAGTGGTCTTATTCTAATAGAAATATTTTTTGGGGCTTGACTATCACTAAAATGTGTTACAATAAATATACCGATGATAAATACAGATTTAAAGGAATTGCTGTAACTATTCGTCAATTGTATATAATATCAATTGGGGTTTTATCATAATTTTCTGTTTCCTGCATCAAATCATCGTAAAAGAAAGCTTAAACGTTCAATAATGGCTAAGTAATAGTCTACCTGAACGAAATACGAGATTTAAGTGCGTTGTAATGTCCAATTTGCTCCCGGGACAGAAAGTAAATTCCACGTCAAGTCCATTCCGACTGTCCCCGACGATTTTTTATTATTGGCTGAACGAATTTAGTATCTGGGGAGATATAAAAGGAAATGAAGCCAAGCCCTTCGGAAATCTCAGAAATTGGTCTTTTTTCTCGGAGTGCGTATGAGGACAATGGTACCGATCGATTCCAATGAAACAGAGTTACTTTCCGCTCTTGGGACTGTTTTTACGATCGACTCAAAGATTTACGCTCGCGCAACCTACGTGAATATTTTAATGTCTCAGTTAACATCCCAGGCAATGATTGCTTTTTAGGGCTCCGTAGCCAAAACGGCTAAAACAGACCTCTTATAGTTTTGTCACCTCCGTCTGTCCGTCCGTATGTCATAGCCATTTTATTAGTAAACTATACTTACTTTGCATATATTGATGAAAATGCATATATTTTGTGTGCCGCTACTTAATTTTTGTAGTTGAATTGCTGGAGAGAATACTTTTAGGGGAGAGGGGTTACGCCATACATGTAAATAAATAATGTTGGAATTAACAAAACTAAATCTATCTCACTTAAACTAGTACACTGTAACACTTTCTCTTTCACTCCTATGCACGTAACTGAACAGAAACAACAGCCCATTCATTATAATCTTAAGGACCTATACTTCAGAAGCTTTGTAAGTTAGTACCTTGGTAGCCCTGTAAAGGAACACACCTTACTCATATATTGCGATAATATATTCTAATACTTATAAATCGCCATGTGTCTTTTAATTAATAATTGCCTAAATCTAATAGGTTATGGGCCCAGAGACTTTTAATTAGACTATAGTGATCAGTGTTAAGAAATTCACGGTTCGTGGACCATAATAGAGTTGTTCGAGTGAAAAAAAAAATACTTTACAAGTGAAAAGAAACATTGAGGATTCTGGTGGCAATAATTATAGTGTGTGGAAGTTTCGTGTTTAAAATTTATTGAGCGCCTTAAAAGTGCTTTCAGTTATCATAGAAAAGGCCCGAGAATCCGAACAAATGATTGAACCAAAAAGGATAAGAAAGCTAAAGGTATACTATAAATGAATACTTAGCAGATTCTTTAATCGGAATTTCATACGAAAATTATACAACCAACAAACAGCAAGTTTTTTTTATTTGCAAAATTCGACTCGATATATCAAAAAAAAAAAAATTCCGACGCAACTGGCTTTTAAAAAGCGGCTACTAAATTTAAAACTAGATGAGGGAAAGTTGTTAACACAACAATTTCAAGTGCTTGTTGGCTTGATATATGATTTGTTGGCCGCTGGTGCTAAATTGAAGGAAGCAGACAAATCACCTATTTGTTTATGACAGTGATAAAACTGATGGCGTAGTGACTGCTATATCAGAGAATGATCAAAGTCTAGCACTTGGAAATACTAGACTTCTAGACATGAAGTGAAATTGCATGAAAAAAGATCAACTGTAACTTCAGGCGCAAATTCGATACTCCGTAAGAAAACCTACAAGAAAGTATAAATCTAAATATTACGACATTAATAAAAATCATTTTACCCGGGAGCAAAATGGTCACAATGTTAATATCTCCAGTAAAATTAATAAGCGGTGTTATCACTGTAAAAAATAATAATAATATTAATAATAATAAGCCCGCAGGGCAGCTTGTGGCGAGCTGTCGGGGAGTGACGACCCCGCGGACCCGAGTGCTCCAGAGAGTCGATCAGGGTCTCCGTCTCCGGCGTGTCTTCGTCGGTCGGAGTGGACCTCAAGGGGACCCGCAGGACTCTCAGCTCTGGCTTGCCTTAATTGGCCGTCCAGAGAGGAGCCGTCAGAGCTATACGCTCGCAGGGTGGAAGTGAAATTTGTATAAGTCGCGAGTTGGTACAGTGGCTGGGCTTCCTACAGTCACTGGCAGAAAGCGGTGTACACCTCTCCACACCCTGAGCCGCTCACACCGATGTTGCTCCTGGTCGTTTTTGCAACGGCAGTTTCAGGGGACCATCTAGTTGGCGGCGAGTCACCGCCTGCCTCGATAACATGTTATAAAATTGTTATGGCAGGTGTCCGGACCTCTTTACAATAGCCTAATCTTTGACCAGCCAAACTTCAATACCATAGCCCTTTACTCTGTCCATTTTATTTACAATATCTACAACGCCTGCTGGAACCGGTTCACTATTAATGTACCCGTGAATGGGTTCTAGCAGGTGTATAACATAGCAAATTTCTCCAAGGGGCCTCTGCGTGTTGGATCTGTATCCCCACGCAAGCCTATCAAAAGACCGGGATATAAAGGCCCGTGATTATCAAAGGAGATACAAATAATAATAATAATAATGGGCATCTCCTAAACGACTGCTGGTACGAGTATTACACGAAGATGAGAAACAAAATGAAACAATAAACACAAGGAAACTAAGCGATCACAACAATGTTACCTTTATCTCAAAGCGGAGCATGATATTACATAATCAACAGTGAAGATTATTATGAGAGAAATAACAGTAGTATTCTACTTATGTAGGCCGTACGCCGTACGCTGGTTTCAACATCCATAAAAATGGGCACTGGAGCTATGGAAATCATGAATCGATTATGTATGTCCGTAATTATTTAAATATATGTTGTTATAATTCATTGTCATATTAATGTTTACTTCTAAAATGACTTTAAGACCTATGTGAAACTATACACTAATTATTTCATTTGGAATGTAATATAAAGGTTCTCTGTAAAAATGATTTGTAATGTCTACTTAAACAAACTTAAGCTTTAATGTAAACAAAGTGGTGACTTTTGTTATAACTTTAACTAAGAGTTTCAAGAGTGACCAGGATTAAAGAATTCCTGAAGTGAACGCTCTCGTGCGGCAAGTGTACAAGCTTAAAAATAAACGTGTGTGAAGTGGTTCGTCGATTGTGAGCAGTGACGAAGTAAAGTGACGAAGGGCCTAATAAAGTGCCTAACGAAGACTCTAAAATAAATGTTTTATAACTATTTAAGTTATGTTAAAAAATAGGTAATGCAAAAGTCTCTTAATATGTGAAACAGCATTTATTCTGCAAGTTGGCCACTCGCAAAATAAATGTTTGAATTTTATTTAGATAATTATTTTACTTGTTTTTTAAAGTGGGTATTCCACTCATACATTAGTATGTTATTTAATCAAATACAAACATTGAAACATTGAAAAAATAATCAACGCAGTTTGATCTGAACAAACATCGATACGCCTTACCGGGGCTCGATAATGGGTTCAGTTACTGAGCTGACGAAATTCTCAATGCCTTCAATCATCTTTTTGCATTTATTTTTACATCGACTCTATATTTATTTATTTTTTTCAATGTTTCAATGTTTGTATTTTATTTAGATGTTATTTCGAATAATATTTTATGGTGGAGATACGAGTATATAGTAAAATATTGTTGTAATTAAGCGTTTACTTTAAAGTAATTTAGGTTGAATCGATCTGATCAATCGATTCAATTATGAAATTATGCATATGCATATTATGTAATAAATCCTAAATTTTATTATTGTAAATGGTACCATATTAATTAAATGTTATTGAAATGAGCTCATAGTATACAGATTAAGTCTAATTCTTTATTTTAGAATAAAAATGAATTAGGCTAAGAGTATATATACGTATGATATAACAATAAGCCTAAGAGTTGGTTTTACCTGGGTTTTTCCCAACTCTTAGAAGAAATGTAACGCGGTCAAGATGTATCGTTTCCCAGGGAGTAAGGTGTGATACAGGATGTAACAAAAAACCCTGGCAATCCCGTTAAGGGTAGATAGATACCAGTAAATAGAATCTGAGAAAAATGGTAAGAAAAAAAAATCGCAATAAATAAAAAGTTACGAGAGTTTTCATTTTGTAGGTAATAACATTAAAAATCACGAAAGTGTTTACGATCTCTAACATCGATCAGCTGATGGGTCAATGCACTAAGTAAATAATCTAAGAGCTCACCTTTTTAATTCCGTATTTTTGATTAACACTCGTTTAGCTTAACGTAAAAAAATCGTAATTGTCTGTAAAACAGTTTTCTGAAAGATTTAGCGGGGTTTCTGGGTTTTTTACTTAATCCAAAAAAAAATCAAGATACTCCTTCATCACGTCTCTTCCCTTGAGCGTTTCAATTGATAGCATCAATACTTTATCATGCACTCGGTTGTAAACGGCAGTTTCTGTTAAGGTGACCTTGGTATGTACCACTTCCACCACCACCACCGCTTCTGCCAAAATCGAACGAGTACGGTAGCGAATGAAGTTCTTACATACGACTTTAGGGGGCTACTGAGACAGCCGTGCATTTCGATGGCATTTCAATTTTGATAGTTTGTTAGACGATAACTTGAAAATCGTTTTTCCAATCTTTACAAAATTTGGTAGGATAACCGAGGCGCACAAAATTTCATCATTAAAATGTGAACCAGATCAATCAAGGGGTTGTGGAGCTAGCAGACCCCAAAGCGGACTTCTAGTTTTATTTTAATTGACTGTTCATAACTACGCACGTGTTTGCAACCCTTCCTTCAACAGTAGGTAGCAATCAAGATTAATCGTCTGTTGAATGCTCACCTACTTTTTGTTATTATTCATCGTAAACTAAAGAAGTCTTTAAAACGTAGGTACGTTTCGACCACACATTAAAGATCAGTTAACAATTCCTATTCCCTACTTAATCAAAACACTTGTGCAATATTAGTTTCGTGGCTCTTGTACCAATACCTTGCGCTTTAACGAGAAACCACTAAACTGGCAACATGTCATAATGCTAACTCCTTTACTCTCGCAGCGCCCGTGTAAGTGTGAGAGAGAAGTTTTACGACCGCAATCACCAGTTGATTTTGCCGAAACTGCCGTCTCTTTCTTGTAACGCAGAGCGCGTCGTATGCTCCATCTTGCTCACGCGACGGCAACGTCGCTCGTCGCGGGCTGCGGCGCACGCGCTTTGCTTCGTCTCTTTCTTATAACACAGAGCGCGCCGTATGCGCCATCTTGCTCACGCAAAGAACGACAACGTCGCCCGTCGCAGGGCGCGGCGCAAGCGCTTTGTTGCTCACCGCCGCCGACAAAGCGATGCCGCCAGCGCATAAGGCTAGGTGCACATTATCGGTGAAATTGCTGACGGTTTTTAGACAACTTTACATTTGTTTGCAGAAGTGGTTTTTACGGACTATTTTCAATAAAATCAGAGATTGAGGCATGAACACATTGTTTTGTTTTAAAAAATTTTGGTTTCGGTTTTTCTAAACTTGCACAGAATAATAATGTTTATGATTGTAATCGAACAGTAGTTTTCTTAAAAAAATAGCTAAGCTTAACTTGACTTGACATGACCATGACTTGTTAAGAGCCTTTTCATTTCGCTTATGGTTTTAATGAGAAAAATAACTAAACTATCAAGGCGTATTACAACTATCTTAATTACCTAGGTAACGCACGACTTGTTTACAAATAAACAAAGTCGATTTAATGGTTAGGAATGTTAGGCGTTAGGCTGTACTTTGCCATAACGATACACAATGAGAGAGAGCAACTAGTCGAATCGAGTCTAAAACTTAGAATTCTACGAACAAAAAATTCATCAATGTACAAACAGAAAATGTAAATCTAAGAATTTTACAATTGTAGGATTTTTAGGTTTTTAGTCAGTGACTGTCAGTCTGCGTGATCGTGCCTAGTGCCCGTTGTATTGTGACGTCAGTGTGTGTTTTAGTGGTTTCGTTAGAAAGATGGTGTATTCTAATGCGGAATACTTTAGCATGTTGATGTGTCTAGGGCGATCAAATTGTAAACCAAGTAATGAACGGGCCACATTATCAGGAGTTCCTACAGGGTGAGCTGGCTGAAGAACTGGACGATCTACCACGCATACGCATCTACGCATTTGTGCGGGACATGTGGTTTCAGCACGACGGAGCGCCGCCGCACTTCGCTCTCGCTGTACTGTACGCCACCATTTGAACGTGCAGTTTGGTGAGCGTTGGATTGGACGTGGGGGACTCGTTGCTTGGCCTCCGCGGTTGCCCGACCTTACCTCCTTGGACTTTTATTTGTGGGGTGCAGTGAAAGAGCACGCATTTTGGCAAGAGTGCAATACGGAGGACGAGATGCGTTTGCGAATTGTTGAGGCGTTCGATATTGTTAAGGCTGACCCGAACGTCCTGCAGCGAGTTCGCCAGGACCTGTTTAAGCGCTGTACAAAATGCATCAAAGTGGGCGGCGGATACGTCGAAAATAATCTGCGTCTTAACGAGCCGGTGAACGTGATAATTGATTAGGTTCAAATGAAACTAGTCAATTATCACCGAAGTAGGTACAGTTTGGTTTACCTAGGCACATCAACGTCATTTTTAAAGCCCTTTTCAGGGCTGCAAAGTCCTTTTAAGGGCTGAAAAATTTCATGTTTCTCATTACACTAAGTCGGTCAATCAGTCAATAATTTACTAACACGAGGGGTGTTGCGGGAGAGGGACGGGGGCGGGAGTGGCGGGGCTGCGCGGGGCATGGATGGGACGTGCTTTCTACGTGCGCGTGCGACGTTGTCATTCATAACATCAGGGGTAAGCAACATTTAAAAAAGAAGACTTTGAATATATTTTTTAATAGTGTTCTTTTTAATGTCGTCTAAAAATTAAAAGGAAGTGATTTTCGGAATCGCGATTCGATACCGGTTACTGCCTTTTTTATTTGCCGGGTTTTTTGTTACTCCCTGTATATTTATGTTGTATAAAGTATTTTTTTATTGTAGATTTATTTTTGAGGGGGCGTGTTGGAATTAACAAAACTAAATCTATCTCACTTAAACTAGTATACTGTAGTACTTTCTCTTTCACTCATATGCACGTAACTGAACAGAAACAACAGCCCATTCATTATAATCTTAAGGACCTATACTTCAGAAGCTTTGTAAGTTAGTACCTTGGCAGCCCTGTATAGGAACACACCTTACTCATATATTGCGATAATATATTCTAATACTTATAAATCGCCATGTGTCTTTTAATTAATAATTGCCTAAATCTAATATAAATATATTTTTTTCTGCAAATATTAGCATGTTACACAACAAGAGATAGGCTTTAAAAAATACTTGGCGGTTTCCTAAATATTTTTTTAATTAAATGAACATTTTCAAAAATAATAGCTTCAAAAGTAAAGTAAGTAAAGTAAGTTTATATATTATATGCCCACTAAATTTTCAATCGTGTATCTATAAAAAAAAATTAATAATATATAAATACGCCTTAATACTTACCTACTTTCTATGAAATTTGTTTTGAAAATTATTGATTCAGCCATTCCTGAGACTCTCCAAAAAACTTCTTACAGATTGACGTAAGTAACGTAAATAGGCCCTTTTGATTTATTTTTTTCCCTATTCCATTGAAGGTACGGAACCCTCCACTATGCGAGGTCTGACATGCACGTGGCCGGTTTTAATGTTAATGGCACAAGACCAACATTATATGTCGGTTATTTCCATTTCAAATGTCTAGACAGTTTTGATGACACTTCATAAACTCACGTGAGTTTACAGTATATACTGTTTTTACTTTATTTCTCATTCGTATTAGAGTTTCTTAAAGCATAATTTATTCAAATGATTCCTCGAGTCTTTGAAGATATTTACTTACTTTGTGATATTTATTTGTTAGCATCACTTGAAAGTCGGAAAAGTATCGACAAATAATTTACAAAGAAAATCAGCTTATTGAATTATGTATTAAAGCTAGATCAAATACAAACGATACGTTTACGTGAAAAACAAGTCGAGGGACTCACAATATCTACTTACAATGTTAGATACAATTGTAAATATTTATCAAAGGTGCTTGTCGAACATACTGATCTTCTGAAACCTAAGCTAACCATTTCTAGCTACCGTCGCAAATTCGATCGTTATTCAAAATAGGAAAGCCGTTAGGATTTCGCCTTAACAACTTTTTTTTGTCGGTGAGAAAATGCTTTACGCATCCCCTGGGGGCCTAGGGAGGGCCCATAGTGGGGGGTATGTGGGACTCTTCTCTCCCGTAACTCCCTCTGCTAGCCAGAGGGAGGGGAGAGGCCTACCCACTAAAAACACACCGGCGTCGTCCGCACCGCACTACCGTTAGGGGGGAACGCCACGGGATAACTTGCGCATTCGTCCGCGGCGCTCCCCGGTAGCCCAGCCGGTATTGCCGGGCACCCACACCTTTCGCCTTAACACCTGGATATGCTGTAGACGAACGATAGGTAGCAAAATTGTCATAGGAAAACTTATAAAGCCCTTCGGTATCTTGGATTGAATGCACAAAAGATCCAAATATTCGAAACAAAAATTAAGATTCAATGATATTTTCTGCAAATGATACAAAAATATAACAAATCTGTACAGTTAACCTTTGCTGTCTAAATATTTTCCATTACGTTAAATTGTATTTAGTTTAATTTTAAGCTAAAATTCGTTATTTAAACGCCACAGAAAAGCCCTTATTTAAAATTAAAAGTTTCCCAGCCAGGTAATTTATAAGTAAAATTTCATGGAACCTTGACACCGCAGATAACCTGCGAGTAAGTGTTGTGGATAGTACCCAAGGGCCGCATTGCAAGTTTGCTCCTAAAACTCTCGCTAGGAAAGCGGGTTCCATATATTTTAAGCCATATTAGAAACTAGGCACTCACCTATACTAAAATATGAAAGTTTGTACTCGGAGCGGTTAATTGTAGAATAAGTTAGGTAACTTTGGCTGTAAGTTATTGACTGCCGTTAATTGTGAAAGTTCGTGATTTAATATTAATTAGGATTGGCATATTATGAACTTTCAAACTTCGTCTTGTTGTATGTAAACTAACTTGGCAGTAATTATTTTGTTACGGCATATTTTTGGATGAGAAGCTGTTTTAAGATGTTTGTTTGCTATTTTATGCATAAGAACAAACTTTTACTATATATTTACTATAAATACTTTTGATCTTAGCAACGGCTGATCCGATTTGGTTGCGATTGTGGCTTAGATTATACATTACTTCTACTCAGATTATGCATACTCCAGCAATGGTTCTTAAATAGGTTGCCACATAGTTGGTTACAATGTATGTTAGAGGCACTCAGAACTAGAAAATAATATAAAATAACTAAATACTAGTCCCTCACTCCCAATACAATAAATAATCCCTCATCAGTAGGATCAATAACAGCAGCCACAGTGTGGCGGCATCGATCAGAGGCGGTCTGCCTGCAAATTTGGCAGCTGCTATCCAAACGGGATTATGTCACTACACGTGCGGGATCAGTAATCTAATGCATGTGCCAGATGCACTTTAATATGTGTCGTAAGTGCATAGTTCGATTACCGTCATTTTAACTGTTATAAATCTATTTGTTTTTAAAACTGGAATCGACTCATGGACTAATAGTACAGTGTATGGTTTTTAAAAAAAGGCGTGTCCATTTTTTATTAATCATTTTTAAATCTTTCGGCAGCGCAAGAACTCATAAATTTCAATTAAAAAGGTGGTAGAAAAGTTTCCATAATCACTCGAAAATTAATAAAAAAATTGTATGGAACGATGTTGACGCTTCTAAAGTAGGTCTTGTTTGGACTCGTATAACCTGTGAAATATTAAAGCTAACGCTATAGTTTAGATGTCATTTTTATGCGGAGGTAACAATAAAAAAGTATAGGACCTTTTTTAAAAAAGAAAGTAAAAAATTAAACTTATTAATTTTTAGGGAATTTCGGAAACTTTACAGCAACATTTTTGACTGATGCTCGAGTGCTTGAGCTGCCGAAAGACACTAAACTTGGACAAAAAAAATCGTTAATTTAGTTTTAGGTATTGATGAAACGTAATTTTTTTTGAGTTTTGGAATAAAAATATTAATTCTAGATTTCACGACTGAACGGAATTCTATTAATACTTTACCTACACACTGTCATTTTAATAAATTACTTATGTCTTAACAAAAGCGTTTGATACGGGGACATAGGACATAAGGGGGTCTTGGACATAGTTTTAAGAGCGCCTAATTTATCCTCTAGTATGAAAGGTTAGATAGCAGTCTCTTACGCCAGAATTATTGCATACACTAGTTCTTTTTGTTAATAGTTAAATGAAAAAAGACCTAAGTACAAGTACGAGTACATATACATAAAGATAAAAACCAGAGAAGAGTACCGGGCAGTTAGCGCGGCGGGCAGGTCAGGCGCCTCATTACTGCTCTGTCTAATGATGTGCTTGTTAGTCTTGCACTCAGGGGTCTCATTACAATTGCTTACGAACTGCAGGTGCCATATTCTACTTTTGAAAAAAATAAACGATAAATTAAAAACACAATCTATCTCAAACTTAACTTGAACACGCAACAAATAATCAATCAATATTGAAGTTGTATTCGAATTACGTCGGAATAATTTTCAAGCAAATTCCGATATTTCTGATTCAGATGTTTATGCCGTAGCTGTATTGCGTAGTTAATGCATTGGAGTTGTATTAAAGTAGGATCGTGTCTAAACGTGTTTTAAAGTTAGAATACGGCCCGTAGTGCTGTATTTTAATTGTATTAAATACATAAACAATACATTAATAAAACACATTTTTTCTCAAACTTAGCTCTAACAAATAACAAAATATTCAACCAATATTGAAGTCATATTGGAGTAGCATTGAAATAATTTTTAAGCAAATTCTGATGTTTCTGATTCAAACGTTTAGGCGTTAGCTGTATTGCGCAGTTAATGCATTGGATTCGTAGGTATTGAAGTAGCATCGTATCTAAAGGTGTTTTAAAGTTAGAATACGGCCCCTGGTCACTTAAATTCTCAAGTAAATAACTGATTTTTCAGTCATTCGAGAATATTATACTCTAGTAATCAAGCGTCTCTATTACCTAATTCAAAAAGATTGCGAGAGTTCTCTTTCTTTGCTTTAGATATTAAATATCTTGTAATAGTTAGACGTATTCGCTTGAAAGCAGTTGTTGTGTTATGTTATATAAAATCATTCTACAAAGAAATAAATAACAATTCCACCGATTTTCGTAGAAACATAAGATATTATAGATCAATAGGCTATAATATTCTTGGTATCAGTCAAGTATCAATCATGTACGAGTATTTTATGGGTCTAAAAGTATTTAGATCATTTCGATAAAAAGTCGGATACAGTGACAACATCGGATGTTTGTTGGTGTTTTATACAGACCATTTGCAGCGAACCTTTTAGATAAATAGTCGTGGTCACGAAGGGCTCAGGCGTACTGATTGCGTTTACGTTATTTTAGAAAAAAACGTATTTACACTTTGGGGACTTGCATTTAGAAATTTCAACAACTTAATTGCTCATTTTTTTGAATTATTTTTATCATTTCGCCAACCTACAAATTAATACAAATCGTCATGTTACCCTAACCTACTGGTTTGCCTGAGCAGCCTATTAGTATTCTTTGGGAATAATAGGCCTGAAAGCTTAGTGCGTCAGCGAGAAGACTGCTTTGAACGGCGGGCAAACTAAATGAAATATTTATAAAAAAGGGTTTATTTCGGCTAACTCATGATTTTATGCTAGGTTCATCCATATGAACCATAAACTGATCATGAAATTTTAATTTATATATTTTCTGAAGGTAGTTACTTGTTATAAATCGGTTATCAAATTCAAGTCAAATAGATGTCAAAATGAGATTCCTTAACATCAATAAATATTTTTAGTGATATTGGTTGCCAGTACCACAATTTATTTAAATATTATTTCAGTGACAAATAATGATCATATTGATATCAAATCCGTAAACAATCAAGATTTTCGGGTCTACCTATTTGTACCTCGCTTACCTGTCTACTCAATTAAAATGCATTTCAGTTTCGTTTGCGATAGCACTGAAGAATATTGATCGTCAATTTAAATTAACCGAGAAATGTAAATAAAATGTAAACGTGAATTAAAGAAGTGGGCGATATTAAGCTAATTCAGCTGAAATCCGCTCGTCCCACAATGGGCCATTTAGTCCTGCGTGGGCATTATAAAACATCGCCCGTAAGCCAACCGCGTAATGTTTATTAGGAAAAACCGGCCAAGAGCGTGTCGGGCCACGCTCAGTGTAGGGTTCCGTAGTTTTCCGTCCGTCACAGTAAGTGTCCCCACTTAAGAGTTAATAACACCGCCATGTAGGATATGATATGAGAGTTCCACGTATAGCGACATCTATCGGCAAATTAAGTAAACTATTGCGCGCGAGCTTAAAGTATGGAAGATGATTTTTATGGAATAATTCTTTATTGCGTGAACCGATTTTCACCGTTTTTACTTTATTTGAAAGCACGTCATTTCATTGTAATTTTGTAGAAATTACAGGTACAATAAACACTTGCTTATACGGTTAAATTACAAACTTAGTTCAGAAATTATTTTGTATTTTTTTTTCAAAAACTATTCATCTTATCAAGTTCAAAATAATTTTCCTAGAAAGTTTTTATAAAGTTCTACTTTTGAGATTTTTTCATATTTTTAAAACTTATGGTTCAAAAGTTAGAGGGGGGGGGACGCATATTTTTTTACTTCTGGAGCGATTATTTCCGAAAATATTTACATTATCGAAAAATGATTTTAGTAAACCCCTATTCATTTTTAAATACCTATCCAACAATATATCACACGTTAGGGTTGAAATGAAAGAAAAATCACTCCCCACTTTACGTATAGGGGAGGTACCCTAATAAATAAATAAAAAACACTTTTTATTGTACCACTTTGTCGGCGTGATTGATATACATATTAGTACCAAATTTCAGCTTTCTAGTGCTAACGGTCACTGAGATTATCCGCGTACGGACGGACGGACGGACGGGCAGACATGGCGAAACTATAAGGGTTCCTAGTTGACTACGGAACCCTAAAAATGTGTGTGATTGCGTTTTGTGGCACGTGTGCGCAAACTTGGTCATGTTTGACTTGTTTTTATTAATGCTGATGGCATGATCATCATGTGTGTAAACACAGGAACGCAGGATGATTCATAATAACAAATCAAAAGTGATTTAAGCGATCCTCACACCGTCGGTGCGGCACAATACTTGTGCTTGTGGTTATGTAGCCTTTATAAATAATATACAATTTTTTTGTACAACCTTTTCCTTAACATGTAGATAGGTATCTGAGGAATCTATTATACAAAATACTGAATAGAAAAAAAGTGATAATTTCACTTTTTATGATATGGATAATTGTGGGCTTCATTGGTATCATATTGCGACTACGAAAAGGAAAAATTGTTGACGCAAAAAAAAAAAGTTGTATGGGAACGTAGCCCCAGCCGGCCAACCCTACAAACCAAATTTTTTTTTTCCGCAAAAAAATCTTTTTTTGTTTTTTTCATAATTAGAATACGATACCAATTATGCCCTTAAAAGATCACCAGTATTTTTGTTACACCCTGTATATAATAGGTAAAATGTTACATAAATAATTGTTGCTGTTTACCATTATTATTTGACTTAGCCTTATTAGAATTATAATATCACGTGACAATAATAATGTAATGAACATATATGTCAATAATGTGGCTTCTAATGTACGAGATTCTATTAACTATTTTCAGTCAAATTAAATAGATGGTCTCTAACTTAGGTACTTAAGTAACTAAAACCAATCTAATTAAGGCTTCGCAAAATAAAATGGATTAACAAAGTTAAATTGGATTAACATTCTGCATCGTTGAATATTTCACGTAAACTTGGATGATTAGTCAGGAAACGTCTGTAGCGGATATAGATCACCCTTCACTAGATTCTTTATCATGAAGCTGTAGCCTCTGCCGAACGGATATGTACAGGGTGTAACAAAAATATTGGTCATCCGTTTAAGGGCATAATTGGTATTGCGAGCAAGAAAAAGTAGGGGAAATTTTTTCGACGCGAATTTTTTTTATATGGGACACGTCGTCCCAGCCGGCCAACCCTCCATACAAAAAAATTGTTTTATATGGGACACGTCGTCCCAGCCGGCCAACCCTCCATACAAAATATTTTTTTTTATATGGGACACGTCGTCCCAGCCGGCCAACCCTCCATACAAAATCATTTTTTTTTATATGGGACACGTCGTCCCAGCCGGCCAACCTTCCATACAAAATATTTTTTTGTTAATATTTTATATTAGTTTTCTTAATATTTTATAATTAGAATACGATACTAACAACGCCCTTAAAAGGGTCACGAGTATTTTTGTTACACCTTGTATAAGTCGTTAACAGACAGACAAACTGTCATGTTCACCATTCTGTAAGAAAGACTGTCTCGTCTATACATATAATAAAGCTGAAGAGGGTCGAAAGTCTGTACATGGAAGATAATCGAAAAAAAGTTGTCTGGGGATACTTAGAATCGATAACAGAACACGTTTCAACAATTTTTAGAATTTTTGTCTGTTTATCTGTTTGTCTGTTTATCTGTTTGTCTGTTTATTTGACCGCGCATCACGTGAAAACGGCTGAACGGATTTTGATGAAATTTTGGATAGATATAGTTTGAGTCCTGGGAAAGGATAATATATAGTTTTAATCCCGAAAATCAACCCTGGTGGGGGTGAAAATGGGGTTGAAAGTTTGTATGGAGAATTTTGAACCGCTGAAACGATTTAGATAGAAATGAGTATGGAGATAATTTGAGTCTCGAGAAACGTCATAGGATAGTTTTCAAACCCTTGTGGGGGTGAAAAGGGGGTTGGAAGGTGGTATGAGGATTTTTTTACCGCTGAACTGATTTAGATGAAAATTGGTATAGAGATAGTATGGGTCTCGAGAAATGACAATAGTTAGAGTAAAGAGACAATAGGATAGTTTCTTCTTCAAACCCCCCCCCCCCCCATCTTACTTTAGAACCGTAGGTCCAAAAAATTTGAAAAAAATAATGGAAGTGACGCCTGAAAGGTACTTTCAATAAAAACTATCTATACATATAATAAAGCTGAAGAGAGTCGAAAGTCTGTTCATGGAATATGTATATTCGAAAAAAAGTTGGCTGGAGATACTTAGAATCGATAACAGAACACGTTCCAAGTATTTTTAATTAGTTAACGGCTGAACGGATAATGATGAAATTTTGATATAGTTTGAGTCCCGGGAAAGGACAATGAACAGTTTTCATCCCGAAAATCAACCCTGGAAGGGGTGAAAAGGGGGTTGAAAGTTTGTATGTTGAAAGTTGATATTGAAATAATTTGTAATTTTTTGGTCAAGGTGTTCATATTTATAACATGTTACCCGTCGATGCTTTAAATTTACCTTTACCCGCTCTTAAGAAATATTTGAAAATGTCATGAATGTCAAAGGGTTATTGCAGCAAACCAAAAAACTACTACAAAATCATGTAACATTTATAGGACCACCGTTTAGGTAGGAAAACATATGAAACGTTTTGTGAAGAAGTCAGATTAGGATTTATTTTTCTTTATAATTAAACAATAGGTACATTACCTGTCTCTCAAGCAGCTTTGATATGTCTTCTTGAAGAACTACGTATTATTTTGTATCTTTAAGATCTAATAATGTATTACTGTTTTGAAAAAAATAAGTCCCGTCGAATTTCTTTTCGGTCATAATACTTCTTGGGTCAGAGGTACACCTACAGGGTTAGAACCGGTGGAGTTTTGGAACGAAGTTCCTTATCGGACGGTTCGCGGATGGGGGCCTAGGCGAAAAAAAGTCACGTGACCGTTACGAAAAAGCGTCACGTCACGAAAACGCGACACGCATACGATTGAGAAACATGTAAAATGGAATGAAATAAAAAATATATAAAATAGAATAAAGTGAAGTGAAGTGTAGTGAAACTGAGAAGTGGCAAAGTGATAAAAGTGAAAAAAGTCGAGAACCTCAAAAGTCGAGAATTTTAAAAATGTCGAAAATGTAAAAAATTTCGAAAATGTAAAAAATTTAAAATTTCCAAAATTTTCAATATTTCCAAAATCTCCAAAATTTCCAAAATCTCCAAAATTTCCAAAATTTCCAAAA
Organism: Pammene aurita; assembly: GCA_947086415.1. Lineage (NCBI taxonomy): Eukaryota > Metazoa > Arthropoda > Insecta > Lepidoptera > Tortricidae > Pammene > Pammene aurita. The sequence goes on along the minus strand of OX352305.1, from coordinate 15,228,303 downwards.
TCTCCAAAATTTCTAAAATTTCCAAAATTTCCAAAATTTCTAAAATTTCCAAAATTTCCAAAATTTCACAAAATTTTCAAAACTCAAAATTTCCAAATTTTCCACTATTTCCAAAATTTCCACTTTCCAAAATTTTTAAAAAATGCAAAAAAATTAAATCCACAAAATTTACGAAAAAGTAAAAAATGAAATAAAATTAAATAACGTAACTTCGTTCCAATCGCACTTGATTCACACACTTTCCACGACACTCATGTATTTTATTTTTCTCTGACGTTCATTAGTGCATTGTAATGTGCTTACATTGACGAATAAATATCTTGATCTACACCAATATCATAAATCGTCTATTCCGCGTTCGGAACCGTATGTAATTAATTACCAACATTATTGCAACCAATAACGTAACATCAGTGTATTATCTGTGACAGTTTGTTAAAAACGTATGAAAATTCATTACCTACGGTAACGTAATGAAAATCCGCCCCCCCGACCGCCGGCGCAATAATGTTGGTCATGGCGGTGTAATGGTGGTCATTCTTATGGTTTCAATGGATTTTTAATATGTGTGTAGGTAAAGCAGTGTATGCTTCTGTACATAATTAGGCCTTATTACGTAACAGTTACATCGCCATGTCCGTCCGTCTGTCCGCGGTCTAGCTCAGTTACCGTTCGCACTAGAAAGCTGAAATTTGGTGACGCCTGATAAGAACTTTCAATAAAAACTATATTGAATAAAATCGGTTCAGCCGTTTTTGAATTATTAGTCAAAAACGCATAGTGAAAGGAAGTGCCGAATAGTAAACTGACGTAAGCGCCGTCAAATAAACGACCTTTAGAACGGATGTTTTGTAACAGGGCAGCATCTACGAAACTCTACACTGAGCATCGCCCGACATGCTCTTGGCCGGTTTTTTTTTCATTGTTATCCCGGAAATCACCCAATTAAGGATTACTAATTCCAATTCTAGAAAATCCCCAGCCAGGTTATACGTAGCCTATAAAAATTCAACGTCTAAAAGGGGGGGGGGGGGTAGCCACTACACTCGATTGAGTTAAATTTGCATGGGTCATGGACCCCCCCCCCCCCCCCCTCCTCCAAGTGCACCTTAAATAGAAAAAAATCATTTCTGCATTTGTGACCCCCCCCCCCCAACTGATTTGACGGGAGGATCGAGTTGGATGATATTTGCCGTACACATGAACGTATAAATACAAAAGTGGTCCTGTATCGTCCGATATACAGCTACTACTCTCTATGTCGTTTGAATCATGCCAAAAACAAATATAATAAAAAAAAGTATACATTTATGAGTGTAATTGCATTTAGTGGTAATTGTAAAATATTTTATTAGGACTACTGTCCTCTAGCGTATCCATCTGTCAACTTTACTTCAAGTTCCGCCTCCAGGGTAGCGGGAGAGAAATTAGGGGTGAATTAGCCGCTTACTGACACAGACCGAATTCCACGCGGGCGGAGCCGCGGGCACAGCTAGTTAAAAATATGTAAGCATACTAATCTAGGTTAAATTTTGTCTATGCAAAAGTTCTACAAAGATGTTTAACTATTCGGGCACAAACTGTATGTACTAGAATCGATAAATAGTGCATAAACCAATTCAGTTGCCACTACTTGCAAATTATTAGGCATACGTAGTACATAGGAATTACGGGAAAAAATAATTTCAAATACATACGGATGTATACGTAGTTGTTACGGCGTGATTTATTAACGGACACTGGAACAATTTCATATAGTTATTTACACGTCGCTCATAGTCGTACATACTCCATCTATGTGTGCTTATAAGTACATATAAAAAAATCTAGGATAATAATACGCTGTTTTAAAGCATACAATATTATTTGTTAAAACTGGACGAGGTTTTTCTCACCGTATATTGATTCATTTAATTTTACTTTATTGCATAATTAATATAAAATAAATTCTGTACAAAGAACGGATTTAATGTCTAATGGATTTATTTACCAGTCAATAAACAGAGGAAGTTATAGTACATTACTTACCAAGGACTGTAAAAGAAAGAAAGCCCGAAATCGCAGGTATTTGTACCCCGAGCCGCAGGCGAGGGTTGTAAATATGCGATAGAGGGCTTTCTTTTTTACTGCCCGTGGTGAGTACACAATTTTACGTCTCCACCTGGCCATAATGCGAGTTTTACCGTACGCGTAGCGTGCGATAAAACTCACATTATGACCAGGTGTGACGTAAAATATATTATGATGCATATAGCAACTGTGATTAAAATACGTCGTTTGTTATAGATTCCGTGTCCACTACGAGCAATATATTAAGCCACATAAAGGATTTATTAGTGTATTTATTAATTATGTTGGTTTTATAAGTTACATTTTATTGGTCATAAAAGAAATATCAATACAAACGTGTATGTGTATATGTATGTATTTGGTTAGGTATTTATTTAGTACATAGGCTGCTATTTATATATCCGGAAACCGGGATTACAATCTTCTTAAATAGCATATTTGACCTCCATGGTAAAATTTGAACTTTTTAAAGTACTGGCCGGTATATTTTTTCTTTCTTATTAACGCTCGTGTTTTGTTTTTGACGGGTTTTAAATGTCATCTCGCAGCAAGAATGGAACTCACTCGTGAAAATATTCGTGCTATGATTTATTATGATTTTCGGCGTGGTTTAACGCAACAACAGTGCATAGATCAACTAACTTCAACTTTTGGTGATGAAGCCCCATCTAAAACTACTGTGTATCACTGGTTTAGTGAGTTCAATCGTGGACGTAGTATGCTTACGGACGAAGTTAAGGCAGGTCGCCCGAAATCGGTCGTTGTACAACAAAATATCGAGGCTGTGCGAAAACTTATAATGGACGACCGACATGTTACGTACTGCGAGATAGAGGCGACTCTGGGTATTTCTATGACCAGCATTAATAGCATATTACATAATTATTAGGCTGTAAAAAAAATTGTTCGCGTTGAATACCCCACAACTTAACAAAAGAGCAAAAAGATGCTCGCGTCGAATGGTGCAATAAAATGTTAAAAAATATAACCGTGGTGACTCAAAAGCCGTTTATAACATCTATACAGGTGACGAATCCTGGATCTATGCATACGACCCCGAAACGAAGCAACAATCAACGGTATGGGTGTTTCAAAATGAGCCGAACCCTACGAAAGTTACTCGTGCAAAAAGTACATTGAAACAAATGGTGGCCTGCTTCTTCGGTATTAATGGCCATGTAGCTACAGTGCCACTAGAAAACCGTAGAACGGTTAATTCAGAGTGGTACACGACCATTTGCTTACCGGAAGTATTTGAACAAATTCGTAAAACTAACCAGCGACGAAGAATCATTCTTCATCATGACAATGCCAGCTGTCATACGTCACGCGAAACAACTCTATTTTTGGAGGGTCAAAATGTGGAATTAACGGGTCATCCGCCGTACAGCCCTGACTTGGCACCCAACGATTTTTATTTATTTCCAAATATAAAGAATAAATTACGCGGTCAACGATTTTCGACCGCTGAAGATGCTGTCGACGCATTCAAACAACACGTTATGGAGGTACCTCAGGCGGAGTGGCAGAAGTGCTTTAAAACTTGGTTCACGCGAATGCAAAAGTGCATAGATCATCAAGGGGAATACTTTGAAAAACAATAAAACCATTTTCAGCCGTGTACGTTTGTTTGTTTTTTTGTTTCCGGATATATAAGTAGCATATAAGTAGCGGTACGGGCCGGTTCAAAATAGCACTCTTAATGCTTGAAGATGTTAGCTCCTAACCTACCTACCTAACCTAAGCTCTCCGAAACATGTCGCGCGAAGTGACTAAAGTGACGTGAGTGTAACCGTTATATTTTATAGTGATAGTATGACTCACGAAAGTTTAAATTTAACGTATTTATTTAGATTTGTGGTTTTTTTATGTGTCTAGTAGGTTGGATTAGAATATTTAATTATTATTTTATTTATTGCCGTTTTGTACAGCTAGGTATGTCTAATTCTCTCTCAACCGCTCAAAAGTTGATTGGAAGAGATCCCTCAAGGGATAAGTCCGTGTTTGTACAAATATTATGTATTCTATCTGTTGTATTTTTCTTTGTTGTACAATAAAGTATTATACTACTACTACTACATGACAAAAGAAAAAGAAAACCAAGTAAAACGGCGAAATAATACCCCGTAATTTTTTTTTAATAAATTACCGAGCAGCAATGTACCTACTGCTATCATAATTAAAGTTACTGTCAATGTCAACGAGCGTTTAACTTGAATTTGTTGCAATGTATGTAGATACATTGCGGACTGAATTTTTTTGTATGGTTAAAATTTTTGTCGTAATTCTAAGTAAAAGTTATATAATATATTTCATATGTTCTATGCTAACTACAGTTTTCAAGATTTGGATTTATTTAAACGTATTGGATTTACACACTGTATATGCTTCCTCTTGTGGTAATGATCTGTGACGTCGAATGAAATGCTGTGAAGTGAAGCGTGAAGTCAAATAAACATAACAGCAATTGCGGTAAGGAAAATTATTATTTATCCGTGTTATTAACCTAGTTTGCGGGCACTTTTCTCGAGATTATGGTCCATATACCTAATACCAGTAGGTACTGCAATATCTCTCTGTATTCAGGCAAAGGTGCTGACGGAATTTATTGAGTCACAAGGACGCAAAACACATTTAGCGGAATTGAGCGCAGAATTTAGGCATCTTAGAAAAAAAATAGGTCATTTCATCTATCTCTCTCCTTAGCATGATTATTCCCATCTGATTCCGGGGTCTGCTTTTCTCGTTCTTTCTTTCCACTTCGCGCGATCGGACGTGACGTCTCCTGAAACTTCGCAGGCCCTCATAACATAATATAACATAAATACTCTTTATTGCACACCTTAAAATAAAGAAACACATAAAATACAAGTTACAAACAGAATAATCAGAGGTAAAACAATTGGCGGTCTTATCGCTAAAAAGCGATCTCTTCCAGACAACCTTTGGGAAGCGGAAACCATTGAAAATAATCAGAAATACGTAGGTGTTGCAAATTCAAATCAACAAGCTAAACGATTATAAACTTACACATATAAAATAAAAATAAACTTACATAAACCATACATATATAAATAAAAATTGATAAATTAAGAACATACTATCTAGGAGCAAGATACACACTATTTGCCACAGGTAGTTACAAAATCTGTTTAATGGAGTTACAGGATAACGTATCATGGGAGAGACAGATAATATTCTTTAAGGTATTTCTTAAACACAGCAAGAGATTTAGCGCGCCTTAAGTCTGAGGGTAAATTGTTCCAAAGCCTAACAGCTTGAGAAGTGAAAGAACTACTATAAAATTTAGAAGAAGAAGATGGTACACTAAGTAGAAAATTTTGAGAGGATCTGGCCGAAAGCAGGTAACTAAATCGTTCTTTGAGGTAACGAGGAGTTGCGGGATGAAAAAGAATGGTGTATAAAAGAGACAGAATGTGGGAATTACGACGAAGACGTATAGGAAGCCACTTGAGCTGAGAGCGGAAGATAGAAACGCGATCATACTTGCGTAATCCAAATATAAATCGGATGCATAGATTTTGAATGCGCTCAAGCTTGTTTAGCTGCTCTTCAGTGAGGTCGAGGTACGAAATATCGGCGTAGTCCAAAATAGGGAGGAGTAAAGTTTGAGCGAGCGCAATTTTGGTGGGAATGGGAAGAAAATTCCGGAGTCTTCTTAAAGACCCAACCGCGGCAAACATCTTCCTACTGACTTCGCTAATTTGAGGAACCCAAGATAATGTCCGGTCTATGATAATACCAAGGTTTTTCACTTGATCAGAAAACGGAATACGGACACCATCAAAGTAAATAGGGGCTAGATTTTCAAAATTAATTCTAGAGAGAAGTTTTGAGCTGCCGACAATGATTGCCTGGGTTTTTTCCGGATTAACAATAAGTCCAAAACTACGGCTCCAGTTTATTATGCTCACCAGGTTATTGTTTACCGTATTAATAACAGATGGAAGGTTGGCAATTTCACCCTGCGAATATATCTGAAGGTCGTCGGCATAAAGGTGATAGCGAGAAGTAAGTTTCTGAGTAATAGAGTTTATAAAAATGGAGAACAGCAAAGGAGATAACACGCCACCCTGTGGAACACCGGCCAGCGTGTCACACCAATCAGAAAGGGAGTCATCCACCTTTATTCGCTGCCGACGACCGCTAAGATAGCTACGAAACCATTCAATTACTGTCGGAGATACGTTAAGGGAGCGCAGTATGCCAAGTAAAATGTGAAAATCAACGGTGTTGAAAGCATTGCTAAAGTCTAGCAATGTCAACACCGTTAACCTTCGATCATTCATCCCCGACCGAATATCGTCGGTAATCTTAGTGAGTGCTGTAGCCGTACTATGACCGGAACGAAAGCCGGATTGGAACGGGTTAAGAAGATCATTTGTGTTAAGATAAGATGTTAACTGCTGGTGTACAAGCCGCTCAAGTACTTTGGAAAGGAAAGGAAGGATAGAGATAGGTCGATAGTCAGAAAACGAGGAAGGATTAGGCTTTTTTGGAATTGGGATAACATGCGCGTCTTTCCAAATTGAAGGAAAGGTACAGGACGAAATAGAATAATTAAGGATAAAAGAAATTATAGGAACAATCAGGTCGAGGAGAGGGAGGATCATATTACGGCTAACGCAATCGATACCGACGGCATTCGTTGATATGGATACTATGCTCTTCCTAACGTCACAATCAGTAAATGAAGCAAGAGAGAAAGGAGAACAGTCTGGAGTTGAAAGTGACGAAAGATACTTAAGGGTCTCAACCTTGGCAGGGCCACCAAAACTGGCAGAAGTGGAGAAATGTAGATTTAAGTTATCTAGGTCAACGTCTTTTGGGCACGAGTTCTGCTGAGACTTGCCACCAACCCCAAATGACTTTAAGAATTTCCATATTTTCGCAGGGTTACCGTTCTCTACAGACTGATGAATGCTGCAACGATTACGTAGCGTGTGGTAGCGAGATTTGTTTGCATCCGAGGGTTTAACTTTATATTTAGCCTTGGCAGAGTTCTTTTTGTCAAGTAATCCCTTGATTTCCTTTGTCAGCCAAGGAGCCGGAAGATGCCTGAGTTTGACAGAGCGGACAGGGGCATGAACGTCGTACAGCTGGACAAGTAGTGAATTAAAAATGGATACTTGCTCATCCACAGAACTAGCACCGGAAATGACACCCCAATCCATTTTAGATTCATCCTCGCGAAGTTTATCCGTATCCATCTGACCAAAATTGCGCTGAAGAACGATTTTTGGCTTAGGTTTAGGAGGTTTAATTTTGTATGACACATAAATAAGATCGTGATATGAGAAAGCGTCAGCGGGGAATTGGCCGTATTTTGCAATATGGGGAATAGAAGAGGTAAGAGCGAGGTCTAAACGTGAGGCAGTGCAATTTGGAAAGTGATGCGTTGCGTCGGTAGGGAGAATATTTAAACGGCAAGCACGCACCAAAGACTTTAAAGTCCGAGCGCGGTAATCATCTTTCAAAAGGCACGTATTAAAATCACCCATAATTAGGTGGTGATCAAAGATGGGTAAAAAGTCTTCGTGGAGTTTTTCTAGAGATGAGAAATAATCGACATGTAAGGAAGGAGAGTAAAAGACGCCGAGAAGAACTTTGTATGAGAAAGGGAGATGTTAAGAAATATATATTCGGCGATATTTGACAAATGTGACTGACCCGACATGCAAACAATAGAATAGGGTATGTGGGAGCGAAGGTAAATAGCAACTCCACCGCCACCTCTTCCGACGCGATCGTTACGGATTAAATGGAAACCAGGCAAGGAGTACGAAGTAGACGGCAAACACGGCTTAAACCAAGATTCTGATACGAGAATCGCGTGAACATTGCGTAAATCAAAAGTAGCCAAGAAATCATTGTAATGTGCTGGGATACTCTGAGCATTAATGTGAACTATATTAAAATATTTACTAAGATTATCAAATTCAGCATGAAGTGTTGGCGGTAAACTCTTAAAGCTATCATCAGAAACACTTTCTGAAGAAAAGGACACGAAATGATCACTATCTAAATTACTACTGTGGCTGGATAAATTCATAAATATACTTAATATAAATATAAGTAAATATAAATAATATATCTACTAACCCTAAACTAATTTAAGGTACCTTAGCTACCCGCCAGCATATCTGGATGAATCAAAATTAAAAACAAAACAACAAATAATTAACATTCAGAGCAGAAACGGAACGCAATAATTTACAAGTGGCAACACTGGGCTGTTCATGTCAAAGCACCTGTCATGTCAAGTTAATGTCAAAGCAAAGCAAATGCTATTACGAAAACTAGTTAAGATAAACAAATTAATCAAAAAAGAAAGAAAGGGTAGACACAGATAAGTGCTGCACGACAAAATTAAGAAGTCAATTGTAACACGGTAACAAGAAAAGCACTACACAGTAAACAAACAAAGTAGGTACGAGTACTCTACGATCGAATCTTCGCCTTCACAGTCTCCCTCTTTGCACGCTGCTGCCTAGCTCGCGGAGCCTGGAGGACGGGCCAAATATCAGGTTCCGACGAAGCGGCAGGATGCTCCGCGTCGGCATCGGTAGGCGTCGCCTGCGCAACCGACAGAGCTTTCACATCGGCGACGCTGTTAGCACGGCGGCGCACGCCATCTTTTCCCAGCACAAGCACGTCGCCGTTCCAGGTCCAGCAGTTGCGCACTCCAAAACGCTCACGAGCCTCCATGAAAGCATTGTGGCGGGGCTTTGTGAGAAACTCTCCAAGTGTGACGCCTGAGCCCTTGAGTGCCACCTTGCCAAACCATACATCATCCCTGATGGCTATATCCTTGAACTTGACGAGAATGGCTCTAGGCTTTTTGCCGCGCCCTCCACGACCACCCAACCGATGACTGCGCTCAATATCTGCTGCGGAAAGATCTTCTAACACGGCCTGCAGTTTGTTAACCGCAAGATTTGTTGTGTCCTCAGAATCAGATTCATCTATACCATGTACTAACAACATCTTGCGGCGAGAGCGCGTCTCAATGTGGTCCACCTGGCGAGTGACAAGCTCCACCTGCTTCTGCAAGGCATCGAGAGACCTCACAACAAAGTCCTTGAAAAAGTCAAACTTTGAAGCCACAGCAGCGACTGTTGGATTAGTGGTGCCCGCGTTGTCGAGATCCTTCTGGAACTGCGCCATCGTCTTCTTGAATGTCTCGGACAATTCCTCAATTGAACTTTTGTCTTATGCTAAGGTTATGCTAAGGTCCCATCTCGTCTTCCGTTTGCCTTATTTTCTGGAACCAGCAATGTTCAGATCAGAGCAGCATTCCCGATGTAATCAGGTCTTCGGGAGGTTCTAACGTGTCCAAACTATTCGGGAGGTTCTAACGTGTCGACTCTCTTGTAGTTTGTCGGCGATAGCCCATACTAGACGGAGAGCTAGCCACGTCAGATATGACACAATAATGAGAGCAACGAAACACCTCTAGTCAGTTTGCTATACTATGCTTATTTCTAGGTTTGGATATCTGGCAGCTGTAAAGTGGTGGAGGTCAAAGAATGCCATCCATTTCAAGATAACAAATCCTAGAGTTCTTGGTTTGATGAAAAAAAATAATAATAATAATAAATAGATTATATCATTGCCAAAAGTTTCTGTTGGGGGAAAGGAGTGCCAAACGATGTATAATATAATTCATAGTGTCATGTCGTCTACTGTTTTTGTTTCTGTAATAAAACGCAATATTTTTGTTTCAATCTTAAAATATAGACCCTGTCCTTTATAAGTTACAACTGAGATACCTTCGGCAGTTTTAACCTATTACTATTTGCCATTTAAATTTTTTGCTAGTCTGTCACTCTGACCTCCACCCATTAAAAGCTGCCAGATGCTCGGATCTAGCAATAAGGATAGTGTAGCAATCTAACCAAACTGGTTTTGTTGCTCTCATTATTGGGTCATATCATATCTGACGTGGCCATCTCTTAGTCCATACTCTGAGGCTACCGCGAAAATACTCACTAGTTGCATATCTTGTCGGGCCTTTTTAATCTGGAAGACAGAAATTCATCTACGGTGGTTGATTTTTTTTATGGAGCATAAAGACAAAATTCAACCGAAAGTTGAATTTTTCCGCCTTACGGTTGCTTTTTTGTGTATGATAGTTGTATTCTGAGCTGAGTTCCGCTAAAATATGTGTTGCGCGTAAATTAGTCCCATACATTTTATTTAAAAAAAGGAAAACTACGCTCTACTTACGACAAAGTTTAATAGAAAAAAAAGGACAATCTTACAGAATTGGTTCCTGCATTAATTCCATTATATTTTTTGTTTATTTATAGATACTCATCTATTTATTTAATTAAAGTGCACTTTCTAGGTGCAACTAAAACGTCATTAATTTGAATAGAACCATGAAAACCACAACACAAGATAAAATCGAATATGTAGCTATTCAACATTAAAAGTTGAAACTCAGTTTTTATCACATTGGTCCAAACAATGAAACTAAACGGTAATTATAACCATCTAAATCAGTGAACTTTTACATTAGGATTATCCACCATTTTCCATTACTAAGGTCACCAAGTTGTAATTACTGTTAATCGCTGATGAAACTTTTAATTGAATAATGGTGATTATGATTACTTGCTTTTAGAGACATAACTCTAAACCAGAATGAATCAAATTAATTTTAAATTTAAGTCCAACTATCTATAAACACGTGCCAAATGACTAAAGTTTCACATAGTTATCGTCACGGCTCTGTGACATAAATTTTAGTAAGGTGGCCATGAAATATATCATGATGTCTGCTCCTAAGTTCCCCCGCAAAGTTTTGGCTCGTCTGTTCGGGACACCGCTGTCACAACTCCGAAAGATGTTTCAATAGGCTCTTTTCAAGTTTTACTGCTCCCGCCATGTTGAATTTTGTGGATATGACGTGCCAAACCCTAATGAGGTTTTCAGGGTTGCTCGGCATCACGGGCGAGTATGACTAATAGGTATTCTCGAAAACTAATACGTTATAAGCCCTAAAGCTTACATAGTTTGGGTCGCGGAAACAATAACAGTAATTTAGGGTGAATTGCTTGTGGCCAAAGGATGATATCATCTAGGACTAGGGTGTTAATGTATAAGCTGCCGCACAATGCAGGTCGCTGGCCGGAACTGTATAAGGTTTTATAGTAAGCTTCCAACAGAAATTACCAAATTATCTATACATATAATAAAGCTGAAGAGGCTCGAAAGTCTGTACATGGAAGATAATCGAAAAAAAGTTGGCTGGGCATACTTAGAATCGATAACAGAACACGTTCCAACAATTTTTAGAATTTTTCTGTTTATCTGTTCATCTGTTTGTCTGTTTGTCTGTTTATCTGTTTGTCTGTTTATTTGACCGCGCATCACGTGAAAACGGCTGAACGGATTTTGATGAAATTTGGTATAGAGATAGTTTGAGTCCCAAGAAAGGATAATATATAGTTTGAATCCCGAAAATCAACCCTGGTGGGGGTGAAAATGGGGTTGAAAGTTTGTATGAAGAATTTTTAACCGCTGAAACGATTTAGATAGAAATGAGTATGGAGATAATTTGAGTCTCGAGAAACGTCATAGGATAGTTTTCAAACCCTTGGGGGGTGAAAAGAGGGTTGGAAGTTGGTATGAGGAATTTTTTACCGCTTAACTGATTTAGATGAAAATTGGTATAGAGATAGTATGGACAAAACTATCTATACATATACTCGTAATAAAGCTGAACAGGGTCGAAAGTCTGTTCATGGAATATATTCGAAAAGTAAATCAATTTAAAAGTAAAAACCGGCCAAGTGCGTGTCGGACCACACATAGGAGGGTTCCGTACCTTCAATGGAATAACAACCAAACTAATACCAAAAGGTCGTATCTGGTGCCTATGTTTTTTTTGGAGATAGCTCAAAAATGGCTAAACCGATAATGTTCCAAACAATTTGCGTACAAAGTATATGATAAGACGCATCTCCTCAAAATTTTCATATTTTTTGGAGTTACGGTTCAAAAGTCACAGAAACCCTTCTGTGCACAATTTTTCTGACTTTCGAAGCGATTATTTCAGAAAATATTCACCTAATCACAAAATGGTCAAAGAAACCTCAATGTTATTTTTAAAGACCTATCATTGATGTGTCACATGTTGATATTCAGTCAAAAAAAATAGTTAAGTACATGTATGGAGCGCCCCCCCCCCTAATTTTTTTTTAAATCTACATAACTAAGTAGCGGCATACAAAATACACCTTATGTGTAAATTTTATTCAGATACGTCGTATAGTTTCCGAGTAAAATGGCTGTGACATACGGACGGACAGACATACAGACAGACATGACGAATCCATAAGGATTCCGTTTTTTGTCATTTGGCTACGGAACCCTAAAAATTGATTCTTGATACATTAGTCCATTTTATTCGAATTTTATATTCAATTTTTATAGAACCTGCAGTTTTACTCCGTATACTGCAGCGTCTTATGACACTCGCGGCATTTGTTTTAGGTATTTAAAAAAGGTGGCCAGCACGATGTTCCGAATAAATTCGATTTTCAAATCAGTTCGACGCGGCGGCGCGGGCCCCGGCTGGCGTCGCGGGGCTGTGCACCGTGCGGACTTTACCAAATTAGACTTTAAGTACATAACAATAAGAACTATGGGAAGTGAAATCACATTATTAACCAGCGGGTTATAATGAGATTTAGTACAACATTATAACCCGGCTAAAGCCAAGGGCTATAATGATTTGCTTTCGGTGAGGTTTGCATGATATATAATTTGGCATTGTCGAGCAGGTGGTGTGAAAAACATATAGTAGGTCTTAACAGATAATAATAAAAAATCAAGCTACAAGTTGCACGAATCAACGTCCTCACTAGACAAGCTCAGCAAGAATTGAGTTTTCGGGTATTAAAAAATAATAAATGTGTACCAAAAGTATTTATTTGCAATAACAAGACTTAAAACTATCTTATCAAATGCAATTCATGTGCGTTATTTCACTTATTTCATTATTAGCGATTTTCGTTTGGAAATCGTTACCGAACTCTTAATCTCTGATTTGTTTATTTTAAGTAGACACACTACTATATAAATTATAAACTTATATAGATGTCATATACAAAGGAAAAAGTGACCTAAGCCTTCGGTGCTCCGGTTCCCGGCCCTGGGCACCGGAGTCCTAGATCACTTTTTCCTTTGTATATGACATCTATGTAAGTATATGTTTTCACTTTCCCGTAGCACGGTTTTCAATTAACAAGCATTAACTTCTGAATGTTAGGCCGCAAAACATTCTCACTTTATGACAGCTACATGTGTATTGAGCAACCCCATCTCGCGATGATTGTGTTCGTAGTACTTCGATCTGTGACATGGGTAAGACATTTCCTAATGTGAGACCTATTTACATGCTACAAAACCATTTGTACCGGATTATTTATTGCCAAAGGTATATTTTTTAAGGTGTCTTTACAACCCTAACTTAAGTATTATTATTACGAAAAAATCCGATTAGATATATGTATAACCCCATATTTAGTAGTTGCCGTATGGGGTCATATATCTATCCTGCGTCTTTTTCGTCGCATTCTGATATTGATAATTCTTTCGTTAATTTTAATATACTTGCATAAATATGCTGGGGTTAATACAGCGAGCTGGATCCGCACTTTGCTGCGGGAGGTATTTCAGCAAGATAGTACTATGTACTATGTACATATATATATAACGATTTTTCACTCACAAATTGGCTCTCTGATGTAAACACTGGCTAAGACATGTACATATATGTAATTTGTGGGAACTTATTTTGTGGGTAAAATTCATATTACGGAAGTTAGGTGTCATTTGCAGCTCGCGCCGTCTGTGACTACCATCACATTAAAAAAAATATTTATACGCGTAGATGAAGCTAAATTAATAGACAGCGTTATATTCGGGCATTCGACATACAACGCTCGTTCCATTTTGTTCGATCGACTTTTAAGATATTCAAAACATCCGAAACAAAGCTATCTCTGTTCAACGTGAGACAACAATAGCACGGAAACATGTTCCAGTACGCACGGCCGCACAATACTGCCCGATATGGTGCAGCCATAACCTACGCTGACATGTAACGCCAAAAAGTCTTATCTCTATACGAGTTTCATATACATATGAAACTTTTTAGGTCAGCGCGGCACGTCGTGTCATAAAACCGTTGCTGAAAATGAAGCCACGTACAGACCACGAAACTTCGTTTACGGAGCGTTGGTGAACATGGGCTCTAATTTACTTATTGTTAATATTGTTATATACGCATGGTGTAGTTTTATATTAGGTTTTGTAGATCTTATTGACGAATGGTTTTTTTTATAGCACTGGATTTTAATGCTCACTCTCTCTCGTAAATAATATACTCACGAAAAAATCCAACGATTTTAGCAGTGTATTCCTGATTCTATTTAGATACTAAAAATCTCATTATTTTCTAAAATACGCCTAGTATCAAAGATAAACCCAGTAAAAAAAAAATCTTGTGACAAAGTGCTACGGCGATATCTTCACTAGGGGCCTAGTATAAACATCTGTATTGACAGGTATTAAAGTTCCAAGGAACACATTCGAATAAAGAATATAAGCTCTAACGAAGAAAAATTACCTAATAATTAATTTCAAACGATAGTTTTACCAAAAACCAAACAGTTGTATCAAAAAATGCATAGTTATAATCTTTTGAGTTCCTTCTGAGCACGCTGTATTTACTCGTTGCATGAGGGCACGACTGTGCGTCGCACGCAGCTGCGGGACACATAAATTCTCACAGTTGCATATTTGGTCCTATGTAGTAATGGAGTACCCGTTTTTCCCACGCCACGCATTATGGTCGCTTGTGATTTTTGCTACAATGAAAAGATTAGGTATAATAAGGTTAGGGGTAAGGTTGGAAGAAGCTTAATGCGTGAGCATTTTCTTATGCTCTTAACGCTAAAGTCGAGCGAAGATCATTTTTAATCAATCAATATATCAAGTAAACTGATCACTGAATGGCTACGCGGGACGTATTACTTAGTCATTTTGCATATATTTACCAGGTGTTTCCTGTAATATTACGAGCAATAAATTAAATCGTAGATTCTACTCCTCAAACAAAACATTTGTTCAAGAACTTTAAAAAAAATGTATTCTCTAGATTGTCTCTTTTTCATACAAACTAAATAGTATTTTCAATGTACGTTATAAAACCGTCTTCAGTTCAATCCGCCGTCATCAGACTTTACTACTATTACTAAAAATCAATCCGCAAAGTCGCTGAACAAACATTGTCTAATTTGAGGAGTAGAATGTACGTTCTAGTTTATTGTTCGTATTACAGGAAACACCCGGTAGTCATTACCACAAAACATCATCTAATTCAAATTAGTATATTAAATGTAGCCTCAGTCACATGTTAAGCAGCTAAAAAGCTAGCTACGGCAAGATAAACTTTATATAATAGAAGCAGACGTTGCCGCTTTTACCAGCGAAAGTTTTAACTGCGTGTCGTTTACTCAAAATGCAAATTACAGGCTCCATATAGGGAGGAGGAGTTAGCGCCCCCCAGGATGTGATACACAGAAACCCAATATTAAACCACGCGATTACGCTATAAATTACAACGCGGCGAGTCTAGTTTAGTTTAGTGCACCATGTTTATACCTTTTTAAGTACCTGTACACTTCAGAAGTACTTTTAGTTAAATTATATTACATGAAGTACAGAGTTTATTTCTGTTTAATAACGGTTCGTGACACAGCGGGTTGTATTCTAACTTTAAAACACATAAACAATTCATTATGGCTGTTGTAATTAAAAGGATTAATCGCGTGTTATCACTTATTTTAAATCTCCCAACGTTTCGAGCTCTTTACAGCGCTCGTGGTCACGGGATAGATAATATACGATTAATCCTTTTAATTACAACAACCATAATGAATAATTATCGCAGCAACATAAGACAATATTACATAAATAATTCATTAACAACACAATATATTCCAAACATAACACAGCAAATAATCAACCAATATTGAAGTTGTATTGGAGTTGCGTGGGAATAATTTTCAAGCAAATTATTTTGGGTACTAAGTTTTGACACCAGTCAATTGAATAGGCTGAGAACCGTCTACGGGCGCTCACGAGCATTCTTACACAGATGTGGCTTGATAGAGTCTCCAGTGCGATTGTGGAGTTGCGGTGCATTACATCGAGCACATCATCCAGCACTTCCCAAGTTCCCACTTAGCAAATACGACGGGAATCCTGCAGACCTGTTGTTCACCCTCGGCCGTGACGTCCAGTGGATACAAAACCTAAAAAAAATATCTTTATAAACGACTGGCTGAAAGTGCCGTACAAATAAATACCAGTCAAATAATTACAATTTTATTAATTTATCGACAACTCTTTAAAGAGACTTAACATTAACGTTAACTGAATAATGCTCGCTTTCATCAAAACTCCCCTTTAAGTATGTGTATTGTGACGGACCGACAAATACGGAACTCTACATTGAGCATAGCCCGACTTGGTCTTGGCTGGTATATTTTTAATTGACTTAAAATGCCTGACTTTCACGTGGATATCGTCCCCTCGTTAAAATATACATGGATAATAAAATGGTTGGTATGTAAATAAAAAGTGAAGTATGGTAGCCTAGTCAAAACTGTCACTTTACTAAATTGAAGGGGCTCGTAAGTACGGTCAACCAATTTGATTCCTAGGCCACTGTAGAACCTTGTCGTAATAACAGTTGCCCGTGGATACGTATAAACGTAACCTATTCGCTACCAAACTAGCTATTGTGACAAGGTTCTAGAGTGGCCTAGGAATCAAATTGGTTGACTGTACATACTGGCGCAGTGCTTGTATCTACTGATCTGTCAATATTTGAAAAGACATTCAATTATCTTCCATTGTATATACATAGTAAGTCTAAGAGTCTGTCACGCTTAGTGATTTTCTATTGAAACAATAAAAGTAAATATTTTATTATAGTAGATAAATACTCGTTATAAGAGTCAACTTGTCCATCTTCGTTAGTTTAGTTGACATAAGGCTAAAACTAAAATACACGAGCTTAAAGATAGGTAACTTGATATTTTAAATACACACAAAGAAAATATTCAATATTTTTACGCTGTTATTTCATTCAATTATATTTACCCACACGTGTTTCACATTGAAATAAAAAAAGTTTATATACAGGATGTAACAAAAATACTGAGGATTGTTTAAGGGCATAATTGGTATCGTAGCGAGTAAGAGAAAAAGTAAAAGTAGTAGGATTTTTTTTTGACGCAATAGAAAAAAAATAGTAGTTTATGTAACTGTTACGTAATAAGGGTTCTTAAAACAAGATCACACGAGTGTTTTAAAGCCTAATTACGTACAGTTGCATACACTGCTTTATCTACACTCATATTATTTATCCAAAATGCCGTATTCGGAAACCATAGAATGGCCGCCATTGCACCGCCATGGCCAACTCGATTGTGCCGGCGGTCGCGCGGGCGCGTGTCGGGCTGTCGGCGGATGCGCGGGAGGGTGCAGGTGTACATTATGTTATCAAAACTCATAGCACATCAATAATTGAGCATGAAAAGTTAAAATTACGTTACTGCCACGGATAAAAAGCTTATCGTAGTAAAATCGGTCGTGGTAATGCTAGCCATTGCCTACCGTTTTCGAACACGTTTTAGAGAACTTACAATATGAGTATAGATAAAATGGGTTAAGCTAAGCGTCTCAGCAGGCCAACCCCCCATACAAAACCAATTTTTTTTCTTAGTTTTTCATTATTACAATACGATATCAATTGTGCCCTTAAAAGGATCACCAGCATTTTTTAAATCTTGTATAAAAAAAAACCGGCCAAGTGCGAGTCGGATCGCGCACCGAGGGACCGTACAAAGCTGTAGGTATATAATTAAAAGTTCACCCATTGCACTGATATAGAAAATTGATTTTGTTACAGCTTAAAGGTATTATAGATAAAGGGTATTACAAAAAAAAAGGGATAAAAGGAAAAAAAAGAAGGAAAAACCGGCCAAGCGCGAGTCGGACTCGCGCACCGAGGGTTCCGTACAAACCTGTAGGTATATAAGTAAAATTTCACCCATTGCGTTGACATAGAAGTTTGATTTTGTTACAGCTGAAAGGTATTATAGACCTGAGTATTT
Source organism: Pammene aurita (assembly GCA_947086415.1). Taxonomy (NCBI): domain Eukaryota; kingdom Metazoa; phylum Arthropoda; class Insecta; order Lepidoptera; family Tortricidae; genus Pammene; species Pammene aurita. The sequence goes on along the minus strand of OX352305.1, from coordinate 15,210,010 downwards.
GACATAAATTTCAATTTAATACCTCTACGCGTTTACGAGGAAAAAGGTAGTAAGTTTAAAATTTAAAAAAATATTTTTTGTATGTTTTTTGCTAAAAATGTCTACTTTTTCGTAATTTTTCCTTTGTCTGTGCTATATGAAGTTTCTTCGTGCCAAGTTTCAAGTTTCTGAGTTTACGGGAAGTACCCTTTAGGTTTTGAATTTCTTGCGAGTACTCAGTTTCAAAACATGCGACTTAAATTGCTATTTCTTTTGATTGCGTTGACATAAAAGTTTGCTTTTGCTACATCTGACAGGTCCTATAGCCCTGAGTATTTGACATGAATTTCAATTTAATACCTCAGCACGTTTACGAGGAAAAAGGTAGTAACTTTAAAATTAAAAAAATACTTTTTTGTATGATTTTACTAAAAATGTCTACTTTTTGTAATTTTTCCATTGTCTATGCTATATGACGTTGCTTCGTGCCAAATTTCAAGTTTCTGAGTTCACGGAAAGTACCCCGTAGGTTTTGCGAGTGCCGAAAAACTCTAAAATTTGCAGCATAAACGACTGTATCTTTTGTTTGCGTTGGCTTTTAAGTTTGATTTTTTCACAGCTCCAAGGGACAATAGACCTGAGTATTTGATATAAATTTCAGCTTTATACCTCCACGGGTTCCTGAGAAAAATGGTCTTGACAGACAGACAGACAGACAGACAGACAGACAGACGGACAACAAAGTGATCCGTTCCGTGATCAAAGGGTTCCGTTTTTTCCTTTTGAGGTACGGAACCCTAAAAATTATAAAACATGCAACAATAAATTGCATAACACAATGTTTAAAGCAAAATTTAGACGTGAAGTAACATTATAAGTGTCAAACATGGCTTATAATAAACCGATATCGACAACTCGTTCTTCATACGGATACCAACATAATTATACCAAATAGGGTTTATAATTAAATACAGGAAGTCAAAATAATTATCTACCCCTAAACAAAACGGCAGCCAAGCCGAAGTGTTGGAAACGATTAAAGTACAAATAGAACAGGGAGAAACTTTTACCGGCTAAAGAAGCGTAAATGTACCTATTGTTACTTCCAGGCAAGAACCTTAACTGTTGTTTAACATGAACAGTCGTAAACGACAAGACTATTGTACACAATTTTGTCCTTTTATGGAAGGGCTGAAACTACTTCCCAATAAGCTGGGTAATGCTTCGAGAAACTTCACTAATGTGTCTAACTCTGACCCGGTCTTACAAAAAGTATATTTGCAGGAAATTGTAGTCACTTATCACCTTCGTTTTACGTTATAGAACTTTGTTAGGTACCTTTAAGGGTTTTGTATCTATGCTCCTATATGTAGGTAGTTGATATATCTATTTCATTTCTATTGGAAATATAAATATGAAGCATTTACTTATAAATGCTTTTATTGATAAAATGCTAAGAAATGAACACTTAAAAATATAAGAAATGGTATTCGTAATTTGTTATTCACACCAAACTGTTATTTTAAAGCCACACTGGTGCACTCATTTTATAAGAAAAACTTTACTCCAGTGGTATTTTTCTTATACATAATCCCTTATAATTATGTCATCTTCTGGCGTCACTTGTGACCTCAAAGGTAAGATTATCAAAGCGTGAACCTTTATCTTGCCGGTGAACGACATGTTGTTGCCTGTTTATATTAATAGACACCTTAACCCTCATTATATATTTCAAAGCGGATCCTGTTTTCCCTGCACTTTCGTGCTCTGGTTACATTCCTTTGGACATGTTTTACAAGTTTGATAATGGTAAAACTTGAAGCAAATCAAATTATTTTGTTGAATTTTTTTTTTAATTTGCAATTTTTAAGTAGTTACACTACTATATATAAACTGAAAATAGATGTCATATACTTCAGAAAAAGTGACCAAACCCTCCGGTGTCCGAGGCCAGTCCGGTGTCAGAGGCGGTGGAGAGGCGAGGGAGGGTTTGGTCACTTTTTCTGAAGTATATGATATAACATCTATTTTCAGTTGATAATGGTAAGTTAACTAAAGCTACGCGATCGATAATTTGTATCCAATCATTTATTTATTAACATCGTTTTTAGGCCATTATATGGATATAATAATGCTGAGTCATAGTTCTATACTAACTTTCGCCCGCGACCTCGTCCGCGTAGAGCAAACCCCAGCAAGAGGGGTGCTCTGCCCCTCTAACTCAGTACTATCATACTCTGAATTTAACTGAAACTCCTTATGATATTAAATCCGGGATGAAAAGTATTTATAATTATCACATATAATTAAAAAAATATTTGCCGTTTTTACCATAAAGGACGTAAAACATCCATATAGCATATAAACTATACGATTTATAATATTACGTATACTTAGTAGTTGAATTATCAACAACCGTACATACGGGTTGATTCAGTATACGTGAGTGGGATTCACACTTCGGATTCAGTTAATAACAAGCTACTGTTTGATATCAGTATGAGTGTGATTAGCGCAAAAAAATAAATTAAAGTAAGAATTTAAAAGTTTTAAATCATTTACAACTGGCATGGTCACTCTACAATAGTGGGGTTGTTTAGCGACATAAAAACGTCGAACCTCAAATTTTGATGCACAAGTATAAAATTTGGCACAGTTGTTTCTTGTCCCTAGACAAACTGATTAAGATCGGTACCCCCCCTTTTGGCGCCGGGGAGGGGGGTTAAAATACCACTCCACCCGGCTTCATTCAAAAAATTCTAACTGTTCACGTTTAGCTAATAGGTCAAGTTTGGTATCAATTTCGGATAAAACGACCATGTAGAATTCGTTTCTGGTATTACAAAATGCAATCTACTCAGTAATATTTAAAAAAATATATGAAAATCGATAATCTCAACAAAATTTTTATATTCCAGTCATCATAAATATTAACTTGCTAGTTTTTTTCATACACTAAAAATACAATGTTAAAGCATATTTCATGTAGATAATAAAATATATAACATTTAATAACCATTACTAACAGTAAATGCCATTTTTTTTTATTGCGTCGTGCGTCGTGACATTATTTTTACCGCCGTCGGCATCCGCGGTCAAAATATCCAAATAACGCACTGTAGATAGGTACCATGTAAACTTGTTATTTATTGAAATCGATTATATATACAGGATGTTTCCTGTAATAAGAGCAATAAATTAAAACGTAGATTCTACTCCTCAAACAATGAAACGTTTGTTCTACAATTTAAAAAAAAAATAACTTTTTATACTGTCTCTTTTTCATACATACTAAATAGTATTTTCAATGTACGTTAAAATCCGTCTAATTGACATTGCTTGTCACTCTTGTCACCCAACAGAAATAATCAATTTCGCAATACATTGCGTGATCGAATAAACTTTAAAGTGAAATAAAAATCAAATTATAAGTTATTTTTAAAAGTAGCTGAACTAATATTGTCCAGTTTGAGGAGTAGAATCTACGATTTAATTTATTGCCCCTATTACAGGAAACACCCGGTATAACAAAGATAAAAACCGAACCTGAAGGAATGTGGCATTCCGTCAGAAAAGGGACTTTTAGTATAGGATTTGAGTGCGCAATCTCTTTTCCTTGTGCTAAAATAAGCCAATTTATAATAAGAATAAAAACCGTTACTTATTTAAATTTAAAAAATGTGGATTTCTATTAAAAAAGGTAACGTAGAAATATTGGTGCTTATATTTGTATAATAGTATTGCTTAGCGTCAGTCATTATATATCTTCAATAAGTCGCTTACCTGTCATACAAAATCATCACATATTTTTGGAAAATGCTATTGGCTTCGGCTATTGCTCCATCTTGAAGTAGTTTAAATTCTTGTGTGGCCGTTCGGAGCTTCAAAGGCACTTTTCTTACCTCCTCCATTAAGGCCCTATTTTGAAAAATCACCCGATCTTTAAAACGTCATAGTGGCAAGCATCGGAAACTAACAGATATGATTTTCGGATATATGTTTCTTGACTATGTGATATAACATATTACTAACCCGATACACGAATGCTTAAACTTTCCTCGATAGAAAATAAATCCAAAGTTACGTCTTCAGTTTTCTTTTTTTCCTTGGTTCAACTAAACAAAACATCTTTATGCAGTCTTATTTACTTTAAAGTAAAGGTTTTCATGTATTCTAATATCTCTTAAACGGAAACGTATCGTATTCATAATAAAATCCAAATATTTGTTACCATTTATGATTTCACGAATTCATCATCAAACGCCCACCACTTCAGGTTCCGCTTCTCTTTTCCTCACGCGCCGAAGTCATGAATCCGTCCTTTACGCGAGGCCAGCCCATAACGCCAGCGAATGTCACGGAGGGCAGACGTTTGCCGCTTGAGCTCCCGTCTGATTTACGTAAAAATTAAATATCAAATAAACGATGACCTACGGCTCCGTTCATTACGATTGGATCCGGAGGTCTTCTAAAATTGGGCAGTGTTTACGAGACTATGCGATACGCTTGTGTGCGTATTTTGGTTGCTTCACCCACATCTAACAATTACAAAAGGATGGAAAATTTCGTTATCAAATGCAATGTAATGGTAGCCTCGTGGTTCGTGGCTTTGGTAGTAAGTGAATAAAGAATCAATCCGGTGTCGGTGGATCAAATCTCAGTATTGAAAACTTTTTTCATTTTTTTTTTATATGTTCAGTCTAAATATAAAACTTCAGTTTTTTAAGCAATTATACTCGTAGAAAAATCTAAAGTTTGGTAATATTTTATAAACAACTTTATAAATAAAATAAGCAATATACATATTTATGCAAATTTTTCATTTTATCCATTGTCTAGCAAATCAACACAAATTATGTCAATGATGTGATGTATCAATATTACATACCGAGGTAATACAGATTGTTTTTTTTTTCATTCTATATTTCGTTTTTTTTCTGTAGGTATAAATTTGATGAAACCATAAATAAATTATTAAATAGCCTAAAATAAGATGTAAAAAAATACATAAGCCAAAAAATCATTAGTACTCGCCCGGGTTCGAACCTGCAACGTCCGGTTTGGATAACACTTAGTTCCCTTAGCAGGACTGCGTAAGTACGAGTGCGTGCCAGATATTAGGTACTATCTATCTCGCTCGCTCTAAGTATATCACACTGGCGCCGCAACCGCATGGGGCGACGGTGTGCAAGCGTGATATCGCTATACACACGCAGAACGCTATCTCGCTCGGGCACCAGCGCCGCATGCGGAAACCGCAGCAGTGTGGAGGACGCCTTATGTTCGCTTGCATTAGGTAGGTATTAGAATGATGATGTGGATGCGAGTGTAGGTAATTGATTACTTACAGTCGAGGACAAAGAGATGTATACACTTTTGGACCTTATTACAACGCAATAAGGTCCAAAAGTGTATACATCTCTTTGTCCTCGACTGTACCTACATCAATAAAACATGTATGAACATAAAATAAAATAATTTTGATGATATTAAAAATAATAATAACCCGTCAGTGTGGCAACATAAATGCCTATCTACTAGGTATGTACGAGTCGTAACTTTATATCAGGTACCTATAACATATTTAACAAGTGATTTCTTCGTGTCGCAGGATAAATGCCTACTAGGTCTTGGTATATATATGTACTCGTAACTGTCTAGGTACTGTACTGGTAGGTTCTGAAGCTATGGATAGAAGAATGAATCATTTAGCCTTCCTTTTTTTCCCGACTACAGCGAAGCTAAAAGGAAGGGTTATGATTTTATTTAGCAGTCTATCAATGTAGGTACTCGTAAGGAAGTTACTTGTATAATCGTTTAGCAAAAATTTTACCAAAAAAGTAAGTACCTAAGCAATAATTTACGATTATTTATTTTTGCAATAACAATTATTTATTTTATGTAAGAGAACTTTTGCCACTTTTTGACCCCTACGTTATTATTATTATTTATTATTATTGATACCTAGGACGTCGTCCGCATGGATCCGTTATTAAACGATACAGGTATGTACTACTAAATTATCGTTTTAGCTTTAGTTAAATTTTTTTACTAAATTTTGTGTTGTTTTTTATTTTATACTTTTTAGTGACTGCAACTTCGTTTATTTTACAACAATATATACTTAAAACGCATAAAATTTATATGCTATTTATGATCGAGTTAAACTAATATGTCATATCATGTCAAAACGACTGACCCATATGTTTGTATGTATGTACATATGTCTGTATGTATGTAAGTATGCTAAACCGGTTTTGATGCAGTTTTCAGAAAAGTATTTGTTACATTCTGGACAAGATTTTGGTATAAGGTCAGGTGGTCGACAGTGTAACACTATTTTTTAGTAGTCCGAAACCAATGATCAATATGATCATACATTAGGTGGTTGCTATTAAAAAGGATAGCATATTAATTTTATGTGTTTTAACTAGTTTTAAGTATATAATAATTGTTGTTAAATAGACGAAGTACTTAACTAATGTACATATCACAAAAAATTATGAAATAAAAAAATAAAAAGTTTAAATAAATAAACAACACAAAAACTTGTAAAAAAAAAACAACAAAACAAAAACTGAAACTAAAATGATAGTTTAATTTAATTTCTTTTTTAAAAATGGGAACCGTCTTCTAAAAAGCAATGATCTGAAGAGCACAAAATATTTTTTATATAAGTTTCTCACCCCTATCTTTATCCAGTCCCTATCCCGTCTCTATTTTTACCCTGTAAAGCAAATTTCTGCCAGATAGTAATTAATACATAATAGTAAGAAAATTTATAATTTATTTTTTGAAGTCGGTGCCACCGCCAAACCACTTCACTGTCTCTTTGGAGCGGGAAATTAGTGAAAGAACTTAATTAATCGGCAGCTTTTTATCACCGCACCGCTCGCCGCCGGCAGGGTGTTCATCCTCACACCCCGGAGCGTAATAGGTCGCTCACTGTATGGTTTAAGAGGAATTTCCTCCCACGAACGCTGCGGCTGTGGAATGAACTCCCTGCCGTGGTTTTCTCAGCGGGCTACAGTATGAGGTTCTTCATAAAAGGAGTGTATAGGTTCTTAAAGGGTAGGCAACGCGCATGTGAATCCTCGGGGGTTGCAGGCGTCCATAGGCTACGGTAACTGCTTACCATCAGGCGGGCCGTATGCGTGTTTGCCACCGTCGTGGTATTAAAAAAATAAAAAATAAAATAATGAGTAAACCATGTATTTGCAACTGCAGTGTCCTAAAATTTTAGTTTGGCACCGACTGACTTCAATAATAAAGTAAATACACAGACAAATTTAATTTTCTTTCTCTTTATTTATTTTAAATCTGGATAAGGATAGGGGTGGAACTTATGTATAAAAATTGTGCTTTTCAGTGGGTGGGTTGTTTGAAGGCCCTTTTTTAAAAAAGATATAATATAGTCGTTTTTGTTTTGATTTTTTTACTTAATTTTGTTTCGTATTTTATTTAAACAATTTACTTTTTCTAGTATACCAAAATCAAACTTCATTGAATGTACTGTATAGACTCAACAGAAACCAAACCTGAAATTGCATGTCATGCATCAAATGCAATGTACTATAATGCGAAAAAGCTTTTTACGAACTCCTTCCTTCCTTCCTTGAGTTTAAATAAAACGATCCGATTTCCGATTAACATGAACTTCCCCACTATCTATTTTCCTATTAGAGGCCTATGCTCAGCAGTGGGCGATAAATAGCTGATGATGATGACGATGAGTACCTATTTTCAAACGCCACTTTTATCTATTTCATTATGTCTGTTATGTTCTCGCTTCTTCTATTGGTTTCTTTCTTCATATTGTAGTCCATATCCAACTGGCTCGTTAAAATTTGTATTTTCTGTTGAAATGAAAGTATTTCGGTATTCAACGCTCCTGCTTACCGGGCCTAATAAGATGATGATAATCAATAATACTAATAGAACTAATGTTTTCATACTTTTATATTAGAATTAGTATGTTATCGAATTTTCTCTTCTTGTTCGCATATGTGTATGCGTTAGTAGCCTAGCATTAGTTTAATTTAGACTATATTGTTATTACTTGTGAGTTCCTTTAATTGGCTTTCTGTGTATATTTAATTGTATAACTGTGACTTAAAAGCTGTTGGTTCTCCTTAACATAAATAAATAAATAATCTAATAAGTCATCAAGTCATCAGCTCACAATCGATAACGGATTTAAAACATCAAGCTCGGTCCTAAATAAAGCCTTATGTCCTTGTGAGACCCTGTTGTGAATTTTATTGATGACATTGATGTAAAGTTCATTCATATTGGCATGATTTTGACAAAAACGTGACTTAATCACGTACACTTTACTTTTATTATTTTCCTGACGTTTGGAGCGTGTCGATTCTGAAAAAACCGTCTAAGTGCGAGTCGGACCACGCATAGTGGAGAGTTCCGTACCGGCTATCGAAAAAATTAATATTGCAAGGTCGTATCTGCCTATTTACGTAGTTTTTTTGGAGATATTTCAAAAACGTCTGAACCGATAATGTTCAAAATAATTTTCGTGGAAAAATATTCAAAGATCTTGATATAATAATATGTAATAATATATATTATGGTGATCAGTTACAAAGTCATAAAAAGTGGTTCAGGATCACGACCCAGATTTCACCTTTTATAAACTCATATTTTTATATTTTTATGGAAGTAGAAAATTCCATCAGGGTAGAAATAGTAGGTAAGTAAGGTTGAAAAATCTTATCTCTTTGGCTTTATTATTATATAAAGTTTACATTTATTTTGTTCTCGTTCAGTTTATGACGGGCATTGAAAATATTATTAATGTAAGTACTATAGTTGTTACTTATAACGTATAAAGATCGATAATAATGGCATTTTAGTTGTATTGTGGTTTCATCATTATTTTTTTAATATTGATTATTGAAGAGAAATAACGTATTAATATTTTTTGTTTCTTGTCTTTTTTAACATGTTATTATATATAATATCTACTGTTATTAGTAAAAAATAATCAGAAACAAATTTTACCTGTGACTTCACCCGCGTGAGTTTGTGTTTTAACTGCTTGATATCTGTATACGGTTCGTATTGTTTCGATTTTAATCTTACTATATCTGTCAGAAAAATAACCCAACGGCCTGGCTAAGTAGGAATGATGGAGGTGGAATGATCCACCCTAAATATCTTGCTAAGCTTGTAAATGATGTTTCTTGTATGATGTTAGTGGGATTTGTCGCGACTGACAAATATGATTCAATAAAAACTGAAAAAAATCAAAACCAAACAAAAACTACATTAAATTAAGTATGCTATCCTTCTTGATATAACCTCTTATGGTCATTGGTTATGGCCACAAAAAAAAAGTGTCCCACTGACGACTATCTGACCCTATACTAAAAACATTTTCCAGACTATAACAAATACTTTTCTGAAAACCGCATCAGAATCAGTTTAGCCATTTCAAATATAATAAAAAATAATTTTTAACAAAAAAGAACAGACTTCACTTATTCTCCACCTTTCCAAAAGCAAATTCCCAGGCTACTGTAAAAAACACTAAAATCATCATATAATATTTGAAGATTTCCCTCGATTTGTCCAGGATCCCATAATCAGAACCTGACCTGGTGACAATGGGACCAATCGTAGATACTCTTTAAAACACAACAACAATTTCCTAAATCGGTTGAGCCGTCTTCGAATGATCGGTGAGCATAAAAAAAAACCCGATGAATTGATAATCTCCTCCTTCAAAATCTAGAAACTATCTTGCTAAACTTGTTCTTAAGTTATTTTTAAGGTTTTTATTATGTTTTATCGGTACTTATCAAAACAATACTTAGAAATATGGGGTTAAGAACAAATTCCTTTTTTAAATCATTATGCAGCTAATTTCTTCCGAAAAACTAAAATAAGGATAAGCACGAAGTCCTATAGATTTTTATGACAACCGGAACTATATTATTATTCCATTTAAATAATACTTAAATAGGACAGAACAATAAACATTTTAAGAACAGCGCCATCTGACGGTGCTTGGTTCATATTAACTTTGTGGCCGATTGAATCCAGTGGTAGTTAACAAGTATTACGCTAGATGGAGCTTTATTTTTCCAAGCGCGGCGGACCTTTTTATGTGTGCGTGTTAATTTGAAGGGTGGGGCCCCGTAGGCGTGGTTTAGGAATAGGTATTTTGCAGTCAAAGTAGTGCAGTTAAATAAGGATACTGTGTTGCATCCAGTGAAGGCATGAAACACGGGCAAGACTGACGCTTTCAGGGCCTCATAGAAACAAAATAGAGTTTAGTTTGCGGAATGTATAAACTATAAAATAGTGTATGGCTATTATAACAAAATACTCTTACCTAATAGAGTGGCATGCGATAAAATTGTGGTTTTTCCCTGTGCCAATATGAACCTCCTCCTCCTGTAATTGAAGTAAGCGACCTATTGAAGAGTTCAAGTTACGACTACATGTTGAAATTTAAACGTTTTTAATTTACTCATATTATTTATTTAAACTTTATTGCACATAAGGAAACTTAACGTACAAAAAGCGGACTTAATGCCATAAGGCATTCTCTACCAGTCAACCTTTAGTCATATTATTGCAGGCCGAGTCTCTGCTCAACACTAAATGAATGCCCGAAGTACTTCTTCTTCTTCTTCTACCTAGCGTCATCCCAGCTATTGCCAGGGTCCGCTTTCCTGCTCGCTTTCCTCCACTTTACGCGGTCCTGGGCATCTTCTTTTACGAGCCCGTTTTCACTCATGTCGGCCTCCACGATATTCAGCCAGCGCTTCTTTGGTCTTCCGCGACCGCGTCGAGGGCTGTCCAGGGCTAGATTAAGGCATATGATCCCTATGTAGTCTAGTGGCCTGCCAGAGATGTGACCGAACCAACGAAGGTGACATTCTTGAAGCTTCTCCGCTACGTCACGAACTGCGAGGCTGCCGCGTATGTACTCATTACGAATGCGATCAGCACGTGTAACGTCGCACATCCACTGCAACATCTTCATTTCTGTAACGCAAAGCTCCTGAATATGCCTTCCACGAACCGGCCACGTCTCGCTTCCGTATATTAAGACCGGTCGGATGATGCACTTGTACACTAGCCCCTTCAGTCTTAGCGGAATTCTGCGATCGCAGATGACTCCTGTGATCTCTCGCTATTTAGCTCAAGCTGCGCTGATTCGGGCTCGGATGTCGTGGTCAATGGACCCGGACTCATGCAGTACGGATCCCAGGTACTTAAACTGGTGCGTTTTCACGGCAAGTTCGTTCCCTATTTTGATAGGAACGGGATCAGTACTTCCGCAGGCCATGTATTCGGTCTTCGAGACATTTAGCTTTAGACCACCGTTCTTTAGCGATCCCTTCCATAGGCTCACTTTTCGCTCTAGTTCCTGCATGCTCACGTGGCTGCTCAGCCACGGCGGCGGGTCCTGGATTTCCGCTATAACAGCATCAAACACAACACTAAACAGAAAAGGACTAAGGGCTGAGCCATGGTGCACGCCAACTGTGATCGGGAAGGGTTTAGTGTCGCCAACAGCGGTCCTCACTAGAGAAACCGAGTTACGGTACATATCCCGGATAATGTCAACATAGACTTGTGTCACGTTCTTCACCTTTAGTGCCCACCACATCATCTGACGAGGGATGTAATCGAAAGCCAAGAAATGCCATGTAAAGTGGCCTAATGCCGGAAATACTTATTTACGAAAAAAGATCGTCAGGTGGAGAATATACCACCAACAGAAACAGCCCTATATCAGCATTTACTACGCCGTATGATGATACACAACATGTATAATTAAATAATTAAATTGTAGTTAACTCTCTTATTATTTTTATGCTTTATTTTGAGTTAAAGTGTGACTTTCCACAATCTGTGAACGACGCTTCCGAAGTTACTTTGGTCATATAATGAGAAGCGAGGACGAAAGTTTGGAAAGATTAATCGTTGTTGGCAATACTGAAGGCAAAAGGTCGCGGGGCCGTTCACCAGCACGATGGACTGACCAACTCAAAGGTGAGGAACCCTCTCAGAAGTTCTACGATATGGTAAGGAAAGCGATGGACCGAAATCGATGGCGAGAGTGTGTTCGTGCCAATCGTGCCCGAACAAAACCCACCAAACACGATCATCGGTCATGATGGATGCGACCAAGAAGAAGAATGCGTTTCTTGAGAATACGCGTAAAATATATAATGACTGACGCTAAGCAATACTATTATACAAATATAAGCACCAATCTTTCTACGTTACCTTTTTAACGGAAGTCCACATTTCTTAAACTTAAATAAATCCTATACTAAAAGTTCCTTTTCTGACGGAATGCCACATTCCTTCAGGTACGGTTTTTATCTTTGTTATATAAATAATCGATTTCAATAAATAGCAAGTTTACATGGTACCTATCCACAGTGTGTTATTTGGATATTTTGACCGCGGATGCCGACGGCAGTAAAAATAATCTCACGACGCGCGACGCAATTTTTTTTAAATGCCATTTACTGTTAGTAAAGGTTCTCAAATGTTATATTTCTTTGAATCTTCATAAAATATGCTTTAATATTGTATTTTTATATTTTATTAGAGAATAAAATTTCTACGGAACAAAAAGGTAACATATACAGGGTGACTGGGAATTCGTCGTATTCCTTCAAGGCGGTTATTCTACAGCTTATTTGGAGTGATTTAAGTCCAGTCAAGCAGGGGTCAAAACTCATTGGTTACAAGTTATTCAAGATATTAGATTTTTTAAATAAAATACCCGCTTTTTGACCTAAAACTAGTATTTTTTTTTTTAAACTACGTATTTTTAAATAAAAAAAAGATTTTCCGAATAGCCAATGAATCACTGATTACGTAAAATAATAAAAAAAGTACAAAAAATATCAAAATTTTGCAAATAAAAGCATCTGAAGTCAGAAGTTTTTGTATTTTTTTTCAAATCTTGTTACATTTTAAGGCATAACTAAAAAAAGTAATAACACTTCGCGTACAAATTACAGAATTTATTTCCTCAGTTCATAAGCTTTCTAAAAAGGTACAATTTATGACATTTTATGCTCATTTTTTACAATTAATAATAATGATACCAGATCAGGTACAGGACTTAGCGTACTTGACTTTACTTGTTTGTGTCGTTTTAAACTCGCCGAAGGCATACTTTGTCTCCTGTGTTTTTTTTTTATTTGAAAAATACGTAGTTTAAAAAAAAATACTAGTTTTAGGTCAAAAAGCGGGTATTTTATTTAAAAAATCTAATATCTTGAATAACTTGAAAACCAATGAGTTTTGACCCCTGCTTGACTGGACTTAAATCACTCCAAATAAGCTGTAGAATAACCCCCTTGAAGGAATACGACGAATTACCAGTCACCCGGTATTAGAAAAGCGTTATTGTTTCACTTAACTAAGTGTAGGGTTGCTCACGTCTCCTGAATCTCCCTGTATATACATATATTTGCCTATCTTGTCTTTAACTTGTATCCAGGTGTAATAACTTGCACCTACCAGGTAGCTGGTTACATAACATGATATCTCGTAAACAGATTAATCCCTCCACCAGCTTGAGTTAATGCTCTAATGAAAATAGCAACCCTCCGACGCTCGTTTATATTGCTATAAGGGTTATATTGCTTCTTACGGGGTGTGATATGTGTCTTATAATCATGTGTTTAGGTGACGGGTGATTTGAAGTGATGATATTCCACATATGACAAGGTTAAGAAGCAGATTAAAAAGATAACTAGCGTTTAAATACAAATAACATAAATAAATAACCGGATTAGCAAGGTGAAGTGGCAATGGGCAGGACACATTGCACGCAGAGAAGATGGCCGATGGGGCAGAAAAGTGCTCGAGTGGAGACCACGGACTAGCAAGCGCAGCGTAAGACGTCCACCCACAAGATGGACAGATGATCTTGTTAAGGTCGCCGGAAGACGCTGGATGCGGGTCGCTTCCGACCGGTACGTGTGGAGGTCCAAGGGGAAGGCCTATGTTCAGCAGTGGACGTCTTATGGCTGAGATGATGATGATGATGATGATTAAATAAATAAAGATCTTCGCGACAATCTTTTATCTATCCTAGAGCAGAGCAGTATCTTAACTTGAAGTTTTAGATTTGTTATCAAAATTATGTTGTCTTATCATCAAAATAACAATGAATCAATCAATAATAATAATAATAATATAATAATAAAAAATACTCTTTATTGCACACCTCATACAGTTACAAGCACAAATTTTACAATTAGATAAATTTAGGTAGAGGTAACAACAGGCGGTCTTATCGCTAATGAGCGATTTCTTCCAGACAACCTTTGGGTAGTGGAGACTAGAGAAAAACAATAAGCAGTAGGTGGTGCATAGACACAAAAGAGACGAAATAGATAACACAGCACATTCATATGAATATACATACTTAAATAAATACAAAATAAACATACATATACGTACATATATACATATATAATACACACAGTAAGAAACAACAGTGTCAACTTAAAAACCTAAGGAAGAGATAAATAGTATTCCTTAAGTTGCGATTTAAAGCTACCGATAGATTGCGCGCGTTTTATGTTGAGAGGGAGAGAATTCCACAAACGAACGGCCTGGAACGTAAATGAGCAATTATAAAATTTGGAAGATGAAGATGGCACTTTTAGGAGCAATTTTTGAGAGGATCTAATAGAATTAAGATAAGAGAAACGCTCTTTGAGGTAGCGGGGAGTTGCAGGGTTAAAAAGTATAGAAAAGAGTAAAGAAAGTATGTGAGAGTTACGGCGGTGACGGATAGGGAGCCATTTGAGTTGAGAACGAAAACTAGAAACATGGTCGAATTTGCGTAATCCGAAAATGAACCGAATGCAGGCATTTTGAATACGCTTAAGCTTATTAAGTTGCTCCTCGGTTAGGTCTAAATAGGAGATATCTGCATAATCAAGAATGGGGAGAAGTAACGACTGAGCAAGCGCAATTTTAGTAGCAATTGGCAGGAAATTCCGGAGCCGTCTGAGAGACCCTATGGCAGCAAACATCTTCCTGCTCACTTCACTCATCTGAGGCACCCATAATAGACAACGATCCATGATGACGCCAAGATTTTTCACTTGGTTGGAAAAAGGAATTTGGATACCATCGAAGACTATCGGAGGGAGCCTGAGAAAGTCAATTTTGGAGATTTGTTTAGCGCTACCCATCACAATTACCTGTGACTTTAGGGGGTTTACTTTTAAACCGTA
Source organism: Pammene aurita (assembly GCA_947086415.1). NCBI lineage: Eukaryota > Metazoa > Arthropoda > Insecta > Lepidoptera > Tortricidae > Pammene > Pammene aurita. The sequence continues at coordinate 15,194,780 of OX352305.1, read as the reverse complement.
ATTTTGACTCCAATTTGATATGCGGAGCAGATCAAGATTCGTGGCTTCTATAACTGAATTGAGATCGCTATGCATACCCTGCGAATATATTTGAAGGTCGTCGGCATAGAGGTGATACGAAGAAGAGAGGTCAAGAGTTATGGAATTAATGAAGATAGAAAATAAAAGAGGAGACAGCACACCACCCTGTGGGACACCAGCTGATGTGCTGCACCAGGAAGAACACGAAGAATCTAGTTTTATTCTTTGCCGACGACCAACCAAATAGCTGCGGAACCAGTCAATCGCTGCAGCCGATATGTTAAGAGACTGTAAGAACGCGAGCAAAATGTCAAAATCGACCGTGTTAAAGGCATTACTGAAATCTAGAAGTGCAAGAACTGTAAGCTTCTGGTCATTCATACCCAAACGGATGTCATCGGTAACCTTGACAAGAGCCGAGGTAGTACTGTGGCCCGGACGAAAACCAGATTGAAATGGGTTTAGGAGGTCATTTCTATTCAGGAAGGAAGTTAGTTGCTGATGCACTAGCCGTTCGAGGACTTTGGATAGGAAAGGAAGAATGGAGATGGGGCGATAGTCAGAGAAGGAATTGGGGTTGGATTTTTTGGGTAAAGGAATAATATTGGCATCCTTCCACAGACTGGGAAAAGTACTTGATGAAATGGAAAAATTCAGAATACCGGTGATAATAGGAACAAACAAATCAAGGAGAGGGAGTATCATATTTCGGCTAACACAGTCAACACCAACGGCGTTAGAAGTGATATTCAATATACCCTTCCTAACATCACTCTCACAAAAATGGTTAAAATAGAAAGAAGAGAAATCTAAGGCAGGAAGTGATGAAAGATGATGAAGTGAGTTAGATTTCTTAGGACCACTGAAACAGGTGGACGATGAAAAATGCTGGTTAAGCTGGTCAACGCTAATATTGTTTAAATTGGTTGTTTGTTGAGATTTGCCAACTACGAGACCTTTCAAAAATTTCCACACTTTGGCTGGATTTCCATTTTCAACAGAACTGTGAATATGACGCCTCTGAGCATCTCGACATATAGTGCTACAGCGATTGCGCAGAGTATGATATTTAAGTTTATTTTTCTCAGAGTTGTTAGCCTTATACTTAGATTTAGATTGATTCTTCCTCTCTATAAGGGCTTTAATATCCTCAGTGAGCCAAGGAGCAGGGAGATGCTTGACTTTTATTGCACGAACAGGAGCGTGAGCGTCATAAAGTTGTATGAGGAGCGAATTAAAGAGAGAAACTTGATCGTCTACCGAACCCGCTCGAGCGATACTGCTCCAATCGATTGTTAAAGCGTCATCTCGAAGCTTTTCCACATTTAATCCACTAAAATTGCGCTGCAAAAGAATTTTTGATTTAGATTTGGGAGGACAAATTTTGTAAGAGATATAGAGCAGATCATGATATGAGAAGACATCCGCGGAGTATTGTCCAAATTTAGACACATGAGAATTCGAAGAAACTAAAGTTAAATCAAGAAGAGAAGGCGAGCAATTTGGAAAATAGTGTGTGGCGTCTGAAGGGAGAATAGTTAGATTGCATGCATCTACCAGGGATTGAAGGCGCCGGGATCGAGTGTCATCCTTCAGAAGACACGTATTTAGATCTCCCATAAGAATGTGATGATTATAAGAAGGCATAAGGTCTACGAGAAGTTTCTCAAGAGAATCAAAGTAATTAACGTGAAGGGAGGGGGAATAAAAAACGCCAAGTAAAAGTTTGGAATGAGCGAGGGAAACGTCGAGAAACATATACTCTGCGGCATCAGAAGTAGAAGAACTGGCAGATACATTAACAATTGAATAGGGGATGTAAGAACGAAGGTAAATCGCAACTCCACCGCCACCTCTTCCAAGGCGGTCGTGCCGAATTAAATTGAAACCAGGTAAAGAGTAAGACGTTGAAGGCAAAGCTGGTCTGAGCCACGATTCGGAAATTAAAATAGCATGAATGTTCTTAAGGTCAAAAGAGAGTAACATATCGCTGTAATGTGCAGGAATACTTTGCACATTTAAATGCACAACGTAAAAATTTTTAGGTACATCATTAAACTGAGATTCCAGAAAGTCGTGAAGCGAAGGAGGCAAACTATGGAAACTGTCTTCACTTACACTATCTAAGGAGGAAAAAGATAAATACTGATCACTGTTATCACTGAAAGGCATCTGAAAAATATATATAAAGTTAAAAATATAATAAGTATATAATAAGTGTAAACTAATATTCAATAAATATAAAAATATATACAGTAAAAACTAAACAAAAACTCCACAATCTACCCGCCAGCAGCAAATAAAGAAAGAAATACACTTATAAAGAAACGGAAGTTCAATTTAAAAATACATGTTGGCTTCAGATTTGACAGGCATTAAGTTAAATCACAAAACTAAGGAAATAATTAACTAAGAAAAACGGAACGTAATTTAATAAGGAAATATTTAACTTGGTAAAGCGGACCGCAATTTAACACTTGGCAACACTATACCTGCCATCCGTCAGCACACATGTCAAACTGTCAATGTCAGTTGGAACTTGGCAAAGTGACATTTAAAGTTAGCAATGAAGTTATTGGAATTAATTTATAATATTTACGAGAGACTATTAAAGAGGGTATACAACAAATAACAGTGATTACACGTCGAAATAGAAAAGCGTCAAGCCGTATAACCCGAACAAATACAGAAGAAAGCTACACTATGTACATACTAAGGCTTCAATTTGGCAGCCGCACGTCTGGGCTTTATCTGTTTCTCCGGTTTCTCGGCTTTGCTGCAATTATCTGCCTTGGGAGGAGCATCTACGCTTGGGGTCGGAGTCACAGGCTGCTCTGGCGCATCCGAAATCGCCTTAAGCTCTGCAAGGCTCACCACACGCCTGCGCACGTCGCTCGCATCCAAGACATGACGCCGTCCCAGGTCCAACATCTTCTGACGCCAAACCGCTCCCGAGCTGCCATGAAGGTCTGCTGACGTGATTTGGTCAAGAACTCGGCTATTGTTACGCCGGAGCCTTTCAATGCCAATAATTGAGTATATTAAATAAATAAATAAATATTATAGGACAATCTTACACAAATCAACCTAGGACCACGATAAGCTCAATAAGGCTTGTGTTATGGGTACTAGACGACGATATATATAATAGATAAATATGGATAAATACTTAAATACATAGAAAACATCCATAACTCAGGAACAAATATCTGTGATAACACACAAATAAATGCCCTGACCAGGATTCGAACCCGGGACCTCCTGCCTCGTAGGCAGAGTCACTACCGACTAGGCTAGGAGGCCGTTGCCTTCCATCTATATTGTCGATGATTCCGCTAACATCAGAAAAGCATGCTATTTATTTTGATATATTTACTTAGGACATGCATAAAAGGGGAGTTAACTAACATTAAAGTGCAGTTAATGTTAACAGGACGGGAAATTTTGGGGGAATGACAAAATGTCATCTAAACCAATTTTGATTCTGACAACCAATGTCACTTAAACGTTTGACGTACTCTTTTGACATTTAGCAATCTCTTATGATATCCACTTTGACATAAACTTATTTCCAATAGATAACAAGAAAAGCAGGATCTAATTAAGACAAATCTCACTTTTGATAAGTGAAATTCTAATCGGTATCAAATTAAACTAATTACAAATTGACTTTTTTAAAGCGAGCTAGCCCCAAAGAAAGAAAAGATTGTATTTAAAAGCAGAGTTCTTATTATCGACTATGGAGGTAAAAATATAATTATTTATTGTTGTGTAATCTCGTTATAAATAGTATCTCCCTTATACGAAATTATTTTAAATATGAAAACGTATAAAAAATCGTTTTATAAAATCATTTAGTCATCAGTCATCTTATCTCTTTCTTACCATTAAAAAAGCCCGATATGTCATGTCAATAAACATTATATGGGTGATTAAAATCACTTGATGGACATCCCATGGCACGTGTATCGAAAACAAAGGAGAAGTTGCTATTGTCTTAGACCACAAACTACACAGATGCTCACTCAAATACGAAACATACTTATGACAGGTCCTTCGTACAACATCTATTAGTTTCCATGAACTAGTTCGAGTAACATATTTGACCGTTTTCCAAAAACTTGTTTGAGATTTGTGGTTACCTATATTACTGGTCATGCAAGCATCAATGTATAAGCAGAAAACATGCAATATCCATAACTTGTGACATGAAAACCATCATAATTGGTGTGAGAAAAGTTAATGGTAGGGTCCAGGTTCACTTTGCCGTCCACCTGACTATGCTGGTGGCAATGTATGGGAAAAAAATGAATATAAGCATAAAAAATGATGGGTGGAAAACTTATAAAAAAGGGGGATCCTTTTGCAAAAATATTTTTTTACTTCGGTTATATTATTTTTGCATTAGAAAGCTGGCAAAATTGATAAGTAGACTGCAACGTAAATGAAAGTCGGCAGTCGGAAGCTAACTGTGTTATTGAATATAAGTTAAAACTTTCCTCACACTAGGTGCAAGCATACCCTACATTTCTTCAGCCTTACATTAAGCATTAATAAAAAAGAAAGAGCATTTTAGTACAATAAAGAATTCAAAATTTGTACGTAACTAAACCTTATTAAGAATTTATATATACCTTTCTACGCACAGGTCATAGACCTATGTATGAAATGCAATATATCGTTAACGGTGCATTAATGTAAACCTTAACAATCTAAATCTATAGACATAACTCATTCTTATTAATAACGTAACACTAATTAACAACAGTATAAAGAATAAAATCCTACTCATCGGCGTGGCGTTAGCAACTGGTTAACTATGATTGGGATTAGGTCAAGAAGATTAAGTAACTATATTTAAAATTATAATATTTAATATGGTTATTATATTAAATATGTGCTTAAAGTACTCTATTCCACCCCTCTCAACCTTTTTAGGGTTCCGTAGTCAACTAGGAACCCTTATAGTTTCGCCATGTCTGCCCGTCCGTCCGTCCGTCCGCGGATAATCTCAGTGACCGTTAGCACTAGAAAGCTGAAATTTGGTACTAATACGTATATCAATCACGCCGACAAAGTGGTAAAATAAAAAGTGGAAAAAAATGTTTTATTAGGGTACCTCCCCTATACGTAAAGTGGGGAGTGATTTTTTTTTCTTTTTAACCCTAATGTGTCATATATTGTTGGATAGGTATTTAAAAATGAATAGAGGTTTACTAAAATTATTTTTTGATAATGTAAATATTTTCGGAAATAATAGCTCCAGAAGTAAAAAAAAAATGTGCCCCCCCCCCCCTCTAACTTTTGAACCATAAGTTTTAAAAATATGAAAAAAAAACTCAAAAGTAGACCTTTATAAAAACTTTCTAGGAAAATTATTTTGAACTTGATAGGTTAAATAGTTTTTGAAAAAAAATTACAAAATAATTTCTGAACTAAGTTTGTAATTTAACCGTATAAGCAGGTGTTTTAGTCGGTGGTGTACACTTATTTATACGGAAAATGATGATGATGGAATTTCCATTTGCAGAGCTAATCCTTTAAGCTCTAAGATTAATTTAAGAAGGGGAGCCAATCAAATTTCTGATGCAAATTTTTGACGAAGTGGGGGGTGCCCCCCATAATGAATTAAAAATAAAATAGAGCTATATAATCAAGTTTGATATCATTTTCGTGTAAAGCAGGAAAGCTGAATTCAATTTTGGTATTTTATTTATACCTTTCCATATAAGAAAACTAAGAAAACATAAAAAATATGAAATAAATGTTTGATATTTTTTTGAATAAATGCCTATATTTTTTTTATTAATAGTTGTAACATGAAAAATTTATTTTCATAATAAAGCACTGTTAATCCCCTTTATAAAAAGTATATAAATCCTATATTGGTTATAATATCTTTAACGAAAAAATAATAATATTGATAGGCCTGTTATCAACCACAATCTAATTATGTAGGAAAAACGATGTGGTTTGAGCTCTAATGCTCGCCTAATTATTTTTTTCACAACTAAATGGACGTCAAACATTTAAAACGCTATTATTTACCTTGCCTTAGTATGCTTGTTATAATCCGTAAGTGAAATAGAGATCATTTAGAAGATACCGGAACCGGTTACCAATAAAGGGGTATTAGATCGAGTGAGTATTTGGTAGGGTTGTTTTAAAAAACTATCAATTTAGTAAGCACATCATTGCGTTACCTAAAGGTAAGCACTTGTCGGGTACCGATTGGAGGAGTAGAGCAGAAGATCGAGCACAGTGGCGTGCCATGGGAGAAGCCCATGTCCAGCAGTGGACTGATACTGGCTGCTACTGCTGCTGCTTATAATGATAATGTAGCGCTTACCGAAATAAAAATCCAAAATGAAGTTTACCTATTTAGCTAATTTCATCTCTATTGCTAAGACATTAGACAGGGACATAACATTGAATATAGGGTAACCATATAATTTTGTTACCAAATAATAGGGTTACCCTATCGAAAAGAGTTATCAAATAGAGAAGTTTTCCGGTCCCTGTTATCTAGTGACGTTTTCAAGTGAAAATTACATCTTTGGGGATTATTAATAAGGGCCCGTTCATTTTTTTAGAGAGAAAACTTAAGTGGTAGGTATACATCTTCAACTGAGGACAGGCTGTTGGCGAATAGTACGCTTTAAAATAAAAATAACAATTTTGTGTTAGACCTACTTAGACATTACACAAACTTATTTGAAAAATTGTTAATTTATTATAACTAATATTTACATAACTAAATGCAAGTCTGCATATCTACATGCTTCATACCACATCTCTATAATTTTGTGGTTGAAATTTTACCCTCGTCCTGTTGACAAATTGATCCGATATCTGGTGCACACCTTAAGTTCTGATGACAATTACATTTTAATAGAATCAGTATCATTGTAAATCCAAGATGGCTGCCGCTACAGCATGCCGCGTATTACATACTAGCTTTCTCTCGCGGCTTCGCCCGCGTACTAAAAGTACTAAAAAAAGAGGTTCTCAGTTAGACTCGTATGTTTGTATGTAGGAATGTATGTTTGTCCGCGATCATCTTGCGTTTCGCTCGCGGTTTTCGTATACCACGTTTTGAAGACGGCGGTGCCCTCATTTTTTATTTTAAAGAAATTATTTCAATAATTGTTTAATTGTTACGCCATCAACGACTTACTACCGAAAGATTATGATTAATACAGATTTCTACCCTTGAATAGAAGCTTTTCCCCGCGACTTCATTTGCGTGGAATTAGTAATCCACCCTCCTTTTTACCCGCTTAAGGAATGACTTCTGGGATAACAACTATTATATATCCTTCCCCAGAACGCAAAATATCTCCATACAAAATCATCTAAATAGGTTCAACGGTTATTAATTTCCCATACAAACTTTCAACCCCCGTTTCACCCCCTATAGGGTTGATTTTCGAGATAAAAACTATCCTATATTGTTTACCGCGACTCAATCTATACAGTGTGTAAAGATAAGTCGGGCCCTGGAGGGAAACTACCTTAAAACGTTGAGATAGCTCAATTCATTGAAAGGAAACATTTTTTAATTTTTTTAAAGGGACATAACTGCATTTACAAATTTTTGGAAAAGAGTACAGCTTACAAAAAAAAAAAAATACCTATTTTGTAATTTTTGCTATAAATAATTTTTATGACAATTGATGCCAATCGATCCTATTTCCAACAAGGATAAAAACTTCTCAATACCAACCAAGTTTAGGGCACAAGAGAACCCATAAATAACAATAAAAATATGTTTCATACAAATAGAATGGAAAAAAGTGAAAATGAAGAAAACAACTGTGAATGCAGTTTTAGTTTTTAGGAAAAATAAAAGAATGTTTCCTTTCAGCGAATTGAGCTATCCCAACGTTTTAAGGTAGTTTCCCTCCAGGGCCTGACTTATCTTTCCACACGGTATAATATGTACCAAGTTTCATTTCAATCGTCTGTTCAGCGGTTAATAATTCACCATACAAACTACCAACATGTTTTCTAACCCTCTAAGATTGATTTTCGGCTTAAAAAATATTCTTTATTGTTTCCTGGGACTCAAACTATATCCACAATAAAATTATCTAAATCGGTTCGCGGTAAAAAAAATCTGCATACAAACCTCCAACCCCCATTTCACCCCCTTAAAGATTGATTTTCGAGATAAAAACTGTCCCATGTCGTTTCCCGGTACACAAACTATCTCTATACCAAGTTTCATCTAAATTGGTTCAACGTTTAAAAATTCGCCATACAAACTATCAACCCCCATTTCACCCCCTTAAGTGTTGATTTCGTAATCAGCGACCCGATAAACCATAGAAACAATACATTTCCCCCTTATGGGTTGAATTCTCAAAAAAGCTGAAACACTTGTTTTCTCATTTATCGTTAGGAATACTCCTGTAAAGTTTCGAATAAAATAGTTGAACTAATGTCGTTTCCCATACAAACTTTGAACCCCATTTCCCCCTTTAGGAGGTAAATTTTAAAAAAATATTTCTAATTGCATCCTTATGCCTTATAAGGAGCCTACGTACCACATTTCGAATCTCTAGAACCAGCGGTTTGGGCTGTGCGTTGATATGTCAGTCAGTTTCTTCTTTAATATATTTAGAAGAAGATTGCAATTTGACACAAATACTTTCAAGAATTTTCATGTCCACAATATTAAATTTCAAAATCGATGCCATTTTCTTAATTAACGTCCCAAAAAATCACAAAAACGACACCCATATGGATATTTAGACATTTCAACCCCATTGTACCCTAACAGGGGAGATGGTATTTCACGTCCGCCACGTCGAATTTTAAAATCGTTGTTGTTTTCGTAATCAACGACCCGATAAACCATAGAAACAATACCCATGTTGATTTTCAGACTTTTTGACCACATTTCCATTTCCATCAAAAACCTGCAACACGTATTTACTCATTTATTGTTAGGAATACTTCTGTGAAGTTTCCAATAAAATAGACTAACTAATCTTGTTTCCCCATACTAACTTTGGACCCCCATTTCACCCCTTTAGGGGATGAATTTTGAAAAATCCTTTCTTAGCGCACCCCTAGACCTTATAAGCAACCTACATGACAAATTTGGAATCTCTAGAACCAGCGGTTTGGACTGTGCGTTGATAGATCACTATGTTAGTCAGTCAGTCAGTCAGTCAGTCACCTTTGAGTTATATATATATAGATTTCTAAACAACCCACTCAATCAAGTATAAAATGAAAAGGATTTACTAGTAGAACACGGTGCATTGCAGATCATAAAGTAAGCGGAGTTTAGACAGTTTTAGTAACATAACAACTTGAAAAGAAAATAAGTATTGTTTAGGTAAATTCAAAAGCTTTTATTGAAAATAAACAATGCTATAGATAATGTACAAAAAGCTATAAAAATAATTTGATAGGTTCTAGGTACCAGTCATCACACCACTCTTCTCATCAATGTAGCTAGAGCATTGAAAAGACAAAAAACGAAAATCGTGGGGCGCTTGAATCTTTTATCAACGGACAACGCCTAATATCAATATATTATATATGAAATTAGGTAGGGTACGCTACGCTAGTGGTGTGATGAATGGTACCTAGGACCTACCGATTATTTTAGCCTTGAGTACATTACCTGCATCATTATTTTCAATTAAACCGTTTAATATACGACGTATAACATACTAATTTAACTACTATTAGAAACGGGGTGTTTACCTAACTCAAATATACATGGCATACCATAAATACCATACGAATAATAATATTTTAATAGTATCTAGTCAAACAGAATATAATTATTTTACTTATTTTATTTATGGCCTGGATACGAGACTTTCAAGCCAAATCTAAACTCTGCACTATAATGTGTTACAAATATAACAATTATCTTCCCCACTTCCCACAAAAGTAGGAACATACATATTTTTTTTACAAAAATGGTTGAAGTTACCACAAAACTTTCAATGAAGGAAATATTCTTCTTGAAATTCTCTACAACTCTTGCCTTTAAAATATGTTGCTAAGACTTATAGTTTTCAATCTATGTGTCGCGAAAATTTTAAACCCCCCTTTCTACCCCCACCGCACGATAAATTTAGGTGGCTCTGCTTCCTAAAATGGCCTATGGGTCCTAAAGTCTCACTATGCAAAAGGAGATCCCATCATCACTAAAATCCGTATAATGCTCTTTGTTGTCGTGTGCACCACCGACTATTTATTGTACCTGTAATTTCTACAAAATCGCAATGAAATGACGTGCTTTCAAATAAAGTAAAAACGGTGAAAATCGGTTCACGCAATAAATAATTATCCCATAAAAATCATCTTCCATACTTTAAGCTCGCGCGCAATAGTTTACTTAATTTGCCGATAGATGTCGATGTACGTGGAACGCTCATATCATATCCTACATAGCGGTATTATTTTAACTCTTAAGTGGTGACACTTACTGTGACGGACGGAAAACTACGGAACCCTACACTGAGCGTGGCCCGACACGCTCTTGGCCGGTTTTTTTATATTCTTAAGGCCCGCTTGGCGCGTTCGCTGCTGTCCTCCGGGGGTGGCGTTGGATCTTGAGCCTTCGGCTGGTTTTCCGAGTTTTCTACGGACCTTTCTGACGGGGAATCAAACTCGCTTTCTCCACCGGCTTCCTCCTTGGCAGGGTTTATAAGAGCATTAGGTGTTGCTCCAGTATTGGCGGGGGTTTCTAACATTGAACTGGGACCTCCTTAAGAAAATCTTGTTCGGCGCACAGTATTTGGTCAGTGTGTCTACGACAACTTTGTCAACTGCCTACATCTACTTTGTAGGATACCGGTCCTGTTCTCGCCACTATGTTACCCGAGGTCCACCTATCTCCGCGAGCTGAATAATCCCTAGCCAATACTTGATCCCCTAACTGGAATTCCCTATCGCGGCCGCCTTCTGCGTCCACTTGCCGCTGCTGTGCCCGACGCACGACCTTCGCAGTCTCGGGGCGCAGTGCGTCGAGCCGGCTTCGCAGGCGTCGCCCGAGCAGCGCGACCGCGGGCACAACACCTGTCGTCGCGTGCTCACAATTTCTGTATTAAAAAACAAACTTACTTAGACCTGTTGAGAGATCTTGTCCGCGATACAAGGCCTTTCTTAAAGCCTTTTTCACGGATTTAACTGTGTTTTCGGCTGCTCCATTTCATTGTGGTCTGTAGGAAGCGGACGTTATATGTCATATTCTTCATACAATATTGTTTCAATTCTTCACTTTGGAAAGGGGGCCCATTGCCAGTGACTAATTACCTAGGTAAACCAAATCTAGCAAAGAGGGATCTTAGAAATTTAATTGTCTTTAGCGGACGAACTGCGGATCTGTTCCGCCTCCAACCACTTGGCATGCGCGTCTACTAGCACTATACCTATAGTATTTTCCGTTAAATTGTGTGAAATCCGCGTGCAGGCGCCACCACGCAGTCTCAGGAAACTCCCAGGGGTAGAGGCTGGCGCGCGGGGGGGCGTCGCGCACACTGTTACTCGCACCGCTTTTCTTCCCTATTGTCTCGATATCTTTATCTATCGACGGCCAGTAAACCTGACATAGTTACGAGCGATAGATTTCATTTTAACTACTCCGAAATGGCCTTCATAAATTTCTGATAACACATATTCTTTTGGTATTTCTGATTTGGTAATTATTATTCTATATTTATATAGAAGACAGCCCTGTTGAATATTTAATTCCGTTCGCCTAAAATTAAATGATTTCAACTGTCCGTCTTCACAATGTTCCGGCCAAACAGTACAAATCTACCACTTTACTAAGTATGGGATCTTTTTGTTTCGACAGCCACCTCTTTAAAACTTAACGGCAAGGTATCGTACGTAAAAAAAAATGCCAATCTACTCCGTCTTAAAGTATGTGATGAGAGGGCATCCGCACTCAGATTCCTTTTATGAAGTGACATATTCAATTAGAAAATCATTCGCAGCCAACTTTGCCGCCCATCTCTGCAGCCTGCTCGCTGCCGTTTGTAGAATGCCTCCTTTCGGTCCAAAAATATATGTCAGTGGCTTATGGTCTGTTTTAAGTGTGAGTTGCCTACCAAATAAGTATTGGTGATGTTTCTGTACCCCGTAAAAATTGCTAACGTTTCTTTGCCAACTGACTATAATTTTTCTCGGCAGCAGTTAATGTTCTTGATGCACAGCCGATCGGAAGCTCTGTACCGTCGGCAAACTTATGCGTGAAAATTGCCCCTACATCATAAACACTACTGTCAACCGATCAAATTACAGGAAACTTGGGATCATTTGTCACTGCTTAGTAATTTTTTTTTAATGAATTGACGCAATTTGCGTTCCAATCCCATGAGCCGGCTTTTCTCAGCAAATTGTATAGGGGGTGTAATATAGCGCTTGAATTAGATAAAAAATTACCATAATAGTTAACCAGGCCGTTCTTACGCTTTCAACTGAGTATCATTAGTAGGTTGCGGCGCCTCTGAAATAGCTACAATTTTTGACTGATCAGGATGTAACCCCTGTCGGTCAATCACAAATCCAAGATATGAAACACTTTTTTGTAAAAAAAAATATTTCTCAATTTTAACAGTTAACCTATTTCCGCCAGTCTTTCTATTACAGCCCTCAGATTTTTTATATGAGTTTCTCTATCCCTTCCTGTGACATAAATGTAATCTAAAAAAAACTACTGTATTAGGTAAGTCCCGTAGAGTCTCCTCCATGATTTTTCTGGCACACAAGTCAAACCATAAGGGGTTCTTTTATAAATATAAGTTCCCATATGGGTAGATATAGTTGTGACTGCCTGTCATTTGGCCTCTAACGATACTTTCATATAGGCTCCAGTCGGGTCAATTTTAGAATACTCTTGTCCACCACATAACGCTGCGAACAGCTCGTCTATACGAGGAAGAGGATAAAAATTCCATTTTAGTTTCGGGTTCTAAAGAAACAATCTTCACACTTTAAATAGTTGTAGGATAATATGTGACTTATAAAACGGTATTTAGATGATCAAATAAACTTTTACCTGGAAGTGAAGTTCGATGTAAATTGTCATATGTCTTCGCTGAAAGATTTATATTTATAAACGAAAGTACCTAATTGCCTTGCAATGTTCGGACCTATTCGCACCCAGTTTATCGGTATCGTAGAAAGAGAAAATAAAAATCTGTCTTCTTCTACGACGTTCTAAAAAAAAATTCATTTATAAATTATTGTCTATACGTATCTGTTATCAAAATGATCACCTAGTGCCGGATTCAAATTTAAAAATACATTAACAATACAATAAAATACAACCTATATCAAACATAACTCCAACACACAACAAACATTCAACCAATATTCAATTCAATTCAATTCAATTCATTTATTGTAAACATAGGTAATAGGACTGTTACAGTGGTGGTACACAACATAAGAGAACACTATTTTTTGCCCCTTGGCATACAAATTCAATCTTAAAAACTAGGTAGTTAAGAGTAGGTATATAAATATAGGTACCAATTTATAACTAAACATGCTGAGTTTGAAATTAAAGATTTATTAAATACAGGACATACGTTTATTTCAATATTAAATTACGAAAATTAAATGTCATGTCATGAGTATATTAATGTGATTTTTTTAGAGGCATAATCTATATACGAGTATACCTAGTCGGTTACTAAGTTCTGTTACTAGAGTTTTCACTAAATAAATAGGAATAGGTAGCAACATTTTAATTATTCACGTACATAATTTAAAAGCTTATTTAATAGTCAATAGATTACAATATATTTAATTGAAAATTATTGTCGCAGTTTTTCAGAATTCTTTATAACACTCGGAAAAAGGCGTGAAAAATATACGTCAAAATTACGCTCCTTGATCATGTTGATTTTAAATCCTATTTACTTTTAATCACAATCTTTAGCTTCAATTTGGTATATGTATAGTTCACGTGGGGCTATCCGATAATATGACGAAAATAAAATATTGTAGTTCACAACTATCTACTTACAGGTAGAGCTAGCTACTTAATGCTTAAATAATTGATAGTACCTACTTAATAAACTATACGTTGCAAGTCTGCTTGTTCAATAGCAGTCTAAATCTATGTCTTTTGTGAAAAACTTAAAAATAGGCAATATTTCAAATGGGAATATCCGTGGGATAAAATCGCAAGAAAATTCAATGGTGGTCACGCATTTACCTCTTATAAACAGGTTTCTTATAAACAAGCAATGGAACCTTCTAAACAAAGGTGCAATATTTATTTGATGCACTTTTGTAAAGTGTAATTTTCTTAAATTTACCGCGTGTTTGCGTCTTCAGGCAATCTTGTGCTTTACAAGGATTTTCAATAAGATTTCTCATCTGATTTGTGTATTATTATACCATATTATGTTCATTAGAAATTAGGCTATTAAATAAATACTTTAATTTTTGATTTCTTTATTTTATCAGTCAGAAATCTGGTAACAGAACTTAGTAACCAACTACGTATATAACTCAAAGGTGACTGACTGACTGACTGACATAGTGATCTATCAACGCACAGTCCAAACCGCTGGTTCTAGAGATTCCAAATTTGGCACGTAGGTTCCTTATAAGGTCTAGGGGTGCGCTAAGAAAGGATTTTTCAAAATTCATCCCCTAAGGGGGTGAAATGGGGGTTCAAATTTTGTATGGGGAAACAAGATTAGTTAGTCTATTTTATTCGAAACTTCACAGAAGTATTCCTAACAATAAATGAGTAAATACGTGTTGCAGGTTTTTGATGGAAATGGAAATGTGGTCAAAAAGTCTGAAAATCAACATGGGTATTGTTTCTATGGTTTATCGGGTCGTTGATTACGAAAACAACAACGATTTTAAAATCCGACGTGGCGGACGTGAAATACCATCTCCCCTGTTAGGGTACAATGGGGTTGAAATGTCTAAATATCCATATGGGTGTCGTTTTTGTGATTTTTTGGGACGTTAATTAAGAAAATGGCATCGATTTTGAAATTTAATATTGTGGACATAAAAATTCTTGAAAGTATTTGTGCCAAATTGCAATCACAGCCCAAACCGCTGGTTTTAGAGATTCCAAATGTGGTACGTAGGCTCCTTATAAGGCATAAGGATGCACTTAAAAATTATTTTTAAAAATTTACCTCCTAAGGGGGGAAATGGGGTTCAAAGTTTGTATGGGAAACGAGATTTTGTCAACTATTTTATTCGAAACTTTACAGGAGTATTCCGAACGATAAATGAGAAAACAAGTGTTTCAGCTTTTTTGAGAATTCAACCCATAAGGGGGAAATGTATTGTTTCTATGGTTTATCGGGTCGCTGATTACGAAATCAACACTTAAGGGGGTGAAATGGGGGTTGATAGTTTGTATGGAGAATTTTTAAACGTTGAACCAATTTAGATGAAACTTGGTATAGAGATAGTTTGTGTACCGGGAAACGACATGGGACAGTTTTTATCTCGAAAATCGATCTTTAAGGGGGTGAAATGGGGGTTGGAGGTTTGTATGGAGATTTTTTTACCGCGAACCGATTTAGATAATTTTGTTGTGGATATAGTTTGAGTCCCAGGAAACAATATATAATATTTTTTAAGCCAAAAATCAATCTTAGAGGGGTAGAAAACATGTTGGTAGTTTGTATGGCGAATTATTAACCGCTGAACAGACGATTGAAATGAAACTTGGTACATATTATATAGATTGTGTCGCGGTAAACAATATAGGATAGCTTTTATCTCGAAAATCAACCCTCTAGGGGGTGAAACGGGGGTTGAAAGTTTGTATGGGAAATTAATAACCGTTGAACCGATTTAGATGATTTGGTATGGAGATATTTTGCGTTCTGGGGAAGGATATATAATAGTTGTTATCCCAGAAGTCATTCCTTAAGCGGGTAAAAAGGAGGGTGGATTACTAATTCCACGCAAATGAAGTCGCGGGGAAAAGCTTCTATTCAAGAGTAGAAATCTGTATTAATCATAATCTCTCAGTAGTAAGTCGTTGATGGCGTAACAATTAAACAATTATTACAATAATTTCTTTAAAATAAAAAATGAGGGAACCGCCGTCTTCAAAACGTGGTATACCGAAACCTCCAGAATGTAACGAATACTTTTCCGAAAACCGCTTCTAAATCAGTTCAGCGAAACGCAAGATGATCGCGGACAAACATACATTCCTACATACAAACATACGAGTCTAACTGAGACCTCCTATTGTAGTACTTTTAGTACGCGGGCGAAGCCGCGGGAAAAAGCTAGTTGTTACATACATACATTTATTATCATTAGTCAATACAGGCTTAATCTTCTTATATCAAATTATCCCTAACTATTTTCAAGAAACACCTTAAAGAGTATTATCTATCTCTCCCTTAACACAAATGTTTGCTGACTGTATTTTTATTATTTTATTTTTATTTACTCTGTGTATGTAGTATATGTATGTTTATTGATTATTTTATTTGTGTATGTTTATGTATAATTAAGCTATTGTATTATATGTTATTTGTTATTGTTTACTGGATTTTCACTGTTTCTTTTGCCTTGCACCTACTCATACAATTATTTTCGACTAGATTTCCGCTACCCTAAGGTTGTCTGGAAGAGATCGCTCTCTAGCGATAAGACCGCCTGTTGACTGCCTCTACTTTTAATCTGTGTACTGTACTGTTATATGTTATTGAGGTGTGCAATAAAGAATATTTGTATTGTATTGTTAAAAAATTGTGACAGGGAATTGTAGCACTTGGAAGTTAATAGTTTATTTAAGTCATTTTTGAACAAGTGCAATGGTTTCAGTCTGAAAGCTAAGGGTATTTTATTAAAAATCTTAACAGCTTAATATTGAAGTTGTATTGAAGTTGCGTTGGAATATTTCTCAAGCAAATTCTAATATATCTGATTCAAATATTTATGCCGTAGCTGTATTGCGTTGTTAATGCGTTGTTAATACATTGGAGTTGTATTGAAGTTGGATCGTGTCTATACGTGTTTTAAAGTTAGAATACGACCCCCTATCAAAATGTGATTTTGAAATCTAATGATACTCCTGATTCACCTAAAAAAAAAAAAGAAATAACAAGTCTTAGAATCCGCCTATTAGTCCAGTAACAAGATTGCTACATACTACGGCGTAGCACACGTAGCGTTGCTAGGGTCACCAATTATTGAAATACAAACACTTAATAATATATCCAATGCATTAACTACGCAACACGTCTGTATCAGAAATCATGAGAATTTGCTTGAAAATTATTTCGATGCAACTCCAACACAACTTCAATATTGGTTGATTATTTGCTGTGTGTTTAGAGTTATGTTTGAGATATATTGTTTTTAATTATAATTATAAATATATTTTAAAATACGAATACGGCAATTGGTCACCATGTATACTGAAACTCGTAGAAAACGTGCGAGTAATTTTTTTGTAATGTTATTTAAGTGTTATTTAAATTTAAATATACATATATTGTCGTTAAAAGTGTAAATATTACGTTACTGAGGAATTACATAACTGACTGGCTTTTCCTGGTAGAAAGCAGTTTGATTAGGTAGGAATCCTAGTAAAGCATGTTACAATAGAAACAATTACTCGTTTTAATTTACTTTCTCGGTACTATATATTGGGTCAAAGTGTCAATTCTGAAGCCAAAAATTCATCATGTCAAATCAAATCAAATTATCATTTATATCAGGCAAAACCAAAAAAGTGTTAGTATGTACAAAAACGTACCTTACAGAACTATTGTTAATAAAAGCATAAGTCAGAAGCACAAACACGTAAGTACAAAAAACAGTACAGAGACAAAACCGGATGAGCATCAAAAAATAAAAATAAAAAATAAATGTTAGATAATATTTTTGGTTGGTTTTCAAATTATCGGTTGAACAAGAAATGGCAATAAAATAAAATAATTGCTTGTCACCGTCTCAATTTTCCGCAAAAACCTACCGTGACACTGGTCTCATAAAACAAGTTTCTTAAAAAAAAATCTGGCCAAGTCCGAGTCGGTACTCGGGACACCAAGTGTTTCGTACCTGGGGGATGACAATTCTCATCTTCGATTTTTCTGACCTGGTCCTGTAGCCAAGATGACAATATTTTGCAGAAAACGAAACGAAAGGCTACACGCTCTCGCTCACTCTTCCATATTAGCGCGATAGAGAGATGGATAGCGTTTCGATTTGTTTTCTGCAAACGATTGTCATCTTGGCTAAGCCCCCTGAAGAAAGCTTTTATGTTATTTAGGTAAGTTACTACTATTATGCATGTTAGACACTAGATAATAAAAAAAACCAATTAGCACGAAATGTTTTGCTGTAAGTGCTTATGTATTATGATAAAAAAAATATGTTAGGCAGGTTATTTTGCCTTATTTATATCGAAAGTAACCGACCAAAATGTTATAGTTAGCCATAAATAGACAGTTAATACTAATGAATACATATTGATAATAAAAATAATAATAGTATGTGATACAAAAATTTTACGAAATTTCAAAAGGTACTAGGATCCCCATCTCTTCTTCTAATACCTAAATAGTAGATAAAAAATATATTGTCATCAGTAAGATGTATGTTAAATGGGTGAATGAATAAAAGGTTATAGCTTGAGTAACATCAATGTTCGTGTGAATGAACTTACGGGTATAGAAAGGAGGATAGATTACTAACTCCAGCTAGACGAAAACGCGTCAACTTAATTTGTATGGGGGGGGCTTCACCCTACGGGCCCTCTTTTATCACACTTGGGGTGATAAACTATACCAAAATCGTTCTGCTTCCGCCTTAGACATTTAACCCAACCAGTCCAGTGTGTATGTCACGATAGTACAGTGTGCATATTTATATTGCGGGGGGCGAAGCCCCTCGAACCCCCCTTTTGCCACCCTTTACCCGGCTACACGTGATATTAAAACTCTTTCTGCTTCCTCCTTAGGAGTGTAACTTAACTAAACCATCGAATAATGTAAATGACGATCGTAAACGGCCATTTTTATGCGGGGGGCTTTGCTCCCCAAGCCCCCCGTTTGACTGCCATTAGCATGATAAACTCTACCAAAATCGTTCTGCTTCGGCATTACACATTTAACCAAACCAGTGCAGAGTACATATGGCGATAGTGCAGCACCCGTGTTTTGAATGCAAGAAAATTCGCCCCCTTGCCCGGCTACCAGGGATAGCTTCTATGTTACCTCTTTCTGCTTCCTCCTTAGACGTCTAATTCAACTTATCCAAGGATGTTATTAGCGATCGTGTACGAGCCATTTTAATGCGGGGGGCTTTGCCCCCCGAGCCCCCCTTTTCCTACCATTACCGCGATAAACTCTACCAAAATTACTCTGCTTCCGCCTAAGATATTTAACCCTACCACTCCAGGGTTTATGTAGCGATAGTATTCATATAGTAGTGGGTAGTGTTCATCTGGTAAAATTTCTTTATTAGAATAAAATACAAATACAAAACAGAAAATATATACAAAAATGGACGATGACGGTATTAACGGGGAAAGGGGGGGGGGGGTTGGGTGTAAAATCTTGCTTAGTATAGAATTCCGGCGCCGTCTTCGCATTCGAAGACCTTGATGCGTCTTCTAGTGCCTCTCACCCTCATGGAGACTGCTCGAATGACCGATATTTGTACTTTAACTTTTAGCCAGAATATTATTTGAGAGTATGGTTTTTCCCATTTGGATGATAGTTTGGATGCTGTTTTTTTCAAAAAACTCATATACTCAGTCCCTAAGGCTCCATCACATGAGATTACTAAAGGTGTAAAAGAGGCTCTTAAGTCTTCCGTGGCTCGGTCATATTTTAGATGTTTTTGTCGGCTGTGTTTTTGTGCTGTTTTTTGCCATGTAAGGTTGCTGTAAGAGGAAGCGTCAGCATTTACAATGCGAACGTCGAAGAACGCTTTTCTTGCAGGTTCCCATACGCTATTTAGTAATAAGTCTCCTATGAGGGCTGGCTGTGTAGCACGTGCATCACGCATTATTGGTTCAACTGTGCCTTTACCCCAAGCTAGTTCGGCCCAATTCTTGCAATCGTCCCTATGTTGATCATAGCCTTGTTTAATCAAGCCGCCTTTTTTGCAGTTTAGGGCATGATTTAGGTCAAAATTATTTTCGCCGCATCCGTCGCAAACCTGAGGAAGATTGCCGGGTTCGTGAGCGTAGCGCAAGGCAAGGGCGTCTTTAAATTGGGTGGCGGTAAGGTCGGTATTGTTTGCGGTGGTAGGGATTATTGACAGCCATTGTGAAGAGTTCGATTCAACTACTCTTTGGACACATCTTTGCATCTTACTCGGTAATTTGGATAAAACATCTTTACATCTATCACTCTCGTTCAAATGTCTCGTCAATTTGGCTACCCTCATGGTTTCTGCTGCATGAGTATGATGGGCTATTAGGTCCAGGTTTTCTGTATTTTTTATTGCGTGAATTAGTAATTTATTTGATTCAACGGATGATTTATAATATTCAGTGTTTTTTAATTGATTGTTAATGCCAAGACCGCCCAGCTTCACTGGCAGGTTGAATAGATCCTGTTCTATAGAAGTGATTTCTCTGTCAAGAATGGAAGGTTTTAACGTTGACATTATCGTCTCGTTTAAAGTGTGAAATTCTTCGCCGGTTTTATCCATTACTGTTTGCAAATATCTCTCACATTGAAGTGATTTTGTGTAAGCTGTATAAACTAATTGCGGGTGTTTTTTGCTAGCTTTTGACAGTAGCCGTATGCAATTGGTCCATTCAGTTACTTTTTCTTTGATATATTCTTTTTGTACGTTTTCATTCCCGATGACACTGCCAGAAAACGGTGATAGGTTACTATCTTGACACCCATATTTTCGAATAATCTCTTAGCTTCTTCGTTAGCTTTTTGTGGGTTCTGCGAAGTAGCCGTATTTCGGTCCTTGTATCATGAGTTTTTCCAGCCAATCTCTTATATTTTTAAGTTTACCAAAGCAGGCTGAGTCATCAGCATACCAATTTTGGATATATTTGCCTCGATCTTTGCAGCTTTGAATAAGTAGCAAAATCCCGACTGCATACATTAGCATGGCTAACGGGTCACCTTGTGTTGTTCCTTCCTTGCTAAGGATAAAGTCTTTAGATCCTGATAGGCAGATGACAGCGTATCCTCTATATGTATTAAAAAAAAATATTGCACAACGGGGCCAGTAGACTAGCATTCCAAAGGGCGATTAGGCGGCTTAATGCGTTGAAGGCATTTACTGCATCTATTAAAAGCAGGCTTTGGTCGTCTTCGCCTTCATTAAAGCATTGGGTCATAGCGTGAATTCCACCTTCAATTCCTGATTTCATGCCGGCACAGAGCTGATCTGAGCCGCATGCTTGTTGAACGTCAGATCCTGTTGCGGTGGCCATTGCCTTTGCAAATGCGAAATATTATGCATTGTAATGCGAAATATTACAACGCATAATCATGCGTTGTTATATTTCGCCGATCCCAATTGGACGGATGCCTGGACATTTGTTTAGAGCAATGCTTCTTCTTGCCAACAGTGCTCTGATGCAGTCCCATTCAACGACTTCGTGGGTAGTGTTCATGATTTTAAAGCGAGGGCTTCGCCCCCCCAACCCCCCTTTTACGTCCCTTCATCCGGCTACGCGTGATATGAAAACTCTTTGTGCCTTCTCCTTAGACGTGGAACTTAACTAAACCTTTCAAGGATGTAAATAACAATCGCGTACGACTCGTACGAGTCATTTAAATGCGGGGGCTTCGCCCCCCGAGCCCCCCTTTTCCTACCATTATCGCGATAAACTCTACCAAAATCATTCTGCTTCCGCCTTAGACATTTAACCCTACCAGTCCAGGGTTCATATAGCGATAGTATTCATATATTAGTGGGTAGTGTTCATGTTATTAAAGTGAACCCCCCTTTTGCCTCCCTTTATCCGGCTAAGCGTGATATTAAAACTCTTTCTGCCTTCTCCTTAGACGTGGAACTTAACAAAACCTATCCAAGGATGTAAATAGCGATCGCGTACGACTCGTACGAGCCATTTTAATGCAGGGGGCTTCGCCCCCGAGCCCCCCTTTTCCTGCCATTACCGCGATAAACTCTACCAAAATCACTCTGCACCCGCCTTAGACATTTAACCCAACCAGTTGAAAAGAACGCAACGTGATTTCATAAAAAACTTATTTCTTTAAGCTATTAACTACTAAAGGAAGGTAAAATTTTACTGAAACTTAGAAAGCTTAGGAAGCCAAAGTGGCTCTCTATGAAGGAAATCCTCTACCCCTACTGAAACCCCGTAATACTAAAATTTTCCCTAAGCTCTGATGTTTATACATAATTACCTCCTGAAAGGAACACTACAACCCTGCGTTAAGTATTACAACCCCAATAAACTAATTTCCTATATAAACATGATTTGTCAGACAATCCCAGCGGTTTTTCCTAACAATGGCTCGTAAAAGTTTAGTGATAGATCCCTAGTTATGTAGTAACCCGATAATTTTTAGGAGACCGATAAGGAGGTTGTTGAAACAAAAACAAGGATATTTAGTTTAAACTTTATTTCCTATAAATGGTACTTTACAACGAAACGACATTAAGTAATCTACTATACATCTATATATCTTCTATACATATAATAAAGCTGAAGAGGGTCGAAAGTCTGTACATGGAAGATAATCTAAAAAAAGTTGGCTAGGGATACTTAGAATCGATAACAGAACACGTTCCAACAATTTTTAGATTTTTTGTCTGTTTATCTGTTTGTCTGTTTATCTGTTTATCTGTTTATTTGACCGCGCATCACGTGAAAACGGCTGAACGGATTTTGATGAAATTTTGTATAAAGATAGTTTGAGTCCCGGGAAAGGATAACATGTAGTTTTAATCCCGAAAATCAACCCTGGTGGGGGTGAAAATGGGATTAAAAGTTTGTATGGAGAATTTTTAGCCGCTGAAACGATTTAGATAGAAATGAGTATGGAGATAATTTGAGTCTCGAGAAACGTCATAGGATAGTTTTCAAACTCTTGTGGGGGTGAAAAGGGGGTTGGAAGTTGGTATGAGGAATTTTTTATCGCTGAACTGATTTAGATGAAAATTGGTATAGAGATAGTATGGGTCTCGAGAAAGGACAAAGGATAGTTTCATCTTCAAAAAAGCCCCCCCCCCCCATCTTACATTAGAACCGTAGGGCCAAAAAATTTGAAAAAAATAATGGAAGTGAAGCCTGAAAGGTACTTTCAATAAAAACTACCTATCTATACATATAATAAAACTGAAGAAGGTCGAACGTCTGTTCATGGAGTATATTCGAAAAAAAGTTGGCTGGGGATACTTAGAATCGATAACAGAACACGTTCCAACAATTTTTAGAATTTTTGTCTGTTTATCTGTTTATCTCGGAAATTATCCCTTAAGCGGATGCAAAAGGGGTGGAAGTTTACATGGGGAAGAAACAACCAATAACCGCTGTACCTACTTAGATGAAATTTGGTATTGAATTATATGTAATTTTTTGGTCAAGGTGTTCATATTTACAACATGTTACCCGTCGATGCTTTAAATTTACCTTTACCCGCTCTTAAGAAATATTTGAAAATGTCATGAATGTCAAAGGGTTATTGCAGGTTCGAGGACTATATATGACGGACAAAGTTGCATGGCCCAAACCAAAAAACTACTACAAAATTATCTAACATTTATAGGACACCGTTTAGGTAAGAAAACATATCAAACGTTTTGTGAAGCAGTCAGATTAGGGTTTATTTTTCTTTATAATTAAACAATAGGTACATTATCTGTCTCTCAAGCTGTTCTGATATGTCTTCTTGAAGAACTGCGCATTATTTTGTATACTTAATGTATTACTGTTGTGAAAAAAATAAGTCCCGTCGAGTTTCTTTTCGTTCATAATACTTCTTGGGCCAGAGGTGTAGGGTTAGAACCGGTGGTAGTTTTGGAACGAAGTTCCTTCTCGGCCGGCCCGCGAATGTGGGCTAGGCGAAAAAAAGTCACATGACCGTCACGAAAATGCGTCACGTCACGAAAACGCGACACCCATACGATTGAGAAACATGTAAAATGGAATGAAATAAAAAATATATAAAATAGAATAAAGTGAAGTGTAGTGAAAAGTGAAAGTGAGAAGGGACAAAGTGAAAAAAGTCGAGAACATAAAAGTAAAAAAAAGTCAAAAATGTCGAAAATGTCAAAAATGCCTAAATTTCCAAAATTTCCAAAATTACCAATATTACCAATATTACCAAAATTTCCAAAATAAAATAAAATAAATAAAATTTAAATAAAATAAAATTACATAACTTCGTTCCAATCGGGTGTTCCACGACACTCACGTATTTTATTTTTCTCTGACGTTCATTAGTGCATTGTAATGTGCTTACATTGAAGAATAAATATCTTGATCTACACCAATATCATAAATCCTCTATTCCGCGTTCGGAACCGTATGTAATTACCACCATTATTGCAACCAGTAACGTAACATCAGTGTATGATAATACGTGTGGTAACAGTGTGGTAAAAACGTATGAAAATTAATGAAACTCTGCCCCCCCCCCCCCCCCACGACCGCCGGCGCAATAAGGTTGGTCATGGTGGTGTAATGGCGGTCATTCTAATGGTTTCAATGGATTTTTAATGTGTGTAGGTACAGCAGTGTATACTTCTGTACATAATTAGGCCTTATTACGTAACAGTTACATAAACTAATATTTATCTCTTTTTAGGGTTCCGTACTCAACTAGGAACCCTTATAGTTTCGTCATGTCCGTCCGTCTGTCCGCGGTCTAGCTCAGTTACCGTTCGCACTAGAAAGCTGAAATTTGGTGAGGCCTGATAAGAACTTTCAATCCAAAAAACTATATTGAATAAAATCGGTTCAGCCGTTTTTGAATTATCAGTCAAAAACGCATAGTGAAAGGAAGTGCCGAATAGTAAAATGAAGTAAGCGCCGCCAAATATCCCCTAATAAACGACCTTTTGAACGGATGTTTTGTAACAGGGCGGCTTCTACGAAACTCTACACTGAGCATCGCCCGACATGCTCTTGGCCGGTTTTTTTGTGCATTATTATCCTGGAAATCACCCCTTAAGGATTACTAATTCCAATTCAAGAAAATCCCCAGCCAGGTTATACGTAGTATATAAAAATTCAACATCTAAAAGGGGGAGGGGGGGTAGCCACTACACTCGATGGAGTTAAATCCGTCCCCGTCCAAGTGCACCTCAAATAGAAATAAAATAATTTCTGCATTTGTGACCCCCCCCCCCCCCAATTTCAACTGCGCCCGTTCTTACCTTTCATGCTTAGACTGATTTGACGGGAGGATCGATTTGGATGATATTTGCCGTGGGCATGAACGTATAAATACAAAAGTGGTCCTGTATCATCCGATATACACCTACTACTCTCTATGTCGTTTAGATCATGCAAATAAAAAATATGATAAAAAAAGTATTTATTTTTGAGTGTAGTTTCATTTAGTGGTAATCGTAAAATATTTTATTAGGACTACTGTCCTCTAGCGTACCCATCCGTCAACTTTACTTCAAGTTCCGCCTCCAGGGTAGCGGGTGAGAAATTAGGGGTGAATTAGCCGCTTACTGACACAGACCGAATTCCACGCGAGCGGAGCCGCGGGCACAGCTAGTAGGTATATAAAATTAATTAGTAAATTAAATATTCGGTTATAAATTCAAGTTGTTGATGCGAGGCTTTAGTGGTAAAGCTATAGGATGGTGTCAGGATATCTGTAAAAGAAAAGGCCATTCGATAGTTTCCATATAGACAAAGTCTTCCCAATATTTGCGGTAAATATTCATGCTAGAAAATTAATTTGTAAAATTTTGTTTTGACAATGAAATTAACTCTTGTCTTATTTGAATATTTTCTAACTACAAGCAAATATGTTTTTTTTTTATTTAACCCCTACGCCTACAAGCGCTAATGTTAACGAATCCAGGCAGTAACAACCTTTCAAATTAGTTGTTTTTTCTGATTATTTTGATTAGATATAATTTTGCAAGTATTTAAACAAAAGTTAGGATGGGTAGCCGATGTGTGAAAGGATTTTCCTTATCTACACGCCTGTAATCCGTGCGTTGAGGATTATTAGCTCAGACTTATCTAATTTTTTTTTATATATTTTTATTTTGTGGTTTTTTATTTTCTCTACTAATGACTTTATTAAGTGAAACTACCAACGTTTCGTAACCTACACACCAGAGGAAAGAAACGCCAAGAAAACCTCTGAGATGCCTAGCTATTTAATTAAATCAAAATTAATCCTAAAATTCAACCAAAGTGACCGTGGTCATGCCGAAATAAGCCATAGAAATATGTCGTGTGAGGCAGTTATGCTAATTCAAACTTCAAGGATGAGCGAATAGTATTGTACCATCGGGTTCATAATTGCATACCCAGGTATGCAATTATGAACCCGATAGTACATAGAGTGAAGCATTGTTTCTAACTACCAATCTCTCCATCTAATTATCAAATTTTACAGACGGCGTACTACTATTGGAATGATAGTCTGAATTAACTTATGAACTATTTTCGTTCAGTTCTAGTTGATATGGATTCCCATAACTCACTCCAGCACGATTCAATCTCAGTTGAATTTAAATACTTTATTGTAGTGGCTTTCTCTTTGCCAATAATTGTATTTCCAACAATATAATAATATTTATTCATCAATTATTGTGAATGGTGATAATATACAAGTCTCACTATATCAGAGAATCTTGTTAAAATTTTCATAATATTTTTGTTTTACAACTCAATATTGGTACAAAAGTTAGATGCCTTATTTCAGCTCAAAAGTAATAAATAATTTCAGTTATATAAATAACACTTCATAGAAGGATCAAGGTAGTGGTTATGAAGAATGAACATAATCGTTCAATGGTTAATGTTTGTTACACTGTCATACATAAATAATGTTACAATCACACAAGTAATAATTACTTCAGTTCAAGTCAATGCTTATATACCAAAGCATATGAACCGTAAGTATAATAGAGGACACTCTCTTTTAAATTCATAAATCAGGTATGTAAACTACGCTAAAAATCGTTCCCAAAATAGGGAACGATTTTTAGCGTAGTTTACGTCTTAATATATACTCAATTAAATTCATATGACGCAACCGCAAAACATAAAAATATAACGCATTCCGCAATAAAATTCGCAAACCGTATAAAAATATAACGTATACGCAATATAGGATAAACGCATCCATCCCTATTTCGTTAAATTCGTAAAATGTTTCCGCATACTCCGTTAAATTCCGTACGCATATATATTGCATATAATAATTCAACAATATTTTACATAAATTAAATGCAAGAACCACAGTAATAAGGTAAAATGTTCATAATATAACAGTCAATTAAAAGCACTTACTCAACTCCAAGGCCTAAAGAGAATACACAGAAAAGAAATAAATTTTATCATTAAAGTGAATAAATTTTGCCTCACCAAATTAGACTTCTATTGCTGGTCCTTTCCTACTAGTCTCTCTAGCCGATGGCAGCCAGGTCAGGGCCTCGGCGCTGGTAACTCGGCTTGAAGGCAGAAGTCGGAGTCTCGTTGCTCAGGATGTGCTTCTGGCTCACGTCGGCGGCAGAAGTCA
The DNA here is from genome assembly GCA_947086415.1 of Pammene aurita. Classification (NCBI taxonomy): domain Eukaryota; kingdom Metazoa; phylum Arthropoda; class Insecta; order Lepidoptera; family Tortricidae; genus Pammene; species Pammene aurita. Next base: position 15,167,094 of record OX352305.1, on the reverse strand, counting down.
AGTCATCCCGTAGTCCCGTAGGTCGAAGGCAAAGTGCTCGTAGATCTGGTCGGAGTCAAAGTGCTCGCAGCTCTGGTCGGAGTCAAAGTGCTCGCAGCTCTGGTCGGAGGCAAAGTCAAAGTGATACCCTACGGTACGCCCTCCCCTTATATAGCATTAAAAATTTCGTATCGATTCGTCCAGTAAGATTGCTTTGTAGCCTTATTAGTCGGGTTTGGTACGCTTTGGTCTACCACTTGGACGACTGAATTTCCCGGATTTGATCTAATTTGAACCTTATTGATCTTTTAGTTTATACTATTTTAAAGACCAAATTCCTACGCTTAACGTCCTAATTTGAAAATCTCCTATCTCCATAGAGAATGTTTTTCTTGAATATTTATCCAAATTATGCAAATTTCCAATGAAAATTTATATGAAAATAGATGAAAACATTAGCCCCGCGTATGATTTAATAAGCCCCTGTAAGTATTAATGTCTATTTTCCCCGTAAAATGCCAATATATCTTTGTACACCAATTTGATTCTTATGAACCCTATGCTACATACTTCTATAAAGATCAAGTTTCCATTAGCGAACTACCTTTTCTTTTGGAAAATCTAACCTCTAAGAAAACGATTTTCTTTAATTCAAACAAAAGTAAATATTTCCTAATGTGTATTTATATAATTTATGATGAAGATAATTTTTCTGCATATATTATGACAAGATCCTATCGGATTTATTGCGTATTTACTCTGTAAAATACCAATATAATTCGCTTTTTATCCTAATTTTCATCACTTTCCTTTATTTGTTTTGATCAAAATTGTGTTTTTCACATCAAACACCAGTAATTTTAAAATCCTAACTATTCCTTTAGTCGTCAACACAGTGAATCCTCCTTTTTGTAAAGGGTCGGCAACGCGCATGTGACGCCTTTGGAGTTGCAGGCGTCCATAGGTTACGGTAGCTGCTTACCATCAGGCGGGCCGTATGCTTGTTTGCCACCGTCGTGGTATAAAAAAAAAAATCTTTTTATGACAATTTTAGATCATAAAATTTGTTTATTTTAGCGCTTTACTGAATCGAACTCTTTATGTTTTTATAATAACAAAGCTCCCAACTTCATTATTTCCGTTATTTAGCTTCATAATACGAGTTTTTACATAATATTCCCAAAAATCGATTTTGGATGAAAAGGTAAGTTCTTAGTTTTTTCACGCTTAATTCGTTCAATTTCGTTAATATACTTGCTGCAATATAACTTTTATTACTTTCCCTTTACTTTAAGTATCGATTTCTAACAATAATTAACAAATCAAAAACATAACCTCTCCATTTGGAAACATTTTCAGACAAATCTAAAATATTATTAGGTACTTCTTTTTGTTATTGAATAAATTATCAATAATACATTTATTCTATACAATACACCACATTTCATCTCGAAAATCCTATTAAAAGTATCAATTTCCATCATAACTTAACGAACAATTTTCTCAGTTGTCGGTCATTCCCTTCCCTAAATCATAAGAAACTGATGATAAAGCAATTTGTAATCAAAATACTAATTTCCAAATAACTTATAATGGGTAAAGATCATGTCATGTTACTAACAGTTTGTACTAAAATTGTTGTTTGTCATAAAATGTCTTTAGTAAATCATACATTTTTGTCCTTAACACATATTTCAAGAATGAAGTAAATATTTCTAGAACATACTTTATATACAACCTCCTCCTATTCTATGAGTTTAATTTTACCTAATAAATCTAATAATACATCGCTTATTGAAGGAATCGATCACAAGATTGCTAAAACTTTATGACAAATCTAGTGCGGTAACCAAATTACTGTTTGTCCACTGCAAATAGTACAAACGGATATTTCAGATAATGCTTCCCCAAAATGTTGCATACTTATCCTGTTAAGTTGTTATTCATAGTCTCTGTTCCTGTGAAAACTAAAGCATACATTAAATATCTACACAAGCTGAATATATAAATTACATATGAATGCCGCTTATGGTCATAATGTCATTTGAAATACCCAAGTAATAATAATAATAATAACCATTATTTCTATCTAAAATACAACTATATAAAATACATAATTAATCGACCAAGATCATGAATGTTTCACAGTCTTGCCAATCAACGGTGCACAATTTTTAACAAATCTGCATGTTATCAATTGCTTCTGCAATAATGTAAAAATAAGTAATAATATAAGTATAATTATAACTAAACATAATATAAGTTATCAAAAACTGCGAGAAATCCTAGTAAACATTTCAAGTTTTATATTTTCCAAATATTCTCATTTCCTGAGAGTAGTGATCATAGCTTATTATATACTAGCTGTGCCTATGGCTCCGCCCGCGTGGAATTCGGTCTGTGTCAGTAAGCGGCTAATTCACCCCTAATTTCTCTCCCGCTACGCTGGAGGCGGAACGTGAAGTAAAGTTGACAAATGGATACGCTTTTGACTGATAATTCAAAAACGGCTGAACCGATTTTATTCAATATAGTTTTTATTGAAAGTTCTTATCAGGCCTCACTTCCATTATTTTTTTCTATTTTTTGTACCCACGGTTCAAAAGTTAGATGGAGGAGACGCCCTTTTTTAGAACATAGAAAACATTTACTCGCGACAACAACAACATGCAAACAAACATACTTAATCTAAGGATAATAACTAATTATATGGTTGCCACGAAATGAACTTTCAGATCTAATATTTACGAAACTATTAGTTTCATCCAAAAAATGTATTAGAAGACCTCTATTCTTTTTGAAAGACCTATACAATAATACCCAACACGATAGGGTTGGAGCGAAAAAAAAATTCAACCCCCATTTTATGTGTACCCTAATAAAAATATTTTTTAGTTTTTATTCTATTACTTTGGCGGCGTGATTAATGCACATACTGATACCAAATTTCAGCTTTCTAGTGCGAATGGTCACTAAGCTACGAGTAGACCGCGGACAGACGGACAGACAGACGGACGGACAAGGCGAAACTATAAGGGTTCCTAGTTGACTACGGAACCCTAAAAAGAGATAAATAGTAGTTTATGTAACTGTTACGTAATAAGGCCTAATTACGTACAGAAGCATACACTGCTTTATCTACACACATATTAAAAATCCTAAATGACGTGTTCGGAAACTATTAAAATGACCGCCATTACACCGCCATGACCAACCTTATTGTGCCGGCGGTCGGGAGGGGGGGGGGCTTCCGGCGGTCGGGAAGGAGGGTGGATTTTCATTACGTTACCGTACACACTGTCACAGACAATACACTGATGTTACGTTACTGGTTTCCGAACGCGGAATAGAGGATTTATGATATTGGTGTAGATCAAGATATTTATTCTTCAATGTAAGCACATTACAATGCAGAACATCAGAGAAAAAAAAATACGTGAGTGTCGTGGAACACTCGGTTGGAACGAATTTATGTTATTTAATTTTTGACTTTTTCGTAATTTTTGAAATTTAAAAATTTTTTGAAACGTTTGAAATTTTTGAATTTTTTGAAATTTTTAAATTTAAAAAACATTTTTGAAACTTCACTTCACTTCAATTTATTCTATTTTATATATTTTTTATTTCATTCCATTTCACATGTTTCTCAATCGTATGGGTGTCGCGTTTTCGTGACGTGACGCTTTTTCGTGACGGTCACGTGACTTTTTTTAGCCTAGCCCCCCATCCGCGAACCGTCCGATAAGGAACTTGGTTCCAAAACTACCACCGGTCTAACCCTACACCTCTGGCCCAAGAAGTATTATGACCGAAAAGAAACTCGACGGGACTTATTTTTTTCAAAACAGTTATACATTATTAGATCTTAAAGATACAAAATAATGCGTAGTTCTTCAAGAAGACATGTCAAAACAGCTTGAGAGACGGATGATGTACCTATTGTTTAATTATAAAGAAAAATAAATCCTAATCCGACTGCTTCACAAAACGTTTGATATGTTTTCCTACCTAAACGGTGTCCTATAAATGTTAGATGATTTAGTAGCAGTTTTTTGGTTTGGGCCATGCATCTTTGTCCGTCCTATATAGTTCTCGAACCTGCAATAACCCTTTGACATTCATGACATTTTCAAATATTTCTTAAGAGCGCGTAAAGGTAAATTTAAAGGATTGACGGGTAACATGTTATAAATATGAACACCTTGACCAAAAAATTACAAATTATTTTACCAAATACCAAATTTCATCTAAATGCGTACAGCAGTTATTGGTTATTTCTTCCCCATGAAAACTTCCACCCCTTTTGCATCCGCTTAAGGGATAATTTCCGAGATAAAACTATTTTATTTCCTTCTCCAGAGATCAAATTATCTCCATTCCAAATTTTATCTAAATCGATTCTGCGGTTAATAATTCCCTATACAAATTTCCAACTCCCTTTTCACCCCTCTAGGGTTGATTTTCGGGGTGAAAACTATTCTGTCGTTTCTCGGGACTCAAACTATCTCCATACTAATTTCTATTAAAAATTATCCATACCAACTTTCAACCCCCTTTTCACCCCCTTCAGGGTTGATTTTTGGGATGAAAACTATCCTATGTCCTTTCCCGGGACTCAAACTATCTCTACACAAAATTTCATCAAAATCCGTTCAGCCGATTTCACGTGATGCGCGCTCAAATAAACAGACAAACAGACAAAAATTCTAAAACTTGTTGGAACGTGTTCTGTTATCGATTCTAAGTATCCTCAGCCAACTTTTTTTCGAATGTATTCCATGACCCTCTTCAGCTTTATTATATGTATAGATAGAAGATAGATAGTTTTTATTGACCTGCGGTTCTAAAGTAAGATGGGGGGGAGGCTTTTTTGAAGATGAAACTATCCTTTGTCCTTTCTCGAGGCCCATACTATCTGTATACAAATTTTCATCTAAATCAGTTGAGCGGTAAAAAATTTCTCATACCAACTTCCAACCCCCTTTTCACCCCCACAAGGGTTTGAAAACTATCCTATGACGTTTCTCGGGACTCAAATTATCTCCATACTAATTTCTATCTAATAATTTCAGCGGTTAAAAGTTCTCCATACAAACTTTCAATCCCATTTTCACCCCCACCAGGGTTGATTTTCGGGATTAAAACTATATTTTATCCTTTCCTGGGACTCAAACTATCTCTATACAAAATTTCATCAAAATCCGTTCAGCCGTTATCACGTGATGCGCGGTCAAATAAACAGACAAACAGATAAACAGACAAAAATTCTAAAAATTGTTGGAACGTGTTCTGTTACCGATTCTAAGTATCCCCAACCAACTTTTTTTCGATTATCTTCCATGTACAGACTTTCGACCCTCTTCAGCTTTATTATATGTATAGATGTATAGAAGTTCTGGTATGTATGGTTGCTAATAAAACACGTGATGCTTATATATTTCCATATATTTTATTTCCTTTGTCAGATCATTAACTTGACCTTTTCTTACATACTAAAATAAAACCAATATGTAATAGGTGAACCTCCACCCTCATACATACTATGTGAATCATTTATTACCATTTTTTCATGAACTTTACTCATGAAAATATCATGTAAAAGCTTACAAATGGAGCTCTATCTACCTTTAAAGTCATTTTGCTAATTTTCATACTTAGAAGACCCTGTGGACCTCTACACAGTCCAGGGTACATGTAGCGATAGTACTGTGTTCATATTTTTAATGTGTCCTACCTCCCTTTACCCGGCTACACGTGATACATTATATTAAAACTCTTTCTGCTTCCTCCTTAGAAGTGTAACTTAACTAAACATTTTTATACTCCTTAGACGTCTAACGTAACCTATCCAAGGATGTTAATAGCAGCCATGTACGGGCCATTTTTATGCGGGGGCTCCGCCCCCCGAACCCCCTTTTTCCCTCCACTTACCCGGCTACACGTGATAGATTATATTAAAACACTTTCTGCTTCCTCCTTCGACATGTAACGTAAGTAAACCTATCCAAGGATGTAAATAGTGACCGTGTACGGGCCACCAGCACTTGAAATCGGATACTGTATTGATAAATCAAATAGGAACTTACAGTGAAAACAGATTTATGAATTAGTCACTCGCATCCGCACTAAATAAATACCTATTAAATGACTTATCTACAACATTCTAATAGATCTATGACTTTATCGTATAAAAAACAATAAAACGATAATGACGTACGGAGTTCTTTTTTCAAATTTCTTCCAAAAAACTTCAAAATTAATCTGATAGTTTCCTTAGGTTGAAAGGCTCCTTCAATATTTAAACTTCTAACTGTTCGGGTAAGGTTCAATTTTGTATGTGCTATTTTTCTCTTATGCCTTTAATATATTAATCATGGGAAATTACCATTGTAAATTGACACCAGTTACATATTGAGTCCTATAGTAATCTAAGGTCAGTCCAGGGTCTGAAAACTGTTAAAGATAGGTCTACCAAATAATTCTGCCGTCATCTTCAGGGTCTGTTTAGTGGGACTATTCAGTTCGCAGTTTCTAGTTAGCTGTAGTTTCTGAAAAAAACGCGGGGACAGAGCCGTAATTTTAGTATGAAACACTGCATTTTCAAATGCGTTTTTTATCTAAGCTATTGTACGTAAAATGAAGTCAAAATCAGTGTGCGGTCTTAATTTTTTGCAAGCTTTCTAATGGTACCCAACACTTTTCTTACAAATTAAAAATAAAATTCACTTTCCTCCTTCATCCCCCTAAACTTCCTTTTAAAATTAAATTTAAGCAGTTAAGACCTAAGTACCTTGTTACAGACGAGATTTTCTATATCTATTCCAAATTTCAGCTTTCTACGTCAAACGGTTTCCGAGAGAGACGCGATTTACCAGTTTCGAGGACCGAAGTGATTCCCAAGGATCGGACAAACGCCCGTCATTTGGAAAATATAACCCTGTTCCATACAGCAGAGACTTCCTTATGTTAATTAAAAAAATAGTATTTTATGGATTTATTGGACCATAATTTATATCCAGTGACAAATTAATTAATGATTGACATTCCGAAAATTACTTTAGCCAATAAAATAGAATGACCAAATTTTTTTCTAAATTTTCACTTGTGAGCCTATAGCGATGTGAATTTAGGACCCATTTATGCGTTGAAAAAGTCCGTTCACAGTGTACGGACGTCATAGGGGCATCTGTAATCGTTGACATTGGTATACTGTTCTTCCAATATGCTTGTGCCTCGGAGTAAATTTTTTCATGTATTTTTTTCACGGTGACGTAATCAGGATTCCTATTAAAAATTGCTTGAAATTTTGATATAGCTCTAGATCTAAAACTCCCGGGAATATTTTGTAAAACAGTATGTATGTCCTCAACAATTTTAAATTATCCTTTTATGTGTAACTTCGTCTTTTCGTCTTTTCTTTTAGATCTAGACCACAGATTATATAATAGTTCTTTAGAGCTATATCAAAATTTCAAGTAATTTTTAATAGGAATCCTGATTATGTTACCGTGAAAGAAATACATGAAAAAATTTACTCCGAGGCACAAGCATATTGGAAGAACTGTATACTAATGTCAACGATTACATATGCCCCTATGACGTGCGTACACTGTGAATGGACTTTTTCAACGCATAAATGGGTCCTAAATTCACATCGTTATAGGCTCGGCTCACAAGTGAAAATTGAAAAAAAATTTTGGTCATTCTATTTTATTGGCGAAAGTAATTTTCGGAATGTCAATCATTAATTAATTTGTAACTGGATATAAATTATGGTCCAGTAAATCGATAAAATACTATTTTTTTTATTAACATAAGGAAGTCTCTATTGTACGGAACAGGGTTATATATTCAAAATGACGGGCGTTTGTCCGATCCTTGGTGATTCCATAAGTGTTTCGTAAACCAAGTATTGGTACGAAACACTAAAAATGTGACTCTTATTTCGGTTTTACCATATAATTGCCATTTTTAACTTCAAAATAATTAATTTTAAATAGGCAGCATGACTGCAGTCCGCGTTAAAAAAGTTTACGACAGACGATCAGATAAAGTTAAATTAAAACTTGTAAAAATATGACTGCTCTTTGAAGCCATGAAACTGAGCTCTTAAACTAGTTTTATTCACTCAACTTCTTTGCTTTTAAAATGGCGTTTTGGCATTGTATATTCAATCATATTCAAGCGTTTTTCCTGTAAAGCTAAAAAATAATAACGATCTGCAAATGCAAGGCGTCAAATAATTCCATAGTCGGTAAAGCGTAGTAAAGCAAAAGCAATATTTTTCTATATAGCTCTTTTATTTTTGGCGTCTTTTGTATTCTGTAATCTGGAAGGGAAAAAATGTTCGTCTTTGCCCTGTTTTATCCTGTATCGGTGTCTATTTGTCTATAATAGATTATTGCGGATCAAAATGAAATTTAAGCATAGTAACGTCGTTGACAATGCAATGTTATTGTACAAGCACAGGGGCCGTGTTCTAACTTTAAAACACATTTAGACACGATCGAACTCCAATGCATTAACTACGACTTACAGCTAGCGCCTAAACGTGTGAATCAGAAATATCAGAATTTGCTGAAATATTATTGCAATACAACTTCAATATTGGTTGATGATCATTTTATTGAGCGCGAGTCGGACTCGCACTTGGCCGGTTTTTTGACATACCTATACTATACCTATTTTAAACAAGGATCTTTATATTAAACAAGGTTGTTTTTGAGGGCGGCCTTTTCCCATCTGTCTAACAATCCAATTGAAAATTTAAAACCTCGGTCGAGGTTAATACGCCTGAAAATGTGACATTGAGGAGTGACCGTTTAAACTTGATTAAGTATTAAAGATAATGAAATCTTATTGCTGTACAAAAATATGGGTCGATGTTAAATAATAGCGATTTCATTGAATCAGTTATGTGAATTGTTTGGTCTTTTTTTACATGTATTTATATTTTTTATTAAAATATTCGAAAGTGCTGAGATAGAGATAGAGATATATGTATATCTTCATGTCATTATAAGGGTGATTCATTACTGAACAAATAACAGTGTCGTTGCAATATATGAGTTTGGTGCTAATGCGAATCAATTAATATTGATCTTAAAGTTGAAATGGAAAAGATATAAGACGTGGCCGTACGTTGTGATTGGTGAAATAACAAAATAATAATTGGCTGAAATATGGCCTGCCTCCGACGTAATATTTTTGTAGGCTCATATTTAGAGCTTATACGACTTATCATTCGCTATCTTAAAGCTATTGAAGCACAAATGGTAAACTTGCATTTAAACTAGTAATACCTTGATACTGAAACTGAAATTAGAAAAATTTAATGTATCAATTGCTTAAAAATTATATTATGCTCCATTTTCCCTGCAATTAGGAATATGCATGATTTTTTTGGAAGACGTCATTCGATTCTATTTCCCTGTAGATTCAAATGTCTCTAATAAACCTAATCTATGATAGCCCTGAAACGTCAAAAATGTGAAAATACGTTAGGCATCTACGCCGCGCGTTACAACGCCCCATACAAGAAGTGTGAGGTTTGTGACATCACCGATCACAAAGTTGCAGAAAACTGTGTGGAAGGAACAAGTTTTTGGAAGATTTTTGTAATTTTAGGCACGAAAAAATGCGTTTAGCTATATAGTTGTTTTACATTTTTTTTCTTGTTAGAACATAAGTAATCGAACTGAAGTTTCGAAAATACATTTGAGGTATAAAAAAAAATGCCTAAAATTTTACGTTTTTAAACCGCAATATCTTTAGAAAACTGTTAAAAATTATTACGAATTTCCACTTATTTATATTAATTTGGGGTTGTTGAACGTGTTTATGCAACAAATTCAATTAAATATTTTTCACGCATGTTCTCTATTGCAATACTTGGTACATTTATTTTCGACCAGTTTCTAAATGATCGGCGTTTAAAATTAACGCATTTCTGATCTTGAAGTTTTGTATGGAAAAATTATAACTCAAGCTTATGTTTGGAGTAATATTTGAAGTGCCTTTGTGGGTATACTAGTAGAAAGTTTCGTTATTTTGTTATATTAAGAGTTAAACCGTCTAAAAATGTACATTTTAGCGGCTTGATCTGCGATTAAGTCTTTATTTTTTATTGTTCCATTACTGATTTATCAAATGTTCTCAAACCAGTCAACGAACAGTGTGTTCATACGAGTGTTCATTCATAAGGCATGAAAATGTAGTAAATAGACTATAAAAATGTGCTTTTGTTCAATTACAAGATTTCTATTAATTCTATGTGTGTTACGACGAACGTGTTTTTGTATATTTTTTATAATTTACGTTTGGAATTGGGCTTGTTAATCAATTTTATTTTAACATTATTGGTGAGCCCAACCCTTGTAATGATTACTTTATATAATAACTTATAATAATTAGTATTATGTTTATGTATGTTACGTTTTCATATAAAATAATAATGTATGATACTTTTAACTAATTAGAAACTGATTAGTACTATCAACAGAGTTTAATGTTAGCTGTTAAGTTTTAGTATTTAAGCTCGGGTTATAATGGCTGTCATTTTATAACAAAGAGAAATTAATATTTTTTAATCATCATCATCATAATCATCATAAATCCATAATTCATAATTTCTTAATAGGTTAAATATAAATGTTATGTTATTTTTATTATAAATTAAAAAAATCAAAATTAAATAAACATTTATTTCAGATAATTGATAATCCATGAAATTTGGTAATTTATCTTAACTACTTAATACCTAGTGTTAGTATTTAATTATGAAATACATCCTTAACACCTAAACTAAAAGCAAATAGTGCGCCCGTTCAGAGCTAATACCTAGTGCCTCCATATTTGGCAGTCATATCTGTCCGATAATACTTTCAAAAGGCTATTGGGGCTACCTCTTGTACGTTGCATTAAGGACACTGGCCTTTTCCGCAAGATGGCGTGAAAACTGTCTGTACACGCGCCTCTACAAACATCGCCGAGGCGCTGCAGAACCGTGGCAGCCCCATCAGCATTCTGAAAGCATTATTATACTGGACGCGGAGAGCATTCGCTGAACGTTGGGTGTACCTAACCCACAGGCTGCTCGTGTAGAATGTCTGACTGTATGCTTTAAAATTGCGTGATTTTAACTTTGTCTGTACAGTCAGCTGCAGAGAAAAAGACCCCCCTTCATACAAACTTCGTATGCAGCGTGGGCTTTTTTCTCTGCAGCTGACCGTAGGTACAACGAGCAAACCTGCGAGCAAGCATGTTCTCACAAACTGCCAATGCTCTCCGTTCTCGTTCCATATCCATATCATCTCTAAGATCAGCGTGACCCAGCTGTGACAATGTGACCGAGATACTTAAATTGGTACACTCTTTTTAGGTTCTTTCCATCTAGCCTAACAGAAGGAATTTCTACAGGACACTTCCTGCCGGCTTAAGAAAAGCCACACATTAATTTTTAAAGTTTATGATTACTGAAGAAAACAGCTTAATATTAATAAATTATGTTAATAATGTTTTAATGCTCATTAAATAAATTAAAATGTTTATTCACTTGGTTTTACGGCGTTCAGTCATTAGTTTTTTTTTGCTTTTTTTAAGGATTTTGGTTACTTATTTAATAATTCATCTATAATCTCACAAACTATTAAAGAAGCAAAAGATCGCAGAAAATGCATTATTGTTTATTAAATAAAGATAAAAATAAAGAAAGATAAAGAAAATTTAAATGACGATTGATTAAATTACAATTATTAATAACTACTGAGTAATGAGGCCATCCGCAGCAGAACCAAAGTAACCGATATAGCCCTCCGAATCGCTAAACTAAAGTGGCAGTGGGCGGGGCACATTGCTTGTAGAACCGATGGCCGTTGGGGTGGAAAGGTTCTCGAGTGGCGACCACGAACCGGAAGGCGCAGCGTGGGTAGACCCCCCGCAAGGTGGACTGATGACCTGGTGAAAGTCGCGGGAGTCCGCTGGATGCGGGTGGCGCAGGACCGGACAGGATACAGGACCGCATTGTGGCACTCTTTAGGGATGGCCTATGTCCAGCAGTGGACGTCTTTCGGCTGATATGATGATGACTGAGTAATGATTTTTTTTTATTGTAAATTTACAAAAGTTTCATTCACCGGACTCCCTAGCGCTTATAAGAATTATTTCAGGTCGCTCGCAGACATTTTAAGGTATTCATTTAGACAAGTTTAAGTTTTAGCTGTAAAACTTATCAGACAATATTATCTAAACGTAAACCCTGACTAAAACAATGAAACGACTTAAGCTAAATTAGATTATTTTTTAAGCTACAAAATCGATTGTATGGTTACAGACTGCTTTCAGTTATGTTTTTTAGGTAAATAAATACTTATATTGGAATTTTCCTATTGCTGAATAGAAATATGTTGACAATTCCATATTGGTTACATGAAGTTCCCTCGATAGCATATCTTATTGAAATTGTGACATGTTTATTTCGACAATCCTCACTTAATCGTATCTAACAGGGGTTATTCACAACGGCCAACTAAAATTGTAATCCCAGCATTCCCAGCCCGTCATCTTTTTCTTCGCTTTGAACAAACGTAAGGCGCGTTTCACAATGGTCGTAAGGGATTGTTCGTAAGGCGCATGCACGGCCCACCGCCCGCGGCCTCCGACGCCAGTTCTACCGCGATCGCGAGCCGCGTCACGCCTCCGCGTCGCGCAATGTAAACAGTTTAACCTAAAAGTGCGAAGTGACAGGTGAAAAAGTTTAAAAATCCGACAGCTCACGGTGCGTACGGTAAACAATGTAAAACATCGTGTATGAATAAAGTTAGCACACGCTGACTTTTGCTAAATTTGGTTTATAAATTTTAGCATTAGCTTTAGGCATTATTTTGTGAGTTATTTTTTATAGATATAGTAAGTTTTAGACAGTGGGTTTTTTACTGATAAGTTCGTAATTGAATTAATTTATATCTGTAACAATAGGCACTGAGTCATACGTTTTATGATTATATGAAAAAAAAATTTTTAATACCAACCAACCTGCCTGTATTTCACCACTTCACCAGCCTGTAGTAGTCGGTACAATATTTGCATAATTAATGAAAATTTAATAAAATTTTTGGGCTTCCTTTTGTAATTATTATTTATGATTACAATACCGGTTCTTGAAAACTATTTATATTTCTTGTAGTATTCGCTTCTATTAGCTCGCTAAGAGGCTATATAACAGGCACTCTTAATATATTTAAATTACCTAGATTTGTTGAGGCCGGTATTCTCGTCGACGGTCAATTCATATTTCTTACTATTTAAATGTACAATGCTTAGAAAAAATGGAAAAGTAGAAAAATCCACTGCCTCAGGCGAGACTCGAACTCGCGACTCTTAGTTGGTCAGAGTGATGGGCATGTATCCCAGAGTCGCGAGTTCGAGTCTTGCCTGAGGCAGTGGATTTTTCTACTTTTCCATTTTTTCTAAGCATTGTGGTATCGTTAGCAGACGTTCTGCTTAATACAAAATTATTTAAATGTAAATGGTAAAAAACCGTGGAATAGACCAAAAAATAAGTGGAATAATAATGTAAAGCCAACATTAATCAGCAGTTATCACGCGAGCTTGTTCTTCAGCCGTGATGGCTCGTTTGTTAATTTTATCGCGTTTGTCACTGTGGCTTTGAAACATTAATAGGAATAGCGTATTTTTATCGCCCGTTGCCATAAATCTTGGTTTATTACACGTTAAGATAACGCTTCGAAGGCACGATAGGTATTTAAACAGTAGTGTTGTATGGCTTTATTTAATAAATTTAAGCGTCTGGATTCACTGTTAGAAGTTATAATAAAACGCACAACATATGTACACTATATATATATATATAAATCACTGAAGGGACAGAGATAAATATAGCATATGTCACCTGATGTTAAGCATCCACCGCTGCCTACAGGCGCTTGCAACTCCAGAGGAGTCACATACGCGTTGCTGACCCTTTAAATATACAAAGATTTACTGTGTTGACAGATTACGGGATAAATATACAGGCCCCACACCCTGTATACAGACCGCACACAGCGCATATAACACAGTGCTTTCTTAGGAAATTACAGAGATTAGTGACGTTTACGACATTTTGCTTTGCCTTATTTTTCTTGTGGTAGACGCACGTCCTAGGCTGCCTTCCCGCAGAGGCAGAGATGAGCGTTGATGAGAGGAGAAGTGTGGAAATCAACCAATAAGCTGCCTTTTCACTGAGGAGGGGGTGCGACGGATAACACTATTGGTTGATTCCCGCATGTCTTCTCTCATCTCAGCCTCAGTGAAAGGGGCAGCCTTATAAAGCATAACAAAAGTACAAAACCTTTGTGATACCGTTCTGTTTGCCGATGATACATCTTTAATTTTCGAAGTTGACCGGCAATCTACCGATTTTACTGTAATCAATAACACACTAGCTGCTGTACTGAACTGGTTTACTATTAACAATTTGCTACTTAATGCTAAGAAAACCAAATGTATTAGATTTGTTTTCCCAAACGTTGCATCGGGGGACACTAAGATTCTCCTGAATGGTGAATGTTTAGAGATAGTAGATAAAGCAGTGTTCCTTGGTTCGACGTTGGACAAAAATCTACAATGGAGTCCTCATATAAGAAAACTCGCTCTTCGATTAAGCTCGGCCGCTCATGCCGTTAGGAGAATTAGACAATTAACGAATATTGACACAGCTCGCTTAGTTTATCACAGTTATTTTCATAGTGTAATGTCATATGGTATTCTGGTTTGGGGCAAAGCAGCTGACATACAGACTATATTTGTTTTACAAAAAAAAGCCATCCGCTTTCTGTATAACTTAAAGGCAGGTGCATTAGTTAGAGAACTATTTAAAGAAATTAATATTTTAACTGTTGCTTCCCAATATACCTATGAAAATATTATTTTTGTTGTAAAGAATATACATACATTCAAAAAAATTTCTGACATCCACAGCTATAACACTAGAAATAAAAACAAGCTTGCTATCAGAAGTAGTCGTATCCGCAAAGCATATAAGTCATTTTTTGGTCAAGGTATTCACATTTATAACAAGTTACCCGTCGATGCTTTAAATTTATCATTTCCCGCTCTTAAGAAATATTTGAAAAAGAGTTTAATGTCAAAGGGTTATTACAGGGTCGAGGACTATATGACGGACAAAGATGCATGGCCCAAACCAGAAAATACTACAAAATCATCTAATATTTAGGGACACAGTTCAGATAGGAAAGCATATCAAACGTTTTGTGAAGCAATCAGATTTGGATTTTATTATTATTATTTTATTTTAATTAAACGATACGTACATTTTATGACTCTCAAGCTGTTTTGATATGCCTTCTTATAGAACTACGCATTATTGTGTATCTTTAAGATGTAATATTACTGTATTACTGTTTTGAAAAAATAAGTCCCGCCGAGTTTCTTGCCGGTCATAAATAATTCTTCTCGGGTCAGAGGTGTAGGGTTAGAACCGGAGGTAGTTTTTTTTTTCTCTCTGACGTTCATAAGTGCATTGTAATGTGCCTAAATTGAAGAATAAATATCTTTTATCTTTTTATCTTTTAAATGTATTAATCAGAATAATTATGAAAATGAAATTAATAATATACTGAATAACAAAATATTGCGGTTTAGTAAATATAATCTAGGAATTATATTGACCAAGACCAATATAATGCATGAATATATAAATATATGCAAGTACTCGCAGATATAAGAAAATTTCGTACGCCTACCGGCAAAACATTGTGGTTCGCAGCATACTTTAAAGACCAAAGCAATGTACGTATGTTAAACTCGTAATCAATTCTTTAAGTGGAATTCTACAAAGCGCTGACACAGATGAGACAGTAACAAACGAAATATATTTTTTTATTGATTTTTTTTTATAGACCTAACTCACTAAAAAATCTCATAATACATAAATAAAGAGTTTTGATTGTTAAATCTTATCTCAGAATGCAATTTTTTATTATTATGTAATTAAATGGAGTTGGAGTTGTATATTTTTGAAAAAATAAGTCCCGCCGAGTTTCTTGCCGGTCATAAATAATTCTTCTCGGGTCAGAGGTGTAGCGTTAGAACCGGAGGTAGTTTTTTTTTTCTCTCTGACGTTCATAAGTGCATTGTAATGTGCCTAAATTGAAGAATAAATATCTTTTATCTTTTATAAGTTAAAAAATCTTCTACGTTTACCATAGGTACCTGAGATAAAAAAACAAAGCTTGTTCTTATTAATTTTGATAATTTTACTACCTCTCCATCAATTATTTTTATTATAACGTTACATTTGCATATATACAAAAAAATTACAATAATCTCACAGAAAATAAAAATTTAATTTATATTAAAAAATGCTTAAATCAATAATAATCCTACGGGTCTTTATTAAGACCAGAATTGGTCTTTAGGCCATATTTTATGCAAAATTAATGTCAAAGAATAGCAATGTCTTTTTTAATCTGATCAATCTAGGTCATTTCATGTACACGTATGTGAACAATCGATAGAAGCACGATTGTGCTTCTACAATGCCTTGATACAGTTCCTGTGCAATTGCCTATTTTAGAGCTATTTTCTACTAATTTTAATCTAGCCAAAATAAAACACATACAAAGTGTTTGCGCATTGAACCAAATAACAATAATTTAGCGCAATTTAAGACAATTGGCGATACTAAACTTTATGATCGCGGGAAAACGTCGACGTTACCAGTGACCGTATTCAAACTTTAAATCATGTATAGACACGATACAACTCCAATACAATTCCAATGCATTAACTACCCAATACAACGAGCGCCTAAACATCTGAATCAGAAATATCAGAATTTGCTTGAAAATTATTCCGATGCATTTCCAATACAACCTCAATATTGGTTGATTATTTGTAGTGTATTAGAGTTGTTGTTGGAGATATATTATGTTTTTAATTTTTTTTATACCACGACGGTGGCAAACAAGCATACGACCCGCCTGATGGTAAGCAGCTACCGTAACCTATGGACGCCTGCAACTCCAAAGGAGTCACATGCGCGTTGCCGACCCTTTACAAAAAGGAGGTATTCACTGTGTTGATGGCTAAAGGAACTAGAAGGTCCCTCATCTTCAACACACTGGGTCCTCTTTGAGCTCTTTGGCAACCTTACTCACCAGCAGGAACACAACACTATGGGGTTTGGTGTTTGGGGGTTTAGTGTTATTTGGCTGTGATTTTCTGTAAGGTGGAGGTACTTCCCCAGTCGGGCTCTGCTCCAGATTTGACAGACACTCCAGACATTTAGCGAGATGCCATTCGCAGTGCCCATACCTCTCTTTTTGGCGTAGTTTAAGGACATATCCAAGTCCGGACATAGTTTAAGATCATACCCCGGGTCCAAAATTTTAATGTATTTTAAAATTAGAATACGGCACCAGTATTGGCAAAATGATTTATCAATGCTTGAGCTTGAGCTTTGGAAAGCCAAGCCTTTTGAATGTGAGATGAAACAAGTATTGAAAGATATTTTCAAGGCATTTGGGGAAGGCCCGCAACGTCGTATAATTTTCTCAAATATTCTTTTGTCTTGTATGCGTAAACAATTTATCTGTGGAACTTATTTTCGCCGTTAACAAAGTGTCCATATATATTTTTTGGGATGGTACTTTTGTTTGTGTTTAATCAAATCAACACCGTAGAATATTTATTTTGATGGGTACTTAATGACGCGGACAAATTGAAAAGCCTTTGGTATATTCAACATCGAAAAAGTTTCGTCACGTTACACAATCATATATATGGATCCGTCACTCATCTGTTTTATTATTGATGTCGAGCATTTTATCTGTTTCTAGAATCATTTTTTTGTATTTTTCCTGCTTAGTGGATTATTGTCAACCTTTATGTCGGTAACTGGGGGAATGATAAATTAAAAGTATATTGTCGATTTGGTTTATAATCGCTGATACTTTGAGGGTTTTTTTATTCTTAAAAATAGCTAAAACACCGTATTATGATCATTTCATAATTACGTAATCTACTCGTACTCGATGTTTTTAATTTTACTAGTCTTGTAATCTTTGGTTTTGTGTTCCATCGTGAAGCCGTACGTATATTCAAAGCACTGTATAATTTATTTGTAATAAAATAATATGATAATTGACAAAACAAATATGCATTAAAGTATAATTTCTTTTTAAAATACGTAAGCGACAGATAATCAAACAAGTCTGAAATATTGGTTACATAATTGAACATTTCTGTGAACTTTGAGACAAAACCGAAATATTATTCAAGTAATACACAAAAACAAACATTAAGTCATATATTTTAGACAAACAGTAAACTTTTCTATAATAATATTAAAAGAAAATGATTAATATAATAAAAAGCGAGTATGTCGTTAAGCATGCGACAGATATGTTACGTAAGCGGCAATCGCAATAGAAAAAAAATTTTTTAGTAATTTGGTCGAAATAGTGATTCCTGAGTGTCCAATCCTTTCAATAACTACGTTATGTAAGCCGTATTATTTTAATTAGATACTTACGAATAAACACGTAAATAACAACAAATAAACACTCCATAGCCAAGCCGCAGCAAATTTTTGTCAAAAAGAAAAATTTGTAATAGATCTACCCTTAGCCTTGGTTTATAATCTACAAATTATGTTCTAGCGTTACGTAAGTGACACGTTTTTCGAGTGCGGTCAGTTATTTGGCATGAATCTCTTATGAAATAGAGAAATTCAAATAATATTTAGAAGTCGATTTCAAGAATAGAAGATTAGCTTTGGTTTAAAACTAATCAGTTTATTTAGAAATATATAGTAAGGTTAGCATTAAAAATCAAATACGATATTGTTTTTAGACTTTACGCGATATTCAAAGTGTTCTTGCGATACTCAGCTAAATATTTAAATACTTGCAAGCTAATTGTAAAAATATATCTTAAAAGAAATATATTAAAAGGCAATACATTAAGCTACAGTTGGGTCTTTCCGATGTAGAGAATTTCGTTAAAAAAAATAGAGGACATGTTTACCGTTTTTCATGGCATGCTCCAACCTTTCAAAATCTTATTTGAAGTCTATTCAGACGGAGTCTCGCAGACCTTCGCATATAAAGTATTTAAGACTTCCGGATCCTCCAAATAGTCAGTTGCTTATTGAAGTACCAACTTTGAAATGGATTAAATAAATCAAAGGACAGCAGTTTTATTTGACAATAATTAAGAGTCCGGTAATGATTTAAAAAACCGGCCAACTGCGAGTCGAACTCGCGCACCGAGGGTTCCGTACATATGTTGTAACTAAAAATGTATGGTTTTCGCAATTTTTCCTGTATCTTTGCTATAAGACGTTACTTCGTACCAAATTTCAAGATCCTGAGTTTACGGGAAGTACCCTGTAGGTTTTGATTCCCATGAGAGTTTCGAAAATTTGCGGAATTTTTTGGCTTAAACGGCTGTATCTTTTGATTGCGTTGGCATAGAAGTTTGATTTTTTCACTTCACCAAGGGACAGTAGACCTGAGTATTTGATATAAATTTCAGCTTGATACCTCCACGCATTCCTGAGAAAAAGGGTCTTGACAGACGGACGGACGGACGGACGGACAACAAAGTGATCCTATAAGGGTTCCGTTTTTTCCTTTCGAGGTACGGAACCCTAAAAACGAAAATCGCTAGTAATAAAATAACGCACATGATTTGCATTTTTAAAGATAATTTGAATTCCTGTTATTGCAGAAAAATACTTTTGATTCATATATATTATTATTTAGTACCCGAAAACTCAATTCTCACAGAGCTTGTTTAGTGAGGACGGTGATTTGTGTACAGTTGTCTCTTGATGCTTGGTGATTTTATGCCGATTAATATATTATACTATCTGATAAGACCATAAAGTAAAGTTTATTTCTATATTTTGAATTTTATGAAATTCTTACTTAAATACATTCCCAAAAATACCACCTAAGCTTCCTAGAATTTAAATCCATTTTTCCTAAAATTGCTCTACCCAAGCTCTACTTAATTCTTACTTAAAAATATATAATTATGAAAACGAAAAAAAAACTATCAACTCATTCTTTAAACTAGACTCATTACATACTAGTTAAACATAATTTTAATCATTAAAAATGTTACGTCTCCGAGCAAAAATAACAAACAGCTGTTCGATTTATGTGCATTATTTATTAATGAAACATAAAATCAAAAACGTATTCCACTTAAAAAAATCGTGAGCGTTCTTAGAATCAGGCGTTTTCATGCGGCTTATACTTCGGTCCACAAGTTTTGTTTTGAGCCTAATAGGAAGGTTAGAGGTTTATAGCCTGGTCCTTCACGATTTAGTTTTGTGCCCTTTTTGGGACACGATTTGTCTTTGTTTATATCGTTCGGACGTTTGACCTTCGGCTGATAGCTGTAACATCTGAATAAGTAAGGTCCAGCGTACTTTTTCCATACTTGTAATTTTTAAACCTAAATAATATAAAATTGCTAAAACTTTTCTTGTAAGTACAAAAAAAAGTTGAGGACTTCACTAAGAAAAAAATAAAATCGAAATAAGCTATGTAGCTAGCTTTGTAGCTTGTTTTATATATAATACAACCTATAATTTACTATTACATAAAAAACTTACTTTAATGTCCTGTTATTATTTCGTTTTAATAATAAAACAAATAATCCAATCGATTACTAATTTAAATTGAAACGGGCCGCATTTGACTTTTTAATTAAGTCCACCCCGTTACGGGATACCCTACTGATGTGCCGTTGGAAAGTTTCCAAAATTGCGAAATTTTCTGCATATGAAAATTTCGGAAAATTCTTACAATTTTGTATGGGATTTGAAACTTTCAATTTCTTAAATTTCCAATTTCCTATATGTATGTTAGTTCATATGAAATTTTCGAGAAATTTCCGAGAACATTTTCAATTATTTGGAAAGTTTCCGCAACTTGCACATCTGTAGGATACCCTGACAGAATTCCGAAACCAACATTTGTTTGGAAATAATTTGCAATTCAAGTAAAATAATTATATAGTTTATTTCCATTATAATTATTTAGCGTTTAAAGAGTTTGTTTCCCAATCGGATAATATAAAAGAACACAATGTAGGGAATGTGAATGTAGGGAAAAGAGACGGGTAGTCTACCTCGCGCGCGGAATACTGTCACGTTACTCATGTGCTAACAGTGCAGAGCTACTTTCGCATTTCTTATATTATATTGAATAGGGAATGTAGGGATAACTGGAATGACTGAATGGACTCCGATCGCTCACCGTGAGCCTCAAACTGTGGGCCTAATGGCCAGTCAACCAATTTGATTCCTGTGTTTACAGAACCTTGTCATAATCGCAGCTACCCGTGAATCTTCATAAACGTAACTACGAAACGAGCTATTAAGACCCTTGTCTTATATAGACCCTTGTGTTATATAGTGGCTTAGAAATCAAATAAGTGGATTGTATAGTCACGGGCAATAGTAGCTTCGAACACGAAGGCCGCAAAAATATGTGACACGCTCTTATGGCCCTTATGACTGTACATAAAAATGCCTTAAACTCATATTTACTGATGCCATTCTTCATTACTAATAGGATTACCCAAATTAATATCATACTAAAAATATAGAAAACGACGACACGTCATACGCTTGTCATCAAACCAACTTTAAACATAGGTCCTTGTTGATTATCTGCAGCTAGTATTATTAAAATAACGATGAATCAATCACAATTAATATGATCAATATGCTCCTAAAATATTTCTGAACTTAGCAACAACTATAGGGATATATCATCATAAACGTTCAGAGGTAGAAAAAAAATTGTCATTAAAAACATTAAATTATAAAGTCACAAACCTATTTAAGTTATAAGTAGAAATTTCCGTGTTAAAAACAGCTTTTAAACTTATCAACAATCTCGTCCCTCAAGTTTACAAAATGACTTTAAAATGTTTAAAGACGTGGATAAGGCGTCACGTGTCAAACAAATGGGAGTTTTCGTTACAAATAGCTCTTCCGTGACCTCATTTAAAAGTCAGCGACAGCTAAGCGTCGCCAAGTCACTTTTTGAATGAGACTTGTATTCCCTTAAATAAGTCACTAGACAGTTGAATGAAACTTGTAGTGTCCGAGTTAGCTGTTACTAATTTTCTTAGAAATTCACTGGACTGAACGCTACTGTAGTTAATTGCAAAGTTGCTTGTACGTTTAATTTAGTAACAAGGTAAAAGCAACCAATTATTGACTTTATATGTAGGTGGTAACTTTGGTTGTCAATTCAGTACATAATATGTGTGATTAGGTCCGATTTCTTCACTGAAATCCTTCGAAAAGTTCTGGAAAACTCAGTGGTACGAGCCGCGGTTTGAACCCGAGACCTCCGGATTGAATGTCGGACATCTTACCGCCAGGCTCCCAATGCTTCCTTCCTCCAGCTACTTTTAAAATATACCTTTGTTCACAAAAAACCGTGACAAAAAAACGTAAAACTTAACACTGGCCTTGCGACATAGGACCACTATGTTACAATGTTTTCTGAAAACCACTGCACACAAAAATGTATTACCGACGTGGAAAAAAAACATTTATTTATCGAACGAGCGGAGCGTAAGCGAAGTGAAGCATGTGCATATCGATGGCTCTTTGATTTTGAATAGTTGTCGCGTGATAACTTAAGTAACGTTTTTTCTGATTTATATGAAAGTTGGGGTTGTAGAGCTCAATACAATTTGAGAGTTCGTTCATGAGCATGATCGCTCAAGGGGTTATGGAGCTAGAAGGCTCTAAACATCATCATTAGGGTCTTGTTATATTAGTCAACTCGTTTGCGAGAAAATCGCGAGTTCTCAGTTCGAGGCAGACTACTAGTTAGTCAATCTCTTAACAACCCAAATTTTTATCTTATTGTCGACTTAAAAGAAGAACGGTCCTTAGTCTTACAACCGCCCGACACAGAACATTCATACTTTCGGTTTTCATGCTTACGTAGGCAGTTGAGAATAAAATAATTGCTCAGGCGTCACACGATTCGACACATGCCGCGTTTGCGTTCTCGTAACTGATAATGATTAGGTACTTTTTCACTCCACAAAAAGGGAATTTTATGGCCGGCCATAAAAACGCTCGATTATGCATGACCCCATTTCTATATAATTATATTTACATAATACATTTTTTCTTTGCCGAAAAGTGTTCCAGTTTTATGCGTTGTACGTGTGAAACCTGTTAATTTAATATTTTTAATTGACTTAATAAAAAAAAAACAAAAGAGTTTACTGAATCTTTCATATTCACACACACAAATTTGACACCGTAGTTATCTTTATCGAAAACGCACAATAAGAGACATGTCTATGCCAGCTCGAATTTATACTGAAAGTAATGGCATTTGAAAGCTTTATGCTCCTTCATATTATTTCCAATATTTTCCATCCAACCTTTGATGCGAATATCATATTTGCAAAGCACATTTTCATATCACGCAAGCACGCGAGATGTCATGGTTCTTATAAAAAGCTTACTTGGTTTATGATTGATACGGTTTGCTTTACAAAAGTGAGACTCAATTCTCCGTGCGTTAAAATTGTAATATAGTACTTAGCTCAGCGATAAATTCAATTGATAGCCACACATTCATCGTAGTTGTTAACGACATACCTAAATTACTAAAGCCACATTAGTTACGCACTATTACCGTACCTGCAATAAAAATTCAACTATTTTTAAACGTTTACTACCTTTCAATTGAAAACTTGTGAACCGAATACGCTAGTAAAGGCAAGTTACTCGTATTATAACCCAGTTCGAGTTTGAAACAACTAGTTAGGCACAGTTTCAAACACTGTTATTCATACCTTTGTCATTATTACGTATCGTAGAATACCGTTTCTATTAATTACTCCTCGCTGTGAAGTTTCTGTAAAAAAAACTATAAGTAACAGTTATATATGGTATTTGACACTTGAGTAAAACTTATTTAAAACCAAAGAGAGGTGAGTCAGGCAGATGTTTATTTAGACAAAGTTTTACGTCATAAAGAAATTTAGATATATCAGGATTCAAGAGAAGACCTGAATATGATATTAAATTGGGATCACAATTCAACGAGAAAAAAACTAAAATAAACTTACACAAATGTCAAACATGTAATCTTTAAATTAAAACTTTAATGGAATACGCAGTGGTTTAGCCACTTAAATATTTTTTGGCAGACTGGCTTTCGGTAGCTTTTCGTTTTCTTCAAGCTTGGTCAGAGAGGATAAAAATAAATCCTATAAATTTTAAAGTAGGTATAAATATCAATGGAGAGCCACAAATTACTTTCCCCTATAAAAAGACTCCTATAAAAAGACTACCCTCTTATAACTCTGTATGCGTTCACTAATTAAAATCACTTTTTCTCAGCGGTCGGTTCTTTTAGTCCTTCAATGAATGTCTTTATGATGGCGCTCGAAAAGAGAAGTGCTGCCCTGACCCGTCCAGCTACTCTCTCATTGTTTCTCACTGTCACTTTTCGAGGTACGTGTCTTCGTGATCATCGAATATAATATTCTATTTCATGCATAGTTGTAAACCTTAGTTGTAGTTATTACTGTTTAAATAGTAAATTACTCGACTTTCACAGCAATGAATATAATTGCCATTTTATGCAGTGTGGTAAGTAAACCACAAGTGTGGAATGCACGCTAACCAATTAATGCAGTTGAATTTTAATTATCATGTATACTGGTTGGAACTTAACAATTAACCTTCACTTAATTGTGCTCGATACGGATGGTATTTGCTGACTTCAAAATGGACTAAGTAGTTAAATTTTGAACTAACACTTAATAAAATATCTTAAAAATATTTATTGCCCTAAATTAGTGTATTTTAATGCTAGACTTGCTTACATCTACAATTACTGGATGCTGATAAGCAGGGCCCGTAATTTTCATGCCGATGACATCAATTTGACGTCACGCTCCATATAGGATGATCCCAAATAGTTTTATTGTAAATTATTAATCATTAGTCGTCAATCATTTTAATCATGTACAAATGACTTCGAAAGTACTCTATAAATAATACCTACATGATACGTGAAACGTAACGTAAATAAAACTATTTGATTTGTTTTTATACATACATTTTATTAAGTGGTATTGTTAACAACACATTTCAATTCATTTTAAAACAGAATTCCTCTCTAACGTAAAGCACGCCATCCTTATTGCATTAATTCCCATGCAAAGAAAATCTAAGTCATCTTCGCTTTCATACGTAATGCAATATTCATAAAAATATTTTTTTTTGTAATCGTATTTTTGTTTGTTGTGTCACACATTTGGTTAATTATTCCAACTTCTTTGCTAAAATGAAAATTATTTGCATGGTTGGTAATTTCTTGTTTTTGTTTAATAATGGCTGACTTAAACGACAATAAGGAAGTTCGTCTTGATGGAAGCAATGGAAAAATAGATTTATGTCCTTATTTTAAGTATTACATCTGTAGAAGTTGAAAGGTCCTTTTCAATATTAAAATGGATTTTTACAAACCGGCGATGCAGTTATGACCCTTAAAAACCTTGAGCAAATTCTAATTAAAAATTTCGAATCTAAATATAAGGGACAAAAAAGGAGAAATGTAAATATGTTTCAAATTAATTTGTAAATAATTATGTACAAAACTAACTTGTACAGCCTTGGCCAGGAGTGTTGAGCATAGCTCTTTTTTGCTTACAATTTTGATGTTAAGTATTAATTCCCTATCATAACAATGTACGATGACGTAAAATGTTATATTTTATTGATATATCTAGAAAACTTCACTTAATAACACTTTCAAGGTACCTATCAAATATGAAAAGTGGAGCTCACAAAAATGGGAATTTAGGTCGGTACGAAAAATTGCAAATATTCAATGCAGTTACTACTCATTTCAAAAAAACATGCCTGTTCAGTTTAAATTAATTGATAAAATAACTTCAAAAAAGATAGAAACGCTGGTCTAAATTTTCGAGTTTTGTATGAAAATCGCAAGGGTGCTCAACACTTCTGGCCAAGGCTGTATATATTACTGTACAAAACCTCGTTTGTAAATAATATCATTAAGTATCTAGTTATTCGTGTAGGTACGGCCCAGGACTTTGATTTGCATACCATTTAGAACCTTGTCACAGTGACAATAATATGAAATCTCTAGCGTCTAGATGTTGATTGTCACTATGACAAAGTATGTAATGTTACACAAATCAATTTCCTTGACTGTTTATAAATCAATATGTAATAAAACCTTTTTAAATGTAACCTTTTTTATTCGTTCTCATTAAAAAAACGTTCTGTCAAAAATGTTACAAGTGCCACTGAGAAATAAAAATACTGATTTCCTAATTGTATTAGTTGTTAAAATCATAAAAAATGTGTCCATCAATTATACATTTTCCTTTTAGCAGAGAATTTGGAATAATTAACCAAATGTGTGACACAACAAACAAAAAACGACTACAAAAAAAAATATTTTTATGAATATTACATTACGTATGAAAGCGAAGATGACTTAGATTTTCTTTGCATGGGAATTAATGCAAGAAGGATGGCGTGCTTTACGTTAGAGAGGAATTCTGTTTTCGAATGAATTGTCATGTGTTGTTAACAATACCACTTAATAAAATGTATGTATAAAAACAAATCAAATAGTTTTATTTACGTAACGTTTCACGTATCATGTAGGTATTATTTATTCCATGTGTAAATAGAGTACTTTCGAAGTTTGTACATGATTAAAATGATTGACGACTAATGATTAATAATTTACAATAAAACTATTTGGGATCATCCTATATGGAGCGTGACGTCAAATTGACGTCATCGGCATGAAAATTACGGGCCCTGCTGATAAGCAATAATGTGTCAAACACAACAAAATAGATTTGAATGCCATTTTGTAGCCTGTTTGTTACTCGTCTACGTTTTGCAAGAATGACCGAAGTGATTTAATGTACCTATATAAATATCGTAAATACCTTCTTTAAATATAGAAAAAACAATGAGTAAAGTTAACAGAAATCCCATATCACGTGATCCATATTTTGCAATAATGCGTTAATTATAGTCCCAAATAAGTAAATAGTAATTTCGAGTAAAATATACATAATGCATGTAACCTACAGTAAAAAAAATGAAAATTGTTTATTATTTTATTGTTTATGTACGAAGCGCCAATCCATCACAGTGTTAATATTTATGACACAACCTAACAAATTTCTTGGTCGACAAAAAGTGAAGCCAATTTTCTCCAAGCCACAATTCACACACAAGAGTTGCTAGCGTCAAGTGATCCAAACTGCGGTCGCTCCGCTTCACTACCCGCAAAATATTTGCACACGACCGGCTCGCTGCTCCATCCATCTCTGTAATGATTTAAGCGTTCCTTTACTCAACCGAAAAAGAGTTTTCAAACTTAGGTATTTTTATAAGTAGGTATTCCAAAATTAAAATACAGTTAAACATCATGATATTGTATTATGTTACCTACTATGATGTCAGTGGAAAACGAATCTAACTAATTTACCATGGAAATATTTTTACCATACGCTTTCCATACTATATACCATACCATTACGTTACATTTCCATACTACCATATAAAGGTAAAAGTAAAGTCGTGGTACTGGAAGAGTTCCCTTAAAGGGATAAGTTCGCCTTTGTACTTACGTTTTCCTATTATTATATTGTTTTTGACTTTTTTTTGTACAATAACGAGTGTTTACATTTACATTAAAAGTTTATTTATTTAAAAGCTTATATTTAATATCAATAACTTAAGTTGATGTGAACTCACGCCATCATTTTGCGGTTTACAGAAAAGTCGCAAAATTATGTCTGTTAAATTCACCCTAACGGAATATTTCAGGTCACTTTTGCCTAGATACCTCGAATTTCATGTGACTATACTCGTAACTAGCGATTATTCGTATCAGTCATCTGTACAGTAGAAGCTTTATCAAAGCAATTGAAATTCTAGACTTAAGATTGAACTTCAGAACAAAGCAAAACATTAATAATTGTGACCATCTACATCAAAAGGCACCATTTGAAATCCGGCTCCTACTCTTTTATTGCTCGAATATAATATTGAGTCTGTACATGTAAGCGATGATACCTTTTTATGTAGATTGTCACAAATATCCTTCGCACTGTCTCGCCTAGCCTCTATCATTAGAGGGCATGGTTACTTTTTGTTAAGGATATAACATCTATTTAAGTGTATAAGTATAATTGCATTATTGATTTCAAGTAACGCCATGCAATCAGAGAAGGTCTGCAGGAATAAAGGCAACGGGAAGGGTTCAAGTGCTTAGGTCAATTTGTGCCAAATCAAACGAGCGTCAGAAAATTCAGCAGAACGATTGAGGCACTCGGCTCTGTTCGGCTCGGGATTTTGAAGAGCCGTCGATTGACTGAACCGGTAGAGAGGTTAGGTTGACTGAATTCAGTTCTAACCTCAAACACCCGTATTCAGATAGACGATGACCAGACATAGAAGTTTTTGTGGCAAAAGTGTCGATTAATTCGAGACTTCCTGCCAATATTAAGTTTATCGATAACAGTTTCGAAGTGACATTTCATAGCAGATACGAGTACTAAGTTCACCGGGTAAAGTATTTATTAACCTGAATGCTGATAACTACCTATCGACGTTATATAATGGTAATATATGATATTTTAACACTGATTAGAAATGTAAAAAAAAAACAAAAAATAATTTTAACAACTAAAAAAAAAAGGAAACCATTTTCGTAATCGATTTATAATAAGTTCATGCTATCTATTGTACAATGATGTATGCAACTTGCAAATTAATATTATAATAAGGTTTTATCAATAAATTAATATCGTTAGGAAGTCCCTATGACATTTTCATACCTGCCACTAAAATTTCTGTTTGACGATGACATAAAACTCCAAAATAAATATGATGATTTCATATCTAAATAGAAAGACAAGATATAGTAATAATAAAAGGCATTTATTCAAGTTACTTACGTGTATATTGACACTGACGAATTAATATTACACAATCACATATCCAATCCGGAAGTTTTTGATGTAATAAACACTTGATGAACAATTTGCACATAAAACGAATCGTCTAAAGGTGTGGAGTTTAGGCAACTTAATCCTTTAGCTAAGGCTCGAGCCAAAATGTGGTGGTGGGCATCCCTTTTTATGCTAAAATCCCCACCTCCATTCGAACAAAGTTGTACAAGGTATGTTTCCGGTTATCAATTCTGACTTATATTATGTTTAATTACCATTCATATTTAAAAATAATGATTTTAAAATATATCTATCCGGTATTTATAAATTTACTTCATTAAAACAAAATTTTACTGTACAAGACGTGTTTCCGGTTATAAAAAGTTATTCAAATTACGTATAACTCCTTTTTTATTTCTAGCCGTATAACTTAATAATAAAGTAAAAATGGATCATAAATTATAAATAACACATAAATATATATTATTTATAATTTATTATCTAACACCGGCATAGACTAATATAGACGGCGAGCTAGCCGCGTCAGATATGACACAATAATGAGAGCGATGAAACCCCTCTCGTTAGTTTGCTATACTATGCTTATTTCTAGATCCGGACATCTGGCAGCTGTAAAGTGGTGGAGGTCAAATAATGCAAACCACTTTAAGAATACAAATTCTAGAGTTCTGGTTTTGATGCAGTATTATGAAAAATTATATAAATAATTAGATCATATCATTGTCAAAAGTTTCTGATGAGGGAAAGTAGTCCAAAACGACGTATAATGTAATTCATAGTTTGACGCCTACAGTTTCTGTTTCCGAAATATTACGCAATGTTTTTTGTTCTAATGTTAAAATATAGGCCCCGTCCTCTATAAATAAGATAACTTCGGCCGAACTTACCTATTGTGGTATTACTTTTTTTCCAATTCAAAAACTTTGCTAGTCTGTCACTCTGACATCCACCCATTAAAAGCTGCCAGACGCCCGGATCTAGCAATAAGGGTAGTATTGCAATCTTACTAGATGGGTTTCATTGCTCTCATTATTGTGTCATATCTCACGTGGCCAGCTCTTAGACCAATACCCGCATAGCCGGGCGGGGTCGTTACCACGCTCGAAGTAAAAGACTAATATATTGTAAGTGACAGTAAACTTAGTACGTCTCCATGGCAACCATTAATGTCTGAGTCTCTCTTACGCCCCACGGAAAAATGGCGCGTTCCCTGTCTAGCATTGCGTGTTCCCCTCCCACACCCCTTCTTTTTGGCAGCTTAGGTTTCAAAGAAATAACGCGCTAAGCGGAGTATAGAGATATCTTGTATATGAATACCGGTAACGATCCCTGTTTACAAAGTAAACACATCATAGTTCGATATATTATTGAGAATACAATTTGGGAGATTAATTATGACAAAACCTAATCGCTTCATGATGTAAGAATAATAATGATTACCAACCTAAACAAACAATTACGCCTCCAAAAGTTTTCGTCGGTTATTAATAGTTAAATGCCATTTTTCTTATTTATTTTTAATTGAATTTGTAATCATATATTTTTTTTATTTTTTTTAGAAAACAAACAGCCATATACAAAAACAGTCATTTCGAAAATAGACACAAATTAGGCCTAAAATTTCCTATATTACTACGTAAACATTTAGAAAATTGTACAACTAATGTTACATATTTCATTGTGTACTACACGCCAATAAAATATCAAAACATAAAAAAGAGAATTGCTACTAACAATAAACGCTTACTTCTTATTGTCAAAACAAAATTTTCCGAACCTTAATCTTGAAAACGGACGTACTATGAGCGAAAATATCTATTTGATTAAGTGAAACATTATACATACTACAACCCAAGTAACACAGGAAGCATTATAACATATGAATAGTTAACTTATTTCGAACTTAAGGACCGAATAAACTCTTATATACGTTCACCGAGCAAATTGTCGCATTATATGATGCCTTGAGCTGTATAACGGTTGTATAATGGCATATCTAAATGCTTTTGTAAAGCCTTTAGCTTTAGTGCAGCAAACCACAACGCAACTGTACAGCTTTCGACTGTTTAAAAGCACTTAAGTGCCTTAGGTTCTACAATAGCAATTTATGATGCTTTACGCTGTATAACGGTTGTATAATGGCATATGTAAATGCTTTTGTTTAGCCATTAGTTTTAGTGCAGCGAACAACATGTTTTGGTTTGCTACACTAATGCTTCGGTTTGGTTTAGTGCCTTAGGTTCTACAATAGCATAAATAAATGCTTAATGCTGTTTAAGAGCATGAATATTAGCCATTATAATGCCACGTAAATTCGCTATACAGCTTTCAGCTATTTTTAATGCCTTAGGGTGTACAATAGCATTTATAAGTAGGTAATACGTTCCTAATGCAATACAATAGCAATAATTAA
The DNA here is from genome assembly GCA_947086415.1 of Pammene aurita. Taxonomy (NCBI): domain Eukaryota; kingdom Metazoa; phylum Arthropoda; class Insecta; order Lepidoptera; family Tortricidae; genus Pammene; species Pammene aurita. The sequence goes on along the minus strand of OX352305.1, from coordinate 15,135,638 downwards.
AGTGAATTACTTGGCTTTATAATGGTTTATCATTAAGTAAGTAATTCACTATAAGGGGCTGTTCATAAATTACGTCTTTCAAATGGGGGGGGGGGGTCTGGACATCGGATGATGGTAGCATGACGTAGGGGGGGGGGGGGGCGACCATTCCGAAGATCACATCATCAATGTGTAAAAAAAGGAATGAAAGTCGTGCTTCTATAAACTTTTAATGCTATAAAATATTATCTACTAAATAGTGTTTTATTTTACAATAAGCTTAAAACGCATTTTTTTAATGACGTCACTCTATTTGGCAGGGGGAGGGTCGGATGATTTTAGGGGGGTGGGGGGGTAAAAATCATCAAAAATTGATGACGTAATTTATGAACAGCCCCTATACAGCTTTTAGCGGTTTTAGTGCCTTAGGTTCTACAATAGCATAAATAAATGCTAAATGTTGTTTAATAGCATAATTATTCACGTGTAATGCTGTAGGCATAAATAAGGCATTTTTTAAGGGTCACTGAGCTGCTATTGGACTAAGAGCTAGCCACGTCAGATTATGACACAATAATGAGAGCAACAAAACCCGTCTGGTTAGATTGCTATACTATTCTTATTGCTAGATCCTGGCATCTGGCAGCTTTTAATGGGTGGAGGTCACAGTGACAGACTAGCAAAATGATTTAATTGGAAAATAGTAATACCAAACTAGGTAAAAATTGCCGAAGTTGTCTCAGTTATAAAGGACAGGGCCTATATTTTAAGGGGCTCCCTGGCGCCAACGACCTTAGATCTGATTCCCTTAGTTTTCTAATGATTTATATAGCGTATCATATTATCAGTAACGGCTTTAAACAATATAGTATCCTATATTTACTTCAATATTCATTGTCTTCGAAATATTTGACATCAAAGTCGAACCGGTTTAGGCTAAAAAAGTGGTTTTATGGTCATAAATTTTGTTTTAATTAGTTAAAAATTAAAATCTCTCTACAGTGTTTAGAGACATCAAAGAGGAACCCTAATATGTAGATTACGTATATGTAAGATTCTTTACACCATTCGAATATCGATAAAAGTGTTTTTTTAGACCATATTTTAAAAATATCATAAAAAAGTAACGGCTCATTTATTTCAAGATCCGGCTCTACAAAATGGAGATAAAAGATTCAAAAACCGATAGTCGTTTGCCTTATAATTCTATCTATAGTGAATATGTTGGAATATCGACTCAAAACTGGTCAAAAATCGATAAAAAAAAATCTTAGACCAAAAATATTGTGTATTATTACCATACATCGAGGTTTTCGGTGCGGGAATGTTTGACATTAGCCAAAGAGTAGGCATTAACTTAAAAAACAGAATGTACTCTGGCACGTTTCTACCTAATTAATAATTGATCGAAAAAATCATAGGTACATACAATTTATATGTAATAGCTGACTATTATGTAAGTATTTTTTTATTAATTCATGTAATGACTGATCATTGTCAACCTCTTCAGTTAATCAAATAGTTCATAAATATCGGACGTCAAGATTAATATTTGACACTTATTATACCGTGTCTTTGTCTTAGGTAGATCTAGTTAATAAATTTCGGATATGCAATTGCATTTTTAAAATACTAAGTATATAATAGTCAATACAAACATGCCTCTAAGAAAAAAAGCTCGTATCATAGTGTGTAAGCTATTCACAGAGAGGTAGTTATTCATTAGGCATAATATGATATTTTCTCAGACTAACTCTCAACCTATCTGTTTATCTCTACTCTTTCTCAAATCGTTCCCGCACCGAAAACCCCGATGTATGATTATTACGGAAACAAAAACAGTAGGCGACAAACTATGAACTATATTTTATTATACATCGTTTGGCACTACTTTCTCCCAACATAAACTTTTGTATAATTTCTCTTAATATTGTATAGTATTTGTATAGTTTCTCATAATATTGCATCAAACCCAGATCTCTAGGATTTATTTTCTTGAAATGGTTTGCATTATTTGACCTCCACCACTTTAAAGCTGCCAGATGTCCAGATCTAGAAATAAGTATAGTATACCAAACTGACTAGAGGGGTTTGCTTGCTCTCATTATTGTGTCATATCCGACGTGGCTAGCTCTCCGTCTATATAGACCAACGCCATTTTGTAAATAATTTATTACCTAAAAATAAAATCATGCGGACCTATTTATACAAGGAAAATACCTATATAATAATGAAATTACTTAATTTAAGACTGCTCAACCAACACTATTATGTTAATAATGCAAAACTCGTTCTATACGAGGATTACACAATTGTTTTGTTTATTTGACGCATATCTTTTTATAATATTTTATAGCAAAACCACAATAAATCAAAGGCGCGTGAAAATTTTCAATGAAACTTATATACACATTTACAGTAAACTACATTGCGCAGTAATATTTGAAGGATATAATAACGTAAAAGAGTCAATAACTTTTATAAATTTTGTTAGGATGCAAACAAATATGACGTGTCACTCATTCAGTTTTTTGTACCGTCTTCGTCCATTTTATATTGCGAGACAAAGTAGTTAAATCACAACGTTCATTGTATTATAACATTTGTTGCATCGATGTTAGAGACGTTGTTGCATTGACGTAAGGTTTATTTTACTACACTCTTATGCTAGTATAATGCTTTTGTATTGCGATTGGCAAATTAATCGAGAGTACTTATGCTTCTTTACTGCAACTAGCAAGTTTTTTGGCCGTATTAATGCTTCTTTAATGCAGTTGGCAACTTAATAGAGCGTACTAATGATTCTTTAATGCGATTGGCACTTTCCATGACAACGATAATGCTAATAGCGCAGACATTGCGCCTGTAATGCTATTAAATGACCTGTATAGGATCTCAAGCTGGGTAATTCGTGCCCATTTAAGACCTATATCAGCACTATAAACGTTTATAATACTACTATAAAACGAACTGAAAATGCTAAAAGCATACATCTGTATGCTTTTAGCATATATGCTGTAAGACGGCCGTTATACTGCTTTGATGTGTTACTTGGGAAGTGCGCCTAAAGAAATAATTTTTTGCATACTTTGATCCCCAAGATGAGATGGAAAAGGTAGGCTTAGAACGTGAGTGGAAACGAGAAATTTTGAACGAAATATTTTCTAATAAAACGTTAGAATCTATATGATTTCTAATAATTTTAAATAAAAACAAAACATCCAGATAGACTCTTCGATTTTCTAATGGAGGAAGACTATGTTTAGCTGCTGACGCGAGATAATCCTTGTTATGGATACCGGTTCTGTAATCCAAGGACTTACAAAGTATTTTCTGGATCCTTTCAAGTGCTCCGAAGTGCTCACTCCAATATGCTCCGGACGAAAGAGTAATACAACACTTTTAATGTTAATATGTTTTTGAAAGGTTTGCTTAAGCGCAGAACCATACCTAATTTTTTATATGCTCTTGCCACAATATTATCTATATGTTCATTAAAGGAAAGCTTACTGTCCAGAGTAAAACCTAAATCTCGAATTGACGACACACGTGAGACACTATTACCAGCTAATTTATAATAATATAATATAACCATTTATTCCAATAAATATTACATTTCATAATATTTGATTTCATTTTTAAATAATTTGCATGCATGTAAATTCATTTGTTTAATTAAGTATATTTTTGTTCTATTTATTTATTGGGATGTCCATTTGTGGACATAGGCCTCCTCCATCATGTGCCACGCGTCTCTATCAGTGGCGAGTCTCGTCCAGGCGATGCCGGCCACGGCCACGATGTCGTCCCTCCAGCGTCGCCGCGGGCGACCGCGCGCCCTCTGTCCGTCGCGCGGGTACCAATGTAGCATTTGTTCGCTCCAGCGGCCGTCTTTTGTTCGCGCCGTGTGCCCATCTCCATTTCAGGCGGCAAATGAGTTCGGCGGCATCCAGGATTTTTGTCTTCTCGCGGATGTCTGTGTTCTTTATCTTGTCTACTAATTTAATGCCTAGCATGCTGCGTTCTGCGGTTCTTTGGAATACCTGTACTTTATGTATTAGTTCCTTAGTTATGGTCCAGGTTTGGCATCCGTAAATAAGAGTTGGAGTGATAACTGAGTCCATCGCTTTCTTTTTGAGTTTGTTGTCTAATTTTGATTTGAATATGTGTTTCAATGACCAGTAAGCGCTCCATGCTTTCTTGATACGTTTTTCAACCTCATCCAATTTATGTTTAGTGAAGGATATATTCTGGCCTAGGTACAAGTATTCCTCAGCGTAGGCGATATTTTGCGACTGTATAGTTATGGATATTGGTAGACTATTCGACATTACACGAGTTTTATCCGGGTTCATTTGTAATCCGCATTCCTTGCTTTGACAGTCTAACGTTTGAAGCATGAATTGAAGTTCGGGATGGCTCTCTGTCATCAGGACGATGTCGTCGGCAAACCGTAAGTGATTTAGTAATTTTCCATTTATGTTGATGCCGCAATGGTTCCAGTTTAACCTTCGAAAAATATACTCTAACAGAGTAGTCAACAAATTTGGCGAGATCGGGTCCCCTTGTTTTACACCTCGTTTGACCTTGAACTTGTCTCCATTCCTTTCTAGCTTTACTACAGCATTGCTTTTCCTGTAGATTTCCTGCAATATATTTATATATTTGACATGGATGCCCTGCTCTTCCAAAGCTTTCCATAGCGTTTGATGTGAAATTGAGTCGAAAGCTTTGGAGTAGTCAACCAATGCTATGTAGAGCTTTTTACCGTACTCTCTGCTCTTTTCGATTATTTGCTGTAATGTGAAGATATGATCGGCTGTGGAGTAGTTCCGTCTAAAACCTGCTTGTTCGGTAGGCTGTTCAAATTCCAGTGTTGATTTTATCCTGTTCAGTATAATATTGGTGAAAAGCTTGTATGTTGACTGCAAGAGGCTAATCGGGCGGTAGTTATTGATGTTCAACGGGTCGCCTTTTTTGTATAAAAGTGTGACTATTGAGGTTTCCCAGTCTTTCGGAATAGATTCTTCGCAGATGATTTTATTGAATAGTTCTGTCAGAATCGGCGTTAATGGTACCTGTAAAGCTCTGATGAGATCATTAGTTATTCCGTCTTGGCCTGGACTCTTCATTGTTTTTAGGCTGTTGATAGCGTAGCGTATTTCACTCTGCAGTAAAGGTGGTATTTCGTCTAAAGTTACTGTACGTGTTTTAGTCGCAGAATTCGATTGAGACTGGTAGAGATTTTGATAAAAATTTGTTGCAATATTTAGAATGTCCCTTCGGGTTGTATGTTTTTGTCCAGTGTAGTTTGTTAGAGATGGTATCCAGAGTTTAAATTGCTTAAGCCTTTTGTTTGCTCTTTTTGCAGAACTTCTTTTCTCTAGTTCCTCCTTTGAAATGTTCATTCTATGACGCAACTTATTTTTTTTAATTTTATTTTTGATTTTTGGATAAAGAATTTTCAGTCTTTTTCTTTCTTCTTTAGTTCTAAGTGTCCTCTTGTCTTTTAATGTTGTTCGTTCTAAGATTAAGTTTTTAATGTCATCAGTTATTATAGGTTCCATTTGTTGAGTTTTTTGTGAGCTTGGTAGCTTTTTTACACATTTTTTTATTGTTTCTGTTAGATAAGTATAAGTTTCTTGTACTGTAGCCTGATCGGGAGGTGAAAACTCTTCCTTGAAAATATTTCTGAGGGACTCCTGCTCTATTGGTTTAAAGCCCTGGTTCTTATTATTATTAAACGTTTTTCTGGGTTTTTTACTGTAGGTTTTTAACGTGTAAGTCGCTCGCACCATTCGGTGGTCCGTTGGGTGAGTAGTACTTAGAACTTCTATGTTTTCAATATGTGTGACTCTATTTCTTTTGGTCATTATGAAATCTATTTCGTTAACAGTTTTTCCGTCTGGCGATTTCCACGTCCATTTCTGCTTGGGTTTCTTTTTAAAGTGGGTGTTGAGTATGTAGAGTTCTTGTTCCAAACAGAAATTAATTAAGGCTTTACCTCTTTCATTCTTTTTACCATATCCCCATGGACCAATGACTGCTGTGTCGTCCGGTGTAGAGTGTCCAATTTTGGCATTGAAGTCGCCCATTAAGATTACGTTAGAGCTCGTATTTTCTAAAGCGGAGCGTATATCGTTATAAAAGGACTCTATGTCTTCTTCAGGAGACTTTTCAGTTGGTGCGTATGTCTGAATTATGTTGATAGTTTTATTCTCAAAATGGAGGTCCAGTCTGGCAACCCTGTCAGATATTGGTTTAAAATTAGTTACATTTGGTTTTAACTCTCTTTTAACCATGAAACCCACTCCATTTCTTCCATTTGTCTTGCCTGTATGCATCATTATATATTCTTCATGTTCTAAGATGGCAGTGCCTTTAATTTTAATTTCTGACATTCCTAGTATGTCCCATTTTATATTTCTTAAAGAGTGTTCCAATTCTTCCTGTCGACCTGTACCGACTAATGATCTTACGTTGAGTGTGCTGATGTATAATTTTACCTCGATGGAGGGTTTCGGTCTAATACTCCCACGGCGACCACCCGTACTGGGAGATAGTAAAGGTTCTTGTATGTAATTTTGTTGTGTGGATAGAGATAGCTAATTTATAGTCATAAGTAATAGGATTCAATTTACGGGAAAACGTGATAGTATAGCATTTATCAGCATTGAGAATTAAACGATTGCGCTGACAGTAGTCCTCAAACCGAGACAAATCTGATTGTAGCGCCACACAATCTTCATAACTATTAATAATTTTATAAATTTTAGTGTCGTCTGCTTAAAGAATATGAGAAGAAGACTGAAATGAAGTATTAATATCATTCACATACAAGACAAATAGAAAAGGTCCTAGGTGCGAGCCCTGGGGTACCCCTGAGGGAATGGGTAAGAAATTAGATCTATAGCCCTTCAGTGCCACCGCCTGACTTCTATTACTAATGTAGGACTTTAACCATCTAAATAGGTCACCGTGTATACCGATTTCAAACAACTTCTGAAGTAAAATAGAATGATCTATTTTATCGAAGCACTTCGAGAAATCGGTATACACGGCATCAACCTGAAAACCGTCATCTCAAGCATTAATAATATGGTCAGTATAAGTGATTAAGTTAGTGTCAACGCTTCTGCCTCGGAAAAAACCATGTTGGTGTACAGATATGTGGCGAGGGACAACAGCGGTCAATTCATTAGTAATAATTTTTTCGAAAATCTTGGCGAAGATACAGAGTTTTGAAATCGGTCGATAAAGCTTTATGTCATGTTTATCACCGCCCCTATGCACAGGTGTAATGATAGCACGCTTCCAGATGCTAGGTACAATGCCTTCACTAAGAGATTTTCTGGAAAGCTTAGCCAAGGGAACCGTAAGCTCAGCGTAAAGTCTAGAAACTAAAAATGGATGAATGTTGTCAAAACCAGCACCTTTATTAACGAATATAGATTTTAAATGCTTGTATTACTACATCATCAGTAATATTAATACTAGAAATATCTACAAGGGAGGACGAAGACTGATGAGAAGAAAGTCGAGATTGATTACAAATACAGAGCTGAAATAGCTATTAAACAAATCGCAAATAACATTACCATCAGAAGAAGAATCATCGTCTAAATGCATGTTAGATGGAACCTCATTTGCAGAAAATTTAGATTTTATAAAGCTCCGGAAATACTTGGGAGAAGAAGTTATTTTCTTTTCACTGAGGGCAATATATTTAGTATAACATTCTTTACTGAGTTTCTTTTCTCTTTTTCTTAGTAATTTAAATTCGGCATAGTCAATCTGGTTATTATATTTTTTCCACTTGGTATGAGCATTCAATTTGTTTTTAATAATTTTAATTAAGGGTCTGTTATACCAAGGTGGATATCTAGAAGATGAACAAGTTTTACGCTTCGGAACGAAATCCTCAATTAGAGCATTTAAAATAGAATAAAAATGATTTGTAGCACTTTCCATATCCATATCATCGATTAGAGACCAGTCAACATCGGAGAGCCCTGCCGAATATTGTCAAAATCGGCTGCATGATAAAGATATTTATAATGTATTGATGAATTTAAGGATTTCATTAACGACAAAGGAAAAGAAATTATTAAGGATTTGTGATGTAAATCTTCTTGTGTAAGAGTAGACGAACAAACTGATACTTCACAATTAACACTACTAATGACAAGGTCTAAGATACGATCATGAGCATTGACACACCCGTTATACTGCTGTAGTCCAGAGAGAGCGAGAAAGTCAGAAAGTGCAACAGCTAAGGGATTGTTATTATGCAAATTGCATGAGAAATATTAAAATCACCCAATAGCAGATAAGTATCGCTAGGGTGACGGCATACGACGTCATTGACGTTATCAAAAAACAATTGCAACGAATCAGCATGATTACGATTGTGCGGGAAATAAGCACAAGCTATGCGTAAAGAGCTTGCTCGCTCCGGCACGGCATCGGTAGGCGACGAACCCGCTGCAGCGAGCGGCAGAGACAGCCATACCTCCTCGGAATGAGTAGCACTACAGAAGTCGTCAGTACGGCGTGCGCGCAAGCCGCGCCGCACCGCCACCAGCACGCCGCCACCGCGCGCCGCCATCGTCGCCGGTCGATCCCGTCGATAAACGACATAATTATGATAGAAAAATTCCGCGTCGCTCAAGTCCTCCATGCTTAAGTTATTCATGCTATACACTTTAAAGTAAGATATGGGGTTATAGCGCGGCTCAAGTATGTCCAGAATTCCTTAGAAAAATTATGTTTTAAAAGGTATCTAAGAACATTTAATAACAACACTAAATTGCATTTGTACAAGTATAAGCATAACAACAATACATAACATACGCGATAATACGAGATAAGCTTGGAATATAAGAGAGAAAATACATATAACATTTAACTTCAAAAATACTCCTACGGGCATAAGAGTAGTACATAGCGTGGCACAAATTAGTTAAGAATAAAAGTCACTTAAGTTTTAACAAGTCGGATTCCGTAACAATGCGTATAACCCTCGAGGCGTCATTTTTACGCAAAAATATTTTGCCTTCTTTCACCCACACATAAGCATATTTCAACTTAGCTTTTACTTGGCGTGCGCGCTTTAACAACAACTTATTTGCGGGCGTAAGGTGCTCGTTCAAGTAAACGTTAGACGACGGACCGTCTAAGCCAGCGTCGGCCGTGGTGAGGCCACGGCGCACGCGGGCCGCCGCCAGCAGCTCGTCCCTGCGCGCGCGCCGGGTGAAGCGGACGATAATCGAAGGGGGCCGAAGATTTTCTTGTTTCGCTTCCGTAGAAAACACTCTAATCCGATGTATACAATCAATTTCCGATTGGTCAAGGACAAAGCCAACCTTGATACATATGTTGCTAAGTATAGAATTCAAATTCTCTCCCGACTGAAGCGGAACGCCGATGATCTCCACATTGTTTTGCCTTCCAAACTGGTCACGATCATTATTTTCTTTCTTGAGGCAAGTGACGAGGTCCTGTAATTCTTTCATTTTCGGCGGCAGTGGCGCAAAGGTATCCAATTTATCTTCTGTACTAGAAATTCTGTTCTCCATACCATCTAGGCGTGATTCCAAGATGCTCCACTCAAATCAGTAACTTGCTGCTGAACGTTATCATTTTTTTCCTCAATTGAAGTTCTGGATATTTTAACTTCAGCAAGCAGGTCCGTTAAAGTGGTCTCCTGTGAAGTTTGGGGCGTTTGCTGGTTCGCTCGGCACACGGGGCAACGCCAGGATGCTTTTTTCTCATTAGTCATCCGCCTGACAGTGGTTTCCGCTAATCCAGCACATACAAAATGTAAGTACTTTTTACATGCACTGCATAAAACTCCATCATTAACAGGTTCGGTACATTTGGCACACTCCATTATAGATTTGGGGTAGGTAAAACACAGGTAAGAGGCAAAAAGATGCGAGGAATTGTAAACAACCTTATCAAAAACCACGCGTGCGAGACACCGACCGCCGGGTTAAGGTCCGTAAGCGAGAGCTCAAAATCACTGGTTTCAAGTATATTACGTATGAGAACACAACTAATCACAATGGTGGCATGGGCCGAACTGATATTTTATCTTAAAGATAGTGGAACTGGAGGAAGGATTGAGCAAGTTGCGTTAGGATGTCATAAGGTTATCTGAAGTCCGAAGAGAGGGGGAGGAAACGATAATCCTGAAGTCCAGCAACTTGCTTTATTTCCGGGAGGGCGACCAACAATCCCAGGGAGGTGTCGGGTTCATCGTCCATAAGTCCCTCGTGAACAACGTGGTGAAGATCGAGAGTGTGTCGACTAGGGTGGCGTACCTTATACTCAGAGTATCCAAGAGGTTCTCGTTGAAGGTCATACAGGTGTAAGCGCCGAGTTCGGCACACTCCGGTGACGAGGTGGAGGCTATGTATGAGGATATATCGAAGGCCATACATAGCTCCAAAACCTACTTCACCGTTGTTATGGGGGACTTCAACGCGAAACTGGGCAAGAGAGATGGTGAAGAGCTGAGAGTGGGGCAATTTGGATTTGGAAGTCGGAACCACCGGGGCCAACTACTGGCTGGCTTCTTGGAGAAGGAGGGACTCTACATGATGAACTACTTCTTCAAGAAACGTGAGCACAGGAAGTAGACCTGGATGAGTCCCGACGGTGCAACTAAAAACGAGATTGACTTCATCATGTCGACGAAGAAGCATATATTCAATGATGTCTCTGTGATCAATACGGTTAAAACCGGAAGTGATCACCGTCTGGTGAGAGGCACATTGAATATATGTGTTAAGCTAGAGCGCTCTCGACTGATGAAGTCTACGCTCGGTCCAGCAGCACTTCAAATCCAAAACCCTGAGAGCTTCCAGCTGGAACTCCAAAACCGTTTCGATTGTCTAGGCGGCAATGTGGACGAATTCAACGATGGAAGCTGTCCATAGCACTGAGTCTAAGTTTTTTAAGGCCCAGCGCAAGAGATTTGTCTATTGGGCAGAGCCAGCTTGCCAAATTAAAAACTGAGGATGGTAGAATCGTTTCATCCAGACCCGAGCTTCTGGGGGAGATAGAGGACTTTTATGGACAGCTATACACATCAACTAGCAGACCTGAAGTTGATCTAGCGGAAGACCCTAGAGCTAGACTGACCCGACATTATACCGAAGACATCCCGGACATCAGCCTGTACGAGATTAGAATGGCTCTTAAACAGCTCAAAAATAATAAGGCACCTGGTGAAGACGGAATTACAGCCGAACTTCTGAAGGCGGGTGGTAAACCGGTCCTTATGGCCCTTCAGAAGTTGTTCGACTCCGTTTTACTAGAAGGGAGAACGCCTAAGGCATGGAACAGAGGTGTGGTGGTATTGTTCTTCAAAAAGGGCGATAACGCGTTACTGAAGACCTACCGACCCATTTCACTTCTGAGCCATGTCTATAAGCTTTTTTCAAGAGTCATTACGAACCATCTCGCACGCAGGCTAGATGACTTCCAGCCTCCCGAACAAGCCGTTTTGCGAAGAGGCTTTAGTACCGTAGACCACATCCATACGCTCCGTCAGGTTATACAGAAGACTGAGGAGTATAACCTGCCCCTCTGCTTAGCGTTCGTGGACTACGAGAAAGCCTTTGACTCGATCGAAACCTGGGCTGTACTACAATCTCTCCAGAGGTGCCAAGTGGACTATCGCTATATCGAAGTGCTGAACTGTTTGTACGAGAACGCCACTATGTCAGTCCGACTCCAGGACCGGAACTCGAAGCCTATTCCGTTGCAGCGGGGAGTCAGGCAAGGAGATGTTATTTCTCATAAACTGTTTACCGCTGCACTGGAGGATGTTTTCAAGACTAAACAGCGAGTACATCACTCACCTTCGGTTTGCAGATGATATAGTAGTCTTGGCTGAGACCATGGAGGATTTGAGTACGATGACCTCAGTAAAGCCTCCGAGCGAGTTGGTCTAAAGATGAACATGGATAAGACGAAGATCATGTCAAATACCCATGTAGCACCAACTCCCGTTACAATCGGAGACTTTACACTCGTAGTTGTGGACGATTATATATACTTAGGACATACTGTCCAGTTAGGTAGATCCAACTTCGAGAAAGAGGTCACTCGAATTCGACTCGGTTGGGCAGCGTTCGGGAAGCTACGGCACATCTTTTTGTCCAATATTCCGCAGTGTCTCAAGACGATAGTCTTTGACCAGTGTGTGTTGCCAGTGATGACATATGGTACTGAAACGTGGTCGCTTACAATGGGCCTCTTAAGAAAGCTCAGTCACCCAAAGGGCAATGGAGAGGGCTATGGTTGGAGTCTCTCTGCGTGATCGCATCAGAAATGAGGCCATCCATAGCAGAACCAAAGTAACCGATATAGCCCTCCGAATCGCTAAACTAAAGTGGCACTGGGCGGGGCACCTTGCTCGTAGAACCGATGGCCGTTGGGGCGGAAAGGTTCTCGAGTGGCGACCACGAACCGGAAGGCGCAGCGTGGGTAGACCCCCCGCAAGGTGGAGTGATGACCTGGTGAAGGTCGCGGGAGTCCGCTGGATGCGGGTGGCGCAGGACCGGTCATTTTGGCACTCTTTGGGGGAGGCCTATGATGATGATGATTTTATCTTAGTTTCGACTTCAACAATGTTTTATTGCATTTTATTGCTTCGAACGTGATTCAGACTTAGTTAAATTTTCAAATTACTTTTCACCCTAAGGTTTTAAGTGGCACTTTCTACTCGAGTGTTTGTATTAGCAGTTTGCTTTCTGAGAATGAGGGATCGAGTGAACGAATCGGGTGTCGATAAACGAAGGACAGGAAAAAAGGAAAAATCACTTTATTTCTGTAATATTTTTTAAAGTTGCGTATGTGTTTTTGAGCTTACTTTGTAAATTACGTGCAAATAATTTCATTAATTTATTATATTATCTGCCAAGAATAACACTTTAGAACAACTTAACCTTAACTTTGTATGGAAATGTGACTTGATTTTATTACTTTCACGGAAATATTTTTTTTGGATTTGCATAAAAAAATAACACTATTTGTAATAAAATAGTTTTGTGTGAAAAGTCAAGTTTATTTTTCAGCATAAAATGTTTTATTCTTAATGTTTTATTATTAAAAATAAGTCAAGTTCAAAACCCTTTTTTGAAACAAAACAAGAGTAGCAAATAAATAACACTAAAAATTGTGCGTTTTCAAGTCAAAGGTATATATATCATTGTCGGTTGTTAATAGAGTTTTTTATTTCTAAACTAGCTGTGCCCGCGGCTCCGCCCGCGTGGAATTCTGTCTGTGTCAGTAAGCGGCTAATTCACCCCTAATTTCTCTCCCGCTACCCTGGAGGCGGAACTTGAAGTAAAGTTGACAGATGGATAAAAATATTTTACAATTACCACTAAATGAAACTACACTCAAAAATGAATACTTTTTATTATCACATTATTTTTTTTTGGCATGATTTAAACGACATAGAGTAGTAGGTGTAAATCGGACGATACAGGACCACTTTTGTATTTATACGTTCATGTCCACGGCAAATATCATCCAAATCGATTCTCCCGTCAAATCAGTCTAAGCATAAAAGGTAAGAACAGGCGCGGTTGAAATTGGGATGGGGGGGATGATTTTTTTCTATTTGAGGTGCACTTAGAGGGGGGCATGCAAATTTAACTCAATCGAGTGTAGTGGCTCCCCCCCCCCCCCCCACCCCCACTTTTAGACGTTGAAGTTTTACGCTACGTATAACCTGGGTGGGGATTAGTACTCCTTAAGGGGTGATTTCCGGGATAACAATGCAAAAAAAACCGGCCCAGAGCATGTCGGGCGATGCTCAGTGTAGAGTTTCGTAGATGCCGCCCTGTTATAAAATCTGTTATAAATAAAACATCCGTTCAAAAGGTAGTTTTTTACGGGATATTTGGTGGCGCTTACGTCATTTTACTATTCGGCACTTCCTTTCACTACGCGTTTTTGACTGATAATTCAAAAACGGCTGAACCTATTTTATTCAATATAGTTTTTATTGAAAGTTCTTATCAGGCCTCACCAAATTTCAGCTTTCTAGTGCGAACGGTAACTAAGCTAGACCGCGGACAGACGGACGGACATGGTGAAACTATAAGGGTTCCTAGTTGACTACGGAACCCTAAAAAGAGATAAATAGTAGTTTATGTAACTGTTACGTAATAAGGCCTAATTATGTACAAAAGCATACACTGCTTTACCTACACACATATTAAAAATCCATTGAAACCATTAGAATGACCGCCATTACACCGCCATGATCAACCTTATTGCGCAGGCGGTCGGGGGGGCGGATTTTCATTACGTTACCTGAGGTAATGAACTTTCATACGTTTTTACCACACTGTCACAGATAATACACTGATGTTACGTTACTGGTTGCAATAATGGTGGTAATTCTAATTACATACGGTTCCGAACGCGGAAAAGAGGATTTATGATATTGGTGTATTTATTCTTCAATGTAATAAGCACATTACAATGCACTAATGATAGTCAGAGAAAAATAAAATACGTGAGTGTCGTGGAACACTCGCTTGGAACGAAGTTATGTTATTTTATTTTAGATTTTTTCGCAAATTGGTTTTAATTTTTTTTGTAATTTGGAAAATTGGAAATTTTAAAATTTAGAAATTTTGGTATTTTGAAAATTTTGAAAAATTTTGAAATATTTGAAATTTTGGTAATTTTGGAATTTTGAATTTTTTTGAAATTTTTGAAATTTTAGAATTTTTTGAATTTTTTGAAATTTTTGAAATTTTTGAAATTTTTGAAATTTTTGAAATTTTTGAAATTTTTGAAATTTTTGAAATTTTTGACTTTTTACTTTTAGGTTCTCGACTTTTTTCACTTTTATCACTTTGTCACTTCTCAGTTTCACTTTTCACTACACTTCACTTCACTTCACTTTATTCTATTTTATATATTTTTTATTTCATTACATTTTACACGTTTCTCAATCGTATGGGTGTCGCGTTTTCGTGACGTGACGCTTTTTCGTGACGGTCACGTGACTTTTTTTCGCCTAGCCCCCCATCCGCGAACCGTCCGATAAGGAACTTCGTTCCAAAACTACCACCGGTTCTAACCCTACACCTCTGGCCCAAGAAGTAGTATGACCGAAAAGAAACTCGACGGGACTTATTTTTTTCAAAACAGTAATACATTATTAGATCTTAATGATACACAAATAATGCGTAGTTCTTCAAGAAGACATATCAAAACAGCTTGAGAGACAGATAATGTACCCATTGTTTAATTATAAAGAAAAATAAATCCTAATCTGACTGCTTCACAAAACGTTTGATATGTTTTCCTACCTAAACGGTGTCCTATAAATGTTAGATGATTTTGTAGTAGTTTTTTTGGTTTGGGCCATGCATCTTTGTCCGTCATATGTAGTCCTCGAACCTGCAATAACCCTTTGACATTCATGACATTTTCAAATATTTCTTAATAGCGGGTAAAGGTAAATTTAAAGCATCGACGGGTAACATGTTATAAATATGAACACCTTGAACAAAAAATTACAAAATATTTCAATACCAAATTTCATCTAAATACGTACAGTGGTTATTGGTTGTTTTTTCCCCATGTAAACTTCCACCCCTTTTGCATCCGCTTAAGGGATAATTTCCGAGATAAAACTATTTTATTTCCTTTTCCAGAGCTCAAATTATCTCCATACCAAATTTTATCTAAATCGATTCTGCGGTTAATAATTTCCTATACACATTTCGATTTTGGGGATGAAAACTATTCTTTGTCCTTTCTCGAGACCCATGCTATCTCTATACCAAATATCATCTTTATCAGTTCAGCGGTAAAAAAACCTCATACCAACTTCCAACCCCCTTTTACACCCCCACAAGGGTTTATTTTCGGGATGAAAACTATTTTGTCGTTTCTCGGAACTCAAATTATCTCCATACTAATTTCTATTAAAAATTCTCCATACAAACCTTCAACCCCCTTTTCACCCCCTCTCGGGTTGATTTTCGGGATGAAAACTATTCTTTATCCTTTCCCGGGACTCAAATTATCTCTACACAAAATTTCATCAAAATCCGTTCAGCCGTTTTCACGTGATGCGCGGTCAAATAAAAAGACAAACAGGTAAACAGACAAAAATTCTAAAAACCGGCCAAGAGCGTGTCGGGCCACGCTCACTGTAGGGTTCCGTAGTTTTCCGTCCGTCACAGTAAGTGTCCCCACTTAAGAGTTAATAACACCGCCATGTAGGATATGATATGAGAGTTCCACGTACAGCGACATCTATCGGCAAATTAAGTAAACTATTGCGCGCGAGCATAAAGTATGGAAGATGATTTTTATGGGATAATTCTTTATTGCGTGAACCGATTTTCACCATTTTTACTTTATTTGAAAGCACGTCATTTCATTGTAATTTTGTAGAAATTACAGGTACAATAAACACCTTTGCTTATACGGTTAAATTACAAACTTAATTCAGAAATTATTTTGTATTTTTTTTTCAAAAACTATTCATCCTATCAAGTTCAAAATAATTTTCCTAGAAAGTTTTTATAAAGTTCTACTTTTGCGATTTTTTTCATATTTTTAAAACTTATGGTTCAAAAGTTAGAGGGGGGGGGGGACGCATATTTTTTTACTTCTGGAGCGATTATTTCCGAAAATATTTACATTATCGAAAAATGATTTTAGAAAACCCGTATTCATTTTTAAATACCTATCCAATAATATATCACACGTTAGGGTTGAAATGAAAAAAAAATCACTCCCCACTTTAGGTATAGGGGAGGTACCCTAATAAAAAAAAAACACTTTTTATTTTACCACTTTGTCGGCGTGATTGATATACATATTAGTACCAAATTTCAGCTTTCTAGTGCTAACGGTCACTGAGATTATCCGCGGACGGACGGACGGACGGACGGGCAGACATGGCGAAACTATAAGGGTTCCTAGTTGACTACGGAACCCTAAAAATTGATGGAATGTGTTCTGTTACCGATTCTAAGTATCCCCAGCCAACTTTTTTCGAATATATTCCATTAACAGACTTTCGACCCTGTTCAGCTTTATTATATGTATAGATAGTTTTTATTGAAAGTACCTTTCAGACTTCACTTCCATTATTTTTTTCAAATTTTTACAGTTATAAAGTAAGATGAGGGGTGGGGGGGCTTTTTTAAAATGAAACCATCCTTTGCCCTTTCTCGAGACCCATCCATACTATCTCTATACAAATTTTCATCTAATCAGTTCAGCGGTAAAAAATTCCTCATACCAACTTCCAATCCCTTTTTCACCCCCACAAGGGTTTGAAAACTATCCTATGACGTTTCTCGAGACTCAAATTATCTCCATACTCATTTCTATCTAAATCGTTTCAGCGGTAAAAAATTCTCCATACAAACTTTCAACCCCATTTTCACCCCCACCAGGGTTGATTTTCGGGATTAAAACTATATATTATCCTTTCCCGGGACTCAAACTATCTCTATACAAAATTTCATCAAAATCCGTTCAGCCGTTTTCACGCGATGCGCGGTCAAATAAACAGAAAAACAGATAAACAGACAAACAGACAAACAGATAAACAGACAAAAATTCTAAAAATTGTTGGAACGTGTTCTGTTATCGATTCTAAGTATCCCCAGCCAACTCTTTTTCGATTATCTTCCATGTACAGACTTTCGACCCTCTTCAGCTTTATTATATGTATAGATATTTTTTTATGGCAGTAACGCCTAAGGTATTGAGAACCGACAATTGAGTACCTTTGATTTGAAAACGTCACAATTAAAGAGTAAAACTGAAAAGCATTCCTTAATCTAGGCCACAAAACACAATACAGCAAACATTCAACAAAATATTTCAGTTATATTTCCACGTGACACGGGGACAGTTAACGAGTCTATCGAAACGTTTGCTTTTTCTCTTCAAACGACCGAACGACTTTCTAGACACACGGCAGTGTGTCCGCCAAGTTCGAGCAAAAAAAAGCGACACACCGGCCGTGGGTTATATTACACGAACCATTTCGAGCCAATTTCGACCACCCTACAACTCAAAACATATTTTATCTACGCATATGAAATTTCGAATGTCTGTTGACATCCCCTTAATTGTCTAGAATACAAAATTTCATTATTCTACCTATTCTAGCAGTTCTTGAGATATTGATGTCAGAAAATCGCTATTTTTACTATACACTCACTGACTCACTGACTCACTGACTCATCAAAAACCTAGACCACTTCCAATGGTCGTACTGACTTGAAATTTGGCATGGAGATAGGTCTTAAGGTCAAAGTAAAGGGAAAAATCTGAAAACGGCCAAGTGTGAGTCAGTTTTAAAAATAGCGAAGGTGTAACTTTGTTCTACTATGAAGTCATAATGAACTAAGTGGGTCTATCTTCCAATGGTCGTACCGACCTGAAATTTGGCTCGAAGGTTTGTCTTTAGGTCAAAATAAAGTAAAAATCTGAAAACGGCCAAGTATGAGTCAGTTTCGAAAACAACGAATGTGTAATTTTGTTCTACTATAAGTAGGTATGGAGTGGAAATGAGATAAGACTTATTTAAATTTAGATACATACCAATTTAAGACAATACATGTTTGTCTTAAAGACAAGAACAATAAAATTGTTCACCACTCTGTGTGTGTCTGTTGCGGGAACCGAACCCACGATTTACGAAGTACAAAGCAGGTACACTAGGTGCGCTAAATCAGTCAAACAAAAATGAAAAGACAATTTTTTCTCGCATAGTCTAAATAATTTCTAATTTTACAACTAATAAAATCGCAGATTCAAGAACATGGAAATCATATATACTCTAAGATGGAATTATATATACTACTGCCCATCTCACTCTCCGATACGCCACGGGATGAGATGGGATGGTGCACTTCTAGGGCTACATAATAGGCCACCAATTATAATACCTACTGGTAGGTAGGTATTACCAAGTTATTAATTATCTATGTAGGTAGCGTACTTACAAACAGAATAAAGTACGTTATTGATGTATGTAATTATATGTAAGTAGGTACATTTTATAGGTGTAGGGAGCCAGTTTATTTGTAAAAATCACCTATAAATAAATAGTAAAATAGAATTAGACGTTTAGTATAAAGGGTATAGTATAAAGTACATACCTAAGTGGAATGAGACATTTCCTAAAGCAAAAGTGATAAATTAATAATAAAGAACCTACACCTAACAAAAATAAATGAAATCCCATCAAAAACATAAATGTGAAAGGCTGCCAAGTTCGATACTATGGGAATGATTCGCCTATAAAAGAAGTGAGATCTGAATAAGTACCAAGTTCCATAAAAATACCTCAAATCATAAATAGTTACAGGAATGCACACTTGATTTCCAGCAGTTTTTAAGGTACATTTTGAATAAGTATCACGTTACATAGAAATACCTAAAATTATAATAGTCAGAGAAACGCACAACGGTTTTTTTAGCAGTTTCCTGATAACATTTATTATTTTCAGTACTTTTTAATGATGTAACTTGGCAAGTTTTAATAGAAAATTATATACTTGACACATTGCAGTCCAAAGGTGTCGATTCATTGCATTGAAAAGGTGTGTGGTGTGTGAAAACTTGCCAAGTAACATATAGGCGAAGCATTCCCATAGTATCGAACTTGGCAGCCTTTCACATTCATGTTTTTGATGGGATTTGTATTTCCCGCACAAGTACATACGTAGAATCCGAAGTCGAGTTAAAGAGAACAAACGGCTCTCGTCACTTTTGCCTACGTTTATAGATACCACTTCAAACGGTGAAGGTTTTATTAAACTGTTATTTTATTATTGCCGCCATGGGCGTAGTTTGTGTGATATTATGCGCAAGGTGTAATGGGAAATTCATGCGAACGCCGGAAATATCTTTCAAACAACAATCAACTTAACTGAATTTGAATGCACTCTGCTATATAAATTCATTATCAACAGTAAATGCATGTGGTATATTAAATAAATTCAGAATATGAACTGGTTTTTTAGGGTTCCGTAGTCAACTAGGAACCCTTATAGTTTCGCCATGTCTGCCCGTCCGTCCGTTCGTCCGTCCGTCCGTCCGTCCGTCCGTCCGTCCGCGGATAATCTCAGTGACCGTTAGCACTAGAAAGCTGAAATTTGGTACTAATATGTATATCAATCACGCCGACAAAGTGGTAAAATAAAAAGTGTATTTTTTTTTATTAGGGTTCCTCCCCTATACGTAAAGTGGGGAGTGATTTTTTTTTTCATTTCAACCCTAACGTGTGATATATTGTTGGATAGGTATTTAAAAATGAATAGGGGTTTACTAAAATCATTTTTCAATAATGTAAATATTTTCGGAAATAATCGCTCCAGAAGTAAAAAAATATGCGTCCCCCCCCCCCCCCTCTAACTTTTGAACCATAAGTTTCAAAAATATGAAAAAAATCTCAAAAGTAGAACTTTATAAAAACTTTCTAGGAAAATTATTTTGAACTTGATAGGATGAATAGTTTTTGAAAAAAAATTACAAAATAATTTCTGAACTAAGTTTGTAATTTAACCGTATAAGCAGGTGTTTATTGTACCTGTAATTTCTACAAAATTACAATGAAATGACGTGCTTTCAAATAAAGTAAAAACGGTGAAAATCGGTTCACGCAATAAAGAATTATTCCATAAATATCATCTTCGTTACTTTAAGCTCGCGCGCAATAGTTTACTTAATTTGCCGATAGATGTCGCTGTACGTGGAACTCTCATATCATATCCTACATGGCGGTGTTATTAACTCTTAAGTGGGGACACTTACTGTGACGGACGGAAAACTACGGAACCCTACACTGAGCGTGGCCCGACACGCTCTTGGCCGGTTTTTTTTTAAGGACTGGCTAAATATACCTAACACGGGATCAGTGAAAAAAATGTGGGAGGTTGTTTTGCCCAGCAGTGGGATACATACGACAGGTTCCTTAAATTACATACTAGGTGTTAAAATAACGCTGCTTGGCGCTTGCTTTGTAACTATGCGCGGTGCCTACTTTTTTTATTAAATATGGTCGATTTATGCACTTATCAAGCACGTTTAAAATAAACTTAAAAAAATTGTATGTCATTACTTGCTAGTCTTCATTAGCAGTTCCACTTCAACAAATATCGCTTTCCGAAAGGAAATACACGAGTTTCTATAGGTGTGATTAATATTCTGAGAGTTTCCTCAAGACTACCATAAGCAAAATATGAATTCGAAGCTGTAGGACAAACTGTGGAGTATATTCAATAAATAAAAATTCTGAACTGCTCAGCTGTTATTGAGAATTCAGTGAACATACTTGAATAAAACAAAACAAAAATCTTGATGAATTTAGAACTCACTCTTTAAAAATCTTTCACGAAGGCATAAAAACTAACTGTGTATAGTGGTAATTTTTTAAGATGTCGGAATCTTACTAAGGAGTTCTATCGACAATTCCGACATCTTAAAAAAATCGTACTATAAGTATGCAGAAGAAATTAATAAAATTTATGTGTGTTTAAAACCAACGTTGGACATTGGAAAGTATTTTTTATATAGACAGTTAGATGAGAACGCCACTTTTGCGTTAATAAAACCATTTGAATTAGTCGATACAATCTGACTTATTTAATTAAAAATATTAAATAATCTTCTATTTTCGCAAAATTTTAGATTTTCTTAATTTAAGAGGTAGCTTTGAGACAACTTGACAGAATTAACTTTATTGGTTTTTTAACAGTTCTTGAAATTTTAATATGGGTATCAATTACCTGCGTAGATAAACTTTGAAATATTCAAACAACGAATATAATATTTGCGATTTATTGTAGTAAAATTATACTTGGTCTAATGTTCCAGCATTGAATTAAGTCTAGCGCAAGACACAACAATTTAAGACAAGAGGGAAAATTCGTATTGTACTGTTGTTGTATTCCTTATCCAAAATATTACTGTCCTTAAAAAACCTTCGTGAAAATGCTGTGACATTGTTATTAGGTCACCTGTCGTCACAAATATGAAAAACGTGTAGGACGTTTATTATAAGTATCCAATGTGGACGGCAGCGAAGACTAATAATAAATTCATAATTGCACTGCAGACAGATTAAATTAAAACGGACTTTTACAACTAGCCACCATTTTCGAATAGATTTTATATAGATTATCATTTGAAGAATATAACTTCTCATTGATTTAATTTAATATTAAGGAGTACTGTCAGAAATTATGTTTGGCTTATTTTCAGTTCATTTACCATTGATACTATCATTTTCTTGTTATTATTTGGTTATCATAACCATTTAAAATCTATATTAAAATTAGATTTTCTGAACGTTAATACCATACGTTTAATATTTTAGTGACTGGTTAAGCCAGAATCACAAATTGTTTAGATGTCATCAACGGTTACGGTTTGTCATCAAAAGATGACAAACCGTAATTAATTAAGAGTTTAAAGTTAAAATATGGCTCCTATAGTCTATTCCATGCACATTTGTAAATAATATAAACCAAATAAATATGTGAGACAGGCGTTATACCAATAACAGTATTCCATAGATGACGGCCGAATGACAAAGATTTTTTTTTTCATTATTTTTAGATACATAATATATGGAATACACTATAATGTGTGCAAACCGTGGGATGTTTGGGGGAGTTTATTTTAGCATATTTATGCATGTCGTTAAAATATTCCTACCCATTTGATAGATTAAATCTTTAAATTAGATTAAGCCTTATCGAGCTTATAGTCTTACCCCCTTATTCATAAACGTCTCTCAGGTCTCATTTAGTTAATTTATGTTTTGTCCTTATCTGTCACTTTGACAGTCGTGCTTGTTGGAAACAGCAAAACATAAATTAACTAATTGAGAACATTTATGAGGACACATATCCGGGGTTAATTGGTCAGTGTAAAGTGGTCACACATTTTTTTTTCCAATGTGTTCTACAGTGACAAATTTATTTTATCGATATGACATCAGAAGTATGTTAATAGGTTTGAGACTAAGGAGGCATTGGTCAATTTGTTTATATTTTTTACTTTTAATACAAAAAATAAAATAATAATCTGAAACGTGTACAATTTCATGACTTTGAATATAAACTAAGTCCAACTTATTCCAAATATTTTTTTCGTCCAAATAAAATAAAAAGGGAACACACAACAAAACATAAAAGAGTCGAGTGGTCGGTGTGGCTCGCTCTGAAGTGTTTGCTGAACATGACGTAGGATAAAAATGGATGTAGCATGTAAATTTCAATTTAAAAATTCTTGCTTATTATGCAAGGTTTCGTGGAAATTCGTCCGATCGTTGACAAAGCAGAACAAGCAAAATATTTGCAATTTACTGGATCTTACGCATGTAGGTATGCGACAAAAGAAAAGAGTTTTTTTAATATTTTATAGATACACAGGGCATTTTATATATAAGGAGATAGACACAACGTGTATGTGTATGGAAAAATTGTAACTTTATATGTTCCATAGACATTTTAGTCATATTGAAAACCGTTTAAGCATCCAGGATAAACAACTGAATTTTGGCACCATTAAACCAAGATGGCGGCCAACGCCCCCCCCCCCCCCTTAAAGTATAAAAACTAGTTTTTTTATAACCATCCTGTATCCTACCAATACCTATTCAAATATTTTCTAGTTCTACACCACCTTTTTTGTAAGACAATGTATGGAGATGATTTCCCGATTATTGGACTAGTGTTAAATCTGCAAAACATACAACGTAACCGCCATCCACTAGATGGTACCTTTTTCAAAAAGTGTAACACTTATATTCTAATACAATGGTGATATTTAAGTACATATCTCGTTGATAATTTATCATTTACTAGCAAATTTTGTAGTTATGATTTTCTTAAAAAAATCTTAAAATGGTATTTTTTCTCATTTGTTCCAGAATCCGCATTCGCAGAGTTCCCTAATTCAGCTAATGTCTTAGAACCAGACTATGACGGGGTAGAAGCAAAAAACAATGTACGGACGCAGGGTGAAGTGGCCGAGTGTCGAGTGTTGTGTGCAGTGAACTGTGAAGTGTCTAGAACATGTGAAGCCGAGCACGATGTGGACGGCTGAGCTTAGCTGTATTATCATATTGTTCGGTAAGTTTGTTATTTTACTTTAGCGACGGAACTAGAGCCGGATTCTAATTTTAAAATATATATAAGAACACAACCCATCTCAATATTGAAGTTGTATTGGAGTTGCGTTGGAATATTTTTCAAGCAAATTCTGATATATTTCTGATTCAGATGTTTATGCCATAGCTGTATTGCGTTGTTAATGCATTGGAGTTGGATCGTATCTATACGTGTTTTAAAGTTAGAATACGGCCCTTAGGCTTGTTCCACTTTAGGCACATTCTTGTTTCAGTTTATTCTTGGTTTGAAAAATTCTAGTTTGTACAGACGAGTTCTTCAATATCGACTCGAGTACGCACGGACCTATAAAATATAAAATAAACAAGTTGATATTCATGTAAATACTTTCTAAAGACCGTGTCTACTGGAGAACTCGACTGTACTAAAATAAGGATATGCCGAAAAACATTACAATAAACAACCCTTTATTAGTACTAGAAAGGAAATGAAAAATTTGCTCCACCATGAAGCATGAATATTCGAAGCATGTCGGTAGGTAATAATCATTTCACACTCGAAACAGTATTTATGAATAAATTAAAAGTTGCATTCATTGAATAACTCTAAGATTACCGAACTCAAGTTAGACTGTTCGAGAATGCATAATCCCGCCATTAGTACATTATGATAACATACGTTATAAATGGGAAAGTGTATGTGTGTGTTTGTTTGTTTGTTTGTCCGTCTTTCACGGCAAAACGGGGCGACGAATTGACGTGATTTTTTAAGTGGAGATAGTTGAAGGGATGGAGAGTGACAGGCTACTTTTTGTCTCTTTCTAACCCCCCACTTCCCTAAAATGGGGGGTGGAAGTTTTTATGGTTTGTTACCCTGAATTTAACGCGAGCGAAGCCGTGGGCAAAAGCTAGTTTTAAATAAAAATGTCAGGTCCGTAATTACTACTATTCACCCGTGCAAGTACCTGTTGTACTCAACATTAAGATTGTTCTACTGAAAAATAGTATACCTAAGTACGTGTACGGTACGTATGTACGGTCAGCTGCGGAGAAAAAAGGCCTACGCTGCATACAAAGTTTGTATGCAGGGGGGTACTTTTCTGTACGTAGCAAACTTAATTAATTTCATCTCTTAGAGAAAAGTATTCATAAAGTCGACTGTTAATTTGAGTGAATTTTCCCAAACTTATCTGATTTAAAGACTTATTGGTTTATTTGCATTTTATTCACCGCTAGCAACACAGATATAAGTTTCCAAATCTCTCAATTCCATCCTCCTCTCATAATATATGGCCATGGTACATAAGGCGTGGAAGCATTAACAATCATGACTGAAACAATGCGTTCGTAATATCGGGTGCGAACTCATGAAAGTCATGAATGCAGTTTGATTAAACTGCATTGGAATTCGGCGGCGTGATATGGGTGCGTTGAGGTATGTGATTTTCTGATTGGCATGTCTTAAATGCTCATGAAAGCATAATATTCAAAACAATATCATATTATTTAAAATCAGTGTAACAGTGTGCCTTGCACATAAATTACATAATGTACGTTATTTATTTTAATAGTTAGATAAAACTAATTTGAAGTTTTAACAATTCTAATAAATCGCCTATTAAAAACGGTTTGTTCGAATCATTTGAAAACTAATAATATGATGGGAAACTTGAGTGAGTATATGTTAAACTACTTATTCTATTGCAAAAACGACAAAATTTTCATATTCTTCATGTACCATACTAGGCCAAGAAAATAAGATTTTTTTGAAGAATTAATTCCCAGCAGGC
The DNA here is from genome assembly GCA_947086415.1 of Pammene aurita. Taxonomy (NCBI): domain Eukaryota; kingdom Metazoa; phylum Arthropoda; class Insecta; order Lepidoptera; family Tortricidae; genus Pammene; species Pammene aurita. Next base: position 15,109,715 of record OX352305.1, on the reverse strand, counting down.
TGTAAATCGTTTTAATACCTTCATGTCGTCCTAAATGCATGTAATCCGGGTTTGCCCAATCCCAAGAGGTGTGCATAACTTTTTAGCGAAAATTTTGCTCTTTGTCAGGTTTTTGCTTGTAGCTCGAAAACGGTACGTCCGACGGAAAATGTCAAGTACATCAATATTAAAGAGGGTTAAATTCTGCCTCGAATGAGTATCTTTACTTCTAATTCGGTTTAGTGGTACAGCCGAAATCAAAAGTTATAAACCGGGAAAATGTCTCATTTAATTGAAAAACTCATATTTTGACTTCCATACCACATATCTTTGAAACAGATGACTCCTGGTGAAAAACCTATAGAATAAAAGTTGAAGACACTATAATTTCACGTTATATAGACATTTCAATTTTCAAATTCAGTCATTTTGAAAGACTAAATTAAAATAATTTGGCATGAATTCAAAAGCGGTTTTTTACCAATTCCTTCTAAGTTGCATATTTTCCAAAAATATGAGTTGTGAGGTGTACATTTAATGCATTGTTACAACTAAGAACATTTAGGTGCAAATTTCTAAAACGTACCCAATCAGTAAACTATTTATCCACCGTGTTTTTTTTTTCCGGTAAATTCAAGGGTATATTCCTGAGCTTAACTTAGGTTTATTTCTCAAAGACTCCAGTATCCTAATTAGCTCCAGTTCTGAGGTAATCAATATTTTATTAATGCCTTCTAATTGTGTAAACCTACATTTAATTTTTTTTTACTCTGAGAACCCACTACAGAATGATTCACCTGTGTGTTAAGTCAAATAGGTTCATTAGTTGTTGATTGATTCCCCAGTCTGTAGGTATATTAACTCAACTAAACAATTTAACATTATGACATGTCAATGAAATTTCGAATATTAACAATCATATAGATACAAAGGGAACATTGTAACGTGTAACGTATACACGTTACACAAGTCTATTGTTATTGTATTGAAAATTGTATAATTGAAAGTAAAATGAAAAAATTCACCGCAACGAACAAGATTCGAACTTGCGACCTTTCGAAACATCGGTCCGAATTTTTCCATTTTTCTTTCAATTATAAAATTGAAATTTTGATAGCAGATGTTTCTGCTTAGTACAAAATTAATATTGTATTGTCTTAACATACAGTTACATGACTTTATAGCGGGTTTTCAGACTAAAAGAAAAATTTACACAATCAGAAAGACGAAAAAGAACTATAGATTACCTCAGAACTGGAGATAATTAGGACACTGGAGTCTTTGAGAAATAAACCTAAGTTAAGCTCAGGAATATACCCTTGAATTTACCGGAAATAAAAAAAAACACGGTGTATAAATAGTTTTCTGATTGGGTACGTTTTAGAAATTTGCACCTAAATGTTCTTAGTTGTAACAATGCATTAAATGTAGGCATCACACCTCATATTTATGGAAAATATGCAACTTAGAAGGAATTAGTAAAAAACCGCTTTTGAATTCATGCCAAATTTAGTCTTTCAAAATGACTGAATTTGAAAATTGAAATGTCTATGTAACGTTAAATTATATTGTCTTGAACTTTTATTGTATAGGTTTTTCACCAGGAGTCATCTGTTTCAAAGATATGTGGCATGGAAATCAAAATATGAGTTTTTCAATTAAATGAGACGTTTTCCCGGTTTATAACTTTTGATTACGGCTGTACCGCTTAACCATATTAGAAGTAAAGATACTCATGCAAGGCAGAATTTAACCCTCTTTAATATTGATATATATCACATTTTCCGTCGGACGTACCGTTTTCGAGCTACAAGCAAAAACCTGACAAAGAGCAAAATTTTCGCTAAAAAGTTATGCACACCTCTTGGGATTGGACAAACTCGGATTACATGCATTTAGGACCACATGAAGGTATTAAAACGATTTCCAGCCTGCTGGGAATTAATTCCTCAAAACACTTTTTATAGATCTTATAATATTTGCTTGGCCTATACTCCCATTTTATTTTTAAACTTTTATGGACACAGCGGAACTGTCAGCTAGCACCTAGACGTCTGTGCATTTCGATGTTTTTTTGATTTTAAATAATAGTTCCGCGATAACTTTAGTAAGGTTTTTCTGATCTTTATAAAACTTTCTGGGGTTGAAGCAGACATACATACAATTTGAGAGTTCGTATATGAGCAATATAGATCATAGATCTAGGGGTTGTGGAGCTATAAGGCGCAAAACGATCTTCATGAGGGTCTTAAACAGACATAAAATGTGAATTATAAACTTTTGTAAGGTCGGGTCGTGCTTTAATATTGAGTTTCTCGGTTTCTCCTACCTCTGGCGAGATATCGGATCGGGTATTGTTTGGTACTTACCACAACTCTAAAAAATAACCAATGCATTTACTAAGCATGGCCCTTCTTGTCTTACTTATTTTAAGTACCTACTGACATATTGTTCAATCATTTGTTTTGGAACGTGCTATATAATTTTATCAAAGTTGCAACTTAGACGCATCTTACTCTTAATTTTTACTAGGGTAAGCATAGCGCGTAACGACACGAGTGATTAAAAAATATAAGCATTGTTTAAAGTTTGAGTACGGTTACTTATCAAAGTGAGGCAGCGTTAAATCAAATGTTCTTACTAAATAGCTTAATGGATTTGTACTTTATGCAAACTTAAGTCCTTTTCAAAATATAATTATTTATTAGCTCAGCGCAACCCCACTGTCCGCGCACAAAGGCCGAGTGTTAATCACGCAAACGGCATTGTTTCTTTTAACCTCAACCAACAGTCATGCCTAAACGCAATTTCACTACAAATCCAGACAAATGAGACTCTTTTATCTCGCAACAAAAATTCCCTTTTCAATAACCTGAATGAAAAAAGAAATATTTACAAAACGGCCCGGTTAATGTCCAAAAAGTGGGGTATAAAAAATAACGGCACGTGACGGGAAACAAAGTACGTTTTTATCGTGGGTAGGGATCGCTCTAATGGAAGCTGTGTTTGGAAGTAATCGGATGAAATCGGAACGCTTCGGGAGTAGTCGGGATGATTCTGAAATCGGCTAATAGCCTCAGTTGTACCCTTAGGCCAAGCAAATAAGATCTATAAAAAGTGTTTTGAGGAATTCATTCCCAGCAGGCTGGAAATCGTTTTAATACACAATAAGGCATTAATAAAATATCGATTACCTCAGAACTGGAGCTAATTAGGACACTGGTGTCTTTGAGAAATAAATCTAAGTTAAGCTCAGGAATATACCCTTGTAATTACCGGAAATAAATAAAAAACACGGTGTATAAAGTTTTGTGATTGGGTACGTTTTATAAATTTGCACCTAAATGTTCTTAGTTGTAACAATGCATTAAACGTACGCCTCACAACTCATATTTTTGGAAAATATGCAACTTAGAAGGAATTAGTAAAAAACCGCTTTTGAATGCATGCCAAATTTAGTCTTTCAAAATGACTGAATTTGAAAATTGAAATGTCTATATAACGTGAAATTATAGTGTCTTCAACTTTTATTCTATAGGGTTTTCACCAGGAGTCATCTGTTTCAAAGATATGTGGTATGGAAGTCAAAATATGAGTTTTTCAATTAAATGAGACATTTTCCCGGTTTATAACTTTTGATTTCGGCTGTACCACTAAACCGAATTAGAAGTAAAGATACTCATTCGAGGCAGAATTTAACCCTCTTTAATATTCCTCTTTTATACATGACATTTTCCGTCGGACGTACCGTTTTCGAGCTACAAGCAAAAACCTGACAAAGAGCAAAATTTTCGCTAAAAAGTTATGCACACCTCTTGGGATTGGGCAAACCCGGATTACATGCATTTAGGACGACATGAAGGTATTAAAACGATTTACAGCCTGCTGGGAATTAATTCTTCAAAAAAATCTTATTTTCTTGGCCTACCTTTGAACATTCAGGTTAAATGGGTACCAAGTTAAATGGCTACTTAGAGTGTTCTGTTTCGAGTTCAAGTCGCCATTCACAATCAACCAAAATCAGCGGCACTACATGGGTAAATATTTAATATGCGTGGAAAGATGTGTATCATAGTCATAGTTATTTATTCCATTGACATAGATGTAGAATACGTTTTAAAGCTATATTTACATATCATGCCAGAATTATACTTAATTGTATTACGTGTCTGCAAGATTAATAAAATAAAATAGAAATGGGTATTTTAGCTTAATTAAAAAACAATATTTTAATAATCCTTAAATTTATACAGCTCGTGGTAAAATACGTTTAAGTTTAAATTAGTAATTATTGTCGCTTAATGTGGTTATCGACTCTGGCAGCTGGTTATTTAATTTAATGCTCTGATTAATGAGCTTTATTTAAACGCAGATCTTATGCATGTTTCTTATGGAATACCAAAATTTTTTATGCATCCTAGGTTTTTGCGGGTAGGCAATAAGATTTTATAGACAAATAGTGAGTGAAAAGTCATTACACCAGCTTCTCTAAATATAGTTCTACAAGACCCTCGCGCCGGAAGACTAAGCATATTTCTGAAGTATGAAAACGCTGGAGGCTCTTGCTCCATGTCCCCATTTTAATACTCCATAAAACATAAGCGAGTGAAAGTAAGCATAATACACTGCCTTCCTAGCTTGGGCGCCACACAACTCCTTAATTTTTCTAACAGTAAATGCCGCATTTCAGAGCTTTTTACACAGATTATCTATATGCATATCCCACTTTAATAAGCTATCTTTAGTCAATACTAAAAATTTGGTCTCCTTTGTGTTTAATAGGAAAATTCAATCTTGTTCCAATTGCAAATCCTCTCCCATTGGGCTTAGGTTATAAAATACCGGGTGTGGCCTGTAATAAAAGCAAACAATTAAAACGTAGATTACTCCTCAAACTAGACAACGTTTGTTCAACAACTTTTAAAAATATCTTATAGTTTGAATTTTATTACAGTATAAAGTTTATTCGAACACGCAATGTACTACGACATTGATTAATATCTGTAGTGTGACAAAACTGACAGGCGATGTCATTTAGGCGGAACTTCATGTACATTGAAAATACTATTTAGTTTGTTTGAAAAAGAGACAATCTAAAATCTACATAACTTTCAAAAGTCATTGAACAAACATTGTCTAGTTTGAGGAGTAGAATCTACGTTTTAATTTTTTGCTCCTATTACAGGCCACACCCGGTATAACTTGAGTCGTGTTTAAATTTAGTTTAAATTTGTTAGCGGCAAACCAGGTTTTTACCAGATCAAAAACTTCTTTTGCCTTAGAAATAACCTCTTCAATATGACTACCCGATTTTTTATTAAGTTACAGTTTAAATAGCTTGGAATACAACAGGAAAGGTCATTTGTGTATACTATGAAAATTAAAGGCCCTAAAATAGAACCCTGTGGCACGCCTCTCGATATTTTATGATTCTGTGATCTGGCCCCATTTACTTGTACGTTTTGATCATGGTCGCATGGGTATGAGCGAACTAAATTTAGGGTTGCATCCTTCATCGTGGAATCATAATTTGTTCAATAATATTTTAGGGTTCACCATGTCAAAGGCTTTTGACAGATCACAAGATACGCCTATCTATACATTTAAGTTTTTTCTAGGTCAGCTTTTCTTGTCCTGTGTGAATATGTTTCATAAATGCTGCAATTGCGTCTTCTGTAGAAAGCCCCTAACGGAATCCAAACTGCTTTAGAAAAATTATGTTATTACGCGTAAAAAATTGATCTTACTAAAAGTCGGAAGTCTGTACTGCATCTGTATCTTAGGCTCTCTTAAAAAGCCTCCTTTAAAAACCTCTTTGGTATAATGGTTCTTTTATAATCTTTTTACATCGTAGGTATTTTTCATTATTAGGCTTTTTCAAACTGACAATACCTCCCTAGTGCATGTTAAGGACCATTTAAGAGTTTCACAAGGTGGAGATAACTTTTGCCAGATCAAGAGCATTTACATCCGAATCTGCCTCCGAACAGAGTGTTTGTGCCTCAGAAAAATAAGTTGCTAAAAATTGTTGCCACCCTTTCTGGATTTTGAAGTAGCCGGCCCTCATGTACCAATTGTATATCGTCAGCTTTTGTTTACTGTGAGCTGTCTCGTTTTTTATTGTATTCGAGGTGGTTTTAATTTTGTTTTTAGAGCTAAGTATTTTATTGCTAAGCCACATCGGCTTTGCACTCTTTGCAGTCATATAAGCTTTTTGACGTGATAACGTCTTTAAAATCGTTTTAGTCGGGTGACATGTTCAGAAACTTGTGTCACACCAAAACCTCACGAGCGCGATCGCAGGTATAACGAGAGAGAGACGGACCGATCTCCCGTCTCATCTCGAGCGCTGCCAATCATTCCGTGAAACTTGTCACGCGGAATCCTCACGAGCGGAGGCTGGCATAGCGTTCGAGTGAGTGGACCGATCTTCCGTCTCTCTCACTCTAGCGGCATACAAACGAATGGAGATTTTCTCGTGCGGTTAAGTTTTCGTTGAATGTTTAATCTAAGATGTAATTTAAAATTTGAAAAAATTGTTATCTTCATTAATTCCTTACTTCCCAAAAACTTATATCACCAATAAGACGTTATCACGTAAACATCTCGATCGTAAACCTACTTTACAAACAACCAATTTTTTTTAAATAATTTCTAAAATACTGCCTGAAAGATTCATCGTTACTCATAATATATTTAGAATTTAATTCAATCATTTTCTTTCTGCATAACTTTATACCTGCTGTAGTCCAATCGTTGAAGCATTTGTTTGTTGGCACACACACATTTTGAAGAGTTATAGTATAATATTGTCAAGAGCCCTAAAATATTGAATAAAAAACGTATTATACCTTAAGGTTAGAGCCTAAAATAAATACAGAAAGCTCATGAAATTAGTTAATTTTGGGTTTGGTAATAGATTTTTTATGCGTCTTGTTTTACAAGTATTAACCATAGTAGTTATCAACGTAACTGTGGGTATTTATGTTTATACTCATCTTGCTAATCAAACTAAGTACCCATTGATTCTTCTTCCATCCCTGTTTTAATTTTTTGGGATCAGATCTCACATGTCATCGTGAAGTCTTGATTGTTATTAAAAAAATTATAAGTAATGTGTTTTAATTCTACTTATACATATAGGAAGATATTTATTTCACCGATGTTATTCAACAGGGGTATCAGCAGACGGCGGGGGATGGGAGCCGCTCGGTCAGCCGTACTTCGACAACAGCACAAAGCGGGAAGCCACCGCTGCAGTAGGCCAGCCGGCTTACCTTCACTGCCGAGTGAGGAACCTGGCAGATAGAGCGGTGAGTAATTAAGAAAGGGAGCCAGCAGAAAGGTGCTGCTTGAGCAGTATTACTGCAAAAACACACAAAGCAAGAAACCACCGCTACGGTGCGCCAGCCGGCTTATACTTTCATAAAGTAGTAATCATTAAGAAGTGGTATCAGAAAATTCCAGGGGTGCCACTTGGCTAGCTGGCATCACAAGTAAAAAATAGATGAGAAATCGATGTAGACGACTTTTCACGTAAAAAAAATAAGTTTGCCACTAATGCAAAGTTTGCTTTAAATAGTTATGATTTTGTTGTTTATTTTTTAATTATATCTATATGCGGCGTAAATAGAAAAATAAAATAATGTAAACAAACAAACAAACTCATTTAACTTCATTGCTTCGCAATCACGCATTTTTAAAAACAACCATGGTTTCATTGTCAGCTTATACACTTAAGTAAGCTTGTTATTAAATTAATGTTAGTGAATATCCGTTTTTTGCTTATATTTCAGTGCATACGAATTTCTTTTTATAATATTTCTTTAATAATATTTTGTAATGTGTCAAATACTGTTTTCCCTAGAAACGCAGCTATATTTGTATACCTTATTTTATTTTTCTATTTACGCCGAACATACAAATGTAAGACATGTGGCAATCTTCTTTAAAATAAAAATGTAACCTGTCTAAGAAAAAAATATAAGTAGGTACGTTGTGTTTACGTCAGAAACATGAACGTAGTTCAGCCGTAATTTTAGGGAAGGCCCATTCATATCTTCTCTAGAAAATGGAACGTCTCATATATCATTAATAATGCAATGAGAGAGCAACCTCCTCTCACGGGTATTGTGGTTCGCGAGTCGTTTCCTGACCAAACATACTTGTAGATACTTACTCAGAATGTCGCGGCAAGTGTATTATACAATAGATGGAGAGCTGGCCACGTCAGATATGACACAATAATGAGAGCAACAAAACCCTTCTAGTCAGTTTGCTTTATGCTTATTTCTAGATCTGAAAATCTGGCAACTGTAAAGTGGTGGAGGTGAAAGATGCAAACCACTTAAAGAAAACAAAGCCTAGATAGAGTTCTGGACTCGATGTAATATTATGAGAAATTACATAAATAATTTGATTATAATTATCATTGCGAAAAGTTTCTGTTGGGGGAAAGTAAAGTAATGCCAAACGACGTATAATACGTGTAATAATGTAATTCATTCGTGTAATAATTAGTTTTTCGCCTAAAACAGTATGTCCGGCCATAATACGCAATTTTTTTCATTCTAATGTTAAAATATAGGCCAGTCCTTTATAACGGAGACAACTTTGGTAGTTTTTACCAGTTTTGGTACAGTCGCCATCAGATATATCGGAGCGGCCAAGGTGGTAACAAATATCTGAACAACGCCTCTATTGTCAAAGCAATAAAGCGCATGTTCAGATCTTTTTGAGTACCCTGGCAGCTCCGATATATTTGATGGCGACTGTACTACTATTTTTCAATTAAAAAAAAATGCTAGGTTGTAACTCTGACCTCATTAAAAGCTCGGATCTAGTAATAAGGATAGTATAGGAATTATCCAGATGGGTTTTGTTGCGCTCATTATTATGTCATATCTGACGTAGCCAGCTTTTAGTCTATAAAAGGCATCTACAGGCATTAAAATATTTTCGTTCATGGATAGGTGGTGCGTAGATCGCAGGCAGTCGTAATTGCCCCGGGTAGGTATTTCGACCGGAATGATATGTGTAAAAATAACTTTAGAGAGCAGCATCTAACCCAAAATTGAAAGCCTTATCAAAATCACAACATCGCTAAATTTCGTCCAACCCTAGACCCTAAGCAACGCACATAATTATCACCATATGGTTAATTTAACGCGCCGCAAGTCAAGCAATCGCGCGTGAACTCCCTTCTATATGAACGCTCCAATAAGCCGCCATATGTTTGATAGCTCGCTTAGGTTGTGATATTTGAGGCATCATGCGACTGCCTGTAGAACACAACCGAGGCTTTGGAGTAATGTTCATTTCGGGGCATGTGAGTATTGGTTATTTTCTCTTCTTTCTGGAACTCCCACGATTTTCACTCATTATTTTGACAAAAAACGGGACTTAATCGCATGCACTTACTTTTACAATAAAAGATTATTGTTAAAATAATTAGTATTGGTTGTTTAACAATTCCAGAGCGAAGAAATACGTATATGAAGTAGGTATGTTTAATTATTTATACATAGTAGCTGTAAATCTATAGTTTGCGTGCCTGAACAATATATATATATTATTCAGCTAGGGAAACTATGCATTAAAATAATGCAAGAACTTTATTTGATGAAATCATAATACGTGTTTGTAAGAAAATCAATAAATTATTGGTACGCAATGAACGTGTCAGAATGCCAACCTATTTTTAAAAACCTATATTTTATTATTACAAAGGCAGTCCAATTTAGATTCAGTTAGATTTATACCGTAGCAGTCACGTCAGAGTAGAAAAACATAAATCCTACGGGACACCAATACAGTGGTGGATGAATGTAGTTTGTAATTGTCTTTCGTATATAAAGTTGATACTTGATGAAATCATAAATCATAAATTTTATTGGAAGTATGTACATACATAAGTAGAAATAACTAGAACATTTAAACATTAAAAAAAAGAGTTTACTTCGAAATGGGCCCGCCTCAGCATAATGCTGACCCGAAAGCCAGCGCTGATCTTCCGAGACCATTTGTGGACCACGATGACAGCTGTACAATTGTACAAGCTGATCACATTTTCGATAATCACAAATAATTACCTATCTGCGTAATGTGATAAAAACTATGCTGCTAACATTTCCAATAATATCTGTAAAAGTCAGTTAATCGTATAGTTCGTTATTAAATCAAATACAAACATTGAAAACAAAAAGCCGATGTAGATCAAAAATAGATGCAAAAAGATGATTGAAGGCATTGAAAATTTCGTCAACTTAGTAACTTGACCCATAGCCAGGGACCGGAAAACCCCTCTTCAGGCTTAAGCCTATCGATTCGGTAACCCAATCAATTTGGTAACCTCATGATATGGTAACCCTATCATAAGGTTACCCAATTGTAATGGTAACCTTATTGAAGTGGTAACCATAACCTTTAATAGAGTTAAGCTCAAAACCCTATCGCGATAGGGTTTTTGTTAAGGGTTTTCATTGGATTATGGTTACCTTATCATCAGTTGTTGGTTGCTTTGCTACATTTAAACAAGCTCGCTACTCATATAGAGCTCTGATCGTAGTCGCGTTGCTGACGCATGACTAAGAATTTTGGATATTTATAATATCCATACTAATATTATAAATGGGAAAGTGTGTGTGTTTGTTTGTTTGTTTGTTTGTCCGTCTTTCACGGCAAAACGGGGCGACGAATTGACGTGATTTTTAAGTGGAGATAGTTGAAGGGATGGAGAGTGACATAGGCTACTTTTTGTCTCTTTCTAACCCCCCACTTCCCTAAAATGGGGGGTGGAAGTTTGTATGGAGCATTACGGAGGGCAAAGGGGAACCGTGTTACCCCGAATTTAACGCGAGCGAAGCTGCGGGCAAAAGCTAGTCATTTTTATTTAAAAAAAATCATCTAAAAACCGGCCAAGAGCGTGTCGGGCCACGCTCAGTGTAGGGTTCCGTAGTTTTCCGTCCGTCACAGTAAGTGTCCCCACTTTAGAGTTAATAACACCGCCATGTAGGATATGATATGAGAGTTCCACGTACAGCGACATATATCGGCAAATTAAGTAAACTATTGCGCGCGAGCTTAAAGTATGGAAGATGATTTTTATGGAATAATTCTTTATTGCGTGAACCGATTTTCACCGTTTTTACTTTATTTGAAAGCACGTCATTTCATTGTAATTTTGTACAAATTACAGTTACAATAAACACCTGCTTATACGGTTAAATTACAAACTTAGTACAGAAATTATTTTGAATTTTTTTTTCAAAAACTATTCATCCTATCAAGTTCAAAATAATTTTCCTAGAAAGTTTTTATGAAGTTCTACTTTTGAGATTTTTTTCATATTTTTAAAACTTATGGTTCAAAAATTAGAGGGGGGGGGACGCATATTTTTTTACTTCTGGAGCGATTATTTCCGAAAATATTTACATTATCGAAAAATGATTTTAGTAAACCCCTATTCATTTTTAAATACCTATCCAACAATATATCACACGTTAGGGTTGAAATGAAAAAAAAAATCACTCCCCACTTTACGTATAGGGGAGGTACCCTAATAAAAAAAAAAATTCCACTTTTTATTTTACCACTTTGTCGGCGTGATTGATATACATATTAGTACCAAATTTCAGCTTTCTAGTGCTAACGGTCACTGAGATTATCCGCGGACGGACGGACGGACGGACGGACGGGCAGACATGGCGAAACTATAAGGGTTCCTAGTTGACTACGGAACCCTAAAAAGGACATATCAGAAATAAACGTACAAATTATTTTTGAAGTAAAATACGTATTTGAATTTGTAGAGCAAATGAGTTGTCGCATAGTCGGCAAAAGATAAACTTCAAAAGACTTCGCACTACGGTGGAATGGTGCAAAATTATCAGAATGGTACCTAAAAACGAGAGAGGAGTTGAAACGCCGCCACGCTGTTACCTGCTCATTTCGTGGTCGGTCGTGGTATTTTCCGTTGTTTGAGGATTTGATTATATTATTTTATTATATTACTTACATATTTAAATTAGAACGCGGCGACAGTCATAGTGACAACAATAGAAGTTTTATTAAATACTAGCTGACCCGACGAACTTCGTACCGCCGACAATTTTTTATTTATTTCTCCAATATTTTAATATTTATCCTGCTATTCGGGGCGGAAATAAATCCGTAAAATCAAACATCATCAAAATTGGTTCAGCTGTTCGTTGTTAAGTTATAAATGGTGTAGCGGTAACGATTTTGTTTTATACATACATAAGGTATCAAACAGAGATGGGCAAATATTATTCAAATACGAATAAGAATAAATTGTTTTATTTGCGAATGACGAATAAAAAATTCGAATAATCATTCGACAGTATTTATTTGCGAATAAATTATTCGAACAAAATTCATTCGAATAATTTCTTTATTCGAATAATTGATGCGAATAAATTTTTCGTATTCGAATAAATTAAAAATAAACTATCGGCGAATAAAGTATTCATATGGTAGGGCAATTATAATAACTATTTGGCGGTTTTCTATCCCAAATATTATTTTCCAACTAGAGAATGTTTTATCTTAGTAGTTACTAACTATAGGCGACCTGACCTCTATTTCACTACGCCACGCCATACGTGACATGTGTCATGTTTTACTGACTTCATAGGCGTCCACAGGCTATTGAAACCACTTATCATTGGGCGGGCGGCATGCTTGTTTGCCACCAGCACGATATTTAAAGAATAGCTTCATTTATTATCACTAAAACTATTACTTTTGTACTAAGCGGTTTTGACATATGTGTCGAAGATCATCACGACACTTGTCCCGAAACTACGACACAAGCCTAATCTTTTATCGAAAAATATCGACAATTCTTGGACTATCGTTTTTTTTGTCAATTGTCATGAGCTCTTCACTAAACTAGTACCTATCAGTGGCGGAACCTCCATACAAGCCCAAAGGCTGGGCTTGCCTTAGTTACTTTACTGCAATCACGTATTATCGATCTAGATTTTTAAACCACGCGCCAAATGAACCTGTCTCAATCATTTGGGCCTGCGGCGCTGGGATCTGGTACAAAATTCCGCCACACACAAAGTAGCGCCACTGCCGCGCGTGACACCTCACAACCAGACAGATTGGGCCCGACAAATTGTTATTTCTAATACCGGTTTAAATCTAAGGCGAACAGACGGAACTGAGCGCAAGCTGGCTGTCTCGCTCCCACTGGCACCGTCAGAGCAGGCTTTAATTATTAGCGATCTCACTATACACATCGTGAAAATCGTCCTACAATATATAACTATTTGTTGGTATCTATAGCAATGAAATATATGACGATAAAAGTGTGCTTTTGATGTGAACCGTGTGAAGTTAGTTGCATAAGCTCGCACGATCGCGCGTTAGCTGACAACTTCAAGTGTGTTTTTATATTTTTTACGGAGATTTTAGTCAAACATTGCAGCACTTTTTTTAGGATAATGTGAATTGATTAAATATTGTTGTGATGACTTACGCGTTAGTAAAAGTGCCTGATTCGTTTGTAAAACTGTTAAACGTGTTTATTTTAATAATGGATGAAGTAGTTTCTCGTGATGGTGACGGTTTGAACTGCGACCAAATGTTAATCAACGAAGGCAAGATAAAATCTTTGAACTTTGTGCAAAGCAAAATATCATTTCTATACTAAAAACTTTACTTACAAAATCAACACTCGACTAGTATTTGGCTAGTATTTCGGCTAGTATAGTAGTAGTTTTTGTATTTCGGCTAGTATTTTAACGCACAACAAAAAATAGCCATAACCTAACTATTATAAAGTTTGTCCGGAAAGAAAAGGGTCGTAGTTTATATGGGAGCTCATACATTCAACGACATTATTCTTTCCGGATAGACTCTAAATTCTCATCAAAACATCGCTTAAATCGCTTTGACGTGCATTCAGATTTTTTGGCTACGAAAGTCAGTATTTTTGGACATGCGGAATATTATTTCCCGTTTATTTCTCAAATAAGCAAGTCATATAAGTATGTGAAAATTGTGTAGGATTGTATACAAAATACACTGTTTTGTTGGTTATTTCCATACAAATAATGTATGTTGTAGTACTACTATTGGCGTTGCATATTTTTTCGAACGATACCTAATGTTTCGGATGCTTTTGTGAAGATTGAACCGTTACTACGAAAACATATCTTTCGGCTTGCCCTACTCCGAAACTCTGGGCACGCCACTGGTACCTATGTATTGAGTATATATTAAAAGCACGTTGTATTTTCTTTAAAAAAAATATCATTTTGGTGGCCAACAAGCATACAGCTCGCCCGATGGTAAGCGGTTAGTGTAGCCTGTAGACGCCTGTGATGAGCCAAGTGCCACGCTGAGATAGTCCTTTTATTTTGGCAGTTTTAGGTGAACACCCAACAACATAGGTCGCTACAACACTTTTTTCGTTTAAATTATAGGAATATTTTTTAAGAAATTGTCACATAGTGTAATTATAGTTAATTATAGTTTCATGTTATTTTCTGGTACTGCATCACTTTTTTCACTCAAGTCCGTATATATTGTATAGTATCTACTGCACTGAAAATTATCGTGATAATCATTAACAAAATTAGTTTTTATAAAAGTCATAGAGATTATTTATGATGCGACTAGTTTAGACCGAACTATGCAAAAGACTAATTACTACGAAATAAATATGAGTAAATTGGTACAAAATTGATAAGAAAGTTTAGTTATGTGAATCTTAAAGCAAATCAAATTATTTTTTGTTCAATATTTTTTGATTTGCAATTTTTAAGTAGTTACACTACTATATATAAACTGAAAATAGATGTCATAAACTTGAGAAAAAGTGACCAAACCCTCCGGTGTCCGAGGCCAGATTATTAGATTTAGTTATGTAGTTTACTCGCTCTTTCATATATCCGTCTCTTTCAGGCTGGCTACCTGCGATACATTTCCTTGACCCAAAAATAAGTTAGAGTTGCAGTTTAATATCAAATCTAAAAGTGTAATAAATATTATTCGTGTTATTTATTCGATTAAAATAACGAGTAAATGATTTATTATTCGAAAGGGCATGCGTGCATTAATTTATTCGCGAATAATTCGAATGATTTATTCGCGAATAAATTATTTGCGAATAATTTCATGACGAATAATTTGTTTATTGGAATGATTATTTAAATTAAAAAATATTCGAATAATGCCCATCTCTGGTATCAAACAATGTTACTAAGTTAAAAATATTTTATTCTGGTTTATCTAAAAACTCACAGAGTGATTAACTCTCTTATACCATTATTTTTAAAACTAATTTATAAGTGAATCAAAGCTTTTGATTTATGCCATACACTGCATAATTCATAGTTTAGCAAAAAAATATATTTTACAAACTTCGCCGGTGTTTCTTTGTGACACCATTAATATAGAACTTAAATACTTGAGAAAAGATCTTCCGGCAGTTTTAGGGGTAAATTTATAATTTTATATCTATTTTTATATTAAATATCCTTGTTGTTTTTACGACATTCATATTTATTTTAAATATTTACGAACACGGTACAAAATCTTGAGACGGTAAAACCAAATTCGAGAAGTTTATAAATAATTATTGTGAAATGTCAATTTGCCGTTTCTTCAAGTTTCCTAATCAAAAACCATTTACATATTTCCTCGCAAAAACTATGAATCTCAAACTTTTATTTTTAAACTTCCTTGTAGATCCCACTTTGTAATGGTTAAATAGAATAATAATGGTTCGATGTTCTTGAAACCTCGAAAGTATAGTTATCTCTAAAGTAAAAATGCAATATCCAAACGAGTTGCGCAGCTGCTCCAATTTAAGCCTAAAACGCAAGTTGTTAGGTACAATATTGTTTAAATTGACAACGAAAACAAGCGACGCTACCTGCAAAACCTGTTTGTACTGAGAGCTTAAATAGGCGAGCGGCCGAGTCCCGGTGCCCGTGACGACTTTCGTAATTTATAATGAGCCTAATTTAAGTGTTCGTAAAGATTACATTTGTTTGAGATAGTTCAATACCCTATGATAAGGTAACCAAATTGATAGGGTTTTTAAAGTGGTTAGTGGTAACATAAGTTAACTCGATCAATACGGTTACCCTATCAATAAGATTACCTCATCGTGAGGTTACCAATATGATAGGGTATTTAAAACCACCTTTTAAATAACCCTATGAAAAACCCCTGTTATGGTAACCGGTTCCTGTCCCTGCCCATAGCTTAATTGGTAAAGCGATCGAGCTCTGGCAAGGCGTATCGATGCAGATTCAAGTCCTGCTGGGTTGATTATGAGTTCAATGTTGATTTAATAACAAACTATTGTATAAGTGGAATGTCCCTCTTTAAAAACATGCAAAAATAATTATGAATTATTCGTATATTCCGATTGTCATAATAATTTTATGGAACACTAGCCTTTTCCCGCGGCTTCGCCCGCGTACTATAAGTACTCAAAAAGGATACGACACACTTGTTGATTTTCAGACTTTGTGACCACATTTGCCCCTTTTAGGGGTTGAATTTTCAAAAACCTGAAATACATGTTTAATAATTTATCGTTAGGAATACTCCCGTGAAGTTTCGAATAAAATAGTCTAACAAATCTTCATTCGCATATAAACTTTGGACCCCCATTTTACCCCCCTAGGGGGTGAATTTTGAAAAATCCTTTCTTAGTGCATCCCAAGACCTTATAAGGAACCTACGTGCCAAATTTGGAATCTATAGAACCAGCGGTTTGGGCTGTGTGTTGATATGTCAGTCAGTCAGTCAGTCAGTCAGTCAGTCAGTCAGTCAGTCAGTCAGTCAGTCAGTCAGTCAATCAGTTAATCAGTCAGTCAGTCAGTCAGTCAGTTTCTTCTTTTATATATTTAGATACTTTATATTCGTTTTAGAGCGCGGAAAACATCGCAAGGAAACCGAACCTAATCCCGATAAGGCCCAGTTTCGCCTCTGGGTTGGAAGGTCAGATGGCAGTCGCTTTCGTAATATCTAGTCCCTACGCCAATTCATGGAATCAGGTTGTCAAGCGGACCCCAAGCCGGGACAAACGCTAGGAGGAAGAAGATATTTTATCCAAGTTTTACTATCTAAAATTTTAATTAATACTTTGGATCACGTGCAAACATGCAAAACAAAAACATCTGATACTAAAAACATCGAAGACAGTGTGGGGTATCAAGGAATAAGTAGTTAGGTCCGTACGAGTTTTCAAAGGGTCGGCAACACGCATGACACACCCCTGAAGTAGCAAGCGTCTATAGGGTACAGTAACGACTCACTTTGTTTGCCAGCACCATGTATCACATATAGCTATTTGGCCATTCAGTTACAAAACCGGTTGGCCTGGTTTTGTTTGCCGTATCAATTCAAAGCCAGAGTAACTGTGCGGATTCAATCCCCAGCCGACAAGCTCGTATTATGGATTGTTGCACTGTTTTTTTATGTGCACTAACACAATAAAAAATCACAATAGGCGGAGGTTTTACTTGATTCAGTTATGTTGAACTAACAGAAATAACACACGCGTAGGTTTGTTTGGTTGGTTTGTTTAATTGCTTAGTGCTAGAAATTAATAATTTATAACCTTAAGATCCATAAGTGGATACATCTCTTTGTTGTCGACTGTACATATGAATAGGCAACACTGATTCGTCTGAGGATAAGGATACTTTTGACCAATTTTGTTGATTTATAAGTAGTTCACGCAACAGGTCTAAGAACGGCTTGACGTCATAAAAGCGGATATGGCAAAGAACAATCTCACACTTGAGGATGCCGAAGATCAGGCAAAGTGGAGAAGACTAAGCGGCAAAGCGGACCCTGGCGCTAGGTCGGGAAAACGCTAAGCCGAAGAAGAAGATAACGAAGTGGGTCTTCGACGGCGAAAATGTGAGGCTGAAGTCTCGTTACATATCTAAGCCATTCTAAACTAACTTAAGGTGAAACAGGCATTTTCCAGTTATGATAAACACAGACTATTTGTTTGACATATTTATATACAGTTATAGTGAAACTCAGTTATCATGGAAATTGTGGATTATTAAACGCGATACGAATCTCCATCAATTAGTCGATTACAATCGAGCACTGGGGCACTATCGGGCATATGGAAAAGTTTTTCATTGCTATTAGATGTGTTAAAAATTAATACCTGCCTACTAGGAAACCCCTAACCTTAATAGATTCTAGTCCTGAGTTAGATATCAAATATGTTGTTCATATTATTTTTACTTTTAAATAAAAGAAAGTTCAAGGTGGCTGTATTATTTCTTCTTTTAATCCAATCGGATCTTATTTAATCCAATATTTAATTGCGTTTGAAATTGATTTGGTAAGCAAAGCACAGGTAGATATTTTAATGTTTGAGATCTCTTAAACTCTTTCAATTTACTATATTAAAATGGGGAGATACATATAAAAGATTGCCTTTTTAGTGGAAAATATCTATACAGGGATGTTACTTATGCATCCCCACCGCAGGCGAGCGTTCCACTAAGAAAAACAAGTTTAGTGTAAACTTTGGTTTGGTGTATTTGCTACGGGTATCCAGGCCACAGCTACACTGGTTATCCTCAGTAGAATGCTTGCGCACTCTTGATAATGCATGACCAGGAGAGTGGGTAACCTTTTATGTGGCTTCCGATGCGAACGGCGAGTGAATAGTGGCCAAATTGCTAGTGAAGAGGCCGACTCATTCCCTCTAGATTGCGTCGATTCACCTTTGACCCGCCGATTTCATTTACTGCGACAAAAATCACATAAAAAGCATTCGCACGGAAGCTATTTTCGGTGGGAGTCTATCAATTTGTTTGGATTTTTCCATTGAACGCTAAGCGCATTTTCTGTTTTGGAAAATGCCATTTATGGATTCAGCAATAGATATAACTTTACAAAAAAATCTTCATATTACATCCGTACATGCTGTCCATGTACATGAGTACATTCTAACTTTTACCATGCAGATTATACAGGGAAATCCCTTGCTTGCTTCCATTCATATCTGCTGAACTCACCAGTTCAGCCTGAAATTACATACCTATAATTTGGAATTTCGAACTCAATAACTAATTAGCTATGTACAGTGCTTTCTACACGCTCTGTCGAGAGTTACTATCGTTTAATGAAAAAAACGAGAATCCATGGAATTTTGTTTAATAAAATGTTTTATCTACACTCATACTATAAGTACTCTAAAATGCGTTCAAAAACCGTAGACAATGACAAGCATTACAACAAACGATTTAACTATGATAAGTTTCTTATCTGCGGCAGTAACGTAATTTTAACTTTGTATGCTCAAATATTGTTAAGCAATGAGTTTCAAATTTGGAACATCGAATTTGATAACATAATGTTACCGCCATGGCCAACTCGATTGGTCCCGCGCGAGCGCCGGCACAATCGAGTTGGCCATGACGGTACAATGGCGGTCATTCTATGGTTTCCGAACACTTAATTTAATATATATAATATGAGTGTAGATAAAGCAGTGTATGCAACTGTACGTAATTAGGCCTTAAAACACTCGTGTGATCTTATTATGAAATTCGCCTGCGGCTCATTTCATAAAACCACACTCATGTTTTAAGGACCCTTATTACGTAACAGTTACATAAACTACTATTATATCCTACCAACCCATAAATATATAATCAGTAGTAAACAGTAAAGGCATTTGTTATTAACGTGTTGAAATCGATCCATTTTTTAAATAGTGACGTATCCATTTGGTTTTATTATACAATGAATTCAATCCGGCTTGATCTCGGCTTGACCCATAAAAACTCCGAGAAAGCGCCGAGAAAGAATGGGATATCCCGTTATATCCAGTTAGTTCCGTCTCCGCTTTAAACCGCGGCTGAAGAAAGTTTTAAAACCTCGAACGAGACGCCTCGAATACAAATTCAGATAGAGCTCCTGATCCGACTACATTAAATGGAAGTGTCAAAGTATATCCGCGCTCTTTGTAATGTTGCCCATCGTAAATTAAAAATGGCGTCTTTTATGGATTCTTTTTGCGCTGTCATCTAGCGATGGAAATAAAATTTGTGTAGCAATATGTTTTTGTTATTAAAGTCTATGTTTATGGACATTCCCAAAATAAAACTTCGTAAAGTATGTTCTATTTTAATCAGCCAGCCATCAATGTGAAAATGTATGCTAATAATATACCGTTGAGCAGTACGATGATATTGTTCAATATTTAGAACAAATAAAATTTCTTGCATTCGACTTTTTAAAATCTTTAGATTTAATTTGAAATTACGCATACTTATCGATGCGCGTGTTAGATTAAAGTTAAAAAAGATAAATCAAATGAATATTTTAATAATCATGACTTACTGCAATTTTTTTTCATTTTGAAAACCGGCAAGAAACGTGGCGATATATATTCTTTTTAAATAAATATCAAGTTAATACTACATTACACGTATCATTATTTCTTTCAAGTAATTACTACTTCTCAAACACAGATTATACGGCGTACTTGGATTCCAATTATTAATCTTATTAAGATTATCAATCAGGTCACTGATTATTCACTACGTCTACCCTCGTCTACCATTTAACACAATTATTTGCGCGTCTGTGTGTTTACAAATTTGTCAAATGAGCGGTGAATATATTTAGAAAACCAAGGAAAATATAATTATTAACTCAGGTCAGTCATGATAATACTTTATATTTAGCCAATAAACTACATACTAGAATATTACACTAATACACGCAATATACCGGGTGTGAACTGTAACACGAGCAAAATTTAAAACGTAGATTCTACTCCTCAAACAATAAAACTTTTGTTCAATAAGTTTAAAAAAATATGTAGTCTAAACTAAATAATATTTTCAATTTACGTTACAATACGTCTAATTGATATTGAATGTCAGTCTCATCACCCTACGGACATAATCAATTTGGCAATACATTACAAACCACAAGTTATTTTTAAAAGTCGCTGAAGAAACGTTTTCTAATTTGAGCAGTATATTTAATCTAGGTCTTTGTTTTTTTGGTTTTTACACAGGCCACACCCGGTATATAGACTAGATTTAATAGTTTCAATCTATTTTATTTTAAACATTGATATAAAAATAATATGTTAGTTGATCTACGTGATGTGCGATAGGGATCGGGCTATAGTCATATGCTGGCCCAACAACTGTCTGACTACTTATAGGCTGGCTAGTGCTGGCGGCTGGCAATGGATTTTATTTTTATGTAGATGAAATGTCTATAACTATACCTCGAGCGGCTAAATATCAAGCAATATTCCAGTTAATTCACTAAGACCTAGGCAGGCACACTGTACCTGACAACTCGTCTAAATCAAACATCCAACCATTGCCAAATGCAGCAATTTCCCGGCACGTCCAAAATAACTCCGGGAGATTTGGTAAATGTTTAGTTACTACGAAACGCAACGCAAACTTGTTGTATATCGATACTCGTAAATCGAATGTATTGCACACTAATCCCGCTTAATCAAGCATCAAATTTAAACAAACTGTCCGACATTTACTCTCCTCCTCTGGTTTACTTATGTATTTATCAAACGTTCAAAATAATGCAGATTCAACCAACAGATTCATAGTAATCGTAATTGGGTGTTTATCCAATCGTGGCTGTCAAAATCAAGCATGGCTGGTCCTTTTATGTTATTTGGTATAAATGCTTATTTGGAGGTGGATTTCGAGGTCGAAAACGCTTGTCCAAAATAAGTCATTCATCTCTATTAATTTATAATTAAATCAGCTATGCCTAATTTGATGCGAGGCACCTATTTAATTTTAAAGGGGGCCCTGTTTCTATATCTTTTTTTGTACGATTCGTATAGTTGATTGACAGATTCATAGTAATTTTTTACTCACAAATTGATAAGAAAAAGAAAGAATTCCAGAAAATGTATAACGCTTATCTTTTTACTCCACCCTTTTAATATTTTAGGAAATCGATCCTTAATAAGTTAAAGTGGTTCATGTTTGTAACCTTACCCAACTATGTAAGTACTTTGGTAGTCAGACATGTTGCGTAATACGTTACAGGCACTAAACTTTATTACATGCATCTAGAAAAAGATATTTGTTTTAATGACTTATGTTTTTGTGATAATAACCAATTGAACCATGTATTCTTACTTTAAAAATACACAAACAATACATAAAAAAAAACCCAGTCTATCCCCCAACACAATTCCAACACACAACGAATAATCAACCAATATTCGAGTTGTATTGGAATTGCATCGGAATATTTTTTAAGCAAATTCTAATTCAGACGATAGAAGACGTTAGCTTTATTTTCGTTGTTAATTCATTGCAGTTATATTGGAGTTCGATCGTGTCTGATAGTGTTTTAAAGTTAGAATACAGTCTTGTAGCAAAAATCTGGGACAAATACCAGAAGAATAGATAGCTAGATATACGTATGTCTATATTTATTTGCTTGCCACAATATACACACAGTTAGGTAGGTACGTAATTTACATCCTTAAAAAGAAAGAAGCTAGGAACACAGTCAAACATAATGAAACAAAAGGAAATAGAGCGATTTCTGTGTGCGTTGCAGCAATACAAAAGGGTTCTGACTCAGCAATACGCTTTCGGGCGAAGCACTGATATTCTGCCAGAACCCAGGCCACGTCACATGTATGATATGCACTTTAATATATCTACTTGTGTACAAAGAAAAAGAGAATGCGGTGTATACCGATATCGATATGTAATGTAGTGTAAGTGTAAGTAGTGTAAGAAGATAACAGAAAATATATATTCCCCAACATTCAGGCTAGATTCGGTAATCTGGAACCAAGTATCCGTGTGGATTGTCTGTTTTTTTACTTATTGATTAGTATTTTTAAGAAATGGTATTTAAAGGTTGCCTTTGTTTTAAGGCGCCTGACAGGTGGGGGGATATTGTTCAAACACTTGGTGGCGAGATACCCAAAGCAGCCTGTAAATGCAACAGTTCTCAGATATATAAATTACCGTGTTAGTAATTAAGCACGATTTGGTTTAAGGATTTTGTCATTAAAATCTTTTAAGTACGGTAAAAGATAGTTAGGAATGATAAACATATTTTATACAAAAGTTAGACTTATAATAGTTTAGGAGCATAAAAGCAAGTAAACATAATTATAATATCATAACACGCGATATTTAAAGATCTCAAAAAGCAGCCCAAATTGCGTTAACTGTCTTAACTTAAACCACAATAGAATGCAGTTTAGCATAATTTACTAATTCAGACTCTATTTTCGTGTAGTGTGTACTTGAACCGTGGAACATTTCATCCCGAAATGCGACGCCGTACTTGTGACCGCACGGAAAGCTCTGAAAGCTTTTACACTCTCGCTCGTCACTTTGCACTTTAATTAGTTCATTTAATCCTAAAATATTATTCAGTTAGAGGAAACTCAAGGCACTTGTTGCAACAGAAAATTTGTTAGTTTGGTCGAAGATTTCATCAAGTAAACAAATTAAAGTTCAGTAAACATTCAAGTTGTTATCTTGTTTTAAATCGGGTAATCGCAATTGATTTACTAACAAAGCTGTATTTTCTTGCTTGTCGGTCTCTTTGTTTTTAATGTAAGCGAAGCTGCAACTGGGATAGGTAATAATTCTACTACACTGAATTCTAGTCTAGTCTATCAATTCAGTAAAAAGGAAATTTGCTATGAATAATATTCACAATTTATCATGTTAAATAGTTGTTTACAATCGTGTTTGTTATTTATTATCGTATAGCTGTACAGCCACGACAAATGTCGTTACCATGATGCTGTTTGAAAAACATCTGACACTAAATACTAACGTTATTAGGAATGGCGATTTCTAATAACGTTTGTCCTAAAATCATTTGCCCTAACCGTTTTGTCCTAATTGTCATTTGCCCTAATGATCAATTACCTTAACAGTTACTTGTCATAATGCAATGAATATCCTAAAGCTCATTAAATTTGTCCTAATATTTCTTACCATAATGAACAAAAATCCTTATTTGATTTGCCATAACATTCGAAATCCGTAGTTATAGGGCAAAAAAACTTTAGGTATTCCGATATAGTACCAAATGTATATCGTATTACTTTGATGACTCCTTTCCAAATCTGTTGTTGATCTCAGAAACTCAGAAATGAGTTTTACAAGCTCGTGCTATGCGCGTCTTTTTATCTTCTATGGTCCAGAAATTAAGCTTCCGTCTTACGATAATTGCATTTGAGATCTTTAAAAAGAATCTGATACCTTACCTTATTTTACAGGTATCCTGGATCCGCAAACGCGACCTCCACATCCTCACCGTGGGTGTCCACACATACAGCAGCGACGCGCGGTTTGCTGCACTCCACGCGGACGGGTCGGACGAATGGACGCTGCGCGTGGCGCCCGCGCAGCCGCGCGACTCCGGCGCGTACGAGTGCCAGGTGTCCACGGAGCCGAAGATCAGTTTGTCGTTTCGGCTCACTGTCGTAGGTAAGATATCGCTGACTTAAATCGCAAAATTGTTAACACCACTTAAGATGGTTTTATCTACTGAACAGTTATGTACCTATTAAGAGGAAAAGCATTGAGACTTTACGGTATTAATATCAATCACAGAATTTGCTTTTTTATTCCTTTCTATGCTTATCTCACTTACACATTCACGTACAATATGTAAGGTGACAAACTAAAGCTAACTTAGGATATTCAAAAATTAAAGTGGAAAAAAAATCTGAAAAGCGTTATAAACTAGTACCTATACAATGAAACACCGTTACACAATCGCTGATTAATATGCGATATTCACGTTATGTGAAAAATGCCTTAACTGAGTATTCTCACGCTTTTTAAACTTAGAACACGTCATTATTATTTTTCAAAATAGATTGTTGATATTTTATTTTGTAATAGCAACACCTTTAAAAAAACTTTGATAATTGTAATAAAATTATGATTTTACCTGCGCCGGCAAAAAACTGGATGAATTTGACAAAGACAGAGTAAATATTTATATAAAGAAAACTTTGTCTAACGAATATTAGCCTTTCTAATTTTTTCCTCAAATTAATGACCAAATTATGAATTTCGAGGCCGATTCTTAAATATTTTAATGAATTCTTGTAACCCATCTTCACAGAATGAATTCACAGGCTGATAATATTATATACTTAGTAGTTAAAAACAACCTTCAGAGACCTGATATTCCCAACCTCTTGGATATAAGGATATCTTACATTACGTAAGTGCTGCGTAAATATTAGATTTTCTTGGTTATCCTTAATGGGGTTCCAAAAAGACGTAATAAACATTTACGGATTTCATTAATTTTCTAAGATTCTTAAAATTAGGATTTGTGTTCACGAACACAGATTTTTTAAGTTCGTACGAAATTTTTATAAATGAAATAAATTTTAATTAGAAAAAGTTTTAAAGTGCTGGTTCCAATCACAACAATCTCTATCTAAGTACCTAGAAAATAATCTAATCACCTACGCTACTACTCTTTTTATTGGTCGTATTAAGTCTAACGGTCTAGCAGCCAACAGTTCATCATCATCATCATCATTTTAGCCATTTGTCGCCCACTGCTGAGCATAGGCCTCTCTTCGAGTACGCCATTTGTCCCGGTCCTGAGCTAATCTCATCCAGAAGTGACCCGCGACCTTCCGAATGTCATCCACCCAACGAGCTAACGGACGCCAAGGACTTCTTTCGTCCGAAAGTACCCACCAATCCGTCAACATTTTGGTCCACCAGCCAACAGTTATATAAACAGAACTTGAATTTGAAAAAATTGTGCGCATCGAGAAAAAATTGTGAATTTTTGGCCATGGATAGAGTGCCCTGTGATGAATATTTTTTAATATTGCAGGTCTGTAAAATTTTTGGACCTTCACGTCAAAATCAGGGGTCCCGTGCAATATGTTATTACTCTCTGGTTGAGGCTGCTAGGGGTTGTGTGGTATCATTTCCGTATAAAACAGACATGCAGAATTCATTTTTGATAATAAACAAGTAAAAATCTAAACACAAAAAAAAAGCTCTGCGGATAGGAAAAACACTCAAAAAAATATTATTTTTTAAAACGTTATATAACTAATAAATAAAATGTATTTTTAAATACAAAAAATATCGTAAGGAAGCATATTTAATGCAGTTTTTAAATATATACAATTTTTAACCTTTTACTACAAAAAAAACTACGCAAAAAAAAACATTCGCGACGTGGTGTATATGTATTCTCCATTATAAGTATGGAAAATCATTAAGAATCGTGAACATCCGTAGCGAATTGATATTAAAATGTATATATTGCTTATATTAAAATGTATATAGTCAACTAGCCTTTTCCCGCGTACTATAAGTACTCAAAAAGGATACGATACCCATGTTGATATTCAGACTTTGTGACCACATTTGCCTCTTTTGGGGGTTGAATTTCAAAAAACCTGAAACACGTGTTTACTCATTTATCGTTAGGAATATTCCTGTGAAGTTTCGAATAAAATAGTCTAACAAATCTTGTTTCGCCATACAAACTTTGGACCCCCATTTTACCCACTTAGGGGGTGAATTTTGAAAAATCCTTTCTTAGTGCTCCCCTTGACCTTATAAGGAACCTATGTGCCAAATTTGAAATCTCTAGACCCAGCGGTTTGGGCTGTGCGTTGATATGTCAGTCAGTCAGTCAGTCAGTCAGTCAGTCAGTCAGTTTCTTCTTTTATATATATAGATAGAAGATAGATTTTGCTCAGAATACCTTCTACAAAATGAAATAAATAAAAAATAAATAAAAAACACATATTTCCTTATACTAACTTAAGTATCAATCGTTATAAATGGAACAAATGTGTTTTTTAATTCTTTTTTTTCATTTCTGGATTTTATAGAAGGTATTCTGAGCAAAAGTGACTAATAATAAACAATACATACTTACATTTAAGGTTACGCTACGGATGTTCACGTTTTACATTGATTTTCAATACTTACTATGTTCTTATTGTATTGTTAATGTATTTTAAAATTAGAATCCGGCACACACTCTCTTTCTCGCTTCGTTCGTCGTCGAACCTGTCTTGACTCTGTCACTTGACAGTCTTCCGTGATTATATTTTTTCAATAGTAATTTTGTCCTTCCGCCCGTCGCCGGTTTTAACCGTTTTTGCATGGTTGTGACTAATAAAGTATTATGCTTTAAAGTATACTAAATTATATTATGACCGCAAAAATTATAGCATTCAATTTGTATGCGATGTTCATTTTATACTTTATAATATATTTAATTTAATTTAAGTTATCTTATAGTCATTAGTAAAATAATTTTTATGCGCATTAAATCTATGAGTATAAAGGTCCGTAGTAGCCCTCACAGCCTGGTAGAATTTGCTTGAGGAGGTTGCTTCCTTGACTTGGTCACACCATCTGGTTGGTGAACGGCCACGGGCTCTCTTGCCTTCAATACCCCCAACCACGACCAGTTTTTCCAGACTCTCGTCTCCTCTTCTCATGATGTGGCCAAAGTATGAAAGTATACGACTCAAACAGACGGCAGACAGTCGTGTCTTAATGTTAAGCTGTGAAAGAATAGACATTGTCTATGTGTCTATTAATTTAAAAGAGAAATTATTTGTAAGTTACTGAATCTGAGTTAGGCTCGAGTTACATAGGGTGGCTTTTGAAAATAAAGGACATATGGCGATTTATATAAAGACGTTCTAATACCATTACAATACCTACTGTATTATGAGGAGATATTCCAACTTCTGTAGCCAACATTAATTACAGTCATTTATTGAATTTAAACTTTCGCCACAGGGTGGACACGCCATACTACAAAACTCGTTTGAGTGCTTATGTGTGCAAGGCACGTCTGCACAGCACACAATTCTTACCTTCAACCTGACTGATAACCTACCTAGTTTCCTAGCAATCGGCCGCCGCGGGGTGAGGAAACTCCAATCGTACTCCATTCTGTATGAAATACTAGCATTTATTTTGTGCTTTCGCTAAACATACAAACAATATACAAGTTTACAGTTTACCTCACATGTATTCATATCACTAAACGCGATCTATTTCGGAGCACTAAGAGTGCTAGGAACCAGCCCCCAACAGTCGTTTTAATGGCGCATTACTAAATATACGTGATTTAAACAACAATCAAAATACTAAGGGATACACAATCAGCCCTAAAAATAGTCCCACAATAGTATCGCTATAAGGACTCGGCGGTACTTTCTTTGACAGTCTTATTACGGTATAAGACTGGTCGCTTACAAATTGTCACGGGCTAAATTTTCAGTTAGTCTTGTTTGAGTCTGTACCACCTTTACATTGTTGCTCGAAGAATTTAAACCGTATTTTTTTATATTGGCCGTCATTTAGCATAAAATAGTCCCCATGAGATGGTAAGTTCTTCATTATTTATAAAAAATTTGCTCCCGTAACTTCAAAATCTAATCTAAACCATCAAAGAAATAACTTGAGTTTAAGTTCTCATTAAGACGCTTTTATTGAATTCAATTCATAAAAAACAGAATTAAAATTTCACTTTCAAAACAAATAGCAGAAGTAAAACATTAAAAGCCGCCGGGAAGAAATAGGTCAGAGTCGAAATTCCAGATCAGAATATTTCCTTCAAATTATTCCGTTGCGCCGAACTCCACGCGACATTTTATTCGTTAAAATGTCAGAATCAATTAAAAATTACAAAATATTTATTTGGTTTGGGTAACAAAAAGTATAAGTTACACTTAAGTTAGGAATTTCCTAGTAAGTGAGTATACACCTGTGTCAGGAAACCCCTCTTTTCCGTTTCTAGTTTACATTAGCTATTTCCTAAATAAACTTTTTCATAATTATAGATTAATACAAGATAATAAATAAATAATAATTAATAAATACTATGGGACAATCTTACACAAACCGACCTAGTCCCACGGTAAGCTCAATAAGGCTTGTGTTGTGGGTACTAGACGACGATAAATATAATAGATAGTTATATATAAATACTTAAATACATAAAAAGCATCCATAACTCCGGTATAAGTTCTGTTATAAACACACAAATAAATGCCCTTACCTACCTACCTAGCATAGTTTGTCATTCACCATTTGTATTTAATCCTTTCTCATTTTGTCATGGGTTGGCTGGAAGAGATCTCTATCAGGGATAAGTTGGCCTTTGTGCATATCTTTTATATATATTACTATTGTTTTTATGTTATACCTACTTGTTTATGTGCAATAAAGTGATACATACATACATACTACCGACTGGGCTAGGACGCCGTTGAAATGTACTCAGAGAAGTTTTAGTGCAAATACATACGTTGCACGTGTGTGTGTGTGTGTGTGTGTGTGTGTGTGTGTGTGTGTGGGAGGTGTTCAAAATATTCCTGACTTACTGTTATTCTTATAACTATAAAGCTATGTCAAGCTCATTTGGAACGCCAGCGCAGCTAGTTTTTTTTTTATACTACGACGGTGGCAAACAAGCATACGGCCTGCCTGATGGTAAGCAGCTACCGTAACCTATGGACGCCTGTAACTCCACAGGAGTCACATGCGCGTTGCCGACCCTTTACAAAAAGGAGGATTCACTGTGTTGACGGCTAAAGGAACAAGAGGGTCCCTCATCGTCAACACACTGGGTCCTCTTTGAGCTCTTTGGCAACCTTACTCACCAGCAGGAACACAACACTATGAGTAGGGTCTAGTGCTATTTGGCTGTGGTTTTCTGTAAGGTGGAGGTACTTCCCCAGTCGGGCTCTGCTCCAGATTTGAGCGAGATGACATTCACTGAACGTGCCCTACCACTAAGCGAGATGCCATTCGCAGTGCCCATACCTCTCTTTTTGGCATAGTTTAAGGACATACCAAAGTCCGAACGTAGTTTAAGGACATACCCCTGGTCCAATCCGGGTCCAATCCGGGTAGTTTCGCTGATTTTACAACTATACAGTGTATATACAAGGTGTAGCAAAACAAGTTGTGATCCGATTAAGGGCATCATTGGTATGGTATTCCCATTATGTGAAAGTAAAAAAAAACTGGCCAAGTGCGTGTCGGACCACGCATAGGAGGGTTCCGTACCTTCAATGGAATAAGAACCAAACTAATACCAAAAGGTCGTCTGATGCCTATGGAAGAAGTTTTTTGGAGATAACTCAAAAATGGCTGAACCGATAATGTTCAAAACAATTTTCGTAGAAAGTATATGATAAAGCGCATCTCTTCAAATTTTTTCATATTTTTTGAACTTACGGTTCAAAAGTTACGGGGGGGGCTACACAACTTTTCTGACTTTCGAAGCGATTATTTCAGAAAATATTCACTTAATCACAAAATAGTCAAAGAAACCTCAATGTTATTTTGAAAGACCTATCGATTGAAGTGTCACATGTTGATATTTGGTTAATTTTTAGGGTTCCGTACCTCTAAAGGAAAAAACGGAACCCTTATAGGATCACTTTGTTGTCCGTCTGTCTGTCTGTCTGTCTGTCTGTATGTCTGTCTGTCTGTCAAGACCATTTTTCTCAGGAACGCGTGGAGGTATCAGGCTGAAATTTATATTAAATACTCAGGTCTATTGTACCTTGGAGCTGTGAAAAAATCAAACTTAAAAGCCAACGCAATCAAAAGATATAGTCGTTTATGCTGCAAATTTTAGAGTTTTTCGGCACTCGCAAAACCTACGGGGTACTTCCCGTGAACTCAGAAACTTGAAATTCGGCACGAAGCTACGTCATATAGCATAGATAATGGAAAAATTATAAAAAGTAGAAATTTTTAGTAAAATAATACAAAAAAATATTTTTTTAAATTTTAAACTTACTACCTTTTTTCTCGTAAACGCGTGGATGTATTAAATTGAAATTCATGTCAAATACTCAGGGCTATAGGACCTTTCAGATGTAGCAAAACCAAACTTTTATATCAACGCAATCAAAAGAAATAGCAATTTAAGTCGCATATTTTGAAACTGAGTACTCGCAAGAAACTCAAAACCTAAAGGGTACTTCCCGTAAACTCAGAAACTTAAAACTTGGCACGAAGAAACTTCATATAGCACAGACATAGGAAAAATCACGAAAAGTAGACATTTTTAGTAAAATCATACAAAAAATATTTTTTTAATTTTTAAACTTACTACCTTTTTCCTCGTAAACGCGTAGAGGTATTAAATTGAAATTCATATCAAATACTCAGGTCTATAATACCTTTATGCTGTAACAAAATCAATTTTCTATGTCAATGCAATGGGTGAACTTTTACTTATATACCTACAGGTTTGTTCGGAACCCTCGGTGCGCGAGTCCGACTCGCACTTGGCCGGTTTTTTTTATTTAGTTACCTGTATGGAGCGCCCCCCTAAAAATATTTTTTTTTTTTCAAATTAACTACATAACTAAGTAGCTGCATACAAAATACACCTTATGTGTAAATTTTATTCAGATACGTCGTATAGTTTCCGAGTAAAATGCCTGTGACATACGGACGGACAGACAGACAGACATGACGAATCCATAAGGGTTCCGTTTTTTGCCATTTGGCTACGGAACCCTAAAAACACGTGAAAAAAAAATGGTTTTGTATGGAGGGTCCGGCTAGGATGGCGTGTTCAACACAAAACAAAATTGCGTCAAAAACTTTTTCTCCTACTTTTTATTAGTCGCAATACGATAACAATTATATGTCCTTAAACGGATCACCACTATTTATGTTACTCCCTGTATGTACCATCCAAAAGTCACGTCCAAATCGGCTATAAAATTAAAAACTTTATGCAGGTACAGTCGCCATCAGATTATATCGGAGCGGCCAAGGTGTTCACAAATATCTAAACACCGCCTCTATTGTCAAGGCAAAAAAGTGCATGTTCAGATGTTTTGAGTACCTTGGCCGCTCCGATATGTTTGATGGCGACTGTACCAACGTCGTTGATGTTGCTCACCGGAACAATAAATAGAGAAATCGCAAGTTTATGTAATGACATGTTACCAGAATATCAATTTATCTAAGAAATTACTTGTTTGTAAGTAGTGTTTATATATTGGAAAGGTAGCGGGAGCCGTATTCTAACTTTAAAACACGTATAAACACGATCCAACTTTAATACAATTCCAATGCATTAACAACGCAATACAGCTACGGCATAAACATCTGAATCAGAAATATCAGAATTTGCTTGAGAAATATTCCAACGCAACAAGTTGTATTAACTTCAATATTGGTTGATTGTTTGTTGTGTGTTGGAGTTATGTTTAAGATAGGTTGTGTTCTTATTGTATTGTTAATGTATTTTAAAATTAGAATCCGGCACCGGAAATCACCAAATGTTATTAGACTAAGAGCTGGCCTATCAGATAATGACACATTCATTCAGTGACTCATTCATGGATCTCAGTAATAGGTACTCATAGCAAAAGATATAGGCAGAAGCTAGCCATAGAAGGCCGAATATTGAACACTGCTTTTATATTAGACAATGCCGTTAAAAGTGCACACTTGTGAAATAAATTTACGGAATTTCGGCCAACATTTGGTTCTATTTGAAATGCATTTTTTCGAAACGTAGTAGCGTAGCGTACAAAAAGATGTACCAATAAATGTGTTGTGAAAAACAGCTTAATATTTTTTTATTATCTTCGGTTTTTGGATCAACAGTATGTGCAATACTTTAGACATTTTTTATATTAAAAACCGCATCAATTTGAAAACTACACATTGTGTGACAAAAGCACAGAATATTTTAATTAAGGTTCATGTTAAAGTTCAGTGGACATCATAATGTAAAATTAAAGGGTATATTTGAATTCTCTGAATTAAACTGAAAATATGTTTTTTTTATTTTATATAAAAGCAATATCGATTTTTACTTAACCTCACATTTTATTTCGGTTATTTATTAATCGCTTTTTTAAATGGCAGTCTAGCTGTGAAATATAATCGAGTAGAGTTATGCCATAAAGAATAGCAAGAGGACGTGTTAAGTATTTAAGATAAATAATAGATTACTAGTAGAATATTAAACCAATAAGATCTTTTTGTGAAACGAAGGAAAAACTAGTGATTTTATAGGTAATTTTACGATTCCACTAAGTTACGACCATGTACGTATCATAAAACACCGTAAAAGTCAAACAACTTGTATCATATAATGCAATAGATATCTGATAACCAACGGTTCATTTTCACTATTGTTCTGATTTTACTGCCTTTAGTTTGCAAGCCGTGATAAGCGTAGCTTGCTACAGTTGCTACGCAAACCGCTACAAGAGTTACGAGCTCGTAGAAGCTCTACGCTGCTACGATACTTGTACAATAGAATATTATTGAGCTGTTAAAGTTACGGTCTATTAAATCTAAGTATGAACACGAGCGTTTTATTAGATTATCTGAACTGTTAGGTAATGTTTTTTTAAAAGGTTTTGTGGAGGATCCTTTTAATGGAGCTTCTATTTACAGTTTATGCTCGCCCAAAATTTCAAATGGGCTTGTATTGGTGTATAAATTTTCATTAATGGCTTAGAACCAGGAAAGGCTCTGAGACTGAGTGCCTTGTGGGTTCATACTTAGATTTTCAACACTTTGTTATTTATAAACTTATTACTTTAACTTGTTAGTAACAAAAATACTAGTGATCCGTTTAACGGCATAATTAGTAGCCTATTGCAAATAATACAATGTAAGGGATTTTTTTTACCACGAATTTTTTTTTTGTATGGGACACATCGAGCCAGTTGGCCAACCCTCCATACAAATCCAATTTTTTAACCGTTGGGAAACGGGAATTTTTTTTTACTTATTTAAAATTAGAATATGATACTAATTATGCCCTTAAACGGGTCTCCAGCATTTTTGGTACACCCTGTAGGTATATTACTTATATTAGACTAATAGCTGGCTACGTCTGATAAATATTACACAATAATTCAATTCAATTCAATTCAATTCAATGTCTTTATTTGTCAACCAACGTGCGTCATTAAACACATTATAATAATAAAACAAAATAACACAAATAAAATAATAACTTAATTACTTAATAATGAGAGCAACAAAACCCGTCTGGTTAGATTGGTATACTATCCTTATGGCTAGATCCGGGCATCTGGCAGCTTTTAATGAGGGGAGGTCAGAATGACATACTAATGAAATATTGAATTGTAAAATAGTACTAGCAAAATAGGTAAAAACTGCCGAGGTTGTTTCACAGGTTGTTGAAGGACAGGGCCTATATTTTAACATTAGAACAAAAAACATTGCGTATTATTGCGGGAACAAAAACAGTAGGCGACAAGCTATTAATTACATTATATGTCGTTTCCTTATTTACATAATTTCTCATAATATTGCATCAAACCCAGAACTCTAGGATTAGTCTTCTTTTTAGGGTTCCGTAGTCAACTAGGAACCCTTATAGTTTTTTTAGTCTAGGATTTGTTTTCTTGAAGTGGTTTGTATTTGTTGACCTCCAACACTTTACAACTGCCAGATCTCCAGATCTAGAAATAAGCATAGTATAGAAAACTGAGCAGAGGAGTTTCTGTCATTATTGTGTCATATATAACGTGGCTTGCTCTCCGTCATAGAATAATAACCCAAGACCCCGCATAGCCGGGCGAACCCGCTGCCACGCTCGAAGTAATTTTAATCTATAGTGAGACACTAATTTATTGTACGTGACAGTAAACTTAGTACGTCTCCATGGCAACCATTAATGTCTGACTCTCTCTTACGCCACACGGAACAATGGCGCGTTCCCTGTCTAACATTGCGTGTTCCCCTCCCGCACGCCTTCTTTTTGGCAGCTTAGGTTTCAAAGAAATAACGCGCTAAGCGGAGTATAGAGATATCTTGTATATGCTCTCCGTCTATTAGGTTGATCTGAGTCAGATTGTAAACTACGAGTAAAATTGTTAACATACACTTACTTGCTTCCTATTTAATTATTGTATTTTTTCAGTGTCAAAAGCGGAGATACTGTCTGGACCGGAGCTGTTCGTGCGCGCCGGCTCAGACATCAACCTCACCTGCGTGGCCAAGTATGCTCCCGATCCTCCCAGGTAACTTTTAATCAGTAGTTACATGTGTATATCATCGGAGAACAACCAAAACTCACCCTTCACTACCTCAAGTTTATAGCCATAACAACCAAAACTCAGTCTTCACTACCTCGAGTTTATAGCCATAACAACCGAAACTCACTGTTCCCTACCTCAAGTTTATAGCCATAACAACCGAAACTCAGTCTTCACTACCTCAAGTTTATAGCCATAACAACCAAAACTCAGTCTTCACTACCTCAAGTTTATAGCCATAACAACCGAAACTCACTCTTCACTACCTCGAGTTTATAGCCATAACAACCGAAACTCACGCTTCACTACCTCAAGTTTATAGCCATAACAACCAAAACTCACTCTTCACTACCTCAAGTTTATAGCCATAATCAGCCGTATGAGTAACAAAACAGGGTTTATTTTTCGTTTTTTTTTGCAGTTTGTGAGTTTTGGTTGTCACCTGACGATATTGAGTTACTCGTACACCCAAAACAAAAGATGCGATGAGCACATGCTATTCATCTGCACAATTGTATTCTGAAATTAAAACCAAACACATACATTTTAAGGTTGAAATTCGTACAATATAGACAATAGCACCATGAAAATACATACAATAATGTATAAATTGTGTCAATAATTTGGTAAAGGTACCATTTGGCGGAAGGCGTACTTGGGCATTTTTATTTTAACTTGTACTTTAAAGTGCGACTTAAGTCGTGTTTCAATAACGACTAACCATCACATTCCTGACAAAATGTATGTGATTTGACATTGACCGTAAGTTTTGTGACGGTTAAGTGAAATTGCCCACTTACGTCGTACGTTGTACAGATTCTACGTGACCCCAATAAAATCATAACCGCCGACCGCCAAATGGTGCCTTTTCCGAAAAAGTGTCACAATGGATTAAGCATTTATTAGTTCACGTGTGTTTTATATTACTTATAGTAATACATGGTGTCAGTTACAGGGTTAGACTAAATACCAAAGAATGCTACTGTTTTAGGTTTTTACTATCTCATATCTACATTCTAGGGTATCTTTTTTACGACGACATAACGATACATAAACAATATATAAAAGCACAATCTATCTCAATCATAATTCCAACACACAACACATAATCAACCAATATTGAAGTTGTATTGGAGTTGCATCGGAATAATTTTCAAGCAAATTCTGATATTTATTTCTGATTCAGGCGTTAAGGTGCTAGCTGTATTGCGTTAGTTAATGCATTGCATTTGTACTGAAGTTGGATCATGTCTAAACGTATTTTTGTCATATAACTCTTATCGGATATTGAATGAAGATCACTTTGAACATGGGTAGGGTAGTCAGACTTTATTTCTTTCAATCTCATGGTTTTAAAAAGCTACGGTTGTGATGTCACCATGACAGTTTCGGCCATCTTACGCCCGTAGGAGTGATTATAATATTATGTACCTACATGACTACACCCCGAACCTCGGCTAGAGACCTAACTACATATGTATTTGTAACGGTCTCCTTATTTAGTTGTTCATGAGTTTCATGACCCCTGCCTATGAAGTTGGAGGTCTTAAGTTCAAATACCGGTAAGGAAATTATTTGTGTGTTTATCACTTATTATTTTCTCAGATATGGATGTTTTTTATGTATTTATTTATATTTAATTATCTATTTGTAACGGGGTTCTTCTACGTTTGACGACGAAGGAAAATATCTAAGGTCGGTGTCAATAGAAAGGTATAATAATGTAAACAAACACATTTCTTAAGAACAATCATCGTTTCAGTGTTAATTTATACACTTTAACTTGTTATTTACACTCAATTTTAGTAAAAATATCCGTTAATTACTTATATTTCAGTGAAATCGGATTTTTTAAATAATATTTTATCATGTGCCAAATGCTTTTGCTCAAATCTAGATATTCAAACATATTTATTTACATTATTTTACTTTTCTATTAACACCGACCTTACACAGTATAATACAATAAATGTATAGTCATCAGAGTACCTACAACAGCAGCATTGTTAAACTTACTACTTCGGAGCTGGGTCGATTTGAGTACAATTGTTCCCTAAATAATTAGACTATTTGTCCCATATTTCACTAATCGTATTTCATGGGCTATCAATAAATTTGATTCCAGTTTCTTCCGTATTCCAGTAAAAATCACTACCGATTTTAAAAGTCGTCATTAATCTCTATTGACATCGATATAATTATACCTGCATTAACTAAATTGCCTTCATATTAAAGATTCATCACAATCAATTAATATAATACCGTGTATAATTATTAAACTGTAACATTTAGGCATTGTTCGATCGAATTATTAAAAGTTTATGTTCCTATTGGTAACGCCGTAATATCGGAAAGTACGGTTTCGGATAATAAAGTAGATGCCCGAGACTGATAACGTGGCTGTTCACTTTATGTCATACATGTGACCTTGTCACACAGTAAACATACGACTTAACAGTATCGGGACTGAACTTCATTATTGCAGACTTCAAAAATTACAGTAGTTTCTGGATTAAACATATCTTCAAATAAAACAACTAAGATTATGTAGTGTAACTATACTAATTATGCTCATCATATCAGCCAAAAGACGTCCACTGCTGGACATAGGCCTCCCCCAAAGAGTGCCACAATGACCGGTCCTGCGCCACCCGCATCCAGCGGACTCCCGCGACCTTCACCAGGTCATCAGTCCACCTTGCGGGGGTCTACCCACGCTGCGCCTTCCGGTTCGTGGTCGCCACTCGAGAACCTTTCCGACCCAACGGCCATCGGTTCTACGAGCAATGTGCCCCGCCCACTGACACTTTAGTTTAGCGATTCGGAGGGCTATATCGGTTACTTTGGTTCTGCTGCGGATGGCTTCATTTCTGATGCGATCACGCATAGAGACTCCAACCATAGCCCTCTCCATTGACCTTTGGGTGACTTTGAGCTTTCTTATGAGGCCCATTGTAAGCGACCACGTTTCAGTACCATATGTTATCACTGGCAACACACACTGGTCAAAGACTTTCGTCTTGAGACACTGCGGAATATTGGACAAAAAGATGTGCCGTAGCTTCCCGAACGTATAGTAATAGTAATTATGCTCAAAACTCGACAATCTACCGTATCTTAAATCTTTATAACAAGCAATTTAATTGTATTGATTTGTTTGACTGCACAAAAGATACTCTCAAAAATCGAGTACGTATTCTATTATTTAAACTAAAACAGGGCGGCAAACAAGCATGTTTGTATTCAACACATTATTTTCTTACAACAAGTACATCCACTCTCATATACACGCACATACATACACACATACACACATACACACACACACACACACACACACACACACACACACACACACACACACACACACACACACACACACACACACACACACACACACACACACACACACACACACACACACACTAACAGACATCAAAGTGCACTCCCGTACAAATAAGCTAGTTTTATATTTTGTTTAAAAAGTTCAATCTTTCCTTTGCTTATTTATGCTCATGGCACTTATTATTTCCACTTGTTATTGCATGTTAGTTATATTTTTGTGGTCATCTATTATTGGCTTTTTCTCTGTTATTAAAGTTTTGTATTATTTGTTGTATTGCTGTTGATGCCCCAAATAAAATAAAACACGGCTCTGAAACTTGGACTATCAAGGCAGACCTGAAAAGCCGTATCGACGCGTTTGAGATGTGTGTTGGCTATTACGGATAC
Organism: Pammene aurita; assembly: GCA_947086415.1. Taxonomy (NCBI): domain Eukaryota; kingdom Metazoa; phylum Arthropoda; class Insecta; order Lepidoptera; family Tortricidae; genus Pammene; species Pammene aurita. The sequence goes on along the minus strand of OX352305.1, from coordinate 15,070,909 downwards.
CTTGGACTGCGATGCGCGATCCATACTAGAGGAGGTACGCATAAAACGCCGGTTGTCAACGACGTGCCAGGACCACATACTCACATACTTCGGACACCTCTCTCGACTCTTCTCTGATAGCTTGGAGAGAATCATCATGACGGCAAAAGTTGAAGGCACAAGACTAATGCTGATTGTACGATGATTCTGAAATAAATCGGTTGCATCGCTAAAGGCTAATTTAAACAAGTTGTGGCTTTCAAACGAATCCTAACAGTAAGATATATGCAGTAATAATTTTCATATTATTTTATTTTATTTTGTATATGTAAGTAATATATTTATGTAGTATTTATAGTATATATTTTGTACTAGCTGTACCCGCCGCGGCTTCGCCCGCGTGTGTGGGAGCTTTTGTCATTTTCATTTACTATCCAGGCCATTAGTGTAGAATTTATGCGTTCTACATATCAATATCTATCTAAATTTATTAGTTCCTTCGTGATAAAGATAACTGACTAAAAGGCGTGCGTCGAGACCTGCGAATTCTAATGGCCGAGTTCCTGCAGGAGAATATGCTTCGAACAGAGGGTCAAACGCTGAAGGTACTGGCGCGAGGTAGCGTGTGAGCGCAATGTCCCAGTGAAAACTGCTTTTGCAGCAGCAGGCCAAAATCTAATAAGGGCAAAGGCAGCAAGAATTGTTTCAGCAGGAGCATGAAAGGGTCCCCACAAAACTCAATGGTCAAGTTTTTTGGTGAACCCGAACGCCGAAGCCGTGACACGGTGAGCGGCAATATCGCGAAAGCCATAGGGCGAGTACCACGCAGGACCCAGGCCCCTTCCGGGCCTCGCAGCGAGAATTGCTTCAGCAGAAGCAGCATGTCAGGGACCGGATATACTTCAATGGCGAACTGTCTCAGCGAACCCGAGGGCCGTCGCTCGAGGGTGAGCGGCAACGTCTGAGAAAGCCAAAGGCCGAGTACCGTGTAGGGCCCAGGTCAGCAGCAGTACCATGACAGGGACCGGACATATTTCAATGATGAAGTGTCTTAAGGCCCGAGGATGAGTGGCAATATCTGCGAAAGCCATAGGCCAAGTACCGCGTAGGCCCAAGCCCGGAGCGTCACAGCGAAAATTTCTCCAGCAGCAGCTACATGATATAATCCGGACAAAACTCAATGGCGTAGAATTTTAGCTAATCTGAGGGCCGGGGGCCCGAAAGCGAGCGGCAATGTCTGCGAAAGCCATAGGCCGAGTACCGCTTAGGCCCAGGCCCGGAGAATCGCAGCGAGAATTGCTTCAGCAGCAGCAGCATGATGACAGGGACCGGACATATCTCAATGGTGAAGTGTCATAAGGCCCGAGGCTGAGCGGCAATGTCTGCGAAAGCCAAAAGCCGAGTACCGAGTAGGCCCAGGCCCGGAGCGTCGCAGCGATTATTTCTTCAGCAGCAGCGTGACAGCTAGCAGCTAGTAATTGCTAGATTCATGACTACCCTTTTTAGGGTTCCGTAGCCAGAATGGCAAAAAGTTTTGGTCATATCAAGCTGTCCGTCCGTCCGTATGTCACAGCCATTTTACTCGGAAACTATAAGACGTATCTTAATAAAATTTAGATATAAGGTGTAGTTTGTATGCCGCTATCTAGTTATGTAGTGAAATTGCAGAAAAAAATATTTTCAGGGGGGGCGCTCCATACATGTAACTGAATGAAAAAAAATTACCTAATATCAACATGTTGCACATCAATCGATAGGTCTTTAAAAATAACATTGAGGTTTTTAATGAACATTTTGTGATTAAGTAAATAGGTTCAGAAATAATCGTTTCGTAAGTCGGAAATATAGCGTCCCCGTCCCGCCCCTGTAACTTTTGAACCGTTAGTCCTAAAAATATGAAAAAAATTGAGAAGATGCGCGTTATCGACTACTATGACTACGTTTCAATAAACAACCTGCTCAGTGACATTGACTGGCCCTCTTACCTTACTGCCGATTCATTGGATATTGCGCTTTCCAAGTTTTATACAGCACTCAATGAGGTAATTCATAAACATGTTCCATTAGATTCCCGCGCTTATAAAAATAAATACCCAATCTGGTATACTATAAACTTAATAAAAATAATAAGGGAGAAGGATAAAATGCATTCAAGGTGGAAAAATACAGAAACCCAATAGATAATGACAGTTTTTCAATATTACGTAAGCGACAAAAACAACTACAAGATACATGTTGGAAGCAATATCTTCAGTCGGTCCAAATCGAGATAAAAAGCAACCCTAAGCAACTTTGGTCCTTTATAAAAGCCCGTCGAGGTGGTTCAGCCTATCCCAAGTCGTTTGAATACCAAAATACGAAATTGGACAATAATATCCAGATATGTGAAGGTTTTAACAACTTTTTTCATTCAGTCTTTAGCCAGCCGCTTGCCACCTACCCCGATAATTATTTAGCCCCACCCTTTTGCGACAGCGGACAACTTGTATCTACTATAAATATTTCACGTGCTGAGGTAAAAAGATTATTATCTAATTTAAATGTCAATGGCGGTGCTGGTAGCGACGGAATTCCTCCCTTTTTTATTAAACATTGTGCTTCGAGTCTTAGCCTTCCTCTAACATTATTTTTCAAGAGGTCTTTATCAGATGGTTTATTTTCTAATAAATGGAAGGAGGCTCTGATTGTGCCTATTTATAAAAAGGGACCCAAATCTAAAATAACAAACTATCGTCCTATATCTATTTTAAACCAATTTGCTAAAACGTTTGAAAAGATTGTACTGAACAACATCTACGAATTGATAAGCAAAGCTATTCCTCCTCAGCAACATGGTTTTCTCAGACATCGCTCAACGGTTTCTAACCTTATTGATTTCACGAACTTTGTCGCTCACAAAATGGACAAAAGGAAGCAGGTTGACGTGATCTACACGGACTTCGAAAAAGCATTCGACCGAGTGGATCACGTCATCCTTCTTCGCAAATTATATTGGTTGGGTCTGCGTGGCGACGTGTACAGATGGGTCACCTCATATGTTTCAAATAGGCGGCAAGCGGTTGTTCTCGGCGGATGCAGGTCAGACTTTGTGGACGTCCCTTCTGGTGTTCCTCAGGGCTCGCACCTCGGTCCCTTGCTATACAATGCGTATCTCTATGATATTTACACTGTTTTCAATAGTTCTGAGTTTTTGATGTATGCTGACGATAAAAAAATATTTATAGAGGTTAGTAGTATTAGCGATTGTCAACTGCTTCAAGAGGATCTGGATCGTTTATACATGTATTATAATATTAATCGTATAAATGTAAATATAAAGAAATGTGTTCCTTCACGCGCATTCCTAGTCCAATAAGCCACCAGTATTATATTGGCGGTGAGGCTATAGAGCGCGTATTTTCAGTACGTGATCTCGGGGTTATTCTCGACTCTAAGTTAATATACGACCAACATGTTGACAACATTGTAAGCCGCGCTTATAGAAATCTTGGTTTTGTGTTTCGCGTCTGTGGGGAATTTAGGGATGCTGCATGCATAAAATCTGTATACTATGCCTATGTACGAAGCGTCCTTGAGTATGCCAGCTGTATTTGGTCTCCTCAATATATAATTTATAAAGCTAAAATAGAAAAAAATCAACATTCCTTCTTGCGTCATCTCAATTTTCGTACCAAGTTTTGGGACACTAGTTATGACTATGAGTCAAGGTGTATTCGTCACCGCTTGTTGAGTCTCGAAGATAGACGTCTTTTACTTGACATTTCTGTGCTGTATGATATAATTTCAGGACGTATTGACAGTTCTTCACTGTTGTCGGAGATTAAATTCTCAGTCCCATCAATTAGAACGCGTAACTCTGAGCGCTGCCTTTTTAGCCTTCCTAGAGTTAATACTAATTATGCTCAAAACTCGACAATCTACCGTATTTTAAGTCTTTATAACAAGAAATTTAATTGTATTGATTTGTTTGACTGCACAAAAGATACTCTAAAAAATCGAGTGCGGATTCTATTATTTAAACTAAGACAGGGCGACAAACAAGCATGTTTGTATTAAACACATTATTTTCTTATTACAAGTACATCCACTCTCATATACACGCTCATACACACACACACACATACACACACACACTGACACACATCAAAGTGCACTCCCGTACAGATAAGCTAGTTTTATATTTTGTTTAAAAAGTTCAATCTTTCCTTTGCTTATGCTCATGGCACTTATTATTTCCACTTGTTATTGCATGTTAGTTATATTTTTGTGGTCATCTATTATTGGCTTTTTCTCTGTTATTTAAGTTTTGTATTATTTGTTGTATTGCTGTTGATGCCCCAAATAAAATAAATAAATAAAATCATATACTTTCTACGAACACTTTTTGGACATTATCGGTTTAGCCATTTTTGAGTTATTTCCAAAAAACTTCTTCCGTGGGCATCAGATACGACCTTTTGGCATTAGTCTGGTTCTTATACCATTGAAGCTACGGAACCCTCCATTATGCGTGGTTCGACACGCATTGGCCGGTTTTTATTGCAATCAGCTGTTAAAGCGAGATAAAACATATTGATCTCACAAACGATACAATTTTTGCTGTCACTGTAAATCGAAATGGATAAATCTAACTACCTGGTTTATTTGTTTTGACGTATATTGTAAGTAGGTTTCAGTACTTTCAGTAGCTTCAGTAACTTTAAAGTACCTCCAGGTATTAATGGATCACAATATATGTCCGGATACTTACAATTTCCGAGACGAAGTAACACGTTTTAAAAATATTTAATCCGCAATCCTTAAATTGGGAAAGCATTTTAAAATCCATGGTTTAAGCCTCAGCGGAACACAACAGCCCGAATCGCTTAATTTAATCTAAAGACGTCCTTAAATAATATTTGTATACAGTATACAGGGTACCTATACAGCGCCATCTGTGACCACTTTTGAGAACTATTTTTATGAAAATTATGTTTATAATAAGCAGAATAAAAACTACCCTATATGTTGCTCCGGGGTATAAACTGTTACTATACAAAATTTTGTAAAAGTCTGTGTAGTAGTTTTTACGTAGTGCGCGGACAAATTCACAGACAGACAGACAAGAATTCCAAATATCACTGAAATGTATTCAGTCAACGTTTCTAAGACCCCCCGAATAAGTTTTTGTAGAATATCTTCATTGTACATTTTTTTTCTCCTTACGCGTTTATTATATGTATAGATTTATGTAAGAAGTTTTTTATAATTATATATGATATCGAACTGAGTATCTACCTAATTAGATAATAAATTATAATACAACTCATCTTACCGTATCGTGCAGTACCTAAGTCTGCCTAGCACTTCCAACTTTCTCACTCAATTGCTCAAAGGTTAACTGGAAGAAATCCCTTAAGATATAAGTTCGCCTTTGTACTTATATGTTGTTTCATGTCTTTCGTTGTGTTTTCTTGTACAATAATAGTACATTATTGTCGAGGAGGTGAAGTAGCACATTGATGGCTGAATATTACGTTTAAACGGACGACTTTAGGAGTCCGTTTAATTTAATACGAAGCCAGCAATGGCCCTTCGCGCCGAGTCCAACATAGTGCTTTATTCAAAAATAATGCAAAACAGCCAACGTTGATGAACAACAAACAATATTGACATAAATAATATATTCAAGATAACTTCTAGGTTAAAAGAATGACCACTACCGCGAGCATCGAATTTCGATTCGAATCCTATAATTATCTCTATCTCCATCGCTTCTCATTTTGAGTGAGAGAGACAGATTTATTCGAAACTACAATTGTCTATGTTCGTGGTACACGCTCAGCTTTGCCGCCATTATATCTTTTTATTAAAATGTTTGAAGTGTATTTTTCTTCTGAATTTACCGTAAGCTATTTGAGATAACTAAAAAGTCGCGGTACCAACATTATGAATAACAAATACCGATGTTGTGTTTTGGCTGTTTAGGACCTTTGCCTTTATTTTTGTATGGTTGTTGAACTTTTTAAAAAGTTTGTACCTCGACAAAAATGGAATTTGTATGCAACATTTATTTCGCGAAATCGAGCCTGCAATTTCCGTAACTTTTTAATTTTTATTTGACCATAAACTAGGTACTTCGCCGCCTAGTTTTTAACCGTAAAAGTCACCCTTGCCGGACATTTTTGAATAAAGTGTTTTACCACTACTACTACTACTACTATTACTACTACTACTACTACTAAGTCAGTTGTCTGTAACGGGCACAATTGTAATTGTTGATCCCAATTTTTAATGATGCAATATTTACTTACTCTTAACCAAGGAATTCCTCAAGTTTCTTTAGCACCTACTAATTTGGTAAAGTGACTAAGATGATTATTCCATAGAATGGTATCTAGACACACGGCAGTGTGTCCGCCAAGTTCGAGCAACAAAAAGCGACACACCGGCCGTGGGTTATATTACACGAACCATTTCGGGCCAATTTCGACCACCCTATAACTCAAAACATATTTTATCTACGCATATGAAATTTCGAGTGTCTGTTGACATCCCCTTAATTGTCTAGAATACAAAATTTCATTATTCTACCTATAGCAGTTCTTGAGATATTGACGTCAGAAAATCGCTATTTTTACTATACACTCACTGACTCACTGACTCACTGACTCATCAAAAACCTAGACCATTTCCAATGGTCGTACTGACTTGAAATTTGGCATGGAGATAGGTCTTAAGGTCAAAGTAAAGGGAAAAATCTGAAAACGGCCAAGTGTGAGTCAGTTTTAAAAATAGCGAAGGTGTAACTTTGTTCTACTATGAAGTCATAATGAACTAAATGGGTCTATCTTCCAATGGTCGTACCGACCTGAAATTTGGCTCGAAGGTTTGTATTTAGGTCGAAATAAAGTAAAAATCTGAAAACGGCCAAGTGTGAGTCAGTTTCGAAAACAACGAATGTGTAATTTTGTTCTACTATAAGTAGGTATGGAGTGGATATGAGATAAGACTTATTTAAATTTAGATACATACCAATTTAAGACAATACATGTTTGTCTTAAAGACAAGAACAATAAAATTGTTCACCACTCTGTGTGTGTCTGTTGCGGGAACCGAACCCACGATTTACGAAGTGCAAAGCAGGTCACTAGGTACACTAGGTGCGCTAAATCAGTCAAACAAAAATGAAAAGAGTATTTTTCTCGCATAGTCTAAATAATTTCTAATTTTACAACTAATAAAATCGCAGATTCAAGAACATGGAAATCATATATACTCTAAGATGGAATTATATATACTACTGCCCATCTCACCCTCCGATACGCCACGGGATGAGATGGGATTGGTGCACTTCTAGGGCTACATAATAGGCCACCAATTATAATACCTACTGGTAGGTAGGTATTACCAAGTTATCAATTATCTATGTAAGTAGCGTACTTACAAACAGAATAAAGTACGTTATTGATGTATGTAATTATATGTAAGTAGGTACTTTTTATAGGTGTAGGGAGCCAGTTTATTTGTAAAAATCACCTATAAATAAATAGTAAAATAGAATTAGACGCTTAGTATAAAGGGTATAGTATAAAGTACATACCTAAGTGGAATGAGACATTTCCTAAAGCAAAAGTGATAAAAAAATAATAAAGAACCTACACCTAACAAAAATAAATGAAATCCCATCAAAAACATAAATATGAAAGGCTGCCAAGTTCGATACTATGGGAATGCTTCGTCTATAAAAGAAGTGAGATCTGAATAAGTACCAAGTTCCATAAAAATACCTCAAATCATAAATAGTTATAGGAATGCACACTTGATTTCCAGCAGTTTTTAAGGTACATTTTGAATAAGTATCACGTTACATAGAAATACCTAAAACTAACTAACTAACTTGGCAAGTTTTAACAGAAAATTATATACTTGACACATTGCAGTCCAAAGGTGTCGATTCATTGCATTGAAAAGGTGTGTGGTGTGTGAAAACTTGCCAAGTAACATCATTAAAAAGTACTGAAAATAATAAATGTTATCAGGAAACTGCTAAAAAAACCGGTGTGCGTTTCTCTGACTATTATAATTTTGGGTATTTCTATGTAACGTGATACTTATTCAAAATGTACCTTAAAAACTGCTGAAAATCAAGTCTGCATTCCTATAACTATTTATGATTTGAGGTATTTTTATGGAACTTGGTACTTATTCAGATCTCACTTCTTTTATAGGCGAAGCATTCCCATAGTATCGAACTTGGCAGCCTTTCACATTTATGTTTTTGATGGGATTATGGTATACATTAATAGATCCTTTCTGTAACATGATTTGTTTGACTAATGTGGTTTGACCGAGATTTGGAACTGACTTTTTCATCACAATTTAATGTTTGAGTTTTTGATACATATTAAATGTCATAGTAGCGGTAGCGACAACTTTTCTTTTATGAAGCGTAACTCTTACAAATAATATTTCTGCATCTTTCTTTCATTGTTAAAAAATTGTGTTTAATCTCAATGACAAACGTAATGAGCTCGTGATATGAATACAAAATTTTCGAAAATGCATCTGAAGTGTACACTTATTTAGTCTGCAACGCGGTCACGGTAATGTAGTAAGCGATCACCGCAGTTTCGAAACTGTCGTAAGATGATCTAAATTTTCATATCGTATGTTAAACTTAAGATTGCTTCCCTACTGTTCTAAAGTTGCCTAAATGTTCTCTGACGTCCGCGACATCGTTAAGTAATATCAAGGCCGTTTACTTACATAAATATGGAACCAATATATGCCGAGCTCCGATCCGAGTCATGCTTACATATTAAGCATGAATAAAAATAATAAATACGGGGTAGATTTTACCCTAAGAAATAGGTACAAGTATATACGCTACCGTTACAACTAGATCCAGAGATTTCAATAGTAAATATAAGACTGTCAGTACATTGCGACAGTTACCTCATTTATACTCGGAAAAAAGCGCCATCTGTTATATACTCATGTTAACTGATTTAGAGTCTGTCTGGGAAAAGAAGTGTTGTACAATGTATGAGTTCCCATAATATAATAGAAGAAAGAATAAATCCAATTGAATTATTTTCACTTTCGTTCTTTAGAAACTTCTTAAAAATTATTCAACAAAGTTGTTGGAAATACAAAGAAACAATAAGTAAATAAATAGTTAGAGGTAATGAACTTTGAAACAATTGTTCAGTAACTTGCGTAATATTTACGACTTTAGTTAAGAGAAATTTCGTTGCTGACTGTACTACATAATAGGGTGAAATTTTAATCACCAGTCATATTGAACAAGGTGATTAGGTAGGCCATACTGAACAACTTTTACTAATACACTTAAACATCCCATATATACCTACTTTTCTTTTATTACCTACTCATAGCGACATTGAACCTTTAAGACTTTGCAAAGACTTTGCCTCCTTATGTGTGTAATCGACCTCTTGTCCAATGGGTTGTGCTCTGAATTGTTTGACATGATACCAACGGTCGCTTTCTACCACCATACCGCTCGTCGTCAGCAGAACGTTCATCTTCACACGCTGAAACCTAATAAACCTAACGCACCGCGTGGTTTAAGAGTAATTTCCCTCCGCGAACGCAACGGCTGTGGAACGAATTCCCTGCTGAGGTTTTCCCAAGGGACAACAGCTACGGTATACATAATCCCACCAAAAACATAAATGTAAAAAAGGAGAGCCAAGTTCAATTCAAAAATTATGCTTGGCTGTGGGCTTCGCCGCAAAAAGAATGGAGATCTAAATGAGTGACAAGTTCTTTGCGAAATCCAAATATGTATTTATAGGCCTCCTAGCCTAGTCGGTGGTGACCCTACCTACGAAGCAGGAGGTCCCGGGTTCGAATCCTGGTAAGGGCATTTATTTGTGTCTTTATCACAGATATTTGTACCTGAGTTATGGATGTTTTCTATGTATTTATCAATATCTATCTATCTATTATATATATCGTCGTCTAGTACCCACAACACAAGCCTAATTGAGCTTACTGTGGGACTAGGTCGGTTTGTGTAAGATTGGCCTATAATATTTATTTATTTATTTATAGGAACAAAATAACATTATGAACAAGTATTAAACTCTAGTTCCTTGCTTTATTGGATACCTATAACAATTGCTGTTATTTAAAAATGTGAGACCTTAAAGTAGGTTAGATTTGACTTGGCCAGTTTTCATTACATCAGTCATTTTATGAAGTTATTCAACATATATATATATTTTTTAATTCTGATAAAAGCTGGCCAAGTCAAATCTAACCTACTTTAAGATCTCACATTTTTAAATAACAGCAATTGTTATAGGTATCCAATTAAGCAAAGAAATACAGTTTAATACTTGTTCATAATGTTATTTTGTTCCTATAAATACATATTTGGATTTTGCATAGAACTTGGCACTCATTTAGATCTCCATTCTTTTTGCGGCGAAGCCCACAGCCAAGCATAATTTTTGTATTGAACTTGGCTCTCCTTTTTTACATGTATGTTTTTGGCAGTTGGCAGGTATTGAGATTTAATGTTTTTTCTTGCGTTTCCGCTGCATGGTTTTCTTTTTTATTCTATTGTCTATTATTTATTGTCTTTGTTATTTTAGTGAGGCGTGGACTATAAAATCACTACCATGCAGGTATATACCAACCGACCCGCTAAATTTTAACCAAATCGCTACCGCTTATAATTTTGTACCATTCGTCAGAGCGTGACGCTGATTGGCTGGGGCGTCGCTACAACATAAGTTTGCTGCTGTCAAATGACGTCAGTATAGCGTTTTCTCACTGGAACTAGAACTGAGTGAGTGAGACAACGCTAAACGCGTGACAGTTGACAGCGGCAAACTTATAGCGAACGGGTTGTATAAAGTATATTTATTTATTCATTGAATCTCATGTATGTACTTCACTTTTACACTGTTACCTGTTTAGGCACGAAGAACGTTTGTGGTTATAGTATGACAAATTTAATTCATCGTGGAGAAAGAAGCAGGATGAACATAAATGTAATAAACCAATAAATAACTAAATCGGTATTCGTACGCGGTGCCTATGTTTTATGTGTTGCTCGGGAGCGCTTTTATGTAGATATACTTCTGTTCTGTGTATAATTATGTGGTGCCGCGCGCCGCCGACGACACACCGTTGGCCGGTCGTTTAGCGCGTATTACAAGTTTTTTGTATGGGGACACCACTTATTTTTTGACTTATTTTATTTTTATATTTCTGTTATATAGCAAATATAGTAATACATATATTGGGATAGTTTCAAATATCTGCTTGTAACGGTTCTAACGAACAATTAAAAAAAAAAATTTTGTATGGGGACCCCCCTATTTTTTAACTTTTTTTTATTTTTAGATTTTTTCCTACGCTTACACACAATTACCGAGCTGGATTCCAAATTTCATCCTTCTAGGTCATCTGGAAGTAGGTTAGATTTAGGTACTATATGTCAGTCAGTCAGTCAGTCAGTGCTAAAATTTACGACTTTTTGACCTTTATATCTTTTTAACCGTTTGAGCTAGCTTCATGAAATTTGGGCTTCTAGATGTCCTTATGGATATAATTAAACACACGTAGTTTTATGTGATAACGTTAAAGAGGTTTTGAGTTATAGAAGGGTCAAAAGTGGCACCAAGTGGTTCGTGTAATATACAATTGGCGCTGGCTAGCCAGTTCCTTTGCTTGAACTTGGCTTGACACGCTGCCGCGTGTCTAGATAATATGTATAGCTGTGGAGTACGTGGAGTAGCTACTCTCCAACAGCTCGCCACAAACTGCCCTGCTTTGACTGATTGCGCTGGTGAAAACCAGTGGGCGATGGGGTCGTCACATCCCTACGCCTTAATGTTATAGCTGTAACATAAATATGATTCTACAAATAATTGTGTTAGTTTTACCTTCGTATGACCTACAAATAATATATCTTTCGCACCAATTTGGTAAACGCTTAGCTTATTTTTTAACGTTTGCCGTTTTTAATAAATGGAAATTTAGGGCCAAACTCCAGACGAAATATTTGTTTAATTTCATTTAACTAAGCGAGGGTACCAACAGCATTATACAAAACCAGTTCACTTCATTCAAATTAAATCAGAAATATCAGATCAGAATAGTAAATAAACAGATAATGTCACCACGAAGCCCATGTAGAATCTATAATGGAAGTATGTTGTACCTTTTCTACCTATATATAGGCTCTTCCATAAACATGATAAGCTTATTTTCAGATAAAAGGGTCGGTTGGGGTCCCTAAGTGAGGCATTCTTTGCCTATCACCGTATAATGGTCTTCTGTGTCTGAGATCTTTCAGCGAGAACCTTCAATTTGAATATTGATAGGGTGATACGCCCCGTGCGGTTGCGTCGGGTAACCCCAATCAATAGACTTCTTATGGAAAATCCGACATAATGTTTGGTTCGCAAATAGGTAAATGTAATGCTATGGTCTGTAAACTTATATGTCGACACTATATACAAAAATATCAACAAAAAATTTACTTACTTTTGAAAACTAAAGGTTAAAATTTTGTAAATAATACGAAAGTCCTATAAATAGTAAGATATTTAATAAATAATAATATGAAATAAATATTTATTGACTTATAGAATTACCATTCAATTTTAAATCGTAGTTATTATTAAGCACTTTTAAACAATGAATCTATGAACCTAATTAACACGTGACACGTGAAAGTTGTGAGTGCGAAAAGAAAATACAATGCAATCATTTTGCTAATTTGTTTGCAACTCAGTATCATGTATATTATCTAGATAAGAGTTGCGATAAAATACACGCGCAATTCGGCGAGTTTACTACTGGCTAGAGATATTTTTTACTCGATTATATCACGAGTACGTTGGTACCATGGATGGGCGTTGGCCCATCATATTTTACAATATTTTTTTATTTCTGACTATTGATAAAAGTGTGCGTTACCCAATACTTGGTCAAAAATAACCAATGGTATGTACAAAAGATATTGATCACAAAATACATATCCAATATCAATTACATATATATTTACATTACACATTTATTTATACGTGTAAGAGAACCCCAAGCCTTTCAGTTTTCGACAAACAGCAAGCAATGGTTAATGTACCAAGGGTCAGCCTGAAAACCAGCGTTGTAGTAAGCTAAGCTCGCTACAATATCATGCTGAGGCAAGCTCCTTTTTAACATCACACATTTATACTTTTCATCTACATATAAAACTCATTATGTGTACTTTTATATCTTAGTTTTACGGTCTTTTTAGTTTTGTAGCATTATCTGTAAAATTGTAATTCCATGTGATGTTAAATAAAAAATTTCTATGTCTATGTCTATATCTAAGTGTGAACGGAAAAACATTCCAGTATCAATCAAATTAATAGTGTATTTTACTTATTATATAGTAAGTTCTGTGAAGACTGGTTTGTTGTAGATTATAGTTTATAATTATTTCAGTCTTGTCGATATTTGTAACTTTTTAAAATATCGACGCGCAAAATTTTACCATTGAAGGGTTGTTTAAATTACCTATTAAATATATTTATCAACCTTCATTAAATCAAGTTAATTAATTCAAAAAAACTATCATCCTAGCTCGATAAAGAACTGGAACCTAATCAACATTGTCTAACTAGATACTTAGGGGTCATTATTTTATATACAAAAACAATGAGTAGCTTTTTTTTATTTAACTAGCTTATATCAAACAAAATACTAACTAACGTCTACACACTAAACTAAATGGGTATTAGGTAAGAATACATTTTTTTCTTACAAACTATCCGGTAGTTTTTAAGAAAAAAATGACAATTAGCCCTAATCTCGCCAGACCGAAAGTGACGAGTCAACTAAGATAAGGATTATTAGTTCAGAAACTGTGTACGAGTATTTACTTTAAAGACTACCTAGGGAAGCAGAATACGGTTGAGAAGAAGAGAGCAAATATTATACAGTACATTATTTAGGAGACGGTCAGCAACTATTGCCTCGTCTGCCTTAGTATAAACCGAGATAAAATATACAATGACCTCAGTTACCAAATACCCTAATGATAGTTCATGCCAGCTCTCCTAATATAAATGTAGGTATTTATATTTACACCTCAGCAGCTTGAACAAGCCTACTTCCCTGCGAATACACAGTGACGAAAGTCGCACTTTCGTCACTCCAGGGAGTGAGACAAAGTAGCTTTTTAATTTAGTGAAGGCCATGAACTGCCACTTCATATTTCGGGGTCTATTACAAATTCGAAATACATATTTTTAACCTTTAATATGTTCTCACTACTGAGGTGAAAAGTTGTATGTGTCACACGAGAGCAAAGTAAAAAAAAAAAAAAAGAGAGTAAAAGTTATTTTACATCTCGTGTTTTTGAGTCCCTCGCTACGCTCAAGATTCTAACTTAGAATCTTTCGCTTACTGGGGACTCAAAATCAACACTCGCAAGAAAAACCAACTTTCCTCTCTTGTTGCACAAATAACTATTCTGCGTTGATTGTGTTTACTTTATTATTTCCTGTCAAAATATTAAGACTGCAAACCTTATTTTGTGAACAAGAATTATTATTTCTTAAAACGTTGTTCCGGTCTCATACCTAATTCCGTTATAATGCAAATCATGTGCGGGTTCGCTGGCATTTTTGCAACAGCTTTTGGGGAATTATGACATCTAAAGCGAAGAAGCCCGTGTCAGAGATTAAATGTTTCATTATTTTTAAATACACAATCAGATAGTACTTTCATTGACTATTATTACGTATTTTAAATTAAGTTTAGATTATAGGGGATCATGTTTCATATTATTCATTTATTAAGTATAAAACATATTAAATGCGTTAATGTTGCGTCATTTAGTCCATTTAAAATTAAAATACTATGACAGGCCAGGACAATGTGTTCATTAATTGCATTATAAATTAAATATTTTTGCTTGAGCAATGAAAACTGTTCTCCTCTAGTACTTAAGAACAAGAGAGGTTCTAATAATCCTACTATAAGTACTGTGAAATAAAGTTAAAATAAACAAATATGTACAAAGAAACTCGTCCAGTTAAACAAATCCAGTTGCCACTTAATCCGACGTACCTGGATTGAGGCCAAAACAAACCACTTTAGCCCAGCGTTTCTCCCTGTTAATTCAACCAAGTTTATTTTTACACCAAGGAAATAACCTCCGCCAACTCCTTTTTACAAAAAAGTACGATAAATTTTGTATGTACATAATTTTCTTCCGCTCCAAATAAGGTGGACTAAAAGAAATAGGATCTAACCAGAAAATGTTTGCGAAACAGACGCTTATTGCAGGCGAAGTTAACAAGATCATCGGATTGTTAGTTGTAAATCACGAACAGACGCGGCCGCATTGAATATTGATGATGCGTTCATTCGGGAGCCATTTTTGATATATTTTGGACCTTGGTTGGAGGATCACGTGTAAGGGTAAATTTCACAAGCGATTCAATCGCTGGTTTAAATATGTTACTAATTTGTGACATAAAAGTTGGTAATAGTTTTAGTTTACGAATTACGAGCAACTACCCGCTAACTAATACATATACCTACATACAGGATGTAACAAGAATACTGGTGTTCCGTTTAAGTGCATAATTGGTATTGTATTGCGACTAAAAGAAGGAGAAACATTTATTTGGACGAGGAATTTTTTTTTGTACCGTATACGATGACGTATGCGTCATCCTAGCCGGCCAACCGTCCATACAAACCAATTTTTTTTTTGTTCTTTTCGTAATTGGAATACGATACTTGCCAATTATGCCCTTAAAATGATCACCACCATTTTTGTTACATCTTGTATATCGATACCTTTGGGTTCAATTAGCGTAAAGGACATTTTGGCGAAAATTAGTTATATTTACAGCTGTGTTCAGAATTTCAAGGGCTATCGATCTGTATATTTAAAATTTCGATATCTCTTAAAAAGTTGCCTTTACGACCCAATTTTTATACTATGAGCTTGCAAAAACAGCGTATCTAAAGGGACGTAAATTACCAGTTATAATTTACAAGTTTAAGATATAATCGTAAAGGAAGTCGCTAAATATAAATATTGTAGTAAGGGACTTTCATCTCAATTTGTCCTTAACGACCTGCTCTAAAAATGATTTTACCATAATGATTTTTAATATAATGAAGTGAACATGGTTGTAAAGGACTTTTCTTATATTTTGTGTGGTTTACTGCTATAAAGGAGTTTCTAAATTTTACAAGTAAAAGAATTGACATGGATGTAAAGGTCTATAATGTCAAAAAAATATTTTGTGATCTTTATTACTACAATTTAATGTTTTACCTTCAAATTATTTAAAACATTTACACTCAGTTTCAATGTAAACTAACGGTGTAAAGGTCACTTACTATGAAAAAATTTAGGTTTTGTATGCTATAAAGGACATGTTTTTATTAATTATATATCATACTAAGGACACTGAGTGTAATTTTTGTTTGGTTTTTAAGTGTATTGTAAAGAGAGAAGTTAAATTGAATGTGTTATGAATCTAATAATCGTTTAAAAATAAATAATCAGAGTTGTTAAAATGTGACATGGACGCCAACGAAAATTTAAAAATGTATGATCAATATTGTATTGCTTTAATTCATAACATAAACATCAGTTATAATTTAAATTTAAAAATTACTATTGATCTAGTTACACCGAACGATTACCAATTTCATCGGCTAAGTATAAGACCTAAAAAAGCATTGCGATCAAGCTACTATCCTACGCCATTTTCATTCAGAGTACACTACGTTATAGTTTCAATAAAAATTAAAAGCTTCAAGAAATGGATGAAGAATATTTATCCTTTAGAAAAGAATACACTGGGTTGAAGGCCAGAGAGAAAAAAGGGTCTCCCATCGTCAACACAAAGCATCCATTTAGAGCTCTCTGGCGACCTTACTAATCGGTAGGAACACAACCCTAGAGTAAGGTCTAGTGCAGTGCTACTTAGCTGAGGTTTTTTGTGAGGTGGAGGTACTTCCCCAGTCCGGCTCTTCTCCAGATTTGAGCGAGATGACATTCGCTGAGCTGTGCCCTACCACACAAAGCGAGACGACATTCACAGTTCCCATGCCCCTCTTGTAGACGCAAGTAGTGTAAGGACGTACCCGGGTCCAAAACGTAACGTGTCAAGTTTGAAACGTATCCGGACAGGACGAAGTGGCAATTAATACTTTATGATAGATTTGGTTTTAATTTATTCAATTAATTGTTTAACATATTCTTTATTTTTTTTTTTATGAAACTAGTAGCAAACGAGCAGACGAGCCGCCTGATGGGAAGCGGTCAACGTCGCCCATGAACATAAGCAACCGCCTATGCGTTGCCGACCCTTGAGAGCCCTGTACGCCCGCTTCTTGAAGAACCCCATGTCAAAGCGCAATGGAAACACCTCGGGAGGCAGCTCATTCCACATTCCGCACGTTCTAGGCAGAAACGAGCGAGATGCCCGTTTATTTTTGGTATACCATGTGTCTAGAAAATGAGGATGAACTTTGTTCCTTTTATTATCCTCTAAAGGATAATAAATAATTATAATTAAAATGGCATGTAATATTATAAACATCGAATAATATTATGTATATGAATAATAACAGTAAACAGGATACATTTTTAGTTATGTGAAATTAGAAATTATTAGGCGTTAAACGCTAGGAAAGAAGTATTCTGCGCCTCAGGTAAAGTTAACCCTCTTTTCACTTGAGACTCGTCGTGAGACACAGAAATTACTACCTAAAGAAGAATTAATAATTACTTTCAAATAAAAATCTTGTTGTATCGTATTTTACAATAAGATATCTTGAAATTTTGAAAAGATATTATTATAATTATATTTACAGTCTTTTACTCACTAAGTCCAAATCCTTGATATCCTAATATGCATCCATCGTTAGCCGATTTGTTACTTCCCTTGTTTTGATTTAAGTCCGAGGGTGTCAACAATTGTTACAAATTTAAACACTGGGACATTTACTTTATCTTCGTTCTCGGAATATATTAGCTAGTTTTTGAGCGAGTAATTAATTTATATTACATAACTGATTAAAAATATTATACTTCGCGTTTTCTATATTATAAATGTAATGTGGATATACTTGGCCGGATCAACTACGTTTTGATACATTTTTCGGACTTCCTAGCAGTAAACTAAGCTGAATACAGGTAACGTGTGTACTGTGACCGGTAACTAAGTAAGTATATGCCCCAAATTTAGAGTAGTGTGTGTCCTAGGCGTACTATACATATAATAAATAGATATAGATCAATACTTAAAATAAATAAAATTTCTTTATTTCGGACAAACAGGTATCCATAGAGTGTTAGTAACAAACAAACAAAAATCTTAATCTAGTGTTAGTCTTAATAATTTAACTTAATTACAATTAGGAAATTTACATAAAAAAAGGTCGTATAACGTAAATGCAAGTTTTCAATCACAGAATAGAATTTTTCACTTAAATACCAACCAAGTAGGTACCAACAGCAAAACTGTAAAGAAAACAAAATATCAGTTAGGTAGCTAAATACTTACATGGTTCGAGTGATAAAGTGAAGGATTTCTCCAATTAGACTTTGATTAAAATACACCGATAAATAAATAAAATAAATAAATAAATATTATGATTGTCCCATACCTTACACAAATCAACCTAGTCCTACAGTAAGCTCAATAAGGCTTGTGTTGTGGGTACTAGGCGACGATATATATAATAGATAGATATAGATAAATACTGAAATACATATAACACATCCATAACTCAGGAACAAATATCCGTGATGAACACACAAATAAATGCCCTGACCAGGATTCGAACCCGGGACCTCCTGCTTCATAGGCAGGATCACTACCGACTAGGCTAGGAGGCCGTTAACCGATCACTAAATAATTCTAGGCATACACAATCAGCCCAAAAAATTTGGTCCCATAATACTGCTGCAAGAACAATTTTACAGTAGTAGTACAGCAGTTTCTTTGACAGTCTTATGGCTGGCCGGTTACAAATTTTCACGAGACATATTATAAATCTTGTTTGATTCTGTACCTCCCTTATATTATTGCTTGGTGGAAAATACGATTAACTATAAAAAAGTATCTTATTAGTCGCACATGCTTGCTCTAAATATCGCAAATTCAAAAATGTGTGTCTGTAAAGCTATAATAAACCGATTAAAGTTAAATTAAAAACGAATCGAGTTGCTGAATGCAGGCATTGGATTACGTGAGGTTCAAATTAATTAATTTATTCCATCGAGTTGATCAAGTTATTCACACCAGCTACGAGTTTTTACGGTGTTGATTTTGTATAGTAATTGACTAACGAAATTTTCATAACCAAAGTTAAATTACTAAAGATGGATTGTGTTCACGAAATGATCAAAAGTTGACGAAATACTCTCGAACCACGCCATTTGGAACTAATAAGATAATCGCATTTATCCTTCCTGATTAGTTAGCGAACAATAGGCCATCTCTAGCCTCTTTGAGACAGCTCACTAACCTGGTTTAGGAATATGATAAAATCTCAACTGACACAAAAGGAAATAACTTACATTCAATTGATGGCGCTGCACTAACTTTTGTATATTATTGTGTAATATTTAGGTAGGAACCTAAACTTTCGTTTAGTAACGCTACACTAACTATAATAGTTAAATGTGAAAAGGTTGAGGTCTGTAGAGTGACTGTGTTTTCAACTGCTCATTACGTCGAGTAATCTGAGCCAAAACTACATGACTCTGTTTCTCTAATCCTGAGATAGGTAGTAACTAGGTAGGTTTCAGAAAAAGTGTATAACCGCCATCTTTGATTTTATAACATAAGTTTCGAAATCTACTACCCTTGATTAGCCGGAAACGACTACTATGATGATTTTCGAGAAAAAAGAGTATAACCGCTATCTTTGATTATAAAACAGACAAATTATAAAAAATACCACTTTCTAATTGCTCAATAAACATCTGAAATGGATTTCAAAATCCTTTGAAATAGCCTGGTTTGAAATCGGGTACCCGATTTCCGACGCGCTTTTGTTTAAAGGTACCGTTTGGACGGATGCTAGTTTGGATACCAAAAATATTAGTACCCGAATGCTACAGATACCTTTATTTCACCTCGCAGGGTTGCCCCGGAAAAGGCCGAAGTACTGCTACTGTACTGTATAGAAGCTATTTACATTGAGTTAGAATCTGTCTGGAAAAATAAGTGTCGTAGAATGTAGTTATGAGCTCCCATATAAACCACGACACGTCTTTTTCGCAATTAATTATCTTGTAATAATATTATTGACTTAAGTATCTAATAGCAGTTAATCGCATGATTCGCATGTTCTATTTTATAAGTAGGTACAAAACCGGCGCGTCTCGCCCAGCGCGTAAATATAGTGGGAGTGAACGTACTGTTGTTTATTTTGTAGTTCAAACGTAATCTCTATACAAACTTTCAAGTCCTTTTTTACCCTGTCAGAGGTTGAATTTTGAAAAATGCTGAAATCACTTTTATAGTTTTTTTTTAATTATTAGTAAACGTACGAAGTTTCAAATCTCTAACTCAAAATTTTAAACCCCATCCATACAAACTTTCAACCCCCTTTTTACCCCCATAGGGGATGAATTTTGAAAAACCCCTTCTTAGTGGATACTAACGTTATAAAAAACTACGTTACCTCAGCTCTGTAGGTCCAACGGTTTGGGCTGGGCGTTGATTTAAGTGAGTCAGTCAGTCAGTCAGGACTTTTACGTTTATATATAATATAGATAATTGAGCAATTAAATCAGTTTTAGGGTAATGAAATGAAATGAAATGAACAGAAATGAAATGAAATGAAAAGAAATATATTATTAATAACAAAGTTACACGTAAAAGGTAAAATAAAACTATGTAGAAAATTGTTGCCAATCGTGTTTTCCTCCCACAAAAACCTCGGATTTATAGTCTTAAATCATTCTTGAAAGAATCAATCTCATATTTCAAACATGTTTCAAGAAAATTGAAATCTGCTCACTGAAAGCTCAATCACTCATGTATCATCTTAATGTGCTATTCCGTTCCTACTATAACACGCCCATATTTATAGATTTATTTAATTTCTAGTATTTGTAAGTACATATTGAATAGCTAGTTATCGAGCACGGGAGACAGCACTGCGCTCCGATATTGACATGAATGCGACATAAACACTGCGACGGCCGCTCCAGATCCGAAGAAAAGCTTACACGAACCACTCCTCAAAAGGTTTATTTCTTTATCATCGCAAACTAAATGAGACCTTATGTCTCAGGCTTAATGGTCTATTTTTCAATTTCACAAAGCACAAGTAGCGCTTTTGATAGATCATTGTGTGCCAAGTGCAAACAAACGAGTCTTGTTATTAACTAACGTTCTTCAGCTAAATTACCTAAGTACCCACTAGGTTTTTGGGACGTAGGATTATTATAGTACAAAATGTGAAACGTTATTAAATGTTAACAAGCGCTCAATGAGTTTGTGATGTTACAGCCTATCAACTAATGAGTTGCCAGAGGGCTAACTAAATTATATTTGTAATTGAAATTTTAATTAGGCGGAATACTAGTCTGCCTCAAAGCGTGAGGTTTTGTGGCTGCTGTTTAATAATATCTCTCCAGTTTGTGTTCAAATCATGAATTGTGATTGGCGGTTTCTTATCATAACAATATTTTTTTTTTTTTTTTTTTTTTTTTCATTTATTGCAATCATGTTTACACAAATATACAAGATAACATAGCATAAAACATGAACCCATGTGGGTGTCGCAAATACAGAAGCATATTTAGTTATAATTCGGATACAGATACAATGTCAAGTTATATTTAGATAAAAAACGAAGTCAAAAATAAAAGGTAGAATATCAATCAAATGTCTAAGACTAGAGTACAATGTCATCTTTTAACTTATACTAGGTTTACCGTTATCTAAGTAACTGAATATAATCTAAATTGACAAAACAAACGCATTACCTAAAGACTACCGGAAAACGCGCAGCTTTTATCGTCAAAAATTGAAAACTTACATCACATACTTCAAACATAATTAAACAAAAAGTGAAAATCGTGTAAGTTTGAATCAGTACATAACTAAGCAAAGACTCCACTAAGATTGATTCTTTGGAAATTCAACTACTGAGAGTGTTAAACTGATGCTAAAACTTTTTAACGCGAATACGCTCTATGAGGACGTAGTCGCGGACAGAGATTAGTATTATATTACCAATTGTAACCAGCGGGCATAACAACGCAACTATCACTAACGCCGCGTGATTGAAAGAGACAGGCTTCTTCGTTGGTGATGAGCTGGTTGTTGTCATACTGCTACGTCGATAATCCCAACCATTTCTTTTAAAACCAGTGTATGGCGGTAGGCAGTTGCGTAAAGCGATATCGCTCGGAGCGTTTTATTCATAGACTAATTAACCCAAGACCCCGCATAGCCGGGCGACCCCCGCTGCCACGCTCGAAGTAATTTCACTCTATAGTGAGACACTAATATTGGAACTGACAGTAAACATAAGTAGTACGTCTTCATGGCAACCATTAATGTCTGACTCTAACGCCCCACGGAACAATGGCGCGTTCCCTGTCTAGCATTGCGTGTTCCCCTCCCGCACCCCTTCTTTTTGGCAACTTAGGTTTCAAAGAAATAACGCGCTAAGCCGAGTATGGAGATATCTTGTATATGGTTTTATTCTTGTCCAATGCGTTAGGTTTAAGAGCAATATTAATGTTGTACCTTGTTACAGTTTCATCTACTGGTACCGCGGCGACCAGGTGGTGAACTACGCACAGCGCGGCGGCATCAGCGTGGAGACGGAGCAGCGCACGCGCACAAGCCGGCTGCTCATCGCGCGCGCCGCGCCGCACGACTCGGGGAACTACACGTGCGCGCCGAGCAGCTCCGGTTAGTCCTTGTTATTTACTAAGCTGCTATTATGATGATTATGAAAATAGATAGCATATATATTTTTACACGGGCTATATTGGCTTGATTCCTACTACATTATGTTGATTGTTCACTAGTGCTGAGGAACTAAAATCAAAATATTGGCAAATGGCATCCTTTCTAGAAGTAAAATTTATGCTTTCATCACATAAAACAAAACATATTAGAGGGCTTAAAAAATAATTATAAAAAATTAAAAGACATATGGGCACAAATCACCGTCCTCAGTAAACAAGCTCTGTGAGAATTGATTTTTCGGCTACTGAATAGATATATATATATATTATGTAACTACTAAAAGTATTCAAACACAAACATTGAAAACATCGAAAAAATAATCAACCCAGTTGGACTTGAACCAACATCGATACGCCTTACCGGGGCCCGACATCGCCTCACCAATTAAGCTATGGGTTCAGTTACCGAGCTGACGAAATTCTCAATGCCTTCAATCATCTTTTTGCATTTATTTTTACATCGACTTTATAGCAGCCGTAAGCGACATCTAGGTGCCAACCACTAGAGTTAGATACCCTTCCCGCCGACCCTTTTACAAGTGTCACAACGGAAATAACAGATGGCGCCTGCTATCAATTCATAATTATTTTTTACATGTTTTAAAGTGGGTATTCCACTCATACACCACTACTCACTCATATACTAAAAGTATTTTTTTTTTTTGTAATAACAAGACTTCATACGACCTTATTAAAATAAATTCATGTGCGTTATTTCATTATTAGCGATTTTCGTTTTCAAATCGTTGTCGGGCTCTAGACTTTAAAAGTTGCCACTGTTTCTCAAATATTTCCTTTGTTCAAAAGTAGTACACAATGTAGATATTCGTGTCTGGTTTTCTGGTAAAGATTTTCTTATCTACTACTTTACCGGGAACACAGCATATGGTGTGGTAGTTATCCTCGCTCGCCGTGGACTTTTTACTATAAATTCAACACGCGACTTTACATCGAAGTGGAAATATGGGTTGTTCCTTACGAAATTGTAAATATTTCCTGATCATATTTTCAGGCCAACACAAAATTTATAAAGCGTGGCTCAATACAACTATCTGTCCTTTGTTCACAAAGATTTATTGAATTCCTTGCTATTATAAATCATCATTTTCCTAGCGTTTTTGTACCGGCATTTAGGCATAACTCAATGGAGCCTGTGTTTCGGTCGGCAACCTCATACCAGTAGCTGGCGTAAGCTAGTGTCCAATAAAATCTTGTCCTATATAACCTACCACTCCTATATAAGCTATCACATTACAAAATGATAAAATAGATTTATTGAAGTATATGTAAATCTTACTTGCAGAGTTAATTAACATGTTTTTCATCTCGATACGAGAAAGTTACGATGGATAAAGTCAAGTTGCCAGATGCCACCGCCAGTTCGTAATTTGTTTATTTCGATTTATTCACCACTGTTGTGGATCAGCTTCTAAAAATAGATAGCATAATTTTACTGAATGAGGACAGCTCACGTCATGTGCACAGCATACGTTGTGCGTATTTTACGTAAAGCTTAACAGAGAACACCGATTTTAATCAGTGCCAGCCTACACGTCTACTACTATTCAGTTACTTCAGCCTATTTAGATATCGAGATTATTATAAGTACTAGTACCAGGTTCCAGATACCTGGAATATGTATCAAAGGTTTGATAGGATTTATTGAGGAGTTGGGATGGCTGAACTAACACGACTGCCCTAAGCAGAATTCAAGTAACTAAATTTTGTTAGATTTTTGGGGAGAGCGAAAAAACGTAAATAAAAATTATGCCTAAAATGTATATTATTGTGATACGATACGATTAAGTGCGATGATGTTTTTTTGCAAAGTGATTATTATTAGAAATGGAAGCAATTGTCATAATCTAAGAAAGAAAGTAGACTAATAAAAGAAAGTTGTGTTAGTTCCTTTGCTTATAACTGCATCAAAAATCTTTGCAGTTTTTAGGCATAAGAGGAACTAGATACTATTATTTCCGTTTTCTGCAGTTTTATGCGTAGAACAGCTGAAACTCTTGTGTAGTGTTTTTTTTTTTGTAAAAAGTCTAGAACCTTCAAGATGAGTATGTCTTGAAATTTGTTTTTATAAAATAATGACCGTCTTTCAGTAAGAATGATCGCAAATTGACACTTTTATAATTTTGACGAACGTTCCTCTTTTATTGTTATTTCTAACACGATCCTGTTCTTCCGGCTTGTATCTAAGAATCAGAAAATGCAAAAAAAAAAACATTTTTTCAAAAAATTTAGATACTTGTATTCTGCTTAGGGCAGCCGAGCCGATCTCCCCTTACGAATATCGTGGAGTTGCGAAAATCTGCTCGCACGAAAATACCTGGAATCTGTTATCCAAATTGATTTTAACAATTTGTTTTACTTCTTTACTAAACTTGTTTGGTTCAATTTCACGCAACAAATACTTCACTGAATTCTACAAACTGAAACATATGCACCAGACTGGCGTATAAAATGTAAACCTAGAGTCACTGCATACAGTCCTTTGTTTTGTGAAGTTTATGAGCGGAAACACGTGATACAAACGTTGTAAAATATACTTAAATGTTGTCTTGTATGTTATTCTTGCAAGTAAACATTTTTTGAACACTATACGATATAAAAAAAAATTGTACTGGACTCATACACTGTAAAGTCGTCTAAACGCAAAGCTGATAAAAGCAAGCGTAAAAAACCTGATTACTTTACTAAACTCTGCTTATTAAGGCTCCTTATTCCCTAAAAGGTCGAAAAACTCTATTAATGAAAAAAGCCGCATAAAATGCTATTTATAAGATAGTTTGAAGTATTAGTAATACAAATAAATAATTTATCACTTCTCATGCTCAAAAAGTGTGTCATATTATGCTTACCAAGGCGGACTAAAGTAGTACATTTAGCCTCTAGGGCTAAAATGTATACATATTTATGATTTACAAAACATTTTAAATTGTCCAATTGGAACACTTCACCATATTAAATCCACCAATCACAACACACATATCGAAGTTAATAGGAACGCTAGATACTTTTTTGGTGCGTATACTGTGTAAATAATAAAAGTCTTTAAAAAACATTGTATTTAATATCAACCAATCAGAATACAGCAATGTTAAAATCGACGAATCGGGAAACGCAATTTATTTCTCAAAACGTGAAGTGTGTTTTAGTTCCTACTTCACAATCATTAAAAAAGATTGTAATTTTTTGGAAGCGCTTTAAAGCGTGTTTAAACTGTTTAAACGGCTTTAAGACATGGCAATTTGTAGGGCCCAACCGGTTGTGTCCAACTCCTGTCGGCCCCAACGTACTTTATTACACTTTCCCTACAAATCGCCCCTACCGACCCTACCTCACCAACAAATCGTCCCTACCTAGGGTCGGTAGGGACGATTTGCTCAACGTTTACAGAGATGCCTTCAAAACATCTAAAAAAATTATTTGGGTAGGCACGGTGATAGTACTTATAACAGTACACATTAAATAAAATCTGAAACTGTGTTTTTTATTATAGATATTTAAATGACCGCTCGAGCTGCCTGAATCTAAATTCATCTGCCCAACCCTTCTATTATTTAAATACAAAACTAGATAAATATATTTTTTTTTTCGTATGGCTTTAAGTGTACTCTACTTCAGAGATTTACAGTTTTTAAGTATTGTACCGCTTCTTTCGTTAAGGTGGTAAAATCGTCCACTTGCCCATGGTATTTAGTTAGAGGACAGTCCAATACCGTGTGGTGTACGGTCTGCTCGGGTGCTCCACATCGACATACTGGTGATTCGCACCAGTTCCATTTGTGCCATAAATAAGCACAGTTCCCAACTCCCGTCCTTATCCGATTCAGCATGCACCAGACGCGTCGGGGCTCCTCAAAGCCAGCAGGTCGTGTCCTGGTATTAGGCTTGGAGACATCGCCAGGGAGAAATCTTGATTCCCATGCAGATTCCCAAGAGTCCCGTAGGTTACACATTGGTGCTGGATCATGGAATCTTAGCGCTGGAGGATGGCGGGACTTAAGTCTGGAAGTAGCTTGCTTTCACTTAAACAACAAAATGGCCAAAAAAGAGCTCAAAGTGAAGTTTAGGGATACCACTCTGCAACATAATTTCTACCCCAAATACCTGGGAGTTACTCTTGACAGAAGCCTATATAAACTTCAAACAACATCTTGGGAAAGTGTCTGCGAAGCTGAAAACCCGCAACAGCATCATACAAAAGCTAACCGGAACTACCTGGGGTGCCAATGCAGCTACACTCCGGACCTCAGCACTGTCGCTAGTATTTTCGACAGCGGAATACGATAAATATATTAATTACCAGCGAATCTACACAGTTTAACTTTTATTTTAAATAAAAAACCAGACGGAATGTGTAGAAAATGGCTAACATTATAAATAAAAAAACCGGCCAAGAGCGTGTCGGGCCACGCTCAGTGTAGGGTTCCGTAGTTTTCCGTCCGTCACAGTAAGTGTCCCCACTTAAGAGTTAATAACACCGCCATGTAGGATATGATATGAGAGTTCCACGTACAGCGACATCTATCGGCAAATTAAGTAAACTATTGCGCGCGAGCTTAAAGTATGGAAGATGATTTTTATGGAATAATTCTTTATTGCGTGAACCGATTTTCACCGTTTTTACTTTATTTGAAAGCACGTCATTTCATTGTAATTTTGTAGAAATTACAGGTACAATAGACACCTGCTTATACGGTTAAATTACAAACTTAGTTCAGAAATTATTTTGTAATTTTTTTTCAAAAACTATTCATCCTATCAAGTTCAAAATAATTTTCCTAGAAAGTTTTTATAAAGTTCTACTTTGGAGATTTTTTTCATATTTTTAAAACTTATGGTTCAAAAGTTAGAGGGGGGGGGACGCATATTTTTTTACTTCTGGAGCGATTATTTCCGAAAATATTTACATTATCGAAAAATGATTTTAGTAAACCCCTATTCATTTTTAAATACCTATCCAACAATATATCACACGTTAGGGTTGAAATGAAAAAAAAAATCACTCCCCGCTTTACGTATAGGGGAGGTACCCTAATAAAAAAAAAAACACTTTTTATTTTACCACTTTGTCGGCGTGATTGACATACATATTAGTACCAAATTTCAGCTTTCTAGTGCTAACGGTCACTGAGATTATCCGCGGACGGACGGACGGGCAGACATGGCGAAACTATAAGGGTTCCTAGTTGACTACGGAACCCTAAAAAGGTAAAATAACTCTAACGACCTCCATAAACAGCTGCGGGTGTCGGGGCACTGCCGATCGCCCTAGATCGGGACTCCTACTCCCTAAGTACCATTACACCAACCAAACCCACAGGTTGGACCCTACAAATTGCAATGTCTAATAGCTACTTTAAAGAGCTAATCATACCGTCATCTGTGGCATTTATTCGCGGTGTTTATATTTTGTATCTATGTCAAAGAAGTTAAAAAAATTAAAAGACCGTCAAGTTAAAGTTATTGTGCGTAAATAATAAGTATTTTTATCTTATTTTCTCGCAATCGAAGTGAAAAATAGTATGCATTACTCTGGTCTAAAAGCCATATTACCACTCGAACAATTTTCCCTCACTTTGTTCGGGAAAATAACCACCTCGTGGTAATATGGCCTACTTTAGACCCTTGTCAAACAATCTACTATTGAACCATGTTTATTATTATTAAGTACCCAAAAATACGATTCTTACAAAAAGTGTCCTGTGAAGTGTGATTTAAGTGTAATTTTTAAAAATTCATAGTAATTTGAAATTTACTGCTATAGTAATGTTTTTTTTTATCTTAATAGAAATATAGTTTAACTTTGCAATGGTAATATTTTTGGGGCAAAATATTCATAGGGTTTTCGTGGAAAAAATGAAATGTAACCGTGTTTTCATCAAAAAACTGGCATATAATCGGAAGGTATTTTGTCGATTATCCAAGATGAATCTTCGATTTTTATTTCCATGGCCGTCTCATACATGATATACTCAATTGAATTTAATTCAAATTGAATAAGAATTTTTACCCTTTTTTGCGTAATCTGAAAATGAACGGTACACGTAACTGGAAAATCCGGAAAGGCCTTCCAAGACAACCAATTTTTTTCATATTTCACTCGTTAAAATGTAATATTTGCTCCGATGGCCGTCTAGATAAAGAAATGAACTATTATGTGCATCAATAGTTCATTTAAAAAAACGCCATAGCCTTCGAAGAAAATGAGGCATTTCGTGAAATTCGCGCGTTTTGGGAATAAGGCCTCTTAAGAGTGACTTGTAGAATCATGTCTATTGATTCTTTTAGTTACTCGTCCGTCGTTTATTGTAAGACTTAGGTTGGTAAAATATGTTACATATTATTTTTATTTTTCCGTGCCTCTTTTTTCCTAAATATTGTTTTTTTTAATACCACGACGGTGGCAAACAAGCATACGGACCGCCTGATGGTAACCAGCTACCGTAGCTTAAGGACGCCTGCATGCCCTTTACAAAAAGGAGGATTCACTGTGTTGACGACCAAAGGAACAAGAGGGTACCTCGTCGTCAACACACTGGGTCCTCTGTGAGCTCTACACATATGAATATAACACACATACACATATGTTATTGGTACAAATATGAAATGCGCATTTTCGAACTAACCACACACGTTTCTATCATCGTTATTTTTAAAGCCATCAACCATCCAAAACTACCGATTGTTCAGGCCATCCATTAATTTTGCGTATAAATCAGCAGTGACTGCGGTTAACTCACGCAGAGCGGATTCGCAAATCGCTTGAATAATACTGCATTTGTAGACATCATCTGCATGCCGGCATAAATCGGCTAACTAAATTACACCAAATGAATCACTCGACTATAATGGCTTTAAACCAAAAAGGTACTATGTCCCTTTGAAACTCTTGTCCTCTTAAGCTACTATTTTATGGATGTAAATTGTAAAGCTTCAGCATAAATATTAAGCGTAATCGTCAGATTATCGTTTGTAATAAGTGGGAAAGACGATTTTAATTTATTAAAATGTACCTATTAATCACCCAGGCAATAATATACAATTGCGTAATTGAGAGAGTTTATATCCGGTATTTTAGTAACAAAGTTTTAAGATTTATTTTTACAATATATGTATAAGAAAATCTTAAATTGGAAAGCTTATTTTTGAAAGGCTTACCGTAAATTTACTGTAATCTGAGGTACCTGAAATAATCGAATACCAGAGTTTCGGTAATATTTTTAAAACCTTAATTTTCTGTTGTTTGCCTCTTTTTATCATGTATTTTTTTTTCTGTGCTGTTTTTTTGAGGTGTGCAATAAAGCATTTATTCATTCATTAATTTCACGTGAAAGAAAGTGGATATTCTGCCATAGATAAAAAATATAGAATCAATTTCTGTATTATTAGAGTGAAAACACCAAGCACCGTTATAATATATGATTTAGTTATGGGAATCAGTGGAAAACACAATATTAAACATTAGAATCTGCGGGCGCGGTCGGCGCGCCATGTCGAATGACAGTTCGGAAGTGACATTCTCTAGTGCAGGGAAAAACACGTTCTGGAGCTGTCAGTAGTGCGGGGCTACGTCTGGTGTGTTGCCTTTTATCTCGGCCATCTTCTGACCCAACCTTCGTCCCGAAGGTCATTTCTCTATGGTCGTCTGATGCTTGCAGCTGGCTGCGCAGTCGCAGCAAACCAGACCTCCACCAGCTGGCAGTAGCCTCCACCTATTCGCAAGTCTGCGAATTTAATAAGCACAATTTATGCGCAATCCTACATAACATAAGCCTTGACAACTTAGACCAAGATACTCGTACTCAGCCCCAATATAGCCACGCTTGAACAAAGGCTTCTTATACCATTAGGTATAGAATTTTGACACATAAGGATTCAGACAACAGTTTGTATTTTATCACCTTAATTCAGCCGTGGCAAAAGCCCAGAGAAATGCTCGAAGAATTATTGAATTAAAATTAGTAACAATAACATAACGTGAAGAGTGCGACACCCAGCGGTGGGTAGAAAAAAACGTTTATTTTATACAATGCCATCTAGCGGCAAATAGTAAAGATTTACTTGTTAATTTAATGGGAATATGACCAGAAATAATCGGGTCATTGCAATCTTTGTGGATTATTTGTAGAGCATTTCATAGATTTAAATATTTTCTCTAAGTCCAGTTAAGTGTAACATTTCCTACTACTACTAAATGTAACATTTCCATGACTGCTGCATGATAGATCCACGGCTAAACATAGCGACGATGAATCGCGCTTCCTTAATGGCAATAACATGGAACAGACTCACAGTTGGCTCCTCCGCTGTAAGCAGCAAAGCACCGCACCCACAAGGAGTAGAACTCGCTCGCGCTCGCTATAGACTACAGCCCGGAAAACCAAAAAAAATTTAATGATTGTATGTCTGCCTTAACATTTACTGACATAACTAACGAAACCGATACAGACAAAGCATTTAACGAATTTCATGAACTTGTTATTTTGTTTTATAATTTATGTTTTCCTTTGATTAAAAAAATTCGACAAAACAAACCCATTATGAACAAGTGGCTCACAAAAGGGATTAAAATTTGTTGTGCAAATAAAAGGAAACTGCATCGAATATCAGCAAGGCATCCTGAAAATAAAGAATTATTGATGCAATATAGGACGTACACGAGATTACTAAAACGATGCTTGCATAAATCTAGGCAGGTAGCAAATTGCCGCTTCATTAAAAATTCAAATAATGTATGTAGAGCTTCTTGGCAAATAATAAATAATAATTGCACTGCAAAAGTCAATAATAATGACATAATTGAAGCTAATAAAATGGATCCTAAAACATTAGCAGACTCATTTAATAATTTTTTTATTGACTTAACAAACAATAAAAAACGAAACAGTATAAAACCATGCCACAATATCCAGCACAACGCAAATAGCCTATTCCTCTCTCCGGTAAACTTAACAGACGTGCAAAAAGTAATAAAACAGCTCAAAAACACTAAATCTACAGGATATGATGACATAAGCACTAAAGTACTAAAATTAAACGCTAATTCCTTAGCAGTCCCTCTGGCCCACATTATGAATATATCATTCTTAGAAGGCGTGTTTCCGGAACGCTTAAAATATTCTGTTGTAAAGCCTATACATAAGACAGGTCCCAAAACAGATCTGAATAACTATAGGCCAATTACCCTCATTCCGATCTTATCAAAAATTTTCGAGAGATTAATGTATGATAGGATTATGAATTTTATAACAAAAAATAAAATTTTAGTTGAAAACCAATTTGGATTTAGAAAGAATAGCTCAACATCCCTAGCATGTTTTCATTTAGTGAGAGAGGTAATTGAAAGCCTTGATATACAAATTCCAATAGTTGCCGTGTTCTTGGATATGAGCAAGGCTTTTGACTTCGTAAATCATGAAATACTGCTAGATAAATTGTGCCGGTACGGCATAAGAGGTCCGGCATGGGATTGGGTTAATAGTTACCTTAGAAACCGTCATCAACGTGTAGAAATCTCAAGCATCGAAGGAAATTACAAAGTGGTTCACAAGTCAAGCTACAAACTTAACTCTGTTGGCGTCCCACAGGGCAGTATTCTGGGCCCATTGTTATTTTTACTGTATATAAATGACTTGCCAAATGCTGTGAATCATAACTCCATCCTCTTTGCGGACGATACCACACTGCTAATTA
Organism: Pammene aurita; assembly: GCA_947086415.1. Taxonomy (NCBI): domain Eukaryota; kingdom Metazoa; phylum Arthropoda; class Insecta; order Lepidoptera; family Tortricidae; genus Pammene; species Pammene aurita. Next base: position 15,038,229 of record OX352305.1, on the reverse strand, counting down.
AATATGACGATAAAACTTCATTTGACGATCAAATTAACAAAGCATTAGTAGATGTCATCGACTGGCTAGATAAGAATAACTTACAAATCAACATTAATAAAACGAAAATAATACAATTCCAAACATATCGAAGTAAACACATTGACATAGATATTAAATATAATGGTTCAAAAATTGAAGAGATAAATTCGGCATTATTCCTTGGCATAAATATTGACAAATTTTGTAATTGGAAATACCATATCGATATTCTACGCGGTAAGTTAGACCGCTTTGTATATGTACTTTACCGTATTCGAAATGTGGTATCAGAAGCAGCCGCTCTTTCGGCATATCACGGTTATGTGTCATCCCTTTTGAGATATGGCTTAATTATATGGGGAAACTCAGTGGACGCACATATTGTTTTCCAAATTCAAAAAGATTGCGTGAGAACCATATGTGGAGTGGAGCGTTTGGCTTCTTGCAGAGATTTATTTAAACACAAAAAAATTTTGACATTACCAGCAATGTACATTTATGAAATGTGTATTTTTGTTAAAAAGCACCCGACATGTTTTAAAACGATCACCTCAAGGTCACAAAGAGGGGAACATAGACATAATTTATACACGACAAAGACAAATCTTTCACTGACAAGGAATAACGTTAAATGCATGGCAATTAAATTATTTAATACTTTTACTGATCAGACTTTAAGGCTCTACCAATTAAATTATTTAGAAAATCTTTGTTTAATCATCTAATCCAAAATAGCATTTATTCAATTAAAGAGTTTGTGGAAAAATGTACTTTATAGATAATGTATAATATATAATTGACATAAAATTTTATTGCAGAAATTGTATTAATTTGATACTGTTTGTTAATACTGAATATTATTATTATTTATACTAACCTTAGTATTGACACGAAGAGTATTAGACATAATTACATAGATTAAGAATATTAGTTAGGATACTAGTTTTATGAACAATATTTGTACGCCATGCATCATGGTAAAAAAAGGCTGGAAAACCACATGTAACATCAATTTGTACCCTTTTTTATACAAATAAACTATTCTATTCTATTCTATCAACAGCTAAACAAGTGACGCGTACAGATGCATGCTGATAGCCGCTCTCCAGTGCAGCACATGGGAACAGAAATTAACAGTTACATAATAAGTTCTATGTCACACACATGTGTCAACTAAGTTTCTCAATACAAATGCAACATGAACTTGTTTCTGTAACTGAATGTATCTGGTTGGTTGACACTCGAATCATGAAGTATGTGAATAGCAGGATGATTAAGACTAAGTAGCTGAGTCAGTATTGTTAAGAGATAATCATTACCAATATTAGTAGCATTCATCAATACAAACATCTTTACGTTGTTCAATTTTACCAGGGTACGACTGTCTAGGGACTGTAGTACATTAAGCCACAACAGAGGTTAATAAATTTGTATAGATATGCTTAATAGTTTCAATTTTAGACCATTGAAATATAAATAACTGTGGTCTCAATGCTATATTTTGAAGAGCACAGAAAGATAGCATCAATATCAGCAATATAATAATAATTGTTGTGGAGTCATAATTGAATACTTTCAGTCACTGCCTTGTGCGACCAATTTTTTTTTTCTTAGGAAAAACAAACTTTACCCGGTGACCACGGGCTGAAGGCGCGGCGATTACAAAAGCTTAGCGCTCTCATAAAATGGTTGGCACGAGGCCCGTCGAACACACGCATTCGTATTAAATAGCTGGGCGTCCCGAACACTCGCTCCAACTCTATCGGAAATCGAAATTTCACCAGCGACCTGTGAAGGCATAATTTCAAGCGCCCATTCAAAGTAACCTTGAGATCATCGCTCTTTAAGGTTATAAAATATCCTCTTGTAAGACAAGATCTCAAGCTAACCTTTCGAGGTTAAAACAACAAATAGTAAGAGATATACATTAGGATATTATAAATAACACTTAACGTAACTTCTGAATATTACGAGGTTAATTAAGCCCACGGATCGCTTTTTAAAGCCTGCGTGGTAAAACTCGAGTTAAACAATGGGCTATGGGCTCCGCCTTTTGAGGTTTGCCCGAAAACAGTATAAAACCGTTTAGCAACAGTCCGCCTTTTAAGGTCTGTGCTGCAGAAATTGGCCTGTTAAGGGCAATATAAAAAAACGTTTTGCAACAGTCCGCCTTTTAAGGCCTGTGCTGCAGAAATTGGCCTGTTAAGGGCAATATAAAAACGTTTGGCAACAGTCCACCCTTTAAGGCCTGTGCTGCAGAAATTGGCCTGTTAAGGGCAATATAAAAACGTTTGGCAACAGTCCGCCTTTTAAGGCCTGTGCTGCAGAAATTGGCCTGTTAAGGGCAATATAAAAAAAACGTTTTGCAACAGTCCGCCTTTTAAGGCCTGTGCTGCAGAAATTGGCCTGTTAAGGGCAATATAAAAACGTTTGGCAACAGTCCGCCTTTTAAGGCCTGTGCTTCAGAAATTGGCCTGTTAAGGGCAATATAAAAACGTTTGGCAACAGTCCGCCTTTTAAGGCCTGTGCTGCAGAAATTGGCCTGTTAAGGGCAATATAAAAAAAACGTTTGGCAACAGTCCACCTTTTAAGGCCTGTGCTGCAGAAATTGGCCTGTTAAGGGCAATATAAAAACGTTTGGCAACAGTCCACCTTTGAAGGCCTGTGCTGCAGAAATTGGCCTGTTAAGGGCAATATAAAAACGTTTGGCAACAGCCCACCTTTTAAGGCCTGTGCTGCAGAAATTGGCCTGTTAAGGGCAATATAAAAACGTTTGGCAACAGTCCACCTTTTAAGGCCTGTGTTGCAGAAATTGGCACCGGAAGTAGTCCACCAACGTCGCATACAGCTAAAGGGCTTGACAAAAACCACAACGTGGTACACAGCAGACAGTCTGGCCCCAAAACTCTGAAACGCAACTTAATTTGACAGAGCACGCTCCATAACAGTTGATTCAGATCTCCGAGGGCACAGCAACGCTAGCTGGCGCATCTGCCACAACACAAACAACAGCTCTTCCAAAAAAACAGCTTTATTCAAATGCTACAAACCAGCAGTACTAGAACCCAGTTTCAGCGAATAAGTTTGAGCCCAAGCCAGGACCCTCATAGAAGAACATACTTGTACCGCTATGGCAACCCAACGATAATTAATCACAATATGTTCACCCGAATCTGCAACTCTGTTAAAACACACTTAACAAGGACGAGATTACACTACCGTAATCAAATTGACAGCACTAGTCCTTAATATCAATGCCACCAAGTGTGAGAAAGCACCTACACATCGACACACTACAACGATGAACAAGCTGGCTGCACCCTTCCGTGCCCCCAAGCAGCATAGGTACTGAAAAACATAACATTTAAGCACAGTGAAGCCAGAACAGAAGCCCGAGTTACCGAGGATTTCCTCATATCGAGGTATTTGTCTTGTCGAGGTTTCACTGTATCTGAATAAAACATAAGGTGTCGTAAATATTACACGACACGACAGTGCTGTAATATCACAATCGCTTAAGCAAAGTGTATATTCACTAATTTGTGATACCAATTATAATGACATCAAATAAGAGTCAGACCTAACACACAAATCACACCATTAACACAAAACATGTTGTACGCTTCCATGAAGTAAGCAACCTGTACAAAACAGCAATTATATATTAAAATGCAGTGGAACATAACAGAAGTCCGAGTTACCAAGTATTTCCCCATATCGAGGTACGACTTATTGGGGTTCCACTGTACTTCAATGAAAGTGTAGAATATTGCACAATACGGCAATGCTGGAATATCACAGTCGCTCAAGCAAGGAAATCACTTACCAATTTGTAGCTGGTAACCTTGAACAAGGCATATATAATATTATTATTTTTGGTAGCTGACTATTAGGTAACCGAAAAACAGACCAGCACACATTGAAAGTATAAATGAGTTCAAACTGCACACAATATTGTCATTACTGTATTTTTGACTCCTTGAACATCAATATATTTAATGTCCTATTCCATTTGATTGTCACAGACATACATGACATGTACTTAGACTGTTAATGTCCTTAGAGTGACTTCTTTCTTCCCATTACTACTGTCACCAGTGTCTAGGCGTCGTCAGTGTCATGTAAGTCCTCACTCCATAACACATTGCATCTTGGGAACTCCACCTGGCAAACCAGGTCATAAATTATTGGTGCCAGTATTTTTAACAAATTTGTTTACCAATAATTTAACTTGTACAATCTAGAAAATAAATCTGAAACATAACGCAAGATGAGATACATTTAATATCTATCATTGCTAATGTCTGAATAAGACATGGACCCTAAGTCATGTGGCACCACTAGCAACTTCTATGTAATAATATGTCTGTGGTTGACTTGATGATGTTTGGATGAATGAAATGTTTGCCATACAAATAAAATATAATCATCGCTATAGACATAGCCATCATCACAATGAGCCATATGTATAAGTCAATATTTCATTCAAAATGTTCATGCACACAATACAATATTTAAAATATTCTGCATTTTTAGATTTGAAAATAATTGTAGATGGTTACTATAACAAATGTAGTAGTATTATTCTGCTTTACCAATTACAGCAACCTAATGCAAAGCCCATGACAAATATTTACCAGCGGGCTGGATTCAATATTTGACATAGACAATGACAAAACTATAGTATAAATAAATAGATGTCTTTGTCATTCAAAAAGTACACATGAATATCATACAGTTAGTATAACATACCCCTACTAACATAAGATCAGTATAAAACATGTGGGTAAATTATAATTTAGAAAATTTTAAATGAATACCTCACCTTCCATATGATAGTGGTAAATAATGTTTTATTTTATTTTATTTATACCACGAAGGTGGCAAACAAGTATACAGCCCGCCTGATGGTAAGCAGCTACCATAGCCTATGGACGCCTGCAACTCCAGTGGTGTGTACATTACCGACCCTTTACAAAAAGGAGGATTCAGTGTGTTGACGGCTAAAGGAACAAGAGGGTCCTCGTCCTCAACACACTGGGTCCTCTTTGATCTCTTTTCCAGCAAAAGAACACAACACTATGAGTAGAGTAGGGTATTGTGTTATTCGTAACAACACCTTTGTTAGTGTAATGGATTATTACATACCTGTGATCTATGAGAACTAACCACATGTTGTTTTACATATATCCAGTTGTTTTTATCCTCGGGCATGGCCAACCATTAGTATGAACATGTCGACAACGGGCCAAATCCATGCATGTTCAAAAGTCAGATTATAAGGTCAGAGTGCATTCCTATGACATTTCTGAAATTTACACAGAACAAACAACACAACAAAACATACAATTAGTTGCAATACACACATGAGGAATGGTAAGGACATATGCACACATATTTTGAATACTAATGATTTCCTTGTCAGACTCTACACTGATAACCGCTGTCTCTCAAACATACTTTGATGAAACTCACATTTAAAAATATTTACATGAATGTTACTTGGCAAGCTATCTGATAACAGCCATGATGTACAATCATTCAATGTGGGGTATCATTTAAAGTCTAGAGTACAATTGTAAATGTTACCCAATTTGTAAATTACATGTATGTTTTACTTGATAAAACATACATGTTGACAATGCATTATGGTACTTGACAGTACCTGGTCCCTGATGGTCTCCGTTGTGACACAAACTTAATAAAATGCTTGTTGCATGGTGTCACTATTATCTCAAGTAGGAACATCACTTTATAATGATACTGATAGCTTTCTGAAAACAAAACACGCATAGCGAAGCACTACTTGTGCCTACTCAAAATTCACCGCCAAATATACAGCATTATGTTATGCTGAGCTTTGTTAAATCACACTTCTTCTTATGGTTATGGCGGCTTCACGATTACCAAAGGTGTGAATCGTAGACTAGTTGTCATCTTGATGTTTCACGACGATTGTAACTGCCGATTCCGTTAATGACGAGGACATTACTTACAGAGACCCCACTTCGTTTATACGAAGTTACTTACTTATTTTATGATTCCATATGTGTATTTATTAGTATTATTTATTTCTGGTGTTGATGCATTTACTCATAAGAATCAGGTTAACCGGTTTAATAAGTTTACAACATTGAAATAAGGTAAAGCAATTGAACCACGGAATAGTTTGCAAAATTGTATGGAAGCGGGCTAGAATCCGACTTCTGAAGTTATTAAAGTAAAAACACCAAGCACCGTTATAATATATGATTTAGTTATGGGAATCAGTGGAAAACACAATATTAAACATTAGAATCTGCGGGCGCGGTCGGCGCGCCATGTCGAATGACAGTTCGGAAGTGACATTCTCTAGTGCAGGGAAAAACACGTTCTGGAGCTGTCAGTAGTGCGGGGCTACGTCTGGTGTGTTGCCTTTTAGTATGATAGTATGATTACTCAGTGTGATCTTATTTTTTGAAATGTTACTGTTATTTGCTTGTTTCATTTTATTTGTAGACCAACCCCGACTCGGTATATTAAAGTATCAATTTTTTTTTAAAACATTCGAGTAGGTGATGGTAAAAAAGTATTAAATAAATTGCCATTTTTGAAATGCTACTGTTTTTGCTTGTTTAATTGTATTTGTAGACCAACCCCGACTAGGTACATTTAAGTATCAAAGTTTTTACTTTGAAACACTTTTTCTTATACAACATTCGAGTAGGTGATAGGTAAGTAAGTATAAATTGCCACACTTCTATAAATGTCTTTTTAGTTAGATCCGAATTCTTGTTTTGCATATCCTTTTGTCTCGTTATTATTATTTTTTGATATCCCAAAGACGCTTTAGAGATACATTTACAACCCACTTTACAGGCACTGAGTATTCCCCTTTTTACAAGCTTTTATTTAACTCAATGTTTGTCAGTTTGTTAAGTTAAAATCTTGCTCGCCAGATTTAGGACCAGTTGCACCAAACCGTCTGTTAACATCAACGTCATCGTCAAAAAACTCTTGTATGAAAGTTTGACAGTTTTCTATGGGATGATAGCTCCGTCGCCATATTTAACGTTGATCAGTGCGTTAGTTATGCGTGGTGCATAACTTCCCTACCCTACCCACCCTTAAACCAGTTCCTGATGTCCGATTGAGCTGAAATTTAGCATAGGTATAGTCGCCATCAGATATATCGGAGCGGAGGTGGTCACAAATATCTAAACAAAGCCTCTATTGTCAAGTCACTTATTATGTTACTAAAATTATTATATGCATCATTAACGGTTTTATCCTTTGATAACACATCTTTAAAGTTAATTTTTTTCAGTTCGGATTTGAAAAACTGTATATTTCTGTCGTTGAAAAGCCTTTTTTCAATGATCCGAACGTTTCTACATACACTGTCATTTGTTGACGGAACACTAATTAGCACGCCCTTATGGTCTGAGACGCCATATTCATTTACTTCGGCATTAAACTTATTTTTCCTGTAGTTAGTAGAACATAGATCTATACATGTTGCACTACAGTTAGTTATCCTTGTAGGTTCTCTTACATATTGATGATAGTTATAGCTACGCATTAAATTTAACAAAGTTGAGGTTGTAGGAGAGGATTCTAACACATTTACATTGAAGTCTCCTCCTATTACATTTTTATTATTAATTTTTTTTCGCAAATACTGTAATAATTTTGTAAAGGAGCTAAAAAATACCTCTGGTATTCTAGTCCTATTTGGCCAATATAAGCTTATCAAAACTAGGTTTAACTTAGGAAGTTCGATGGCACTTAATTCAATTATAGGTTCTACTGACATATCCACAATATCCTTTACCTCAACAAATTCAATTTCTTTCTTTACAAGTATACAGACAGTAAAAATCCATATTTTAAAAAAAGGTTCTGCGAAGAGGAAAAACAAAACACAATTCTTTTTTAGAATAAGTAATAAATATCATAAATTTTTAAATATGAACAATGTTATAATTTTGACTTTTAAATAATAATTTTGACAGAAACTTATTTATTAACAAAATATTTTAGGATCTTAGCTAATAGCGGGGGATATCAGGGCTATTTTATTTAAAGTTGTATATTCCACTTTTATTTATTTGGGAAATTTTAGGTGATTTCAACTCACGAGCTCTTTTGATTTTATTTGGACAAAAAATGTTACCCAAGTTTTTTTTTCCATTCCGTTACCATTTTCCCATAGACTGGGGAAGTACCTCCACCTTACAGAAAACCACAGCCAAATAGACTAGACGCTACTCATAGTATTGTGTTCCTGCTGGTGAGTAAGGTCGCCAAAGAGCCCAAAGAGGACCCAGTGTGTTGACGATGACGATGAGGGACCCTCTTGTTCGTTTAGCGGTAACGGAATGGAAGTAACAAAAAATGTACGAAATTTTTGGGACACTTTTTATGTCCTACTAAGGTCGAAAGAGCTCGTGATTCTGAGTCGAAATCATTTAAAACATTCCAAATAAAAAAAAAGCGGAGGGTACAAATTTAAATAAAATGGCCCTACAATTAACAGCTGGTTAGTACAGTTAACAAATGGTCTACAGTTAACTGCAGAAATATCTTAGCGGTTGAGAGGTTCAAAATGACCCGTGTTACACACAATTGTTCTTTCATTTTTCATTGTCATTTTGACTACCTGGTTTAGCGACTGTTGTTACATGAAACTCCTAAGCTACATCACATGTTTTGAAATTAACAAGCAAAGTTACATATTTTCTTAACAATGTCCAGACCCTAAAGTTGGACTTGTTAACGAGTTAGACCTAGGCTATGCCCAGGGTTATATTATTAAGTTGAAATTACTATGTACTTGGACAGGTAAAGTTAGGGTTGTCCCATATAAAATAGTTTAAGCTTACTTGCTTGATTAACATATAATATCACCAAAGTTTTTTAACAACAGGAATAATCCAAAATATTATAAATGAATTAAAATAAAATTTTGCTGTCAATATCTGATAAATTGAATAACCGCCAAAATGCCAAACCGGGTTTTAGTCGCAACTCGATGAATAATGCACAGTATACATAGATGTATACTTATAAATTATAAGTTATAAATGTTATAATACCCAGAGATACCTTTAATTTAATTGTACAGTTATAAAGTACCTTACATAAAGTTTGCATAAAGCGCTGTTACGCTGTGTGTTACGAACCCGATTTGTTGAGCCACTTGCCATTGTTAATAATTTAGCCGTGTTATGAATGACCCATGTTACCGAATAACTGTCCACTGTCAGTTACATCGGTCATTTATTACACGGCAAATTACGAACAATGGCAAGTGGCTCAACAATCCGTGTTCGTGACGGTCAGTCAAGTGTAAAAATATGGGTGTACTCATCTTACTCAAAAATATGTCCCATAGTATCTTATTCCGTTGTAATAAGTGCGTAGTACCATATTTATGAGACGATTATTTCGATACGTATTTTTGCACTTGACTGTACGTCTCCTATTATTTTACGATAAAATGTCAAATACCTTCTTGCGTTACTTACTCACATATTACTCCTTTTCATCTATCTGCTTCTTTCATTTAATAAAGGTATAGGTATTTTTATACACAGTAACCCATACGATGTTTAAAGGCTCTTAAAAAAACGGATCAAATATTGCGTATTTATCATGGCGGACTTGAATCAGCAAGTTTCGCCGGCATAAATAAACCAACTAAGCAAACAACGACTACTAAATTTATTCGAATAGGGCCTTATTACTAGTTGTTGTTTTTACTCTACTCTTATCAAGTTCGCTCGAGACGGAAACGGGTCAGGGCTCGTTTGGTGCACTCGGGCACGTACACGTATTCACTGGCGTCATTTTTGTTGCAGAGTCCGCGTCGGTAATAGTGCACGTACTGAGCGGAGAGCGGCCGGCGGCCATGCAGAGTTCCGGGTCGTCTCCACCCGGCCTTAACCGAGCTATCCTGGCCGGGCTCGCCACTGCCACTACTGTCACCAGCCCTCGGTTATGGCTAGTTCTCGCGCTCCCCGCCATCGCAAACCACGTCACCACCCTCACTCTTCTCGCGGCCATTGCACTAACCAACCCGGCTTTGGATCTCATCAACTATGTTATAAGTAAAGGTTTAAATTCGAGATGACCAATTTTCCTGCAGCCCAGTTCTAAACATTAAGGGAATACATTTAAGTAATTTGTGTATTCGATTCGAATAATATTATTGGATGTATTTAAATACAACGACTATAAAGTAGATAATATTTTTTCTTGTTGATACGATCAAATTTTTATTGTCAAAATATTATTGTCAATTTTAATGGTAATTCTAAAAACTTTGCTCATAGAAGCTCTGAGCCTGTTGAATTATAAAACATTTTAGGCTTTTTATTGTAATTCGTGCTACTGTAGCCTAAAATGTGATCAGTTATTAAAAAACAAAATTTTATCATACACTCATTCTTTCATATCAAATTGAAATGTAATTTAATCAAGTTTTAACTTGACATATTTGATGCTTAGCTAAGGGTAGAATTAACATGCTGAAGCATTTGTACAGTGATATGAATACTTTTATAAATAATTAATCGACATACCTAGTATTTTTTTGACCAAAATCAGATTGATAGATTTTTAGGACGTTTTTATTTCGATAAAATCACTTTGACCTAGTACGATGCAGTAATCGCTCCCACTACCTTTCCCTATTTGTCATTTGATTTTATCCCAATTTGTTGAAAACATTGTGTCAAAAAACGGTCAGATATTTACATACGAGATGGTAAAGATATGATGTAATTGAAGAAATGTAGTTAGAGGCCATTTGAGACAGTTATTCTCTGTCTTATCCGTGACTGACTTTTCTGTTCTTTTGTTTTTCCAACTAGCGCCATAATCTCGACGAAGATTACGAGCGAATCGATTCTGTTATTCCAACCGGAGATGAACCAAGATTCAATGCGAAGAGGCTTATCTGTGTGTAAGGTGACTAAGCTGTTAGTTGTTCTCGATACCACGATCAGAACAAAGGTTCTTATAGGCTATTGGTAATCGCATTCTGCTAATCTGTGGAAAGGATAGGGAAAATACGCCTATTCCTGAAATTGACAACTGCGAAATTGTTACAGCATCTAAAAGAAAAGAACAGAAAATAAATAACTTTAAATACGAGAAGGAAACTAAATATTTGTACATAATTACATAGTTAACGTGGCCTATTTGAAATATAAAAATAATCGAGGGACATCTCTTTAACCCGGAAAGCAAGACATCATTAGGTAGACTTTGTCCGCAATACCTGAGCTAATATTAAACTGGCTACATCATTCCTTTGAATTTGGTAAAAATTCTTCTATGTTTGTTTTACTAGTGGCACTAACCATTTACATTAGGCGTTTGTCAGTTCTTTTTTATTATCTGATTAATTTACTGATTACATGGAGATTTAATATTTTGTTCTAGACTTGTTTTGTAGGTTGCCTATTGTTGATATCTATACATTTGTTTGAAATAATACCTATCTGATATTAAATTTATCTTTGCCTTTTGGTGATCAATTCCAAAATTGCTAAAATATATAATTTTTTTTCATGTAAAATAGTTTTTATAGTGTTAAACGTACATACATACATAAGGTAGATATAACTGTATCATACGTTTAAGCTTAACTGTCTATTTCCCATGTGATTTTAATATTTTAGACAATACATTACATTATACAATATAACTGTTTAGGACTGTGGTTTGCGTGCATATAATGTGAAATGCGAGACCGAAACGTCTTCAAGACAGTTAAGGTCTTATCTATCGGTGTTTATGAACTACAGCCTCATTGCAACATCCCAACTTACGGTCCACTTAATGACTATGATGATGTGAAAAAAAACCGATCCACATTGGTGTGAATATCTGAGTAGTAAGACTTTTGATGGGCTTTAAAGGGAAATATAAAAGCTAGTTAAATCAAATATAAATACATAATTTTTCACTTTGGCCTGGGCTTTAAAAGGGAAATATAAAATTTTAATCACATATAAATACAGAAGTTTTCGCTTTGGCCTGCAAACTCTGAATTTTGCTTTTAAATTCTTCGATACAACTGTAAAATATTTATGAAATAGGGTTTATGTTTGGCCAAAAATTACCAATGCCGTGGAATTGGAAAGTTACTAATGCCGGAAACTTAACACTAAGAAAAAATATTAAACTTATTTCATAATTTTTTTTTTCATTTTTAACAACTCTAATCATTTTTGGCCTAAATAATAAAGTTCTATAATATTTACATTCCAATATTATTAAATTGTAGTTATATTAATTTAATAATTTCTTAAAAAATACCTATAATTTTAAGGAATTGTAACTGTAAATAATTGTACATATACGAAAATTACATAAGTTATGTAAATAGAGTGTAAAATCATAGATACCTAGATGTAAAATTAATAATTATTTGTAATTTCGTGACAGCCAAATATTATTTTGTGTATTTATTAAAATTGATTGAAAAGCGAATGTTTCAAACGTCGCAGTTGGTTAAAAAGTAGTTAATAAAATGGGTTGTGTAATAAATTATCAAAGTGTAGTTGTATTTTAAAAATGTTATTTAATGATTTATAAGGATAATAACAGACTAGTCATAAATTATTCGAAACCACATTTAGTTTCACTTTAAACAATCATATCCACTCCCTCCTATCCTTATATTTTATTTATTCGAAGTTATATATATCATATACAAAAGAGTGAACAAGGCCTCCCATTCTAATTATAAAATACATAAACAACACATTAAAAACACAAACTATCTCAAACATAACTCCAACACACAACAAATAAAATTAACCAATATTGAAGTCGTATCGGAGCTGCAGTGGAATAATTTCCAAGCAAATTCTAAAGTTCCGACTCCGACGTTTAGGCACTAGGTATATTGCGTAGTTAATACATTGGAGTTGTATTGAAGTTGGATCGTGTTTAAATGTATTTTAAGGTACGGCCCCAGGGCTGGAAATACATCAGCGTCTTTTGTGTTCGCGGCAGATGCCCTAACTCCTAAGGCTATGAGGATAAATAGAAAATAATTCCAAAGTTACATCTTAAAATTTGCTTTAAACAGTTGTATGTCTTTAGTTTCTTGACTTATACGTCTGTAACTAAGGACAGAATTACTTAAAACTTTGTTATTTCATATTTCTCAATTAATGCATAGTTTTTTTTTTTAATTCCTCATTTTGCAAAATTTGCATTGACCTCCCATACTAATCGTAACACAGTGTTTCTCTTTCACTCGCGCTGAAAAGATAGGGAGGGAATTTAGCTGTTGTCAGACCCTTAAAATTATATGAGTACAAAAGTAAGGTAGTTAAGAGATCCACATAAGCGGAGATGAGATTAAGGCGCTTATTATTAAACTGCACTGAAGTATGTAAAAATAAGTTTACATATAATTCTGACTCTTACACTAAAAGCGATGGTATGGTGACTTATTTTCTATACTTTGCCCGTGACTGCGCATGGGCTTAATATGTAACTACCTATGTAGGTATAATGAACGACGGTACCTCATTTAAATTATTATCTTGGGAGCATGTTGGACCGGCAATCCAGAGGAGGCAGGTTCGAAGCCTGCGGTTTTCCGGAATCCACAGTTCATGTTTTTATTTGTAAAAGACATCTATTTCAATTTATAATAATTGAACAGTCAATTGTAAATGGAATTCATAAAGCAATACATTCTCTTTTAATAATACATTTTATTCCAAAATTCGGCAAATATCCTAATTAAATAAAGCAAAAATCGAGTTTAACTTAACAAACAAAAACATGCTAGAAATGTACAAGTTAAAAAGAAGAAAAATATCATTGTATTAAGTAATGCGGCACGAATCGCTAAAATCAAAAACCTTATGTATGCGTAGAGATCTGCATATAGTTACGACCTTTTTCTTCTAAGTTTCACTTAGATGAAGGCATCGACGGAGGGGATAAAGGCCCGAAACGGAGCGTATCTTAATGAAAAGGAGCAGAAACGCGGAATTCTGACTTATTTGTAACAGAGGGCTTATATTCATACTGTATCAAGAGTAGCGAAGTCGTTTTGGAACTACGGCGTCGGCCTATCGCCTTAGATATATGTGCGCCACGGAATCATTTAGGCTGATATATGCGTAAGGGGTGTTCATATTGGGCGGACACTTCATCAACTATTTTCTTCAAGGAAAATGGGTCACATCCAAATTTCTACATAATATTCACATTGTCTTCGAGTGTACTTAGTTAGGTACTATTTTCTACTTGTTTTTTTTGCCACATGATTTAGAAAAAAAAATTAAGAAATAGCAACCAATGAAACACAAGTAAGTTGAAAAAACCTTATAATCAATTTAAGGATGTGCGTAAATTAGTATAAACTAATTTCTGTATTGTTAGGGACATTTTATGATAATCTGATTATGAAAACAGACCTAAATATATATTTTTTACATTTTAAAGATAATATAATATTTGCATAAACTGGTATCAGTTTATGTAATTTTAAATATCATTGTACATAATTAAGTTACAATTTAAGACATAAAAGACTTTTTTAAAGATGTCTGAATTGTAGGTAGAAATCTCTAGTAAGATTCCGACATCTTAAATATCTGATCATGCACTTTATCGCTTTGACAATACAGGTGTTGTTCAGATATTTTGAGCACCTTGACCGCTTCGATATATTTAAGGGCGACTGTACCAGTACGTTCCCAAGATGTTGGTTGAACAGACGATTCTGATGAGATATTCAAGACGATCTGGAGACGCTTTCAATGTCTTAACACCTTGCCTTCTTATCTACTTCTGCTGCTGACTGTACATGCTTATGTTCCTAGCAAAACAAATATATACTTTGACTTTAAGTGAAAAAAGTCCTTAGAATATGTCGATTTCTTAATTTGGCAAAGTATCTTCTCAGCCATCAAAAGTTTATAGTCGATTTCATTCTTAATTTATCTTATACGAGTGAAAATCCTACACAAGATAATTAGACAAGTTTAACCTTTGAGATGAAAGAGCGGATAATCATATGGCACTCCAAGTCAATATGAGATATTTAATTAAATTCTAAAAAGGTTTATCCTTGATGGCTTTCTCGACTTATTTATGTACAAAGAATACGAGTATGTGTGAGACAAATAATGTAAAAAGTGAATGGCTTACTATCACATGTTCTCTTACTATACATTTCTCTATCATGATAAATGGTTAGAGGTTTTCAAAATGGCATTTGTGTCTAAAAGGTAAGAGTAAGTCTTCAAATTACCTAATGTCGGTTACCGGTAGATAAATATATCGTAAATCAAATAGTCATTATAAGGTCTATAGTTTATCAGATCCATTTGTTTTTAAGGTTCCGTAGTCAACTAGGAACCCTTATAGTTTCGCCATGTCTGCCCGTCCGTCCATCCGTCCGCGGATAATCTCAGTGACCGTTAGCACTAGCAAGCTGAAATTTGGTACTAATATATATATCAATCACGCCAACAAAGTGGTAAAATAAAAAGTGGACAAAAATGTTTTATTAGGGTACCTCCCCTATACGTAAAGTGGGGAGTGATTTTTTTTTTCATTTCAACCCTAACGTGTGATATATTGTTGGATAGGTATTTAAAAATGAATAGGGGTTTACTAAAATAATTTTTTGATAATGTAAATATTTTCGGAAATAATCGCTCCAGAAGTCTAAAAAAATGTGTCCCCCCCCCCCCCCCCCTCTAACTTTAAACCATATGTTTTAAAAATATGAAAAAAATCTCAAAAGTTGAACTTTATAAAAACTTTCTAGGAAAATTATTTTGAACTTGATAGATTGAATAGTTTTGAAAAAAAAATTACAAAATAATTTCTGAACTAAGTTTGTAATTTAACCGTATAAGCAGGTGTTTATTGTACCTGTAATTTCTATAAAATCACAATGAAATGACGTGCTTTCAAATAAAGTAAAAACGGTGAAAATCGGTTCACGCAATAAATAATTATCCCATAAAAATCATCTTCCATACTTTAAGCTCGCGTGCAATAGTTTACTTAATTTGCCGATAGATGTCGCTGTACGTGGAACGCTCATATCAATTCCTACGTGGCGGTGTTATTTTCACTCTTAAGTGGGGACACTTACTGTGACGGACGGAAAACTACAGAACCCTACACTGAGCGTGGCCCGACACGCTCTTGGCCGGTTTTTTTTTTAGTTTAGTTTCAAACGTGCAGACACTAGACCAATAATATGCCACACATACTGCATAAAATCGGTAGGTATTATAGACGGAGAGTTATCGATCAAGAGCAAAGAAAGCCTTCTAGTTAGGTTGCTATACTATCCTCGTTACTAAATCCAGGCATCGGGCAGCTATTCATCGGTGGAGGTCATGTCACATTTTCCGGGGATAGCTCTTCGTTTAGTAAAATATATACATGACCTTCAATGATTATGATTATGATTATTATGATTATGATTAATTTCGTTAATTCCGATACACGACTGGACGAAATCGGCTCGATAAATAGAAAATAATTCCAAAGTTACATCTTAAAATTTGCTTTAAACAGTTGTATGTCTTTAGTTTCTTGACTTATACGTCTGTAACTAAGGACAGAATTACTTAAAACTTTGTTATTTAATATTTCTCAATTAATGCATAGTTTTTTTTTTTAATTCCTCATTTTGCAAAATTTGCATTGACCTCCCATACTAATCGTAACACAGTGTTTCTCTTTCACTCGCGCTGAAAAGATAGGGAGGGAATTTAGCTGTTGTCAGACCCTTAAAATTATATGTTTACAAAAGTAAGGTAGTTAAGAGATCCACATAAGCGGAGATGAGATTAAGGCGCTTATTATTAAACTGCACTGAAGTATGTAAAAATAAGTTTACATATAATTCTGACTCTTACACTAAAAGCGATGGTATGGTGACTTATTTTCTATACTTTGCCCGTGACTGCGCATGGGCTTAATATGTAACTACCTATGTAGGTATAATGAACGACGGTACCTCATTTAAATTATTATCTTGGGAGCATGTTGGACCGGCAATCCAGAGGAGGCAGGTTCGAAGCCTGCAGTTTTCCGGAATCCACAGTTCATGTTTTTATTTGTAAAAGACATCTATTTCAATTTATAATAATTGAACAGTCAATTGTAAATGGAACTCATAAAGCAATACATTCTCTTTTAATAATACATTTTATTCCAAAATTCGGCAAATATCCTAATTAAATAAAGCAAAAATCGAGTTTAACTTAACAAACAAAAACATGCTAGAAATGTACTTCACTCTTAAGTGGGGACACTTACTGTGACGGACGGAAAACTACAGAACCCTACACTGAGCGTGGCCCGACACGCTCTTGGCCGGTTTTTTTTTTAGTTTAGTTTCAAACGTGCAGACACTAGACCAATAATATGCCACACATACTGCATAAAATCGGTAGGTATTATAGACGGAGAGTTATCGATCAAGAGCAAAGAAAGCCTTCTAGTTAGGTTGCTATACTATCCTCGTTACTAAATCCAGGCATCGGGCAGCTATTCATCGGTGGAGGTCATGTCACATTTTCCGGGGATAGCTCTTCGTTTAGTAAAATATATACATGAACTACCTTTGCTCCCTAACCTTTACGGTTCCATCGTAAGTAAATAGGTATAAAAACTAGAAAACGGCAGTAAAAAAATAATGAACGCAAGAACTCAATTGTATATTTACTTTGTTTTATAAATAAATAAATAAATATTTAAAATATTATAGGACAATCTTACACGAATCGACCTAGGCCCACAGTAAGCTCAATAAGGCTTGTGTTATGGGTACTAGACGACGATATATATACTTACAGCCTTATTCATAAAAAGTTACAACCTCCTTCAAACCTACTTGAAGTCCGAAAGCCCAAAAACGTTATTTATAAACGTTATTTATCTCTAAAAAGCTCTACAAACCTATTGCAAATGTTCGAAAAGTTACATGACCCAGGACCCTTCTTTATCTCCTCGATAAGGATCAAAATGGCCGCCATATATTGAACAGCTGATTTTGACACTAGCGACACCGAACACAAATCAGAAGATTTCTACAGAATGGAAGTTACTCTATCGTTACAAGTTTTATGTTTCGTGAAAAATAATATTATTTATTGTAATAAATAAAAAACCTATCTATTAAAGTGACTGTGAACTTTTGAAGTGAAATTGTTGCTATAAAATGCCAATTTAGGCAATGGAGCTTGTGAATAGGTACAACTACGAAACCCGATTTTGGAATTATGTATCATAACATAAGGTAAGAAAGAAGTGTGTGGGTGAGCTGTCATTTACTATCAACTTGTCGTAATAGTATATACTTTACACTGCAGGTCAGGGGTCAAGATGTTATTTATAGAAATATATAAGTAAACCATTATTTTCAAGCCAAAGAAGTAGGCACCATTCATCGCACTGACAGTTTTGCATAATATTGAAACCGAGCAAAACTACCTAGTTCCAAATAAAAAGAGTAAATTAAAGTTTCATTCTTCTTCTTTGCCATTACACTCTTTACAGAGTGGTTGTGGCCATCATGTTGGATTCTGAGTGCGAAAGTTTCATTAGTCATTAAATAAGAAGCAAACAATTTTCACCTATTTGGGTTAGTTTTGGTCTCAGGTAAGTAGTTAGTAAAGTAGTTGCAACAGATTTTCTATTAGGAGGCAGATAGGTTACCATTGGGACCTAATCTAGTTTATGCTTAACATGCTTAACCGTTTGAACGCTAACAACACCTAAAGGTATCATGAGTTCTCATGCTCACAGCGCCAAGAGCAAGCAGAGAGCAAGAGCAGTCAAAGTATAACCTTCATACTTTCAAGTAAGGTTTATATTGGGTTACTTGCACTAGTAAAATTTGCGTGTAAGTGATATGTTACAGTTTGACGTATGGCGTTCAAAGGGTTAACATACCTGATATAAAACAACCTCCAACCAATCTTTAGATGAACTCAATACCTAACCTAACTTCTTACTAATGGTGTCAGTCAACATATTTAATTTGAAGCTAAACATCGCACTATTCTTACTTTAACTGATAGTATATGAACAAAATATGTGGAATAGATATACATTCATCTTTAATTAAAGATAATGAAGTGGTATTTTTGAAACAAGTATTAAAGCGGCAATCAATGCACATACATTACTGATTTTGTTCATTACAATTCAACCACAGAGGTATAGTTTGTCCGGACAAACTATAATTATTGCAACATAAATGTGTTATTACCAAAAGGTTAGCCTACAGCAGCATAACTATCAACACTTAAGAGTAATGAAAATGGATAGGTATAAATTGTATGCAAAAATACCTTATAGAATTACCCAGTTTCATTTCTCTTGCTAAGATTAAGCTCTTGAATAATAATGTGCCACTAAATAAACAGATTCTCCCAGAGAGAAGCATTAAAAATCATTACAAAAGCTTCATGAAATAAAATATTTTTATTTAGCAAAATTAAACATACAATTCCATAATAAAACAAAGCTAAAGAGTATTATGGGGCCAGAACCAGTAGTTTTGACCAAAATCAGGCTATGTAGCTTCTAATTTTTCTTTTTTATGTTTCAGTTGATTGCCTTGCAGCTGAGGACTGCTTGGCTTGGAATATGTCCGGGGCCGGTAGACTTTTCCTGGATTTGTGTGGATTCTTGACCCGGTTGCCCTTTCCTGCTTAATGCTTGACGACTTACTGCCTCAATAATGGCAGTGGATGATGACGGCTGATGATATGTGCTGACCTGAAAAGAATGCAACAAATTTAATTAAATTAATTTTAAACAAACACTTTTTTTATTTTTAGCCTTCATATATATTATTCCATAGAAGTTTTCTATAAAATTGGCAGAAATCGTTGTGACTACATATTATAACCATTAATTTACATTAAATTGAGAATGACCAACATCCTAAGGTATATAATATATACACGTGTTACACGCGGAGACGAATACCCGTGTACTTAAGACCGACGGTGCTAAGGAGCCGATTTACACGAACCCGCTGGGATTCGGAAACGTCTCCAGGAAACGTTTCCATGGAAACGTTTCGAGAAACGTTCCTACGGGTACACGGGTACTTAATACCGGCTCGAACGGGTCCGAAGCAGTTAGACCCGATGCAAATAAGGGTTACTATTGAATACTCTACAGTTGACTACAGATGAGGTCGTATGGCATCGTAGGATATTTTAATTACTTATTTAGCTTTAGCCAGCTTCACACAATATAAGTAGATATGATTATATATTGAGGTATGTATTCATCGATATTCTAGACAAAATGAACACCTTCCTACACATAGTTTTGATAATTAGAAAATATACTTTTTACTGTCTTATTACATTTTTATAGTGTTTTAGAATAAAGTCTAGTTCTTTAAGAAGCGAGTTCATTTTAACAATATTGTATATACCCTGTACATAAATTTATTTTTCTTAAAAGCGAGTTCATTTTAACAATTTTTTATGTACAGGGTATATAAAATATTGTTAAAATGAACTCGCTTTTAAGAAAAATATCCCGAATGATCACGATGGGGGCGGGCAGAGAAAATATCACGTGTAATTTTTTTTTAAAGCGGGAAAGCCAAAAGCAACAATTTTACTCAAAAAATTAAGGAGATCAAATAATCCGCTCTATTTTTTGATATTAAGTCATAAGCAGATTTTTACGATGCCTGTTTTTCTGAGATAGCATCTTAAACATATATGCAATACATAACAGTAGAAATGACATTAGACTTGCTTAGGGTACAAAAATCGGTCAAATATGATCACATGATTTCTGGACGACCCCAAATATGAAAAAATTACGATCAAACTAAAGTTTAATATTCAGGTATGTCAATCAATTGATAGTTATAAATTAACAATATACCTACTACTTATTCGAATACTTATTGCATGCACGTCTTTGTAAAAATATCGATAAGATAAAGTTAAGAATATCGACTGATCCGCGGCACTAGTGCAGATTTCTTTTGACGTATTATTTCAATTTTGTGATTTAATGTCAAATATCACAAGATCGCTGCCCATTAAGCGTCAGCTTGGTAAACATCTAAGAAATAAAGAAATAAGCACACAAATCAAGCAATGGATGCCATTTTGACAGCTTGCATAGGAAAACGTTTTTTTTTTAATTATTTTAAATTATTTTTCTGGCAAAAACATATCAATATTAGCTTTATATTTGATAATTGACACTACAGAATTAATAGTTGTTCTGCCATTTGTACAAGTAACAAAGGCGAAAACAGTGATTTTATGTTTGTATTAAATTTATAGTGCACCGGTTGTCATGTTACTGATATTGTAATCATGTTTTCTGATCAAGTTGATGAGGATTTAGGGACAGTGTTTTAGCTGTCATGCCATTTCTTCTTATACTTTAGATTTCTATGGTGTAAAATTGATGTCTGGTTACTTTGGAAACGTCGTAGTTAATTTAACATTTTTTTTTTTCATAATCAAAGTGTTCTGTCATAATTCTTAAAGAGGTTTTATCTTTATTGGTTTGTTTGTGTAAGGTGACTATGATTACAGATAATAAAATGTATAAGTAACAAAAAGGTGAAAAAAATAGAAAGGCGTTATTGTTTCACTTAAACATGATGGCGATGGCGGCTGATTCATTAGCGTGTAGTAATTAATTGTGTAGGGTTGTTTCTGCCCACGTCTCGTGAATCATCTTGTATACAATGATGTAAAAGTTTCTAGTTTCATTGTTGTGGACTCCACAGCAATGAAACTAGAAACTTTTACAAATATCTTAGGTATTCATTATTATACTATATTAAGAGTTTATAAAATCATCATCATCATCAATTGAACTGTTAGTTTTATCTCGTCCTTGGTATTCACTACCATGAGATACGCGGCAGCGGCAAAAAAAACTAACCACCAATTTAAGAGGCCTTATCAAAGTACCATGCACAGGTGTTTGTAACAAAGAACCAATATTACTCATGCTACTTTGGTTATCCCGCAATAATATAACTTATTCAATTAAGCTTAGATCCTAAAACAGGTAAACTGCTAGTTGACTTGGGTCACTTTGAGATTAGCGTTCAGGTAACAAAATAAAATGCAGATTTTACGACACCCTTTGGTGCAAACGTGTAGATTTCCAAATCATAATGGCCACCTATTTTAAGCTCTATGTGGTTGTAATAAAGTCAACACATCTGTATAAACACAAGACCTTAAGCGGCACGATTTTAAAAGGATTTACTTAATCTATAGCATAGTAAATGTTTCCTTTTGTTTTGACGCCACGCGGCCCAATTTCACTGTGATACTTATAGGTAGAAGGAACTTTCATTATAATTTTTTTAAAAACATGCCTAAGATATAGAATATCCTATTGAGTTTTAGTATGGCTTCAGTTTTCCATTTAGTCGGTCAGTTGGATACTACAGTCTTCCCGAGTTAGTCTTACCATTTTAAAATAGTGTTAGTTGTTTTGTTAATAGTTTTTTTTTGTTTTGTTGGTTTTTGTTGTTATAAAATTGTTATGATTGCATGTCAACGAGCTACCCAGAAGAATATAAAAAAATTGTAAAAAATACCCAATTTAACTGGTAAGTAGCATTAATACCAATTTATTGACTACTAATACAAATCAAGATAATGTTGAGTGTATTTAGTGATAATGGATAATCATGTTATGAGTATAATATTTATAATGTATATAGTAACATAATCTAGTGTCCAAAATAATAAATTACCTGTTTTCAGATAAAAAATGATTCGAAATGGAAACAAATGGTTGATAATTTTAAAAAGGACCGTTCTGTTACTTCTGATGCTCATAACTTTAAAATAGTAAGTTCTACCTTTAATGACACCGTAAATCAATTAATTGTATTCAAAACAATTTATTAGTAAATGATAGTAATATATTCATGTATATAATAATACATTCATTCATATATACAACGAACATGTCCTACATGTTCGTTGTAGTGTTCTGCCTTTTCGCCGTACTTTTTTTGGCCGAATTTCACTTGCTAACCAACATTTAACAACTAACTATTAGCAAAATTTTGTATGATAACGTTTCATTTGGTAGAATTGTTTTAAAACTGATTATTATAATGACTCAAAACTTTTGGGATACTTAATATCATTTGTCAAATCTATCACTAGACCAAGCAACTATTAAAAGAATAACGTTTCGTTAGCAAGTATATTAACAACAGAAATCTCATATGCATATGTGACGGACTCCAGTTAGGTGCGACGACGAGCGAAGCGAAGAGGAGCGTATTAAATCTACCGTGAGCAAACAGTGCACGAAGCCGAGCGAGCGAAGCGAGCGTGCCGCCATAACGGCCGGCGAGTGCCAGAATCGACTTTTTAATATAAAAAATATCCTAAGCAATAAGTCTAATGAATAAACTATTGTATTAAAATAATAATAACTACCTGTATATAATTTACCCACAGTGAAAATGGCATCCTTACGAAATTAATATTACGCAAACTAAACCATTCTATACTCGAAAGGCGGCATTTAGAAAAATGACTTTATAAAAACAGGCCAAACGTACAGTTGGTAACTGAGATAAATAAAACAAAATCTTTTGATAAGTTGGCACATGATCATTCCGCGATGTGAAATTACGCGAAAAGTTTGTTGGAGACTGATAATAGGCAACACAATTTTCAGCGTTAATTTAGAGTACCGTTCGTTGTACTAGGGTAAATAAATCGGGGATAAAATGTTCAAATAACTACAGCTGCTGTGCATTGTAAGTTTCAAATTATTTTTCTTGCCCGGATTTGAATACCTAACCAAACCGTTCTAACCGCCTTCGCAGACCACTATCTAATTTTAATCAAATATAGTGTTTTTTTATCAATAAACAACTAATACAAAGAGCTCAAAGAGGACCCAGTGTGTTGACGACGAGGGACCATCTTGTTCCTTTAGCCGTCAACACAGTAAATCCTCCTTTTTGTAAAGGGTCAGCAACGCGCATGTGCCACCTCATTAGTTGCAGGTATCCATAGGCTACGGTAGCTGCTTACTATCAGGCGGGTCGTATGCTTGTTTGCCACCGTCGTAGTATAAAAGTAATAATTACCTGAACCTTTATTTTAAAGAACGGAGACACTATTAATTCAATGAAATAAGTATTGAGTATCACGAAGTAATATTTATATTGCTAAAACGGCATAATTGTTATTTTAATATAGGTAATTCATCCTTTATTTATTGAAAACAAACCCGTGCTCCTACCTTCGTGGAAAAAAGGTTCGTTCAAATTAACCGTTAACTAAATTTCAACTCTATGGACTCGCAATAAGATTTAACATGACTAAAATTCCCTAAGCTACCACATGTATTCATTAGTAGCTCTTAAACGTCTCGACTCGTATCTCTGCCACTCGTCAAGGATGTTTCGAGATCCGCGTGTATTTAAGGAACGTTGCTTCGGCTACACGTTTATTCATTCCGGCTACGGCAGCGGTTGGGTGAGGTCGTGCTCACTGTGCGCTCTTGCTCTATCGTTGTCCTAGTCCCGAACCTCACTCAGACTAGCTCTGACTCGCTCGCTCTCTGCTCCCCCTCGTGGTGATTTAATCGCAAATTACCACAAGGACAGCTCCGGGTGTGTTAGTTCAGACTTTCTCAAGTCACCAGTAAGACCCGTGTGTCTCGGCCCCACTGGAAATCCACGCTCGTAGTGGTCGCTCAGTGGACACTCGTTGAAACTGAGTGGGCTAGACTCCTGGTTGTAGCAATACACCTGGTGGATACCCGTTAGTTAAGACTTTCTCAAGTCAGACCCGCGCGTCTCTGCCCGTTGAAAAGACCACGCTCGCAGTGGCCGTTTGTGGTGGATACTATAACAGTGCCAAACGAAGCCATAAACGGGGTGGATACCACCACGAAGCCCGATAAACTCATACCAGTCCGACTCCTTCCCGCAAACTAGGTACACATTTAGCTGACCGACACGGCGGACAAGTGTACGTTGACAAATACTATAGGCTCACCTCATTCCCGCGTAGACTCGTAGTCTTAAGTTTCCGCGTAGTTTTAAGTGCGTGCGGCGACTCACTGTAGAATGGAGGTAAAGGACGAGATAGCGACGCAGAGGGAGGAGATGGCGACCCTTCGGGCTAATCTCGAGCGACAAGCGGCCGAGATCAGTACCCTGAGATCCGAGAACGATCACTTGCGTACGGAACTCGGTAAGCCTGTGGCCCGGGCGGGCCGTAGTCACATCTTACGCCCCTCAACGCTCGACATCAAAGTCTCGAGCATCCAGGCCCCTAAGGCAACGCCGGCAGTCACTTTGCCTGCCCCGGCCCCTCCGGCCACCATGGGACCGCCGCCGCCGCCGCCGGCGCCGTCGGCCTCCAAACCTAAACCCCCTCCCCCTGCCCCTAAGGCAGTCTTGCCGCCCTCTAGGGGCGCTCGTAAGAAGAAACCCAGTAAAAAAGCAGCCGCGTCTGTCTCTTTATCCCCTCCAGCCCATAAGGCCTCCCCTGAGGGTATTAGCCTGAGGAAATCCCGGTCACGTTCGCCTAGGACACGTTCCTACGCGCGAAAAGACCGGGACTCCAAGCGCGCCCCCAGCTTGTGTCCAACCCGCTCTCTGACTCACGTACTGACTGACGATGAAAACAGGGACCTTCTCTACTCGACCGACGATATGGACACAGATACCGACACCTCAGGTTGGGAAAAAGTTCGCAACCGCAAGGGAAAACGTACGCGGTCGAAGTCTCCAACGTCTTCGGCGCCGGCGCCGAAGGCGCCGCGGACTCCCTCCGTCTCAGCACCCTCTGTGCTGGCCCCTCAGGCCCGTAGTGCCACTCCGGCAAGAGACGGCGGGTCTTCGACAACAGCTGCGATCCCGTCGAATCCTACCGTCGCAGCACACTCTGTGCAGGCCCCTCAGGCCAGTAGTGCCCCTCAGGCAAGCGGCGGCGGGTCGTCGGCACCAGGGATCGACCATAATAGGCTCGACTCGTTGGTACTGGTCGATGTACAGCGATGGACCACTGCTCGAGCCATGGCCCAGCAGAGGGGCATTGCCATACACCGAACGGATCTTCAGACCGAACCCTATTACGGGCTTAGGATCACGGTCCAGGGATCCAAAACTTACCGAGCCCTGGCCAGGCTCTTCGAGGAACTCAAGCTGTCTTTCAACCGGCGAACGTTCCCTGAAGAGAAAGACCACAGGGCCATCATCCGCAATGTACCTAGGTTCTTTGAGGATGATGAGGTAAAGGAGGATCTAGTGAGGAAGGGAATCAACGTTCGGGAGGTGTGTCGTCTCTATCATAAGTCTAGGGGCAAATATGATATTGTTCTGGTGAAGACTGATCCCAGTCCTAGCTCGCGTCAGGCTCTTCAAGCCATCAAGAACGTGTTAGGTGTTACGGATAGGGTAGAACCTCCCAACAAGAGGAACTACGTCACGCAGTGTCACAACTGCCAGAGGTACGGTCACAGCGCTCGTGGCTGTAACTCTCCCCCCCGCTGCGTCAAGTGTGCTGGCGACCACTCGTCTCGCAACTGCCCGCGTCCGAAGGGTTGCAAGGACCCGGTAGGCCGGCGGTGTGTCAACTGCTTGGAGCGCAAACTTCCCCATGGGCATACCGCCAACTGGGGAGGCTGCCCCTGTGCTCCAAAGCGAAAGGACACCTCCGGCAAACCGAAGCCCTCGCAACCTGACGGGCGCAGGTCAGGCAAGACTCAGGTGGCTCCTCAGACCACTAGCGCACAAGAGTTCCCCGCCCTTAAGGCTGTAGGATTAGGGCTTGCCAATAGGAACCCGCCGCCCTCTGCGGTCGCAGCACCCTCTCCGGCACCCTCAGTGCCCTCGTCCCATGGGGGCCCCGTTGCCCGAGGTACCCCCGCACCTCAAGCAGGCCGGCCTGCCCCAGGTCCCCTCCCAGTTTCTATACTGGCCTCAAAGACCCTCTCTCCCCAGGAGCAGAGGGAATATGAGGCTTATATAGCAAACGCTAGCAATTACTTCTTCGCCTCAGTGTTAGGCCGTCAAGTCGCTCTCCACCAGAATGAATAATAGTTGCCTCAAGCTTAAACCCAGTTCGCTAACCATCGGTTTTTATAACGCCGATGGCCTAAGCCGAATGAAGGATGAGATTACACTCTTTCTGCGCGATCATTCCGTCGACATCTTCCTAGTACAGGAAACATTCTATAAACCGTTTATGCAATGTTTCCGCGTCCCTGGTTACACTCAGATTAGAAACGATAGGATTGGTAGGGCCCGCGGGGGCACTTGCATCTTCTATAAAAGTTTCCTACATTGCATCTTTCTCAACCCCCCTCCACTGACAAATATGGAAGTGTCGGTCTGCCGCATATCGATGGACGGTCATCCCCCCATATCGATTGCGTCAGCCTACATCTCTCCATCACTTAACATACTACAGACTGACCTAGATATTTTAGCAGCCCTAGGCCCCTCGGTCATCGTGGCCGGGGACCTAAATAGCAAACACGTCGACTGGGGATGCGTCGCGACTAACCCCAACGGTAGGCTGCTCAATCGTCTGTTGATCGAAAGCCTCCCTTTCGATATCCTTCCTCCCCTTGAAGCAACCCACTACCCCCATACTGAAGGACACCGACCAGACATACTTGACGTAGCCCTACTAAAGAACGTAGCGCTCACTCTGCGTTCTATAGAAGTGCTAGACGAATTAACTTCAGATCATAGGCCGGTCCTCTTGCGACTGGGCCCTCACCCCGATCAAGCCCCTCCTTCCAGGACACTCGTGGACTGGGACAAGGTGCAACAAGGTCTCCTAAAGACAGACGCCCCCATACTTAGAGACATACCTGACATTATTACCACAACTCAACAGACTGACCAAGCGATCGACCTATTCACCAACTACCTCAACGCTGTCAAAAGCGAAGCCTCTAGGGAGGTGTCGGCCGAGGAAATCCAACGCCGCCCCCTGCCTAGGGAACTGAGAGAGTTGCTGACTAGGAAAAATCGCGCCATTAGGACCTACTCTAACTGGCCTTCCCCCGAAAATCGTCAAATCCTGAGGGGCTTGTGTCACGAGTCCAAACAGCGAATTGCTGAATTTCGGGAGAACTCTTTTAGGGATCTGATGGGGGAGATAAAGCCTAGTCACCAGGCTTACTGGAAACTAGCTAGATCTCTCAAATCAGATACCGTCTGGACTATCCCCCCTTTGGAACGCCCCGGTAGTCCAACCCGCGCACTCGAGGACGACGAGAAAGCAGAATGTCTCGCCAATAGTTTAGAGTCTCAATGTTCGCCCAGCCTCCTGCCTGCCGATGAAGCCCATGTCGAGAGGGTAAATTCTGAGGTGGACAGGAGATCGCGTCTCCCCGTAACTTCACCTCTCGTACCGGTGTCGGTTAAGGAAGTCCACGATCGAGTAAGGTATCTTCGAGTAAGGAAGTCCCCGGGTGCGGATGGCATCTCCAACCGCATGCTGAGACTTCTGCCCGAACATCTCTTACTCATTCTGGTCGGCATCTTCAATGCCGCCCTGTCCAATAGTCACTTTCCAGCCGCGTGGAAACGTGCCAAGGTCATCGGAATAGCGAAGCCCGGCAAACCCCGGGCCTCGCCAGCCTCTTACAGGCCCATCAGCTTACGCAGCTCGCTTGCTAAGCTGTATGAGCGAATCATCCTCGCTCGGATTCTCAGGTTCACGACTGAGAATTCAATTATCACGGACGAGCAGTTCGGCTTTCGTGCCGGACACTCGTGCGTCCAACAGGTGCACCGCATCACGGAGCACGTGCTGGACGGCTTCTCGCGTCGAACAGGGTTGAAGACGGGAGCGATCTTTCTTGACGTGGCGAAAGCCTTCGACAAGGTCTGGCATAACGGGTTGATATACAAGTTATATCAGATCGGTATGCCGGACAGACTCGTACTCATAATACGAGATTTCCTTACGGACAGAAGCTTTTGCTACCGACTGGAGGGAACGCTTTCACCTCCACATCCTATTAGGGCAGGAGTCCCGCAAGGCTCCGTCCTCTCGCCTACACTCTATTCGTTGTTCACGAACGATATTCCTAGGCACCCGCGTGTCGAACTAGGGTTGTTCGCGGACGACACCGCGCTCTTTACGACGCACAATCGCTACATTCTTGTTCGGAAATACCTCCAAGAGGCAATCAATGGCTTAGGTCAATGGTTTCGTCTTTGGCGTATTGAAGTCAATCCGGACAAGAGCGCAGCGATTATCTTCCACCCTACTGCCATAGGTCCGACAGGCAGGAAGGTGGCTCCGGTCCGGCTTTTTGACCAGCCCATTCCGTGGGTTAACGAGGTCAAATATCTAGGCGTCACTCTCGACCGTCGTATGACTTTCAAAAGCCACATCCGTAGGGTACGCAACAGAGCGCTGTTCGTATTAGGAAGGCTAGGGCCGATGATTAACAAGTTTAGTAAAATGTCACTTAGAAATAAGCTGACACTCTACAAGACTTGTGTTCGTCCAATCATGGCATACTCAAGTGTGGTTTTTACCCACGTGGGTATGTCAAGTCTCGAGCCGCTTCAGGTCGTTCAGAATCGTTTCCTCCGTAGGGCGACTGGGGCCCCGTGGTACCAGACGACCCTCAGTTTGCACCATGACGCGGGGCTTGACTCCCTTTATGGTTTCTTTAAGCAGACTGCCCGGCGTTATTTTGACAATTTGGTAGTAATCCGCTAGTTAGGAAGGCTGCGAACTACATTCCCAACCCTCCCCCCCTCGGACTCTTAACACGGAAGTCACTGATTAGGGGCCGCTCGGTTCGGCGGCCTAGACACTACGTCACGGACCAGGACGACGCACTCACAGCGGCCATTCATGAGAAATGGAACGCTGTGCGTACGCCCTCCCCCACATGTACACTGCGGCGCCCCCGCCGGCGGGGACGCCCACCTCGGAACAGTCGCGACCACATCGACACGTTCAGTCCCTTATCCACCCGGTACCGCCGCATACCGGATAGAGTCACCCCGACAGTCATCGGGCCTAGCTGAGTTTCTTGCTGGAGTCTTCTCAGCTAGGCTAGGAGTAGCGAACCAGCGACAAAACCCCCATTAGCTCGATCCCCCCCCACTCACCCAGATCAGGTTGAACTCGCTTCAACTGATCTCGCTGGAAGCGCAAGCTCGGTAGGAGCATTCCAGCGTAGCAAACTCGTCACGTTAGGTCGCGGAAGGGTCCTGGATTTTCCCCCGGCAACCATCCTACCAAACAGTCCGCCCGCTTTAGCGCTCCAGAAGCATAAAGCCCAAGTCAGGCTCAAAAAAAAAAAAAACAAACAAGCTACACGTTTACTCGTGGGAACGGATCTTAATTACACGTTTCTTTATTACACGTGGGAAACGGGCCAGAAAACCGTGTTCGTGTTACTCAGAAACGGATCTTGGAAACGGGTACCCGAAACCCGGAATCGACCGCGAGCCCTAGTATATATACCTATCACCACTGGTTATTAGTAGTTATTACATAAGTATGTAGTCAAATTTTCTTGACAATAAACATCAGCAATGTAAGTACATCTGCTTGATGCATTTTATTGTCAGCATTTGACTGATGGGCTGAATAATATAGAATTTACAGACATTACAGCATCACAATCTGGAATACCTACTTATATTCTGCAATAATTATGGTGACATTATTAAGGATATTGAATGAAAATAACAATAAAATTCTACCTTACTAATGCATGTTTCAATACATTTTGCACATTACCTAACCATTGATTTTTCACTACTTTAATATCATCCTTCTGGGTATAGTTAGTACACTATTATTTCACTGCATTAACTGTAGGCGATATCAGAGAGATATATAACTGGTTTATAATAAGAATACCTAATGTTATTAGTTGTAGGCACTGGTTGTAGGAATATAATTATTACTGTGAAAATGTCTGACTTAGGCACTTGGGCAGGTATTGTACTTACTTGCAAAAGGTCCACCTTAAAGGCGTTGGTGTTTGTATCCGGATTTTTTTCTTATATTTTGCTCTTGTAATAATACCCGAGGAGGATATATCAGTGATTAGATTAATTAAAAACAGTAAAGGCAAGCAAGAATCAACTTCACATAACCTAATTATAAGTAAATAAATTGGTATGCTTACCTTGTATTGTAGTCAACTGTGCAATTATTACTCCCATTTTTTGTTGCATTGGTTCGTCTTTTCAATGCAAGGGCTTTTTGAGTTAGATTACATTTATCTAAACTATACCCTATCCGCTTAACAAAGTTAATAGAGCACCATCTCTGTTACACTTTGTATGCAAATGAAAAGGACAAAAAACAGGCAATTGGCGTAAACAACTGCACCTCACGGGCGGGCTCGGTTTACATGCCGTCGCTTGGAATATTGGTTTTTATTAATTCTTGATGATTTTTGATGATAATGGTTCTCTATTACTAATTCGTTATTATTCATTTATTTATCATAAATTATTATAATAACCTATTTGGGAAGCCGTTAATAGGAGTTAAAATATTACTTAAATAAATGAAGGATGGAGAAATTGGGGAAGGATTAGGGTATCTCACATAAATAAAACCATATGTTTGTTTGTAATAAATAATAATATTTAATCATCATCTATATCACTATTATCATTTTCTAAATTTATTATGAATCTATCAGCTGTTGTATTAGCAGTACTACTCATTTTTGGCTCGATGACCTCGACAACGTGCTTGATGCATTCTTTCCACGACTCAGCATTTACTTTACTAATGGCTTCATTGAGTAGCCTTTTTACTTCGACTAATTTAAATGTTCTATTATTATTTGCTATGTACCCCTTTATTTGTGACCATATTAACTCTATCGGGTTCAGCTCGCAATGGTAGGGGGGTAAGCGTAGCACGGTTTTGTTTTTTTTCTTTGCCATCTCGTCAATGACAAACGCCTCGTACCTATTTTTGTGGGCCTTCACTATATCCAGCAAGTCTTTTTTATTTGTCTTGGTGGGTGGCAATAAGTTTTCTTCTTTTAACCAATTTTCTATTTCATTTTTTTTCGAACTAGTGTTGGGTATTTTTTCTAATTTTCTGGAATGGTACGGGGCGTTGTCTAATACAATAACTGAGCCGTCTGGTATTACATCAAGCACCTTCGAGAACCATCCTTCAAACACCTCCGAGTTCATATCTTGATGATAGTCTCCGGTTTTTTTTGATTCGAAAACCAAAAGTCCGCTTTCCACAAATCCGTCTTCACTTCCAATGTGAGTTATAATCAGTCGTTTCCCTTTACCTGCGAAACAAAAGGACATAATTGTAGTAAAATATATTAATAATTATTTGTATTTTGTTGCAGCTGCAACTTTCTATTGATAATAGCCGGCCAGATGCAACCAACATGTGCAAATACAATAGATAAGGAATTTCACTTAAGGGATTCATTGTTTTGCATTTCACAATGTGCTAAAATCATAAAGAATGAAATATCTTACCTGATGGATTCTTTAAGCCGACAGATAAACCGTTCATGAATGCTTGTCTTGCGTTTTGAATTGAAGAGTCGACCCATATCTTATTATTCGTATGACCTTCGTTGACCCAAGTCTCGTCCAAATAAAAAATCTTCTTATGGACGTTTCTGGCTTCCTTTATACTCTGCAAGTAGTTTCTTCTCCAATATTCTAAATCTTCACGATCACTCATCATACTATTGCGAGTTCTTTTCACAAATTTAAAACCCATATGTTTCAGTAGTTTGTGAAATGTCGTCCGTCTATAATTGCCTAAACTTGCATCGTCGTTTACTATCGCCAGTATTTTATCTAGTGATGGAATTTCATTCCTTGAAAAAAATCCATGGATAATTCGTCTTATTGCATTTTCAGTGAAGCTGTCAGTCGTGCTTATCACAGATTTGCGTGTCGTTTGTTTTATC
Source organism: Pammene aurita (assembly GCA_947086415.1). Lineage (NCBI taxonomy): Eukaryota > Metazoa > Arthropoda > Insecta > Lepidoptera > Tortricidae > Pammene > Pammene aurita. Next base: position 15,005,253 of record OX352305.1, on the reverse strand, counting down.
GGCGATTTAAGGACGCCTTTCTTCTGCTTTTCATTTACAATTCTGTGTACGGAAACCCAGTGAATGCCTAATGACGAAGCAATTGTTTTTGCAATGTCATTTTTCGAGGCTTGTGGAGTCTCCTTTAAAAAAGTATCAAACAAGTTGTGTATCATTACCTTTTCTTGTGAAGAAAAGTGCTGTTTACGCCTCTTCATTATCACTTCCTGTGAATTATCCATAATTCACGAATAATCAGTCCAATTTCAAGCCGAATCACAGAATAAACACGAAACAGTCCAAATTAACAAGCCAGGTCACTGAGGTAGCAGGTAACAATCCGATAAGCAAGCAGTGTCACCGGTTTAACAGGAATCAGTTCAGGTTAAAACAAAACAAAGGTGTGCACTTGTATAACGCGTCCGCACCGTACGAGAGACAGATGTTGACTGAACGTTGACCGCTATGTAAACCCAGCATGTGCGCCTACGATGTCCTTATCTCTGACCAATAACATGCATTTTTAGTTTTCCCCTGTTAACTTTCTTAAACGAACAGGGTATAGTATTTGCATTCATTCGATTCTATTTCGCCGATTTCCCGCTCATTACTGACATTTGCTATCAAACTTTTTTTGTAAATTGCGATTGGGATACGATTTTGTCTATGGTTTTGCCAAGAGTGCCAACATAACGAGTCGAATCAATGAAATTATTATAGTAGGCTTATGGAGGGATTATAAATCACACATTTCTTAAAACGCCATTTAGGCTTATATAGCGTTTTAACTATATGATGGTTAAAACATCATTTAAGGATTTTTTATGAATAAGGCTGTTAATAGATAAATATGGATAAATACTTAAGTACATAGAAAACACCCATAACTCAGGAACAAATATCTGTGATAAACAAACAAATAAATGCCCTGACCAGGATTCGAACCCGGGACCTCCTGCTTCGTAGGCAGGGTCACTACCGACTGGGCTAGGAGGCCGTTTACAGTTTGACAGCTAGTGAAGAATTCAAAATGTTTGGAAAATAGCAAATGTACCTGTAACTATTGTTTATATTTATTTATTGCCACTATCAGCTAACCGATTGCTTCCGGAAAGTGCTGTCAACATTCAAGCAGTGTTTACGTCGTCGACTTAGATAAATAAAATGGTATGCTTAATAGTTAAACGCTCTATGCGACTATGATACCACATTGGAGATAAGACTTTTTACCTTTACGGAAAAATTGTATCCCTTAGCTAACAACCTGAGGAGATTAAACAAGAAACGTTTCGAATCAAAACTCATCCATCAAGAAGTTTCCGTGATCGATTTCACTTCCTGCGATGAAACGAACTCGGGTGTTTTCAGCTTGGAACTTTATAAAGACAACAGTTACTAGTATTTAATGATTTTATCTAATTAAAGTTGCAGGTAATCCACTTTGGTAGAGATTCTAGATAAATCCCCTAAAACTTTAAAACTGAAATAAGAAAAAGACACGTTCAGTCTCGTAATTAAAATTATTACTTTCAAATCAGACCTTAATGCAATGACAAGTTTTAATTTATTTTGAAATTCTAGTGATTAACTAAACTAAATAAATGTATATTTTAATCAAGAAGGTAACCAAAAAAACGATACAGGGGCATTTGTTTCTACTTGCACAGAATAAGTAATAGTACAGAGATGAAAACATTAGCTGTCATGCGCTCTTTAAAAATAAAAAAGTGTTTTCAATGCGCTTCAAATATCCAAAATCCATATCTATGCAGGTTTGAGACATGCCATAAACACTGGCTGAAATGAGATAATATGTAACGTTTTCAATCAAAAGTACATATAATTGTCGGGTTTCATTAAGATGAACTATAACCTATTGTTGGTTACTCTAACCTTAGTTTGATATGTTTTCTTATAGAACAACGCATTTATAAGTATTTTTAAGTTCTGATGTACTGTTGTTGAAAAAATAAGTCCCGCCGAGTTTCTTGCCGGTCATAATTCTTCTCGGGTCAGAGGTGTAGGGTTAGAACCAGTGTAGTTTGTTTTTTTTTCTCTTTTACTTTGATAAACTATCTGACGTGTAAAAGTGTCCTTGTGGCCTGCTCACTGAATAAATGTTTGAGTTAACTGCCCTAAAAAATGATTTAGAAATATTTACAGCCTTATTCATAAAAAATCCTTAAATGATGTTTTAACCATCATATAGTTAAAACGCTATATAAGCCTAAATGGCGTTTTAAGAAATGTGTGATTTATAATCCCTCCATAAGCCTACTATAGTAATTTCATTGATTCGACTCGTTATGTTGGCACTCTTGGCAAAACCATAGACAAAATCGTATCCCAATCGCAATTTAAAAAAAAAGTTTGACAGCAAATGTCAGTAATGAGCGGGAAATCGGCGAAATAGAATCGAATGAATGCAAATACTAGTTTAGATAAATGTAATCTAACTCAAAAAGCCCTTGCATTGAAAAGACGAATCAATGCAACAAAAAATGGGAGTAATAATTGCACAGTTGACTACAATACAAGGTAAGCATACCAATTTATTTACTTATAATTAGGTTATGTGAAGTTGATTCTTGCTTGCCTTTACTGTTTTTAATTAATCTAATCACTGATATATCCTCCTCGGGTATTATTACAAGAGCAAAATATAAGAAAAAAATCCGGATACAAACACCAACGCCTTTAAGGTGGACCTTTTGCAAGTAAGTACAATACCTGCCCAAGTGCCTAAGTCAGACATTTTCACAGTAATAATTATATTCCTACAACCAGTGCCTACAACTAATAACATTAGGTATTCTTATTATAAACCAGTTATATCTCTCTGATATCGCCTACAGTTAATGCAGTGAAATAATAGTGTACTAACTATACCCAGAAGGATGATATTAAAGTAGTGAAAAATCAATGGTTAGGTAATGTGCAAAATGTATTGAAACATGTGTGGGAACACACTTGATTACGAATCCCACAACGCTGCACATTCTGCCCGCGGCGAGGGACGCGCGGGGGTTTGCAAGCTTCAAGTTTGCTCCCACACCTCCCGACACTTCTTCTATGTATTTCAATGTAATAACACGTTTAAATATAATAATATTAATTGGAGTCAGATTTTCATTTATGGGTCACCACTAACTTTACCTTGAACGTGCCGAACTGTCTTGGCCTTCAGTTCGCACAGTGGTGACCCCGAAGTGATTTCTGGAAAGAACATCAAGGCCGAAGATGCACGGGCTATCGGCAGGACAACAAGGCCAACCCCCTGCGGCCCCACCCGCTGCTGGAGGTCACGCGCAGCCGACAGCAGCCCCGTCAACAACAAGCAACGTCGACATCAAGCCGGACATCATGGCAATCTCGCTATCGTCAAGGTTGCCGGAATTTTGGCAAGACCAACCACGGGTGTGGTTCATCCGTATCGAGGCCGTACTCGCGCCTCAGAAATTGGGCGATGACGCGCGATTCGACCTCGTCGTTGCGAAGCTGCCGAAAGAAGTGATAGTGCAGCTCACGGATTTTCTAACCCGCCCGCCGGCCGTGAACAAGTTTGCCGCGCTCAAGGCCAAGCTGTTGTCCTTGTTTGAGGACACAAGGATCCGGCAGATTGAAAAGTTAATCGGCGAAATGGAGCTCGGGGATTCGAAGCCCAGCCAGCTACTGAACAGAATGAAGGACCTGGCCCGGGAAAACTTCCCCGACGATACATTACGGATTTTGTGGCAAGGTCGCCTCCCTACGAACGTACGCGGAGTGCTTGCGGTTGCCGAAACGAGCGACTTGGACAAGTTGGCAATTATTGCCGACAACGTTGCCGAGGCAACGCGCCATAACTACGTGTCCGAGGTCAGACAACCGCCATGCCCTTCGAGCAAGCCACTGTGCGATACCGCGCCGGGAACATCGAAGGAAGTCGCAGCCCTTACGAAGCAGGTAGCAAAGCTCAGCGCCAGAATGGCAAGCATGGAACGTACAAGGACTCGTCACGGAAGTGAGAAGCGGCGAGGACGCAGCTTCGGGAGATCAAGGTCGCGCGCAAGAAGTGCTTCACACGAGCCGCCGCGTCGCGAAAAGGACAGTTCCGATTGGCTTTGTGCTTTCCACTACAGATTCGGCGAAAAGGCGCGAAAATGTTACCAACCGTGCGCGTGGAAATCATCGGGTTCGGGAAACTAAAGGCGATGGTGCAATCTACGGCGGAGGTTTGCACTACATCGGTTAGCCGTCGTTTGTGTATTACGGATAGGGCAAGTGGACTTCAATTTCTGGTCGATACTGGCTCGGATGTGTCGATCTTGCCGCCGAAAAATAGACTTTATAGCCGCGAGTGCGCGAGATATAAACTGTATGCTGCGAACGGGAGTGAAATCAAAACGTACGGAACTAAAGTGATGAGTTTGGACCTTAAGTTACGTAGACCGTATCGTTGGGAGTTCGTGGTAGCAGATGTAAGGCAGCCTATTTTGGGAGCTGATTTTTTAGCCCATCATAAGCTGCTCGTCGACTTAAACGAGCGCAGGTTGATAGACCTGACAACGCTTTTGAAGGTCGCGGCGGAAATTGTAAGTACCAACCAACCCTCTATTTTTGTAGTAGCCGTTGAACATCCCTTCCGTAATTTGTTGTCCGAGTACCCGGAAATTACTAAGCCTCCTTCATTTAAAGAGACGGCACCGCATAATGTACTTCATTATATTGAAACTACAGGGCCACCGGTTTTCGCGCGTGCTAGGCCCCTTCCCCCAGATAGGTATATTAAGGTGAAGAAGGAATTCGAGTTGATGCAGGAATTAGGGATTTGTCGCCCTTCAAAAAGTGCATGGGCTAGCCCGCTACATGTGGTAGCCAAAAAGAACGGCGACATTCGACCTTGTGGAGACTACCGGATGCTTAACGCTATAACCAAGCCCGATAGGTACCCCATTCCGCGATTGCACGACTTTACCTACATTTTGGCAGGGAAGAAAGTGTTTACTAAATTAGACATTAACCGCGCATACCACTGTATTATCGTAGCACCGGAGGATATTGAGAAAACTAGTATTATTACGCCCTTCGGATTATTTGAGTTCCCCCGTATGAGTTTTGGTCTTCGCAACGCGGCCCAGACGTTCCAGCGCTTCATGGGCAACTCCGTACTTCAAGGTTTGGATTTCCTATTTAATTACTTAGACGATGTCATCATAGCTAGCGACACCAGTGAGCAGCATGAACGGCATCTAGCCACAGTGTTCGAGAGATTCACGAAGTACGGAATAACCATTAACCTCGACAAGTGCTGTTTTGGACAGCCGTGGGTCGAGTTTCTGGGGCATCATGTCTCGACAGCAGGTATCAAGCCGCTCGAGGATAAGGTAAATGCCATCACCGAGTACCCGAAGCCTGATACTGTGGAAGAGCTCCGCAGATTTTTAGGAATGCTCAACTTCTATCGAGGTCACATTCCGGGCGCAGCGGTCAAACAAGCCGAGCTAGATAAGTATTTAATTAACACTAAAAAAAGGGACAAGACTAAAATCGTGTGGACGACACAAGCGGAAGAGGCGTTTGTGCAGTGTAAAGCAGGTCTTCAACAGGCCGCTACACTCGCACACCCGAAGCCCGACGCGGTCTTGGCCCTGATGTGCGACGCGTCAGACATCGCCGTCGGAAGTGTTCTGCAGCAGAAGGTAAATAACTCATGGGAGCCGTTAGGGTTTTTCTCTAAAAAGTTGTCTTCGGCGCAAACGAAATACAGCACGTATGACCGCGAACTGCTCGCACTATATCTATCTATTAGGCATTTCCGGAAGTCGTTTGAAGGTCGCCAGTTGACCTTGTATACCGACCACAAGCCCCTATGCACGGTATTTAATAAAGTAGGAGATGATAGCAAAGAAAGCCCCCGACGCGCGAGGCAACTCCTCTTTATTAGCGAATTTACTACAGACATACGTCATATTAGCGGCAAAGATAACGTAGTCGCCGACACGCTGTCTAGAGTAGAAACAATTGACTGCCCAACAGTGATTGATTTCTCAGAATTAGCCGACGCACAGGCAAAGGACGACTATGTTTTGCACATGTCGCAATCCGGGCGTAACAGCGCGAGCAAAGTAGAATTGAAATTGATAACTATACCTAACTGCAATAAACCTATACTCTGTGAAACGTCCACGCGTAAGGCTCGTCCTTATCTACCGTTAGAGTTCCGTAGGAAAATATTCGATAGCTTACATTCGTTAAGTCATCCCGGAATTCGCACGACTAGGAAGATAGTTAGTAATAATTATTTTTGGCCCGAAATTAATAAGGACGTGGGCAACTGGGCTAAGTCGTGTATTCAATGTCAGAAAGCGAAGGTCATCCGACATACCGTGTCTGACCTAGGTAGTTTTCCCGAATCGGCCGCCTTCGAACACATACATGTGGACATCGTAGGACCGTTAACTACGACTACAGATAGGTATAGGTACATTTTAACTATCATAGATAGGTATACGCGTTGGCCAGAAGCGTTCCCAATAAAAGAAATAACCGCAGACATAGTAGCTAAGACTATCTACGAGGGCTGGATTGTTCGCTATGGTTGTCCGATAAGGCTGACTAGCGATCAAGGGCGCCAATTCGAAAGTAAGTTATTCTCGGAGCTAATGAAGTTTCTAGGGGTAGAGAAGATTAGAACCACCCCTTACAGGCCTCAGTCGAACGGTCTCCTCGAACGCATACATAGATCTCTCAAGGCTGCGCTCATGGCCAAACTCGAAGTCGGAAGCTCATGGGTAGACATGCTTCCTAGTGTAATGTTCGGGTTACGCACGTCAGGTAGGAGCGACAGTGGCGTAAGCGCAGCGGAAATGACGTTCGGGCGTACGCTTAGACTGCCGGGATCATTTTATGACATTTCGCAAGACAGAGACCCTATGGACCCGTACAGCGTAGTCGAGAAAATTAGGGATAATATAGCTAAGCTCAAGCCTACGATTAAACGAGATAGGCAAGATAGGTCCATTTTCGTGCACGAAAGCTTATCTACCTGTACGCATGTTTTCCTCAGGGATGACACAGTCCGTAAGCCATTAAAACCGCCTTACGACGGACCTTATAAGGTCATCGAAAGGGGTGAGAAGGTATTTTTATTACAACTCCCTGGCAGGCAGGTTCGTGTATCCATCGATCGGGTGAAACCGGCATTTTTACTCCAGACAGATACAGACACTGACACTGACAAATCTCGACCTGGTAGTACTCGTAGAACCCCAAACAATCATACATCCAAGGACAGGGTGGATCGAGTACCGCCTTCCGCGGCACAGTCACCCGCACCGGTGACTCGGACCACACGCAGCGGAAGGGCTGTTAAGAGACCAGTTAGGTTTCTAATCGACGACTAATAACAAGATGCACTATGGCACATAGTCTCTTTAAGACACAGTGGCGCAACTTAGCATTGCGTGAACGGTTGGTCGTTATGGTTGTTACATTTAAGTTTATAGATTGTTAATGTGTTTACTTTTTATAATTTAGGATTAAGTATAAATGTGTTTTCGTTAGATGTCCACAAAAAGAACTTAGGCATTCTTTGGCATAAGAAGCTAAGTCCTTTTTTCGTTGGTAAATATGTTCGTAGGTAACAATGTTGGCAAGCATTCAGTTTTCTTATGTGTAAAAGTACCTGGCACCGAGTTGCATTACTGTTTTAGTATTTTACGGTCCGGCCGGTCGTGATACAATTGCATTAATGATAACAAGGTCAGCTCAACGTAGTAACAGGTATAGCGCTATACAAAATACATTAGGTTGCAACCTAGTAAAGTAGTACTTTAGACTAAACCTACTTACAATGTAAGATTTTTGTGAGATTCAATTTATTTCTTTTTGCTAAATGAGTTATTTTTGTGTATTTAAGTAAACTATTAAGTCCGACGTAACCAGTTTCACTCAGATTCCAGCGGTAACGCTACGATTCTAAATTTAGACACTTTTAACTCCAGTTTTCATAATTTGTATTGTGTGCACCATGGGTTTGGGACAAAGCAGAGACGAAAAGTCCCAGAATAGCAACATAGCGATCGCCCAGGTTCAGTCGATCTCCGGGCAGGTCGAAACCAAACTTAATTACGTTGGCACAGGGCTCATAGCAATTGGCGTGGTCCTGTTTATTATATTGGTGTACGCGCTGCGCGCGCAATGCAAGCGCCGCGCTAGGAGCTGGTTACGTCAGGCTGTCGAGGCGCTGCCGCCTCCCACGGCTATCCGAGTGAGCAATGTGCTACCGCAGCAAACGCAGTCAGCACAACCTGTGTACTAGTGTTAGTGTATGTAATTAGATTTAAAGTTATGTGTAGCATAAGGTAATGGTTCCGTAAGAGAAACCAATGTTTATTTTTTAGATTTTTAATTTCATTTTTTTTTACAAGGGGAGGATTACTGTGGGAACACACTTGATTACGAATCCCACAACGCTGCACATTCCGCCCGCGGCGAGGGACGCGCGGGGGTTTGCAAGCTTCAAGTTTGCTCCCACACCTCCCGACACTTCTTCTATGTATTTCAATGTAATAACACGTTTAAATATAATGATATTAATTGGAGTCAGATTTTCATTTATTACTGTCTTGGCCTTCAGTTCGCACACATGCATTAGTAAGGTAGAATTTTATTGTTATTTTCATTCAATATCCTTAATAATGTCACCATAATTATTGCAGAATATAAGTAGGTATTCCAGATTGTGATGCTGTAATGTCTGTAAATTCTATATTATTCAGCCCATCAGTCAAATGCTGACAATAAAAGGCATCAAGCAGATGTACTTACATTGCTGATGTTTATTGTCAAGAAAATTTGACTACATACTTATGTAATAACTACTAATAACCAGTGGTGATAGGTATATATACCTTAGGATGTTGGTCATTCTCAATTTAATGGTTATAATATGTAGTCACAACGATTTCTGCCAATTTTATAGAAAACTTCTATGGAATAATATATATGAAGGCTAAAAATAAAAAAAGTGTTTGTTTAAAATTAATTTAATTAAATTTGTTGCATTCTTTTCAAGTCAGCACATATCATCAGCCGTCATCATCCACTGCCATTATTGAGGCAGTAAGTCGTCAAGCATTAAGCAGGAAAGGGCAACCGGGTCAAGAATCCACACAAATCCAGGAAAAGTCTACCGGCCCCGGACATATTCCAAGCCAAGCAGTCCTCAGCTGCAAGGCAATCAACTGAAACATAAAAAAGAAAAATTAGAAGCTACATAGCCTGATTTTGGTCAAAACTACTGGTTCTGGCCCCATAATACTCTTTAGCTTTGTTTTATTATGGAATTGTATGTTTAATTTTGCTAAATAAAAATATTTTATTTCATGAAGCTTTTGTAATGATTTTTAATGCTTCTCTCTGGGAGAATCTGTTTATTTAGTGGCACATTATTATTCAAGAGCTTAATCTTAGCAAGAGAAATGAAACTGAGTAATTCTATAAGGTATTTTTGCATACAATTTATACCTATCCATTTTCATTACTCTTAAGTGTTGATAGTTATGCTGCTGTAGGCTAACCTTTTGGTAATAACACATTTATGTTGCAATAATTATAGTTTGTCCGGACAAACTATACCTCTGTGGTTGAATTGTAATGAACAAAATCAGTAATGTATGTGCATTGATTGCCGCTTTAATACTTGTTTCAAAAATACCACTTCATTATCTTTAATTAAAGATGAATGTATATCTATTCCACATATTTTGTTCATATACTATCAGTTAAAGAAAGAATAGTGCGATGTTTAGCTTCAAATTAAATATGTTGACTGACACCATTAGTAAGAAGTTAGGTTAGGTATTGAGTTCATCTAAAGATTGGTTGGAGGCTGTTTTATATCAGGTATGTTAACCCTTTGAACGCCATACGTCAAACTGTAACATATCACTCACACGCAAATTTTACTAGTGCAAGTAACCCAATATAAACCTTACTTGAAAGTATGAAGGTTATACTTTGACTGCTCTGGCTCTCTGCTTGCTCTTGGCGCTGTGAGCATGAGAACTCATGATACCTTTAGGTGTTGTTAGCGTTCAAACGGTTAAGCATGTTAAGCATAAACTAGATTAGGTCCCAATGGTAACCTATCTGCCTCCTAATAGAAAATCTGTTGCAACTACTTTACTAACTACTCACCTGAGACCAAAACTAACCCAAATAGGTGAAAATTGTTTGCTTCTTATTTAATGACTAATGAAACTTTCACACTCAGAATCCAACATGATGGCCACAACCACTCTGTAAAGAGTGTAATGGCAAAGAAGAAGAATGAAACTTTAATTTACTCTTTTTATTTGGAACTAGGTAGTTTTGCTCGGTTTCAATATTATGCAAAACTGTCAGTGCGATGAATGGTGCCTACTTCTTTGGCTTGAAAATAATGGTTTACTTATATATTTCTATAAATAACATCTTGACCCCTGACCTGCAGTGTAAAGTATATACTATTACGACAAGTTGATAGTAAATGACAGCTCACCCACACACTTCTTTCTTACCTTATGTCATGATACATAATTCCAAAATCGGGTTTCGTAGTTGTACCTATTCACAAGCTCCATTGCCTAAATTGGCATTTTATAGCAACAATTTCACTTCAAAAGTTCACAGTCACTTTAATAGATAGGTTTTTTTTTTATTACAATAAATAATATTATTTTTCACAAAACATAAAACTTGTAACGATAGAGTAACTTCCATTCTGTAGAAATCTTCTGATTTGTGTTCGGTGTCGCTAGTGTCAAAATCAGCTGTTCAATATATGGCGGCCATTTTGATCCTTATCGAGGAGATAAAGAAGGGTCCTGGGTCATGTAACTTTTCGAACATTTGCAATAGGTTTGTAGAGCTTTTTAGAGATAAATAACGTTTATAAATAACGTTTTTGGGCTTTCGGACTTCAAGTAGGTTTGAAGGAGGTTGTAACTTTTTATGAATAAGGCTGTTAATCTCTATTAACAACCGAAAAAGATGTACCTATGACTTGAAAACGTCACATATTCTCGAACGCATCCATAAGTTGATAAGATATGTGCCAACCCTTCCCTCATTAGCCCTCGCGGTGCGGTAAGCGCATCGGGATAACGGGTACAATGGAGAGAGACATAGTGAAACTGCTACTTGCTTGATTTATTTTATATGCAATGAATAACAACTTTATAATTTAGACGAGATATTGCCCTTGGTTATTTCTCTTTCAATAAAATGCTGCGTCGACAAGTCAAGTCTTCAAGATGAGGCAAGTGGTTGCATGATTGTGATCTCAAACGATTAAGGTCCGTTTGACCTGAGGCTCACTGGACTGTGATTCGCAACGTTTACGATACTACGTGCAAGCACTAGTGGAAGACTAGTGTGATCTTTGATAACGCAATGTTGTTATGGGCCTGCGTTTAAAACCTTAACTGGTTAGTCAAAAATATTTTAATAGGCGATAGGAATGTCCTGCCAACATACAGTCCTGGAACTTGACACTCAACGGCTCCATCTGTGAGTTCAAAGGACCTAATTCGAACGCATTTGAACTGAAGCACAAACTTGTCGGTTGCAGATATCTACAAAATATGATTGCATATAGATTGGGTCCGTGTATCGAGAATCATGTGGAGTCCTATTCGTGGAAAATAGTTTCTAATTATTATATCATTTTAATTTAATAAATAGGTACGTAAATCTTTAATGTTACAATTGTTACTAAAAAGGTCTCTTAAAAGTATTCTTAATTCAAACACGTAACACACACGTAAAGTTCAAACACGTAAGTTCTGGGTCTACAAGTTTAAAATAGATTTTTTTAAATCTACTTATATACTTTTTTTATAGGTACGGCACCGCTACTCGTGGTATAGTCTTTCCTCCCGTTCTTGGCCTGTTACGGATTAGTGTTCTTATCAGCTAACTCCATTGTAGCAAAACCGCAAGCGCACGCGCCACGACAAAAAAAAGGATTTGGGCTCATGTTAGCATTTATAGAATATCTACCATATGGACCACGCAATAAGATTCAATATGAACTAATCAAAAAAAGCTGTATATTCTTAACGGTTGCGCCCAGCGTAGGCGACTTAAACGGTCTCTATCCAGCATATCTTGACACCGAGATCCGAAACAAATATGCATAATCGGAGACCGCGCTTGCACAGGTATTCCGAGCGCCCGACTAGGCAGCGCTTAGGAGGCAATTGGTATTATTCCTCACGGCCAGGTAAATTCAGGGTCGGATTTTGATTGAAACATTTGGGTACATGTACGATTTATGTATATTTAATTTAAAAAAATATATAAACATTGGGTAAGTATGTTACAATAATAATCGGTTAATTATAATCAGTTATACAAATAATAAACGAATTAAAAAAAAAATATTTTCAATATTACTTTTAACATACAGCAAATTACTTACGAAGAATAAATAAATTTTAATAAAAGTAATATTAAGATGCTACGTTAAAACGTAATAAAACATCAATGTTTTAGATAGTTACAGGTACATTTTAAACATTTTAGTTATAATCATTTATACAAATAATCAACGAATTAAAACATTTTTTTTCTTTATATTACACTTTTAACATACATCAAATTACTTACCAAGAATAAAGAAATCAAATAAAAATAATATTAAGAGGCTACCGTGTTTCGTTAGAAATGATTGAATTTTGGCCTTTTTGTATTTGTGCAGGGTACTAATTCTTTTTGTCTCGAATGATAAGACGCGTTGTCCATTATTATGATGCTATCCGTTGGTATGTTTGGTAGAAGTTTCTCCTCAAACCACGTTTCGAACAGACTTGCTGTCATATCTTTGTGATAGTCGGCGCTGCAATTTGCTATATTTTTTATTTGCTAAATTAAATTATACAACTGTATAAGGACTTAGCTTGTGAGTTATATGACTTGTAAATGAACCTATTTTGCTAATAAATAATCTGTATCAGTATTATTATTGTTGTATACTTACCCAATGTTTATTTTTTTTTTAAATATTAAATATTCATAAATGGTATTTGAGTCCAAATGTTTCCAATCAAAATCCTACCCTGTTTTACCTGCCCGTGAGGAATAATTCCAATTGCCTCCTAAGCGCTGCCTAGTCGGGCGCTCGGAATACCAGTGCAAGCGCGGTCTCCGATTATGCATATTTGTTTCGGATCTCGGTATCAAGATATGCTGGATGGAGAGCGTTTAAGTCGCCTACGCTGGGCGCAACCGTTAAGAATATACAGCTTTTTTGTATTAGTTCATATTGAATCTTATTGCGTGGTCCATATGGTAGATATTCTATAAACGCTAACATGAGCCCAAATCCTTTTTTTTGTCGTGGCGCGTGCGCTTGCGGTTTTGTTACAATGGAGTTTACTGATAAGAACACTAATCCGTAACAGGCCAAGAACGGGAGGAAAGACTATACTTGTGGACTAAGAGCTGGCCACGGCAGGAATGACACAATAATGAGAGCAACGAAATTGATATAGTTAGACTGCTATACTATTGTTATTACCTAATCTGGCAATCTGGCAGCTTTAAGCCGGGGGGTTCAAGAGTAGCAGACCAGAAAAGTTGTTTAAAAATTTAGGGAACGACGCAATACTGAGAGTTCTTGCTTTAGTACGATATCGTGGCATTTGATGTATATAATTGGAAAATAACGTGGAAGATGTCTCAGTCGGGGGGAAAAGAGGCAGGTTGAAGTTAAATGCATTTATACCGGACGCCTGCGGTTTATTTTCTTCTGATCTGTGAAAACTGTTTGTAATTAATCAGGCGCTGGAATAAAACTTATTAGTTGACAGCTTTCCATGCCAAGACGATATTACCGATAGTTATTTCTAAATAGGAAATCCACTTTAACAGCCAGGATTCTGGGTTTAAATTGTTATAAAAAAATATGTGACATATTAGGTTTTGTTCTGATAATGAACTTAGCTTACAGAGCCACATCATAATACAGCTACTCGTCAATAGATTGCGCTAATATCTACTAAACATAGACAGGGTATGAGATTTGAATTCCAACTGCTGACCTAGCACGGGTGAGCAGTAGGAAAAAACCAGTCTAAGTGTGCTGCATTGCTACGAATCTCGCGGTCATGTTACACTGGTAGTTTGAGCAGTTGGCTCGCCAAGGTGCACACAACTATTGGTGGGAATAACGGCACAACTTATGTTGCACATTAGATTGAGCATACAAAACGACTCGCGTGATCACTACATATATTAGCGTTAATAATTTAAGTACAGTCGCCATCAGATATATCGAAGCGGCCAAGGTGGTCACAAATATCTGAACAACGCCTCTATTGTCAAGGCGATAAAGTGTAAGTTCAGATATTTTGGAGTACCTTGGCCGCTCCGATATATTTGATGGCGACTGTACCTACTAATTAAAAATAATCTATTGTTTTAAAGAATAGAAAATTTAGTGCAGGTAGGAAAACGATTTTTAATATTGTTACAACTTTTTTGGACTGGGAATATATTTAAAAGAAACTAGAAAATATCTTTGAGTTGTTTATTACCCAAACTACACTTCTACAAATTTCCACCGGCTAGCGTTTACAAAATTAAGCTACTATAGGGTTGTTAACAATTACTTCTAACAAGTTATATTTTATTGACTACAGTTCACTTCATAATAACAGGGTTATCGAGCAAATTGGTGGGTCAGCGAACTAAATATATATATACTGCTTGGTTGGAAACCACTGCCGCTTTAACACTTCAACTTAATTTACATTCTTTAGGGCGCCAGCTCGAATTACATTCAAGCAAATAAATGAGTTAAAGGAACAGGAACCTCTGACCTTAAGTTAAATAGGGACCCCTGGAATCCTCCCTAAACGTGTAGGGTAGCAGCCGGCGCAAGCCTCGAGCTGCCTCCGCCTCAACTCTCGCCGACCCCGCTACACCAGCAGACTGCGACAATCCCCCGTGACCGACATGGCGAGGAATCAACGGCCAGGACGTAGCCCCGTCTCAAAAAAAACCCGGCGTAGAAAAGTGGCCCACGTTAGAGTCGTTGCGACATTTCAATACGCCGGGGTCTTCCTTCACAAATAATCTAATTTACGAGATTCATCGATTTGCCAGGATCAAAGGGTCGATAAAACCCGCCGATACAAAATAAGGCACCACGTCGTGGGCCTGCGATCAATCGAAATCAAAATCTCCGGACCTCCATTCTCGAGCCGAGAGAACGCCGTGACAGTCACAGAATGTTGCCAACGCAACATCCCGTAATCAGAAACGCTTAACAATTTACTAATGATAGTTCGCAATTTAGTCCAATTTATTTCCGAAACAATATTATTTAATCTAGGAATTCCGGATTTAGTCCGTTTGTGAAGAATTAAAAATTAACCAACTCTGAATGACATTAAAAAGTCTATAGCGACACAGAGTTATTTGAGCTAGCAACTGCATACCACAGATAGCGGAGCAGAGGCGTTTTTAATTACTCCTTCCGACAATTAAGGGAAAGAACGGAAAACTATTTAGTTTAGGTTATTAATGAATCAAAACCCTGCTTTTCCTGAAATAAATTCCCAAACAATAGAACAAAACCAAAACGATGCGAATGGTCTCACTAGCGCCATCTAGTCTCAACTTGGGACAACTCGTGACTTCAGAGGACCGTATCAAGATAACTATTTGCGTAGAATGTCGATACGATCGCCTGAACGAATTGATAGGTGGCGCTATGCACCCTAAATTATAACATTAACGAATACTACCTAATCTTTAGAAACCTACAAGGGGAGGCAGTTTTATCTACGTAACAATATGGCTATTTTTTTATATTATCAATAAGGAATAATGAAAATATTTAGTCTTTGATTATATTGTGTAGTGACTAAACACAAGTAAGTACAGCCGTTTGAAACTTATACAGTAAAAATCCTAAATCCTAAGGGATATCCCAAAACTAATGTACAGTTGGTAACGATAACCTGAGACGTAATCTAATTTACGCAAGCCGAAAATAAAGCGTTTTCTATTATTTAATATACGATCGAGTCTGTTTAGGGAAGCCTGGGAAATGTTGGTAGTGCACACATCAGCATCACATTAGTCTGTAATAGGAAAAATTAAGGCCTGCACAAGCAGCTTTTTGGTACTCACGGGCAGGAAGTTTTTAAACCTATGCAGAGTCCGTAGTTATCAAAAACACAAAACCTCTCCTTTCAAGGAAACTAACTGTGTTATTGTTACCATTCTTCGAGAGTATTCTAAGCGTATGACAGGGAATCTTATATATAATAATGTGTCAACGTGTTTTTAAAATCGATATATGGCCAAAGTATGAGTGTTCCCGCATACGAATGGCGCCAATCTTTTCTTAATTAATGAATCGAGTTCATTGAGTAGGCGTTAGGTTTTGTAGTTTCAAATATTGTACATAACCTACAATCCACTGGTGCGACAGGCGGCTCAATATTTAATAAATTAAACAGCATATAGATAACGACTGCCAGCCTTCATTAACGATATAATGCGGAATCTTAGTGAGGTAATCTATGTTGCGCATTGGTTGTACCACCAAGTAAATAATAGTACCTTGGATGAATAAATTAAAAGGATGGAGCATGCCTGTACAACAAACTGTGAAGCAAGATGGCGGCTGGTTTGAATGTATGTGCCCAGACGAGTGTTGCCATGTAATACAAATTTTCCCAATTATATACAGTATTTTTGAATTTAAAAAAATTGATTATTAATATATATGGTTAAATAGAATGAATAAGCACCTGTTTTAATAAATTTGATGAAATATATTTCTGAAGAGGCGACTAAAAGGTAAAATTAAAAAAAATCCAAATTTACTATTTATTAATATTACACGAATACTGTTGAGTGTAGTGGCCTCTCTTGTCGTCCCAATACTATTATTTTCAGCATACGTTATACCTTTTTAATCTGGAGGCACGGCAGTGCTCTCGCTAAGACGAAGACAACTAAAAGTGTTATAACCAGAGCTCGGATTTTTCACGGCAAAACAAAACACTAGCGTAATTTAGCCAGTGCTTGAAATATTATTTTATCGACACCTATCGAGTCTTACTAGAGTATATGACAGGTATTGCCTCAGTACATTTTTTCTTTTTTTATTCGATGGTACACCTATCAGTGTGAATGTCAAAATTTAAAATCTAACAAACGTGCGAAAATTTCGAAAAACAGGAGACTTACTAGAGCTCAAAATCAATATTTTTGACCAGTCTAAGGTGACCTACTGGGGGTTAGAAGGTTGTGCATTAATTACCGGACATCCTGTATAAGTAATAAAATAACTTTTCATTTTAGCTTTGCCATAGTCGAGCAACAAAGAGGTAGGTCTGCATGTACAACTTAGAACGAAGTAACTATACCACCTCATTTAAAATGATAGAAACGACTGCAAATTTCATCTCACATGACATATGACATTCACACTTTAACTGTCATTTCATTACGTATAAAACGTAAATTGCATCTAGGTATTATTTATTTCGCAACGCATTGAATCCGACGTGTTGGATATACGTATAATAACTTAATATTGCAAGGTATCAATTAATACAAAAATGAGTAATGTACAAGATCGGATCAAAACGTGGATTGAAAATCACCCTGAGTTAGTCTATAATGAAGTGACCTCCACTATATACTGCTCTATGTGCGATATGCATCTAAAACTGAAGAAATGCAATATTGAGAATCATGTGAAAAACAACCGCCACAATTACCGTTCGGGGCAACCAAATAGGAAACATCAATTTTATTTCGATTTAATTATTTTTCTTATTTCATGCAACATACCATGGGCAACAGTCAACAACAATAATTTTCGTCATTTTTTTAACAAGTATTTATGTTGCGACTGCTCTATGACTTCTTTACCGGACGAATCGACCCTGCGAAAAATTTATTTAAATCTCGTGTACAAAAAAACTATACAGGGTATAAGAGAGGTAAACAAAACCAATTATTTGTGGATATCTATAGACGAAACACCAGATTTCATGGGAAAATGTGTGACAAACAAGACCGAATCACAATTCGGTCTTTGCAAAAAAATTGTTCTAAGCAATTTTATCTTTTGGGGTCGAAGGTTTTAGAGAAGGTAAATGGGGAAACAATAGCAAACCTAATAATAAACCAATTAAAATTTTTGTTTCAAAATTCTTTCAATGATAACGTAAACAATTTGCTTTTACTTTGCACAGATAGTGCCGCATATATGCTTAAAGCCGGTCGTATTTTAAAAGCAACGTTTCCTCGTATGAAACACATTACGTGTTTAGCTTGTCAGGTATGACGTCACGCCATACGTCGGGTCTCCGTGCTACGTCATCACATCGGCCACGTCACACCACGTCATCGCCACCGGCTTACGTAGTTCGATGCACCGCCACGTATTAGTGATTGTGAAATCATTTGTAATCGATAAAAGCAGATCGCTGCCTCCCGCGCGGTCAATCATTAATCCTAAATCGCTTAGGACACTTACTTAAGTTTAATTATATTGTATTTTTGCACCAATATACTCTAATTCTGTAGTACAGACTTCTTATCATTTTCCTCCGCTGCTGCCACTCCCTATATCTATATAATTGGCGCAGTCGTTGAGTTGATTCGGTCTAGTCGCGAATAAATCACCGTGATCTCGTTCCGGCGTCGATCAACAAAAGGACCCTGGCAGACAGACGAGGCGATCAAGAAGTATAAACAGCGGAATAGAGTCGGCGCACACAAGGGAATCTACGATGAAATTGGCTTGGTGAGTACACATATGAGATTGGTTGTAATTTACTATCCCAGTGTTCCCCACCGCCAAAATTTTTCACCCACGTAGATCAAGTTCCCCTAGGTTAGTTAATAATTCAAGAAACGCCCTTCTAGACGCTAACAGAGATCTTGATAATTTATTAAATATTAGCTTAGAGTCTGATTCGGAAGAAGTAATCAATATGGCAAATTTGGACGTGGTTTACAAGGCCGTACGCCTGTTACCCAAATTCGACGGAAATCCGCACGTTCTTACTAGATTTATTAGACTCTGCGACCAGTTAGTAGCAGAGTATGTCCGCGAGGGACAAGATTTAACAAATTTTGCACTATTAAATGGTATATTAAATAAAGTCACTGGATCTGCCGCCCGATTAATAAATACAAACGGCATTCCAGAGGATTGGATAGCAATTCGCAATGCTTTAGTGAATAATTTTTCAGACCAGCGAGACGAGACCTCTCTTTATAATGATCTTGCCCTCCTAACACAAGGGTTGAAAACACCCCAAGAGTTTTATGAACAGTGCCAAAATCTTTTCAGCACCATAATGACCTATGTAACATTGCATGAGACTGTGAACAGTACTATTGAGTCAAAACGCGACTTGTACAAAAAACTGACCCTACAAGCATTTATTAGAGGACTTAGGGATCCCCTTGGTTATCGTATCCGGTGCATGCGCCCAGATACAATAGAAAAATCTTTAGAATTTGTACACGAAGAAAGCAACACCCTTTATCTGCAAAACCGTAATAATAAATTCTTATCCGACAAGAAACAGACAAACTTTCAGCAACCTAGATTTCCTAGTAGCTTCGTATCGTCATATATAGCCCCACAATCGAGACAGAATGAGACTACGACCATTACTCCTGGCCCGGCTAGGCAAAATCCAACGAATGCTAATAACCAACCTTCAAACCAACAGTCCTCACAGACACCATGGGCCCAGCGTTCTAATAACATCCAACAAGGACCCTCTCGCACTCAGCAAATATTCAGAGCCCTCCCTAGGTCAAATATGTCCACTGGATTCAGAATCCAACCCAGAGCGCAGAACAATAACTACCCACGACCTATGAGCGGCATAAGCCACCCAGTTGCTAGATCCTTGCCACGCAGCAATAACCAAAACAATAACATGGACGTAAATTTGAATGACTTAAGTTATGACCACGACAATATCTATCAATCCGCTTATGACTACTCAGACGACTACCAGAATTACTATGACTATGACTATAGCTGCTACAATAACTACGAAGTACATGACTATTATCACGTCGAACAGCCAGACTCGGAGGCGAGTTTCTCAGCAAGTAACCCCTTACCCTTGGAAAATCACGTTAACCCCGAATCTGTAGAAAACGCTAAGAGTTCAAATTTTTCGCAGACTTCGAAGAAAACTACACAAAGATAGAAATTAACCTTCAAAATCAAAAAAGATTGCCGTACATACAAATAAGTGACCCACCACTGAAACTACTCTTAGATACAGGTGCAAATAAATCATTTTTAAGCCCCGAAGTGGTACGCGAATATTATTCAAACTATCCGTTAGTATATGATCCTTTCATTGTAAAAAATATCCACGCGACTACGAAAAATTCTCATTCCATAACACTTCCAGCTTTCTGGGAATTGAACAGTGATGAATCGCTTAAGTTTTTCGTTTATAAATTTCACGACTATTTTGACGGCCTGCTTGGGAATGACCTATTTGAACACTGGCAAGCTGACATTAAATATAGTACCCGCGAGTTCATAACCCCAAACTCAGTTAATCCGATACAAATGTATACATCGGAAAATAGTAACTTATTCGAAACTATCGTTCCAGCAAACTCTTCAATGTTAATCCAAGCGCCCGTAAACATTTCGGACGGTAATATTTTAATCGAACAACAAATACATTGTAATTGCACCATAACGAGTTGTATCAGTTCCGCGAAAGATAACACGTGCATTATGGAAGTACATAATACGCTACCGCGCGACGTAATATTTTCGCTGACCGAACCCGTCCGCGCGGAGATATTCAATTGCGAGACCGAGTCCAAGCGCTCTGAGTCATCCTATGATCGCATTTCTCACGTCTTATCACAGTTACGTACAGATCACTTAAACACAGAGGAAACAACTAATTTACAAAATCTGTGTGCCGAATATGCAGATATATTTTACATAGAAGGCGAACCTCTTACTTTTACTAATAAAATTAAACATAGTATAAAAACAACCGATGAAATTCCAGTACACTCCAAAACTTATAGGTACCCTCATATTCGTAGGAAAGAGGTACAGTCACAAATAGAAAAAATGTTGCAACAAGGTATAATCAGGCCCTCGAGCTCTGCTTGGAGTGCACCTATTTGGATAGTCCCAAAGAAAATGGATGCGTCCGGAAAACAAAAATGGAGACTTGTAGTTGATTTTAGAAAACTTAACGAGAAAACTATTGCTGACAAATACCCCATACCTAATATTTCAGACATATTAGACAAATTAGGCAAATGCCAATATTTTACCACACTTGATTTGGCAAGCGGTTTTTACCAAGTTGAAATGGACCCTGCGGACATTCATAAAAGTGGATTCAACGTAGAACAGGGCAAATTTGAGTTTTTACGCATGCCCATGGGTTTAAAAAACTCCCCTTCCACATTCCAAAGAGTCATGGACAACGTACTTCAAGGATTGCAAAATTCCATATGTGTAGTGTACCTAGATGATATTCTGGTATTTTCAACATCATTACAGGAACACATAATAAATCTTAAAAAAATCTTTCAAAGACTTAAAGAATCAAACTTTAAAATTCAAATGGACAAATCTGAGTTTTTAAAACAAGAAACCCCGTACCTAGGACATATCATAACGCCCGATGGCGTAAAACCCAATCCTGACAAAGTAAAAGCTATAGAAAAGTACCCCTTACCGAAAACCAATCGACAGATTAAGCAATTTCTAGGCCTCATAGGCTACTACAGAAAATTCATTCCCGACTTTGCCAGAGTTACAAAGCCATTCACTGAATGTCTCAAAAAAGGAAAAAAAATAAACATTGACACAAAATACCTAGAATGTTTTGAAAAATGCAAGACCCTATTAACTAACGATCCAATTCTGCAGTATCCTGATTTCAATAAAGAATTTTTACTTACCACCGACGCATCTAACGTAGCAATATCCGGAATTTTATCTCAGGGCCCCATAGGATCCGACAAGCCCATTTCATACGCATCGCGTACGTTAAACGACGCTGAATTAAATTACAGTACAATAGAAAAAGAGTTACTTGCAATAGTGTTTGCTACTAAATACTTCCGCCCATATTTGTTCGGAAGAAAATTCAAAATAGTTACGGATCATAGACCCCTCCAATGGATGTTTAACCTCAAAGAACCCAGTTCACGACTCACGCGCTGGAGTCTAAAACTTTCGGAATACGACTTTACTGTAATATACAAAAAAGGTAAATGTAACACAAACGCGGACGCATTATCACGTATCGAAATTCACAACGAAGTTAGTTCAATAATAGCAAACCCTTCAGAAACCCCCGACATTCGCGAACTAGATGACAGACAAACTGACTCAGACCATACAAGTTTAGAAAATCCTATTTTAGAAATACCCATTTCAGAAGATCCCCTTAACACATTTCCTAGACAGATCGTCCTAAATATATTAAATCGTAAATCACGCATCTCAGACACAACCACAAAACCTTTCGATTCACGTATAAAAACTATTGTAGAAATATTTGGAGAAAACCTGGAACAAGAAGTTATAAACGCAATAATAAAGCATGTCGATCCTAAACAACGAACGGCAATCCTAGTTAAACCAGCGGACAAAATGTACGAAATAGTCCTTATTATTCAAAACAAGTTTAAAAACTCGTCAATGAAACTTTTCCTGGTAAAAACCGAATTAGAAAATGTCACCGGTATTGAGCAACAGCAAACGATTCTCCGAAACTACCACGAAGGTAAGACAAATCATCGTGGGATAAATGAAACATACCTTTCATTGTCTCATAAGTATTATTGGCCGAAAATGCGCGATAGCGTTTCTCAATACATAAACAATTGTCATGTATGCGGTTGCGCAAAGTATGACCGCAACCCAATCAATCAGCAGTTCCAGGTAGTCCCACCTGCAACAAAGCCTTTTGAAATCATGCATGCCGATACCTTTACAGTTGAGCAAGAAAAATACCTAACACTTATCGATTCATTCACTAAATATGCACAAGCTTATATCTTACCTGATGGTACGGCACCTAGCATAGTAAAAGCATTATTAAATCATAGCACACACCATAACTTCCCCTATACACTTGTTACGGATCAAGGAACGGAATTTAATAACCAAATTGTAGGAGAATTTCTAAAACTACATAAAATCAACCACCACAAAATAGCAGCACACGCACCTAACGAAAACGGCCCGATAGAAAGATTCCATAACACTATACTTGAACACCTGCGACTATTAAAGATTCAAAACAAAAATGATCACTCTAAAGATTTATTACCCTATGCCTTACTGGCATACAACAGTTCCATTCACAGTTTAACCAAATGTCGACCGTATGACCTTCTAAATGGGCACTTCGACCCTAGAGACCCGATACACGTAGAAACGGAAGAAACCCTATTGCAGAAATACATAGACAATCACAGAAATAAAATGAAAATTGTATACAACTTAGTTCACGACCACTGCCAAAATGAAAGATCCAACTGGAGAAAATTGACGATGGACTTTTACCCTTCAAACTTGGACAGACGAAAGTAGTTTCCCACTACCATACCTTCTTACAATACATTGACCTTGACGATATACAGAGAAACCTTGACTTGATCCTAGCACAATTGACTGAAGCGACTAACTCCTTGAACAATAGTACCTTTAATATTTTCAAGTATCAAATCAAAACACCTGTATTCTAAAATTGACAAGATTTCGGCACAGCTTAATACTTTTTCTAATAAAAGAGTAAAGAGAGGCCTTATTGACCCTTTAGGCTCGTTAGTTAAAAGTATCAGTGGGAACCTAGACTATACAGACGCAATAAAGTATGACAATGCTATAAAAATATTACAGGGTAATAACGAGATCCTGTCTAAAAAGTTCAATCAGCACATTAGCTTACTTAAAAAGTGGATTATCGCACAAAACCAAACCTTGTCGACATTAGTTATAAATCAACGAAAACTAAATAAAGCATTGCTGGAATTGAGTAACAGTACCTTGACGAATAATGACAAGTTGATTCAATACGCACATCTCGTCAGCTTTTTAATATCATAGCGGACAACGCTAATGATTTGTATTCTGAGATGTTACGCCTAGAAAACATCTTAGCGTACAGTAAAATAAGTAACGTGCACCATTCTATTTTAAGTATCACCTCAATAAGAGACATAATTATAAATTTGCACAAAATATACGATAGCAAACAAATTCTTAGTCTAGACATAAGGGATTATTATACTTGCATTAGGATAGGCTCATATTTCTCAGGAAATAAATTAGTAATTGTATTAAGAGTACCCATTATCTATGAAAGCACCTTTGAACTATATAAGTTGTGTCCTTTACCTAATAAATACCACGAAATCCTAATTCCCCCTTATCCGTCAATTGCAACCAATACTCTAGAACATGTGTACATGGAGGCAGAATGCCCGAAGTCCGGAGATTGGTACATTTGCGAGCAAAAACTGAGTCATCAGATACGCACGGATCAAGACTGTATACATAAACTCATACATACACAGGAGGTAGATGAAACGTGTAAATCCACGCCTATCTCACTGTCCAAGGAAGCTCTATTGGAGCTGGATGATCAACACTATGCCGTCAGTTTCCCGAAACCAACGAAAGTACAACTAAATTGTCAACAAGAACAACACGTCATGTTAACAGGAAGCTATGTCGCTCTTATACCCCAGCATTGCTCCATGAAGACATCGCAATTTACCATAATTAATACCAACAATAAAGTCCGAGGTCAACCCCTGAAGATTATGTACGTACCCCAGAAAACGCCTAATTACATTAGAGAAGATCGAACTAGCATACTGAAAATGAACTCTATTAATTTGGACAACCTCGAGAAAATTGAACAACAATTGGCCATAGAAAAGCCTGTGGAAATTGACCGAATTCAAGCAACAAATTTTTATCATACATCGATACCGTTTTACATACTTACGCTATCCGGTGCAAGCGCACTCGCATTCATACTATACCGCAGACATAAGGTCGCCGCCGCCGCCGTAAAAATTACCACGACGCAAGGAACTCAAACTGAAGAGCAGAACGTCGCAACATTTTCTGTAGACCCAGAAAATAGTTGCTCAGCTTAGGGGGAAGGTGTCAGGTATGACGTCACGCCATACGTCGGGTCTCCGTGCTACGTCATCACATCGGCCACGTCACACCACGTCATCGCCACCGGCTTACGTAGTTCGATGCACCGCCACGTATTAGTGATTGTGAAATCATTTGTAATCGATAAAAGCAGATCGCTGCCTCCCGCGCGGTCAATCATTAATCCTAAATCGCTTAGGACACTTACTTAAGTTTAATTATATTGTATTTTTGCACCAATATACTCTAATTCTGTAGTACAGACTTCTTATCATTTTCCTCCGCTGCTGCCACTCCCTATATCTATATAATTAGCTCATGGTCTCCACCGGGTTGCCGAAGAAGTGCGAGATAATTTCAAGGGTGTGGATGGGTTGATATCGAATGTCAAAAAGATATTCCTAAAATCTCCAGAGCGTGTACGCCTTTTTAAGGCAAAATATCCGTCCATTCCCCTACCTCCCGAGCCAATTATCACCAGATGGGGAACTTGGATATCTGCTGCGGTATATTACGCTCAATACTATGAGCAAATACGTGATGTCGTCTCCATACTTGCTAATGACTCGGCAGCTATAAGAGCTGCAAAAAAATGTTTTCAAACACGCAAACTACGACCGGAGTTAAATTTCATTCGCGACAACTACGAAGTAATAGCCTCTTCAATAGAACAATTGCAATGTTCGACTTTATCCATTGCGGAATCCTTCCTCATTCTGGATACTGTTCATTGCTACGTAAACTGGAGTAAACTTTTACCAGTGATACGTAAATTTGAAGCCGCGCTCGAACGAAATCCTGATTACGAAATTTTAAGAGACATATCTGAAAATATTACCCGAACTGATAATGAATTCTATAAATTTGCTCCCTTGACGTCAACTGAAGTTGAACGTACATTTAGTGTACATAAATGGATTTATAGTGATAAACGCAACTGTTTACTCCCAGAGAATGTTGAAAAGATAATGATCATCTACTCCTATCACTATTACCCAAATAAAATGTCTTGTGCTGCTGTGTGTGCTGACGTAGATTTTGAAGAAGAAATTGCGTCTGTTTCTAATATATAGTAACTTTATACAAATGTTTTTATTAGTTTTATTACATATTAATTTTATTTGGTGACTTTTATTTCTTCTAGTTCTGAATTATCGATATCGATAAAATAATATTTCAAGCACTGGCTAAATTACGCTAGTGTTTTGTTTTGCCGTGAAAAATCCGAGCTCTGGTTATAACGTATTCATTTATTACGTAACACGATGTAGGGGGGAGGGGAATTGACCATGTCTTACTTCTACTGCAGAGAGGATTATTATTATTATTATTTTCTTACGTAGCGGAAGGGGGTCTCTGGCAAAAAATGTCTTACGTAATCAATGAACGACGCCTTATTTTATACTACTAATGTTCAGAATGTAACAAAAACTTTTTGAAAACTGCATCAAAATCGGTTCAACCAAACGCAAGATAATCGCGAACAAACATACATACATACATACAAACATACGGGTCAAACTGAGAACCTCCTTTTTTTGAAGTTGGTTAAAAATGCTCCTCGATCGATCAACACAATCTGTTTGACTTAAGAGCTGACCTCTCATTCCAACTATAGTTCAATCTCGTTCTAAGCGCTTGACCAGTCGATTACTGACGCGACTAGTCAGCCGCTCAGAGTGAGAGGGAGCGATAGTTAGTATGAGACGAAAGTTTGACAGATGGTGGGGACATAACTTCGCGCGTGCAATGAACGATTAGATATGGGCTTTTTGTTTTACGAAGTTTTTGGAATAATTTTAAGATATATATAATTTTGTTTATTTACAAATTGTATTCAAAAAATAATAAAGAATAATTTGCTCACAAAAGCATAAAAGTTATTAACTATTAGGTAACGTTATAATATTCGTTGATAAAACGTCTAGTTAGGAGTGGTGACGTCAATATCGTATTGACAACATATCGCGGCGATTATAGACCCCCTTACGTTCGGGAAGTTTCCCTATTCAACCACCTGGCAACACCACTACCGTGAAGTTAATAGTTTACGAATTTACTGATTTTTAATATGATTACGCATTGAATTGTTTACTTAACGGTAAAAAGTTACCCCATCCGTTTTTTTCTTTTGACCGGTGGCATTTCTGCAGCATTTGACAACGCACGATGGCATATTTTAATTATTTTTTAACAGCACTTGACTGCATAGACGTTTGGACACGACTGTCGGGGGAGTGGCTCATTATTGTTGTGCTTATGTGTGTGTAGTGCGTAACCACGAGGACACTGGCTCATTATGGAACCACAAAATGTAGTTAGCAGTACTCCATCTGAAAAATTATATAATCTATGAATAGTACTATTTATTTATCTAGAACTTTCTATCATTCTGCCACTTTAAATACTCGCTACTCAAATGCTGCGCAAAGTCGATATTTATATCGATAAAAGTTCATGATTAAGGATAAGCATCGACATATAATATTAAAACGAGTAAAACGGCTAGTAGACATGGCAATTTGTAGGGCCCAACATGTTGTGTTGGGAGGTGTAATAGGAGGTTGGGCCTGTAGGGAGCTGAAGGAGGGTGAGGGAGAGGCAGGGTACACAACATGTTGGGCCCTACAAATTGCCATGTCTAATAGTTGTTTAAAGTTAAACAATGCTCATGTGAAAACGTAACCCATTTTCAGGTTTACAAAAATAAAATGTCTCATGTCTTGTTACCCAATAAAATACCCATTTTCGAAGCGTAATTTACTTGTTAATCTTCATTCCTTAAAGGTTTCATGCCATTTCTCTTCAATCTTCCCTACAAAATCAGTGTTTGACAGAACTTTGACATATGAACGGTGGCACATGACGTCTACATTCTACATACAATTTTTCTTGTCGATTATCTAGGGTTGACAAGTACGCGATTAATTTGATTGCTGGACCTGCCCCTAATCTACCTGATACATCAGAAATTTTAATACAAAAATACATCAATGTAAGATTTATTACTTAATTTGCCCAATCTAACCGTTATTTTAACTAAACTACTACTATAAACTACATAAATATTGTATCTTACCTGTGGTTATGCAGCAAATAAACGAAGGGGATTTTGACAACCCCGTTAACGTAAGCTGTCACTTGGTTCAGTACAGCGTTGTTTAAATCTTACTTAATGTAATTAAAATTAATGGGGAAGGCAACTATCACAATGACATTTCCAACATTACTTTTATATTGATATTGTAAAAAAACCTAGCCTAAGAAGAAAGAGAATATAATAATAAAATAAGAAATTACTTTTCTTTTATTGCTGATGGCTATCAGAATCGGTATTCAACCCGGATGGAGTAGCCATGTCTGTCGTTTTCTATACAAAAAAAGTCTGCCGATTTTTGCGGTGGAGGGGAACGTCAAATGTATGGCTATTCGTACGTAGCTACGTTAGATAAACGTCAGTCCATACATGTGTATGACCACTGGTCATATGTTTTCGGCAGAAGGGAACGCCTGTCAATGGCGACTCCGGGTGGTTGAATTCTCTAAGTATTCAATGGTCAAAATATTGCTAAGGGTTAATATTTTTATCGACAAATTAGGCAGCCATATATCCGTAATTTCCTAATGGTTGTGCGCCCCTTGGCGAGCCAACTTCTCTAACTGCCAGTGTAAAATGACCGCGAGATTCGTAACAATGCGGCACACTTATACTGGTTAATTATCTACTGCTCACCCGTGCTGGGTCAGCAGTTGGAATTCAAATGTCATACCCTGTCTATGTTTAGTAGATATTAGCGCAATCTAGTGACGAGTAGCTGTATTATGATGTGGCTTTGTAAGCTAAGTTCATTATCAGAACAAAACCTAATATGTCACATATTTTTCCATAACAATTTAAACCGAGAATCCTGGCTGTTAAAGTCGATTTCCTATTTAGAAATAACTATCGGTAATATCGTCTTGGCATGGAAAGCTGTCAACTAATAAGTTTTATTCGAGCGCCTGATTAATTACAAACAGTTTTCACAGATCAGAAGAAAATAAACCGCAGGCGTCCGGTATAAATGCATTTAACTTCAACCTGCCTCTTTTCCCCCCCACTGAGACATCTTCCACGTTATATTCCAATTATATACATCAAATGCCACGATATCGTACTAAAGCAAGAACTCTCAGTATTGCGTCGTTCCCAAGATTTTTAAACAACTTTTCTGGTCTGCTACTCTTGAACCCCCCGGCTTAAAGCTGCCAGATTGCCAGATTAGGTAATAACAATAGTATAGCAGTCTAACTATATCAATTTCGTTGCTCTCATTATTGTGTCATTCCTGCCGTGGCCAGCTCTCCGTCTATTGTGCATAGGAAATAATTATAAGACAAATTATTTACACACATTTTAAAACTTCTGTTTGGTTTGATATTTGACCTATGAAACGTGAGGTTTGACTTATTCGGATCATAATTTTCTTGTTGTGAATTGGTCATCAAGTTAATGTCAAATAGATATCAAAATGACATTACTGAGCCTTAATACGACACGTAAAAGTTTTAGTTGCTTGGCAGAATCGGAATTTACTTAGATGTCATTTTATAGACAAAATTATAAAATATATTAATTTACTGTAATTTATATCCATTGTCCCTCATCATCATCACTCTTAAAACTTAAAACGTACGACTATATATTTACCTACTCTTAGTAGTTAAGACACTGAGTGCCAGGAACATGCTACGCGGGAACTGCGGCACGGGAAGTGTTAATGAGTATCGTAACCAGTGAAGTATCGTCCGTGAAACTTTGAATCCTACTTCAAGCTTTAAAAAAATCTTATTAGATTATGATTTTAAAATCTCAACTTCTTATTAGATTATGTTTAACAGCAACATAATATTATGGTTTTTGTTGGATATTTTTTAACTTTTTAAGGCAGTATTAGTTTTAGTTTAGTTTTATTGTATTTAGTTATATTTTGTAAGTTCTACGTACTTACAAAATATCATCATCATCATCAATCAAACACTTAAGAGCCATGCTCTTGTCGGTGCAACTCAAAGTGGGCTCTCCATTTGCTTCGGTCCCAGTCCTCCTCTTTGATCTTTCGGTACGAACTGACAAAATATACGCATACGTAATTCATTCCTTCCTTTTTCATCATTTATATTTAAACCCCAGCGGGATGCACGGACTAGAATTCCTAACAGATTCAAAGGATAACAGTTTACAGTCTTATATGCTTCAAGCAAAAATGTTTGATTATTTCTGGATTTTAAGGATTTTGATGATTTCCGGATTAAAGCGAAGTTTGAAGTTACTTTTTAGGTTTTATGCTGGTAAAATAATCGAGCATAA
This sequence comes from Pammene aurita, assembly GCA_947086415.1. Classification (NCBI taxonomy): domain Eukaryota; kingdom Metazoa; phylum Arthropoda; class Insecta; order Lepidoptera; family Tortricidae; genus Pammene; species Pammene aurita. The sequence continues at coordinate 14,974,720 of OX352305.1, read as the reverse complement.
GGTTTCGACATAAAAAGTTAGGCTACAAAAGTCTGTACAAATATATCTCACCACGCGTAAGCTGTACAGCAAGTACAGCAAGCAAAACCAGTTTATAATCTGGAATTTATTGCAGAATAATAAGATAAGCAATTGAATGACGTTTTCAATGGCTGTTACGGCTCTTATGCTTGGTGAGGTAGTGTTGTGGATAGTATTCTCGCTCGGAAGCGCGATGTCATGTTCGGCGGTCCCCCGAGTCGCAAAGTTACCGGCACGTTTATAGAATGTATGTATTTTTGCCATTCGCTTTGCGACCACCCTTTTCCACGCCCTTCTTGCCAAATTGGAAAAATCTTTTACGTGCGTATCACTAAGTAAATAAGCTGTTAGAGATGGCTGAGTTAAATAACTACAAATGTGTGAGGTAAGATATGTTGTTTGTATGATGATGTTGCTGTTTAAAAAAACTCATTTATTTCACATTATTGTCCATCGGAGTTAGTTACATTCCGAAACCAAAACAACTTACAAAAGATGCAATAAATAAGCGGAGCCCGGCAAGAATGGTAGGTAGATATGGGTATTACAATAGATGGCTTTTTAAATTGGAAACAGCAGGTAACTAACATTTGTAACAAGTTAAGTCGATTTGTTTTTGCCTTAAGGAGATTGAGAAGGCTAGCAGATGAATCAACTGCTCTGACTGCCTATCACAGCTACGTAGCATCAATTCTTCGATACGGAGTCATTATTTGGGAAAATTCTACAGATGTCAAACAGGTGTTTATGACCCAAAAAGATTATTTACGTGCGGTGCGAGGGGTCAGCCCTCTTGCGCCGTGCAGACATCTATTTAAAAAGTTTAACACTCTAACCTTCACCAGCATTTATATTTATGAGGAAGCTAAATTTGTACGAAACAACCCTGAATTGTTTAAAAAACCAACTCAAAATCCAAGGTTAAGGAACAGAAATGTACTTAGGATACAAAGGCCAATATGTAACTCTGCCCAGTACAATAAATAATAATTGCTTTATGATGTCAGAAAACGTTTAACTATAACAATATTCCTCTAGATTTGAGACAGCTGCCTGATACCTTGTTCCTACGTAAACTTCGACTTTGGCTAATGGATAAATGTTTTTATAATTTAAATGAATTTTTTGACTAAATGAGTAATTGTAATTTTCCATTGTATCATTTTTATTTTTTATTTTACGACATACTTATTGTATTAAGGTGTTATATTGCATGCTCTAGTAGATTTAAGTTTTTAGTTTTAAGAAGTCATTTTGTATGCCGTAACGCGGCTAAATGTGTAATATTTTTTAACCATAAAACTTTTACCTGTTGTTACCACATTTAACGCAAATAAAGAACTTACTTACTAGAAGAAATGCTACTAAAAGTCAAAAACAAGTGACAAAGGTGAAATGATTCAATAATGAACATCGTTTTGTAATCGTGTACCTTGTTGTAATTGTCTACCATATTTTATTTCTCTTTCTTTCACTCAAAGGTTAACTGAAAGAGATCACTTAAAGGGATAAGTTCGCCTTTGTACTTTACATCTTCTTTAGTTAACTGTATATATCTACTGTGTTATGTACAATAAAGTGTTACTTACAAATTTTCTAAATTTATGTAGTATTATCGTGTTATTATTATTGTGGTATTAACTTACCTTCTTATTAATAAACGTCAAATTACGTATTTTGACAAACAAACTACTAAAGTTTCAAACCTAATACAGGATCATACCGTGAGGTACCTATAGTGTTTAACGCACACAACTAAAATATTAATGTTATAAAAAAATATCTACGACAAATAATATCCTTATTAAATTCTAAACAAAAAAGGTTTTACGCATTTTTTCGATGGCTTTTACCGTATTCACTTAATAGCTAGGCCTAGCCTAGGCTAACTTTGACAAAACTCAGCTGTTCAACTTGGCAATGGCGAGACAAGAGGCGAAAATTTATTATACTCCTCTCCCCTTATCTCGGAAACTGCTGAGCTTAAATATTTGAAAAAAAAAACAGAAATTATTTCTGTTTTCTTGTCACGAAAAATAATAAGAAATCTACGGTCAAGCGTGAATCGGACTTACGATGAAAACAAATACAAATGCTTTTATTTCATTACTTTTTACAGTTGCTCTTTAAACATGATTAAAATTAATTATTTAAACTCACAGGATGAGTGCCAAGTTCTATGCAAAATCCAAATATGTATTTATAGGAACAAAATAACATTATGAACAAGTATTAAACTCTATTTGTTTGCTTCATTGGATACCTATAACAATTGCTGTTATTTAAAAATGTGGGATCTTAAAGTAAGTTAGATTTGACTTGGCCAGTTTTCATTACATCAGTCATTTTATAAAGTTATTCAACATATATACATTTTTTTTATTCTGATAAAAACTGCCCAAGTCAAATCTAACCTCCTTTAAGATCTCACATTTTTAAATAACAGCAATTGTTATAGGTCTCCAATTAAGCAAAGAAATAGAGTTTAATACTTGTTCATAATGTTATTTTGTTCCTATAAATACATATTTGGATTTTGCATAGAACCTGGCACTCATTTAGATCTCCGTTCTTTTTGCGGCGAAGCCCACAGCCAAGCATAATTTTTGTATTGAACTTGGCTCTCCTTTTTTACATTTATGTTTTTGGTGGGATATCATTATTTTTTGTAAAGAAAACTAGGCAGGTATTGAGATTTAATGTTTTTTCTTGCGTTTCCGCTGCAAGGTTTTCTTCTTTATGCTATTGTCTACATTCTCTTTTTATGTAGATTTACTTCTATTCTGTATATAATTATGTAATGCCGCGCGCCGCCGACGACACACCATTGGCCGGTCGTCTAGCGCGTATTACAAGTTTTTTGTATGGGGACACCACTTATTTTTTGACTTAACTTTATTTTTATATTTCTGTTAAGTATATAGCAAATATAATAAATACATATATTGGGATAGTTTCAAATATCTGCTTGTAATGGTTCCAACGATACAATTTAAAAAAAAAAATTGTATGGGGACCCCCCCCCTATTTTTTAACTTTTTTAATTTTTAGATTTTTTCCTACGCTTACACACAATTACCAAGCTGGATTCCAAATGTCATCCTTCTAGGTCATCTGGAAGTAGGTTAGGTTTAGGTACTATATTATTATGTCAGTCAGTCAGTGCTAAAATTTACGACTTTTTGACCTTCATATCTTTATAACCGTTTGAGCTAGTTTCATGAAATTCGGGCTTCTAGATGTTCTTATGGATATAATTAAACACACGTAGTTATATGTGTTTTCGTTAAAGAGGTTTTGAGTTATAGAAGGGTCAAAAGTGGCACCAAGTGGTTCGTGTAAAATACACTTGGCGCTGGCTAGCCAGTTCCTTCGCTTGAACTTGGCTTGACACGCTGCCGCGTGTCTAGATACCAAAAAGAATGATGCTATAATAATAGTTTCAAAACTTTATTAGTTTGTTTGTCTACCCCATACATTGAACAGAACTTGACCGGATCAATAAATGTACCTAGCATACATAATAATGTAATATTTGATTTTGATCTTTGATAATCTATACATATAATAAAGCTGAAGAGGGTCGAAAGTCTGTACATGGAATATAATCGAAAAAAAGTTGGCTGGGTTACTTAGAATCGATAACAGAACACGTTCCAACAATTTTTAGAATTTTTGTCTGTTTATCTGTTTGTCTGTTTATCTGTTTATCTGTTTGTCTGTTTATTTGACCGCGCATCACGTGAAAACGGCTGAACGGATTTTGAAGAAATTTTGTATAGAGATAGTTTGAGTCCCGGGAAAGGATAATATATTATCCTTTCCCGGGACTCAAACTATCTCTATACAAAATTTCATCGAAATCCGTTCAGCCGTTTTCACGTGATGCGAATTTTGTATAGAGATAGTTTGAGTCCCGGGAAAGGATAATATATTATCCTTTCCCGGGACTCAAACTATCTCTATACAAAATTTCATCGAAATCCGTATAGTTTTAATCCCGAAAATCAACCCTGGTGGGGGTGAAAATGGGGTTGAAAGTTTGTATGGAGAATTTTTAACCGCTGAAACGATTTAGATAGAAATGAGTATGGACATAATTTGAGTCTCGAGAAACGTCATAGGATAGTTTTCAAACCCTTGTGGGGGTGAAAAGGGGGTTGGAAGTTGGTATGAGGATTTTTTTACCGCTGAACAGATTTAGATGAAAATTGGTATAGAGATAGTATGGGTCTCGAGAAAGGACAAAGGATAGTTTCATCTTGAACACCCCCCCCCCCCCCCCGCTCCCCACCTTACTTTAGAACCGTAGGTCCAAAAAATTTGAAAAAAATAATGGAAGTGAAGCCTGAAAGGTACTTTCAATAAAAACTATCTATCTGTACATCTATCACATGAAAACGGCTGAACGGATTTTGATGAAATTTTGTGTAGAGATAGTTTGAGTCCCGGGAAAGGACAAAGAATAGTTTTCATCCCGAAAATCAACCCTGGAGGGGGTGAAAAGGGGGTTGAAAGTTTGTATGGAGATTTTTTAATAGAAATAAGTATGCAGATAATTTGAGACCCGAGAAACGACAGAATAGTTTTCATCCCGAAAATGAACCCTTTCACCCCGAAAAGGGGGTTGTAAGTTGGTATGACGATTTTTTAACCGCTGAACTGATAAAGATGAAATTTGGTATAGTATGGGTCTCAAGAAAGGACAAAATGATAGTTTTCACTCCGAAAATCAACCCTAAAGGGGTGAAAAGAGAGTTGGAAATTTGTATAGGGAATTATTAACCGCAGAATCGATTTAGATAAAATTTGGTATGGAGATAATTAATTAAAAAACCGGCCAAGTGCGAGTCGGACTCGCGCACCGAGGGTTCCGTACAAACCTATAACAAGCAAAAGTTGTAGTATGTTTATTACTAATTTCAATTTAATACCTCTACGCGTTTACGAGGAAAAAGGTAGTAAGTTTAAAATTTAAAAAAATATTTTTTGTATGATTTTACTAAAAATTTCTACTTTTTGTAATTTTTCCATTGTCTATGCTCTATGACATTGCTTCGTGCCAAATTTCAAGTTTCTGAGTTCACGGGAAGTACCCCGTAGGTTTTGCGAGTTCCGAAAAACTCTAAAATTTGCAGCATAAACGACTGAATCTTTTGATTGCGTTGGCTTTTAGATTTGATTTTTTCACAGCTACTAAGGAACTAGGAGGCGGGGACAATAGACCTGAGTATTTAATATAAATTTCAGCTTGATACCTCCTCCACGCGTTCCTGAGAAAAAATGGTCTTGACAGACAGACGGACAACAAAGTGATCCTATAAGGGTTCCGTTTTTTCCTTTCGAGGTACGGAACCCTAAAAAGGAAATAAAATAGTTTTATCTCGGAAATTATCCTTTAAACGGATACAAAAGGGGTGAAAGTTTACATGGGGAAGAAACAACCAATAATCGCTGTCCGTATTTAGATGAAATTTGGTATTTAAATAATTTGTAATTTTTTGGTCAAGGTGTTCATATTTATAACATGTTACACGTCGATGCTTTAAATTTACCTTTACCTCTTAAAAAATATTTGAAAATGTCATGAATGTCAAAGGGTTATTGCAGGTTCGAGTATTATACGAGTATATGACGGACAAAGATGCATGGCCCAAACCAAACATTTATAGGACACCGTTTAGGTAGGAAAACATATCAAACGTTTTGTGAAGCAGTCAGATTAGGATTTATTTTTCTTTATAATTAAACAATAGGTACATTATCTGTCTCTCAAGCTGTTTTGATGTCTTCTTGAAGAACTACGCATTATTTTGTATCTTTAAGATCTAATAATGTATTACTGTTTTGAAAAAAATAAGTCCCGTCGAGTATCTTTTCGGTCATAATACTTCTTGGGCCAGAGGTGTAGGGTTAGAACCGGTGGTAGTTTTGGAACGAAGTTCCTTATTGGACGATTCGCGGATGGGGGGCTAGGTGAAAAAAAGTCACGTGACCGTCACGAAAAAGCGTCACGTCACGAAAACGCGACACCCATTCGAATGAAATAAAAAATATATAAAATAGAATAAAGTGAAGTGAAGTGAATTGTAGTGAAAGTGAGAAGTGACAAAGTGATAAAAGTGAAAAAGTCGAGAACCTAAAAGTAAAAAATGGCAAAATTTCTAAATTTAAAAAATTTCATAAATTTCAAGGTTCAAAAATTTCAAAAATTTCAAAAATATCAAAAATTTCAAAATTTTCAATAATTTCAAAAATTTCAAAAATTTCAAATATTTCAAAAATTTCAAAAATTTCAAAAATTTCAAAAATATCAAAAATTTCATAAAAATACAAAAAAATACAAAAAAAATTAAAACCGCAAAATTTACGAAAAAGTCAAAAATGAAATAAAATTAAATAACATAACTTCGTTCCAACAGAGTGCTCCACAACACGCACGTATTTTATTTTTCTCTGACGTTAATTAGTGCATTGTAATGTGCTTACCTTGAAGTATGTAATTACCACAATTATTGCAACCAGTAACGTAACATCAGTGTATTATCTGTGACAGTGTGGTAAAAACGTATGAAAATTCATTACGTACGGTAACGTAATCAAAATCCGCCCCTCCCCCCCCTGACCCCCGGCACGCATGGTGTCAGTGGATTTTTAATATGTGTGTAGGTAAAGCAGTGTATGCTTCTGTACATAATTAGGCCTTTTTACGTAACAATTACATAAACTACTATTTATCTCTTTTTAGGGTTCCGTAGTAAACTAGGAACCCTTATAGTTTCGCCATGTCCGTCTGTCCACGGTCTAGCTCAGTTACTGTTCGCACTAGAAAGCTGAAATTTAATGATAAGAACTTTCAATAAAAAATATATCGATAAAATCGGTTCAGCCGTTTTTGAATTATCAGTCAAAATCGCATAGTGAAAGGATGTGCCGGAAAGTAGACTGACGTAAGCGCCGCCAAATATCCCTTAATAAACGACCGTTTGAACGGATGTTTCGTAACAGGGCGGCATTTACGAAACTACACTGAGCATCGCCCGACATGCTCTTGGCCGGTTTTTTTTGCATTGTTATCCCGGAAATCACCCCTTAAGGATTACGAATTCCTCAAAGAGAAAAAAAACATTTCTGCATTTGTGACACCCCCCCCCCCCCCCATTTCAACCGCGCCTGTTCTTACCTTTCATGCTTAGACTGATGTGACGGGAGGATCGATTTGGATGATATTTGCCGTGGACATGGACGTATAAATACAAAAGTGGTCCTGTATCGTCCGATATACACCTACTATTCTATGTCGTTTAAATCATGCCAATAAAAATTAATAGGATAAATCCATCTGTCAACTTTACTTCAAGTTCCGCCTCCAGGGTAGCGGGAGAGAAATTAGGGGTGAATTAGCCGCTTACTGACACAGACCGAATTCCACGCGGGCGGAGCCGCGGGCACAGCTAGTTGTGTGTAATATATAAGGCCAGATTTAGACTTATAAGTTTTGCTTACATAAGTAAGGACGGTATTTGCTAGGAGACAGTATTTTTAGGGTTCCGTACCTCGAAAGGAAAAAACAGAACCCTTATAGAGGTAGGATCACTTTGTTGTCCGTCCGTCCGTCCGTCCGTCTGTCCAGACCCTTTTTCTCAGGAACGCGTAGAGGTATTAAGCTGAAATGTATATCCAATACTCAGGTCTACTGTCCCCTGGAGCTGTAAAAAAATCAAACTTTCAAGCCAACGCAATCAAAAATCAAAAGATACAGCCGTTTATGCCGCAAATTTTCGAAACTCGCAAGGGAATCAAAACCTACAGGGTACTTACTTCTCGTGAACTTAGAATCTTAAAGTTTGGTACGAAGCAACATCTTATAGCACAGATAAAGGAAAATTTTCGAAAACAGTAAATTTTTAGTTACATCATATAATAAAGATATTTTTAATAATTTTAAAGTTACAACCCCTATATACCTACAGGTTTGTATGGAACCCTCGGTGCGCGAGTCTGACTCGCAATGGCCGGTTTGTTTTTTCTTTTACTCTGAATTATAGCAGCGTCTTTATATATTTCTAGCCTAATATATTTTCTATTTAAGACTCTTTCTTAGACTATAGGTACACGAAGAAAAAATTGTCTGTCGGTAAATTTATCTTTAAAAGGATTTTTAATATAGGTCTCATCTTGCAAAATTTTTGTTAGAATATACCTTAAATATCGTACTTTTATCGCTCAAGAAATTTTGAGAAAGAATTCAACGTTCACCCATTTAATTTTGCTTCATTTTGCCTGAGAAAATCACCTTCAAAGGATCTCTTGTTACGTCTACATTACAAGAGCATACAGACAAGTGGGTTATAAAACGTTAAAGGTTTAGGAAAATGTCTACCCTACGACACAGGATATAAGACCTAAATTCCTGCAACCACAAATCTTGATAGAGGCCTTCTTGTTCTACAAATATCACACGGCTATAAAAGTAAAAGTCATATGTTTTTAGTAAACAGCAGGCGGTTATGCCCTTATATGTTGAAAGTGTCAGATTTTGCAAGTCACCAACCCGCTCGTTTGTCAACCTTCTCCCATCGACGATATTTAGGTGACCTCTTGTTGGTAATCCTGATATTTCCATAACATGCATTATGTGTAAGTTTGATATCTTAACCTCATAGAAAACAGGAGTTCGTAAATCATATTTGTTTAGGGTAATGTAAACAGATAGTAATATTGATTGGATCATGGTAGATACTATGATAAGGTTCCTAATGTACATAATACATATGAACGTATAATGATATGAACGTATATAACATAGAATTAATGTACGGATAAAATATGCGTTTGTAAGAAGCAATTGAGAAAGAAGTGGCCTATTTAGTAAAACTACAAGTGGCAATTTACTAGCGGAAGTGTCTTCCTAACCCTAAGTGTTAAAAAGAGACTTCATCTTGTAAATTGTCACTGGTAGCTTTATTGAATAGGCCACTGAAGGCCTAGCCAACCATTTACGCTCCGTAGCGAACGAAACGCAACTGTCACTGTCGCACTAATACGGAAGAGTGATAAAGAGAGATGACTACACTACGCCACGGAGCGTTACCGATTGTCACGTTGGCTCTGTAGTTTAATCATTCTAGATTCGAATGTATGGAAAAATTGGCATAATTAAACGGCAACTTTTTTGAAATGGGATGTGTACGTCATAGGCCGAAGTTAATTTTCAGTAACCCTCTGTACCCCTCCCGCGTGAGCTTCACGCCCCCGCACCCCCGCAAAGGTCCCGAAACGCGGTTTTTGTCAGTTTCTGAGAGAACTGTTCAAATTACAGAAAAAGCGTGTAGGAACGACTAGCACATGTTTAATTATTTATGTGTTCAAAATGACCTTAACACACTTATTCTCTTAATAAAGTCTTCGTCTCTTGCTCGTCATTTTGAACACCGCGCCCGTTTAACTACTAAACTTCTGCTACTGACTGTAGATTAAGGAGTGTATGATAATTGATTACGTTTGTTTATTATATTTAGCATTTTAGGTAGTAAAAAAAAATCGATATTTATACCCTAATTACGGTATGTGCTGGTTTCGTATTCTGAACAATACAATACTACATGTACGTTAATATCACTGCTAGTAAAAAACTTAATTTCATTCGTTATACGAAGAGGGAGATAATATTTCAGGGGACAAATTAAAAACAACAGAGCAAGTTATTCACATAATCCAACTGCTAGAGGTATTATTAACTGAACAATTGTTATTTAAACTAATTTCCATAATATTCGCGACACTAATCGCGGGAGTTGAGGACGGTCATTATCCGTAGACAATGGAACAAGGAGCCCACGGGTCGCCATTCAGACAAGCATAATACCGCTTGTCGCATGACAAATTGTGTAGGTTCTCACCGGACATAGCTGTGGAACAAACGCCTTTACGATGACAGGGGCAGCACCACAATGCACGTCTGTTTTGGTTATATGCTGCGGGTTGATGGAATGTCGTATCTTCATCCTTGTCCTATAGAACATTCTCGTATATTACAACGACTGCTAAAAACGGGGTACTTACTTCGTGATGTGGGCGCATGCAACTGTGCCGAAATATCGGGAATTCACAAAAACAAATAGGGTAAAGGCACCAGTAGTTAGCCTTATAACGACTTTTTTAAGTTTAAACGTTCGGCATTTCTACAGGATTAGTCGTATAATTAAACGATTCACATGGTGAGATCAGTTGTTTATTATAGTTAAAAACATATATTTCAATTATAATTAGTGTACGGAAGTGGTGGCATTTTGAACAGAGCGGGAAATGGAGTCGCCTAGGTGCATTTTATGATTAAATGAATAACGATTAAATGATTTTTCGAAAACATATTTATTACACTTTTTAATTCTTATTCAAGTACTTAGTGCCAAAGTTCATTTAATTAGTTATTCAAGTATCTGCTGCGATGTTTACCCAATTGAAAATGGCGACTGGGATATAGGATTCAAAATCTTCCTCATCGTGCTCTCTTAAATTGATGTCCATGTTGTAAAATGAATGAATTATGGCAACTTGCTCCATGTGCTTGGGGTAAATTTGTTTCTTAATTTATTAAAAACCCATTTATGTGCCGAAGCCATGTGTCTGATTATATCGACATCCGGATTTCTATCCAAAACCAGTTCTAGCTTTTCTCTCACTGTGTCACTTCCGTTTAAGCTTAATGTAATCCTTACTATATCTATTGTCAGAAAACTTTCATCTATTGGTATTTTTGTATATTCTAACTTCTCTATTGATTCAGGTATAATTTGTTAAAATGTCAGGTATAATTCTTTTATAAAATTAAACTCGTCTTTTAAATTTTCATTCCTAAAGAGTGCTTGAGCTTTTTTTATAGCAATGGCCTCGTTTGTGTTCAACTGAATTACGATGTTTCGAATAACATCAAAATGTTCATCGTAGTAAATACAAGTTTTTAACCAGGTGCCCCATCTAGTCATTATAGGCTGTGGTGGTAAAGGCACATTTGGAGCGTGCTCCTTAAAAAATCGAACGCGATGGGGTGACTTTAAGAAAATGTTTCTTGACATTTTGTAATACTTGGGACTGTGATGACTGAGGGTGCAACGTGAGTTTGAATAATAAAAAAAATGGTTGGTAAATTAATCTACCACCAACCTCAGAAAATTGGTCAAGAACCCCCAATTATAACCTTATGTTTCATTAAGGTTTAAATCTCTTTTGTATTTAAACAGTTAAAGTTGATTCAGTTATTTTGGTTTTTAAGTCATTACTATTCTAATGCTCTTTGTGTTTTAGGTCATCGTGTTTAGTTTTAAAATGAAACGACGAAGAACTTTAATGATTCTAGAAAATGCTCGAAAGAGCAAAGAAAAGCGACTGGTGAGTGCATTTTATTTTATATACTTACTTAGAGAATATTACACAAGTTAACAGTTTTTGCCCGTTTTTATTTTAAATTAGGGATAACTTTCACTATAAGTTTTGTACCGCTGTTTCATATTTTACGTGTTTACTAATGCTATGCGTGCACAAATAACAAAAATTCAGTTTTACTGGGTACGCTAGAGTTAAGGGTGACGAGGAGTTGAGGAGGAAGGTCCCGTATGTGTCAGCATAAGCGTGAGTTAGAGGTTAGATGCCAGGTCTAAGGATGAAAGCATGAACTGCATCCAGGTGTAACGCTTAGAAATTATTTTAACGTAATATTTTTTTTGATTATGACTTCCTATTTTTGGTGGTTTGAGCTTTTATTATATTTTTCGCATTTACAGGAAACGAATTGCCAAAACATTTCACCGAATCCGTCGATCACTGAGAGTACGCCAGAACGTCAAGTTTTTTTAAAACCTAACCGTCTTAAAATAATTGAAACGGTAAGTTTAATATTTATTTTTCACTTGACTATTAGTAAAAATTATGACTGTTATGAGTAATGAGTATATAGGAGTATATATGAGTTTTCAGGACCAAAGAACAGTATTGTCACCAGTAAACATTTAAGCTGAAGAATACGAGACTGAATACAATGATTATTTATACCACAAAGTCCACAAGTACTCGTTTGAAGCAGTAGCGTTTCTTCATCATCTTCCAGCAGTTCTTCATCGTCGAGTTCATCTAGTAGTAGGTCAACATCTAGCTCCAGTACTACAAAGAGATCTTCAGCTACACAAAATAAAAAAATATTACACTAACGCCGAAACTACAACTAACGACGACACAATACCCTACAATATACTGGCAAAGAAAACAGCGACCTCTTATCACCTATTAATGAGCTTGAAACCGACCCGGATCTTAGCGATGATGACCCTACATTTGAAGTGGAGACAATTAAAAAACATCGAAGATTTACCCTCGTTAACCCTGTCGACTCTCAAGCCACAACTTGATCACTCGGTTGACTCAGCTGACCAAGAACCTCAATCTTCAGGTAGCGGTGTAGTTTTTCAATCTCAATCGTCAGCTTACTCAGAACCACAACCCTCAGGTAGTGGCATTAATGAATCTAACACTGCGAATAGACGGCCCAAAAAACGTCAACGTAATCCTGGAAAATGGAAGCAAAATATTGCTAAATCGTTAAGAAACACCGGACAAGCTTACACATCCTTATCTAAATCTAAGAAAGAAGTTCCGGCGCGTAGCATGAAATAACCGTGCACATGTCATATGAAATGTTCCGAAAACTTTCATGAAACCTGCCGTAAAGAAATATTTGACTCTTTTTGGCAGTTAGGATCCATTGAGTTGAAAATAATGTTTATTAAATCTTGCATGTTGGAAATTCAACCCAAGTATAAATACTCCAACACGCAAAACCAATGCATTCTTTTTCACTATAAATGGAAATAAAATTAGAGTATGCATAAAATATTTTATAAACACGTTAGATATAACAGACAGACAGATCCGGACAGTGAAAGAAAAGTCTACAGGTACTGGGTTCTTAGAAGCAGAGCAAAGAGGAAAACACGACAATAGAAAGATTACAGATGAAAAGGATATACAGGAGATGGAAACACATAAATTCCATTCCAAGAATCCCAACCCACTTCATAAGAGCTAATTCCGATAGAGACTACTTTACTGGCGGAAAAACGATCAAAGATTTGTGGGGTGATTTCATAAAGATCAGAAAGGAGCTAAATAAACCTGAATTACCCTATTGGCTGTACCAGAACATATTCACAACCAAGTTTAACGTAAGTTTTTTTTATAAACACAACATTAAATACCTTAACTATAAAATTCGTTTTTTACTATAGAGTTTCTTCCAATATTGTGACCTATTAAAACTATATTTTGTTGACATAATTCACTCCTATTTTAATAATAAAGAGGCATATTATCGAAAAGGTCATAAAACATGTATAGATAATTAAAATGAACCTGACCTAATTCATATTACGCCGAACAAAGAGAAAAAAAGTTCGGTCGAAAAGTGACCTTATAGTGACTAGTTTCAGTAAATCGTAATTTTAAAATACCATTTCTTAAAAATTAACCTTATTTTACCTCCAATTACGAACGTTAATAGTTGGAGTATATTTTTCAGTAGAAAAAAGGCATTCACTTTAATTATTTTAGGAGTTATCGTTAAAAGAAAGCAGAAAATGATCAACGTCGAATCTTATTTTACGATTTGCCAAAAGTTGAAATTTTGTTTTAAGCCAGTTTCATTCTAAAGGTACGATGTGACGTTGTCCTTACGGATCTACACTTTTCTTATAAAAAAAAATCTTAATAATAAGTAAATCACGAAAACAACTTACCAAACATGGGTTATGTACAGTCGCCATCAGATATATGGTAGCGGTCGAGGTACTCAAATATTTCGAAGCAGCATTAAATTTCAATATGTTGGTTACGCTAGATAAGGGCTATAATATCGGACCATATAATTCGCTATAAATTTAAGAGCAGAGACTTTTCAACAAAATCGTGACATACAATCTGGTAAAGATATCGGAACGAACATATCGTCAAAGGTATCTAAGCAGTCAGGATGATCATAAAGATCGGAACATTTATGGAAAATATACCGTAAGTCTGTGTCACATAGTTTAAATTTTAATTCGTTACTATATTGACTCTAAGGTGTCATAAATAATTTTGACGACTATTCTGAATGATAAACTCATATGGTCTAAGTGTTGGCCACCTAAGATATGACACAATAATGAGAGCAATTAAACCTGTCTTGTTAGACTGCTTTTCCATCCTTATTGCTAGATCCGGGAATCTGACAGCTTTTAATGGGTGGAGGTCAGAGTGACAGAGCAACAAAATTTTTATGTTGGAAAAAAATAATACCAATATAGGTAAAAACTGCCAAAGTTGTGTCATTTATAGAGGAGAGGGCCTATATTTTAACATTAGATTAAAAACCATTGTCTATTATTGCGGAAACAAAAACAGTAGACGACTAACTAAAAATTGCATTATACATCATTTGGCACTACTTGCTCCCAACATAAACTTATGGATATGATATAATCTAATTAATTACATAATTTCCCATAATATTGCATCAAACCCAGAACCCTAATAGGATTTGTTTTCTTCGAGTTATTTGCATTCTTTGACATCCACCACTTTACAGCTGCCAGATGTCCGGATCTAGAAATCATCATAGTATAGAAAACTAACTAGAGGGGTTTCGTTGCTCTCATTATTGTGTCATATCTGACGTGGCCAGCTCTTCGTCTAGTAGCAAGCATGTGAGAGTGAGTTAACTGTAAAGATAGGTCTGTCGCCATCAAATACATCGGAGCGGCCAAGGTACTCAAAATTATCTTAGCATGCACTTCGCCTTGACAATAGACGCGTTGTTTAGATATTTGTGACTACCTTGGCCGCTCCGATACTGGTGACTGTACTACTACTACTGTTCAAGCAGTATACTCGAAAACTGCATAAATTCAACCTGCCAGATTATATTTTTATTGATAGGTAGGTATTCATATTAATATGAGGTAAGGTGAATAAAAACGTGTAATAAAGCAGAAAATGGTTTTTATTTTAAGATTTGAATACAAACACTTTATTAAGTTAATCATCAAAATACTTATTTGTTTTACATGGGGACAAAATGTGCTTAACCCTTGTGCCTTGAAATGAATCCCTCGCGACGCTCAAGATACCGAAATAGAACCACGAACGTAACGTAAACAAATTTTGCCCCCGTGTGAAACATAAAATTTTTCACCACACCATTGCAAGGAAAATACTAACTGTAAAAAAAGACTAAATCAAATCCAAATAAACGTAGTTAAATATTTCATTTTCGAACAAGCAAGAAGGTCTTTACCCGGTGGTGTGGTGAAAAATCTCCTTAATAGCTACTTCACTACTCGTAAACTAATTAAAAATTCTAATTTTCTTCAGTCTGTGAAAACGTTAGTACTTCGTATAACTTTCTGCGGCTCTTAATACATTATACAACCTCTTCGCATAGAACTAACCAGGTTTTCACATACGTTTCGCCCTCGAAAAGACTCCCAGACGTTGATAGCGTGGCGTCTTAAAGCATATTTGGTGCGACACTGGTTTCCGTCCCACTCTTGCACCATTTTACCCCACAGATTTTCTATGGGGTTAAGATCGGGGCTTTTAGCAGGCATTTTTATACGAGTCAGCACATCTCTGTGGTCATGAATCCATCTCTGTACCAAGCGAGCATTATGCACCGAGCTGTTGTCTTGCATGAAAGTTATGTGCTCATTTGGGTAATAAATAAGTTGGCAAAAACGATTACTCAAGTATTTCTTTGTAATCAACCGCATTCATAGGACCTGTAATTTCTACTAACTCCCCTGGTCCATCTTTACACATAGACCTATACCCACTATAGAACGGGGACGTCCAAATGATACGTGATTCGGCAAGGCACCTTCTTGCTGCCATCTCTCCAGCCATCGATACGCAGTGTTTCTCTGAAATCAATTTATAATAAATTGTATTATCAATTTATCATCGTAAAAAAGCTTTGCATTTAAATTATGTACGTCTAGTATTAAATATAGTAAACAATACTTACTGCCAGGGATCGGGAACGGTTCCCAAAATACCGTTCATTATCGTTCGGAACCCGATCTTTATTTCGTTCATACTATATATCGGTTTATTACGGGAACGTTCTCTAAAAGAACAAAATCATTTCGGTTACCGGTACTCAAGAAGAACAGATTTAAAAACGTTCCGAAAGAACAAAATCATTTCGGTTACCGATATTGAAGAACAAAATTTGAAACGTTCCCAAAGAACAAAATCTTTTATGAACGGAATTTGAAACGTTCCCAAAGAACAAAATCTTTTAAAGAACGGAATTTTAAACGTCCCCAAAGAACAAAATCATTCAGGAACGGAATGTAAAACGTTCTCAAGAACTTTATTAAACGTTCTTAGCCGCGCACCCGTCTCGATCGCAGGTCGGCCTTGCCAAGGCCACCGTATTCTTTTGTAGGCGCCAACGCATGGATATCGACACCGCCTCGCACTGTCTCTTTTTCACACGAAGATGGTTTATATTTCCAATTCGTTGCACTTTTTTGTAAAAATCTAACGATTTTAACGGTAGTAATTTTCAACTAATTCGGTAGTGTTGATTTCGAAAATAATATCTGTTTTAAAACCAAGATGGCGGCCATGCACTTTTTAAAGTTTTTACATCAATATCGTTATGGTAGTCAATTTCGATTAATCCGGGTATGTAGTTTTCGTAAATAAAGTCTGTTTTAAAATACAAGATGGCGGAAATGGAGAACTTTTGTCAAAATCGTCATGGTAGTACTTTTCGACTAATTCGGGTATGTGGTTTTCGAAAATAATGTCTGTAATGAAATCCAAGATGGCGGTCATACACTTTTTTCGTCAATATCGTTATAGTAGCAGTTTTTGATTAATTCGGGGATGTAGATTTCGAGAATAAAGTCCTAAAAATCCAAGATGGCGGATATGGAAATTTTTTGTCAAAATCGTCTTGGTAGTCATTTTCAACTAACTCGGGTGTGTAAATTCCGAAAACAATGTCTGTTTTGAAATTCAAGATGGCGGTAATACACATGGTAGTGGTTTTCAATTAATTCGGGGTGTAGATTTCAAAATAATGTCTGTTACAAAAACCCAGATCTAAAATCCTATAAGTCGCTTTGAACAAAAAAATAATTAGCCTATGTATGTATAACTAACTATACTGGGGCATACTTTGCCCAGCGCATCGGTATTGCCGTCCAACGCGGCAATGCCGCCAGCCTTCTGGGCACCCTACCGATCGGATCCGACTTGGAGCCCATTTTTTATTTGGAAGTATGTTTTAGATTTTAGTATTAGTCTAGTTTATATGTAGTTTTATTTTTAATGGTTAGTCTATAAAGTAAATCCGAGTTACCTAAGGAAACTAACAATAAGTCTATTTGTAATTTGGAGGTCATTTCGACATGTTTTTAATTAATTTATTTTTGTTATTCAATCAAATACAAACATTGAAAACATTGAAAAAATAATCAACCCAGTTGGACTTGAACCAACATCGATACGCCTTACCGGGGCTCGATATCGCTTTACCAATTAAGCTATGGGTTCAGTTACCGAGCTGACGAAATTCTCAATGCCTTCAATCATCTTTTTTTTTTTTTGCATTTATTTTTACATCGACTTTATAGCAGCCGTAAGCGACATCTAGGTGCCAACCACTAGAGTTAGATACCCTTCCCGCCGACCCTTTTACAAGTGTCACAACGGAAATAACAGATGGCGCCTGCTATCAACTCATAATTATTTTACATTTTTTTTAAAGTGGGTATTCCACTCATACATTAGTATGTTATTCAATCAAATACAAACATTGAAAACATTGAAAAAATAATCAACCCAGTTGGACTTGAACCAACATCGATACGCCTTACCGGGGCTCGATATCGCTTTACCAATTAAGCTATGGGTTCAGTTACCGAGCTGACGAAATTCTCAATGCCTTCAATCATCTTTTTTTTTTTTTTTGCATTTATTTTTACATCGACTTTATAGCAGCCGTAAGCGACATCTAGGTGCTAACCACTAGAGTTAGATACCCTTCCCGCCGACCCTTTTACAAGTGTCACAACGGAAATAACAGATGGCGCCTGCTATCAACTCATAATTATTTTACATTTTTTTTTAAAGTGGGTATTCCACTCATACATTAGTATGTTATTCAATCAAATACAAACATTGAAAACATTGAAAAAATAATCAACCCAGTTGGACTTGAACCAACATCGATACGCCTTACCGGGGCTCGATATCGCTTTACCAATTAAGCTATGGGTTCAGTTACCGAGCTGACGAAATTCTCAATGCCTTCAATCATCTTTTTTTTTTTGCATTTATTAGATGTCGCTTACGGCTGCTATAAAGTCGATGTAAAAATAAATGCAAAAAAAAAAAAAAAAAAAAAAAGATGATTGAAGGCATTGAGAATTTCGTCAGCTCGGTAACTGAACCCATAGCTTAATTGGTAAAGCGATATCGAGCCCCGGTAAGGCGTATCGATGTTGGTTCAAGTCCAACTGGGTTGATTATTTTTTCAATGTTTTCAATGTTTGTATTTGATTGAATAACATACTAATGTATGAGTGGAATACCCACTTTAAAAAAAAATGTAAAATAATTATGAGTTGATAGCAGGCGCCATCTGTTATTTCCGTTGTGACACTTGTAAAAGGGTCGGCGGGAAGGGTATCTAACTCTAGTGGTTGGCACCTAGATGTCGCTTACGGCTGCTATAAAGTCGATGTAAAAATAAATGCAAAAAAAAAAAAAAAAAGATGATTGAAGGCATTGAGAATTTCGTCAGCTCGGTAACTGAACCCATAGCTTAATTGGTAAAGCGATATCGAGCCCCGGTAAGGCGTATCGATGTTGGTTCAAGTCCAACTGGGTTGATTATTTTTTCAATGTTTTCAATGTTTGTATTTGATTGAATAACATACTAATGTATGAGTGGAATACCCACTTTAAAAAAATGTAAAATAATTATGAGTTGATAGCAGGCGCCATCTGTTATTTCCGTTGTGACACTTGTAAAAGGGTCGGCGGGAAGGGTATCTAACTCTAGTGGTTGGCACCTAGATGTCGCTTACGGCTGCTATAAAGTCGATGTAAAAATAAATGCAAAAAAAAAAAAAAGATGATTGAAGGCATTGAGAATTTCGTCAGCTCGGTAACTGAACCCATAGCTTAATTGGTAAAGCGATATCGAGCCCCGGTAAGGCGTATCGATGTTGGTTCAAGTCCAACTGGGTTGATTATTTTTTCAATGTTTTCAATGTTTGTATTTGATTGAATAACATACTAATGTATGAGTGGAATACCCACTTTAAAAAAAAAAAAAAAAATGTAAAATAATTATGAGTTGATAGCAGGCGCCATCTGTTATTTCCGTTGTGACACTTGTAAAAGGGTCGGCGGGAAGGGTATCTAACTCTAGTGGTTGGCACCTAGATGTCGCTTACGGCTGCTATAAAGTCGATGTAAAAATAAATGCAAAAAAAAAAAAAAAAAAAAAGATGATTGAAGGCATTGAGAATTTCGTCAGCTCGGTAACTGAACCCATAGCTTAATTGGTAAAGCGATATCGAGCCCCGGTAAGGCGAATCGATGTTGGTTCAAGTCCAACTGGGTTGATTATTTTTTCAATGTTTTCAATGTTTGTATTTGATTGAATAACATACTAATGTATGAGTGGAATACCCACTTTAAAAAAAAAAATGTAAAATAATTATGAGTTGATAGCAGGCGCCATCTGTTATTTCCGTTGTGACACTTGTAAAAGGGTCGGCGGGAAGGGTATCTAACTCTAGTGGTTGGCACCTAGATGTCGCTTACGGCTGCTATAAAGTCGATGTAAAAATAAATGCAAAAAAAAAAAAAAAAGATGATTGAAGGCATTGAGAATTTCGTCAGCTCGGTAACTGAACCCATAGCTTAATTGGTAAAGCGATATCGAGCCCCGGTAAGGCGTATCGATGTTGGTTCAAGTCCAACTGGGTTGATTATTTTTTCAATGTTTTCAATGTTTGTATTTGATTGAATAACATACTAATGTATGAGTGGAATACCCACTTTAAAAAAAAAAAAATGTAAAATAATTATGAGTTGATAGCAGGCGCCATCTGTTATTTCCGTTGTGACACTTGTAAAAGGGTCGGCGGGAAGGGTATCTAACTCTAGTGGTTGGCACCTAGATGTCGCTTACGGCTGCTATAAAGTCGATGTAAAAATAAATGCAAAAAAAAAAAAAAAAGATGATTGAAGGCATTGAGAATTTCGTCAGCTCGGTAACTGAACCCATAGCTTAATTGGTAAAGCGATATCGAGCCCCGGTAAGGCGTATCGATGTTGGTTCAAGTCCAACTGGGTTGATTATTTTTTCAATGTTTTCAATGTTTGTATTTGATTGAATAACATACTAATGTATGAGTGGAATACCCACTTTATAAAAAAAAATGTAAAATAATTATAATTTATTTTTGTTAAATTTTTTACTGGCTTACAGTCCATATAGATATGGTACCAGGCACACGATCTTGTGCCTTCAATATAGGTTCCAGGACCTATATTGAATCAGTCGTTTGATGGCCGCCGAAGCGTTAATACTGAAAAGATCTTTCGAGAATATCAACGAAAATACCTTAACCCTTTGACCGCCAAAGACGTCAAATCACGCGCACGGAAAGTCGTGCCCTCAGCGCCTGCACGTGATATTACGTCCAAAATATAACCTGTTTAACTGAGAGCTCGATTGTTAAAATCATGCCAGTTTCTGCAGTTTCTCAGTGCTCTAATAGTTCAAAACTTAAAATCAAAGCGGGACGGTACCACTTTCCATTCCTAATTACCGTTTTAAATACGTAACCATTATTTTTTTAACAAAATTTCTCAAAAACATTTTTGTTATTGAGTAACAGACACAGAAGAGACAGTTAAATAGGCAGTACCCACGCGTGAAACACGTAAATCCAAGTATCCTTTGCATTGCAGCGTCAGCAAATAATATGTTGCTGA
Source organism: Pammene aurita (assembly GCA_947086415.1). NCBI lineage: Eukaryota > Metazoa > Arthropoda > Insecta > Lepidoptera > Tortricidae > Pammene > Pammene aurita. The sequence goes on along the minus strand of OX352305.1, from coordinate 14,953,639 downwards.
AAAAATGCATGTCTTATTAATTGTGTTCTCCTATTGCTTGAAACCGTTATCAGGCGTAACTTATGTACAAAAATATTTATGTGTGCCGCAGAGCACCAACCTTTTTAGTGCGTTAGTCGCGCTTAGTATAGAGGCACCCCTGTCTATGGTTTCTATAGAAATCGACCGTATCAGTATGTTTTTCATGTTATTGTCTAAAGTGACAGAAATGGCTATTAATAGTATATAGGATATAAATCAGAAGGACAAGAAGGATATAAATCTCTATGTTACAAAAGTGTCCGTCAAAAGGCGATAAACTGATAGCGCCACAATGATATTAAATTTGATTAAATTAATTTGAAATTAAAAAAAATTAAATCCAAAATAATTATTTGTGGAGATGAAAAACACTGAATATTAATTTTATTTACGAAGTCATATAAGTATTAAATATCGCAGCGCAACCCGGAGATATTTGGAACTATTGTTTAGTGCTTACCGCTGGACATTTTTTCGACCATTTTCCTAGAAGAGAGTTCCATCCTTCCTATACCATCCATATTAATAGTGGTGGAATATGAGTAACTCATATCCATATTTCTAATATATAATAATTAAAAATATGGGCAGATAATTTACATCATTATCTTATCGTATCATCCCGCTATGTATTTTGCAGACATCTGAAATATTACAACGTTTATAGAATTGTTCAAAATATTAAATAAACAACCGCCAAAGGGTCTTGTTATATTTTTAAAATGCTTAAAGGGCTTATGAATATCAGCAAGGTGTGTATCAGTATCAGCGCTTGTGTGGGAGTACTAGAGCAGAGACCAATATGTCGTTTTATAATTCGCCGTGGTTACCATCTACTCGATTTTCAGTACTGCATGTACCTGTCTCATTTATTATGATTATGAATCATTATATCTTGAACGTCCACGGCAAAGTATAAAGGCAATAATAGTATGTAACACAGAGCACCAGCCGCTTTAGTGCGTTAGTCGATCTTAGGATAGAGGCGTCCTTGTCTATGGTTTCTATAGGAATCGACCGTGTCAGTACGTTTGACATTTTGTTGTCTAAAGTGACAGAAATGGCTAATAAAAGTGATGGGATATGAGTAACTCATATCGATATTTACAGAGTCAGATAATAATTTAAAATATGTAAAAATAATTTATATCGTTATCTTATCGTATTATATCACCTCGCTATGACTGTGTAAAGATATGAAATATTACAACGTTTAATCGTTCGAATTGTTAGAAATATTTAATAAACAACCGCCAAAAGGGTTCTTATATTTTGAAAATGCTTACAGCTTATGAATATCAGCAAGGTGTGTGTTAGCGCTTGTGTGGATGTGACGTATGTTGCACCTGTTGTATTTAGGACCTTGTCTTTTTTATGTTCCCGTATCCATAGAAATGATATAACCAAAGACTAAAGTGGTTTTAGCTTGTCTCTGGTCCTTATAGACTGGAAATAAACGTCATTTTATATGAAAACCACTCGTGTCAGTATATTTGACAAATAAATGTCTTACCTGTCAGATATCTGTGCCAATAGCGTTGGGGTGCAGGTCGATACTTTTATAGATATTTTGATTAGAGAATCTGAATAATCATTATAATCAATTAGCATTACGTAGGAACTAACTGTAACAAAGGTTTGTATAATTAATGAGTATTTTTGGAACTATTGTCATGAATTCATGATATACCTACTTCATCCATTTATATACAATTATTCTGTTAATTAGAAACTGACAGATCACCCTCAGCTTAAATCGAAAATAGGACCTAGGAAACATGACACGAGTTTCATAGAATTCGCCTCTGAAAAGTACATCTCATATCGACATGCCGCCAATCAATATGTTACATCACTATTGCCCTCTTTGTACTGCATTGGCGAATAATTCTTAATATAATTCTAGTTTGTTATTTTTGGTATAATACGCACGTATATGTTACCATTCCGTATTTTCTTTAATTATTGCACCAATTTATGGCACAGAATGGTGTTACAAACCCATTTTATGATAATGCTAACTCCATAAATCTCAAATTGACACTGGCGCTAACGGGGCGCAAAGCGCAAGAGTGATATACAAGCATCTTAGGTCAAACACCATATCTAGTCCAACCGCTCGCACATGGGCATTGCTGATCTGTGACGTAACCCAAACTCCTCCTAAAGCTATAGGAAGGCAAATATTCACTACCGATAACGCGCCAAATAGTTTGTCACTTCACTATTGGTCTTTCAATTCTTATGCTATTTTTTTAACACTTATTTCTCTACAACGGCCAAAGAGCTACTGTCAGTTCTTTTGCGCTTTGCGCCCGGTCAACACAACCAAATTATAGCTGTTACGACGACTCCCCTAGACGAGTTTCGCCGTTCTTATTTCAACCTCTTTGATGTGTGCATATAATTGCTATGTTAATGGCATTTTTAGGATTTCGTAGCCAAAATGGCAAAAACGGAACCCTTATTATCGTCATGTCCGTCCGTCCGTATATCACAGCCATTGTACTCGGAAATGACGGAAATAGGGAATGCTCCTGGTTCTGATTTTGTATGGCGAGAACCGGGAATTCCCGGTTCCGGTACTGGATTTGTATAGAAAACGAGTACCGGGAGCAAACCCTAGACGGAAACCATAAGACGTATTTTGCATGCCGATATCTAGTTTTGTAGTAAAAATAACGTTGAAGATTGTCAGAAGATTTTTTGATTTAGCCAATATTTTCAGACATAATCTTATGAACACTTGTGTATCTTTTGAACTGGATATGCAAAAAATAAAAAAAAAGAGAAAATACATCTTTTAATGAAAATTGTTTTTAATATTATCGGTTGAGGCGTTTTCGGGTCATTTCTAAAAAAACTTCTTCCGTAGGAAGATACGACCTTTTGATAATTATTTTTCCTTATTTCGTTGAAGGTACGGAACCCTCCGTTATGCGTGGTCCGACACGCACTAAGCCGGTTCTTTTGAATGTATAGTTCTAATTTAGATGGGCAAAAATTATTCGAATACAAAAAACGAATAAGAATAAATCTAGACACGCGGCAGTGTGTCTAGCCAAGTTCAAGCAAAGGAACTGGCTAGCCAGCGCTGAGTGTATATTACACGAACCACTTGGTGCCACTTTTGGCCCTTCTATAAATCAAAACCTCTTTAACGTAAACACATACAACTACGTGTGTTTAATTATATCCATAAGGACATCTAGCAGTCCAAATTTCATGAAGCTAGCTCAAACGGTTATAAAGATATGAAGGTCAAAAAGTCGTAAATTGTAGCACTGACTGACTGACTGACATATAGTACCTAAATCTAACCTACTTCCAGATGACCTAGAAGGATGAAATTTGGAATCCAGCTCGGTAATTGTGTGTAAGCGTAGGAAAAAATCTAAAAATAAAAAAAAAGGTAAAAATAGAGGGGGTCCCCATATATTTATTTTTATTTTTATTGTATCGTTGGAACCGTTACAAGCAGATATTTGAAACTATCCCAATATATGTATTATTATATTTGCTATATAACAGAAATATAAAAATAAAGTTAAATCAAAAAATAAGTGGTGTCCCCATATAAAAAACTTGTGATACACGCTAAACGACCGGCCAACGGTGTGTCGTCGGCGGCGCGCGGCACCACATAATTATACACAGAACAGAAGTAAAGAGAATGTAGACAATAGCATAAAAAAGAAAAGCATGCAGCGGAAACGCAAGAAAAAACATTAAATCTACCTGCCTAGTTTTCTTTACAAAAAGTAATGATATCCCACCAAAAATATAAATGTAAAAAAGGAGAGCCAAGTTCAATACAAAAATTATGCTTGGCTGTGGGCTTCGCCGCAAAAAGAATGGAGATCTAAAGGAGTGCCAAGTTCTATGCAAAATCCAAATATGTATTTATAGGAACAAAATAACATTATTAACAAGTATTAAACTCTATTTCTTTGTTTTATTGGATACCTGTAACAATTGCTGTTATTTAAAAATGTGAGATCTTAAAGTAGGTTAGATTTGACTTGGCCAATTTTTATCAGAATTAAATATATATATATATATATATGTATATATATATGTTGAATAACTTTATAAAATGACTGATGTAATGAATACTGGCTATCACTAAAACTACTACTTTGGTACTAAGTGGTTTTGACATATGTCTCGAAGATCACGTCAATTGTCCCGAAACTACAACACAAGCCTAATCTTTTGTCGAAAAATATCGATAATTCTGAATCATCGCTTTTTTTGACAATTGTCATGAGCTCTTCACTAAACTAGTACCTATGTATTGAGTGTATAATAAAAATACGTTATATTTTCTTTAAAAAAATATCATGTTAGTGGCCAACAAGCATACAGCCCGCCCGATGGTAAGCGGTTAGTGTAGCCTGTGGACACCTGTAATGAGCCAAGTGCCACGCTGAGATAGTCCTTTTATTTTGGCAGTTTTAGGTAACTACCCAACAACATAGGTCGCTACAACACTTTTTTCGTTTAAATTATAGAACTATTTTTTAAGAAATTGTCACATAGTATCATTATAGTTAATTATAATTTCATGTTATTTTCTGGTACTGCATCACTTTTTTCACTCAAGTCCGTATATATCGTATAGTATCTACTGCACTGAAAATTATCGTCATAATCATTAACAAAATTCGTTTTTATAAAAGTAATAGAGATTATTTATGATGCGACTAGTTTAGACCGAACTATGCAAAAGACTAATAACTACGAAATAAATATGAGTAAACTGGTACAAAATTGATAAGAAAATTTAGTTATGTGGTTTACTCGCTCTTTCATATATCCGTCTCTTTCAGGTTGGCTACCTGCGATACATTTCCTTGACCCAAAAATAAGTTAGAGTTGCAGTTTAATATCAAATCTAAAAGTGTAATAAAATATTATTCGTGTTATTTATTCGAATAAAATAACGAATAAATCATTTACACAATTTATTAGGACAGATGCTTCGCGCCTAAAACGTGTGACGTCACGACTCACTCAACTAGGTACATACATACATACACACGCATTACAAACGTATAGGGGTATTTTTTTAAGATGTTGGAATCTTACTAAGGAGTTCTACCGACAATTCGCACTATAACACATACATAGAAGATTTAAATTGTCAACTAACTGCAATTGAATAAGTGCCTTTTGTTATAACCAGATACTTATGAAAATATCCTAGCACCGTTTCTTCTAAATGACGATAAAATAAATCAGATTGCCCTCAACTATTTTATTCTTGTCAATCTTGGTTAGTCTATGCTAATTAGAAGTCCACAAATGATAGTCTTACATGTTTTTATAATCCAAAAGAACTTAAGGCGCGTGCCTACCTGAAATAACGTAAAATGGTTACTTTTAACAGCCTAAGGCTCGTAATCTATCCAATCAAAAATTCTTAAAAAAATATATACAGGGTGATTCCGGGGTCGTGGAGCAAGCAAGGAGCATTTAATTTAGTTTCTCCTGAGAATCACGATAGAGTAGGACCAACAACAATCCTGTGGTTTTTTTTAGTCATCACAAAAAAAAAACAAAATGTCCGGAATGATTTCAGATCATAGTCACCCTACTATTTCCCAGGAAAACTTATGTCAAGTGCGTGTACTCTAAAAGACTGCAATCGTCACAGATAATGAAATTGTTATGCTATGATTAAATTGATAATCAGATAGGAATAATTGCATCGATACCTACGAAAATTATGATATTTTGTATTTTTGTTCTAAGAAAATAACAATAAAAATTAATACTTTATTTACACAAAATTTACAACACTAAATGTACTTCAAAAGTTGTTCAAAATGTGAACCTTCCTCCTGTATGCACAATTCCGCCCGTCGTCTTAGGTTGCCCCTTAATCTGTTCAGAGCAAAGTGATTTTGCTTAACCGTTTCAAAGGCTAAAATGATTCGCTGGCGTAGCTCTTCTACGGTGTTAGATTCCTGCTCATACACCAACCGTTTCACCTCTCCCCAGAGAAAAAAGTCTAACGGTGTGAGGTCGGGGCTGCGAGGTGGCCATGCAATGGGTCCAAGGCGACCGATCCATCGTTGGGGAAATTGTTCATTTAAATAATCACGAACACGGTTATAAAAATGAGCAGGTGCACCATCATGTTGATAATACAGGTTTTCTAAGTAAAGCTCCGGGACGCCTCGCAATAATTCCGGGACCACTTCTCGTAATAAATCAAGGTAATTCATTCCATTCAATCTGCCTTCGATGAAATGAGGGCCAATAATAACGTTATTAATAACTCCCGCCCAAACATTCAAACTAAATCGTGTTTGATACGCGTTTCTCCGAGTTAAATGCGGATTTTCTTCACTCCAAAAATGCTCGTTGTGGATATTGAACAAACCAACACGTGTAAATGTACTCTCATCAGTCCACAGGACGTTTGTTTCTTCATTGTCTAAAATCCATCGACACAGGTTCATCCGTAAGGGGAAATCAGGGGCGGAGATATCTTGAACGGGTAGAAAATGGTATGCATGCAAATCCAGTAGCGTTGAGCAGTTTCCAGACAAACTTTTGGCTGACATTGTACCTTCTAGCAGCTTGTCGGGTACTGCGTTGCGGATCTCGGTAAAAATATCTCAGTATGCGTTGATCCAGGTTTTCGTAATTTCGCCTTCGTGGCCTATCACCACCTCGTGCTTGGGCATGGGCTGGAACGCTGAACTGCCCGTGTTCTCGAAGATTTCGCACCATTGAATCAATCAAACGCCTGGTTGGTATTGGCAAATTGGGATAATGATGGTGAAAAATCTCTCGTGCTCTCACAGTGTTGTTCGTTTGATGGTAAAATTTTACCATATCTGAACGCTCGATATTGGAAAAAGGGTACGCCGGAGGCATAATTAATTAATTATTTTATTAATTTCAGTTTACAATGTTTATTGACACGTGTATTGACTTTGACGTACTGTGACAATAATTACTCATAAATTATTAAGTATTCTATCAGACGTTTTGTTTTCAAAGAGGTTGCAATATGAAAAGTAGGGTAACCACGCATTTTCAGAAATCATGCTTTTTTTAGTTAAAATAAGTAAAAAATGAATCATTAGCATTTCAATTTAAATATATACAGGTAACATCGCAATCGTTTACTGAGTCAGAAAAAAAGGGTTGGGGTCACGACCCCGGAATCACCCTGTATAGTAACTATTGATTTTTTATTAATATAATTATTGTTTGAAATATTTGAAAAAAAGTAATTATCATGGCAAAATAAAATATTTAAATTAGGACGTTTTCAACATAAAAGTCGCTTCTGCTCCTAAACTACAAAAGATATTTTTACGATTGGCAACATATATGTATCTTCAAAATTATTGTTTGTTTTTGTTAAATTTAAAGATTTCGTTTAACAAAAACCCTTTTTAGGGCGATCTGGTGCAGTAAAACCATGCGCAAGCCGCGAGCCTCAGTGTAACTCTAGCGTTCGCAGGCGGAGGCTGTGCGCACCTAATAGTTCTTACTAACAGATACTTATAGCTTACTATGGAATAGCAAGTACCCACCGCCATAAATACCTACACCAAAATATAATTGGACTTGGAGCGACAAGGGACATATAAAGTGTCTTCTCACGCACATAAACCTACTCACTTCTCGGATATTTTATGAAAGTATAACATTTATTTAGATATAAATACCTACTTACTTCACATGGACTAGGTTTCTCGACGCAGTGCAGCAGCACAAAAAGTTCTTACGCAGTTTGTATTTCACAACTAATATAAAAGCCATCAGCCAATAAAATTATCTCAACCAAACCAACCTCCACGCTAGTTTACGTCTAAGTTCGAACTAATGGACGTCGCTGCCTATTAAAACGAAAATACTCGTAGGTACTTAACTTAAGGCATACACTGAAATAACTAACGCTCATTGGTTGGCGATGACGACTTATTTCATTTGTGTTGAATTCAAAAGAACGGGTTAATATTGTTCCTCGGGAACGATACTGCGAATGTTTGTTCCAAAGTCGAACGCTATCGAAAGAACGGTTCTTTTTACGTTCCTTGGGAACGATACGAGCTTACAAATGTTCGTTCCCAAAACCATTGTATTATATTTTATATCGTTCTTTTGGGAACTGTTCGTTCGGGAAATGTTCGTTCCTAAAACCAATGTTCTAACCGGTAACCGAGAACGAGAACGCTTCAGAGAACGGTCTAGGTTATTGACCCGAGAACGTTTTGAAAATAGAACCGGTTTCCGATCCCTGGCTCAGAGTTCCGAAAACAGGTTGCCATGTCATTGACATATAAGATAAACAATAAGGGACCAAGGTGAGATCCTTGGGGTACTCCGGAAGGTATAGGAAGAAAGCATGAAGTATAACCCTTCAGGTTGCCTTGAAGGGTTATACTGCGATTGGACAGGTAAGACTTTATCCATCTAAGGAGGTCGCCGTGTATACCGAGCTCAAAGAGTTTCTTGATTAAGTTATTATGGTTAATTTTGTCAAAACATTTAGAAAAGTCAGTATAGACGACGTCCACCTGACAGCCAGAAGATATTCCATTGATAATAAAATCGGTAAAGGTCAGGAGATTTGTATCAACGCTACGACCTTGACAAACACCGTGTTGACTAGGCGCAATGTGTTGAGAGAAAGCGGAAGTAATTTTGTTGTAAACTATTTTTTCAAAGATTTTAGCAAATATGTTTAATTTACTAATTGGCCTGTAATTAGTAACCAGGTGCGCATCGCCACTTTTGTAAATTGGTGTTATCAATGCTTTTTTCCAAGAAGAGGGAAAGTGACCATGAGCTATGGACTTAACAAAAACTTGAGTCAAAGGCACTGCCAATTCACGGGCGCACATTTTAATGAAAAGGGGGTGAATCAAATCATCACCACTACCCTTTGTAACATCAACTCTCTCTAAAAACTTGAAGACGCAATCCTCGGAGATATCAACGGTATTAAGATCAATCAGGGAGTCATTAACTACATGCGAATAATCGGGTAAAACAGAAGAATCAGTAACAAACACAGAGTTAAAGTATCTGTTAAAAAAATTACTAATTGTGTTACCATCTTTAGAAGTTTCAATTTGGTAAGACATTTGTTCGGGAACACAATTACTTGGGAATTTAGACTTCATAAACGACCAAAAATAAGTAGGGTCACTATGTATTCTATCCTCTGCCAATGAAATAAAATTATTATAGCATTCGGTGGCTAATTTGTGCTCCCTTTTTCTCAATAAAGTAAATTCGGCCCTATCAAGGGGATTACCATAAATTTTCCACCTTTTATGGACTGCTAGTTTCTGTTTGCGAACTTTTATTAGTGTACGAGAAAACCAAGGAGGGTAACCAGTGTTACTATTAACCCTTTTATGACTATTAACCCTTATATGACTTTCAATAAGAGTCCTAAGGACCGAATAAAAATACGTAACTGAGTCCTCAACATTCATGCTATTCAAACACGACCAATCGGTCTCAGATAATTCCTTGCGAATAAGGTCATAGTTGCCGCGGTAAAAAATCGGTCTAGTACATTGGTTAGGCAACAAGCGTGGTAAATAACTCATTAAGTTAAGGGCTAGTGAAATATTCAACGCCTTATGTTGCGGATCCTCCTGCGTAAGCGGTGACGAGCAGGCACCAACAGTGCAACCAACATTGGCCATTACTAGATCCAACACACGTCCATTTATATTAGAACAATTGTTGTATTGGCTTACATCAGTTAGAGCGATGAAATCAGAAAGAGCCATAGCAGTTGGACCTTCACTGGTCTCAATATTGAGGCGATTTGAATTCTCAGACAAGGACCATGAGGCATAAGATACGTTAAAATCACCTACAAGAACGAAAATATCTTCTGGGAAGGTATTCATTATCCTAGCAGCATTGTCAAAAAAGCAACGAAGAGAACCGATATGATTATCATTATGAGGAAAGTACACACAAGCAATATGTAACAGCGGCCCGCACGCCCGCGGTCGGTCGGCCGGCTGGCGGCGCGAGGCACGCGGGGAGTGGGAGTGGGGCGCGGCGCCGGCGCAGGCCCGCGGCTCCACGGTGAGCCACAACTCCTCGTGCCGCGGCGCCGCGCACCACTCGTCCCGGCGCGATACACTGAGGCCGCGCCGCATCGCCATAAGCACGCCGCCGCCGCGCCGTGCAGCCCGGCCCGCTCGATCCCGTCTATATACCTCATACCTGCTATCGAAATACTCACTACTAAAAAAGTCAGGGTTCAGCCATGTTTCAGACAAACAAATGAGGTCATATTTTGAATTATTTACACTAGATAAGAAAGAATGTGATTTTGTCCGCAATCCCCTTACGTTCTGATAATAGATTGAGATGCTATTATTATCTATCATTGATGAATAATGTACCTCCCCCCCCCCCCCTAATATTATAACTCTTTACCCCATTAAGTTAACTTTAAGTAACAAATACTATTTAAGATAACTAACGAAAATCTAACATAAACTTAAACTAAAATAAATATATAACTAATTAACGTGAAAGTAAACGTAAACTTAAACTAATGGCCAAACGCGTGATCAGTCTAGGGAAAAGGACACCTATGTTGTACCGTAGTAACCCATTTTCTTTTAACGTGAGATCAGTTATTCTTCGGACTCCGGTGGAAATAGCAACCTAACCCCTTGTAACCTCCAGGAGGATAATAAAACACATAAATGTACCTGAATTACCTAACGAATAAGTAATAGAATGAGAACACAAGAAACAGAGTCACTTGGTATAAAATTTCAGAATGATAATTTTTTTTATTGTAAAGTGTAAGGTAAAATGTTTTAAAAATAAATAATTTTTTTTGGTAATGATCCCCAACGGCTTATTAGTCCTTAGGATAACAAGGATGTAGCAAACTTCCTGGAATAAGTCCATTTTAAAACCTCATATATTATAGAATTTACTCCTATCAACATCTGAGTGCTAAGATAAGCGTGAATATCACACTAAGGTACTACATCCTTGCCCGATGGGGTATTAAGGCTCCTGCAAAACTCATCAGTCCAATTCAATGAGGCTTCCTAGTCCTACCTGCCTAACCCTAGGAGTGTAAGACCCTTCGAGCGACTCTACTAACGGTTTGGAGCTTAGGTGACGTTGTGATGAAGAAAACCGCCGAAATATTCATCGTCAACCTTTTAATCTCATTTAACAACATGAGAGCAAATCTAAACGCCAATAACCCTTGTCCAACCCATAAACTGTAAACTGAGTCATTATTTCTGAGTTTTCTAACATGTAGAACCAAGAACCAACCTTAGTTGTTGACCACAAATTTTATGAAGTCAAACTAACCAATTTAAGCATTATGTAACTTTGAAGTATTACAATGGACTGCTCTGCTTGCCACTGATCAAATCAGACTACTGTTTCAGAATGATTTGTTATTCAGAGTTATATGAATACTATAAAACCATTGAAATGTATATTTATACCTTTATTATACCAGAAAACTCAGAAATAGTCTTGAAAATATCGCAAAAGATTAGAATACTGCTTTTAAAACGTTAAAATCAGGATATTATCCGAATGACCGTTATTTATAAAGAATGATGCTCTCAAAAACATGAAAGGCTTTAAGAAAATGCCTAATTCCCCATTGTGTATGAATTTAATCTATCACTAACCCCATCTGCTAGTATTTCTGGAATATCTGTCGTACTTACCATAGCCCAAATATTCCAGACAATACTCAAGTGTATCCCTAAACCTAAGCTGTAAAAGTTCGGCCAATGAATCCGAGATTGCAAAGCTATCAATATGGTGTTGTGCAGATCTCCCCTCCACGACTAAAACGTCAGGGCGGTGGAAGTAAGATCGGTCCCTATCTGGTGTATATAAAGAATATTTACATATATTTAACAAGACCCGAACACGATCTCTGTAAGGCTTCGACAAGTCTTGTCACAAGCTGGCCAGCAACTTAACATCGAATTGAGGCCCTTATCTAACCTTACAGCTGGCCTCTCGTGTTCAGTGTGGCACCACATGGTGATGTAACGTTACTGTGTTGGTAAAAAGCAACGCCGAGCTTCCACATGCTCGTCACAAAACTAGAACTCCAGCTCTATCTCTGTTGACACCAGTTAGGTTGAAATAGAGCTGAATAACCACACTTTTAGGTTTAGACAGTAACTGGTTCTATTATTTAAATAAACACTCAAGAAAATTTACATGAAAACTCCCATTAACATAAGTTAAAAACAATTAAAAACCACAAGAAATAGTAAATGAAACTTTCACCGCCGCAAAATATCTAGATCTACATTTCCGAGGTACTTTCAAAGTTTCCCGGATCCGCAAAGTCTAGATTTAACTCTGAGCCGAAACAAAATCATATTGATTTTAATTCTAGCCCGAAGCTTCGCAACACTGAAAATTTCACTCACACGTACCAATAATAACGATTTCCAAAACCAGTCACTTATCCGTTCGACAATTAAGAATTGAATGCCCGCGCGTCCCTTTCACCTCTATTTATAACCTTAGATGCTTACACCGTGCTTACATTAGACGGAGAGCCGGCCTCATCAAGCACGACCCGACAATGTAACCAACGAAATCCCCCAATCATTCCGTCACACCATGTCTACCTTCATATCCGTAATATCTGGCAGCTGTAAAGTGACGGAAGCCAAAGAATGCAATCCACTTTAGTAAAACAAACCCTCAAGTTCCGGGTTTGATGCAATATTATAGATACATTAGTTACTTAAGTACTATGCAAGACCTTGCCTTACGTAAAACCTTATGTAACACATTATTATGAAGCGATTAATGAATAAATAAAAGAATTATGAATTATTATGAGAAATTATATGATCCTCGGTGGTTTCTTTTCCTATTTTGGTATTATTATTCTCCAAAACAACAATTTCGATAGTCTATCACTTCGACCTCCACCCATTCAAAGCCGCCAGGTGCCCAAATGCAGTATCAAGGATAATATAGCTATTAAACCAGACGGACCCTGAACGCTTCCCCCATCGCGTCACATCCATCTCGGTCAGCTCCTAGTCTATCAGAAACACAATTACTATTAATCGAATGCTTACGTTTTGACTTATGAAAAAGATCATAACTCTTCTTGCCTTTCTGCTATTATGTGTCTTATGTCATTTTCATAAGGTTCAATTTTATTTGACCTCAACTCATGGGAAATAAAACAATAAAAATATCCTTTACTCAAATGAAAAGGATCGTAATTCTCTTTGGCCTTTTGTTTACTTTATGCCTTCTGCCATTGTCTTAAGGTGTAAATTTATTTGACAACGTCTCACTGACCTGCATTTTAATAATATGAATTTTATTGTTCGTCAATTTTCTTCTCCGTGGTTGCTATGGGAACCAAACAAGGTTATGTACATGGCAATAATAGTACATAATATATCTATTTTTGATATACGGAATGTTGCCGCCCGATGTTTCTTTGGATTAATTGGTTATTGTATTGAAGTAATAATTTGTCACGCCCGGCCCATTACTAAGCAATTTTCGTGATTCTTAACCTTTATCTTTGAATGAAAAAATGATAATAAAGATCCTTAATGTTCATATTTTAATAGACAACCATGTCCACAATACATATTACAGTAGATAGTACCTGAATGAGGTATGTATTTAGTTACAGTCGCCCCCCATTTAAATTTTTAATACATCACTTTAGCAATTACAGTGATTTATGAAAAGTTTCAATGTAACTCTAGATTAATCGGTAATTTCCCTCCCTGATTTAATCGTGTGGTGTAGGTGTGTTCTCCAATACTGGATGACAACAAATTGCACAGCTTTGAAAACCGCTCCTTTGATTCCTGACAAAAACACTTGACAACCTCTTCCCCAAGAATATTCATCTTGCCAGAGATACCAGATTGTGAGTTTGGTAGGTCCTATTAACCCGTTTTTGTGCCTTAACCACGATTGTGTCGGGTATTATTTCGCCCTATTAACCGATAGACTCTTTTTAGTCAACTAGTGAACTCACAAAAACTTCCCACGCAAGACAAAAAAAACTCTTTTTATAAGTACGAAGCGTTCAAATTCCATTGTCAAAAATCGAACCAGATTTCTCAGCCTTACCACTCGCAATCATTTTTCTTGGCGCGTGTCACATGCTAGAATGAAGTAATTAGACCTTCAAGATTACTTTGTGCGTGTTTTTTTTTTTTTATCACAAAACAACCCCAAAGTTTCCACATTTTTTTTATAATAAATAACTTGTGACGTGAAAACTCCTTTATGGAAGTTCATTATGTAGGGTCCCAACCACTAAATGATCACGGCCCAAATTTATTGAAATAGAATAATTAAAATTTATATTACAAAACAAAAAAACAAAACAAGAACAGCCATGTATTTTATTTTATTTTGTCATGACTCGCCATCATTTTAATGTGGAATTGTCGAATATACCTTATCCCAGATGAGGTGTGTGCTTTCGTGATAATTCGTACCTTGTATAGTATTTAGTCAGCAAAAACTATCCTTATAAATGGATCGAATCGTAAAACGATTTTAACCTACCAAATAAGAATTTGCCAACTAGCTTGTCCCAGTTCCCCCCCCATTCGTTTCCCCTGCAAATACCGACTATTCTAGGTTTGATCGCACTCCAGACAATGTCTATCTGTATCAATCCTTTCTCCCGTAATGCAAAAGTTCATCCTCCTTCATTATCCTACTTTCATCTCTTACTTCAATCCACATAATCATAAGCTTGATGTTTAATTATTCATAACATCCTTTTTCCCTTCCTCATGCGCCTTTTCGCTACGATCTCTACAAACAGCCAAAGCTACGATGTGCAATCAGCATTAAACATGAATTATTATGTTAAAATAGACACTTATAATATAATAATCGTTGCTTTTAATAGATTTTATTCTAATTTGTTTTTATTTTATTTTATTATGTATGTAAAAGAAATATATTCTAACTTGAAAGTTATTAATTTTTATGACAACCATCTCCCCATCATGTTAAATGTCAACAATCAAATTTTACGCTGAATCTTTACTATTACTTCAACACATGTTACCTGATTGCCCAATACACATCTTTTTTTTTTTTTTTTAACATTTGGACCAAAACTTTCAATTCTTACTTTTTTTTTCATTAAGGTCCAGGAACAACCCATAGTTGATTTTCCCGAAAACTTGGTATAAAAAAAAACCAAGCAATAAAATAAATACAATAAATATATATATATATATATATATATATATATATATATATCGATGAATATGAACATCCTGTGTGATAATCAAATTATACCAACTGAAATAAAACTAAAGCAGGCAAAACTAATTTGACAATTTAGTTAAAGTAACTATGATTTTATTTCTGTAAAATCAACCACCATACAACCTTAAAATTTCCCAATTATATTACAATTTTAGCACCTATTTCGTTCTTTTATATACATTTAGTGCTAAGTGCCACTCGCCCCCATCACCTTTCAACGAAACATCCCCGTAATTTAGCGGAAAACCCGACAGTGTGGGGCCACGCCCCCAATACCCTTCTCACTTATGGAACAATTTTGATAAAAAAAAACTAATAAAATAAAACGGTATAATTATTTACTGTAATTATATTATTATCAGTATTATACTCCAAAACAAAATCCGCAACTCCTGCAACTGAATATAACCAGCACAACAAGACCCCCCCAAAATTATTTATGTTGATCATAAACTATTATCAAAATTATCCCTGAACAAATATTGAGACCCAAAATCATTGAAAACCACTGACTCCCCAGCAACCAGTTGACAACCCAAACGCGCCCGATCCCGATTAATAGAACCTCACTCCGTTAAGCTCGCTCGTCCGAAAATCTTCTGATATCATTTTTTTTTTTTTTTTACAAGTAAACATGAATAGATACCCTACAATAAATATAAATAGATACAATCTTAAAAAATAATTTAACCCTTCAGTGAATGAGTATACAGTTTCATTTGAAATGGTAAAATAATTACTCTTCGTAAAGGTCATTCGCATTAAGACACCATCATTGTTTGCAACGCCCATAAACGTGATTGTTCATACCAAATTTTGAAAAATACTAAAGAAATCTAGTTTGTACCAAAAGGACCATAAATTGTATGACGAAGAGGTCACCAATGTAACGCATAACAAAATGTGTTTACAAGACTCTAGACCCCTAAGTTATAAAGCCATACGATTGAGAAACATGTAAAATGAATTGAAATAAATTTAGAATAGATTAATGTAAAGTGAAGCGAAGTAAAATGAAAAGTGACAAAGTGATAAGTCAATAAGCAAAAAAAATCGAAAACTCAAAAGGTCAAGAATAAATTTTGTCAAGAATAACATAAATGTATTAAAATTAAATAACACAACTTCGCTCCAACCGATCGCTCCATGACACTCGCGTAATATTTTTTTTTCATGTATATAATCGAAAGTGTTAGATAGCTCCAATACTTCCGCAGCAGCTAGTCTGTAGGTGGGCGATCAGTTGAGCCATTCATCTCCAGTTCCTGCTGTGGTCGGTGAACCAGTCACATGGTGAACGTTTTCCGGTCAGCTCAGTTTCCAAGGAATAGATGTTATCCAACTGAAAGCTATCAACGGCATATTGCAGTCTGTGGGCTGTAATGAATATTTAAATTAAACAAAAAACAACATATTCGATTCACAGGTTGTTTATTTTAGTCTAAATTGTATGGCACACAAACAAATAATACACTTCTATAGACACACACATAATATTAGTGTTAACTTCACAATCCCTAAACAAGAGACTGAGACAAAGCGAATATTTAAAACTAGTATGACAACAGAAAAAAAAAAAATTGATTCGGTATCACTTTGCCGTGTCGACTGTCGCGACTATCACAAACCATATCACTTTGTCAGCTAACAGGACGGTTTCTGATTTGATGTTGTCAACTCTTGATGTAGTAGTCTTCAGTAGCCAGCTTCTTGTATTCATTATACCCAGTAGAGTTTTGAGTTTTCTTCAAAGACACAGCAGTGTTCCCGCGAAGTTCAAAGTAAAATGAAACTAACAACACCACAGACGCACATATACTTATCCAAAATATTGAAATAAAAATCTTCTTGTTGACACTACTTGTATAATTCAGTAATAATTAATCCTATTACCAATATTTTGCGTAAGATAAAAATCACATTCACTAATAATCATAAACAAAGTGATTTGTTGACCAAGAGTAAATATACCCCTAAGATGCATAAATTAAATTAAATATACTTACCAATAGCTCTCTCTCTCTTTCACTATGCACATTATCCTTATTTCAGTATATTATCCTTACTTCATAGGTACAATGGAACAACACAAGAATCCCTTGACAACACTGGTGTAGTCATATTAAGTTCTCACTCTGCACTCCATGGATGTAGACAAACTGGAGATAATGTGTTGTGGCTTCAGATCAAACCCTCTATTACTGTATGGTAGCTCCGAATCCGCAGGTCGAAACACTTTAGGTGCAGGCAGAAAACTCTGCTTCACTTCTTGTTGACTTGTATAGAGTGACCTGTTTGTCCACAGCACAGACTGGTACAATCTCATGAGCCATTCTTGAAGAATCCATGGGATCATTTTCATGTTTTCGATGTAATATTTTACCCGCGACAAAATATATTGACTTTAAAATCAACACGCTAATCACTCACTAAATTTATACTTTATAATGACATATGCTTTTCACAATTATACTCGCGCACTTTGATAAATCTTTTACGAGATCTAAGCCACAAAAGATCTCTGTTCTACAATTAAAACGGCTCTTTATTGTAATCTAAATCACCAAAACGTATTTTTAGATGGAAAACAAAAGTTCGCGGCACGCCGTCCTTGTTGAAATACACACAACACAATCACCAAAACTAAATGCACAACCGACTGCTAATGATGTAAATTAAGAGGTAAAATTCTGCATTAAAGTAGTTTGAAAGTTATTTTCAACAACAACACGAACTTTTACAAGCTAACATTTTGCCCGTTTTGCCGGCCTCTCTGAACTGTCAATTGTCATTTTGTTGATCTGTTCTGATATATGATTTTTCACAAAGGAAACTAAATCAACTCGTACTTTAATATTTCCTCCTTACAGACTTAAATATTTATATTTAAACTCGATTGCAATTTTATTTGCTTATAATAAATATTATGTAAACAATAAAACAAAAATAAACACAGATATTTTAAAACACTTTCAGTACATAACTACATTTCTGAACGATCGCGAATGTCACACTGCATAATAAGTATTGCCAGTCCTATAATTTACTCTAAAACCGTCTAAGTATTAAACCCTTAAGAAATGTCATCTCTTCTTATTTATTTTCCGTTCACTGTTATTAAAACCGCAACTTATTTTAAGAAAAGAGATTAAATTTTAGTATGATTTTATGCATTGTTAGCTCAGATGTGATCAAATATGTAGTTGGGTCTACTGACATAACAATCAGTCATCCGACAAAAGTGAGAAGAAACAAAAGTTTGAATGAGACAAATATTCGGGATGGCTTAAAAGGTATCTACAGTACTCATGTAAGCGACCAGAACGAGAGGGAATGACAGCCAGAACGAGACAAAAATTTTCGAAATCGCGTCATGTTCTATAATAATTATCACCATCTTACATGATGCGCAATATAAACCGTTTCTATTATCAAGTATAAAACCTTTTGCTATTACCTTATAAATAAATAATTATGTCAACCTGCATATTATATGCAAAAGCATGGTTCCGTTTAAAATGTTTTCTTCTTAAACGATTATTCCTGTTTAAATATTTGGAAAATATACTATGCAGCGATGCAATAATAACGAAAGAATAAAGGAAATAAAATGAAAAATAACAAAATTACTGTTTGCACACAACCATCATGGAGAAATGTTTGCAACATAACAAAAACCGCTTGCTTTAATGAATAAATAAACAAAACTTGCAGTCAGGCTAGTAAAACTATTATAAAATCTATCATATCTCTCATCATGTGTGAACCGCAAAATTCGTCACAACCCAGAATTATATTGACGCAACATCGCGACATGTGTAGACCGCTTATATGAAGTTTGGCTTTTAAACGTTGACAAATGTCATAGAGATCTCTGCTACGCTTCCCTGTCAAAATTTAACGGAACCGGTGTTTCTAATTTATATTACTAATCTCGATTTCGTGAAGTGATTTGATGGTTCATTTTCTTAAAATATATTAAAAGGTGTCCACATGTTTCTACTGATATACATGAAACCGACCTTTGCGACGACAAACTGTGTCAGAAGCGCGCCAGACAACAACAACAAGTGTCTATTTTGTTTTCGCCAAAACACCGCAATAATGCAAGTCCGCAGTGAATTGAAGACTATTATGTTAATATCTAGAATGTTTTACCGATTTTGCCTTCCGAACAAGTGGCTTTATCACATCAAAGTACTGATATTTCAAGATACAAGAATCAAATACTCCGAATGCAAATGACATGAAAACTTTAAGATAAAACCAACTCTCGACACAATTTGGTAAGTTTGCAGTCTCTATTCCTTAAAAATAACCCTTATTGCTAATGTTTCAATATATTTCCAAGCTAAGCTGACTTTTGTTTGGATCATTTTCAACAATATTAATCTATAACAAACTTATTTTCAAATTTTCTTCTGTTGCATAGTTGTTCCAAGACAATAATGAAAACACAGATCCAAAAAATGTTTGATGTCAAGTATAACTAATTTTCCTTCTGAAAATTTTGTCAGCTTTACACATTAATGTGTTATTTTTCCAGCAAATGGATGCCTGATTGACGTTTCCAGTTGATACCAAACAAAATCTGCCCACAAAACCAGACAACACGCCCCCGGAGACGAAAACATGATGCCGCAACCCCCGAAAATATCAGTCTGTGTTTGAAGACAAACTGCATTTTCCAAGTAAGTTCAATGATTCTATTATTTATAATCTAAAAATGACCTGACAGGACCTAGTAACAAAAATTAAAAAAATCTCTATTGCTCTCAGTCAAAAAATAATAATCTTCAATCTTGATTAATTTGTTCAGTAATTAGTATCATTCTTTCAAAAGGTATTTCTAATGTCATTCTTGGTTATCACTGTATATTTGAAAACTACTTTTACTGAGTTTTTGTAATTTTCCGCTTCCAGACTGCCTAACGACGAGTCATCTTGCTAAAAACTGCCGTGTCCAAAGGGCCAAAACGACCTCAACGTTACTGCTCATGATCAAAAATAAAAGGTAATTTATTACATTTACTAATAATTAGTAGTCAGGGATGCTGTTGAACTAATGTCCTTGATCCTAATGACCCATTTCTATGGAATAAATAGACTCAATTTTTCCTACTCAAAATACACTTCAAAATATTTACTTACTGACAGCTTTCCCATACCTGGTCTAAGGACGCCCCCGCAAATAAATAACTTGAAGTCCTCTTCGGAATAATTAGACTTCATTTAGCTTACTCAAAGTATACCTAAACGTATTTACTTTGTGGCAGATATCCCATTCCTATAAACTAGATTTTCTAAGGACACCCCCATAAATAAATAACTTGAAAGAGCCCTTTTTAACATAGTCGTACACAATACTAGCTCTGAAAACATAGATATGAAAACACTATTTCCTATTTTCTTCTTGGTTATAATATCAGCCTATTTTTTTTTTTTTTTTTAATACTATGATCCTACTCAAACCTTTCTTATTATCATATTTTTTTTCTTGCATAAGAACTAATTTTATTTTATCTCCCTACAGATTGCAGGACTGCTGTGGGTATCTTCAATCTCTGGTACATGACAACACAAGGAGACTTGAAAATCTGACCGTTCCGTCCATTTTGGTTCAGATTTCTGCTTAGATTCCATGTCTAAATTACTCACGCTGTAGAAAAATAAGGTATGCATGGAGTTCTGTACTGATTTTCCTACTCATAAAATTTCCAGTCCTAATGAATATTCATTCTCTTCGTCCTAAATAAATTAAAGACTAACGCTAGTTCTAAAATAAAATTGTTCATTTCAACTACTTCCCTATTTTTATTAATTTATAAGAGAGTTTGTAGATTGGACTTCACTCATCATTTACAGTTTTGTACATAGTACTGAAAAACACCATGACTATTTTCCTTAAATAGTTATTTCCCTCTCTGTCAAGTCGAACTTAATTATGCTATGACTTATCCTACCATATCTTATCTAAGAAACGCGAGATAATCGTGGAGTATCCTACATACGTACATACATACAAACACATGGAACAAACTAAGAAATTCTTCCTTCACCACCGCTAGTACGCGGCGAAGTAGCGAACAAAAACTAATATAAAATATATGAAGTCCTAATTTGATAATCATGTACAAGGAACTATTTATTTCCTTGTTTTCAGGTTTCAAACCTAGCTGACTACCTATTCCTAAGTTATCTAAAATCGCATGAACAGAGAAATGGATCCCTTAGGAGACAGCAGCACTAAGAAGACAGACTTAAAATAGAATGATATGATGACTCTATGTAACGCCGAATGCTTGTTGTTAGGAAATAAAATTATCTTGTGTTTTGTTTCATTCAAATATATAAATATCAAATGTGACGGGTTTACGTGTCCCGTTTCCTATAAACATATCTAGGTATTAAGAACAATAAAGTAAAACTCTCCCGGATTATTTTATTTACGCGCCATCTATCGTCAATACTACGTCCTACGTACTGTGCTCCTATACAATAATCGATCTAGTATGTCATTTACTTTAGAACCATGGTAGAGACAAAATGGCCGACATCTGCGGACTCCTTTGACACGTCAAATTTTCAAGGAGGGCTATCGCGTATGAAACCCAGGGGCGCTAGTGTAGACCGAGGTCTTCGAAATGTCAAATTCCATAGCAATTAAATGGGATTCGCGGAATCATTTCTAACCTTACAATGTTGTGAACACTCTGCCATACCAGGACATTAATAATTATGGAAAATATGAGTTACGAGTCATTAAATGTGAATGTTTTAATAGCGGAACCAAGAAAATCCTATTCTTACAAACAAGGCAGACCCGCGCAACACCGCGGCCCCGTCGACATCCTTACAGCACGGTCCATTGTATTAAATATTATTCAAGCGCAAATTCGACTCTCACAAACGTACGTAATAAAATTACAGCTGTATTTCAATACATCAGTCAACAGTGGCGCCAACTAGTGAGTAAAAAGAACGATAACCCTTATTCAATTAAAATCCAAAACGTCAAATTAATATATTAATCTAGGCATTGATTTTAAAGGTAGGTATTTATTGAAAGTAAATTCATAGGTAAGAGAAACGATTAGTATTTATTGAAAGTAAATTCATAGGTAAGAGAAACGATTAATATATTAACACTTATTTCATCGCATTCAGAACGTAAAATTTCGAACCTATAACCTTGAGATAGTGTTATCAACTGGGGATGCGACACAATTCACTTGACGGCGTCGGCGTTATATTTGAGCGAATCGACACAAATATGTCCTCAACTTTTAAATTTCGTTGTACAATTAAGGTTTTCCACACGTTTTCATTCATTATATCTAACTTAGATGTAAATCTAAGTCCCGAAATTAATAAATGATGATCCCTCCGATTTCGCATTTGAAATTGGTAAAATAAATCGCATGTTGAATGATAATTATATTATATGCCTACTAGTAGCCCGCCTCGAACCGAAGAACTCACGTTCTCCCTTCTAATAAGCTGATCAAATTCAACACGACCCTCATGATGACTGCTCTGCGCCACCATGCTCATCTCTGCTTGAACCCCAACAAATTCCATAAAAGAAAAACAAACACTAAAGCTATCGCGAAACAACTAACAAAAACCATCGCTAAGCAGACTTCCAGGAAACCGGCTGACAGCTACGCCGCGTCCGAAGTTGTCTGCAAGATCCTCGCGTCGCCCATGGTCCGCTCGTTCGATAATGTTCGCCTCTCATGTTTATCTAGAGCCAAAAACAAAAAGGTGCTACAATGATTCCACATTGCAGGTCACGAACGCCGAAAATCGAAACTCAATATTCCCCTCTCTATCACTCACGTACTCGAAAGAACACAGCGCAGACAAATGAACGATATATTCTACAGGCGTTGGCTAAGTCTCCCGGCGGCGCAATGGATAATGTTGTCGACAACGGCGTCATGAGCACATCCCTAGTCTCTGACAGTGACAAATTGTTGATAAACATCATTCAACCGGCTTTTTATGTTTTATTTTACCAATATTGAAGTTAAAAGTGCGATAAATAATTAAATACCCATAAGACAAAGTGCCTCGGTCATTATTTATTGTGTGAAACTAAAACTTGTGAATGAAAAACTCCAGAAAACCATGTTAATTTCAAAGTGAACTATCAAGTGAGTTGTGTTATTATTATGGTTGAAAATACGCCTGCGCGAATTCAAATCATCCTATTGGTGGAATAATCTAACATAAGGTAAGCCTTACTGAACTCAAAGTTTGTTTCAAAAGTAATACCAGCCCATATTTATTTCTTAAGTTTTGTTGTTACCACTAAAGTTATTTGAACGAAAATATGAATTAAAACTTGCAGTATGTAACTATATTACGAATAGTTATGTATTTTTGCCTCTTTCTAATGCAAATACGTAACTGCATTATTGAAAATAATGTCAAATACTCATGAAATATAAAATTGCCATAACCTCCAAAATCCAAAGACAACTGATTCACGTCTCTTTTTTCACAGCAACAAAATGCCTAAAAGGCTTCTTAAATAAAAACTACCCTAATAACATATCCACTGGTCTCGGCATCAAAATGTACCTCCCCCCCCCCCCCCCCTAATATTATAACTCTTTACCCCATTAAGTTAACTTTAAGTAACAAATACTATTTAAGATAACTAACGAAAATCTAACATAAACTTAAACTAAAATAAATATATAACTAATTAACGTGAAAGTAAACGTAAACTTAAACTAATGGCCAAACGCGTGATCAGTCTAGGGAAAAGGACACCTATGTTGTACCGTAGTAACCCATTTTCTTTTAACGTGAGATCAGTTATTCTTCGGACTCCGGTGGAAATAGCAACCTAACCCCTTGTAACCTCCAGGAGGATAATAAAACACATAAATGTACCTGAATTACCTAACGAATAAGTAATAGAATGAGAACACAAGAAACAGAGTCACTTGGTATAAAATTTCAGAATGATAATTTTTTTTATTGTAAAGTGTAAGGTAAAATGTTTTAAAAATAAATAATTTTTTTTGGTAATGATCCCCAACGGCTTATTAGTCCTTAGGATAACAAGGATGTAGCAAACTTCCTGGAATAAGTCCATTTTAAAACCTACATATATTATAGAATTTACTCCTATCAACATCTGAGTGCTAAGATAAGCGTGAATATCACACTAAGGTACTACATCCTTGCCCGATGGGGTATTAAGGCTCCTGCAAAACTCATCAGTCCAATTCAATGAGGCTTCCTAGTCCTACCTGCCTAACCCTAGGAGTGTAAGACCCTTCGAGCGACTCTACTAACGGTTTGGAGCTTAGGTGACGTTGTGATGAAGAAAACCGCCGAAATATTCATCGTCAACCTTTTAATCTCATTTAACAACATGAGAGCAAATCTAAACGCCAATAACCCTTGTCCAACCCATAAACTGTAAACTGAGTCATTATTTCTGAGTTTTCTAACATGTAGAACCAAGAACCAACCTTAGTTGTTGACCACAAATTTTATGAAGTCAAACTAACCAATTTAAGCATTATGTAACTTTGAAGTATTACAATGGACTGCTCTGCTTGCCACTGATCAAATCAGACTACTGTTTCAGAATGATTTGTTATTCAGAGTTATATGAATACTATAAAACCATTGAAATGTATATTTATACCTTTATTATACCAGAAAACTCAGAAATAGTCTTGAAAATATCGCAAAAGATTAGAATACTGCTTTTAAAACGTTAAAATCAGGATATTATCCGAATGACCGTTATTTATAAAGAATGATGCTCTCAAAAACATGAAAGGCTTTAAGAAAATGCCTAATTCCCCATTGTGTATGAATTTAATCTATCACTAACCCCATCTGCTAGTATTTCTGGAATATCTGTCGTACTTACCATAGCCCAAATATTCCAGACAATACTCAAGTGTATCCCTAAACCTAAGCTGTAAAAGTTCGGCCAATGAATCCGAGATTGCAAAGCTATCAATATGGTGTTGTGCAGATCTCCCCCTCCACGACTAAAACGTCAGGGCGGTGGAAGTAAGATCGGTCCCTATCTGGTGTATATAAAGAATATTTACATATATTTAACAAGACCCGAACACGATCTCTGTAAGGCTTCGACAAGTCTTGTCACAAGCTGGCCAGCAACTTAACATCGAATTGAGGCCCTTATCTAACCTTACAGCTGGCCTCTCGTGTTCAGTGTGGCACCACATGGTGATGTAACGTTACTGTGTTGGTAAAAAGCAACGCCGAGCTTCCACATGCTCGTCACAAAACTAGAACTCCAGCTCTATCTCTGTTGACACCAGTTAGGTTGAAATAGAGCTGAATAACCACACTTTTAGGTTTAGACAGTAACTGGTTCTATTATTTAAATAAACACTCAAGAAAATTTACATGAAAACTCCCATTAACATAAGTTAAAAACAATTAAAAACCACAAGAAATAGTAAATGAAACTTTCACCGCCGCAAAATATCTAGATCTACATTTCCGAGGTACTTTCAAAGTTTCCCGGATCCGCAAAGTCTAGATTTAACTCTGAGCCGAAACAAAATCATATTGATTTTAATTCTAGCCCGAAGCTTCGCAACACTGAAAATTTCACTCACACGTACCAATAATAACGATTTCCAAAACCAGTCACTTATCCGTTCGACAATTAAGAATTGAATGCCCGCGCGTCCCTTTCACCTCTATTTATAACCTTAGATGCTTACACCGTGCTTACATTAGACGGAGAGCCGGCCTCATCAAGCACGACCCGACAATGTAACCAACGAAATCCCCCAATCATTCCGTCACACCATGTCTACCTTCATATCCGTAATATCTGGCAGCTGTAAAGTGACGGAAGCCAAAGAATGCAATCCACTTTAGTAAAACAAACCCTCAAGTTCCGGGTTTGATGCAATATTATAGATACATTAGTTACTTAAGTACTATGCAAGACCTTGCCTTACGTAAAACCTTATGTAACACATTATTATGAAGCGATTAATGAATAAATAAAATAATTATGAATTATTATGAGAAATTATATGATCCTCGGTGGTTTCTTTTCCTATTTTGGTATTATTATTCTCCAAAACAACAATTTCGATAGTCTATCACTTCGACCTCCACCCATTCAAAGCCGCCAGGTGCCCAAATGCAGTATCAAGGATAATATAGCTATTAAACCAGACGGACCCTGAACGCTTCCCCCATCGCGTCACATCCATCTCGGTCAGCTCCTAGTCTATCAGAAACACAATTACTATTAATCGAATGCTTACGTTTTGACTTATGAAAAAGATCATAACTCTTCTTGCCTTTCTGCTATTATGTGTCTTATGTCATTTTCATAAGGTTCAATTTTATTTGACCTCAACTCATGGGAAATAAAACAATAAAAATATCCTTTACTCAAATGAAAAGGATCGTAATTCTCTTTGGCCTTTTGTTTACTTTATGCCTTCTGCCATTGTCTTAAGGTGTAAATTTATTTGACAACGTCTCACTGACCTGCATTTTAATAATATGAATTTTATTGTTCGTCAATTTTCTTCTCCGTGGTTGCTATGGGAACCAAACAAGGTTATGTACATGGCAATAATAGTACATAATATATCTATTTTTGATATACGGAATGTTGCCGCCCGATGTTTCTTTGGATTAATTGGTTATTGTATTGAAGTAATAATTTGTCACGCCCGGCCCATTACTAAGCAATTTTCGTGATTCTTAACCTTTATCTTTGAATGAAAAAATGATAATAAAGATCCTTAATGTTCATATTTTAATAGACAACCATGTCCACAATACATATTACAGTAGATAGTACCTGAATGAGGTATGTATTTAGTTACAATAAAGTACTAAAAATATAAGAAAATATTACTTTATTATTTTTATTCAGACGAGTCAAATCAGGTATCAAAACTAGAAATAAGATCCTGTGAAATTCTAAACTAGTTTTCTTCTCATAGGGCTTACAATGTAAAAATTGGCCTAGTACACGACTTATGTAATTACTGTTATGAACACATATAAACACTAACAATGAAAATATGAAACAAAAGTTACTTTTATGCCAGTTATCTAACATAAGTAGTCATTTTAGTTTCTTTAGGTCAGCTTCGCTAGTTATGACATACACTTTAGAACTATCGCTCTTTCGCATGTGTATTTTGCACTGCTTAACCCATACGTAACTAAAATTCAACTCAGCTTTCCTATCGCGGGCCTGCCTAAGTAGGATCTTGTTTACAGCCGTGAGATGTTCGTTCACGTAGACGGGAACCGCCGGGCCCGGGAGACCGGCATCGGCACTGGTGAGACCGCGACGCGCACGCGCAGCCGCCACCAGCTCATCCTTGCGACGTCGCTGGCAGAAACGCGCGATGATCGCTGGGGGCCTGGGGTCCGCACGGTTACCGCCACCCGCAGACAACGGGAAACGGCGCACGCGATGTATTGAGTCGACATCAGTTTCAAGCAGACCAAAACCAACCTTCGAACATATATTATTCAAGATGGACATTAAATTCTCGTTATCTCTTTGAGGAACGCCACTAATTTCAACATTGTTCAGCCGGCAAAACTGGTCTCTGTCACGTTCATTCGCTTTTAAAGTAGCAAACTCTGTCTCCAGCTGTTTCACATTAGCTTCAAGAGAAGGGAGGCGGTCAACTTTACTCTCTGTAAGGGTAAGCCGCACATCAAAATCCTCTAGTCGACTTTCAATTAGGTCGAACTTCCCTTCGAGATTGGCAATTCCCTGGTTTGCTTGGTCAAGCCCACTCTGCATTTTCTGCATTTGCACCTTAAAACCTTTAAATTCCTTCAAAAGTTCAGACAATGAGTCATTGTTTTCCGACTGACGGCACGGGATGCATCTCCAATTGGATTTTTTTTCTGCTGTCATCTTCTTATAAGTTTTTTCTTGCATTCCGGAGCACCGATAGTGATAGTATCCTCCACAAAAGGAGCACGGCACATCACCATCACCAATAAAATTATCACCACACTTATTACACGATGACATTTTTGGACTCAACTGTAACAGTTCGCGAATACGGCTCAGATTTCAATAGCACTAATTAATTATGCAGCTAGCGCGTACGTTAACAATGACACATAACCTGTCGCTGGCGCGCTCGATCGCTGAAAGCATAGATGAAAACATTACGCGATCAAATAATATTGGTTACAGCCAGGTCGTTAAGTGATGGATCCAGGCAGTTTTGTATTTGATTGGTTAACCAATAAAAGTTATAACTACCCGAAAATGTAAAAACTGTTTGTTTACTTTTATTTAAATACCTAAAGACATATAGTAGACATATAAGAGTATAGGAACGTAAGAATTAAAATGACTTGGCGTCAGCACTTACGTACCCCTAGGTGCGAGGTTGAGTAGTGTAAATAATTTTCATAATGATGTTAAATGCAAATTATTACTTTTGGAAGTAATAATTTTATTATAATAAGTCTTAATAATAAGTTTGATCTCATAAGTCATAAGGCGACAATGTGGGACCCTAAGGAATGTTAAACTAACAAACTTGATCTAAATTAGTAAAGCTGACGAAAAGACTGTTATTCATAATAATATTTGTATTAGATGTATGCACTTATAGTGCGGACATTATGTTAAATAATGGAAGTAGAATTCTTATTTCTCTAAACTTATGAATAGCGACAATGTGGTACCCTAGATCACTTTATATACAAAAAATCATGTTAAAAGTACTAAACTTTGAAGTCACTTTTTTGATAGAAAACTACATTACTTTTGTGTTTAATTACACTTGATCGTTAGTTTTGTTGCCAAATTAACGTAAACTATGAGAATTAAAAATTATAATGTTGATTAAAAATTATATTTTTTATGTAAGTGTTGATTTTTTTTTTATTAAAAAAATTATGCCTTGAGATATGGTTGTTTCATTATTTTTATTATAAACCTTACCTACATCATATTCAGAAATCAACATAAGCCAGCTGAAAATCTGTCCATTTTGAGTTATATAAAATATTTTATTTTTGATTCTTGACTCTACACCCTACGTGCATTATTATTTCTATAAAATGTAAAATGTTAGAGACAACATATGATTTGTCGAGTAATATAATGTATGTCGAACATTTTAAAACCGCTATCTCCATAACTTCAACCTATAACTAGGTTTTTTAGGCTTTCAAACTTTAAACTTGAATATCTCAAAACAGTACAAAGATATGTTGAAACTTCAAAAAATTATTAAAAATAAAAATACTCAACATAGCGATCTCGTTCTTTTTGCATATGAAGGAGAATGTTTTGAACTATAAGGAGGTACCAATAACTCAATACCGACAATATATTACCTTTACCATGACAATGTCACATATATTAGAAGTCAGAATGAGGTCCGCAATTTTTGCAAACGGAACTTCACTGAGAGCCCGGTCTATTGTCAAGAATTTATTTTATATTTGTCTACTTATACCATGTAAAACTTACGTTTATATAAAAACTAGCTGACCCGGCCGACTTCGTACTGCAAACAATTTTTTAAATTTTCCCAATAGTTTAATAGCTATTCAGGACTGACATAAATCCAAAAAATCTAACATCATTAAAATCGGTTCTGTCGTTCTTGAGTTGTAAATGGTGTAAGCGATACGACTTTGTTTTATATATGAATAAATTACAAAAAATGGTTTAAAAAAACTCTCATCACTAGGCAATGCTAAGTATACAAGCTAACTATACATATTAACAATGTTTACAAATTTTACAATGTAAATAAACAATAGGCATATTAAAATAATTCTCTTTAATATACACACTCATTTATTTTTCAAAATTGTAAAATTATAAAAAACAGAAATGGCCAACAACAAGGAAACGTCGCTAGTACAGGGTAGAGGTAGACAGGTTTGAGGTTGAAGTATGCGCTACCTGCCGGCTCCCCGTTCCCTGCACCCCGCTACCCCTCTCAGTTTATTTATCGCCATGCGGGCCATACAAGCTACGATCTAAAATTATGATCCCAAAATAATATCGCTTGGATATCATTATAATAAAAGTTTAAGTACCGTAACGAAAAATAGAGATATCAACTACAATAATATTGCTTTGCTATTCCGCGGTATAATAATAACGTGCTAGTTGATTAGTGACTACCCGTTATACTTATTTGCGTATTTTTTGCATGCATTAATGTTCCCACCCTCCCGCCGCAAAAACAAATACAACAAACCACCACCAATAATACCAAAACTCGACACGTGTTTCGCCTCTCTACGAGGCATCCTCAGGAGCTGCTGGAGATGTTGTCGGTCTGACGTCCGGCAACGGAATGACGTGTCCAGAATGGTCGGCCATATTTATAGCATTACTACCACCCCTACCGTGCAAGTGCGAGTGAGATGCAAAAATTCGAAGTAACGGCGATGACGCAACATTCAACTGTTCGTTAATAATTATTCCCCTATTGTTGTGCCTAATTATTTCTAAATGTTCTAGAACGCTCAGACGCAATCCTTTTTCACAAACATGTAAAAGATCAAAAGAATGATTCTCAGGCAGAGAATGACCATTTTCCAACAAATGTTTCGCGAAATTGGATCGTTCCGGATGGTTATGTCAATATGAAGCAACATGCTCCTTATATCTTGTGTTAAAACTACGTCCCGTTTGCCCCACATACACTTTATGGCAGTCATCATAAGTCAACTTATATACTCCAGACTTCTTCCCATTCTCTAGTATATCCATCCCATTACAAAGTCTTGAGCGCAAGGTGTTATTGGTCTTAAAAGCTACATTAATATTGTTGGATTTTAAAGTGTTATGAATTGCATCTGATAACTTTCCGACATACGTAATGCTCGCTTGAAACTTTTTAATGGGATCAGACGATCGTGCAGAATACAACATATTGCTAACCAGACTATTTTGCTTTTTTCTGATGATACCATCCACGACAGACCTATCGTAGCCATTCGAGATAGCTAAATGATAAATATTATCTAATTCCATCTGATAATGCTCATCAGAAAGAGGCACGGTTAACAACCTATGGACATAACAATGAAATGTCGCTAACTTATGCTGCCACGGATGAGTGGAAGATGCCGGAATCACCGTGTCGGTATGTGTTGGCTTGCGGTAAATATGGAGCTGATGTTTATGATCTACTCTTGTGAGCGTTAAATCAAGAAAATTGAGTGAGCCGTTCTGTTCTAGTTCCTTCTTAAACTTGATCTTTGGGTGCTTGTTATTGAGATCTGTTACAAAAGCGTCCAGCTGGTTCACACTCCCCATCCAACAGATAATCAAATCATCCACATATCTAAAATAATACAAAATATGCTCATTAGCTACAATGTGCTGGTTTTCAAAGTGATCCATAAAAATGTCCGCCATTAAGGGACTCAGCGGGGAACCCATAGCTAAACCATCACTTTGCAAGAAATATTGCCCGCCAAACCTAAAATAATTCTGTTTCATACAAATAGTAGTTAGTTCTATTAATTCCTCAACCTCCCCTGGATGTAGTCGTTGCTTTTCAAAAAGATCCCTAAGAATGTTCAAAGTATCCAAATATGGTACATTCGTAAATAAACTGTCTACATCCAATGAAAGGAGTATAGCATTTTCTGGAATGTTAATGTCCTTGATTCTATTTATTAAATCCAAGCTATTCTTCAAACAATACTTTGGCTGAAATTGGGACTTGACTTTAATAATATTATTCAATTTCTTTGCTAAATTATATGTTGGTGCGCCCAAATATGAGACCACTGGTCGAATCGGGATATTATCTTTATGAATTTTCGGAAGTCCATAAAGCATAGGAGCACGTGGGTTCATAGGCACAATCATATCTTTCTGATGCTCGGTTTCAAAAACAAACGAAGAGCTTTTTATTGCATTCCTTAAATCTTTTTGGAACCCTGGAGTAGGATCTCGCCGTAGGCTCGTAAAGGCGTCACCTTGAATAAGATCTAATACTTTTTGATTATAGTGTCCCCTCTCCATGATTACAATACAATTGCCTTTGTCCGCTTTTGAAACCACCAAGTCATTATCTTCCACTTTCTGTTGTATAGATCTTAATAGCAAACCATCAGAACTGACTCTCACAACCGATACTAGATCAGTGCTCTTAATAACCTTAGCCACCTCGATCTTTGTATCCACATCACCACGTCCCCGCACTATTGCAACCTCTGAATCCACTGCCAAATTTTCTAAAGCTTTCTGAGTAATTCTCGGCTGGATGTTATATTTTAAGCCTTTTTCCAATAAACCAGTTTCGGCTTCCGAAAACTCTACATCGGTTAGATTCTTTATACGAGGGTAGAAATCATGATGCGCCAATGATCCCATATCCCGTCGCCTGCTACTTGGAGTAGGACTAGACCGCCTTAGCCTTTGTAACTTGTTGAGTTGAGTAGTATTCATCTCATGTGCAAGTTCGGATGCAAAGTACCTCGCCTTTTGGTCCAGAATGTCAAACTCGAGATTATGCAACTTAAATGTAAGCTCTGAATATAACACTTTAAGATGCAATTTCAAATTATCTCGAACTGTGAACCAATGGCGAGATTCCTCGATCAACCAAACTCTTTGAGCTCTCTCAATTGCCAACCTTGCCGCTCTGGTAGTATTGTTACAGCGAAAATGAATATAGTTAGGTACAACATTCAAACGCTTGCACTGCTGGTTAAACCATACATTCTGGACAGATGCACGATGTTGCTTGGTTAATTTGACATAAAGTCGTGCCTGTTCGGCTACGCTAGCCGCTTTTAAGTAATTAATGGAATCAGGCGTTACTTTGCGGAAGTCCATAATATCAACTACAATAATATTGTTTTGCTATTCCGCGGTATAATAACGTGCTAGTTGATTCGTGACTACCCGTTATACTTATTTGAGTATTTTTTGCATGCATTAATGTTCCCACCCTCCCGCCGCAAAAACAAATACAACAAACCACCACCAATAATACCAAAACTCGACACGTGTTTCGCCTCTCTACGAGGCATCCTCAGGAGCTGCTGGAGATGTTGTCGGTCTGACGTCCGGCAACGGAATGACGTGTCCAGAATGGTCGGCCATATTTATAGCATTACTACCACCCCTACCGTGCAAGTGCGAGTGAGATGCAAAAATTCGAAGTAACGGCGATGACGCAACATTCAACTGTTCGTTAATAATTATTCCCCTATTGTTGTGCCTAATTATTTCTAAATGTTCTACACACATACACTTGGGATGGCATGGGTGGGAACATTAATGCATGCAAAAAATACGCAAATAAGTATAACGGGTAGTCACTAATCAACTAGCACGTTATTATACCGCGGAATAGCAAAGCAATATTATTGTAGTTGATATTATGGACTTCCGCAATGTAACGCCTGATTCCATTAATTACTTAAATAGAGATATTGTATACCAGTAGCGTACTGTATATTTCATCAACCGGTACCTATAGTTCTACCTTTATAACAAAGGTATCGATATTCTATAGCGCTACCGTACCGCTTATACCGTAACGAAAACAGTCCCTGCCGACATGCTTACCGCTGGTATTAGCCGGTAGACGCTGCGGGCATAACAATCTGTCCGTTATGATAATGGCGTATTAACTTAGCCTCATCGCTAAGCAAGAGCTTCAAAAGACTACCGATGAGGAGAAAACATATTACAAATTGCGGAGAAGTTATACATTCTCCCTTGAAATTCTTGTTTCGAAAGTGAAAGTATTTCTTGCTGGGTTACTCGTGTCTCAGGTGTACATTAATGTAAATTGAAATTGCTCGCTGTCTTTTAATTTGTATAACGGTTAGGGGCTGGCATTATGAGTAAATTGACTTAAGTTTGTAGTACAAATGTCAAACTTCATGTTTTTAGATGATTGCAAGGTATAATTTAGTATTTTAACCGCGTTATATAAATAATTATTTTTTGCGGTCAATTTATTCGCAAGCAAAAGAGAGCACAACTCACCGATAATTTAAGATTCAATTGAGATGAAGATTCTGAATGATGAGTGATGACGTAATACAGAGTACCAAGTAGGTATACCCTGTACTTATTGAATGACATCTCTAGTTTAAAAAATATATATTTTTAAAAATCAATTAATCTGTTTGCGCCATATTCTATCGGTAAACTGGCAGATAATTTCCATATGATAAGCTAAATATAAGTGAACTTTACTTACCGTTTTGTGCATCCTAACCAAAGAGCTGTTCGAGATATGGCTGTTTATTTTAGCTCGGCAATTATACGTAACCAAAACAGAAGTGTGCATTGTGGTGCTGCCCCCCTCATCGTTAAGGCGATTGTTCCACAGCTATGTCCGGTGAGAACCTACACAATTTGTCATGCGACAAGCGGTATTATGCTTGTCTGAATGGCGACCCGTGGGCTCCTTGTCCCATTGTCTACGGATAATGACCGTCCTCAACTCCCGCGATTAGTGTCGCGAATATTATGGAAATTAGTTTAAATAACAATTGTTCAGTTGCAAATGTAATAAGTTGCAAAGGAAGGGATATATAATATTATCTTATGAAACAATTATAATTTAATAACGTTTTTATGTCAGCCTGACCACATACTTTTAACGAAAATAAGAGGTAATTATGTAATTAACTAAAATGTCGTTACATATTACACATTTTCGGTAAAGGTGTGTGGTATAGCAAAACCTGGCTAGCCTTACGACTTTATGACGAAATCATTTTGTGAAACACATGATATACTTACTTGCCAATGAGTATAATAAAAATAACACATTCAAATCGACTGCCGCCCTAACCAACATGCATTACGTACTTTGGCAATGAATTGATCAAGTAAAAACAAAAGAAAGGATAAAATGTACCAATTTTTTTTAATCTAACAATATCTCAAACCCAACAAGGGATTAAGCCTGGTTGAGCGTTTTTTGTCGAAATATTTTCCTTTTGAAAAGCGATCCTGGCTCTCTACGGGAAATGCCGAAGAAAAATGTCCGATCCGAGAGGCTTTGTCGATGGGTTTGACTTTTTGTGATGCAAACCGCAAATTGTCAATTTTTGTATTGTTCGGCGTTCGAATTTAAATATGTATGCTATGCAATTTTGAAAACAAGTACACTAGGTATTTTACAATGTATCATACAAGTTTTCTTTGGCTAAAATGTGTATCTACTTACGTGTCGAATAAAGTACCTAGTAAACCATTTCCGTTGTTTTCTTCCGCTGTTTCTTTATTTTTAAACATTGTGATATCGTTTACGACGTTTTTGCTTAAAACAAAATAAATTTAATAAACAAAACACAGAGCTTCATTTCTACTGTAAAAAAACTGATAATGCAATAAAAATACCGTTTTATACAGACAACTACAGTTTTCTGGTAAAAATCAATAATTTATTAAATTCATGGGTTTATTTATTCCAAATGCAGAAACATCAAATACAAGTTATCACAAAGCTTATTACATTACAACATTCCGTTTCCCTATCGTTTTGGCAACACAAAGGCACTGTAATTTGCCTGAAAGTAATTAAAAGGAAGATGAAAGAGGCCGCTAATAAAATAGCCAGATGAATTATTTGCGTTTAAAACAGAATTAGCCTATTGTAGTTGTATACAAATTGTAAATTCGTACATGTTCGTACAATAGGTAGTGATTGCGGTCAACATCGAAGTTTTACAATGATAACGGTACTGATATACCTACACCTAAGGCATTAAAAGCTTCATGCATAGAGTTAACTCAAGTTGGAGAAAAAATCTTTGGAAACTAACTTAAGCTTTGGAACGGGCTATCCAGATCTAGAGGAACTCAAATCACTACCCTTGAGCTCCTTTATCCAAAACATAGAGATGGTTGGGAAAGCTCTTGAGTAGGTGTACTAGGGGGCAATTACACAAAATATCCCTGGGCCTATATGGGCCCCCGAATCATATAAGATAAGATAAGATATAATATATTCAAGTAAATGTACCTATAGGTACGAGTACGAGGTTACTGTGTCCGTCCAACTCCAATACAAGTCCAATACGTTAACTATGCAATACAGGTAACGCCTAAACGTCGAATCAGAAATATCAAAAAAATTCCGATGCAACTCCAATACAACTTCAATATTGGTTGATTATTTGTTGGTGTTGGAGTTATGTTGGAGACAGATTGTGTTTTCAACCGGCTTTAAGATTTCGAAGGAGGAGGTTCTCAATTATTTGGGATCTTTGTTTTTGATTGTGTTTTTTATGTTCACCGATTATTCAAAGTCAGCTAGCTGGAGATAAAGAAAATTCTAAAAAAAAAGTGGCGTTAATACCTAAAATAAAATGTGTCAAAGCACAGCAATACTTTTTCGATTAATATTATATATTTTTGCTAAAACCAACCCAGTGCCTTAACTTATAAATAACGTTGCTTTTTCATTTCGCAATTATAACTTAAGTAGGTACAATATTTAAACATTACCCATTCGAATCTATAAAATACTACAATGAGAACCCTCCACATGCATATTTTTTAAATCTAAATGAGTTAATATAACGCGGTAGATTTTCAACAAAAAGTGATTATCGCAATAGTATGTTACACGTGAAACTTTCTTGACATTATGAAAGATCATTTAACGTTTTCCAATCAAGTTATGAAATTTCACGCATTATTGCTATGGGATTTGTGTTAAATTTATATAGTGTTTTTTTTTAATATTTATATATCTCAAATCACTTCGGTCATTTTTGCAATAGGTAGATCAGTAAACATGTTTCAAACTGGCATTCAAATCTCAAAGGAGATCGTCAATTCCAGGCCCACCACAATATGGTCGCGTATACATTTGACGCCTTTATATAAAACAACTGCTCATTTTTTAATGTAAATAGACAAAATATTGCATGAAAATGAAACGGGAATTAGAAATACTTAATAAAAAGATGCTACGTTGATATTTATGATGACGATTCCGTGTACTTACTTGTAAAACGTATAATAAAAAGGTTTGGTTGAATATGTATTTGTGTAGTTTGTCCGGAAAGAGAAGTGTCGTGGTTTATATGGGAGCTTGTACATTCTACGACACTTCTCTTTCTGAACAGACTCTACAAAAGGATGAAAACTATGAAAAGCTTTACCGCTGTCTATGTTCTTATTGCTTTAACATAAGGCTTAATTTCACCGTCACGACAGCAAAGGACTGTTTTGTCACGAAGAAGTATATTCTCTTTGCAATTAACCTGTTAATGGTAGATCTGTTTGACTTGTGTTTGACAATAACTGCCAATGTCTGCCATCAGTGCCATCACCATAGAAGGCCATCACACATTTTCCGTCTTTGCGGATTAGTTATGTCTTCGACAAGTTTAGTTGAGCTTGGGCAAAACCAATGTGTTAACTGTGCGATACGGTTTCACACTAATGTGCAGAAACTATTGTTAATTGAGTTGGCTGCAGATGTGCGTCAACTTGTACGTACGTGGATATCTCGCGAGGTGAGTAAGTCGTGCTTCATAGTCTCAACAATGACGCCGAGAATATTTATAAATGAAAACATTTTTTTTCTATTATATCTTATCTTTATGTGATGTAACAGTTCAAACAAAAACTACGCTGGTAGCCTGGCGGCAGGACGCCCGACTTTCAATCGGGATATCTCGGGTTCCAAGGTTGTACAGTCGACTACAAAGAGATGTATCCACTTTTGGACCTTATTACATCGCAAAAAGGTGAAAAAGTGGATACATCTTTTTGTAGTCGACTGTACCTAACACTGATTTTTCAGAACTTATGTACGAAATATAAATATTTACCAGTCACCTTTCGGTGTAGGAAAACATCGTGAGGAAACTACTCCCTTTGGGTTGGAAGGACAGATGGCAATCGCTTTCTTAAAAACTGGTACAGTCACGTCTGAAAATATGGATTCATTTAATGTAACAAAAGGCTCAAATATAAGCCATGGCTGAAAATCACAACAAACGCTAGGAGGATGATCATGGGTTTTAACAGTTAAAGTACAACTACTTTACTTGATTGAACTATGGGGCAGCGCCGCCAAAACCAAACTAACTTATCTCCAAATACTCCAAAATAAAATAATTAAAATTCTTTTCCGGTATCACCGACTAACACCCACCGTAGATATATATACAGAAACTAATCTCATGAACATCAAGCAATTGTACATTTATCATACGTGCATTCTTGTTAGGAAAATATTAAACAGCTCCATCCATACTAACTTAGCCTTTGTGACGAAGAAACAGATAACGAAACGAAGTAACCGTCGGGCTAGTTTTATTGTATTACCGAATACAAGAACTAAATTGGGGAAAAAAATGTTTACTTATGAAGGTGCACAGCTTTATAATAACTTACCGTCTGTTTTGAAAGGAATAGGCTCACACAATATATTTAAGACTGAGTTAGCCGACTACATTTTAAACCACTACCCACCCTGATAAAAAATTGTGTGAGTGTGTACCTATCGGACGATTTGTGTTGATACCGATTTAACAATAATAAGAATATTTTTTCTGTCCAAAACGCTGTTCTCATGTAAGTGACTTGTATGTCTTTTTTTGAGAATAAATATCTTTAAACCTACATATTTGTACTTTATATTTCAGTTACGCCTTTTAGATGCCGTCTGTGGGAATTGCTTCAAGATATTAACAGAATGTATTCAAACTGAACAATTAGCAAGGCGATTTGGATACAGGAGTGTCTGCATTCCATGTGGTTCATCGATTTTAAGAGAACACCAAACTTTTGCAGTACCTGATGGGTCTTCACAAAGAAATATTATTTTACAGTGGATTCAGTTACAGCAGGTAATAAACCTCATATAACCATTAAGCCTTGGCCAAACAGCAAGCGTGGCGCAGCGCCGCGGTCGCGCGGCGCGACCGCGGTACATGTTAACAGGTTAGCAGCGTCAAACAGACTGTGTCGCGCCACGCGCCGCGCGGTCCCTGGCGTTCACGCGGCGCGGGCGCATCGCTGCGCGGCGGGACGCGGCCGGACGCGGCGGCACGCTCCGCCGCGCTGGGTCACAACAGTCGGACGTTAGGCAGCGCGGTGCGTCGTGCGAGCGTAGCAATATACTGTAATTGTGATTATGGATATAGAAAAAAAATATCTTGGCTTCGGAAGGAATGAGCGACCCTCCGCGCGCGCATGCTGTATCGGGCGCGAGTCACGCCCGCATCGCGCGCGGCCGCGCCGCGTTCGCGCGCGCGATGAGGGCGTGTTGAGAGCGCAAGGCCGGCGCGATCTGCGCGCGCCCTGTTTGAACAGTCATCGCGTCGGCGTCATGCGGCGCGGACGCCACGCTTGCTGTTTGGCCAAGGCTTTAGTACAGATGGTAGTCAGCAAAATATGTACCTAAATAAAAGAGAGCGTAACTCCTCGATTATCATCTTCTGCTGCTGACTTTACTTTTAAAATAGTACTAAGTACCTAATAGTATCTATGCCTTAGCGACGCTTATTACTCTTATTACGCTTATTATTCAACGGCCTCCTAGCCTAGTCGGTAGTGATCCTGCCTACGAAGCAAGAGGTCCCGGATTCGAATCCTGGTCAGGGCATTTATTTGTGTGTTTATCACGTATATTTGTTCCTAAGTTATGGATGTTTTCTATATATTTAAGTTTAAGAGGCCGTCAAATGATGACAATGTGTCTAGTTCAGGACTGTACAGTCAGTAACGAAAGTTGGCGAACGAAATAAGATTACAAAAGTAACAAGACATATAAATATTACATTAGCATAGAGTAATAGTAATCTTAAGAGTGCTCACTCCATAGATGGCTAAAAGTTTTGCTCAAGCTTTTTATTAATAAGATTTAAGATTCATAAGTATTACTTTTTGGGTAAGGTTATAACTTATTAATACTTATTAAGTTTTACCATACCTCCTACACAACTAATTAAAAAAAGTGCATACATTTATAGGTTACTTATTATCAAATAAGTTGTATGAAGTGTGCACTCTAAGCTTACTTATTTCTCTATGACATTAATTACTGAACAGCGCTTCAAACATTTGTTTGACTGAAATCATGTGTGTGATGTGTTTGAACTTTCGTTGCTGACTGTACCTATATGGCTATTTCTCAGTGTATTTGCTTATCATACTTCTTCATGATAGAAAGATAATTAAATATCCTTAAAATAAACATGTATTTTCAGGTAGACCGATTGCAACGAGTTTGCGCAACTTGCTGGCTACGAGCTTCCCGCGCTGTACAAAGGCAAAGAGAACAAGATGGAAACAGGGATATGGAACCATAGCTACAGGACATGGATGTCGAAGAATCCAACAATATACCAGAGCCACCCCCTATGCCGATTCCAGCGGTCATACCTATACCTGCCATACCTCGAGCAGCTCCAAAAATTAACATGCCTAACTACAGACGCGCGGCATCTACTTCACGACACTATATTTAGGTTATGTGAAAATCGTTCTAGACTTTTAGTCCCAATAATTTTAAAACAAAGACTAAAAATAGATCATTCATTTTATGTGCCCAGATGCGCTCGTATTTGTGACTATCATTTGAATGAATGTCATAACGATTGGAATGTTTTGTACACAACTGCTAATTGTTCAGATTTTACGGCAACACAAGTGGAGGACCTGTGTTCTCTGCTTAAACTTAGGGCAACAGGAAATAATGCCATTGAAAACCTGATTTTACAAAATGCAACTTTGTGTAAATATTGGTTAGGCTTTAGTCCATATCAATTTGAACGACTCATTAATGAAATTCCGGCAATTTGCAAAAGGGTCAAAAATCCGAGACGGAGTTTAGCTATGTACTTGCTGAAACTTCGTACAGGTGATAGCAATGGACGCATAGCTTCTCTTTTTAACGTTGCTCGCTCTACTGTGTTCAACCACATTAACATAGTAAGACAGTGCTTTGAGGAGCAATTTATTCAATTGCACCTTGGGACAAATAATTTTTCAGTTCAACAAGTTGCTCAATTTAACTTGACCATACCAGCTGGCTTATTCGGCATGCCAGATGCGGATCCTGAATTAATGCCAGCCATAGTCATATGCGACGGTACGTACATTTATGTGCAAAAAAGCAGCAATTACATGTACCAAAAAAAACATATAGTTTACATAAGTATCGAAACTTAGTAAAACCTTTCTTAATTGTGTGCTGCAACGGTTATATTTTAGATGCAATTGGACCTTCCCTGCAACAGAGTCAGATGCATCTATTATGATCAAACTCTTTAGTGACGGTAGTCCTCTAAGAAACTTCTTTAGAGAAAATGATGTTTTCATCCTTGATAGAGGTTTCAGAGATGCTATCCCGTTCCTTCAGGAACTGGGATACAAAACTCACATGCCCGAAACTAAAGAGCATAATGAAACCCAATTAAGCACAATAGCAGCAAATAAGTCAAGGTGTATAACCTTATGTAGATGGGTGGTCGAAGTAGTTAACGGAC
Source organism: Pammene aurita (assembly GCA_947086415.1). NCBI lineage: Eukaryota > Metazoa > Arthropoda > Insecta > Lepidoptera > Tortricidae > Pammene > Pammene aurita. The sequence goes on along the minus strand of OX352305.1, from coordinate 14,911,831 downwards.
GGTTTAAGCGAGATTTTAAATTGTTTCGCCAAGAATACTTTAATACTGCTTCGACCCACTTGATGCAGGACTTTAAAATCGCTGCAGCTTTAACTAATAAGTTCCACCCGCTGATCCACGACAGCCTTTACCCTGCAGTGATTTTGGAGATTGCACAAGCCAAACAAAACACCCCAAATGATCTAGCCGACTATGTAGAAATGCACAATCTGAACCGAGTTAGGGTGCAATTTACAAGTATTGACGGAAATCTCCCAGAGCTTCACAACTTTCCTCAACTGACTTTTGATGACTTAATATTATTTGCTCTGGGTATATATCAAATCAAACAAGCCCGCTCATATTATGGCGAGCACATTAGGGCTACCGGTACATACAAAATTGAAGTGTGTCGTCAACATATGCATGGTGGTGACAATACTTATTTGCTACGAGGTAGAATTCAGTCGCGGCACACCAGTAGGAAAACCTACTATACTTATATACTTGTGGACACCAACCCATTCGTAATAAATACCAGAGCTGCTCTATCTGGGTATTGTTGCAGTTGCTTGGTAGGCAGACGCACTGTGGGTTGTTGTGCTCACGTTATGAGTATAGTATGGTTTTTGTCTTGGGCACGGTATCGGAATGACATTGAGCCACCGGCATCGTTTCTTGACGATATCCTTATAAGAGACGACGAAGAATAATTATAGCATTGCCTACTACCTCATAGCATCACTGTTGCCCCATAGAAGTATCTAGACACACTATAAGATTGTTTTCAAGTTCATCCATTAGGTGTAAGTAATTCTAAATAAAATAGAATCGACTTCACTTAGCCTACTCCACCTTTCCAAAAGCAAATGTCCGAATTTTAAAAGAGTTTCCTCAATCCTTCAAGATTTCATCATCAGATCCTAACTTGGTAACAATGTCAAGTATACTTTTTCAAACAAAAAAAAAAACAAATCGGTTCAGCCATTTTCGAATAATCGGTGATCCATCCATACTAATATTATAAATGGGAAAGTGTGTGTGTTTGTTTGTTTGTCCGTCTTTCACGGCAAAACTGGGCGACGAATTGACGTGATTTTTTAAGTGGAGATAGTTGAAGGTATGGAGAGTGACATAGGCTACTTTTTGTCTCTTTCTAACCCCCCACTTCCCTAAAATGGGGGATGGAAGTTTGTATGGAGCATTCCGGGGGGCAAAGGGTAACCGTGTTACCCCGAATTTAACGCGAGCGAAGCCGCGGGCAAAAGCTAGTATGTACATAAAAACGCAAAATAGGTCCCGACAAATTGAGAACCTCCTTTCGTAATCTTGAAATCGGATAAATAAATGAAACCCACTTTCAAATGGATGCATCAAATATTGCGTTATGATAATCAATTTAGCCGAGTCAGTATTAAGATCATTAGTTAGGATTAATTCATTAGGATCTTGCATAAACTATGATCGCATTAACCCTGCCCTGCGTGATGTAATAAGAAAGGGTTTTTTTATTGCAGCTGTGTACGAAACACTTACAATGGCATTCATGATGACAGCTATCGTTGAACTAAATATATGGTAACTTATGCCTATATCAGGCTTTTTAAGAACTGCTTCTGTAGGTATATAAAACCTTTGTTAAAAGTTAAGTTTAAGTTACCATAGTACCTTTGTCAAACTCTGTCAAATGTTTGCCGTATATGACATGCAAATACATGCATGATTGCATACCTACCTATAGGTACGATCACGGACTTTAATTGTTGAGCCATTTAGGGTCCACTTTACATTAGACATTTTATAGAGTAAGTATGGAACAAAAGAATATAGCTTGAACCGTAAATGGCTCAAAAATTAAAGTCGGTGACAGTACAGGTTCACCTTGACAATAGAGGTGATGTTCAGATATTTGTGACCGCCTTGGCCGCTCCGATATATCTGATGGCGACTGTACCTATGTTAAAAATAACTAGTATGCCTACTGATGAGAGAGATTATAATTGTACATATATTAATAAACATTTATTTACATACCTTAGGTCACTACGAAAGTTTTGAGATACAAAAAAACTACTAAAGCTATTGAAATATTTTTTATTACAGTTTCTCAAAATACTCTCCGTTAGCTTCTATGCAACGGTTCATCCGCTTAAACCATGATTTGTAGCATTCCCGGTACTCTTCTTTAGGAAGGTCTTCTACGGCCTGCAAGTAGGCATTCCGAGCATCCTCAGGACTATTGAATCGCGTGTCACGAAGTCCGAGTTTGATTTTCGGGAGGAGAATAAAATCGCAAGGAGCTAAATCGAGGATGACACAACTCTTCGATATCCGTACGCTTCAAAAAGTCTTTGGTGAGAATGGCCTTGTGTGGAGACGCATTGTCATGATGCAGAAATTGCCCCCTCAAACCAGATTTAGGTCGTTTTTCAGTCAAATTTTTAAACACAGCCAGTAAGCACACTTCAGTATACCACTGAGCATTCACAGTCTTTTGGTCATCCAAAGAAATTGTAGCTACATGACCACTTGCGGAAAAAAATGTGGCCACCATTTTTTTCCGACACTTCGCCCGCGTTTCACCTTTGTTGAAGGTTCATCGTCAGGAAACACCCAAACTGTCGATTGAAGCTTAGTTGGTGGATCGTATTGGAAAATCCAACTCTCATATCCAGTAATAATATTAAAGATGGTCCGTCCCTCACCCTGGTTAAATTTTTTAAGCATATATTTGCACCAGGTGACGCGAGCTCCTTTTTGTTCTTCATTCAATGCGTGAGGCACCCATCGTGAACATAGTTTCCTGACACCAAGCCGGTTGTGTAAAATATCATTAATGGCCGGCGATGAAATCTTCAGAACCTCTTCTATTTGTTTATAAGTCACTTTTGGATCTTCCTTTATAATTTTTTTTACAGCTAAGATGTTTTCTTCTGTAACTGAAGTAGCTGGACGACCACTTCTTTCATCCTTATTCAAGGAGAAGTCTCCACGTTTGAATTGGGTAAACCATCTGAAAACTGTTGCACGCGACGGTGCACAGTCCCCAAATGCTGAAACTAATCGCTCTCTGCACTCACTTTCATTCAACCCAAACTTATAGTCGTACAAAATCATCGCACGGAAATGTTCTCGCGAAAAATCCATGGTTGACGAAAAATTACCGCGGAATTGAATTAAAAAATAACCGTATTTTTTAAATTTGGAAATAATTCATCAAATGGTTGTCTGTGTTTGAATGCTGAACAAATAATCTTTAAAAAAAAGTATAAACCAGTGCCGTTCCTTTTTTAAATTTGAAGTATCTCACAACTTTCCTAGTGCCCCACGTATAAATCGTTTTTTTAAAACGTCTACGGCACCCTATACTTCCTGTGATAAGGTTTATAATTGGAGAACAGTTTAATGTTTTGGTATTAGTACCTTAGACAAAATTACTAAGAACTACTAATATACATAGTTGTTATTGGACTCAAGAGTTACAGTACCCAATCACAGTGTTTAGAGTCTAAATCTTTAAACCTATTACCAAAATATTTATTACCAATTATCTTATTAGCTGTCACGTTATTCATTTTCTGGGTAAGTAGACGAGAAATAGTATAATATTCACTTTTGTATGCAAATAAGTAACTTAGCGGGACGTTTTTATTAATTACATAAACAACCTCAATAGTAAGAAAACAAATCTAAAGGTTTTTAAAATATGACCTCATCCGAGAGTTTACTGAAATTGAAACTCCATGGTTTACCTTTTTTCCAATCTGTCACGTGTTTGTTACTTAATGTATAACATCGACAATTTCAGATGACTACTAAAGCACGGCAACCACAGACCTTATCTCGTTGCAATAAGTGTTACGGGAGGTTAGTTACCTGCGCCCACGATGGTACCTACATTATTTTTACTGACTCTTTATATGAATTAGATAATACGAGGAAAATACAATTACTGCCAACCGATCAAAATGTTACTTTTTATCATGAAATCATGATTACCGTTTCATTTGCAAATGTGGATTTGTCTATTATGTTTTAAAAAACTGTATTTAATTTTACGTTATAGTATGAATAATATACGCGTACGTTTTTAAATCTAGTTCTTGTCAGATTCACGTTTTAAATTAAAGATTTCTCATTATTCCCGTTAGCTTTCGTGATTCTTTAACCACCGTCCTGATCTAGAAATCATGAAGATTTGTATGGTACCTATTTTATTAGTATACGCGTCGAAATGGTCTGGGCCAGATCCCCTAACAAATATTGACGATCTCCTTTTGTGGGTTGATACATTATTGCTTATCAGCATGCAGTTGGTCCCATTGTCATAATGTCAGGATCTGACAATGGTATCCTGGACGTATAGCATAAAACTTTTTTTCAGAAATCAGCCCATTGTGTAGCTATTATAACTGTAGAGAAATTAAGATTTTTATTAAAGATATTCTTACATATCTTTAATAAAAATCTTAGTTTCACTCCATGAGTAATAAATAATTTTAATCAGCTAAAAAAAAAGTGTAAATTAAACCTAAAACACGAAATGTATGTGCTTAAATTAGAAAAGGTCACATTGCAGTCAAAATTCGTTAAAGTAAGCTAATTAATTACTTGATTTCATTTCACTTTATGCCATTCGTCACTCTTTTTTGGTTTATATTTTATTTTAAAGTAGACGAGCATTCCCGCCATGGGCGCGATTCGAAAAATAAACACACACACTGGACAGACACAGCTCCAACCCAACTCAACTCAACGCTATAACGACATTGACATTTGCTATTCAAACAGATTTTCATTCAACATTGGTCTCACATTGGTCACACATTGGTCTCACATTGGTACAACATTGGTACAACATTGGTACAATGTGTGAACAATGTGTGACCAATGTTGAATGAAAATCTATTCGAATAGCAAATGTCAATGTCGTTATAGCGTTGAGTTGAGTTGGGTTGAGTTGTGTTGGAGCTGTGTCTGTCCAGTGTGTGTGTTTATTTTTCGAATCGCGGCCCATGACTGAGCAATTTTACGGTACGCAAAATTCACATTTTCTGCCTTCCACGGATATATTTCTAGCTCAGTTTTATAAATATTAATGAAACTCAATTTAACATAACAATTTGACTCGACTGTATTATCCGTTCGAAGTTTAAGCATAAACATCTGCAATATGCACGTTGATTGAGTGTATAATACTTGCAGCTGTTATTTAAGGCTATGAAGCAGTAAAGTGAAATATAATTTGCGCTTTTCATTTCAGTGGAAAAGTTAAGATTGAGTATTCTAAAATAAAGTAGAATTTCATTTTAAGGCCCGACGGCATGACTTTGGTGCCGTGGAGTATGGGTCGGCCACTTGTCTGGGATGCTACCTGTAGACACCCTGGCGCCGTCCCATATTCTGGGCACCGAATTTGATGCTAGTGCGGCTGCATCCTCAGCCGAGAGCCTCAAGCGTCGCAAGTATGCTGCCCTTGGCAATAGTTATATGTTTGCGGCGTTTGGGGCCATGAGGACCAAATGCGCGTCGCCTCTACAAAGAGATTTCGGCGCGTCTTATTGAGGCCTCTGGTGATCAGGGCTGGCCACTATTTTGGCCAACGGATCAGCATAGCTATCCAGCGCGGAAATGCGGCCAACCTTCTGGGCACTCTAACTAGTGACAGAGACCTAGGGCAGATTTTTTTATTTATAAGTTTTTAGTTCGAATCATATATTATGATTTATTAGTTACCTGATTACCAATTTTTGATTTCTAGTAGAATTTTATGTTATTTAACAATTAAAGTTGGTTGTCGGAAATTATAGTTGGTGGATATAATATTTATTTAAAATCAGAGTGAAGGAAATGCGTAACATATACATATTAAGTACATACATTACGAGATTTACGAGCAATAATTAGCGTCTAACCCAAGCGGTTATACATGCCATTAGCTGATTGATTTATGATTTTAATTATTATATAGCCGCCACGAGTTGTATTTACTTTAGGCTCGTTTCTGACTTGGATGTCTCAAGTCGGTACAGCACACTGTATACTTGTGTACACTCGTGTATAAATTGACCAGAAGGCTCGTATAATCAGGAGCAGAACACATGGTAAAACGTTGCTGTCGCACCTTGCAGGTACTACTAGATTTGTCAATACATTGAATTTTTACACCTGTAAAAGTTTGTAATTCGATCGTGGTGTTAATCAATGTACCTATAAGCAACAGTGCCTTAATCTTGTTTTTTGGGATAATGTACTATAATATTGATACTAGCACATTTCCCCAAAACACGTAAGAACGTTAGGTATATTGTATAAGGTTTTAGAGGCCTTCTTTATCAGTACAAAAAGCAGCTCTACGAAAAGGTACGAAAGAAGGTTCATTCCCTTTAAGTCCGAGACATTTCTTTTAGGTTTTATTATGATAGGTCAAATATGATACGGACTTTGGCACTCTCACACTTGGTGCATGCGCAGTTTTTAAAATTTATTTTTATATGAAGGAACCTTATGAACCGCATCAGCATAGAAAGTCAGGTAAAAATTTAAAAATAGTATTGGTTTAAATTCGTAAGTACGCGCAAACGCATATAATCTTTTCAACAGAGTTTGTGAATCGCATAGTGAGGTAATATCTCATGTCATATTAAGAAATCCTCGAGAATGCGAAGGAAATTGGCCATTAAATATATTTTTACTGATAAGATATCAAACGAATTTTCTCATAAAAATGAGAAAATTCGTTTCTTCGCTATACTTACTAGTCTTAGATTTCAAAATATGATTCCCAGTATTCGCGAAATGTGGCTAAATGTTGAAAAACATTATTATTGATACTGATACCGTTTAAGCGTTTCTGTGGAAGCTCTTTACCAAGTTTCTCTGTAACCTTATCGCGACACGTCTCTGGATGCTGAAACCCTCTCCGATGATAAATGGATGCCCTACGTGATTCACTGCTATTGTACAAAAAGAAACTGCCCGCCCGAAGGAGCTTTGAATTATTTTAATGCATTAAAAGAAAAGAAGGTCGACTTTGATTTATCGACTACAAAATAACGAAGTGGTGTCACCTTGGTACACATTTCGCTGTCATGTGTTTGTAACTATAATAAATTATTTTCTGTTAGTGTAATACCTATAAATAATAATAATAATAATAGCTCTAGATCGATCGATCGATTAAGAAGATGATTCAGGGATTAACAAAAGATAGTTCTTATACCGAAAAATATATTTTAAGAAGATACAATAGGGTATAATTCTGTGTAAGTATGAGGAACCGTATTATAGTCGCGGGCGGAATGCTAGTTTTTTGTATAAAAGGTTTACAAATACTGCAGTCGTAATTGGACGTTTTAATGAACTTATGAGCATTGAAGCCCGAAAGAAATTAATAAAAGTGCAGAATGTGCAAATATAAATAATTTAGAATATTACTTAAAATCACCTTTACCCTCGTCAACCTCTGTCTACTTTTAAAGAGATTTAGTGACATCCATGAGTAATTTATGTGTTTGTTTATTCAATGTAGGTAGTGAATTTTTCCTCCATAGGCCATGATACCTTAATAAAATTGTATTAGATAAAATACTCTGTATACATCAAATCGTTTCGGTAGTGCTTATATAGTATATGTAAAGACTACTGCAAGATTCCTGACTAGTTTTAAGTCTAAGTACACTTTGCTGTTTTCACTTTACTGCATGCGTTTTGATAGTATATAATTGGATTGAAACTTTGTTCACGCTAAAATTTATACAACTTACACTAAAAAATTCACAACTTTTATACACAATTCACCTAAAATACCCATATACTACATACAATCAGCAATATCAGCACACTATATAAGTGTTCGAGAGCGCCATCTGTTGCGAGGCATCGAAGTTACCGGCCTATGTCATCATACGTCACGAGAACACCGCCTATGATGGCGCCACTGAGCTTTCGACCCACGTCATTAATCGATTACATGATTAATTTATTTAATTCTTACTTTTAGTTAACATATTCTTATAAATTCAAATGTTTTGACCATCATTAATTATTTTCAAGAATTATGAGACTTGTACGTAATAAATTGTGGTAGATAGTGATTATTAAGTACGTTAAATGATAACTTAGATTCGAGTCATGGATGAAGCATAATGGACGTGACTTTTGCTCTCCTTTACAACTTTTGTACTAATCACTTGGATAAATAATAAACCAGCGTCACAGTATTAACGGTTTTATTCTGAAAGCATCGTGTTCCTACTTCCCATCCTGAGAACTATAATATTTCAGAAGTGGGATTACGTCATGTCTGGTTCATATTTCCATGGATTGGGGCGAAGAAAGAAGAGAAAAACCTCGATTGACGACGCAGACTCCGAAAAATCTTCAATTTTTTTTCTTCACAACACGTGGTTACGGATCAGACACACCAAAACGACGACGAATTACGCCCACAGAAGCTGAAGTTATCCCCAAATTCAATCCAGAAGAGCGAAATAGCAATGTGTAAGGGTGGCTCAACAAGATAGATTAACTGGAATATGTTTACGGTTGGCACAACAAAGATCGTCAGTTTGTAATACAAATAAGACTTCGCGGTTCAGCTCGTGACTGGTACGACGACTTTGAAGATTATAACCTCACGTGGGACGAGTGAAAAAAAAACTCTTCAAACGGCATTTCCACGGTCAACGGATTTTGTCGATCGCCTGGAAGAGATAATGTTAAGGTCCAAGATCGATATGGAGACTATGAGAAAATATGTACTTTCACGACAAGCTTTCACTTTCACTACCTAAGAAATGCAAAGTTTCTAATGAGGACACTATTTCCTGTATCATTAATGGCCTGCCATCTGAATTGCGCGTCAACGCCAAAGCATACCAATGCGAAATACCGGAGCAACTATACTACGGGTATCTATCCTCGTTGGAGAAATTTAAGAGGGTCGAAGTTGCTGCCAGTACAAAAAGACCGACGTGGAGGTTAGGAAATACAACTACAGCACCGCACACATTGCCGAAGATCTGCTACGCATGTCGACGTCCAGGTCATGAGGTGCGGGACTGCAGGGCAGTGCGACGTGTGCCAGCGCAGCCGCATGCTGGTTTGCTGCCGGGAGCTCAAAACAACAAATAGTCAAGGTGGGTGACATTATGTTTATAACTTATCATGTTTTTATTGATTTTTACGAGAAGAAAGTGTTTATCAATGGCCACGAGCTAATTAGTCTACATTGATAGTACCCTCCAAGAATTAAAATTAGTCTCTTCAGCATTGAGTAACAGGAGATGACATCTCTAAGAAATTCTTGTCCCAAAAGTTGTAGTGAAAATCACAACAAGTCTATACTACTCTTTGATTCTGTCATAGCTGTCAACCGCCAAACATGTCGCACAAAATTTGTTCTAGATGTCACATCTAGTAGAATACATAATAAATCGATGCTCTTCAGACTTTGTTACGAAGTACCCGGTTTATTTATACGCAGATGTTGTTGTGATGAAAAACTGTTGTAGTTTGGTAGAAGTTCGTGTTGACTGTTATAATGGAGGCAAATACACATTCTTATTGCATCCAGTATGCTTTGAATTAGGAAGTACGTCATATTTTATATCCCAAGCTGTCTTAATGGGTCAAAGTGCTTTCATAAAGGTAATTAATGTAGGCGATGAAACAATTCAATGAACGAAAGGAAAACTACTAGCACGTGCCGTAATTATCAATGAATGCGAGATGAATGAACGTGATGTTTTTGCAATTGACAACTCTGCAGGGTGCGACGGTGTAGAAACTAAAATAATTTCTAACGATTTAAATACATATAGGCGATCTTAATGAGACGGATTTGACGAGGCCTATGAATTTGTTAAATGGGTTTAGTTCTTCGTTTGCAAAGGATACTAAGGACTTGGGCTGTACGGATCTTATTAATATGAAAATCAAAACAACAACTGGTGAACCTGGGTTCTATAAGCCGTATCGGTTGTACACATAGTGAGAGTGCGATCGTAGATCAAAAGTTACTGAAGTTATTAGACGCAGGTATAGTAAGGGAACATATTTTAGAAAGTTTGTATGTGGTTTCGCCGAAATAGCGAGGCTTCTCACAGAACTGACTCAAAAGAGCGTTGAATGACACTGGGGCGTAGAACAAGAGCATGCGTTTCAAATTTTAAAACAGAAGCTTATAAAAAGACCCGTACTAGGTAGAATAGGAACGTCGAAACCGAATTGCATACCGACGCGTGTAGCTTGGGCCTTAGTGGTATTTACTTCATTACCAGACTGATTGTAGCCATTTAATTATTTATTAAACCCATTGCATATTTCAGTAGAACCACTAGTAAAGAAGAGCGGTTTTATCACAGTTATGAACTTAAAACTTTAGCCGTCTACTTGACTAGAATCCCTGTAACAGTAATCACTGACTTTGCTGCTTAACGAACCACCCTAGTTAAAAAGGATTTAATTCCACGCATTGCTAGGTGGTGTCTAGCTATCCAAGATTTCGATCTCGAAATAGAATATCGTCCCGGCAATCGAATGCGTCACGCTGACACCCTTAGCCTCCTATTATTAGTGATAGTAGTATCCTGTTCTTAGTGATGTACATATGGTAGAAGAATCGGACTGGTTACTTACCCTTCAGATGCAAGATGACTCAATTCAAAGCATTATAACTCAACTTTCTCAAAGTACTAAAAATCCGGATATAGTTACTAACTATGTGCTAAAAGAGGGAATATCATATAGGAAAAAAGTGTCAGAAGAATGTTTTGTCATCCCAAAGTTAGCTAAGTATGGTTTGCTACATTTAATATCAGGACCAAATAGGTAATCCAGGCTTTGTGCGAGAAAACTATTAAAGCTCTGTTTTCGTTTCAAGGAATGACTCATTTCATACGTAAATATATAAACTCATGTTTACGATGTGCACGGTAAGGGTAACTAGTCGTGTGGAAAGTGAACTGCACCCTATTGATAAAGCAGCTGTCCCTATGCATACTTTGCATATAGATCATCTCGGTCCTTTTGTAAAGACTCGCCTCAGAAATACATATCTTCTAGTAGTAATTGATGCTTTCACAAAATATTTATTTGCAACGCCTGCAAGAAATACTAGCTCAATGGAGACAATTAAACTCTTTAAAGACGTCATTTACCAATTTGAAGTATGTAAAGTGAATCCCTGTAAAGTGATTAGTGATCGAGGAAAAGCCTTCACGGTCCGGTATTTCAAACAGTTTGCAGAGGAGTGTCAATTTAAACATGTTTTAAATGCAATTGCCAGTCCGCGTTCAAATGGGCAGGTATAAAGGGTAAATCGCACGATTTTGAACGGTTGCAACACTATGGCTGATAGCGAATGTACTTAGGATAGTAAAGTAGCCGATGTAGTCTGGGAAATTAACAACACGCTCAATTCGACCACGGTCTTCACCCCATTTACTCTTATGTTTGGTCATGGCAAGTATGGCAACACGCGCTATCCAGCATACCCCTCTGATACTCCTACAGACGCAAGTAATCAGCGGAGCCAACTTGAATCGCGAACAAAGACTGCAAAGTTACGAATTGACCGAAATATGACCGTCATGAAATAAAATAAATATGTATGTGTTTGAGCTGATTATCAATACAGGTACTCGTATTTATGTTTATCAAACGTATAAGTCTGTCAATTAACAACAACGACAATTCAAAGTTAATTTCATTCACTGTCTACTTTTATCTACACATTGTTTACCTTTTTCTGTTTTCATCCGATCACATCCATATAAAAAAGAGGGTATTTTACTTCTGCTTTGTGGCATTCGGCAATAAACAAACAGAATAATGGGTACACAAAAGAATTCGTAAATAAAATGGTATATGACAAATATATGTAGGTAAAAACAAATATCACAAAGTTGGCGACGAGACTGCTATGTGGCATTGATAGTATTCATCATCATCATCATCATATCAGCCGAAAGACGTCCACTGCTGGACATAGGCCTCCCCCAAAGAGTGCCACAATGACCGGTCCTGCACCAACCGCATCCAGAGCACTCCCGTGACCTTCACCAGGTCATCAGTCCACCTTGCGGGGGGTCTACCCACGCTGCACCTTCCGGTTCGTGGTCGCCACTCGAGAACCTTTCCGCCCCAACGGCCATCGGTTCTACGAGCAATGTGCCCCGCCCACTGCCACTTTAGTTTAGCGATTCCGAGGGCTATATCGGTTACTTTGGTTCTGCTGCGGATGGTCTCATTTCTGATGCGATCACGCAGAGAGACTCCAATCGTAGCCCTCTCCATTGCCCTTGGGGTGACTTTGAGCTTTCTTATGAGGCCCATTTGATTGTAAGCGACCACGTTTCAGTACCATATGTCATCACTGGCAACACACACGTTGATTGATAGTATTGATACGCATTAATTATTTATTCTATTATTTTGGTGATAACTACTGTGTGTCGTACTGAGAGCTACTGTGTGATAGCCAGCTACTATGTGATGCAACGACTAGGTTTAACAACAACTATGTGATGTTAGCTATGTGATAACCAGTAACTGTGTGATAACCAGTAGCTGTGTGATAACCAGTAACTGTGTGATAACCAGTAGCTGTGTGATAACCAGTTCCTGTGTGATAACCAGTAACTGTGTGATAACCAGTAGCTGTGTGATAACCAGTAGCTATGTGATAACCAGTAGCTGTGTGATAACCGGTAACTGTGTGGTAACCGGTAACTGTGTGGTAACCAGTAACTGTGTGGTAACCAGTAACTGTGGGATAACCAGTTGATGTGTGATAACCAGTGACTGTGTGATAACCAGTAACTGTGTGATACCAGTAACTGTGATAACCAGTAACTGCGTGATAACCAGTAACTGTGTGAATAAGTTGGCACTGCTGTGTACATAATGTGTGTGTGTGTGTGTGTGTGTGTGTGTGTGTGTGTGTGTGTGTGTGTGTGTGTGTGTGTGTGTGTGTGTGTATTAATAATAATACATTAAGAAATAATAAATAAACACGTCGAGCCCTTCCATATGTGATACTGTGTGATTTGTCTTGCAGAACAGAGATCAAAGTTTATAAAAAGGTAATGATTATTTTACCCCATAGACTAATTAACCCAAGGCCCCGCATAGCCGGGCGACCCCCGCTGCCACGCCTTAAGTAATTTTACTCTATAGTAAGACACTAATATTGGAAGTGACAGTAAATATAGTACGTCTCCAAGGCAACCATTAATGTCTGACTCTCTCTTACGTCCCACGGAAGAATCGCGCGTTCCCTGTCTATCACTGCGAGTTCCCCTGCCGCACCCCTTCTTTTTGGCAGCTTAGGTTTCAAAGAAATAACGCGCTAAGCGGAGTAAAGAGGATATCTTGTATATGTTTTACCCCAACAGCATTTGATTGATCCAATCGCAGTCCTTTGAATGAATTCTTAGTAATGAATCAAATCAAAATTTTATACTGAATATGGAAACCGTAAAAGTACGCTTATAATATTCTCTGTGAAGTGTTTCGCATTCAGTATACCTAACAACACTCAATTCAACAATATACTTTGCTGGTTCTTTCTATATTTCAGGCCCCTGAAGCAAACGGCGGTCTAACTACAGCTATCAACAACTTGAGGGCCCCAATAGCAGGCCGTGGTGGACCACGACCATGGCAGGATGGCCGAGTGTTAGCATCCTCTACCTCGTCGGCGCCTAAACCAGTATAATAAGACCTACGAGAGCGCCATCTGTTGCGAGGCATCGAGTCATCGAGTCATCGAGTTACCGGCCTATGTCATCATACGTCACGATAACACCGCCTATGATGGCGCCACTGAGCTTTCGACCTACGTCATTAATCGATTACATGATTAATTTATTTAATTCTTACTTTTAGTTAACATATTCTTATAAATTCAAATGTTTTGACCATTATTAATTATTTTCAAGAATTATGAGACTTGTACGTAATAAATTGTGGTAAGTAGATAGTGATTATTAAGTACGTTAAATGATTACTTAGATTCGAGTCATGGATGAAGCATGATGGACGTGACTTTTGCTCTCCTTTACAACTTTTGTACTAATCACTTGGATAAATAATAAACCAGCGTCACAGTATTAACGGTTTTATTCTGAAAGCATCGTGTTCCTACTTCCCATCCTGAGAACTATAATATATTACATAAATATTCAACTATTATCATATACTGCTTATACAGACATTTTCAAAGCATCAAATACTCCACTAAAAGCTACCCCTAATGACTCTGCATATACTTTTAATCATGAATAGCACACTCTCAACTTTGAATCAAATAGACGAATTTAACATTACACGCGCTTCAGAATGTGAAACTTCCCGTATTAGGTACTCAAAAAATTTGCTTCAATAAATCTGACCTGACAATGATTTCCCAAAACATAAGAAGTGTCTACAGCAACATAGATAATATTTTAGTTGTCCTCAAACAATTTAAATTTAATGTAGATCTTATTATTTTAAGCGAGTGTAGACTGCCCGCATAAAAATGTCCCTAATATTGATGGTTATAATACTTTCTTTACCACCAATCACCTAAACCAGAACGACGGAGTAGTAGTTTATATTAGAAATATACATAAGGCCAAGGCTCGTCAAGTATTTTTAGCGCACGCGTCTTGCTTAGAAATTACTATTGAAGCAGACGAAAATGTTGTAATATTAGGTTTATATCCATCACCGGCAAACAAAAATGCAGAAATATTTTTAAACAGTCTAAGTGATCATTTAGAATCAATTCACTATAACAAAAATATTATTTTGACTGGCGATCTTAATATAAATATCGCTCATAAGATCAATGAACAAACATATGAACGTGAAAACAGGCTACACTATTTAAACTTGATGAACGCACGGATTACTCCCTGGGCACATCTTGCCTACAAGGGAGAAAACCTGCCTTGATCACTTTATGCTCAAACTGAATCAAATTTACTCCAAAGCTGATATCCTTGTGTTAGATAAAACAATAACGGATCATGCTATGATTTTACTAAAAGTCGGTAGGATGAATAATAAAGATACAATCTAAGAAACAAAAACATCAATAAACTTTGAGTCAGTAATAAAATACCTATATAATGATAACTTAACAGAGCTATTTAAATTAACGGATCCTAATATTCTAACTGACACTCTCATAAATAAAATAAGCAAATGCCTCAAAGAGAACACCATTATCACCCTGATTCCTAACAATAACCGCATTCTTAAACCCTGGATCACTGTAGGCATCCTTCGTTGCATAAGAAATAGAATAGGAGGCAAAAAAACTACGTTCTAATCCTGAAAACTTACGTTAAAAATTACCTACAAGCGTTATAGAAACTTTTGCAAAGGACTTATCAAAAAACTGAAACGTAAATATCAAAAAGACAGATTGATAGAATCAAGTCGAAACCCTAAAGCACTCTGGAAGGCAATATATAATAACGTAACTAATCGAAATCAAACTAGAACCGATTACATTGAACTGTTAGACTTGAGAGACTCACCCTTTGATTCTGTAAATGCTGCTAATTGGTACTTCTCTAACATTGGCAGGTCTCTAGCTGAGTGTTTATTGAACACCGGTAATAACTGCAGTGGAAATACCAATTCATCTAACTTTTCAATATCTTCTACTTCGAACTCTTTCGTACTGTTTGAGACAAATCCTGAAGAAGTGCATGCTATTTTATCAAATCTTAAATCCAGTAGTGCTACGGGATTAGATAAAATTCCAACACAATTTCTAAAACAGGCCAGTGGTATAGTAGTACCGATAATAGCACATCTAGCAAATTTGTGCTTTAAACAGGGAATTTTCCCCGAAGCATTTAAACTATCTCTTATTACTCCGGTTCACAAGGGTGGGGATAAAGGTGACATTTCCAACTACAGACCTATATCAGTATTGCCGGCCGTTTCTCGAGAAACTTCCTGCCTCGCACAACAAAACTGTGGAATGAACTGTCGTCTGCGGTATTTCCGGACCGATACGACCTTCAAACCTTCAAGATCTAAAATCTAAAATATTGGAAAAACTGTTAAATGTACGACTGATGAGTTTTCTAAATAAATTTCAATTACTCTCCAATTCCCAATATGGATTTAGACAAGGTATCTCCACTGAAGATGCGGTTCTTGCACTCTCTTCTTTAATAGTGGATCAAGTAGACAAAAACAAAAAATGTATCACAGTATTTTTGGATCTCAAAAAAGCTTTTGATACCGTTTCTATCCCACTCCTTGTCAAGACTCTAGAAAACACGGGTATAAGAGGGATCCCTTTATCCCTTTTTAAAAGTTACTTACAAGATCGGAAACAACGGGTAAAAATAGGTAATCATGTTAGTGATGAGTGCACTATTACTTACGGAGTACCACAGGGTAGTGTGCTTGGTCCAACCCTGTTTTTATTATACATAAATCAGCTCTGCAGTATGAATATTGATAAGGGAACCATCTTCACATATGCTGACGATACTGCCATAGTGTTTTCAGGAAACACTTGGGATGAAGTGCGCTTAACAGCTGCACGTGAGTTAAAAAAGGTTGCAAGTTGGCTACAGAGTCATCTTCTTACCCTAAATACAAGTAAGACCAATTATATTTGCTTTTCGAATAACAAAAGTACACAACCTGGTTCAAACTTCTCTCTCAAAATCCACACTTGCACTGACGTACCACAAGGAGTCTGTTCCTGCGCTTCCTTAATAAAAGTAGAGAGTACGAAGTACTTGGGGGTTGTAGTCGATCAGCGCCTAACGTTGCATGTTCACGCGGAACTTCTTATGACTAGAATGCGTAAACTCATCTGGGTTTTTAAAAATCTACTTCATGTTGCAACAACAACCTTGCTCGATCAAATATATGTTTCGCTCGTACAATCAATCCTGACATATTGTGTTCCTATATGGGGCGGCGCTACTAAAACCAAATTTTTCGAGCTGGAGAGAGCACAAAGATCATTACTAAAAGTCATGTAATTTAAGCCGTATAGGTTTCCCACAGCTCAATTATATAGAACATGTGATCTATTATCTATCATAAAATTGTAGATACTACAAATTATTATAAAGACTCATAAGACTACTACCTATTTGCCAGATCTCACATCTACACGAAGAAAAAAGACTCGAATCATCCCTATACCAGATACAAACACTGCATTTGCCAGAAGGCAATATGCATCACGGTCTGCCAAATTATACAATTCCATCAACAAAGATTTAGAAATTTACCCCAACACATCGCATGAATGTAAAACTAGGTTAATTAAATGGCTAAAACTAAAAAGCTATACAGGGTGCAATTTTTTACGTGATACAAA
The DNA here is from genome assembly GCA_947086415.1 of Pammene aurita. Lineage (NCBI taxonomy): Eukaryota > Metazoa > Arthropoda > Insecta > Lepidoptera > Tortricidae > Pammene > Pammene aurita. The sequence continues at coordinate 14,894,496 of OX352305.1, read as the reverse complement.
ACTAGTGTTTCATATACTTCTCCCCACAACTAACAGGCCTTACAAGGGTCTCGATTTGTTAACTTGCTTTATTCAGATTTAATTTCAGTCGCAAGATATCCTCTTTTTTTTGCATGTGAATGGTCACCCTACTTCTTTACAGATAGAGCAAAAAGTTTGGTATCAAATTTACAGTAAATACTCTAGAGTTATACCATAATAATTTAAAATAAGTAATTTCGACAACTAGCTGTCGACGTGACATGACTTGTCACAACAATCATCTAACTCTTATATCAAAAAATTAGCCAAGTTTTAAAAATGCCTCGTCCTTATCCTTTTACGCATATTGAGCGTTCATGAAAAATATCCGGAACTTCCAATCCCGACACGTCGTCTTATAAACAGCACTGTCCATAATTTAAGGACTTATGGACAGTTTACGGTCCCAGAACATGCCCGAGGTAGATGACGACGAGCACGGTACTCGGAAGCGTTCCGTACTCGTGTACTGCAGTACTTCCACCGCCACCCACAAGCCAGCACAAGGCAAGCCGCGGCTCGATTTGGAACACCCCATTTTTTTATTTGGAAACTGTTGAATGCTCAAGGGAAACATCCTTTCCACTTTCAGCGTGTGCAGGATATTGTTCTCGCGGATTACGGCAAAAGGATGCAGTTTTGCCAATGGCTACTATGTCACTTACATCTCAACATCTTGTGGTCAGATGAAGCGACCTTTACAAGAATAGGATTGTTCAACGTCCACAATGAACACTGGTGGAGTGATGTAAACCCACATTTCACACGCAGAGATGCATTCCAAAGTCGCTTTTCGCTTAATGTGTGGGCAGGCATTCTCAATAATTGCGTAATAGGGCCGCATTTTATTGAAGATACACTAAATGGGCCTAAATACGAGGATATGCTAAGAAACGTATTACCAAGATTATTTATGATGAAAATCTAGAGAACTTATACTTTCAGCACGACGGAGCTCCTGCACACTTTTCACTACGGGTTCGAAACTACTTAGATCAGGAGTTCCCGACCGATGGATTGGACGCCATGGCCCCATCGCTTGGCCACCTCGTAGCCCTGATCTCACCCCACTAAACGTCTTTTTATGGGGTGAAATTAAAAGGCAAGTTTACGAGCGAGAATCGCATACTGTCGCAGAGCTTCGCCAAAAAATTGTACAGGCGTTTGATGTTGTGAGAGCCAAGGAGTATGTACTTCGCAAACTTAGAGACAACTTAAGACGGCGGCGTGCGGAGTTATGTCGGCAGGAAGGTGGTGGACATTTTGAACATTTATTAAAACACGTTTGAAATAAACAGTTTTTTGGAAATAAATTTTGTCTACTTACTTCGTTTATTATTTACCGTCTTTATGTAGAGGTATAATCACCACACGGTAATTTAGAGCCACTCGCAAATGTTCACAACTTGGCTGTGTAATGCATTCTGGCATTGCATTTGTGTGTAGTCAAGAACGACCGCTGATACCCCATGTTGTGTTACAATACGCAATTTACAAGACGCTTAAAATTGTGCTTTACGTAAAAAAATGTCTTCCTCTACGTGAATCCAATTAGGCGACAGATTTGTTTCGAGTTTTTTTTTTTCTGGGTGACGCTAGACGTCGCTTTCCCTAGCGGAAACTGGGTAACGCTAGTCCCTCTAAGATTCCTTAAGAGAAAATTATTAAATTTGAAAAGGTTTTCTTTGAATCGGTAACTATCTACTAGATGTCAATTACAGTGATAAGATAATTGATAAAACTCGTGAAGTGTCATTGTCATAGAATGTAGGGTGTCCATACTTTGAGTTTGTGATTAAATTATTTGTTAGAAAAATATCACTAATTAAATAAGACTAATTTAAACAATTGAGTAAATGCATTATATTCTCCAGCATAAGCGGAACACGATACACTATTTTTGTATCACGTAAAAGATTGCACCGTGTACAGAAATTGAAAAGTTGTTAGAAAATAATAATGTATAATAATCTGATATCGAATACGCAGGCACAGACACACACACACACACACACACACACACACACACACACACACACACACACACACACACACACACACACATACACACAACTATCTAAGCTACACGTGAACTAACAGCGCATAAATTGCATAAACTTTTTGTTATTTCTCCTTTTTATTTATTTATTAAATTATGTAACCTATAAAGCCATCTAAAATGTAACCACTTGAGGAAGAGCGGTGTCTCTTAACACAAGTATTTCCAATCCTTAAAAGAGGTACCAGCCTGGATGTAGTACAGTAATTTTAAGAAACTGAATACATTTTATTTTATTTTTATTTTATGTAAGGTACCCGGCCTTTATAAGACTTACATTATTTATTTGCTGTCAAAAAAGGAATGAATATATGAATATTGAAATACAGATAGGAATATGGTTAGACTCTGTCTAACAAAATGGTGAGACTAAAATACGGCGGCAAATTTAATAAATCTGCGTATGGCAAAACAATTATATTTGGCGAACAAACAATATCAGTAATGATATATAATATCAGTAAGGACAATTTTTATTTTGTCTTACGACATGGTTACACAAAGCCTACATACTTTTTTCTATCGACGATCTTTTTAATATCGACTTGCCGCCCATCAATGTGTCACATCACTGTTGCCCCCTTTGTACTGCATTTTTGAATAATTATGAATATTATTCTAGTTAGTTATTTTTGGTAAGTACGCTCGTATATGTTACTGTTCCGTATTTTCTGATAATGTTAAGGGGCGGATATATGACAACATCGTTTTAGACCTCATTTAGAACAAGGAATTTGTATAGTTAATGCTACGTATTCGCAATAATATGAATGTCTACGTCTTCATAAAGAAGCCGTGCAGAGGCTTCAATTGATATTTTATTTTTTATTAGCTTTGATTATCTATAAACCAACTCCAAAAGTACCAAAAAATCAAAAAATGGCGTTCCGTTAGAACACGTCGCAATACAATTTTGTCTTCGACAGTGGTTCAATGGTTATGTTATTTTGAAAGCCAGATAACTAGACTAGTGCATCGGGTATATTCATATTTTTCATCATTAAGACAACAAAGAAATTGAAACGTAAATATAAACTTTTGAAAAATTCCCATACATTCGCCATATCAGTCAAATTGTCATTGTGACTCAGATGCCCGACGAGCCTCGTCGCAGGCGGACGCACACCCGGTTTACTGCCATACTAACTTTCTCATCATAGACGTTGACTTGACGTTTGTCAAATCGAGGGGAAAAATGAAAATGAAGGCTAGTAGCCTCGCTCTTTTTCGTGCGCTACACTACCCTACATTTAGGGTAGTGTGAGACGGATATTTCATATTTCGAATTTTTTCCCCGCGGCGCCATATTGGTTTGTCTGTAATTGTGACTGACGGTTATTTTCAAGTGGTGGATAATTTCAATTACTTTAAATTGTATAACTGCAGACATAATGTGGACCTTGGCTGTATTTGTGGTAACAAACGAAAGAACGCATTTTTGCATTTTATTCCAGTGAGTGACGAAAAGAGATTGAATCAATGGTTGGCCTGTGTAAACTTGGAGTCGCTAAAAGTATTACCAAAAGGCATATTAAGTACGCGCTCAGTGTGTCACGTACATTTTGAGAGACGGTTTATAAAACCAAATAGCCGACTGAAATATGGTGCCTATCCGACATTGTTCACACCTGATGAAATAACTAGTGGAGTACCTGCACAACAATACCCAGATATTTGTAAGTATTTGGCCTAATCTCTTATAAATTCACATTTTTCTTATACTAATTGTACATAGATTTTTTTTAATTAGGTATTTTCATTTCAGCACTTGAATATCAGAATTCGCGGAAAAGACATTTAGATCACAGCTATTTTAAAAGTGATCCGCCTGTAAAAGTACCAAGACTCACTGGTAGTAAGTATTTTTATTAGATTTTTCATCCATATTTAACTTATAACAACCTATTTTTCCTTATATATATCATAAGCAGCGACCAGAAAACCGCTTCATTTGGTTAACCATATTAATTTAATGTAGTTTCCCTGTTGAAATTTCAATATTTACCACTTATATCGATTTTGGCTGCTTTGTGATACAAAAATAATATCTTGAACTATTTAATTACACAGTTTTAATTGTCTACTATAGGTAAATATTATCTACACGGTAATAAATACTACTTGCTGCGGGCTTTTTTTATAAAAAAACAGTTTTTACAATAGTTTGGTAGGTGTGTAACTACCCTACCAGATATAATAACCCTTTATTGATAACCGGTTCCGGTCCCAGATTCGCAGGTCTTAACGCCTTGATGTTATGAAATTTGACTTGTAGAAAGCGTATTAAGTTTTAGAAAATGATTAGAGCCTACTGAAACACACACGGGCGAAGCCGCGAGTACCGCTAGTTATATTAGTAGTTAATAATCCCTATTATTGTCATTTCAGCAATTGAATATCAACACATGGAGAGGCATTTCGATCACAACTACTGTAAATGCGATCCAACTGCAAAAGTCAAAAGTTACTTAATATGGTCATAGTGGCTGATTATAATAAAGATCAGATTAATGTAAATCAAAACTTCATAAGAATATATTTTATTGTTAAATTATTTCTCTCAGGTACCTATACAATGACAATTAATAAATTGTGTAAAATAATTGTTATTTTATTTTCATGGCATTATCATCCCTTATATCGAGAATCACTTGATGGCCGCATTTTCTTAGAAATTCGAATTATTATTTTAATTACTCGTACTACATTTGTTTCAATGTAACCCATTTGAAAGAGGGTAGATCTACCCCGTCGTCAATTACGGGGTCCGCGTATTTGAGCCGATTTAATATAGAAAAAGTTAAAGAAGCATTGCCTGAGGCTTTTTATCGGGTGCAGTTTTATCACCGGTTTGTGCACCAGTGTTTTTGTGACTAAGTTTGGCAAATTGGTGCCGAAAAATACAAATTGTTTGACGTCGCTTTGTTTACGTATGCGTCAAGTTCTCAACAATGGATCTGCCGGTTCTGCGCTATGGCAGCGCGGGAATTGTAGCAAGACCGGCGGGAGAACAATGTGCAGTGCAGGTTTGATATGTGTGTGGATTAAATAAACTCGTTATCAAGCGACATTGATTCCCATACATATTTTCTCCACATATCGCCTATCGCACATATCGCCATCTAGGCGTTAATTGTCGAACTAACAAGCTGGACACTGGACAATCACACTGGGCCGTTTCCTGCGTTTCTGCGCAGAGACACGTAGCGGAGCGCCATCTACAGGTTCGCCGGGGAGCTACAAAGGACCTGCAGCCTAGCCGGGTTGAGAAGACAACGCAGCTTGTCCCCGTAGTTTTTATTGTACTGACTCGATTCCGCATTAGAGGACGCTAGCGTCGCCGTTAGGACAAATCATCTAGTCAAATGAACTTTATTTTCGTTGAATGTTTTTGGTATTGTGAAATTCGTGAATGTTAATGCTGTATTGTGAAATTTTATCTTTATTTTCTTATAATTGTTCTATATTGTATTTTTATTGTCATTATTAACTGTCATTAATTTTAGGGGTTTAGAGAATTTCTTAGGTTTTTATTATTAAAAACAATTATTTTGATTGAATTAACATTTTACTATTTTGTAGTATATTGTAGTATTTTAATTTATTCACAACTAATTTTTTTAATACAGACTAGGTATTACAGACTCTGAAAGTTGTGCAATTTATAAATTTATTATTACTATTATTTTCAAAGAAGTAATTCTAATAATTTTGTATAAGTATTATTTTCACAATTGTTTTTCCTATACATTAACATTGGAAATTGGCTAGTGGGATCAGTGAAATCTGTATGTTCTTTTTTGTTTTTCCAGTTTAGTTTAAATTGATTAATTACGAGTAATTATTTTGCATTATGAGCTCCCCGTTAAAGTCGATGTGCCCTTATTGTCATAACTCATCGCGGTTATTTACTTCCCAAGGTCTCAAAGTGCACATTACGCGTAAGCACAAAGATGTTCCCCGTCCTTCTGCGTCGCGGCCCGCTGGCGGTGCCGCTGCTATGCATTCGGATCTCACGCAACCTGCAGTACCTAATGCACAGACATGCGGCTGCAACCTGGATCAACTCGCCTCATTTAAGGAATCAGTGCGGGTTCTTCGGCATATTCCGAAGGGGGCGAGATGTGCTGCGGCTAGCAAGTTGTGCAATATCATTGAGGGTTGCATTACCATTAATGGGGTGGACGAGTGGTGCGCTCTCCTGTCTTTTGCTTACAGGGCCCTGAGGACTCCTGAAACGGGCGGTACAGGTTCTCTTACAGCGAAGGTCAAGGCAAATATAGAGGCCTTCTCATACTTATCCTCCGACGGTGCCGCGGCCTCCCGGTCACTATCTCTCACTAAGACAATTGAGGCCAAGGTCCATGAGGGGGATTTGAGGGGAGCCGTCCGGCTACTTATGAGTGAGGACACAATCGCTCCTTCAGGACCGGACACCTTCGCAGCACTGCAGTCCAAGCATCCGAGTCCCTCCCGTCCTCTCTGTTTCCCGGCGGAGCCGCATCAGAACTGTCCGGCCTTGTCGGTTAAGGTAGACGATGTGGCTCTGGCCGTCGGCTCTTTTCACTGTGGATCAGCGGCGGGGTTGGATGGCATTCGTCCGGCTCACTTGAAGGAGCTGATATCCAGCTCAGCGGGGGACAGTGGGGTGCGCTTGTTGGAGGCTCTCACAAAGCTATGTAATTTTTTGCTTGGCGGGAAGTTAAATCCCCAGGTGTGTCCTTATTTATATGGGGCAACACTTTGTGCGTTAAAGAAGAAGGAGGGTGGGGTGAGACCGATAGCTGTGGGATGTACTCTTCGTCGTCTCGTGGCCAAACTGGGGTGCCGTGCGGTCAAAGGAGAGATGGCCACCTACCTTCAGCCACATCAGGTAGGGTTCGGAACTCATTTGGGGTGTGAGGCGGCGATACATGCCGTTCGAGCTTTCGCAATGGACCCTGCGAATTCAGCTAGCGTAGTTGTTAAACTAGATTTAAAAAACGCGTTTAACACCTTGGAGCGGGACGTCTTGTTGAACGAGGTTAGGGAGAACATTCCAACCCTTTTTCCTTTTCTTCACCAAGTTTACCAACTTCCTTCCAACCTCTTTCATGGTTCCAACCTTATTAGTTCTCAGGTTGGTGCCCAACAGGGGGATCCTCTTGGACCACTTACCTTCAGTCTCGCGATACACAAAATCATCACTGAGCTCAAGTCTCCCCTCAATATCTGGTACCTCGACGATGGTACTATTGGAGGCAAACCGGATGAAGTGGAGCAAGACTTGCTCGTCCTGCTGCCGCGTCTGAGGGAGTTGGGGCTGGAGGTAAATACTTCGAAATGTGAGTTTTTCCCCTGTGGCCCGGAGTCTTCTTGTCTTTTCTCCTTTTTCTCTTCTTTACTTCCGGGCCTGAAGGAGCTAGACGCCAATTCTTTTTGTTTACTGGGTGCTCCGATATTTCTGTCCGCGGTTCCGGAAGCGCTACAGACTCGCAGGGATCTCCTTCTGCTCGCCGGGGAGCGTCTTAAGGGTATTAGTCCGCACGTAGCTCTGGTCCTAATGCAGAAATGTTTCGCCGTCCCTAGGATAATTTACCTGTTGCGTACGGCCCCAGTTTGGTCGTTTCCGGACGAGATTGTTTCCTTTGACGAGACCATTAAGGCCACGATCGAGTCACTCGTAAACGTCTCGCTCAACGATGACCAATGGACGCAAGCGGCTTTGCCGGTCCGGCACGGGGGCATCGGTGTGCGGCGTGTACAGGACGTAAGCTTGCCAGCCTTCTTGGCGTCGGCCCATGGGGTAGCGGACCTTGTTGCTAATATTTTATCCTTAGATGGCGACAGGGCGAGCTTACCCTATGAGGCCGATGCGTTGAGGGAGTGGTTGGCTCTTAATCCTGGGGCAAACGTTCCGGAAAACCCTAAAGTTCAGCGCGCGTGGGATGACGTGGGTTGCAAGGCCATGCTGAACGGGCTTATTGGGAATGCCGTGGGTGCGGACCGCGCAAGACTTCTGGCTGTGTCGCAGTCAGAATCAGGGGCATGGCTGCACGCGTTACCTTCTCCTCAGTTGGGTACCCTACTCGACGGTGACTCATTGCGGGTGTCCGTTGCTCTCCGCCTGGGCTGCGAAGTATGTCAACCACATATGTGCATTTGCGGTACCATGGTGGGGGCTGACGGCCATCACGCTCTGAGTTGCCGGCGATGCACTGGTAGGCATCCGCGTCACCATGCCCTCAACGACATAGTCCAGAGGGCCCTCAGGTCGGCTGGCGTTCCGTCCGTGCTTGAGCCTCCGGGCCTTAGTCGCACGGATGGCAAACGGCCTGATGGATTGACCTTGGTGCCGTGGAAGAGGGGGCGGTGCTTGGTGTGGGACGCTACGTGTGTCAGCACCTTCGCCGCCTCTCATATCGTTCGCACGACGCGCGCGGCTGGAGCGGCAGCCGAGGCTCAGGCGGCAGTGAAGCGGCAAAAGTACGCCCCCTTGGGCGCGGGTTACGTTTTTGTCCCTTTCGCGGTGGAAACGGCGGGCTGTTGGGGAGCGGACGCGAAAAAATTTGTACGAGACTTAGGCCATCGACTTCGGCAAAAGGGAGAGGACCCCCGCTCTGAGTCGTTTCTGGTGCAAAGACTGTCCATGGCTATTCAGCGTGGTAATGCTGCAAGCGTTATGGGCACTTTTGCACCGGAAACGACAACGAACGGTAGCAATAATTTTAGTTAAGGTGTGTTTGACATTAGATTTAAAATATAGATACATATTGTGTTCCTCTCAATGACACTAGAACTCATTCTTAATTGAGAAAATGTTATTGCAGTTAATATCTACTTTTGGAAAATGCATACAGCATGTTGTTTGTAATGATTTTGATTGTATTTCCATGCATTACAAAGGATTACTTCAACGGAAACCGACAAGTCTCTCCCCGGCAACTTCCCCAGCTCCCAAGTAACACATCAAAGCAGTATAACGGCCGTCTTACAGCATATCTGTATGCTTTTAGAATTTTGAGTTCGTTTTATAGTAGCATTATAAACGTTTATAGTGCTGATATAGGTCTTAAATGGGCACAAATTACCCAGCTTGAGATCCTATACAGGTCATTTAATAGCATTGCAGGCGCATTATGTCTGCGCTATTAGCATTATCGTTGTCATGGAAAGTGCCAATCGCCTCAAAGAAGCATTAGTACGCTCTATTAAGTTGCCGACTGCATTAAAGAAGCCTTAATACGGCCAAAAAACTTGCTAATCGCAGTAAAGAAGCATAAGTACTCTCGATTAACTTGCCAATCGCAATACAAACGCATTATACTAGCATAAGAGTGTAGTAAAATAAACCTTACGTCAATGCAAAAACGTCTCTAATACCGACGGAACAAATGTTATAATACAATGAACGTTGTGATTTAACTACTTTGTCTCGCAATATAAAATGGACGAAGACGGTACAAAAAACTGAATGAGTGACACGTCATATTTGTTTGCATCCTAACAAAATTTATAAAAGTTTTTGACACTTTTACGTTATTATATCCTTCAAATATGACTGCGCAATGTAGTTTACTGTAAATGTGTATATAAGGTTCATTGAAAATTTTCACGCGCCTTTGATTTATTGTGGTTTTGCTATAAAATATTATAAAAAGATATGCGTCAAATAAACAAAACAATTGTGTAATCCTCGTATAGAACGAGTTTTGCATTATTAACACAATAGTGTTGGTTGAGCAGTCTTAAATTAAGTAATTTCTTTATTATATAGGTATTTTCCTTGTATAAATAGGTCCGCATGATTTTATTTTTAGGTTATTAATTATTTACAAAATGGCGTTGGTCTATATAGACGGAGAGCTAGCCACGTCCACGTCGGATATGACAATAATGAGAGCAACCAAACCCCTCTAGTCAGTTTGGTATATTATGCTTATTTCTAGATCTGGACATCTGGCAGCTTTAAAGTAGTGGAGGTCAAATAATGCAAACCATTTCAAGAAAATAAATCCTAGAGATCTGGGTTTGATGCAATATTATGAGAAACTATACAAATACTATACAATATTAAGAGAAATTATACAAAAAAAATTGTTGGGAGAAAGTAGTGCCATTCGATGTATAATAAAATATAGTTCATAGTTTTCGCCTACTGTTTTTGTTTCCGTAATAATCATATATCGGGGTTTTCGGTGCGGGAACGATTTGAGAAAGAGTAGAGATAAACAGATAGGTTAAGAGTTAGTCTGAGAAAATATCATATTATGCTTAATGAATAACTACCTCTCTGTGAATAGCTTACACACTATGATACGAGCTTTTTTTCTTAGAGGCATGTTTGTATTGACTATTATATACTTAGTATTTTAAAAATGCAATTGCATATCCGATATTTATTAACTAGATCTACCTAAGACAAAGACACGGTATAGTAAGTGTCAAATATTAATCTTGACGTCCGATATTTATGAACTATTTGATTAACTGAAGAGGTTGACAATGATCAGTCACTACATGAATTAATAAAAAAATACTTGAAAAAATCATAGGTATATGTACCTACAATATATATACATAATAGTCAGCTATTTCATATAAATTGTATATACCTATGATTTTTTCGATCAATCATTCATTAGGTAGAAACGTGCTAGAGTACATTCTGTTTTTTAAGTTAATGCCTACTCTTTGGCTATGTCAAACATTCCCGCACCGAAAACCCCGATGTATGGTAAGAATACACAATATTTTTTGGTCTAACGTTTTTTTTTATCGATTTTTGACCAGTTTTGAGTCGATATTCCAACATATTCACTATAGATAGAATTATAAGGCAAACGACTATCGGTTTTTGAATCTTTTATCTCCATTCTGTAGAGCCGCATCTTGAAATAAATGAGCCGTTATTTTTTTATGATATTTTTAAAATATGGTCTAAAAAAACACTTTTATCGATATTCGAATGGTGTAAAGAATCTTACATATACGTAATCTACATATTAGGGTTCCTCTTTGATGTCTCTAAAAACTGTAGAGAGATTTTAATTTTTAACTAATTAAAACAAAATTTATGACCATAAAACCACTTTTTTAGCCTAAACCGGTTCAACTTTGATGTCAAATATCTCGAAGACAATGACTATTGAAGTAAATATAGGATACTATATTGTTTAAAGCCGTTACTGATAATATGATAAGCTATATAAATAATTAGAAAACTAAGGGAATCAGATCTAAGGTCGTTGGCGCCAGGGAGCCCCTTAAAATATAGGCCCTGTCCTTTATAACTGAGACAACTTCGGCAATTTTTACCTAGTTTGGTATTACTATTTTCCAATTAAAACATTTTGCTAGTCTGTCACTGTGACCTCCACCCATTAAAAGCTGCCAGATGCCAGTATCTAGCAATAAGAATAGTATAGCAATCTAACCAGACGGGTTTTGTTGCTCTCATTATTGTGTCATATCTGACGTGGCTAGCTCTTAGTCCAATAGCAGCTCAGTGACCCTTAAAAAATGCCTTATTTATGCCTACAGCATTACACGTGAATAATTATGCTATTAAACAACATTAAGCATTTATTTATGCTATTGTAGAACCTAAGGCACTAAAACCGCTAAAAGCTGTATAGGGGCTGTTCATAAATTACGTCATCAATTTTTGATAGTAAAGCTGCCAAATAAAGTGACGTCATTAAAAAAAAATGCGTTTTAAGCTTAATTGTAAAATAAAAAACTATTTAGTAGGTAATATTTTATAGCATTAAAAGTTTATAGAAACACGACTTTCATTCCTTTTTTACACATTGATGATGTGATCTTCGGAATGACCGCCCCCCCCCCCCCCCCTCCTACGTCATGCTACCATCATCCGATGTCCAGACCCCAGAAATGACGTAATTTATGAACAGCCCCTTGTAGTGAATTACTTGGCTTTATAATGGTTTATATTATTGCTATTATACTGCATTAGGAACGTATTACCTACTTATAAATGCTATTGTACACCCTAAGGCATTAAAAATTGCTGAAAGCTGTATAGCGAATTTACGTGGCATTATAATGGCTAATATTCATGCTCTTAAACAGAATTAAGCATTTATTTATGCTATTGTAGAACCTAAGGCACTAAACCAAACCGAAGCATTAGTGTAGCAAACCAAAACGCAACTGTACAGCATTCAGCTGTACAGTTGCATGTTGTTCGCTGCACTAAAACTAATGGCTAAACAAAAGCATTTACATATGCCATTATACAACCGTTATACAGCGTAAAGAATCATAAAATGCTATTGTAGAACCTAAAGCACTAAAAACAGCTGAAAGCTGTATACCGGATTTACGTGGCATTATAATGGCTAATATTCATGCTCATAACCAGCATTAAGCATTTATTTATGCTATTGTAGAACCTAAGGCACTAAACCACACCGAAGCATTAGTGTAGCAAACCAAAACGCAACTGTACAGCATTCAGCTGTACAGTTGCATTTTGGTTCGCTGCACTAAAACTAAAGGCTTTAAAAAAGCATTTATACATGCCATTATACAACCGTTATACAGCTTAAAGCATTATATAATGCTATTGTAGAACCTAAAGCACTTAAGTGCTGTTAAACAGTCGAAAGCTGTACAGTTGCGTTGTGGTTTGCTGCACTAAAGCTAAAGGCTTTACAAAAGCATTTAGATATGCCATTATACAACCGTTATACAGCTCAAAGCATCATATAATGCGACAAGTTGCTCGGTGAAAGTATATAAGAGTTTATACGGTCCTTAAGTTCGAAATAAGTTAACTATTCATATGTTATAATGCTTCCTGTGTTACTTGGGCTATTTCGTCAGGAATCCACAGAGAGTTCTAAACCAGGAGAGGCCCTGAGTATCATTTCCCCTCTGTCAAAAGTATTGGCGGAAAATCTAGTACATCTATAAAAACTATTTCAATAATCGATGCCACGCCATTTTCGTCATCGCTGTCGATGGATAACAAGCTCCGTGAAAATGCCCTTATGCGCTGTTTTTGGATGTAAAAAATGTTATATTTCGTCTAGTTTACAAAAAGATGAAATACCATTTCAGATGTAAGTACAGTTTTACTTTATTTACCATTACTTTCGTAATAAAAGATTTAACCTAAATCGAAAATCAAGCTTCGTTTACAGAATCGATTCAAAGACAATCGTTTTCTTTCTGACGGGCAGTAACTATTTGACGTTTGACACTTCTCCATATTTAATGCGCTTAAGGATTGCTGTCTTCTATATTTTGTGTGAAAATACAATCAAAAATGATCCTTGGCTTTTTTGTTTGACATTTCCAAAGACTGCATCCAATAATGAACCATATGTTAACACGTGTACAGTCGACTATCTATTGCTCCATTTAGTGTTATGAAGTATAAAAATAATATGTCAAATATGTTTGGTGTTTTCAAGTTAAAGGTACATCTTTGTCGGTTGTCAATAAAGCGTTGCTGCCATAAAAATTCATTTAGAAATAAACTGTATTAACAACCGACAATGATGTACCTTTGACTAGAAAACTTCACATGCGTGCTACCTCGCCCCCCTCAGATTTTGGCAGACTTTTTTGTTTGGAAAGATGAGGCGAAGCGTACTCCATTTATAGAGCTTTATGGGAATCCATGACTTTCCGTCCCTCAGCAATGTACTTTTTATTTTTAATATCCTGTTCTAAAAAGCTAATGTTAAACTTGGGAGAATCGAAAAATCGTAAAAAAGAACAGAATGATAATTTCAACTGCAGAATTAGTATACTTTTAATTGGCATCAAATTACACAGAATACTTTTGTAAAATCTTACAATGACAAAAATAAATAAATATAGGTACGTCAAAAATGAAAAAAGGGACCCTTATTTTCTGAAATACACTAAATGTTCACACCAGGATTTGAACCCGAGCCCCCGGTTTAGCAGGCAGGTTCACTACCGACTAGGCTAAAAAACTTCTATTTTGCCCCTGTCACATGCCTGCCACAGATTAAACAACGTGTTAAAAATTATATTAGACAGTCGGTCGTCTGATACGTAGTATCTACTAAGTAGTCTGTGGGCGGATGTCTTGTTGGATGAGCAGCCCATGAAGTTAAATACAATCTGGAGGTCATACTTCGACCACAAAGTGAGGCCGAAAGAGAGGGTAATGTAGGGGGCTGCATCTCATTCTAAGTAGTGACCATATGTACTATGATGTATGTGGGATTGGAATAGTATGAAGATAAATATAAAATTAAATATGCTTCTCGTCTAGTAAGTATTGTCCAGAAAGAGAAGTCTCATAGTTCATATGGGAACTTATACATTCTACTGACTTAAGGAGCTGGCCACTTCAGATACGTTGACGCAATAATGAGAGCAGAGAACCCCTCTAATTAGTTTACTATTTTAAACTTATTGCTAGATCCAGGCATCTGGCAGCTATTTATCGGAGGACGTCAGAGTGAACAGACCAGCAAAATATTTCAGTTAATAGGTAAAAACTGTCGAAGCCTATCGCTAATATAATAACAAAAAAGTAAAAACATTGCGTATCGCTACGGAAAAAAAACAGTCGGTAGGCGACAAACAATACATTAACGTAACGTCATTTTGCACTATTTTCACCCAACAGAAACTCCTGAAAATGATATAATCTTATTAATTACATGATACTGCACTGCATCAAACCTAGAACTTTAAGATATTTATTTCTTACAACACGTTTGCATAACACCGATGAACAATTGCCAGATGCCCGCGTCTTAAAATAGGGGATAGTTAGTGTAGCAAACTAAAACTAAGTAAGTAGAGGGGGTTCGTGGCTCTCACTATTGCGTCATATCTGATGTGGACAGTTCTCCGACTTTAATATACTGAAAGGTAAATAAAGAAAACATCAATAACATCAAACTGCTCAATGGTTGACTGGAAGATATCTCTTCCATGTACAAATATTGTATATATTGTTCCTGTTGTATTTTTCTTTGTTGTACAAATGTTGTACAATAAAGTATATTTTAACGGCCTCCTAGCCTAGTCGGTAGTGACCCTGCCTATGAAGGAGGTCCCGGGTTCGAATCCTGGTCAGGGCATTTATTTGTGTGTTTATCACGGATATTTGTTCCTGAGTTATGGATGTTTTCTATGTATTTAAGTATTTATATGTATATATCTATTATATATATCGTCGTCTAGTACCCACAACACAAGCCTTATTGAGCTTACTGTGGGACTAGGTTGATTTGTGTAAGATTGTCCCATAATATTTATTTAATATTTATTTATTATACTGCCACGACTACAATTTTTTGTATGGCCTTGTGCCATTTTAGGACCCTTTCGAAAGGGCCTAAAAAGACCCGCGGGCCATTCCTGTCCTGTGTAAGTAATACTTAGGAACAGACCATGTACTTATGTACATTTCTGTAAAAACAACAAAACCGACCCGCAACTTGCCGACATCATAGTCACCCTATTGTTTGACAATCTTAAGTTGTTGTTAAATCGTAAAATTGAATGATTGTGGATTACCGGTGGAAGAAAAGTCTACTTTATTGTAAAGTCTCACCCCTGCAGCCTTTTACGCAACATATCTTGACCACTTTTACTTAAAAATGTTGTTACGAAATGTTGTTGAGCTGAGCGGCGTCATTTGAAATAATATCAGTGACATACATATTATGTCAGTGATGGGACTGATGGGATGGGGATACCAGACCGTATTTTAAATATTACAAAACTTACTACTTACCGTCTGCAATATTAATTGCAATTCTTTAATTTAATGAATGAATAATATTTTCGTCGTAAAAAAATTCAAAGCAGCTAAAAGGAAACAAAGTATTAATTCAAATCTTGCAATAAATTATTATAAGTAGGAAGTAACTTCTAGTGTGTTACTAAAATAAATGTAGATAAATAAAACCACATTGGTAAGTTTCATAAGTTGGCAGCATTGTGCGAGTGAGACACCGCCCCCTACATTATGCTCTCTATCGGACCGTTTTTATTACTTTTTACTAGTGACCTATAAACGACTGTTTTGCTCAGTAATAAGGTTCAACTGTGGTTAGGGAAATATAGTAAAAGTTTAGTTTTAGTAGTTTTAATTTATAAGTAACTTTAATTGTTATACCTACTTTACACGTCTTCCATTATTGCAGTAAAAGTACTATCCGGATTGTCTTCTGATCCGTGGAGCAGCCATGACGTTTCATTTTGGCATTTATTTTGACAGAAAATCGTATACGTACACAAAAAAGGATACCAGTAGCTAAATTGTATTCAAAATAAATAGGGAAAACAAATAAAGACCGTAAGTCCTTTAAATTAGATTTTTTTATATTTACACGTCGTAATACTACAAAAATACAACTAACGATTGAATATAAGACACTTTTCTACCGAATCCTCATAATTAATTGCTTGAAAACCTGTTTAAAATTAAAAGAGTTTTTGGATTCGTTTTGAATTACTGGACTTTATTTTTATTACGCTGGTCACAATATTACGACATTTTAACATGACTTTTAACGTCAAAATACTTGAATGACAATATTCTTATAACTCCAATCTCTATTTACTTAATATTAAAAGACTTGAGTCTTTAACTTATACGAAAGATATAATCAAATATTTAATGCAATATACGATAATCTGGCGAGGAGAGCAATCAAGTCAGTTTTTTTGGTCATAGGCATCGGCACAACGCACGCATACCTATGAAGAACGTCGAACGACTCCGTCTGCAGACTATAGTCACTATAGGTACAAATTGATACGCGCATTCATCTGTTGTCGTATATACATTATGTTATGGTACCCCAGAGTTAGAAAGGGGCATTGCGAGATCATTATACGCCTCTTGATTCGAGCTCGGCTACTAACGTCACTTCAACACATCATCTGAACAGCATCCAACTCCTACCCAACAGAGCCATTGAAAGCACGAGAGGACCCAACCTACATTCGCCTCTTGGCGATTTCCAGGCAGATTGTGTGCCTGAACCTTCCATACGAGTATGTTTGCTTTACGTTAATCTATCATTGCACAAATGTACTCTGATCAAATAAATGACTTACTTATAAACAATGTTGTTTACCGACTTAAACTTACACAATTTTCACTCCTCATCCTCCTAGCGGCTTTGTACCACGGCTCAATTAAACCTGTAGGCCTTATTGGAAATAGATATGGTTTCCTCAAGTTGTTCATCGAAAAGCGACTGGTAAAATATGAAACCATATTTAGTGCATGTGATATAATTTTCATAACTGGTACGAGCCGGGGTTTAAATCCGAGACCTCCGGATTGAAAATCGGACATCATACCAGGCTACCAGCTCTTTTAACTCATTGTTTACATTTAAACGGGACTTTTGAGTCATACCTACCTGGGACCAAGAACATAAGAACATAACATAATAGACGGAGAGCTAGCCACGTCAGATATGACACAATAATGAGAGCGACGAAACGTTAGTTTGCTATACTAAGCTTATTAGATCCGGACATCTGGCAGCTGTAAAGTAGTGGAGGTCAAAGAATGCAAACCACTTTAAGAATACAAATCCTAGAGTTCTGGGTTAGTAGTCTGGTAGTGCGGTATTATGAGAAATTGTATAAATAAATAGATTATATCATTGCGAAAACTTTCTGATGGGAGAAAATAGTCCAAAATGACGTATAATGTAATTCATCGTTTGTCGCCTACTGTTTCTGTTTCCGAAATAATACACAATAATTTTTTTTCTAATGTTAAAATATAGGCCCCGTCCTCTATAAATGAGACAACTTCGGCAGTTTTACTTAACGAAGCATGTAAATAACTATAATTTTAAATCAAAATGTACTTACCTAAATATGGTATCTAGTATCTACATGTATTGGAGCCACGGGTGTTAAAATTATCTAATTTCCTATCAATCGGCTTCCATATTTTTAGTGTCGTAGGAAGCGTTCTATTCATGAACACATTTTCTCATAAAGGTCTTGAAGACTCTAATCCACCGAAACCATCCTTAAGGTACGTAATAATACCTACATAGCTAATTTAAGTCCATTTTAGTAGCCGGTTTGGATTTAAGACTAAGCTGCTGCCCCATATTGTAAATTACTTTGTATGGAGACAACTGTCAGATAACTGTCTTGAATTAAAAATACGATATTAGTAAAAAAAAATCCTCAATTTATTTTTGAGAATCCATTTATAAATGATTACAGTACTATTTAAAATATACTAAACGAACATTATAATCCTGTAAAAAAATAAGACCCTTTTCTGCGGCTGCTTTTGATTATAAGACCATCGATTTTTGTGTGTTTATCACAGATAAGTATTTATCTATAATAGACATAAATTTTTCTGAAGTATATGACATCTATTTTCAGTATAATAGACATAGTTAATAACCTATATATATGTATATATATATAGTTAATAGACATAATATATATAGCCTAATTGTTAAAGCGATCGAGCCCCGGCAAGGCGTATCGATACAGGTTTAAGTCCTGTTGGGTTGATTATTTTTTCAATGTTTTCAATTTTTGTATTTGATTTAATAACAATGTATTGTATTAAGTCGTTAAATTGATAAAATGTTCGTAAGAGTATTGCGGTAGTGGGAGTCCTACAGCACATTTTACTTTATTTTAAGCTGTATTGCACAAAATACTTCCTACTGGGTAAAACAAATATGCGTCTAAGGTGGTTTAAGTGCTTTATGTAAAAATACGGCTTTTCGTGAACAAGAGATTTCCTTCAGCATGATTATTTGTTAGGACCCAAGGGTAGATTTGAGAAGTGGAGCCACCAAGATTTTGATGTAAAATCTTAGGAGGGGGGGGAGGCTCTCAATTATATCTTGATATCTACATCAGTGAAGCTACTAGGCCAAGTTTGGTGTCGTTTTCGTATAAATCAGGGATGCCCAATTCATTTATGGTATAATTTTGACACCATTCCGAAGCAAAACCATGTAAAATAAAAAAATACTTATTTTGAAATTCCCTATTTCACAAGGAAAACATCCATAACTTATAAATAATTATGAATCTTGAAAAAATAAAAGCAAATCCTAAGCGCCTACCGGGTGTTTAATTTGCTATTTGAAGTGCACCATACCGTGTGGCAAATATTTGGAGCGGTAGGTAGGCTTAAAGATAAATTACATAATGTAATTTTAGTGTATTTTCAAATTGACGCAATATATCAACTTTAAGAAAAGTATTTTTTTTTCAAAACGTATAGATTGTTTACAATTCGGCTAAGTTCATGTTTATTAAGTAAACAATCAAGCCAACGTTCAATACAAATACAAATACAAAATTATTTATTTGCATGAACGCGGTACAATAAAATGTACAAGTTCAATGTACAAGTTTACCAAAATATATATTTTTATTTTTGTGTCGTAACCTAGCAAAGCACGTTGCCCCAGGTTTTGTTTTGGAAGTCTTATTATAACGCTTCATAATTAGTATCATATTAAAGTCATCTGCTAAGTTTTCCTATCGTAAAAGATAATAAGTGTCCTAAAAGTTGATTCACGCACATACCTACTAGCGACCACTTAGGACCTTTAAGATTTATGTTTTCTCGATCTCCAAGATATCCTCTACAAAGCTAAATGGAAGCCAACGGGTAGGAATTTTGATAAATTTATAGAATGGCCGGCTCCAGTACAAAAACAAAATTCACACGAAAGTATGCGAAACTTTATTAGTAAATAACATTAATTTATTTATTAATAGAATAACATTTAGATTTATTTGCACGGGTAATTGATTATATATATACGTATATACTCGTACCTACCTAATCTACAATCCATCGAAACAACTCTTAAGAAGTTATTCAGACATATTTCCTTTCATTTCTGCCTATATAAATAAGCGACTTCTAGTCTACAACAGGCCAACCGCGAATTTCGAATATCAACATTTCGTTATGTCCGTTTTCATCGCTCTTGCCTATTCGAAAGAGAGTGATGCAAATAGTCGATTCGACGAACGAAGTGCTTCGCGGTTTGTTCGGCTAGCTAACTTTCCAAAACACGTATCTCGATAACTCAATTCAAAAATCATTTAATCTTTTATAATGAAACATAATTCATCATGTGACATAAACAAGACAGACAAGGAAAGCAATATAAAATATGTTATTTCTCTGTCTTCTTACAAAGGAAAACATTACAGTTTAAATTTCTCAAAGGAGGTGTGATTAGTATGAAACTAATAATGGCAACCTGTAAAAAAGTATATGCGGTCAACGACCTGTCCCCCAGAAGTGTGGTAGTGTGCGTGAAGTCTGGTTGTGTGTGAATCAGGGTATTTTGACAGAATCTGAAAATTCTCCCACCTATACCCGGCCCTTAACTCCGCGTGGCGCTAACGGGGCGTGACGTAAAGCGCAAGAGTGTTACAAGGTTCTTAGGTCGAACATCATGTCTAGTCCTACCGCTCACGCTGCGCATTGCTGGTCTGTGCCTGAGGCGAACAAATATCAGATATGCAAAAATGATATGATCTGTTTGCTTTGCAATGTTTTCTAGTCCTTTTCAACTTCGCATTTGACAGGTGCAATTCTGTTTAATATCAGATTAAAATAAAACCAATTCAAGGCTCTGAAGTACCTAGTCGAGTTAAAAGGGGAAAAACTCCTTTAGCATTTCTATAGCTGAACTCTTTTCTCGCTAAGGCTAATATGTCAATGGAATCCCGAGAGAATGATTGAGTACACAAAAGTGCTCACTAAACTGCAGATAAATGAAATTTCTTAAAAACCTACCTAAACTTTTTACAAATGCAAACAAAATTATCTTATTGCCTTGGAGAGTTATTTCTCAACTTTTCAATCCTCCCGCACTTATAACTTTTCCCATCACAATGACTCATCTTTAAGGATATATAAATAACAGAAGTCTCGTGAATGAACATTTAAATATTGTTAAGATTTATGTGTCTAATAAGTACGTATATGTTACATAATCATTGCTAACACATTAAGTATCCAAGCTTTTATTGGTAGTAAGAAGTTAACTACTTTGAAGTTGACTTTTTTGAATTATTTACCTACAATAAAGAAACCGTAGGTGATTTCGGTGACAATTTCTGAAAATTTTGCTAAATATTGATTATTTTTGTTCGCAGCATAGTGAGCTAAAATATAACTTAAGTAGAAACGTTTGTCTGTTAATGAAGATGCTTAACAATAGGTATCATAAATTAAATCATAAGTAATCAGAAAATCATATAGTCATCCTAATTAATTATGTATTGTATACCCGAGTTCCATTATCTATTTGACATTCTAAACGTTTTGACAGGTTGAAGGGGATATCTGTTTGTTACTAACATCATCTTTGTTACTAACAGACTTCAATAAAGGAGGAGTCATTTTATATGACTTTGATAGGTTTTTTTGTTTAACTTCAAAATTTATTATCATCATCAATAAGGATAAATTAAATAATACAACAAATTAGATAAAATTTAAGCCAATACAGATAAAACTAAAGTTAGATTTAAAAAATAACTAACTAAGTGAATTGGTATAATTGTACGATTATCAAAGAATCATATTTTAAAATCGCGCCCCGAGTCTGATGGCTGAAATAAATGACGCTGTATTGCGCTACATACTATATTATTATCTTGATATCCAAACTAACCGCATGATGTAGGTGCGGACCCGTGCCTAACAACGCCACTTACATCATCTATCTAATTTGAGACACTCGTGTTTGTAGAATATCAGTATAAAATAAATTCAAAAAACTGGCCAAGTGCATGTCGGACCACGCATAATGGAGGGTTCCGTAGCTTCAATGGAATAAGAACCAAACTAATGCCAAAAGGTCGTATCTGATGCCTATTGAAGAAGCTTTTTGGAAATAAATCAAAAATGGCCTAACCGATAATGTTCAAATAATTTTCGTAGAAAGTATATAATAACGCGCATCTTCTCAATTTTTTTCATATTTTTTGGACTTAGAGTTCAAAAGTTACAGGGGGGGACGATATTTTTTTTACTTTCGAAGCGAATTTCTGAAAATATTCACTTAATCACTAAATGTTCAAAGAAACCTCAATGTTATTTTTAAAGACCTATCGATTAATGTGCAACATGTTGATATTTGGTAAAAACATTTTTTTTAAATTTAGTTATATGTCTGCGTCCCACCTGAAAATATGTTTTTCAGCAATTTCACTACATAACTAAATACCGGCATACAAAATACACCTCATGTCAAAATTTTATTAAGATACGTCTTATAGTTTCCGAGTAAAATGGCTGTGACATACGGACGGACAGACGGACATGACGAAACCATAAGGGTTCCGTTTTTGCCATTTTGGCTACGGAACCCTAAAATCCGGTCAAGTGTGAATCGGGCTCGCGCACAAAGGGTACCGTACCATCTAAATATATAAAAGAAGAAACTGACTGACTGACTGACTGACTGACTGACTAACTGACATATCAACGCACAGCCCAAACCGCTGGTTCTAGAGATTCCAAATTTGGCACGTAGGTTCCTTATAAGGTCTAGGGATGCACTAAGAAAGGATTTTTCAAAATTCACCCCCTAAGGGGGTAAAATGGGGGTCCAAGGTTTGTATGGCGAATCAAGATTTGTTAGACTATTTTATTCGAAACTTCACAGGAGTATTCCTAACGATAAATGAGTAAACACGTATTTCAGTTTTTTTTGAAAATTCAACCCCTAAAAGGGGCAAATATGGTCACAAAGTCTGAAAATCAACATGGGTATCGTATCCTGTTTGAGTACCTATAGTACGCGGGCGAAGCCGCGGGAAAAGGCTAGTTATCTATAAAAACGGCAAACAAATCATGTGGGAGCCCTCTTAAACCCGGGTTTTGGACCCGGGGTATATCCTAAAACTACGTCCAAACTTGGGTATGTCCTTAAACTACGCCAAAAAGAGAGGTATGGGCACTGCGAATGGCATCTCGCTAAGTGTGGTAGGGCACGTTCAGCGAATGTCATCTCGCTCAAATCTGGAGCAGAGCCCGACTGGGGAAGTACCTCCACCTTACAGAAAACCACAGCCAAATAACATTAGACCCTACTCATAGTGTTGTGTTCCTGCTGGTGACTAAGGTTGCCAAAGAGCTCAAAGAGGACCCAGTGTGTTGATGATGAGGGACCTTCTTGTTCCTTTAGCCGTCAACACAGTGAATCCTCCTTTTTGTAAAGGTTCGGCAACGCGCATGTGACTCCTTTGGAGTTGAAGGCGTCCATAGGTACGGTAGCTATCGATCACGGTAGATATAGCCTGGTGACAGAGGGACAGACGGACAACGGAGTCTTAGTAAAGGGTCCCGTAAAAAGCCTTTGGGTACGGAACCCTAATAATGACTACCGTAAAACCACCCAACTACAGTCCAAAAGCTTCCTACTACTTATGGTCTACTCAAGTCTCTTTAGTGACCGTTATATTTCATAGTGTGTATGTCTCAAGAAAGTTTAAATTTAATAATCTCAAATATCTTTGTTTAGGCATAGAAAAATAAGTAAGTGCTCACTTTAAAGTATTTCTCTGTGATTTAGGTGATACTTTTATTTCACTGATGCATTTAAAAAAAAATTTAATGTTAGTTAACCCTTTGACCGCCAAAGCCGTTCAAACACGTCAACGAAAAGTCGTGCCCTCAGCGCCATGACGTGTTAAAACGTCCAAAATGAGAGATCAAAATACTCCTTAATAAACAACCTTTATATAAATATTTTTTATATTTATTATAGCTCTACCATTCACCTATATTTTTAGATAAAATTTCATTCAAAATAACCCGTAACTCAAGAAAAAATTAGAAAATACCTCAGAGCTATTTAAAAGAACAAAAAGGCACTGCCCTCCTCGCCGTTGACGGGTAATCATGTCAAGCGGCGTGACGTCACTTCGAAATAGTGTTGTTCATTTGAAAGCATAGTGGTCGATGTTGATTATTGTATGAACATTAACCAAACACTGTAATTATGAATGTTTTTCGCATTTTAAGCTTCATTATATAATAAAACTTATTTATATAATAGAATTATTAAACTGCGATTCGTGTAGAAGATTAGTTTTAGGAACTACATATCGTAATGTTAAAAAAGGTATTTATTTTAATTTTGTACAATATTTACTTTAATATATGCATTATTAAAAAATAAAGAGTTTTATTTAAGTCGCAATGGAATACAATAAGTGTTATAAGGGCCGTATTTAAAACCTAACAATGTGTATGTCGTTTCTTTTAATCTTATTGCTTCGCAGCATTCTTATTAATCCTTAAACAATGATAAATACCACGACCACGTGTGCTTTCGGTCCATTTCATTCATACCAAATAAGTAAAAATAATGAAATGGTATTTTAGATAAAATGTCAACCAATATGAATGTTATCGGTGAGAGACCGAGTTTAAGTGAACAAAGAATATGTCATTATTAGAGATATACCAAGTTTCTTTAGGTACAAAAGAATGAAATGTGCGCGAGGTGTTTTTTTTACCTACACACCCGTTCTGTCCGATATTCATTAGTTTTTATCATAAAATTTATTTATTTGATGGTATTGTTAAACATTTTTTTATTCAACTAAACACTTAAAAAAACCTAACGTATTTTCCTTCATATAGTTACACCACGGAAATATCGATACAGAAATGAATGAATATCTCTTACCCCCAACTCTAACATTCATAATAAGTTACGGTGCCACCAGCGCCAAAGCCGTCATAACACGTCACCGCGTGACGTTATCACTTAAGTAGTGCTGTGGCTATATTGTCAAAATAAAATAAAATTGTATATTAATTTTCATATTTTTAAATCCACTATTAGGCGGAAAGAAATGTTTCGTCGATATGTTGTTTTCCAACCACTACAATATCTGTGTGCGCTCGTGCAAATTTCGCTCTGGCGCTGGTGGCACGATTTTTCTGTCCGATGCGTGGCGTTCAAAAGGTTAAGACCGTACAGAGATTTGAATGATACTTAATTACGTTTTATTGTGGACCATAGTTGCAGGACTGGACTATAAAAGTCCAGTTAAACATAAGTAGGTACTGGTAAGCCACCCAACTATGTACATACATATATTATAAGTAGGGGTGATTTTAAAGTGTTTATGTTCAACTCGCACGGTACATAGCACGGGACCGAGACTGGGAAATCGACTGGGGAGGTAGGGAGGCCATTGCTCAGCAGTGGGACACACTTATGGGCTATTAATAATATTAATAATGGTCAACTTAAAATGTCATACGAATCATAAGAACTTGCAAGAATCAATTTCGTCTTATACCTTACTTTGAATTCTTTTTAATATGTGATTATGCGGTCCAAGGTTCCTATAAATTAAATTGTTCGAAAAACTTACTTGGACCCAATTGTAATTTAGTGTGATCGTTAAAAGTTTAACGACCAATCTTCGGGTCTCCTGGCCATAATCTGTTTCAGCCACTGCCATTAAACTTGCCTATCAGATTTCTCTTCAAGACTCAGCTGATGGCTTCATTTACGTTGTAATCTATAATAGCGCGGTGATACCATCAGAATTGTAAGACGGCAGACAGTATAAAACTGACCCTTGTGCGATTTCCTATATTTACAGAACGCTTCGCATTTTGATAGAACTATGTTACTTCACAGTATGACAATTGTTATTTTATCGAACGAGCGGAGCGTAAGCGAAGTGAAGTTCTGACAAACAACTTCGGCTACTGGGACGTCTCGACATTTTGATGGCTTTTTGATTGTGAGTAACGATTTTCTGATCTTTATTGCATTTGTTGGGGTTGTAGCAGAGTCACATTTAATTTGATACGTTGTATATGAGCAGGATTTATCAAAGGGTTGTGGAGCTAGAAGGAAAAAAAAATTCAGATGGGTTTGTTATATTGCTCATCTCGTTTGCAAGTAAATCGCGAGTTCTCAGTTCGAGGCGGACTACTAGTTATCACTGTTGTTATTAGAGCTAGGGATATACTCGTATTAAAAACACCTAAAAGTTTTTTTGGCGTAAGCTTTCAAAGTAACTTTCGTACTTTGAAGTAAGGTAAGGTATATTGGTTCGCTTGCGTCCGGGATTTTGGCATGTGACACACACGTGTAATACGTGTATCACTGTTGAATAACACAATGGAATGAAATCTGTCCCCTGAGTTCAGCATTATATATATTATAAAGTTACAAAAAACATATTCTAGCGAGCTATAAATTATTCTACAGGATACGCTGATATGCATTCAATACATCCTAAAAATATTTATTTTCCATATCTATTCTAAACAAAATTATGATTTTTTATATGTCTTCACGAGTAATGAGGACACTTGCATTTTGTATGGGAGCAAAAAGGTAACTTTTATGTTAAACCAATATTTCTAATATTTAGAATAATATTACATAACAATATTAAATTTCCTATAAGAAAATGTATATAGAATGCAAATCAGTCAAGTAATATTTTTTTTTAATTTTTAAGATTGAAGACTTTTTTTTTCGACATGTTTTATTTTTAGATATTTACGTCGAAATGTATAATGCAATGCAGATGGGTAATCTACTAAAATGTTCAGATTGTAATCGTAGATATGGCCGATATGACCAATGCGACAAAATTTTATTCGAGAATTGGATCTCCTATAAATTACGTGTCAAAATTGAACCTCTTAATAATAGTAAATAGTGGCCAGTAGTGCTGCAGTGGTCGTACCTTTTCAACCCAGTGAACTATAAGTGGATTTTTCCATTACTCATAGCAGCTACAATTTTGAAGGCCAGAGTCGCGCGATAGTTTGACTAGCCCGCGTAAGAAATAAGATTACACGCGGCCCCAAAAGTAGTGAGAGTTACGACAGGGCGGGTATAAAATGGTGTTACGATGATAGACCTACTGACGTAAAAGTTACTTACGTGGCTGATTCGCAATTCAGTTGAAATGAGACCCTTTGCGCGTGAAATTGGATCGAGCAAAGAGTTTTTAGCAATCGAGCTGATACAGTTTGTGATTTTCAAGTATCTAAAATAAATTGAAAAAAACATTAAGCGAAGGCCTTCAACAAATACTTCGATGAAAAAAAGATTGAAAGTCTGGTATCGACATCGTTATTTATATTTTCTTTTACAAAATTCATCCAGCATTTGTGGATGACTTTTGTACATGACCACAAAATTTACTAAAATTAGGTACTCGACTACTCGGGAAGAGCTCTAGTTGTGCAACATTTGTTTATCTTCATTTATGCTTTTCTAATCATATTTATGATTGGTTAATTTTTTGCCAATAAAATTTGATGTTTATATTTTTGCCAATAAAAAGAAATTAGTCCAATTGTTCATTTGTTTAAAGCGGGTTGATTAACAAAGAGCGACGTAATCCCCGCGTTGTCTGTTGTAACAGTGATAACGAAATGAAACATGGTACTGTTCCGCCTTGCCCAAGGCTCCTATTCCTACCGCCTGCGGAAGGCTGACGAGCGTTTGAATTAAGCCTGAAGAACAATTTTCTTTAAAAAAAATTTTAAACCCATCCTGGTTTTGTTATTGTTTAAATACAAACTTAAGATGACTCGCAGTGAATTTCGCTAGGTAAGAAATGCAAGCGAAATTCTAAACGATACTACGGGCTGAGCCACTCGCGCGAGCCAATATACAATAGTCTCTAACGAGATCGTGATCTTAATGATATTATACCACCGACCAATATTTCTAATAATCAGCCCAAAAAAATGGTCTCGCAATACTGCTGCAAGAACGACTCGTGCAGTTTCTCTGACATACTTATTGTGGACTAAGAGCTGGCGTCCTTGGCGTCCGTTGGCTCGTTGGGTGGATGACATTCGGAAGGTCGCGGGTCACTTCTGGATGAGATTAGCTCAGGGCCGGGACAAATGGCGTACTCGAAGAGAGGCCTATGCTCAGCAGTGGGCGACAAATGGCTAAAATAATGAAGATATGACACAATAATGAGAGCAACGAAACCCGTGTAGTAAGTCTGCAATACTATCCTTATTGCTAGATCCGGGCATCTGGCAGCTTTTAATGGGTGGAGGTCAAAGTGACAGACTAGCAAAATTTTACAGTTGGAAAAAAGTTATACCAAAGTAGGTAAAAACTGACAAAGTTGTATTTTTTATAAAAGATGGGGCCTATATTTTAACATTGGAGCAAAAAACAATGCGTATTATTTCGGAAACAGAAACAGTAGGCGACAAACTATGAATTACATTATACGTCGTTTTCGACTACTTTCTCCTATCAGAAAGTTTTGACAATGATATAATCTAATTATTCATATAATTTCTCATAATACTGCATCAGAACCAGAACCCTAGGATTTGTATTTTTAAAGTGGTTTGCATTCTTTGACCTCCACCACTTTGGCTGCCAGATGTCCGGATCTAAAAATAAGCATAGCAAACTGACTAGAGTGGTTTCGTCGCTCTCATTATTATGTCATATCTGACGTGGCTAGGTCTCAGTCTATTGCGGTTTAAGGCTGGCCGGTTACAAATTTTCACGAGGCATATTTTGAGTAAATCTCGTTTGAGTCTGTATCTCCTTTACTTATAATATACTAGCTTTTTCCCGCGGCTTCGCTCGCGTTAAATTCGGGGTAACACGGTTCCCCTTTCCTGATTGCCCCCCGTAATGCTCCATACAAACTTCCACCCCCCATTTTAGTGAAGTGGGGGTTAGAAAGAGACAAAAAGTAGCCTATGTCACTCTCTACTCGTATCTCTTCATCTATCTCCACTTAAAAAATCACGTCAATTCGTCGCCTCGTTTTGCCGTGAAAGACGGACAAACAGACACACACATACACTTTCCCATTTATAATATTAGTATGGATTGTTGCTTGTTATATCATGCCTACCAATACCTTACTCGTACCTATCAAGATTTATAGAATGTGTATGTGTATACGGGCTTATAGCAAGCTTAATTGTCCTTAGTTTGCCTGTTTTAAATATTTTTACCAGTTTTCTTTTATTTGTTGTTTCACCTGTTCACCACGAATAAATTATTTCTATTTCTATTTAAGAACCAGTAAATACCAATACACTTCACTCATAGAATCTTAGATCTCTAATCAAATTTTTAGCCAAGATAACCATCGAGGCCTTCACCCGCCACCTAGCGATTAATAAATAATAATAATGAATACTCTTTATTGCACACCTCATACAGTTACAAGCACAAATTTTACAATTAGATAAATTTAGGTAGAGGTAACAACAGGCGGTCTTATCGCTAATGAGCGATTTCTTCCAGACAACCTTTTTAAGCGATTCTAGGTCTATTAATAAGGGTTTTTTCCTCGCTGTATCTTCAGTGCGAGTTCGCCACCTTATAACTATTCTACTATGATGGTTATTGTTTCTATGGGCAATATTTAGCCTTTTCAGTTACATAAACAACTTCTTACAGATTATATTATTTCGGATTTGGTTTGATGCCTCAAAAAACCGTTTTTTGTAGGGAGCCATTGACTTAGCATTGTTTTTTTGAGTCTTATAACAGAACTGATTTGTTTTGAAGATTACAAGACTTCTACTCTACTGTAAGTACTGATCTTGCACTGACAAAATAACAAAAGCCAAACGCGCTAAATTCAAAGGCTGGCTTGCGCTCGCCGAGCAACGAGAATCCAATCCAGCACAGAATAAGCACCGGACCTGGTTCAGCCCAATTTATGTGAGAGACGTTGAATAAAAATGTTTCGAGCAAGCCGCTTGCGGGCTAAAATGAGCGCGCAAAGTTAATGGAAGTATCGTAGTTAGAATTCTATCTGACACCTTATGTTTTAGCCATTTTCAGGCCTGCTCTAGCTAAGCATTATCCAGACAATGCTATTTCTGTACCTTGATTTTTCCCTAAGACTGCATCCCGAGTTGGAAATAAGTACCTATATTTATTCTTCCTTGTGTGGAAATCAGTCACTTGTAATGCCCTGATTACACCTACTGAGTACAGAGGCAAGTCAGTACTCGCGACCGAGTGCCGCTAAGTGTAAACACATCCCCGAGTGCTCGGCCGAGAAAATGACCGAGACAGTTACTCGCTCCCCAATCTTTTTACTAGGCCGAGTGCCCACCCCGCGCACCCCGCACTGCCTCGCCAACTCACTCGCTGAGTGTAAACCGCACGCTCGCCCTAAAAACAGTACCTTCTCGCAGCACCAAGACCAAGATTCCTTCAGAATTCACAGGGCATTCCGTCCATAAACGACACTTTTTCTACTCCAACGATTCCACAAATTCCTATTTTAGGAAAAAATTCTTCATATTTTTTATATGAGTAAGTTAAACTTTGACGCAGGTCGTTAATACACCAACTGACTGACTCTCCTAAAAAATTAAAAACGCGTGTGAACAGTCCATTCGGCCTCTTTACTGTCTCGGTCGAGTGGCATATTAATGTCTCGCCACTGTACTCGATAGGTGTAATCAAAGCATTACTCCAGTCTTATTTTTTAATTGCTGCATAATAATAAGCTTAATTGCTGCAATTTTAAATCCTTTTAAATATCAAACCTTGTTGGTTTGAAAAGCTAAAGTCCAACGTGGTAATTTCTGTTTCACACAGTTGAGTTGGGGTAGCAGCGGAAAAAACTCGGTATTCATAATAATCGTAATTCCTTTGACTCAATCTTCACATCCTTTTAAGTCGAGTTAAAACTATAAAGATAATGTATTAGTATAACAACCGCCTTGGCCTTTTCGGTAGGACTTGCCTACAAAGTTGGAGGTCCTGGATTCGATTTCTGTCAACGGGTGTGTAATGTTTTGTATACAAACAAACATTATAATTTCCTTTTGCATAACCAATTCCATAATTTCAATTTGTATAATGGTTTACAATGCATAAAAACTTTTTTCAGATTTTCATAAATTATAATATTCATTTTGCATAATAAACCAGTGACATAGTTCAGTTTGCATAAACACGAATAGCATAATTTTGAATTGTATAAATGATTAATTAGGTACATCCATGAAGTTTAAATTTTAACGAAATATTTTTTATTACGATGGTTATTGCCATAATATTATGCTACAAACACATTTTTTTTATTTAGTTAACATTTATTTGCTTAAAATAATACTTAAAAAGTGTAAAAATTTCGCGCAAAAACCTAATTATCTAAACGATAATATTGGTCGAACGTACTCGTGACGTCACATACTTGACAGATTTGTTATTTTGTTCGTGGCAGACACTGAATTTAGACGAAAACTGATTAAAAATTGTTTCTGCGGTGATTTAGCAGCTTTTTGCGGTTATAATTCAAATATCGGCACTTAAAGACGAATTTGAGGTAAGCATTATGCTGGGTTTCCATTGGGTTTCAATAAGTTTGCTCTTAAATAAATGTCCTCCATTGGCTCCTTACAAATACGTCAAGCTAGTTTTATTTAGAACTAACCTAGTTTGCATAAGTAAGATGATACTATACTTTTTAATGTGTTTGGTAAATGGTAGATTATGTAATCCGATGATTAGAATATGCATTATACACTGTAATAAGTAGATTAAAGCTTAGTATCTGAACGAACGCTCGCTCGCTCTACTCTAGTCAGTTTCAGTTGTGCTGAGCTGATGTCAAGTCAATGTCATTATCCTCAACTCAACTATGTCACCCAGATACTGCAGCACTGCCGTTTCTCATTTATAATAATATAATACACAACAACGCAGGTACAATGACGGATAGCGGATTTGTAAAGACGCAACTGGACAATTTGCCGAATATAATGCATTTATGATGTCGTATTTCACCAATAATAACAATGTTAATGCCTGCCAAGATGAAAGGAGCGAAAACTGCAAGGTAATTTTAATCTATTACTTACTTATGTGTAATGATTTAAACTGGAAATCCAAAATAATAACCTATAAGTAACCTTCGTCTTTATTTTGAAACTGCTACTTAAACTGTTGTCCTACGTTTATATAAATTACTTACCTACTCCAAAAACCGTAACAGGCATATGATGTGATCTTAGATGTGAAGAGTTATTGCATAATTATAATCATTATTTTCTTTGTGAATCATAGGTACTTGAAATGATGTTACAATAGACATAACATGACCATTGGCTATGTGCAAGTATGCTGAGATGGTGATATGTAAAAGCTAGAATCACCCCGGAGCTACCAAATCAAAAATTGTACTGTAACAACACAGAAGGAAAAGTTAAATCTGTTAACAGTGAAAACATTGTGCAGCACACTTGGGTAAGGATACATATTTGATTTTCTTTTCTGTAAGGAGAGTAACTGACTGGCTAGAGCCATCTTATAGTAGGAGTTCGGCTTAGTGTTGTGAGCAAATTTATTTAGGTTACCCGAGATAGTCATGTAATAATAATTGTCATGTGAACTGATTTGCCAGGGCATAGTTGATTTTTTTGTTTTAAATATGCCAAATATCCAATCCCATTTATGTCTGCATTACTGATGCTATATACATACATATGGCAGTGTTTATAATAGATCTATGACTCTAGTACAGTATCAGATTTATTGGAGCACCGAAGATGGTCACAAATATCTGAACAACGCCTGTCACGGTGATAAAGTCCATGATAAGATATTATTAAGTACCTTGGTCGCTCTGGTATATTTGATAATAACTGTACAACAATATAGTTTGAGTTATCGCTAATTTTATACACTAGCCCCACAGAAAGATATTAATTAGTTTATTATATTGTTTTAGGAAGATGGCATGGCTACACCAGTGCAGCGGACAAACCAACAACTAGCATCAAATATTAATGCAAGAAATCCAAACTATCATCAGTTGGTACTAGCCTTAAATTGATTAAGGTCAAGGATATATGTAGTAATATTACAGATTATATGTATTAAATTAAATAGAGATGCAACGTCTAAGAAATTTTTGAGGCTCCAAGATGCCAAGTCTGAAGCAAGAGCAAGCAAGTTATTGAATGGACATTGTTAGTTTTATAAATTATTTGCAGATACTAGTATCAAGTAATGTTAATTAAGATTTATGTGCAGTACTCAAATATTTCTAACACTATCTTTCTAGCTGCTTTCATGTACGTACCTACTACCCCTATTATTAAATAAAAATAAAACATATGTAAAATAGAAATATTTTTATTATTAAACACAACCTGCATGTTTACTTATCCACAGCCTACCATTATTACCTTGTCTAATACAGATATTAAACTATGGTCTACTGTAGAGTGGGGCTTCAACATGTGGAGCTCTCGGAGCCTATAGCATTTAAGTATAGCAAAACTCCTTTCTTTAATCGAAGTGGAACTTTTATCACACTTTCCTTCATTATTTTATGTTGAATGTCATTTTCTG
Source organism: Pammene aurita (assembly GCA_947086415.1). Taxonomy (NCBI): domain Eukaryota; kingdom Metazoa; phylum Arthropoda; class Insecta; order Lepidoptera; family Tortricidae; genus Pammene; species Pammene aurita. The sequence goes on along the minus strand of OX352305.1, from coordinate 14,861,055 downwards.
TATCCTCTTCGACCTGAAATGAATACATATTTTTATTTTCCAAATCTGTACAAGAAAATAAGTCTTAAAAGAAAACCTTTCTTAACACATTCAGTGCCGAAAACCCGACTATCGGGTATTTTATGATTTCGTTCCCAGGCCGGACGACTGATAGTCGGGATCGTGGTACTACAGCTTTATATGACGAAATTTTTGTGGCCTGGCGCGGATGTCTTGTTTGGCTGGGTGGCAATGAATGTGTTAATGTTAGTAGTTGGTACAATATCGTAATAATATGGTCCTACATTGTTCCAAAATTGGCTCCATTGTTGGTAGATATAAATTATAAACTTATATAGGTATGTCATATACAGTCGCCATCATTCTACATGCACTTTATCTCCTTGACAATATAGGCGTTGTTCAGATATTTGTGACCACCTTGACCACACCGATATACCTGATGGCGAATTTACAAAGGAAAAATGTGACCTAGGCCTCCGGTACCCAGGGCTGAGATCGAACCAGCGTCTTCTGCATTCGCAGCAGACATTATATAATGATTTCTTAAGGTTCGCACCGTTCCCAGTGCACCTTCACTTGCAAGTAACGTTATTAATGTATATGTATAATTGTAGACACAACATTACTCTAACTAGGTATAAATATATTTGAATACAAGATAAATAGGTATTTACTTACGTTGAAGCGATCTTCACAGCAATAAAAAGTCGTAGTCTTCTCATCATTTTGCACCATGGTTTACAAGTTTTCACGTCTTTCGGCAGATAAAAAACACCTTATTGGGTGCACTTATTATATTGTTCATGCACTTTGGCACTAGGTAATACCCGTATATAAGGGTTTTTTAGTTTCATCCATGGTTTAAGCGAAAATAACTTTGAAATATTTGAAACACCAACTGAAGTAGGAACTAATCTCATACTAACTTGATACTAACCTATAAAATTTTGTGAGATGTGACGTCATCACAAGCTGTCATTTTCGCGCCAAAAATTATGAGCGTTTCAACCGCTCAAACTTTTTTTAAGATTTTCAATATTTTTTTATTAAATAACGAAAAGCTTTTAGAACAATTTTTTGTTTTTCCTAGTGTTAAAACAATGTAAACAGTTAAATAAAAAAATAAAATTAATTCATGCATGTACTCAATTATAAAAACAATTGCATAAAAATATCATTACTTATGGTTATTAATTTGCACAAACTGTATATAAAATAGATGTAACAAATAAAAATACAGCTAATGGGTAAGATACATGTATTAGTTGATATCCGAGCTAGATATCGGGCAATTCGTATGATATGGCGGCATCTCATGGTATGCCTAAAATTTGGCCAGCACATATAAATATCGTGTAATAAAATAAGTCCGTCTGGTTCCGTCTGTCCGTCCGTTTGTTCGCAGTTCACCTAACATACTCCTCCTAACTTACTGGCTTCGCTCGTCGTCGCACCTATCTTGACTCTGTCAAATGATAGTCTTCTGCCATTATATATTATTTTCTACATCTTATTTATGCTACTCTTACTTACGATATGTTGCTAAGAAAATCGTCATACGATGAGCATAACCTACGTTTCGAGCAAGTAGTTCGTTTCGAAAGAAGGTTGCAGTTCTGACCACCATTTTTTAAGGCTTATAATTTTTCAGGCATCTAAATATTGAACCGGCAGCTTTTTTATCCCGTCGCACAATGCTGCACTCAAAGAATGCACGCGTAATAGGACCGACCTACTATGAAAACCTAACAGACGAGCTAAAGAACGAGCGTTGCGATGAAACATTAAGGCGTCGATTGACGAACCATTTATTGGAAAACGAATTTAACTTAATAACCGAATATTATCAAGTTATGAAATAATCCTTTACAAAAATGAGGATTCACTGTGTTGACGGCTAAAGGAACGAGAAGGTCCCTCATCATCAACCCACTGGGTCCCCTTTGAGCTCTTTGGCAACCTTACTCACCAGCAGGAACACAACACTATAAGTAGGGTCTAGTGCTATTTGGCTGTGGTTTTCTTTAAGGTGGAGGTACTTCCCCAGTCGGGCTCTGCTCCAGATTTGAGCGAGATGACATTCGCTGAACGTGCCCTACCACACTTAGCGAGATGCCATTCGCAGTGCCCATACCTCTCTTTTTGGCGTAGTTTAAGGACATACCCAAGTCCGGACGTAGTTTAAGGATACACCCCGGGTCCATAAACGTTGTTTTGGCATTTAGCTTAACTGAGGCCCTTTAAGGCCAACAAAGATAAGTCATTTATTATAGTATATTATTATGTTAAGAGATAACTACTACTAGTTTAAGTGAACTTAGCACTTAGTAACCTGTACTCGGAATGCGCTGTATCAACCGACTTCAAGATTTCGAAGGAGTTAAGTTATCAATTCGTGGGGATCTTTTGTTTATGCTATTTTATTTTGATTCTTATGGATGTTCACCGATTATTCAAAGACGGCTGGACCGATTTGGAAAATTATTTTTTTTGTATGAAAGAGATACTTCATAGTTGGTGCCATTGTAACCAGGTCAGGATCTGATAATGGGATCCTGGGATTATTTCTAAATACCCTCTGCTATGTTTTGTTAGTTTTGTTATTACTTATGATAGTGGATGATTAATCTCATTCCACCGTACTATAGTTTTCAACTACTACGGGGAGTGATGGGCATTGTCACACACAAATATAATAACTTTCAACTTATATTAAATCACTAACATAGTATAAAACAAAGTCGCTTTCCGTTGTCTGTCCCTATGTATGATTGACGCGGTTTTTTTATATATAGAGTGACTAGCTTTTGCCCGCGGTTTCACTCGCGTTAAATTCGGGGTTACACGGTTTCCTGATTTAAAACACAGACGAGAACTCGGAACAGAATAAACCGCACACAAATAGTCCGCATACCAATTTTTAGCTTTCTACCTTGAAAATTGCGGAATGCTCCATACAAACTTCTACCCCCCATTTTAGGAAAGTGGGGGTTAGAAAGAGACAAAAAGTAGCGTATGTCACTCTCCATCCCTTCAACTATCTCCACTTAAAAAATCACGTCAATTCGTCGCCCCGTTTTTCCGTGAAAGACGGACAAACAAACAAACAAACACACATATACATTTTCCCATTTATAATATTATAGTATGGATTATAATATGTATAATACATGCATAATATGATGATGTCGTAAATAAATACATTTTTTTGCGCTTACATTGCAAACACTGGCTGAACCCTACGAGATAGGTCAAAATAATGTACTAAATACAGTATTGTACTGTCATGGTATCAATAAATGAATACCTGAAGCTCTTATAATAGATGTTTATTATTTTTATTTTTAGCTTATCACAGAGATATCAACTAGCTGTTTAGGCTGACCCTTTGGGACTCCCTGCATTTGGGAATCCAGATCGTCTGACATAAAACGTGGGAATTCCTAATTTAAAATCACACCGTGCCAGACAGTGTTCGAGAAGAGAGGTTGTTAAGGTAGTAAACCTTTACAGTACACCGTAAAAAGGTCTACAAAAAGTCTGCAATGGTATGTATTATATGTCTCTCTCTTAGGGATAACCCACAATAACAATTTATCCCGTGCGAATTCGGGGCGGGTCACTAGTAATTAATAAGTAAAGTATTGTACCTTACCTTATGTAATAATAATAATAATAATAAAATACTCTTTATTGTACACCTCAATAAAAGAAACTAAGACAGAAAAATTAAAAAACTTTAGGTAAACAACAGGCGGTCTTATCGCTAAGAAGCGATCTCTTCCAGACAACCTTAAGGTGGCGGAGATTGGTTAAATTATTGGAGATTGGGAGATTGGTTATGTACCATTTGTTGTTGGTTTAATAATAGTAGTTTATGTAACTGTTACGTAATAAGGGTCCTTAAAATACGAGTGTGGTTTTATGAAACGAGCCGCAGGCGAGTTATATATAACTTATTAATATAACTGTTCATAATTGTATTATAGCACTGGACTCTGATTGACATGGCGTAGACTTTTTACTGTGAATTGCGGATCTTAATTTTGTTTAAGTTAAATAGTGTAATACTTGAAGAAGATAAATTACATGATAGAGTTTCAATTTTACCAATCCATTAGAAGTCCTTGCACGTTCGTGTATGTCCTTTACATAATTTTAAAATGTTTTCCACTGAAAGCTTTCAACATTTTTATTACAGCGTGGCTTCTCGAAGTAGTTCATATTCAGTTTGCGCGCACTTCAATAACAGAGAATATAAGTGGGTAGGCCCTGACTAATTTATTCAGACCGATCCACACTGACAGGTCAATTCTCGCGGGTGCGGTTCAATTTTTATACAAACAAAATTCATATTTTCAATTAGTATACAGTTTAAAAGCAAAATAGACGTTTTTCATAACTAATTAACAAATTCATAATTTTATATGCCATAATGATTAATTATCATAATAGTCGTTTGTCATAATAACATATGTTAAACGTTTATTTTATACGTTATTGTAATGTGCCTAAATTGAAGAATAAATATCAAATATCTTATATTTTTTATAACGTCATATATCATAATTTTTATTACACCACTATATAATATCATTAAATATAACGTTTATTTTGACTTATAAAATTTCACATATTATTTTAACTGTTATTAAAAAAAGGCATGTATTTAACCAGGCGGCTAAATAATTGTATTTGGGCTACTTAAAAAAATTTAAATTGGTATTCAAATAAATACGAGTAGGTTGGCGCCTATTTCGAGGCGACTAATTATTTAAATATGGGCTTTAATTATATTGACAACTAAATTAATAACTGGGAAGTATTTTAAGAATCCTTTTTTAAATAGAAAGCGGTCACCTATTAATTTAAAAATCAGGATGTATTAAAATATTTGAGAAGCAATTAAAGTTAATTAAATATTCAATATAAGTACAACGGGCAACTTTACATGAGCTGTAATTTAGTTTAGTTTTAATATCTCATTATACAAATTATATAGCGTATAGCGATCGTCAAAATGTAAATAATATCAATATAAAAAATTATAATTACAATGACAGACACAAATTACAGGATATAAATATAAGGTTTGTAACTTTACCAACATTTTTTGTAAAAGAAAGAAGGAAATCGATAAAAACAAATCATATACCTACGTGAATGTAGGTTCTAATAAATGTCAAAAAATTAATAAGAATGTAAGTAAAGTAAAAGTAAAAGTAAAAATTAATTTATTGAACGAAAACGGGTTACATAGATGTTAAAGTAATTACAGAGTATCTCCATTTTCTACCTCCGTAAGGTATACAATAATTCTTACATCTAGCATGCACTAAATACTGGTATGTACCTATAGTTTAATTGTTAATACATGCAAAATATTCGTTCAAATTATAAAAGCACTTGTCTGTCAGCCATGTATACAGTTTCTTTTTGAATGCTTCCAGTGACAACTTCTTTAAATCAAATGTCAGAAGTAATACAATATTATTGTTATTTTTAATACAGTACGATGTAGTAGGTCATCATTATAAAGTCACAAAAAAAAATTAATACAAACAGATATAATACAAAATTAATGATAAATAATACAAAATTATTTCATAACTTAATAATATTCGGTTATTAAGTTAAATTCCTTTTCCAATGAATGGTTCTTCAATCGACGCCTTAATGTTTCATCACAACGCTCGTTCTTTAGCTCGTCTGATAGGTTTTCATAGTACGTCGGTCCTATTACGCGTGGATTCTTTGAGTGCAGCATTGTGCGACGGGGTAAAAAAGCTGCCGGTTCAATATTTAGATGCCTGAAAAATTGTAAGCCTTAAAGAATGGTGGTCAGAACTGCAACCTTCTTTCGAAACGAACTACTTGCTCGAAACGTAGGTTATGCTCATCGTTTGACGATTTTCTTAGCAACATATCGTAAGTAAGAGTAGCATAAATAAGATGTAGAAAATAATATATAATGGCAGAAGACTATCATTTGACAGAGTCAAGATAGGTGCGACGACGAGCGAAGCCAGTAAGTTAGGAGGAGTATGTTAGGTGAACTGCGAACAAACGGACGGACAGACGGAACCAGACGGACTTATTTTATTACACTATATTTATATGTGCTGGCCAAATTTTAGGCATACCATGAGATGCCGCCATATCATACGAATTGCCCGATATCTAGCTCGGATATCAACTAATACATGTATCTTACCCATTAGCTGTATTTTTATTTGTTACATCTATTTTATATACAGTTTGTGCAAATTAATAACCATAAGTAATGATATTTTTATGCAATTGTTTTTATAATTAATCATTTATACAATTCAAAATTATGCTATTCGTGTTTATGCAAACTGAACTATTATGTCACTGGTTTATTATGCAAAATGAGTATTATAATTTATGAAAATCTGAAAAAAGTTTTTATGCATTGTAAACCATTATACAAATTGAAATTATGGAATTCGTTATGCAAAAGGAAATTATAATGTTTGTTTGTATACAAAACATTACACACCCGTTGACAGAAATCGAATCCAGGACCTCCAACTTTGTAGGCAAGTCCTACCGAAAAGGCCAAGGCGGTTAAATTATCTTTATAGTTTTAACTCGACTTAAAATGATGTGAAGATTGAGTCAAAGGAATTACGATTATATGAATACCGAGTTTTTTCCGCTGCTACCCCAACTCAACTGTGTGAAACAGAAATTACCACGTTGGACTTTAGCTGTACAGTCGAGGACAAAGAGATGTATACACTTTTGGACCTTATTGCGTTGTAATAAGGTCCAAAAGTGTATACATCTCTTTGTCCTCGACTGTACCAACAAGGTTTGATATTTAAAAGGATTTAAAATTGCAGCAATTAAGCTTAAAAAATAAGACTGGAGTAATGCTTTGATTACACCTATCGAGTACAGTGGCGAGACATTAATATGCCACTCGACCGAGACAGTAAAGAGGCCGAATGGACTGTTCACACGCGTTTTTATTTTTTTAGGAGAGTCAGTCAGTTGGTGTATTAACGATGTGCGTCAAAGCTTAACTTACTCATTGGTCAGTAGGAATAAGATATAAAAAATATGAAGAATTTTTTCCTAAAATAGGAATTTGTGGAATCGTTGGAGTAGAAAAAGTGTCGTTTATGGACGGAATGCCCTGTGAATTCTGAAGGAATCTTGGTCTTGGTGCTGCGAGAAAGTACTGTTTTTAGGGCGAGCGTGCGGTTTACACTCAGCGAGTGAGTTGGCGAGGCAGTGCGGGGTGCGCGGGGTGGGCACTCGGCCTAGTAAAAAGATTGGGGAGCGAGTAACTGTCTCGGTCATTTTCTCGGCCGAGCACTCGGGGATGTGTTTACACTTAGCGGCACTCGGTCGCGAGTACTGACTCGCCTCTGTACTCGGTAGGTGTAATCAGGGCATTACAAGTGACCGATTTCCACACAAGGAAGAATAAATATAGGTACTTTTTTCCAACTCGGGAAGCACTCTTAGGGAAAAATCAAGGTACACTAGTTTACGGCGAACGATATCAAGAAACCTTTTTAGCTTTTGCATTTTTCCGAACTTTATTTCTGTTAAAACGACGTAGACAAACAACGGATACCAAACAGTAATAATATCATAATTAATGGAAACCTAATCAAGAAAGCGAGGCCAAAGCTCAGTGTGATTAAAAATAATGATTGTCGCTCCTCTCCGTCCATTTAGAGTCCGTCCCAGTCCAAAGTGGTGTTGGCAGAATAAATAAGTAATTTCATTTTTTTAACTTAGGCCCTTGATTTAACGATGAATGTTAAATGCAAGGCATTCAACGTACGAAATTTACAATACAATATATTTTTTGACTCGGCACAACAGGAGTAATTAATGTTTTAGAACGCAAATAAAATTATAAAGGAATATCTAAAACAAAATCAACGTGATAAGAAATGAAATGACAACATGAATTATCTGGTAGGGATCGAACAAAAGTTTAAAAATTAAATTATGTGTTAGGTCCAAAATAAAATGAAAACACCGGCCAAGTGTATAGCCTAAATATAAAAACGGCAAAAAAATCATGTCTGTTGTATGGCAGCCCCCTTAAATATTAAATTTATTAAAAAATTTAGTATTTGTTGTCATAGCGGCAATAAAAATACATCATTGGTGAAAATTTCAACTGTATATCACCTGGTGATAGACGGACAGACGATCAGCGGAGTCTTAGTAATAGAGTCCCGTTTTTACCCTTTGGTTTTTACCGTTTTAACCCTAAATACAATATTTAAAACTAATTTTTACTGGGACCTTCTTAAATCGTCAGTAAACAGACTTCCTTCATTCGGGTGTATCATTCTTGATCTGATCGCCATTTTTGTAATTATTTTGGTAAAGGTATCATTCGTAGGGCGGCGCTTACACTTTTAAATATTGAATCGGTACAACATACGACGTACGCGCCTGCCTCCAAAATAAACACACATTTAGCGGCAACTGAGATATCCATCAAATCTAATCAAAATACATATAAATAAATATATATTATAGGACAATCTTACACAAATCGACCTAGTCCCACAGTGAGCTCAATAAGGCTTGTGTTATGGGTACTAGACGACGATATATAATAGATAAATATGGATAAAAACTTAATTATTTACATAGAAAACATCCATAACGCAGAAACAAATATCTGTGATAAGCACACAAATAAATTCCCTGACCAGAATTCGAACCCGGGACCTCCTGCTTCATAGGCAAGGTCACTACCGACTGGGTTAGGAGGCCGTTAAAACATACAACTATTAACAACTTACAACAATTTTTATTGCAATAAGTATTTAAGAGAATGCAGTTTAATAAAATGTGTGTTACTTACTTAAATTGTGTGTTAAGTGGGTTACTTAAATGTTTAATGCCCCGCAAATGTCTCTGGGAACTCTGTAATACAAACGATCTTCAAACTTCTATAAAACTTATTCACTACACCATAAAATTAAATAAAAATGTATTCCCTGTTCACTTATCTGTTGTATATATCTGAATGTAACTTTTTGTGGAAAATAGGTTTCTACCCTATTTATTTACTCGTACAAATGAACGAAATCTGGAAACTAAGGCGTCAGTAAAAAAATTACTGGTAAAAATTATTGTGTCACTGCACTAGGTACTATGCCATGTTTTAGACATATTTTATAACATAATATTATACATAGTTAGTTACATAAGTATATTTACGAAAAATATCGTTTTAGAAATCTCCATTAAGCGCTGGTAGCCTGGCGGTAAGACGTCCGACTTTCAATCCGGAGTTCTCGGGTTCAAACCCCGGCTCGTACCACTGAGTTTTTCGGAACTTATGTACGGAATATCATTTGATATTTACCAGTCCGAACTCGAAGTTGGGTAGATCCAACTTCGAGAAATAGGTCAGTCGACGAATCCGACTCAGTTGGGCAGCGTTCGGGAAGCTACGGCACATCTTTTTGTCCAATATTCCGCAGTGTCTCAAGACGAAAGTCTTTGACCAGTGTGTGTTGCCTGTGATGACATATGGTACTGAAACGTGGTCGCTTACAATGGGCCTGATAAGAAAGCTCAAAGTCACCCAAAGGGCAATGGTTGGAGTGTCTCTGCGTGATCGCATCAGAAATGAGGCCATCCGCAGCAGAACCAGAGTAACCGATATAGCCCTCCGAATCGCTAAACTAAAGTGGCAGTGAGCGGGGCACATTGCTCGTAGATCCGATGGCCGTTGGGGCGGAAAGGTTCTCGAGTGGCGACCACGAACCGGAAGGCGCAGCGTGGGTAGACCCCCCGCAAGGTGGACTGATGACCTGGTGAAGGTCTCGGGAGTCCGCTGGATGCGGGTGGCGCAGGACCGGTCATTGTGGCACTCTTTGGGGGAGGCCTATGTCCAGCAGTGGACGTCTTTCGGCTGATTAAACAGGGTGACTATTTGATCGTGACGTCACTTTTGCACGTCATTGTGTTAGGAGTGTTTTGAGAAACAAATGCAAATCTCAGACTTTAAGGCGGCTTTCACAGTGCTACGGTTTCCGCATGCGGCGAGCGAGGTGGATTAATAAAGTATGGAACAATTAATAAAGTATGGAAAAATTATGAAACTGCTATTTTTACAGTGAAATAATGTGTTTATCTATGGTTGCCATACAATTAATTTTACAGTAAAATGTTAAAAATCAAGTGGCAGCATTGTTTTTTTTTTCGTACTTTAAAAAAATCGTTAAATTTTGAGACTATCATCTGACCTTCCAACCCTGAGGGGAAACTAGGTCTTATCGGGATTAGTTCCGGATTCCTTACGATGTTTTCCTTCGACGAAAAGCGACTGGTAAATATCAAATGATATTCCGTACATAAGTTCCGAAAAACTTAGTGGTACGAGCCGGGGTTTGAACCCGAGAACTCCGTATTGAAAGTCGGACGTCTTACCGCCAGGCTACCAGCGCTTAATGGAGATTTCTAAAACGATATTTTAAAATATACCTATGTAACTATGTATAATATTATGTTATAAAATATGTCTAAAACATGGCATAGTACCTAGTGCAGTGACACAATATATCACCAGTACTTTTTTTACAGACGCCTTAGTTTCCAGATTTCGTTCATTTGTACGAGTAAATAAATAGGGTAGAAACCTATTTTCCACAAAAAGTTACATTCAGATATATACAACAGATAAGTGAACGGGGAATACATTTTTATTTAATTGTATGGTGTAGTGAATAAGTTTTTTAGAAGTTTGAAAATCGTTTGTATTACAGAGTTCCCAGAGACATTTGCGGGGCATTAAACATTTAAGTAACCCACTTAACACACAATTTAAGTAACACACATTTTATTAAACTGCATTCTCTTAAAATACTTAGTGCAAAAAAAATTGTTGTAAATTGTTAATAGTTGTATGTTTTAACGGCCTCCTAACCCAGTCGGTAGTGAACTTGCCTATGAAGCAGAAGGTCCCGGGTTCGAATTCTGGTCAGGTAATTTATTTGTGTGCTTATCACAGACATTTGTTTCTGCGTTATGGATGTTTTCTATGTAAATAATTAAGTTTTTATCCATATTTATCTATTATATATCGTCGTCTAGTACCCATAACACAAGCCTTATTGAGCTCACTGTGGGACTAGGTCGATTTGTGTAAGATTGTCCTATAATATATATTTATTTATATATATTTTGATTAGATTTGATGGATATCTCAGTTGCCGCTAAATGTGTGTTTATTTTAGAGGCAGGCGCGTACGTCGTATGTTGTACCGATTCAATATTTAAAAGTGTAAGCGCCGCCCTACAAATGATACCTTTACCAAAATAATGACAAAAATGGCGATCAGATCAAGAATGATACACCCGAATGAAGGAAGTCTGTTTACTGACGATTTAAGAAGGTCCCAGTAAAAATTAGTTTTAAATATTGTATTTAGGGTTAAAACGGTAAAAACCAAAGGGTAAAAACGGGACTCTATTACTAAGACTCCGCTGATCGTCTGTCCGTCTATCACCAGGTGATAGACAGTTGAAATTTTCACAAATGATGTATTTTTATTGCCGCTATAACAACAAATACTAATTTTTTTAATAAATTTTATATTTAAGGGGGCTGCCATACAACAGACATGATTTTTTTGCCGTTTTTATAGGTATAGGTATAGGTACGGAACCCTTCGTGCGCGAGTCCGACTTGGCCGATGTTTTAATTTTATTTAATTATTTAATTTTATTTTATTTTGGACCTAACACAGAATTTAATTTTTAAACTTTTGTTCGATCCCTTCCAGATAATTCATGTTGTCATTTCATTTCTTATCACGTTGATTTTGTTTTAGATATTCCTTTATAATTTTATTTGCGTTCTAAAACATTAATTACTCCTGTTGTGCCGAGTCTAAAAATATATTCTATTGTGAATTTCGTACGTTGAATGCCTTCCATTTAACATTCATCGTTAAATCAAGGGCCTAAGTTGAAAAAATGAAATTACTTATTTATTCTGCTAACGCCACTTTGGACTGGGTCGGACTCTAAATGGAAGGAGAGTAGCGACAATCATTATTTTTAATTACACTGAGCTTTGGCCTCGCTTTCTTGATTAGGTTTTCATTAATTATGATATTATTACTGTTTGGTATTTCGTTGTTTGTCTACGTCGTTTTAACAGAAATAAAGTTCGAAAAAAATGCAAAAGCTAAAAAGGTGTCTTGATCTCATTCGGCGTAAACTTGTTATAAATAGTATTTTTTGGTTATCGGAAATTACGTAGAATCACTTGTCTACATAATTTCTAACGGAAAAAACATATAGGTATATTGAACCGGGCGGCCGCAGTACGATCATTTACCTCATCGAGAATCAGTTTGAAACCTTATTCCTCGAAAATCACCGCTAAAAGTGTCCGAAAACGGAACGGACCAGGCTGAAGGCTGTCCGACCAAAAAATATTGAAAGAGCATCAATTTAGCTATCAAATAAGGTTGGTTTCATCCTGCTACTCGATGAGGTAAGTGATCATACTGTAGCCACCCAGTCCATATCATAGCTATGTCTTTAAGCACAAGCAACATGTCTGACACCTTTGCAAACATGCTCAAAGGCTGGTTCCCACGCTCTTGAACATGTTTGCGCAACCGTTATGGAGGTCCTTCCGTAACGGTCAATATATCTTTGACAATAATTGTATAGGTATAATTGTAATTGTACAATGTTTTATCATATACAGTGTGATTTTCGAGGTTAAATTCTTTAAATTCGAGCGCTCGATTATCAAAAATCGGCCCCCTGGTCTAAAAGTCCTAGCTCTTCAAGATTTTTATTTTTATGAAAACATAAAGTTAAAGCAACTTACATTTTTAATATTTTTAACCGGCTGAGCCGTAACATTTATACATAGTAAATGCAATGAATAATTGCAAACAACTAGCCTTTATAAAAAATCGAGTAGAATATACATTTATTTTAACTAAAGTGTTTGCAAATATTTCTCCAGATTACATAATATACCTAACCAATAAATTTCATAAAATAATTTCTGTCCTTTCATTAAACTACGTCTCTTCAATAAGATGTTCCGTAACCCAATCTACTGACTTGAACGACATGACTTTTAATTTAAATCAGCCAAACTTTTTTAAAATTCCCACGGAAACGTCTGGTGGCCAGTAAGTTGAATATTAAATATTTCGTCTCACTTCCCTGCTCGTTTGTCATTTCAAAGTGAGTGCCGTAGACTTGGCCGGTATCCGCGGGCGAGCGGCGCTAGCGAACTGCCAGGGAATTATCACAGCTATGCAGTGAAATTTAAACGTACATCTGCATTTTGTACCATTTTGAAATTTAAATCGTCATTTTACAAACTCAGATAGTGATCTGAGTTTGTAAAATGACGATTTAAGCGTTTAAAGTAATTTTAAAATAAAAGTACATGGATGCAAGAATGTTTATGTTTTTAATTTTGCTGTCCTTTACTTTTAATCTGTATTGCTGTTCGACAGTTTCTTTTGTGTATTAGTAACATATAAGTAATACCTCGATATTTCTAATGCATACTGAAATAGCAATTTCTGTTCTATTTTGAGTCGCTGAGAGAAAAGTCGGTTTTCCCATCCGAATTTACTCTCATACAAAAGTAAATAGGAAAGCCTAGGTAACAGTAAGGTTACCTACTATCTTTATATCTTTTGCTTTTATGTAACTTCATATTAGACCACACTACTAAGCCAACGCTGCTTTAGGTAAAAAGTCGGAAAATTATCAAACGTTTAAAGAAACAGAGACCCATACTTCCATCGACCGAAATTGTCCAAAGTTTTCCTAGTAACTAAACGTTGTTTAGAGTTATTGCGGTTTGTTTGCCGGGTTCCGATTATCAATTTTAAAAGCTTCAAAACTGATATTTCCGGACCGGATGCGGATGCGCGTTATGCTTAACTATTATTCGCTAAAATTACTATTTATTGTTTTCTAAGTAATGAAAAATTGACCTCATAAGTAATAGCAGGGACAGTTGAAATCTGTAGTTTCATATTACAGTTAGAATGAACGTGTGGTTGAGTCGTGGCAAGATCGTATTATATCAATAAGAAATCAAGTTGAGCTTTTATAAATGTAAACGCCGCTCAATATGCGCTTGGGAATGCAACCGATAAATATTTACCAATACACTGGTAATTTGTAGACTTTTTTTACCAGTTTGCATTTCCTAGCGCTTAGTTCGAATCCTGTATCAACCCTTACCTTACGGTATTTCCAGGAAAATTGGCATTTTGGCACGGCAGCCACACGAATGTTGTGTTTGGCACCGTTTTATTAAAAAGTTTATTACCGCGGTATTTCAGCATGCGGACTAATACTCGTCAATGAATGGGTTTTTTATCACGTCGCCGACACACGCGCGAATGCGGTCCAACAATAAAAGCAATTTATTTTTCCTCCCGCGTTTTTTTCATTAGCAAACGAGAATGACGTGTAAAACAAGCGACCATGACGAGGGTCTCCGTAAATAACCGAAGGGAAGTAATTATCTTGCCGTTTGTGTGTAAACATTAAAAATCTAGAACGAACGGTACGACAATTTTGCAGTACGTTCATTTACCATGGCGATGTCGTTGAAATTCGGCTTTACAAATAAATAAGCCTTTCCAACAAGATCGTTTCAACATCCGGTAGGAGTAATAAACTTAATTCAAATTCAAATTTAAAAATATTTATGTCGTGTAGCTTTGACACATATTATGTTAGTTAACAATCGCTACCACTGTATTGGATTTTTGGGGAATGTAGACCCGCACAGTGTAGCATCATCGGACAATAGGCATGGTGAATTGTTTTCATGTATGGTATCAAACGATTCGTTTTCTTGTGAGGATCAAATGTCTATATGGGGCCAATTGTTTCTCAAAACGCTCCTAACAAAATGACGTGCAAAAGTGATGTCACGATCACATAGTCTCCCTGTCTAAAGTATGGAAAAAATATGAAATTGCTATTTTTACAGTGAAATGTTGCGTTTATGAATATGGTTGCTATACAATTTATTTTACACTAAAATGTTTAAAATCGAATGGTATCATTGTTTTTTTAAATTTCGCACTTTAAAAAATCGTAAAATTTTGAAATTTTGCAACTTGATATCTTTATGCCATTTCAATCGAATTTTGAAATTTTCACTTTAGTTGTATATTATTGATCATTTTGCATCCTATCAACTAAATTTTATTGCTTAATTCAACATGTGTCATCATGCCTATTAGGCATATATAATATAATATTGAAGGAATATTTTATTGAACAAGCATTTTTTATAGTGAGGGCGTTTATAGTAAGTTCAATGTTAGACGGCCTCCTATCCCAGTCGGTAGTAACACTGCTTACGAAGCAGGAGGTTCCGGGTTCGAATCCTGGTAGGGGCATTTATCTGTGTTTATCACAGATTGTATCTGGGTATTTACCTATATCTATCTATTATATACATATATCGTCTAGTAGCCACAGTACTAACCTTATTGAGCTTACTGGACTAGGTTGGTTTGTCCCATAATATTTTTTTATTTGTATTTAAATGTTTTTTTGGAATAGATGCCCAATAGTTATGTAAATATGGTACTTTGTATGATTTATGGTAGTCAACTATAATTTTTTTTTTTTTTTCATTCTGACTGTTAAATGTGTTTTAATTTTATTCCTACTAGTGTTATATTTTATTTTGACATTTATATATACACGGTGAATCTGAGTAACCCGAAAAATTTAAACCATAAATTCCTGAGGTCATAAGGAGTAATAAATGTTATATGAACTTAGGTCAATTTTGCCAAAAAAAATAATATTTTTTTGCTTTTTTTTTCGATTTTTTAAATGCTTTTGAACATAAAAACATAATTGTTATTGTTAAAACTGTCGATTAAAATAAATTAGTACATTTTTTTTCGTACAAAATAGTTTACGTAAAGTAATCCTTGACACTTTGATATCTGTCAATAAGAATGTCTAGACTAGACCCCATAAAGGGTGAAATCGCCATCAAAAAAGCGTTTTGCGTTGAGTCACAATAAAAAATGTTTTTTTATTTAGTTGGTAGTAACTCTGAAACTAGGCCAATTCCAAAAAAGTTTATACGACATTTTAGTCTCCAATTATGATCAGGAATTTGTGGTTAAAATCTTTCGGGTTACTCAGATTCACCGTGTAGATAAGATAGAATAAATTTGGCATGTGTTGTTTTGATAACAAAGGGTTTGATTTGATCTGATTTGATTTTTTATTAGTTTTATTATCCATAAATTAATGAAATAAGGTTTTGTTAAGTACACATTTTCACTATTTGCTGCAACCAACTTTTTACTACCTGGTCGAAATATTACCAAAGGAAATCTGTGCATGTCCATTAACGTTAAATAAAAGTGCATTGATATAAAAATCAAAAATTTTGCTCCGAAAACATAACACAACATAAAACAAGAGTGATATACAAAAATGCATAGAAATGTACTCGCAATAATATTATGGCCAGCGCGATCTGTAACAAGGCTGTCGTTAACACTTATTATTTATGAACGGATCACTAGTATGTTTGCAACACCTTGGATAAATAATAATTTATAAAAATGGTACTTTTTGCCCTACATCAAATCAGGGATGGCTGATTTTAATAGTGATAAAAAACGTTTTATTGACACGTGTTTGCAACTTCGAAATCGACCCGGGTCATTTTAAAATTGTCGAAAAACACTGAATTTTTTGATTTGGTTTTTCATTTCTAACATTATTTCCCACAAAAGGCGTCGATTCCGAGCTTGCAAACCTGTGTCCACAATAAGTATTTCATCCCAAATAACACATAAAAATCCAGCCATACCCTGTTTTGATGTAAGGCAAAACCCCTTAACAATCACTATTTCCACGAATCATGATTATTTTAGGGCAAAGACTTAAAAATTAACTTCGAGCTTAATGGAAAATAAATTTAAAATACGAAATATAAAATAATTAGGTCAGATGTTTTGGTCTACAATAGACTATTCGCTTGGTGAGAAATACTTATAGTGAAAATTTCTGTTACATGTGCATTAAATTGTTTATTATATTTATGAATTTGGTTTGCTTTCAATTTGCCATATTAAATGTAAACATTCTTAATAAATACCTTTTACGTCACACCTGGCCATAATGTGAGTTTTACCGCTCGCTACGCTTACGGTAAAACTCGCATTATGGCCAGGTGGGGACGTAAAATTGTGTACTCACCACGGGCAGTAAAAAAGAAAGCCCTCTATCGCATATTTACAACCCTCGCCTGCGGCTCGGGTCCCAAATACCTGCGATTTCGGGCTTTCTTTTTTTTACAGCCCTAGGTAAGTAATGTACTATTACTACTCCTGTACTTTTATCTCTCATTTATACATTTGTCAACACCTATATAAGAACCAAGGATGATATAGATATGGATAGACAATAGCCATACAAAATCGCGTTCTCTTTTCAGGTACTAGCGTCATCTATCGGTCACACCAGACACTAAATCCTAGTTTCTAATACTTTGTTCGTCGCTTACCGCTGACAGAATAACTCGACTCCAGACTCGACAGATGGCGCTGTGGCACTGTGCACCGCAAACAGACGTATAGCCTGAACGCGATTTTGTATAGGCATTGTCAATCCATGTCTTAATCATCCTTGATGCCTATACAAAATCGCGTTCCTCGAACCTTCAGGCTATACGTCTGTTTTCGGTACGAAGTGCCACAGCGCCATCTGTCGAGTCGGAGTCGAGTTATTCTGTCAGCGTTAAGCGACGAACAAAGTATTAGAAACTAGGATTTAGTGTCTGGTGTAACCGATAGATGACGCTAGTGCTTTAACCTGAAATAAAAGGAACGCGTTTTTGTATGGATATTGTCCATCCATGTCTATATCATCCTTGATAAGAACATACATAATATACATTCGAAGAAAAGTTTATGCTCTATACGTATTACCCAAAAATCACTTGTTCTATAAAATCGCCAAAATAGAATAGTTTCAAGTCAAGCAGCCACGACTTTAGTACAAAATAAATTACTGCCAACCTAAGAAACATATATAAATGCAGCGTTTTTAGAAAAAAACCGTAGTTTTTACGTTTCCCGTTCGTTTGTGAGGCAAACTGCAAACTTTGAAAATAATATATGTATATTCACAAATCTCTGTCGCTCTTTAATATAAGTAATTGATCAAATAACGACTGTGTATTTCTGTGAGTATTCTTGAAAAATCTTGTTTTAAAAATTGAAAATATAATTATTGTTGATTATGTTGACAAAATAACTGCAATATCCATGAAGAGTTCAATTTCGTATTTTATGTAAAAATAATAAATGTAGTCGTAGAAAAAGTATTGTATGCAACATCGTATAGGTAGGTTAAAAAAAAATCGTGTCGTTTTGTTAGGGTTCCGTAGTCAACTATAGTTTCCCCTTATAGTTTCGCCATGTCTGTCCGTCCGTCCGTCCGTCCGCGGATAATCTCAGTGACCGTTAGCACAAGAAAGGTTAAATTTGGCACTAATATGTATATCAATCACGCCGATAAAGTGGCAAAATCATCATCATCATCATCATCATATCAGCCGAAAGACGTCCACTGCTGGACATAGGCCTCCCCCAAAGAGTGCCACAATGACCGGTCCTGCGCCACCCGCATCCAGCGGACTCCCGCGACCTTCACCAGGTCAACAGTCCACCTTGCGGGGGGCCTACCCACGCTGCGCCTTCCTGTTCGTGGTCGCCACTCGAGAACCTTTCCGCCCCAACGGCCATCGGTTCTACGAGCAATGTGCCCCGCCCACTGCCACTTTAGTTTAGCGATTCGGAGGGCTATATCGGTTACTTTGGTTCTGCTGCGGATGGCCTCATTTCTGATGCGATCACGCAGAGAGACTCCAACCATAGCCCTCTCCATTGCCTTTGGGTGACTTTGAGCTTTCTTATGAGGCCCATTGAGGCCAAGTGGCAATATAAAAAGTGGAAAAAATGTTTTATTAGGGTACCTCCCCTATACGTAAAGTGGGGAGCGTTTTTTTTTTTTTCATTTCAACCCTAACGTGTGATATATTGTTGGATAGGTATTTAAAAATGAATAGGGGTTTAGTAAAATATTTTTTTGATAATGTAAATATTTTCGGAAATAATCGCTCCAGAAGTAAAAAAAATGTCCCCGCCCCCCCCCCCCCCCCCCCTCTAACTTTTGAACCATAAGTTTTAAAAATATGAAAAAAATCTCAAAAGTTATAAAAACTATCTAGGAAAATTATTTTGAACTTCATAGGTTGAATTGTTATTGAAAAAAAATTACAAAATAATTTCTGAACTAAGTTTGTAATTTATCCGATTTAACTCTTAAGTGGGGACACTTACTGTGACGGACGGAAAACTACGGAACCCTACACTGAGCGTGGCCCGACACGCTCTAGGCCGGTTTTTCTTAACAATTTTCGGCTCCGGCTGCGCCTAGGCGCAGAAGGAAAAAAGGGCTTCCCTTTTTTGACCCCTCCTATACAACTGTTGCATAAAATACTATTATAATATAACCGTTACAAAGTATTATTATAACCAAGCATATTTCATCCGACACGTATATGTTATGTAATTTTATATAAATAAGGTTGTGATTTTTCTTCAACGTACGATATTACACGGAAAATCAGCCACGAGCATTACTAAAACAGCTATTGCCCTATGAAATTGAAAAAATAAGAGTCCTTACGTGCCTCTAACGAGGTTTTCATAGCTGTTGTTTTGTCAAGATTTACAGTATGCCAACTTTTAAGCAAATAGTTGTAGGTAGCAGTAGTTATAGTAAGTTTAGCTACAGATTTATGTAACCGCCCTACATATTAACTTTGTATGTGTAGGGTCAGGGAGGGAACAGTTGCTCAGTGGGAACAGTGGCTCGAATGTGCTGTGCGAGAAACGGAAAGAGCTTTATGTCTGTCCTCTACATCAATCGGAAGCGTTCCGTACACGACCATGTACGAATTAGTTAGTGAGGCGCTCCGGCGCCATGGCGCATGGCGCGCCATGCGAATGTGTTATGGTGCGTTTTTGTGTTTAATGATATCAAAATTACATTTCCAGATAAGTTTCACTCCTCTTTTTTCTTAACTCGTACGAGATTTATCGAAGAGCGTGTCTAATCTACTTAGTATTGGCTGATAATTCAAGGCCCTAGGTTTTTTTATTTGTTTTTAATTTGAACTAAAATACAAAATGACGCCAAGGTCAACAGTCGTTCGTTTTGGAAAAGTACACGGTGGCTCGCGAACCACTGTGCACCTTACAGAGTTGGGCTAAAATTTACTTGAATATAAATAAGAATAACAATTCTGTGATTAATAAAAATAATTCATGCACTCCTTTTTTTAAAATAAAATTAAAGTGAATAAATCATGCGACATTTAGGTAGGTACCTATTTTAAATGAAGAATTAAACAGGAACGATTATTCCAGAATTGGGCTTACCTATTCTAATTACCGTTTTATTCAACAAAAATGTTATTTGTTATATAATTTAGGTTCGATTCCTACGTACCTAGCCATTGTGTACTGTTAGAACCACTGTGTACAGGGCGTAGTACACAGTGACTCGAGCCACTGTGTACCGTTAGAACCACTGTGTACTAGCAGGTCCTAGTCACTGTGTACAGCAACCGGTGCACAGTGGCTCGATTCCCAATTTCTAAAAAAGAATGGATATATCTTTTTTGGTGAAAGTAACAGCAAATATATTTGCTACATATGAAAGTTTAATAATGCACTGTGCTCTGTGCTTGCAACAATTAGTTCAGGGATTTATATTTTTCATGCAACAGCCTGTTGAAAAAATCCTAGCGACTGTTCCCTCCCTGACCCTACACAATATACATTACAATCTTAAGAAATGTAGGTACTTACAAAGGCGAATTTGAATCTTGTAAGTGATCTCTTTCAACTAACCTTAGAGTACCTGCGTGCAAAATGTAAATAATTACATGGACAAACTAAACTAAAATAACCGTTTATGCAATGACCTACAAGTTGTGTGTATCGGTGTTATTGCCTAACAGCTGTGCATCGGCATAATAGGGAGGTTCCCTTTACTATACTTATATGAGTAGTTATAATATTTATATACCATAGACATATAAAATAAGAAGACGTAGCGCCGTAAAGACAAAACTGTGATTCCATAAAAAGCCGATTTCTTCGTGTTTACGCGCGACACGCACACATACAACTCGTGGACGAGCGGTGATTGGTTCAAACGTCAAAAGTGAGTGTGTGTGCACGAGATCGCGGCTTATTATGGAATCACAGTTTTATCTTCGTGGGATTCCGTCTCCTTAATTTTATATGTCTATGTTATATACAATATGTATACATAACAAGAGAGTAGCCACCTACTGCCGACTCGTGGTTTGTGCGGCCTCTCGGACAAGGGACTTCCTGCATTACATCACGTACAAGACACATTTATCATCCCAAATCCAGCCCGGCAGGGACATATCGTATTGGCCTTATTAAACATGTCCAAACTTGTTATTGCGACCTTTTATAATACTGTTACCTGAATACAACAAAATTTCGTCAAGGGGTTGATGGACGAGTGTTTTAGAAGCACAAGTGGCCTGAAAGGGTATATTTAAGCACCTTTTAAGTGACATATTTAACTTTTCATGTTATTTCACGCGTTGCGTTACAGAGTACTGTTAAAATGTTAAAATGTACAACGAGTTCATATATCCGTTGAAATGGCGGGCCTCCAGCTTCCGGGTGATAAATTGACGTAAAGTTGTCTTTCCAACAACACAAAAATTATGTACAACACATGAAAGGTTAAAGGGAGATACTTAGTTAAGTATATACCTAATTAACTAACAATAAAATTATATACCTATTTAGGTACCTATGTTTGACATTGATTAAGATTAATAATTTTGTTTATTTTTAACCGACTTCAAGATTTGAAAAGAGGAGGTTCTCAATTCGGCGTGTATGTTTTTTTTTTTTTTTTTTTTTTTTATTTTTTATGTTTGTTACTCCATAACTCCGTCATGTCTGAACCGATTTTGAAAATTCTTTTTTTGATTGTAAGTATATATATACAGATTGGTCCCGTTTTTGTCAAAACGCAGTTCTGATGATGGGATCCATGAGGAATCGAGGGAACTCCTCAAATCTTAAAGGCATACATATAGTGATTTTTATATTTTTATCAACAAAACCATCATTTTCATTCAAAACAGTGACATTGGATGAAGTAGAACTGCTGATGATGATCAGAACGGAACTCTTCAACGACGCATAGTTCACGTTTGGCGATTCGTCCTCTTCGCTGTGTTTGTTTAGCAAGTTTAATTGTCAGAACAAATGTTCGTCCAGCTCAAGTTCTGATGATGGGATCCATGAAGAATCGAGGGAACTCCTCAAATCTTAAGGGCTTACACATAGTGACTTTTGTATTTTTATCAACAAATCAAGCATTTTCATTCAAAATAGTGACATTTGATGAAGTGGAACTGCTGATGATGAACAGAACGGAACTCTTCAACGACGCATAGTTCATGTTTGGCGATTCTTCCTCTTCGCTATGTTTGTTAAGCAAGTTAGATTGTCAGGACCAATTTTCGTCAAGCTCAAGTTCTGATGATGAGTTCCACGAGGAATCGAGGGAATTCCTCAAACCTTAAAGGCATACATAAAGTGACTTTTGTATTTTTATCAACAAATCAAGCATTTTCATTCAAAAGAGTGACATTTGATGAAGTGGAACTGTTGATGATAATCAGAACGGAACTCTTCAACGACGCATAGTTCACGTTTGGCGATTGGTCCTCTCCGCTGCGTTTTTTAAGCAAGTTATTTCATTGTATGGAATCTAAGTGCACCATCTATCTACAATAATCCTTCACCGGCTACCCCCATTGAAGTCGGTTTTTTTTTCTTAAAAATTATATTTATTAGTTTTTTTGAATTAGCTACTAAGGTATAAAAGACCATACAACTATTAGTTAGCTAACGTTGGTATCTACAGTTTAATTATAATCAAACTATGTTGTGTAGTATATTTCAATCTCGCTAACAAAACCTTAGTAACGCCTTAACAATGGAACGTTTTCTTTTATTAAGAAAATTCTTTGTTACAATCAAATAATGTTCAACCTACAGTGAAAAACAGCAATCTAGAATTCTCCCAAAAATATAAGTATTCTTTACGCAGCCGTTTTCGTAGATTAAACGTAAATATGATCCAGTCTGACCTTATGAAATCACGGCCTATTTTTAGGAAATCAAATTAATTGTAAGAAGCCTTAATGGCGACCTAACCATTACATAGCAGTTTCATCTTAAAAATATATCTTTTTCGGGATATAGGTACAAATAAACTGAATTAGATGTCTTACTTCAGAAAAAGTGACCAAGTCCTCTGGCTTCCGAGGTCGAATTATTATTATTAGTAGTTAAACAGCTATTTTTTTCTTATCTTTCTAAGCATAAGAGTAGGCGTTGTGCGTTTTAAAGCAAAATTTAAATTTAAAATGGGATTTTTATGAATACAAGTAAACACAATAAGTACAATAACTTAAATAACAAAAACAACAAAAAAAACGGGTGGCACTCCGGGAGTGCCGGCAGAAGTGAAAACTTGAATATTAACTGCATTTTTGATATTTTGGAATGGTTAGGAAATAATTTTACACGAATTTCTTTAATTATCAGTATAAAAATTGTATGTGGTTTACCACATAAAATTGGTGTACGATAGCGCAATAAATGAATATTGTATTTTAATACAATATTCATTTATTGCGCTATCGTACACAAACATGACAATTTATATTACATTAAAAATTTTACACTTCAGAACTATTACAATTATTTAACATTAAAAAGTTTATCTCTCAGAAATATCAACTTCCATCCATAATTTCAATGACTCTTACACCATAATATTGTCTTCGGTTGCCGCGATAGTTATTCATGAAATAAAACAATTAAAAACGGGTCGACCCGTTGACCACGAACGCTGTAAAGTGTTTGAAACGTCGGGATGTAATTTAAACTCAATACACGCGATAAAATCCGTTTTTAATTGTTTTATTTCACGACTCTTACACCATCATCATTACTAAACTTGAATTTCTAATTATAAAAAGTGACTTGACACATGACTGACAGTTAAAATGTTGCCTGGAATATCTAAAATAAAATAGTCATGGGTATAAGTCGATAAAAAGTATCGAAAAGTGTAATGCTGTACTAAACACTACCAATACGATTCCATTTAAAGGATCCATTAACGTTAAGAAATTAAATTATCATGTAACAGCCTGAAATGCTACAATATTCAAATCAGACAAAAGTTTTGAGATACGTTGCCGCTGATAAATCGTATAGTTATGTTATACAACATATCATATCTTTTTCTATCTCGTCGAACGAGCGGAGCCTAAGCGAAGTGAAGTTATAGACAACTTCGGATGCAACGGAAACGGAACTGTCAGCTGGCTAGCTGAACATCGCTGCATTTCGATGGCTTTTTGATTTTGAATAGTTGTTCTGTGGTAACTGTAGTAACGTTTTTTCTAATATAATCTTCATGAAATTTGTTGGGGTTGTAGCAGAAATCAATATAATTTCAGAGTTCGAATATGAGCAGGATCGATCAAGGGTTTTTTTTTTTAGTTTTTTTCACAATAACAATACAACTAACATTATAGTTTCCCAATGCGATAGTGTAGTAAATTTAACCTTATGGAACTAGAAGGCGCAAAACAATCATCATAAGAGTCTTGTTATATTGGTCAATATATTTACAAGGAAATCGCGAGTTCTCAGTTCGAGGCGGACTACTATTATATAGTTTCTATAAATCTGAGCTCTTCATTATGGAGGCGACGTTTTGGAAGAACATTGTTCTGGTTCTAATTCTTGCACGTCCACAAGAATCCGTAATCCGAGGCAACATCACTTAATAATTTAATTCAACACTTCTACGAGTAATAACAACAAAACGTAACTAAAGTCCGAAGACGATATTTCTAAAAATACCTACTTAACTACTTCTAAAATAGACGAAAATATACTTGGATAATTATTCGTCCGCATAGAATTCGGCTATCGTGTGGCCCTCTGAAAAAGTTTTTTTTTTCGGGATAAAAAGTAGTAAAGTATCCTCTGTCCTATTACTCACTCTAAGCTACCTCTGGCGCCATTTTAGAGACGTGCGTTCAGCAAGATATTCACTCAAAACCTGAACGGCAGGCATGTGTGTAGAGAAATGCCAATATTGGCCCGACCGCCGTGCGCTTGGAGAATTTAACTAATTTGAGCGGCCATTGACAAGGCTTTTCCCTCTGCCGAAAACATATGACCAGTGGTCATGTATATTGTATGGACTGACGTTTATCTGAGGTGGCTATTTGTACGTTACGTACGAAATTCATTTGACGTTCCCCCGTAAAAATCGGCAGACTTTTTAGGGTTCCGTAGTCAACTAGGAACCCTTATAGTTTCGCCATGTCTGCCCGTCCGTCCGTCCGTCCGTCCGTCCGTCCGTCCGTCCGCGGATAATCTCAGTGACCGTTAGCACTAGAAAGCTGAAATTTGGTACTAATATGTATATCAATCACGCCGATAAAGTGGTAAAATAAAAAGTGGAAAAAAAATTTTTATTAGGGTACCTCCCCTATACGTAAAGTGGGGAGTGATTTTTTTTTTCATTTCAACCCTAACGTGTGATATACTGTTGGATAGGTATTTAAAAATGAATAGGGGTTTACTAAAATCATTTTTCGATAATGTAAATATTTTCGGAAATAATCGCTCCAGAAGTAAAAAAATATGCGTCCCCCCCCCTCTAACTTTTGAACCATAAGTTTTAAAAATATGAAAAAAATCTCAAAAGTAGAACTTTATAAAAACTTTCTAGGAAAATTATTTTGAACTTGATAGGATAAATAGTTTTTGAAAAAAAATTACAAAATAATTTCTGAACTAAGTTTGTAATTTAACCGTATAAGCAGGTGTTTATTGTACCTGTAATTTCTACAAAATTACAATAAAATGACGTGCTTTCAAATAAAGTAAAAACGGTGAAAATCGGTTCACGCAATAAAGAATTATTCCATAAAAATCATCTTCCATACTTTAAGCTCGCGCGCAATAGTTTACTTAATTTGCCGATAGATGTCGCTGTACGTGGAACTCTCGTATCATATCCTACATGGCGGTGTTATTAACTCTTAAGTGGGGACACTTACTGTGACGGACGGAAAACTACGGAACCCTACACTGAGCGTGGCCCGACACGCTCTTGGCCGGTTTTTGTATATAAAATGACAGACATGGCCGCTTAGGTTGGTTGAATTCTCTAACTAAGTCATGCGCCCGGTATTAACCCTGCGGCAGGTGTGTGAGTAGCCGCCTTTGGAAATTATTATTATCTCCTTTAGAGGTCATTCCGTAAAAGTAACGTATTTTCCACATTATTTTGCAGCATTCTTCAGCCTTTAAACCTTAATCAAGTTGCAACGACAATATCGCAACCAATAAGTCGCGGCGTTTGTAGAACTCTTAATAAATAAATAAAAATATCGATAAGAACAGCACTGGCCGAATTGTAGCAATATTTGTGTTTGTTGACTTGTCAAGTCACTCCGTACAATTATAAATTCTAGTTTAGAACCATCATCGCCAGTCTCTAAAACTGATACGATAGGTTTATGGTAGCTGAAATAAGAAACGAACAATTTTGATTCTAACCTATTTAAATGTCTAATAAATACCGCATCAATACTAGTTTTGTATTTCGTAGTGCTAAGATTACGATTTTGAACGAAACAACAGGCGCAGGCATACATTTTTGCCGCGCGGTAGAAAGAGAGGGGAATACTTCCTCTCCTACGCCGCGCCGGCGGTCTATTGGCTTCAATGGCATTTTAACCATTTTTCGATCAGGTCACGTGTCCGTCTTACGAATTTTCATGAATTTTATGTTATTTACATTTATTTTTAGTAAAAATAATTTTTTACTTAAACCCTGACCAGAAATATATGATCATGCACCATGGTGCGGAATTTCATTGGAACTAATTTCTTGCACTGGCAATTATTTTACTGATAGAATGATATGCATGTGTAAGTGCATGTGATAGGCTGTCAGTGTCATTGTCGCGGTTTATTTTAATTACAGTAAAGTGTTGAATATTAAATAATACAAGACAAAAATATCCCAAAATTATTCATAGTCAAGAGCAAAACATTGTAAATAGTGTATAGTAATAAACAGATGTAAATAATACGCTCGGGAAATGGAACTATTTCGCTGTGAAACATTTTCAAATTAACATCAGAGCTGACAGGTAAACAAATCAAGATGTCACTATACCATAGAGAAATAATACGCTCTATGGCTATACTGAACTGTTGCCATATAAATGAGAATAATAGCGCCCTCTTGACAATAATCATATATTTCTGGTCAGGCTTTACCTATATTTCAGTGAAAAGAAGACTAATTTCTGTAAGAATATATTTTGTCGTGTGTCAAATGCTTTTCTTGCCTTGTCAGTCAGCCGGGTTTTCTTAATGTATTTACTTTCGTCCTCCTTTTGACCAACTAACCTGTCAAATATGCCGGACGTAAACATAGTTCACAATTTCCGAACGCACCCCTCACTGTCAAGTTGTCGACCACTAAAATATGTAATATGGCCCACCATTTGTCATTAAATTAACACTTTTAAATGCAACATACGCGACAATCCGAGTTTTGCCCATATATGTCTTCAATTCAAATCTGTTATTTTTTTACGCTTTTTCATTTGAGTATAATTTCATTCGGGTCTACCGTACCCCTCGACGGAATTATTAATATAGAAGATTTAGGTATTCGATCAGGTCACGTGTCCGTCTTATGAATTTTCAACCTGAGAGTGTTGCCAACTCCGCATTTCAATCAGTGCTAAAACTATACTGAACAAAGTGCTAAAATAGTGCTAAAACTTAAAAAAATATGCAAAAAAAAGTGCTAAATAAAAAAAGTTATCCATTCGAATGTGTTTATTATATCTTCCAATGAGCAAGTCATATAATATCGATTGAACTTCACTTGCGAAGCTCGATTGAGCTTATTTAATTTAATAGTACTACGTACAGAAGGCTAACTTCCCTACAAAATCAATGTTTGACAGCATTTTCACAGATTACCGATGACACATGACGTCTCCATACAATTTTGCCTTTCGACTTCTAGGGTTGACAAGTACGCGATTAGTTTGATTGCTAGATCTGCCCCAATCTACCTAGACACCGCCCCTTATATTATGCTCTCTATCGGACCGTTTTTTCTAGTCACCTATGAACGACTGTTTTGCTCGGTAATTAGGTTCAACTGTGGTTAGGGAAATAGAGCAAAAGTAATGTCCGGTTCTCTACTGGTCCGTGTGTACAACTCCACTCCACGAAGTGACAGCTACGGCCTTGGTTAGTGATCGGATACCTTTCGAGGTTGTCAAAATCCCCTTCGTTTATTTGCAGATAAGATAAAATATTTAAGTAGTTTATAGTAGTAGTTTTGTTTGTACTAAAATTACAGTTAAATTGGGTAAATGAGGTACCTAATATATCAGACATTTATTTAGTTTTGTATTAAAACTACTGATAGCTTAGGTAGATTGGGGCAGATTGGAGCAGGTCTAGCTATCAAACTAATTCCATACTTGACTTGTCAACCCTATAAAGTCGAAGGCAAAATTGTATGAAGACCGCATGTGTCACCGTTCATATTCCAAAGTTCTGTCAAACACTGATTTTATAGGGAAGATAAGCATCTTTATGTAATACTATTATTACTACTACTACTGACAATTTTAGTTTGACAGACTACAAATAAAATTTATCAACTTTTTGAAAATTATTTTTTATAAAATCGCAATTTCCAAAAAGTGCTAAAAATAGTGCTAAGTGCTAAATGCAAAAAATTAGTGCTAATTCAGTCTAAATAGTGCTAAATTTAGCCCCAAAAGTGCTAAATTGGCAACACTGAACCTGTCGAATCTGTCGGTCACGTGACCCTAACGCGAATTTAACATTTTTTCCCCATCACAAAAAGTGCACAGCGCCACTAAAGAAGTTTTCACTTTGAAAATAGTAAAAAATAAATTAAAACTAATCTAAACTTAATCTTTTTAGTTTAGATTACTTTATTGTAGGGTTTATTTTATAAGTATATAGTTTCGTGATATTTTTAAGTCCTTATACGTAATTATTTTTTACATTTTTTTAAAGTGGGTATTCCACTCATACTTAATTGGTAAAGCGATATCGAGCCCCGGTAAGGCGTATCGATGTTGGTTCAAGTCCAACTGGGTTGATTATTTTTTCAATGTTTTCGATGTTTGTATTTGATTGAATAACATACTAATGTATGAGTGGAATACCCACTTTAAAAAAATGTAAAAAATAATTATGAGTTGATAGCAGGCGCCGTCTGTTATTTCCGTTGTGACACTTGTAAAAGGGTCGGCGGGAAGGGTATCTAACTCTAGTGGTTGGCACCTAGATGTCGCTTACGGCTGCTATAAAGTCGATGTAAAAATAAATGCAAAAAGATGATTGAAGGCATTGAGAATTTCGTCAGCTCGGTAACTGAACCCATAGCTTAATTGGTAAAGCGATATCGAGCCCCGGTAAGGCGTATCGATGTTGGTTCAAGTCCAACTGGGTTGATTATTTTTTCAATGTTTTCGATGTTTGTATTTGATTGAATAACATACTAATGTATGAGTGGAATACCCACTTTGAAAAAATGTAAAAAATAATTATGAGTTGATAGCAGGCGCCATCTGTTATTTCCGTTGTGACACTTGTAAAAGGGTCGGCGGGAAGGGTATCTAACTCTAGTGGTTGGCACCTAGATGTCGCTTACGGCTGCTATAAAGTCGATGTAAAAATAAATGCAAAAAGATGATTGAAGGCATTGAGAATTTCGTCAGCTCGGTAACTGAACCCATAGCTTAATTGGTAAAGCGATATCGAGCCCCGGTAAGGCGTATCGATGTTGGTTCAAGTCCAACTGGGTTGATTATTTTTTCAATGTTTTCGATGTTTGTATTTGATTGAATAACATACTAATGTATGAGTGGAATACCCACTTT
Organism: Pammene aurita; assembly: GCA_947086415.1. NCBI lineage: Eukaryota > Metazoa > Arthropoda > Insecta > Lepidoptera > Tortricidae > Pammene > Pammene aurita. The sequence goes on along the minus strand of OX352305.1, from coordinate 14,830,862 downwards.
AAAAAAATGTAAAAAATAATTATGAGTTGATAGCAGGCGCCATCTGTTATTTCCGTTGTGACACTTGTAAAAGGGTCGGCGGGAAGGGTATCTAACTCTAGTGGTTGGCACCTAGATGTCGCTTACGGCTGCTATAAAGTCGATGTAAAAATAAATGCAAAAAGATGATTGAAGGCATTGAGAATTTCGTCAGCTCGGTAACTGAACCCATAGCTTAATTGGTAAAGCGATATCGAGCCCCGGTAAGGCGTATCGATGTTGGTTCAAGTCCAACTGGGTTGATTATTTTTTCAATGTTTTCGATGTTTGTATTTGATTGAATAACATCCTTATACGTATTTTTTAAAGTTAATAATTTTTTTTATTTTTTTTTTATTAAGAAACAAACAGTCATTTAATTTTATAAGCTCTTATATGTACATATAAGAGCTTATAAAATATTGCTTAAAATTAAGACCTGGGGTTTTCTTAAGGTTAATACAAAATTGCAGTCTATAACTAACATGTATGTGGTTATTCTTTATGAATATCAAGAACTAAGTGTGAATAATAACATGAAATTTGACATAGGTAATTACCGAAAAGCTGATTTTAATGAATTTATGGAACAGGTAAACAAATCAATTTCGCTGAGTTTTACATTTTCATTGAATATATTGCAAGCACGTCCTGTAAATATATTCTTTGCGTAACGCTTTCTACTAAAGGGAATCGAAAACAATTTTTTTTTCTGGCATTGGCGCTGACATCTACGAGGTACTGTAAAATGTATTTGATGTAAAAGTGAGGGGGCATCTAGCATATTTAATATAACTTTATAAAGTAAGACGGAATCACCACAATCTCGACGGTCACTGAGAGTTTGTAGTTTATGGTGGGACAGTGACTCCCCATAGCTTATGTGAGTATGGTGAGTTCTATAATCAAGGGTTTTAATAAAACTTTTTTTGGATCCGTTCCACTCTTTCGATGTGGATTTTATGGTAAGGTTTCCAAACTGCGCAGGCAAACTCGAGGTGACTGCGAACAAAACTGTTAAAAAGGATTTTATAGGTGATACTATTTTTGAACGGTTTTCCAACTCGTAGAATGAAGCCTAGTTGCCTGTACGCCTTTTTTATAACTGTATCTAAGTGAGGTATAAACGAAAGTTTTGAGTCCATTACAACTCCAAGATCACGAATTTGTGTTACTCTACTCAGACTATTATTGTATAAAGTGAAGTTATAGTTAACATCCAGTTTTTTCTTTGTGAACTTAATTACAAAACATTTATTGAGGTTCAAAAATAAATTATTATTAGTACAAAATGTTTTAAAATTATCTAAGTCTTCTTGTAACAAGTGATAATCCTCAACAGAATTTATTTCTTTATAAATTTTCGTGTCATCTGCGTAGAGTAGCACCCTCGAGTTTTTGATATATTTATCTATATCGTTAATGAAAAGCGTAAACAGTACAGGGCCTAGATGAGACCCCTGGGGTACTCCGGAACTAATGGACTTCCAATGTGAGGCGTAACCTGAGAGAACTACACACTGGCTACGATTTTCAATATAAGATTTAATCCAGCGGAATAAGTCTCCGTGAATTCCGAGATCCCAAAGCTTAAGAATAAGCGTATTGTGACAAATTTTGTCAAACGCCTTGGCGAAAATAATAATTAAATGTATTTCTTCATCTAAATTAAATACATCTAAAATGTCCTGTTCTTTTAAATCTAGATATATTTATTAATTAATAATTACTTTATCTACAAATTATAGAATGCGCGTCGCAAACTTCGTCACGAACGAGGTGCGTGGTGGGGCTCTAGTAAAACCAAACATGCCGAAGCATGTGTGACATGTTTACGAAATAAAGCTATGAATTATGATATCTGTGGCTGCGCTATTGTCTGCGTAAGATTCCCGTCGGCAGTCGTACGATAATTGGATAACATTTCGTGGCGACGACGGAACCGCGTACATATGTCAAGTCGAGGAGGATAAAATATGAATGTAGTTCTCTGAACACACAGTCATTGTTTACCTGCGCGGAAACGGAAGCCACTCCATCTTGAGGTCTTGAAATAATTCATTCAAATCTAGTTAGCCGGAGGATTATTCGAAAAATTTAAATTGACATTGCTTTGATTCTAATTTCATATTCAATTTAACCGGATCGTACCTGTCAGAACTAACATTTAGCTCATTCAGATCATTATTTTCTTATTATCCAATGGTTATCAAGATTATGTCTAATAGATATTAAAATAAGATTGCTCAATGTCAGTAAGATTATCACACTGGCGCCACAACCGGATGCGGCGCCACAAGCGTGACAGCGCTATAGACATGCATATCGCTATCTCGTTCGCACAGCGCCACCGCATGCGGAAACCAAAGCAGTGTGTATACCGCCTACAGGTCGGTAAATACCTTAGTGGCATTGGTTGTGACCACTGACATTATAATTAGTAGACTAGGTGTCATCGTGATTTAGTACCGAAACCGATGTCGCCACGCTCAAACATGTGTGCAAATAAGTAAACAAAAGCTTCCGTGAATGTGTGAGTACGTCCTTAAACTAAAATGTCATATCTTCATATGGTATTTTATAATATACTAGCGACCCAACCCGGCTTCGCACGGGATAAAAAATAGTTCTTGTGGGTTATCCATAAGAGATACAATACAATACAAATACTCTTTATTGAACACCTCAAAAGAAAACCAGTACAGAAAATGCATAAAGTCAGAAAAGAGGTAAACAACAGGTCTTATCGCTAAAAAGCGATTTCTCTCAGACAACCTTTAGGTAGCGGAATTGTGTTAAATAAACTAAGTCAGTAGGTGTTGCAAAACAGTGAAGAAAAGCGGAAAAAAGAAACTTAATATCACAAAACAATATCCTAATAAATAAATAAATAACCATTGTAACGTAATGTTACATAAATAACCTAGTTAAGTTAAATATAAACAATGAATAGTATTAGTTTAGCCTAAAACTAACTATTTATTGTTTTTAAAATTAATAATTTACTATAAAATTAGCTATTTACAAATTAACCAAGTAAATAACTAACTATAATTAGCATGTTAAAGATAAAATATAATTATCATTAGCAACTTATTTACGTAACGCAGCGCCTTAACGTATTGATGCGATGCGTCGCCCGTCGCCTCTCGACTTGCAGAACAAGTTTTTTCTGTATGGGATATCGAAGCGGGAGCGGCCGCACTGCTCGGCCATTTTGCCTCTTGAATCGATAGCGGACGGACGCCGCGGTGCGCTCGCACGGATCACATTTCGTGGCGGTCGTACGTGTCGGTCGTCTCCGCAAATTTTTAATAAAAAATTGTTACTAAGTTTAACTCTGATCAGGGACGCTGACTCCAAGGTTTTTTCATAATGTTAAAATAGTTCAGTGTGTTATCGCGCCCCATATTCGGGGTGCGACATTTAAGTTTGAAGACTTTCACTTTTCTTTGTGAGAAGCACAAGGCGCTCTTCCCTGGCGTCCAGTTTTGGTGGAGCCACACCCGTCTCGCCGGCCGGCCAGTTCCTGGTTTTGAAGATCGACCCCTGGGGGGCCTCCACCACCGATCTTCACCGCCGAACACCAGCGCGAGGGCCAGGGGAGTACCTACAATCCGCGGAAGCGAACCATTCGGGCATAAAGACCCAGACCTGAGTTTTTTATAAATAAATTGGTGTTGATTTAAGGTTGGTCGTTTCCTTTTCAAGCCGCCATCTTAGCTAACCGTCGCACCATATTTAGATACAATACACAGAGAAAGTGTCACGGACGACAGAAGACAAGACATATACCATCGCGGACTTTTTTGTAGACCTTCTTAAGGTGTTCAATACTGTTGTACATTATTTTGATCTATCTCGTAGGGTTCAGCCATGTTTCAGCCAGCGTTTGCAATGTAAGCGCAAAAAATGTGTTTATTTACGACATTAGAATCTTTCAAAATTATCAGTGTTTCTCTACTATATTATGCATGTATTATACATATAAATCTTTCTCTTGAATCACTCTATCTATTAAAACCGCATCAAAATTCGTTGCGTAGTTTTAAAGATCTATGCATACATAGGGACAGACAGCGGAAATCGACTTTGTTTTATACTATGTAGTGATAATGAAGTGATGCCTTTTTAATTTAAACAGCAATTTCGCAGCCATTCAAACTCTTCGTTCACCCATTAATTCACTCAATAGAGATGGGCAGTCAAAATATTTAATTTATCAATATCAAAGTTTAATCTTGTTTTAATATTGTCTAATTATATGCTAAAATTATTGTTTATTATGACAGTAGAAATAAAAACAATCTCAAAAAAATATTGTCATAAAATATTTATGGAGATAATAAATTGGAATAATTCAAAAAGCATGTCGCACCACGTCGACGGAGAGATAGCCACTTCAGATATCACACAATAATGAGAGCAACGAAACCCCTCTAGTCAGTTTGCTATACTTATGCTTATTTCTAGTTTTGGACATCTGGCAGCTGCAAAGTGGTGGAGGTCAAAGAATACAAACCACTTCAAGAAAACCAATCATAGAGTTCTGGGTTTAATGCAATATTATGAGAAATTATGTAAATAATTAGATAAAGTTTATTCGAACACGCAATATACGTTGCGTCACGTCACGTTGTTGAACAAAAGTTTTGTTGTTTGAGGAGTAGAATATACGTTTTCATTTATTGCTCGTATTATATATTTTTTTACTCCAATCTGTATGCCTAAAAGATTTGCTAATAGTTTTATATATAAGAATTTATTAATATTTTGTATATAAGAGAATGATTTTCCATAAATATAAAAAACCGGCCAAGTGCGTGTCGGACCACGCATAGGAGGGTTCCGTACCTTCATTGGAATAAGAACCAAACTAATACCACAGATTATATAATAGTTCTTACGAACAGATATGAATCACTCATAGAAAAAGCAAATACCTACGGTTTACGTACCTACGCAATAATACAATGGAGCGGCCTTCAACGAGCGGCACCCTACACCTCCCGCGTACCCGCACAATCGCTAGGGTGGCCTATGTTTGGAAATGTTTTATAGTGTTTAAGTGGTTCGCATGGTGCATAACAATTATAGTTACATGAGTAATATTGATTGATATTTTGTTGCCGTTGCCACGATGAGAGTATGATTAATCTTGACAGATTTGCCACACACTGTCAAAATTAATATGGATTGACAGCTATCTCAATCTTATTCAAATCGCCTTTTAGCAATATCATCATAGTTATTTGAGAGATTAATAAAGATAACATGTCTATTATTATTATAACATAAGTGAATCCTCCTTTTTTGTAAAGCGTCGGCAACGCGCATGTGACTCCTTTGGAGTTGCAGACGACCATAGGTTACGGTAGCTGCTTACCTTCAGGCGGGCCGTATGCTTGATTGCCACCAACGTGGTATAAAAAAAAGTTTGTATGCCTACTTGTAACAGACCGACATCTGAAAACATCCAGCTACGCTGTAAGCATTAATTTATTTTGAACTATACCTTGTCTTTGACTTCGAAATAAAATCAATTTGCTACAATACGAAAATGAAGTGAGGGTAGCTTACAAAATTATGTTCCTTGTAGGTGACCTTTTTAATTTAGTCGTTGCCAGAGTCGTTCAGTTTCTCTATGGACAGATCTGAGCCTATTTTATAAACAAAATTAATGATTATTAACTTTTTTATTGAAACGTAAAATAATAAAATTAACATAATTTTGGTTTTTTTTATGTTGTTTGATTTAAGTTTGTTTTAGATTTGTTTTTAATCTATGGTTCACGATAGATTATAGAATAGCTCGGTAAAATACGCGGGAAAAATGGGAACCAATCAGAATCAAGCTGAGTTAGTTGGACCAATCAAAATAAGAGTTGATGAATGGATGGAGGAACGTTTGAATTAGCGGGGGTCGGTTTTGGGGGGTTCGAAAAAGTCTATATAAGGTTGTGGAAGAAAATATCTGGGCTTTTTTTTCAGCAGAGCGTCGTGTCAAAAGGAGCTCAGTGAGTTTAGACTGTAAAATACAAATAGTGTTTGAGTTTGTTCACAGATCTGTTATCAAGAGATGGAAGCATTCGATAGACAATAGAAATCCACGGCCCGCGCGTTTTTATGGTAACGGAGATGAGGAACCTTGTCGGAGCACTAGAGTCCATTTCATGAAGAATCTCGTGTTCCACGTGGCTCGCAAACATCAGTCACTACTAACTGTCTCGGTAAGAAATTTATTCGGGTTTTAATAGCAAGTGCGTATGACGGACAGTCGCGTTAATATTTACAGAATAGTGGGTAGTTACGGGTTGAAATGTGTTGAGATTTTAAGTTCGTTATTCAGCAGATAATCTGATAGTCTTATCGAGGCGTGTTTATTTAACCAAAATAAAAGTAAAATCATTGGTTTATGTGTAGATTGCAGTTGGTGAGAATTTCAGTTCGTTATTAAGTACGTCTATCTATTTTGTTGTGTTTCGCCATTTAATTGAGCGAGTTAGTGGTTAGTCAAATGTATAACAAAAGAATGGTGATTACGAGCATAGATTTGATAGGAACCGGGAAAAGACTTAAAAACCTACAGGTATCTCTAAAGGGCGTGCGAAGTGGGTATAGTTGAAGATTATAATTAAAATGTAGGATAACAGTTTACTCGTATTGCATAGCATGGTGTCATTGAATTGGTGGTTGAATTACCTATAAAATTTGTGATCAGTTTTATTAGTATGAGTGGTTGTCCTTGTCATTTAACCAACTAAATAGGATGCATAATAGGAACGTTAATAATTCTAAGTTTATTGTGCGTCGGTGTGTATACGTAAATATTTTATGTGCAATTTTAAATTCATAGTAATGAGGGCATTAAAGTATTGCTTCACGGGTTTTATTTATTCGGTTAATGTTACTATTGAATTGCGTCGGTGCGTACTTATGTTAATATTTCGTATATGGTAAATAAAGGGGAAGGTATACGTTATCTAAATTATTGTTAGTAGAAACAGTTAGATGAGTAAATACAATTGTAGGTCTTAATCATTAGCGGGTTCAGTTGAACTTGAAGGATTCACCGCGTCGAGCAGAATTCGAACTTGCGACCTTTTGGAACACCGGTCCGATCGCTCTGACCGGCTGTGTCATCGACGCTTGCTCAGCCTCGGTGAATCTTCTATCAAGTTCCTTCATTGCTTACGTCAGAGGGTTACGTATTTATCTAGTGTTCTTTAGAGTACGTTTTCTGAGTTGACAGTCAGGTTTCTCTAATTTAGTATGATTTCCTATCATATTTAATCCATTTATTTATTCTATATAATTAAATGTCATTCATTCTCGAATTACATGCTTCGAGTAAATCAGTAGTTACTTTTGCATTACTTTATTTTATAACGTTAACAATATTTATTCTTCGTTGTAGTTAAAGTTTAGTATCATTCTTGATAAATAAATAATTCTACATATTCCACAATAGGCGTAAAATTAGTAAGCCAACTATGGGAAAATACCTATTGTTAATCCTTGTTTATTTCTCAAATTCCCAGTTACATCGACTGTGAGAGGGCGCCTTCACCGTAAGCTTCTGAAGGTTCGTTGCCGCAGCGTGAGCGCTTCGGTGGCGGAATGCAGCTTCGGGCGTACAGATCTCCTGCCTGTCCAGTTGGACCCATCTTGAAGCCTTGACGAGCACTTCAGGGAGCTGTTCCGGACCAAGGCGATCTATTGCGAGACTTCGGCGCCATTGCGAAGAGTCAATCCATCCAGCAGAAGTCAGTCCTCCCGGTGTGTTGTTTTTGATTTATTACTTTATGCTCATTTTCATTTGTGCCGTATTACTTTATTACATTTCAGTGAAATTAGTATTCACCAGCATATTTGAACATAAGTGTGCGTTATGCCGCCGTAATAAAATTCTACTAAGGTTCGATAAATTGAATATGATGGTATTTGCATTGATTTCGTTTAATCACCATAATAGGTAATTACATTTTCTAGCTAGTCATGGTGGTGGCTTGCGGGTGCACATGGAAGCTAGTACCATGTTAGTTGTGTAACATATTGGTTAATCAATGTTTTCAATGTCTTGCATGCAAATACCATTGTACATTTCCAAGTAATGATTACGTTAAAGATTTCTACCGCTTATTCAAATAAATAAACATTATTGAGCAGTTTGTTGCTCAATATACGGCTAAATAATTTAAGTGGTTAAATCCACGTAATTATAAACAGTAAATTATAAAGATATTTACTTTACCTTTTCTTGACGGTGTTTGTTAAACACTGATTGAGAAATTTTTATTACTTATAGAGTCAAATAGTAAAAATTATGATTAGGTTGCCCAATAAATAAATGTAGATACTTTGAAAAGTTCAATATTTAGTACAATTGGCTACCTACCTAAAAATATATATATATATATATATATATATACCATAGTATGGTGAAACACCTTTACTATTACAGTTATAAACTTGTACATGTATGTATTTTCCGGTACACGAGCATCGGACGTACTACTGCTGCACGTGGCACGCTGCTCGCTGACTTCGTGAGTTCATCACTGCCAGAACAGCGTGCGGCTATCCTGAGCAAACTCCAGAGGCCAGAAGCAGCAGCCAGTGATGATGCTTCTCCACGTTGCCACGTATGGTGATATACGAAAAGCGTTCTTGTGAGTTAGTTCCATACTTCTCTTTATTACACCGACGGGTGACAAAATAGGTTTAACGTTAAGCATCAGCGAGGTTCCATGCTAGTACGGTTTATATGTACTTAGTACAGTTACAAAATATCCGACTTTGGAGTTTACTTAAATAAGAGATTGATCTTTATAAATTTATACGTGCTATACCAATAAATAAGGCTTTATTATGTTTGATTCAACCATATTTGAATAACGTGCAACCTAGTAATTTATATCTGATTATTGTGATTTCATAATGTGAGGATACAAGAGTACGAAGGAATATATACATACTTCATGTTGACGTTTACTCTTATCATTTAGATTTAACAATACATTTTATTTGAGTATTAACGCTACTGTTAACGAAGTTGACATCTTCAATAAACTATTGATAGTATATAGAAGTCCTAAGTTACTCGTACTTCCTTTCCACTGATTTAGTTCAGCTGTTGGTAATTTGTAAATCACACGATCTTTCCACTGAAGGAATAGATAATACTTTATGTTGCACTAGTTAAATGATACTTGAAGTCAAAATGGTTTTAATCATCGTAGGTGCCTTGATTTTGGTATGTAGCTCGGATTGCGTGAATTGCAAATGATTTGTGATAGCTGACATCTCATGGATATCATTTACAGAATACTATTGTTGACATAAATATAGATTGGTCATACAAGTAAATTTAATATCTCAATAATGATTCTATATCATTAAGTATATAGACTGATAGTAATCTCGTCAACAGCACCTGTCCATTTATATACTAAAATGTGTATATATATATATATATATATATATATATATATATAAATCACACACTATATTTATTTATAATATTGTAGTCGTTGAGAACCAGTCACAATGGATATTATTTAAATAGTGATTGTTCCAACGATGAGGTAGTTATAACTGGAAATGTCGACAAGTTGTAAAGACTCCTTCCAGTTATGACAAAAGGTACTTGGTAACAAAGGTAACGGTATTACCCAAAATATTTATTAATATTTATGCTAAGCAAGGGTTTTGATCCAGGTTGATGGAATACGCAACTGTGTTTTATTATAGGGTCAGACCGTTCTTCCAACAGTGGTATTCTGTCTTTAGTAGATCTAGCTTGGAGATCTTTGAAAAGGGTGATCCATGTGAATTTATATATTCCAAACTAGACTGCTTGGATGAATTTTATATGATTCATACAAGACGTATATTTTTCTCAGAGGTTCCGACTGTGAATTCATTCTAGATAAATATGCTACTTCGATGAGTCTAAATTAGATTCATGATAATGAAATAATAGTTGTGTTCATGCTTATTTCGAATAACAAATACAATAGAATGGCTGGTTTCATAATATTAGAGGCTGCCCTCATATTATTGACGTGTTTATGGCCGTGCTGGGTGCTATTGTCTATCATATAACTAGAATAAGCTTCGGTGTCTGAACATACTCGTAATTCTTATCCACACGTGAGATGTTCCAATATTCAAGTCGAGCTGGTTGGATGTGCATGTATGCTTGATAGGGCCGGGTTAACCTAAGATAATGTAGACGAATGACTTAATGTCGATATGTGTATATAGCTATTTACTATTATTATAGTGCATAAAATATTCTCTTTAAATATGGGACGAATTTATAAATAAATTATTTCGGTTGTTATTCTATGTAACGTCAATTTCAAATTATAAAACTGAATTGATTTGGAAACATAAGTTTTATTATAATTATTAAAATACACAATTATCACTATAAAAGATGTAACGATAGATAGACACAATAAATTTGTCAATAAAATGAATAATTGCCATTACGTTTAGTATTCATAAGTACATACTTATAATATAAATAAATATATTTCTTTTAGGAAATAGTTATAGTTTCTTAATTAAAATAGGCAAGAAATAAATAATAAAGCTATTTCATTAATCTAAAGGGTATTTATTGTTATAAAGTAAATATACTCTTATCATTTTAATTTACTTTTAATGACAATTAAAGTATTGCAATTGATTGTGAACAAACACTTGTATATTTTTATATACATAGTTTATTTTTTAAATGCAACTCAAATAATTTCAAAATGTACACAATATAGTCAAACAATCAGATTAAGGTACTTAGCTCTGTTCGCGTCGCTGGTAGCACAACAAGTGAGTGCTCCTCAGTGAGCGGTCCCTTTTATACCTGGCTCCAGCAAGTGCCGCAGGTGGCCTGATCGACCCGTTTTATTCGCTTACCCACATTCATAAAATGATTAGTGATTGAGTCAAGTAAATACCTTAAAATGTTACAAATATTAGTTGAAATAATCTTAAATCCAACACGGCCATACTGACAAGTACTTCGATCTCGAAGTACAAATCTATAACATTACTTTACATTCCCTTTAAAATGCTAATTTAATTTACTTTTATTAGATCACATTTTTTTTTTTTATTCCGTAGCCGATTGTCCCCATCTAAACCCCTTCACCTGTTGCCCGTGAAGTTAAGGGAAAAGAACAGACAATCGACCGACCAACATTACATAATAATTTTTTTTTTTTTTTTAGTAGCCGATTGTCCCCATCTAAGCCCCTTCACCTGTCGCCCGTGAAGTTAAGGGCAAAGAACAGACAATCGACCTCGACAGTATTCCTTTTTTTTTTAGTAGCCGATTGTCCCCATCTAAGCCCCTTCACCTGTCGCCCGTGAAGTTAAGGGCAAAGAACAGACAATTGACCGCAACAGCTTTATTGGTTATTCTATTGACAGACCAGCATTATTACATTATCTTCTTAAATTTATTACACACATTTCTTTTTTTATCATTAACATTTTTTTAATCACATTTGTAGATATAGCTAAGCCATAGCTTGACATGAATGTTTTCTTTTTTGTCATGCATATATACTAATAACATACATATATCTATATCCAACACGGCTAAGCTAGAAAGATTGAGTTTTACTAAAAATATTATTATTTCCATAGAGATTTCCTATCAGAAAAACGGAAAAGGAATCATGAATTCAAGGAATTACCAGACACCACAAAAAAAAACATTGAAGGAAGTTTTGAGTGTAGTGCTATAGAACTGACTGCCCAAAAAAAACTGTTATTGCTCATGTATACAGAACACCTAGTTTTAGAAACCTTAGTTTATTTTATGGAAAACTTGACATAATCCTTTAAATATGCAATTAAAGTAATAAAAAGATTATTATCTGTGGAGATTTTAATATAGACATTATGAAGAAAACTCATATTTCGATTTAATTTGACTATTTTCTCTTAGGTTTTAACTTACACTTAGAAATAAGACAGCCAAAAAGACTTCCTAGCAATACATGTATTGATAATTTTGCGCATAACTTGAAACGCGGCCAAGGCACATATGTATATGACTTTGGTATTTCGGATCACACCGCGCAAGTTTTCAAATATCCAGATAAATAACATTAAGTCTTGGCACGTTGATAAGCGCAAATATTCAAGTGAACGTGAAGGTCAAAAAATATTTTAAAAGTATCTAAAGTGCTTGTCTTTCTCAGGCACTACACTACCGAAAGATCTGAATAGGCAAAATGCAACATTTTCATTTATGTTTTCATTTGAAAGGACTGCGCGTAGAAAAGACCACGAGTGTATAATTTATATAATATTATTAGCCAAAAAATTCTGTTACAAACTGACAATTAAAATGTTCGCGCCTAAACGGATCTACATTTCCTGTGACGTCACTCTATGTGTGTCACTCGCCATATTTGTTCGCCCACAGTGTTAAATCCTTGTTTTTGTTTTTGACCCGGATGCTAGCCCTTTAAGTCGAAACCCATAGACAGTTGCCAACCCCATTAGTTGTCTTAACAGGTGTGACGTCCTCAGACGCTGATTGTTGGATTAAAATACGTTCCGTTTCACATTACTTCAAATCGTAATTATTTTTTGAAATTAGTATAAATTAAAGTAAAAACGTTTCAATAGCTATTATTCTATGTTTCTTCAACACTTTGATCACAAAATAGTGGTAAATATTATAGCTGCATCTTCCCTATAGTGGATACAATAGCTTTTTGACATTCTCCAGTTTCTTATGCTTTGTTCTGAAGATGATTACCAAAAGGAGTAACAATAAAGTAAATTGGATGTCACGAAGTACAAAAGCTTGTAGTGAAAAACAGCAGCAACTCTTATGGTAATATATATGGCTTTCTCTTTACAGCCGGCACTATATACGTATATATATATTTATATATTTATTTTGTTTAAGTGTATTGTATCTTAATATGGTTATTTATTTATTTCTTTATTTATTAGGATATTGTTTTGTGATAACAAGTTTTTTTTTTCGGCTTTTCTTCACTGCTTGCAACACCTACTTAGTTTATTTAACACAATTCCACTACCTAAAGGTTGTCTGGGAGAAATCGCTTTTTGGCGATAAGACCGCCTGTTGTTTACCTCTATTCTGACTTTATGCATTTTCTGTACTGGTTTTCTTTTTGAGTTGTTCAATAAAGAGTATTTGTATTTGTAATATAGATGTTCAATAAATGTAGCAAATAAGGGCCTCTCGTTAAATTACACTGTTAGATATAAAAAAAGATAGTAAAGCTAGCCCAAAAAGCTCAGAATGACTATAAAAATGCATCTGGAGAAAATAAATCAAGAGCGGCTTGGCAGATAATACTGGAGTTGAACTAAAAACCGGATAAAGTACTATAACCAATCCTAAATATGCAAATACCTTGAATACTCAGTAGGGGCAAGTGCTGTACCTGTGGATGGTTGTACCTTTGGACACTACTTATACAGAAAAAACGAAAGACCATAGACAAATATCATTCACTTATTTGAAAAGTATTTTTTTCGCATGGCAACACTAGCTAGTCGCCATCTTTACTGATGACAGAAACTGTGTTTTTTGTGGCTGCTGAAAGTTTTTGCGTCAAAAAGTAAGTTTTTATCTACTTTTTAAGCATGTTTTATGTAAAATCTGTAAGTGTTACGGGTGTCTTTACAATGAAATATTAATTTATATGTTTTAAACGTTATTTTATCAAGTTTTCGTTAGCCGCCGGTAACATTAACAGTGACCAGTATGAATTCAAAATGAGAAATGCCGAAATTGTACCTGTGGACACATTCGTGTATGTATTTGTGGACTGTCCATAGGTACAGTTATACTGATTGTACCTTTGGACATTAAAATTAATATTAAATATTTTTGTTTACTTTAGTGCCTCGTAGTAAAACTGGGAAAAAACGAGAGAAGATATGTCCCGACACTCTTACTGAAGCGGTTCGAGAAGTGAATAGTGGAAGTTCTGTGAGGAAAGCTGCAGAAAAATACAAAATTCCAAAGTCAACGATTTTTAAGTATCAAAAATTAAATCATGGCAAAAATATTGATAAAGGCGGCTTGAAACTCTTGAAAAATGACGTTAAGAGGATATTAAATGACATTGAGGAGCAACAGCTTCACGATTATTTAAGAAAAGCGGCATATTTGCACATGGGCCTCAATAAAAAACAAGTTCGGGAACTTGCCTATGAGTTTGCAGTGGCAAAAGACAAACAAAACATTCCTCAGAGTTGGCACAAATATAAAATGGCTGGTAATGGATGGGTAAGATGCTTTCGGCAGCGTTTTCCACATTTATCTCTTCGAAAACCCGAAGCGAGAAGCATAGCGAGAGCAACCAGCTTTAATAAAACGAATGTTCAAGCATTTTTTGACAACCTTGAACAGACCATAAAAATGTATGATTTTCCTCCTCAATCTATTTACAATATGGATGAAACTGGAGTCACTACTGTACACAAGCCTGGAAAAGTATTAGCACCAAAAAATATAAGACAGTTAGGCAAACTTACGTCAGGCGAAAGAGGTGTAAACAACACAATGATAGCATGTGTTAATGCAGTTGGAAACGCAGTACCTCCAATGATCATATTCCCGCGAGTGTTCTTTAAAGACCACATGTTAAATGGCGCTCCACCTGGTTCCATCGGATCGGCTAATCAATCAGGATGGTCTACAGAAGATATTTTTCGAAAGTGGTTGGACCACTTTATACAATTTGCAAAACCAACGAAGGAACGTCCGGTTTTATTAATAATGGACAATCATGAGACTCACATATCAAATGCAATTATCGAAAAAGCGAAAGAGAACGGTATTATTCTATTGACTTTGCCACCACACACCTCTCATCATTTACAGCCACTCGATAGATGCGTGTTTGGCCCTTTTAAATGTCAGTATAATAAGGCGTCAGAAAGATGGATGCTTAACAACCCTGGAAAACTCATAACAATTTACGACGTAGCAACAATCATAGGGGAGGCTTACCCAATTTCTTTTACTCCAAAAAACATCATCAAAAGCTTTGAAGTAACTGGAATATGCCCATACAATAGGGATATATTCAGCGATGAAGAATATCTAAGCTCATATGTTACTGACCGCCCGGAGCCAACGCTGTTAGAAACCACAGATAAAAATATACACATGCAAAAAGAAAAGGAGCATTTGAATGTCCAAACGGCCGCTATTAGTAGGACAATAAATGAACAGGACAATTCAAAGCCAAGGAAGTCTCCACAGCAAAACGAGCAACTGCGTCACAAAAATACCACTTGCGACCCAATTGACCATTCTAAAGCAGCATGTTTCAATAAAAGTGGACAGAATTTGACTTCTCCGCTCAATACAGACCACGCAAGGATTAGATTAGGTCCAGAAATGGTGGACTCGTTGTCTTTTCTGGACGTTACGACGCCTAACCCTAACATTACGCCACAAAAAAATTTGGACACAACATTGGTAACGCCAGAATTTATAAAACCTTTTTCAAAAGCAGGACCAAGAAAAACCATTCAACGTGGAAGAAAGCCGGGAAAAACCAGGATTCTAACAGATACGCCAGTAAAAAATGCTATTCAAATTGAAGAATTTAAACGAGCCAATAATAATAAGAAGAGTTCTACTCGGAAAAGTAGTAAAAAAACAAATAATTTAAAAAGTGAAGATATAACTAAAAAAATCATTAATTCTAGCATAGTTAAACCCGAAAAAAATACAAAGACAGTACCAAAGACATTAGATATAGACACACCTTGTTCGAGTAAGCTTAAAACGATACCTGATGCCAAAAAAATATGTATTTTAGATGATAAGGCATTATCACTTGTTATGTGTGTGGTATGCAAGAAATATACCAAAAAAAGTTTACTCACCTGCAGCATATGCAAAGGCAGATATCTTAAAAAATGCATTTCAAAAGCTCACAAAGAAAACTTAGATTCGGATGACGAATCAGGCTTTCTTTGTCAAAAATGTTACATATTAAACGATGATTCCGATGACTGTGCTGGCCCTGGAAACTCTTCAGAATCCGATAACTCTGCTGAAGAGTTTTTGCAAAAGATGTATTAGAATATGTTATAATTATATGTTGATTATTTTTTATTAAGAAAATCACGTTTTCCTTAAGAATGTTAAGTGTCAAACGGTGAGTCCGATACCTCTGCTGACTTTGGAGGCTTTTTAAAGTCCTATAACTCTACTTAAGATTTTTATCAAGAATATTGTAATTCAAAGAAGAAAAGTATATATTTTAAGGTGCAGAGCACTTTCTAATTACTTGTTGATTAACTTTTATCTTGTTAATTACGTTCTTATAGAAGTTTATTCTGTTTAAATTTATATTTTTGATTATTGTCCGTAGGTACGTTGCCGTCCATAGGTAGGTTCTTATAGTCCATAGGTACAAATAGTAGATGTACCTATGGACAAAATGAGTGTTTTTAAAAACATGCTTATGTTTCTTGTTTCTAAATAGCTAGCGTAAAAAGTGTATGTGAAATTCGAAGATTGATTATTTGTTATTGTGAAAAAATAAATAACTCATTGGTAAAATGTGTAGTTTTTTTTAAATAATTGCCTTGAGGTCAAATTCTGGAAAGTGTCCACAGGTTGAGCACTTGCCCCTACATATAGTTTTTTATGAATATGTATAAATATTTGATTATGTATTATATGTGTATTTATTATACCTTAGGTTAAGTAGATATTATCTCTTCTTTTTTAGATATTTGTTTCCGTAAGTACACTAAGTAGTGTTTGTCTATCTTATACTTTTCTCTCAATTGCTCGAAGGTTAACTGAAAGAGATTCCTTAAAGGGATAAATTCGCCTTTGTACTTTGTTTGTTTTTCTTTTATCATGTTTGTTTTGTTACTTTTTATGTACAATAAAGTGTTTACATACATACATACAAATAATGCATACAAGACTCGCCAAAGAATAATTATTTTAACTGTCAAATCACCAATAATACCAATCCATGTTTATAGCCCCATCTACAGCGAATAATATAAAACTGATTATTAAGTCATTAAGAAATACCAGGAGTGTGGGATTTGAAAAAAATTTTTGAGTTGTTATAAAATATGCAAATTACAGAATGGCCACACACCTTAGCCACATCATTAAAATGTGTATCAGTACGGGTATCTACCCGGATAAATTAAAAAAATACATTATCAAGCCCTTAGATAAAAAGTATGACAAAGAGAATCCTCAGAACTACCGACCCATATCACTTATACGAGTATCCTCCAAAATCTTTGAGAAGTTTATTCATCAGTCGCTGTATAACTACATGGAAACTTTTAATTTATTCTGTAAGGAACAGAAAGGGTTCAAGAAAAATATTAGCATTAATATGAGTATTTCAAATTTCATAAATATGATAATGGAAAGTGTTAATAATAAAATACACTTATGTTGTCTTTTTACCGATATGACCTATGCATTTGATCATGTAGATCATGAAATACTGCTAGGTAAACTTAAACGATATGGTGTTAGAGGGAATGTACGAAATCTCATTAAATCATATCTTACTAAAAGGATGCCATATACCGAAATTACTAGAAGCTGTGCTAAAACAAAAACAGACAAGGTGTTTGAATCAGATCAAATATCCGTAAGGTATGGTGTACCACAGGGGAATGTAAATGACCTGCCCAAAGCCATACACCATCCTATGATCTTATTTGCTGATAACAGCACCTATATTTAATTATTAAATGTATTAATCAGAATAATTATGAAAATGACATTAATAATCTACTGAATAAAAAAATATTGTGGTTTAGTAAAAATAATCTATGAATTATTTTGACCAAGACCAATATAATGCATGAATATATAAATATATGCAAGTACTCTCAGATATAAGAAAATTTCGTACGCCTACCGGCAAAACAATAGTGGTTCGTAGCATACTTTAATAACCAAAGCAATATACGTATGTTAAACTCGTAATCAATTCTTTAAGTGGAATTCTAGAAAGCGCTGACACAGATGAGACAGTAACAAATGAGATGTATTTTTTTTTATATAGACCTAACTCACTAAAAATCTAATAATACATAAATTAAGAGTTTTGATTGTTAAATCTTATCTCAGAATGCAATTTTTTTATTATTATGTAATTAAATGGAGATGTATATCTCCTTGTAAGTCAATATTGGAATTATCTTAAGTGTTTCATATTCCTTAGTAAGCGTAGTGAATTTTTGGACACTTTAGTGTCTGCTGAACCTTTCATAAAGAGCTCGGCCAGTCTGACCAACCTTGGCGACCATGACAACGCCGTTCTATCCAAGTTCTTTGCGTCTCGATGCTGCTGCAGTATGGCTCTGCTCCGTTGTCGCTAGTGGCAGGGTCGGACGTTGGCAGCGCGACGTCATCCTGCCGACGATTCCAAGTAAGCGCATCTTGGATGGCAGTCACCAGACTGTTCAGCGGATTTCAATCCATGTTTCTGAAATTATAATTTATTCAGTGTAAAAAAACGTGTAGGTAAAACGTATCCCACTTCTGAACTTAATGTCGATATGTGTATATAGCTATTTACTATTATTATAGTGCATAAAATATTCTCTTTAAATATGGGACGAATTTATTAATAAATTATTTCGGTTGTTATTCTATGTAACGTCAATTTCAAATTATAAAACTGAATTGATTTGGAAACATAAGTTTTATTATAATTATTAAAATACACAATTATCACTATAAAAGATGTAACGATAGATAGACACAATAAATTTGTCAATAAAATGAATAATTGCCATTACGTTTAGTATTCATAAGTACATACTTATAATATAAATAAATATATTTCTTTTAGGAAATAGTTATAGTTTCTTAATTAAAATAGGCAAGAAATAAATAATAAAGCTATTTCATTAATCTAAAGGGTATTTATTGTTATAAAGTAAATATACTCTTATCATTTTAATTTACTTTTAATGACAATTAAAGTATTGCAATTGATTGTGAACAAACACTTATATATTTTTATATGCATAGTTTATTTTTTAAATGCAACTCAAATAATTTCAAAATGTACACAATATAGTCAAACAATCAGATTAAGGTACTTAGCTCTGTTCGTGTCGCTGGTAGCACAACAAGTGAGTGCTCCTCGGTGAGCGGTCCCTTTTATACCTGGCTCCAGCAAGTGCCGCAGGTGGCCTGATCGACCCGTTTTATTCGCTTACCCACATTCATAAAATGATTAGTGATTGAGTCAAGTAAATACCTTAAAATGTTACAAATATTAGATGAAATAATCTTAAATCCAACAAATGCAAGTCCAATTTATAAAGGGCTAACCCATTAGGGTATGCATGTCCAATGATAGGGCCTACCTGCGGGATTTGCTAATCAGCATTCCCATTAGGGTCTGCATGTTCGTCACCTGAGGGTTACGCATTCGTGTACAAGTCTAAAAGACGTTTATCTTATGGTTCTGCATGGAATAACTCACGTTGGGACCTTTTGTGTAGACATAGCTTAGCCTAAAGTATCGGCGTAGGCTCGGTAATTCTATGAGGTATAAAAAGTAGCCTTATAGTTGACTGCAATCATCTATTCTATTTTAATGATAATCTGGATTAATATTAAGATTTTAATGAGCAGAGTTCCATTATCCTATTCCTATATATCTACATATATTATGACATATGTTATGATATCATAATATGATCACATTAATAATATTACAATATTTTAATTAAATTACATCAATCTTTATAACATAATGTAATTACCTTTTATGTTTAACTTATTACAATTACAGGTTTTACTGCATATAGGAAAATCCTTCGGTTTTATCGTATATACAGTAGTATACAGTGTATACAGTAATTTCAATATTTTGCTTTATTCAAATCTTATGTAAGATTTTTACATAGTCAACAATAGCATTATGTAGGGAGTAGGTATGTTTCACAATAGTAGTTAGATATAATTGTGATGTTAAATATTGAGGAGGTTATAATACTTGTTTTAAATGTTTGTAGGTTAATGTAGGATATTTTAAACCAAATTTTATTTGTTTATGTAACATTGTATTTATTTCGTTTAATTTCTGGTTTTCTGTTTTTGTTTGAGCATTGTTCAGATTTAATTCTGTTGTTTAGCGTTTCTCACACCTCAGGAGACCTTGGTTATTACTTATCATAATGTAGTCCAATATGTACCACTAGACAATCATGCCATTATTTTATATTTTTTATAAATTGTGTGTCTTTAATCTTTACAAAATTTATTATGTAAGTGTGCAGGTTAAACTTGGGCGTCAGAGTTTTTTTCACCGCTATAGTTTTTCTCTGGCATATTTTGGCTCTTGAACTGTAGCGGTATATCTAATGTGACCTAACGGTTACATTAGATATAATAGTTTATAGAGTCATTTAACTTTCCATTAACAGTAATTTCTTATTACTTGAATAACTTTTCTTATTAACTTATATGTTGTTTAAATCCTATTATTTCCCTTGGTGATAAGATCCTCGCTTTCAAAGAAAAGTTTCAGTGAAAGCTTTAGGTAGGTTCAGCTTTAAAATATTACTGGTTAGTATAGGTGAGTTTTTACATACTTACCTTTGCCCATCCGTCGGCAGAGCGAAAAACGATAAGTTTTTATTAGCTTTGCTATTTTTACATTCAACCACATCGCAATAATTTTTTTTTTTTCGTGATGACATTGTTCCGAGTTCCGAGTAGCGTCGCGCGCGGTACGACGTGCGTTCAGTGAGCGCGTTGGTAGCCCACTGACTTTAGCTCCCTCAGCGAAGGCGTAAAACGTAGGTATATAACTCGCTCGCGCGGGCATGATTCATAGGCCTGCTAATACCAAAAGGTCGTATCTGAATGCCTATGGAAGAAGTTTTTTGGAGATAACTCAAAAATGGCTAAACCGATAATGTTCAAAACAATTTTCATAGAAAGTATATGATAAGGCAAGGTATATGATTTTTTCATATTTTTTTAACTTGCGGTTCAAAAGTTACGGGGGGGGGGGGGGGGGCTACACAACTTTTCTGACTTTCGAAGCGATTATTTCAGAAAATATTCACTTAATCACAAAATAGTCAAAGAAACTTCAATGTTATTTTGAAAGACCTAACGATTTAAAATTTAACCGAAAATTTAACCAATCATCAACATGTGACACATCAGTGTCACATGTTGATGATTGGTTAAATTTTTTTTTAATTTAGTTACCTTTATGGAGCGCGCCCCAAAAAATATTTTTTTTTTCAAATTTAACTACATAACTAAGTAGTTGCATACAAAATACACCTTATGTGTAAATTTTATTCGGATACGTCGTATAGTTTCCGAGTAAAATGCCTGTGACATACGGACGGACAGACAGACAGACAGACAGACATGACGAATCCATAAGGGTTCCGTTTTTTGCCATTTGGCTACGGAACCCTAAAAATGACGTTTAACTAACGTTTAATGTTTAAGTATTCTCGCGTTACGTGCTCTTCCAAATAGACGTGTGGAAGAATACGCAACGGATAACGTGAAGAAAGTAAATAATAAAAGGAAATTCAGGTAGTGGGTTCTTTATTTCACAATTTTTTCAGTTGTAAATAGGAAGGTAAGTCAATATGGCCTTGGTAAAATAAAAAAAAGGTTGGTAAAGCTGGAGGTTCTTCAGCAGCTCGTCCTCAGTGGCGACTGTAGTACGGGGTCGCCCTCAAAGGCGAACGCAGTAGAGGCACGGAGGCTCGCCCCAAGAGGCGAACGGAGAAGAGGACCGCCCTCAGCGGCGGATGGAGTAGAGGCTCGCCCTCAGAGGGGCGAACGGAGTAGAGGCTCGCCCTCAGAGGCGAATGAAGTGGCTGGAGGCTCGCCCACACTAGGCGAACGGGAGGCTCGCCCACATTAGGCGAACGGAGTAGGTGGCTCGCCCTCAGGCGTACGTAGTAGCTGGAAGGCTTGCCCTTAGAGGCGAACGTAGTAGCTGGGAGGCTCGCCCTCAGAGGCGAACGTAGTAGCTGGGAGGCTCGCCCGGACTAGGCGAACGTAGTAGCTGGGAGGCTCGCCCGGACTAGGCGAACGGAGTAGTTGGCTCGCCCTCAGAGGCGAAAGGAGTTGCTGAAGGCTCGCCCTCAGAGGCGAACGTAGTGGCTGAAGACTCGCCCTCAGAGGCGAACGTAGTGGCTGGAGACTCGCCCTCAGAGGCGAACGCAGTAGCTGGAGACTCAGGAATTAGTAACCCGGAGAGTTTATACCAGGAGAGAGAGAGGTCGCTTCAAGTGCGGGGCCACTTCGGCCCCGCACAGACCTTTTGTTTGGAAAATAACTTCTTCGAAGCTAACCAGAAAGTGATTGACGTTTGTCAGTGACAGGTCTATATAGGGGCAGCCAGCGAATTCAGAGTTCTTACAATAAATTTTTGAAATTTTATAAAAGGCCAGGACAACATGAGTACAAATATTTAACAAACTTAGCCAAAAGTATACAACCTAACTACATGGTTATACAAATTTGCAGATTTGACAAACTAGACAGAGTACGTCACTATGGAGAAGTCTAAATAAACATTTCAACATAGCATGAAAAACGTGCAATTACATGAATAAAACGAGAAAATTAATAACCAAACATAAATAAAACTAAGAAAAGGTGAGAAATCTAGGTTTCAAAAGTCGCTTGAGGCTGTAGGTCAAAGATCCGCGACAAGGAAGTGTATAAAAGTGTTCGCGAGTTAATATCTTCCTTTTGCGTATTTCAGAGCATGAAAATTGAGTTTCTAAGATGAAGACAAGGTTAGAAGAATAGCGCACCATGTTTGAGAGCGTCACGGGATATTCGTATGCGTGCGTGTGTTGAACAAGGATTGCAGTATAACTAGGAAAGTGCAACACAAATAAGACAAATACTCAGCCCAGCATTGCAGCGATTCAATCCTGAGGTATGTAAGGGATATGCTACATTAAAATCTAGGTTTCAAAAGTCGCTTGAGGCTGTAGGTCAAAGATCCGCGACAAGGAAGTATATATGCAAGGTGTATGTGTAAGGGATATGCTACAGTATGTCAATCAATTAGTAATAAATTAACAATATACCTACTACTTATTCGAATACTTATTACATCCACGTCTTCGTAAAAATATCGATAAGTTAAAATTAAGAATATCGACTGATGCGCGGCACTAGTGCAAACGGA
This sequence comes from Pammene aurita, assembly GCA_947086415.1. Lineage (NCBI taxonomy): Eukaryota > Metazoa > Arthropoda > Insecta > Lepidoptera > Tortricidae > Pammene > Pammene aurita. Next base: position 14,807,619 of record OX352305.1, on the reverse strand, counting down.
TATTGGCGTATTATTTCAATTTTATGACTTAATGTCAAATATCACATCTTCGCTGTCCATTGCGCGTCAGCTTCGTAAACATCTAAGAAATAAGCACACAAATCAAGCAATGGATGCCATTTTGACAGCTCGCATAGGAAACTGTATTTAATTATTTTCAATGATTTTTCTGACAAAAACATATCAATATTAGCTTTGTATTTGATAATTGATACCACACTCATTTGAATTTATAGTTGTACTGCGATTTGTATAAGTAACTAAGGCGAAAACAGTGATTTTATGTTTGTATTTATACTGCACCGATTGTCATGTTACTGACACTGTGGTCGAGTTTTCTGGTCAAGTTAATCAGGATTTAGGGACAGTGAATCCGATTTTTACTTAATGTCTCTTTGATGTCATAATAGAATCATATTACCAACAAATCAAGATTTTATAGTTGGAATGCGGCTCCTGTATTAGTTTTCTTGTTAGGTAGCAGTTATGGGGCGTCCGTGAAACTGAAAAAAACGGTCTGCCTATTTTTTTGAGGGTTGAGCACTTTTCCTAGAGCTCATGAAAATAGAAAAGGCAAATTAGGACTCCGGCTTGCGTACACATATTTTAGACATGACGCCACTGGTAGTTTATTGTACTAGTTGATTTTTGATATATTGAAATGGGACACGCGTTTTGACTTAGAAATCCCATCGTGTAAATTCAAATTCTTAAAAATAGCTTTTACTGAGATGCAATGAACAATCATGCCAACATGTTCTTTTAGCAATAACCGAGATATTTACAAAATACAAATAGAGTGTCCATCGAATGTTTAGTTATTCTCACTGGTACAAAATTGTACTTTATTTTCAATTACAAAACACACTGTTAACAAAGAATTTTGCTGTCATAAAGCCTTTGTTGCTAGTGAGTAATTTATCTCGCCTAGTATCAAAGGCAAATGAGAGGCATGGATTTGACAACAATGTCACAACACAGAACTGAAATGACATAAGTTTCTGAGTTTCAACGACGCATAGGTCGTATTAAATAATAATAGAAACGGATTTGACTCGGAAAGGTCGGCGACCATGTTTCCTGGTAACGGATTATGAATTATTATAGGTATTTGTAAAGGGGTTGTGGACCTATTGTGGACCTAAGTGGGTTTAAAACTCTTAGAAAATGTACGGGCCGATGAAAACAAGATCCCACCAAAAACATAAAATTAAAAAAGGAGAGCCATGTTCAATACAAAAATTATGCTTGGCTGTGGGCTTCGCCGCAAAAATAATGGAGATCTAAATGAGTGCCAAGTTCTATGCAAAATCCAAATATGTATTTATAGGAACAAAATAACATTATGAACAAGTAATAAACTCTATTTCTTTGCTTTATTGGATACCTATAACAATTACTGTTATTTAAAAATGTGAGATCTTAAAGTAGGTTAGATTTGACTTGGCCAGTTTTCATTACATCAGTCATTTTATAAAGTTATTCAACATACACGGTGCCCGTGAGCATTGCGAGAGACTTTAACAGTGTATTCATTATCATATTTAGAGAACAAAATGTCCTTTAAACTTTTTCGTAATTCGCCATAGTTTCAGAGTAAATACTACTTACAAAAAATTGCATTTTGAATTGTTTCTCAGTGTAAAATGATTTTTGATGGCGATCTCACCGGTATGGGGCATAGTCTAGACATCTCTTATTGACTGATATCAAAGACCTAAGAAACACTTTGCATGGACTAGTTTTTACGAGAAAAAATGTAGCAATTTACTTTTTCCGTTACTTTTTTCTAATGACATTTACTTTTTATGTAGAACAGCATTCAAAAAAAGTGAAAAAAAAAGTAAAAAAAAAATTTTTTTTTGGCGTTTTACAACAAAAGTCATATAATGTTTTTTCATTCTTTTGACCTCAGAAATGCGTGGTTAAAATCTCTCGCAATGCTCACGGGCACCGTGTATATATATATTTTTTAATTCTGATAAAAACTTCATGAAATTTGGGCTTCTAGATGTCCTTAAGGATATAATTAAACACACGTAGTTTTATGTGTTTACGTCAAAGAGGTTTTGAGTTATAGAAGGGTCAAAAGTAGCACCAAGTGGTTCGTGTAATATACACTCGGCGCTGGCTAGCTAGTTCCTTTGCTTGAACTTGGCTTGACACGCTGCCGCGTGTCTAGATTGCGTGAGATTACTGTTTGAAATTTTTTTTTTAAAACATTATGTATAAATCTTCGAGTACCGATGTAAAGGAAGTACAGACTCAAATAAGATTTACTGAAAATATGGCTCGTAATTTGTAACCGGCCAGGTGCCGGATTCTAATTTTATAATACATTAACAATACAATAACAACACAACCTATCTCAAACATAACTCCAACACACAACAAACAATCAACCAATATTGAAGTTGTATTGGAGTTGCGTAGGAATATTTCTCAAGCAAATTCTGATATTTCTGATTCAGATGTGTATGCCGTAGCTGTATTGCGTTGTTGGAGTAGTATTGAAGTTGGATCGTGTTTTTACGTGTTTTAAAGTTAGAATATGGCACCTGTCTTATACTTATAGAAAATACCGCACGAGTCGTTCTTGCCGTACTATTGTGGGGCCATTTTTTTGGACTGATTGTGTATCCCTAGTATTATTTGATCGCTGGTATAAATATAAAATATACAGCATTTAGTTTTAATTTAGGTTGCCATTTTTAGGGTTCCGTAGCCAAATGGCAAAAAACGGAACCCTTATGGAATCGTCATGTCTGTCTGTATATCTGTCCGTCCGTATGTCACAGCCATTTTACTCGGAAACAATACGACTTATCTAAATAAAATTTACACATAAGGTGTATTTTGTATGCCGCTACTTAGTTATGTAATTAAATTAAAAAATATATATATTTTTTAGGGGGGCGTTCCATACATGTAATTAAATTTCCAAAAATTTTAACCAAATATCATGAAACATGAAACATAACATAGGTTCTTTGACCATTTAGTGATTAAGTGAATATTTTCTGAAATAATCGCTTCGATAGTCAGAAAAATTTTGTCCCCCCGTAACTTTTGAACCGTTAGTCCAAAAATATGAAAAATTTGGAGAAAATTCATCTTATCATAAACTTTCTACGAAAATTGTTTTGATAATTATCGATTCAGCCATTTTTGAGTTATCTCTAAAAAACTTCTTCCACAGGCATCTGATACGACCTTTTGGTATTAGTTTGGTTCTTATTCCATTGAAGGTACGGAACCCTCCTATGCGTGGTCTGACACGCACTTGGCCGGTTTTTTTATTTCCTATATTGCTACCAATTATCAATATTTTGTTAAAAAGTATTGTAAGTCTTATAAGTCTTGGCACGAAACTTTTTGTTGAAAACGGATTCGCTCCTAGTCAATTATATATTTATCTCTTTCGAAATTATACACGCACCTCCTGACACTTTGACGAGTTACTCAGTCAGATGAAAGGTCTCCGTCAAATTCAAATGTTCTTTAATAAAAGCGTGATGAAATTAGGTGCCATATTCTGAGCGTCTTATTATTTAAAATTCAATGTAAGTACGAAATATGCTTTCCTCATTACGGTCTGTCGTTGATGTTAATTATGTTTTGTGATTATGACGTTAACGTCTGACTTTATATTACAGCTAAATTGCTTCAACTTTAAGCTTGTCGCACGTAGCGCAGGTAAATTGTACATCAAAACTAAACTTATTGTCCGCCAAAGGGCAATGTTTACGTTAAAAAGCAGTTTAATTTAAAAAAAACGCGAGAATATATTTAACCATGATACCGTAAATAGTGCAAACAACTATAGCAAAACTATAGGCCTTCAGTAGTAAGCAACCTTACACTTGAATTACAATAAGAAAAGATAACCATTTAATACTATAACAGACAAAAGTTTCCCGAAGGCTGACATGGCTCTTATGCAAGGTGGCAAAGTATAATTGTTGAAAGAAAGCCTGACCCATATAAGGAACTAAACAGAATCGTATTGTTACTATTTATGCAAAAATATTTATTTTGTTTCTTTTTGTGTCTACACGTATTATCTTGAGGACCGGTCTGACACCCTGTGCGACGAAGCCTTCGTCTTAGAGCTGACATTTAGTGAATAAATATTTTTATGTTTTTGTACGTTATTTGTAAATATTATTGTACCATTCGGTAAAATAAACCTGAATCTAATCGTTAAAGATTAGATTAAAGGTCTTACTTTAACGATTAGAGCTTTTTGATCTTTATATAAATGTATTCAAGTCAGTAAAGTTGGAACAAATTATGGTCTACAAATCGCGTTTCGAAATTGTTGGTGATCTGAGGCTAGTTGTCGCTACGAGCTGATAATAGTTACAACAAAACCTTATTTCAAGTGTTCAGCCTCATATCGCTTAAGAGCTATATGTACCGACGTTAAAAAAACATTATGAGGTCGGAATTTGAAGCGTGGCGGGGGTTGGGCATGTCAATGATTTTAAATAACTACAAACACCAAGAATATATTGTGTTCGGAGTCTTCAAGACGGACCCTACTTACTCTTACGACCCTCTCAGCGACCCTTTTTAGTTTGGTTAAGTAAAATTACAACAAAAAATGATGGCCACCGTTTCACAAAGGCCGGTAAAGTTTCTTTTAAGAATGGTAATTTTTCACGTTGTTTCTTTTCGGTTGTATATATTAAATAAACGGACCGTTATTTTGGGACTTCAACTTCACAATATAGAGTCACAAATCACGGCGACAAATCGCGTTCGGCATTCGGCAGCCCGGATTCGTATTGCGTACGACGTTAATGGGATATGACTCATTCTTCACGTTCCGACTTTATTGGACTATACATCAACGTGTGGCGTCATGACATCACCATATGAATTTTTGGGATAGTATGATTTTCATTTGATGGCATTGAGTAGGGAACAGAAGACACAGTTCATATCCTTAGAATGGACATATACTTACTTTGCTGGCACCAAAGAGTAAAGTAAGTATGTGGCTGGCACCATCTGAAAAAGCCTTTGACAGTTGCCTTCCCTATTAAGGATCATGGATTCATATGAAATGGATCGAATTCTTACACTTTTTCCCTAACTACAGCTTAACCTTATTACTGAGTAAAACAGTCGTTCGTGACTAGCAAATGATAGAGAGCATAATGTAGGGAGCAGTGTCTCACTCGCACTCGTTACAAAATTGTCACATTTGACACATGTTGATATTTTGATTGTCTGATGAGCTCATTACCTCGTTAGTCAAAACGTCCTTTGTCAGTCCCCTCGATAACCTTCTCTTTCGGCCTCACTTTGTGACCGAAGAATGAGATCCACTTCATATAAATCCATGTTAAGGATAGCCAAAGTAGACATGCATACACAACAATACTTTTTATTTCATTGTCGATATCAACAAGTATCGTTTCGATAGAATGGTGCATTCACCGGCGTTACGTGTAATGTTCACGGTGAAGTGTAAGAGCTAACTGTCGCAATACATCATTGCGATTTATTACTTACTAGCTGTGCCCGCGGCTCTGCCCGCGTAGAATTCGGTCTGTGTCAGTAAGCGGCTAATTCACCCCTAATTTCTCTCCCGCTACACTGGAGGCGGAACTATAAGTAAAGTTGACAGATGATACGCTAGAGGACAGCAGTCCTATTAAAATATTTTACAATTACCACTAAATGAAACTCACTCAAAAATTAATACCTTTCTTTATCCTATAAATTTTTTTTGGCATGATTTAAACGACAAAGAGTAGTAGGTGTATGTCGGACGATACAGGACCACTTTTGTATTTATGTTGTGTTCATGTCCACGGCAAATATCATCCAAATCGATCCTCCCGTCAAATCAGTCTAAGCTCACAAATGTAGAAAGGATTTTTTTCTATTTGAGGTGCACTTGGTGGGAGGGGGTCCATGACCCATGCAAAATTTAACTCAATCGAGTGTAGGGCCTACCCCCCTTTTTAGACTTGAATTGGACTTAGTAATCCTTAAGGGGTGATTTCCGGGATAACAATGCAAAAAAGAACGGCCAAGAGCATGTCGGGCGATGCTCAGTGTAGAGTTTCGTAGATGCCGCCCTGTTATAAAACATCCGTTCAAAAGGTCGTTTATTATTTGGCGGCGCTTAAGTCATTTTACTATCCGGCACTTCCTTTCACTATGCGTTTTTGACTAATAAATAATTCAAAAACGGCTGAACCGATTTTATTCAATATAGTTTTTATTTACGTTACCGTATTTTCATTACGTTACCGTAGGTAATGAATTTTCATACGTTTTTACCACACTGTCACAGATAATACACTGATGTTACGTTACTGGTTGCAATAATGGTGGTAATTACATACGGTTCCGAAGGCGTAATAGAGGATCAAGATATTTATTCTTCAATGCACATTACAATGCACTAATGAACGTCAGAGAAAAATAAAATACGTGAGTGTCGTACACTCGGTTGGAACGAAGTTATGTTATTTAATTTTATTTCAGTTTTGACTTTTTCGTAAATTTTGTGGTTTAATTTTTTTTGTATATTTTTGAAATTTTTGAAATATTTGAAATTTTTGAAATTTTAAATCCCTCTGGTTCGTTACCGCGGCGAGCTCAGGGGGCATCGAAGTACAGGGCCTATAACGGCCAGCCAGATGGCGAGATGTTCTCACGATACAAGCAAATATCTTTATTATCCGAAATTAGACAATATTAGTAAACAATAAAACAAAATACAAGTACCGACAAAGAAACAAAGTGAAATTGCTAAATCCTAGGGTAATAAACCAGATAATTATTTTACAAGACGTTATCTATAGTTTTGTCTGAGCGTACCGACAAAACAATACCACACAATACAAAATAATAGTGTGCCGGCATGTTCAATGCAACAGATGTATCCGAAGGTGATACCTAGAAAAGACCATACAGCTTTTACGTTGATTGCTAAAATCATGCACTGCAACAAAGAGTAGTAGGTGTATGTCGGACGATACAGGACCACTTTTGTATTTATGTTGTGTTCATGTCCACGGCAAATATCATCCAAATCGATCCTCCCGTCAAATCAGTCTAAGCTCACAAATGTAGAAAGGATTTTTTTCTATTTGAGGTGCACTTGGTGGGAGGGGGGTCCATGACCCATGCAAAATTTAACTCAATCGAGTGTAGGGCCTACCCCCCTTTTTAGACTTGAATTGGACTTAGTAATCCTTAAGGGGTGATTTCCGGGATAACAATGCAAAAAAGAACGGCCAAGAGCATGTCGGGCGATGCTCAGTGTAGAGTTTCGTAGATGCCGCCCTGTTATAAAACATCCGTTCAAAAGGTCGTTTATTATTTGGCGGCGCTTAAGTCATTTTACTATCCGGCACTTCCTTTCACTATGCGTTTTTGACTAATAAATAATTCAAAAACGGCTGAACCGATTTTATTCAATATAGTTTTTATTTACGTTACCGTATTTTCATTACGTTACCGTAGGTAATGAATTTTCATACGTTTTTACCACACTGTCACAGATAATACACTGATGTTACGTTACTGGTTGCAATAATGGTGGTAATTACATACGGTTCCGAAGGCGTAATAGAGGATCAAGATATTTATTCTTCAATGCACATTACAATGCACTAATGAACGTCAGAGAAAAATAAAATACGTGAGTGTCGTACACTCGGTTGGAACGAAGTTATGTTATTTAATTTTATTTCAGTTTTGACTTTTTCGTAAATTTTGTGGTTTAATTTTTTTTGTATATTTTTGAAATTTTTGAAATATTTGAAATTTTTGAAATTTTAAATCCCTCTGGTTCGTTACCGCGGCGAGCTCAGGGGGCATCGAAGTACAGGGCCTATAACGGCCAGCCAGATGGCGAGATGTTCTCACGATACAAGCAAATATCTTTATTATCCGAAATTAGACAATATTAGTAAACAATAAAACAAAATACAAGTACCGACAAAGAAACAAAGTGAAATTGCTAAATCCTAGGGTAATAAACCAGATAATTATTTTACAAGACGTTATCTATAGTTTTGTCTGAGCGTACCGACAAAACAATACCACACAATACAAAATAATAGTGTGCCGGCATGTTCAATGCAACAGATGTATCCGAAGGTGATACCTAGAAAAGACCATACAGCTTTTACGTTGATTGCTAAAATCATGCACATGTTGCACGTGCATATTTAAATTACATAATTGTAAAGCACCTTGGTTTGGGCGAATGTAGGACACAGTCGCTACAAATTTTTTAAATTTTTCAAATTTTTTAAATTTTTAAATTTTTAAATTTTTTAAATTTTTTTAAATTTTTTAAATTTAAAAAAATATATATATATGTCGCATCCTGGTCATGATTACGGATAGTCAAATGGTCATGAGTCCGTACTCATGACTCGACGGAAGTTGCTGTGGAACGCAAGCGCCCTCTGTGGCGCTATACGGAGTCTAGGAGAGGGGGCACGAGAACGGCGGCTGGTCATTCTGTTTCGAGCAGCCGTCAAGTGCGCTAGTCTCTTAGGAACTGTACCGCGTTTCATTGGAACCTACTCAGTTAATCTGTGGTTAAAATTAAGTTGATGTCACTGTATCCCAAAAATAAACTACAAAGAATTTTCTCAAGTTTTGGTATTTAATTATGTCCGATGAAGACCTCGATCATCCTCATGCGACATCAGATCGTGGGATAAAGAAAACACAGCCCATATGGAAGCAACCACGTGGCGTGATTTTGGATTGTGCCGTCAACTAGACACGTGGTACTGGTCCTTACCAGTACCACGACACACACACACAGGTACAGGTCCTATGTGTCTTCCTCTCGGTGAACAAACTTGGTGAGTTCCACTCATTTTGTTGTTTGGTGCAAATTAGTGTCATTACTTTATGTGATTTTTACTGCTCGTATGGAAAGTTTTATGGAGTAAACAAAGCTTTTATTAGAAGTGAAACTAAAGCTTGAATTTTAAGGTCCCTACTTTCTATTACATGGTTTGGTTATAAGCTTTCTATCACATATCCTAGAAGGTTCTGTAGTAAAAAAATTGCGATTAAATACCAAGACTCCCATTTAAGCATACCATGCAAACATTTGCTACTCGTGTGAAAATTACCATTACAGTATGCTGCAATAGACACTTCCGGCCAGTATGCGGCCACTGTTATGGTGGAGCCTTGGAGAGAATTTGCCTGCTGTCTGAGCCTATGCGACTTGCTGGCATCTGAGCAACATGGAAGCTGTGCAGTATCTTCAGTTCATTGGAAAAAAGGGAGAAGTTTCTTTCCAATTATTTTAAACTATAAGCCTGAGAATAATGACTGAAGCACATAATGAGCCATTGCTTAGCCACTTGTAACAATCATATTTTGTATAGTTTCACTTTTGTTTTAATAAAATTGAAAGTTATTGCTTTATCTGAAATACAAATTGCTTAGTAAAATAAAACGCGCTCGATTGAAATTGTTTTGATGAAAATGATAAAGTTTCCTTATACATTGGCAATATACAGTTTGTTTTCATTGTGGTAGAATATCTACATGCTAACATTTTAGTTTAAATAATATGATGAAACTGATGCCACACAATTTCATATTTCCAGTTCGCTGTGGTGAGAACAGCCTCCCTGCAGCTAGTTGGCTCCTTCATGCCCGGAAGGACTGAAAAAGTTGCCTGTGTGTGCGGCAGATGCTGAATGGTATCGATGATGGCTTCGATGCACAGACCTCAACACGTGTGATAGCGCCGTTGTTAAACCGGTGAGCAGTTCTCATTTCGTTGGGATTTTGTGCCTCTGTTTAGAATTCTTGATAAAATTGATAATGATTTAGTTTGGTTTTATGGATTATGATTTTTATTCCATGTGTTGTGGAAACGTGCTTTCGATAGACTGGAAGCGTCCTAACGGACTGGGTGTTTGATAATTAAGCTCACATATTTTTCGAGTCAAAAGATTTTCTACGTTTCTAAGAAACTGGCGACTTGTTACTAGTATTTCGAAGTATTTATTTTGATTTAAATATAGAGTCAAGCAGAACTTACTTTACAATTGAATTTTATTTTTAATATTGAGTTCCAAGTTCTTCTAAGCTAGATATTGATGATACTGATAGTAAAAGTTGTTCAGATGAATACGACCGTAATGACAGCCTCTTTTTTTCTGGATTCGCTATTAACAATTTCTTTTTGGTGGTTTTCGATGGAGATTTCCCGATAGACTGGGCAGTGAGTTGTGCTTTTCATGAACTGAGAGCACGCCCAATGGACGGGGTACATTGTGTAACCGCGTCAGAAGTTCCGGAGCATGTAAGAGGTGCACGATGACTGCTTTTTATGTGCAGTATACTCTTTGCGAGGAGTAGCACTTACGCGGCTGAGATGGTTAACTTCTGACGAGGGTGCACTTGTGTGTGTTTTTGTTAAAAGCGATTGCCATGTTACTTATTTGCCTTTGTTTTGGTACTTAGCAGGGTCACGATCGTTATTATCTGTCAGTATTATCACTATCATTATGATGATTATCATTATCAAATCTGAATATTTGGTAAAACTAGGTCTTAATATGACTTTGAGGTAGAGTACCGGGAAGGTAGATATGTCTCACGCAGATTTTCTTCCACGTAAGTTTGTGGACAACTGTGTGACATGTAAAGTCGCAAGGTCACATAAGGTACAGGCAAAGTTCAAGCCGAACTGCATCCAATTTCCGAAAGTGACAGCGCCGTGGCATACAATACACATTGACGTCATCGGTAAGCTGAGCGGAAATAACGATCGCTAAGAGTATGCATTTGTTCTTATTGACGCGTTTACAAAGTTTGTTTTGTTTTACCACACCAAGAACACTAAGAGACACTATCATTCGGGCAGTAACTAACAGGGTAGATGTTTTTGGCGCCCCATCGAGAATAACTGCAGATCTTGGTAGATGTTTTGCGAGTAGGGAATTTCTTATAATCGCGACGAAAACATCGAATTGCTTATAATTGCGTGCTAATGGATAGGTAGAACGGGTAATGGGTGTGTTGAAGTCTATGCTGACCGAGGTAGAATCCATTCAGAAATCAGGATATGTTCAAGTGACTCCACATTGCACAGTTACTTAATAGGGTTACAACGTTATTGCCTCTTAAGTTGATGAAAAGTAAAGTAGCAAGACCGTTGTCCTTGATGGCTAGCGATGTTACGGTTGAGATAGACTCGGAGGAAATTCGGGAAAAATCCGCAGAGAGATAAAAAAAATCTGCTCAATATAATAAGCAAAAGTTTGACAGTACTAAGGCAAAACTTAATAAGTTTTCTGTGGGTGACTTTGTGCTGATTGAGAACGAAGAGTGCAATCAGACAAAGTTGGACCCTAAGTTTAAGCGACCGTTTAAGATCATAGAGGTTCTTGAAGGTAACCGTTATGTTTTAAAGGCTCTAAATTCAAAGCGCACCTACAAGTACGCCCATGATATGCTAAGAAAAATGCCCGAAGGACAAGTACCCATTAACATCAGTGATTCTGAAACCTCTGGACTAGTGGAATCTGCCGCGAATCTAAAGGCGTCTGCCGCGAATGCAGAAGACGCTGGTTCGATCCCAGCCCTGGGCACCGGAGGCCTAGGTCACTTTTTCCTTTGTATATGACATCTATATACGTTTATGTTTTAGTGGAATCTGATTAACTTTACCATATTGGCTAGTGTCCTCTTGAGTCACAGTCATGAAATCACAGGGATGATTTCATGAGTCGCAGTCATAAAATCACAGGGATGATTTCGTGTATTACATAAAATCACAGGGATGATTTCGTGTATCACATAAAACCACAGGGATGGTTATATGTGGAGTGACCACAGGATGGTATTTGTATAGGCTACGGGGATAGCCGGACAAAAGAGACACTATGCCAATATTTCAATATTGTTAAAAATAAAATGGCCGTGTGTTGATGGGTGCTTGTGCTAAACTATTATTTTATATCATAATTTGAGTTATTTTCTTTATATGCCGTGTAGCGTTGTATTAGTTGCTAGTGTAAATCATAATAATAAAGTCCTGAAGTATAATGTTAAAATAATTTAGTTGGACTAGGCAAATATTAGAAAATCTCATTTTTGGAGTCTATTATTATTGCCCAGATATAATTATTAACAAACACTTGGTCAGGATTGACCGAACGCGATTACGATACTGTTCGTAAGTTTTCACTGTTGCAGGTTAACACGAGGACGTGTTACATGCAGGATGGCCGTGTCGCATCCTGGTCATGATTACGGATAGTCAAATGGTCATGAGTCCGTACTCATGACTCGACGGAAGTTGCTGTGGAACGCAAGCGCCCTCTGTGGCGCTATACGGAGTCTAGGAGAGGGGGCACGAGAACGGCGGCTGGTCATTCTGTTTCGAGCAGCCGTCAAGTGCGCTAGTCTCTTAGGAACTGTACCGCGTTTCATTGGAACCTACTCAGTTAATCTGTGGTTAAAATTAAGTTGATGTCACTGTATCCCAAAAATAAACTACAAAGAATTTTCTCAAGTTTTGGTATTTAATTATGTCCGATGAAGACCTCGATCATCCTCATGCGACATATATATATATATTTTTTAATTTTTTAAAATTTTTTGATTTTTTTGAAATATTTGAAATTTAGAAATTTTGTCATTTTTGACATTTTCGAAATTATGATATTTTTTTACTTTTACGTTCTCGACTTTTTTAACTTTTATCACTTTGTCACTTCTCATTACCACTTTTCACTACACTTCACTTTATTCTATTTTATATATTTTTTATTTCATTCCATTTTACATGTTCAATCGTATGAGTGTCGCGTTTTCGTGTCGTGACGCTTTTTCGTGATGGTCACGTGACTTTTTTCGCCTAGCCCCCCATCCGCGAACCGTCCGATAAGGAACTTCGTTCCAAAACTACCATCGGTTCTAACCCTACACCTCTGGCCCAAGAAGTATTATGACCGAAAAGAAACTCGACAGACAAACAGTAATAGATACCTACATTATTAGATCTTAAAGATACAAAATAATGCGTAGTTCTTCAAGAAGACATATCAAAACAGCTTGAGAGACAGATAATGTACCTATTGTTTAATTATAAAGAAAAATAAATCCTAATCTGACTGCTTCACAAAACGTTTGATATGTTTATCTACACCAATATCATAAATCCTCTATTCCGCATTCGAAAACCGTATGTTGCAACCACCATTATTGCAACCAGTAACGTTACATCTCTGACAGTTTGTAAAAACGTATGAAAATTCATTACCCACGGTAACGTTACCAAGATCCGCCCTCTCCCCGAGCGCCGGCACGCGCCCGCGCCACCGCCGACACAATCGAGTTGGTCATGGCGGTGCAATGGCGGTCATTCTACTGGTTTCCGAACACATCATTTAGGATTTATAATATGTGTGTAGATAAAGCAGTGTATGCAACTGTACGTAATTAGGCCTTAAAACACTCGTGTGATTTTATTAAACCACACTCGTATTTTAAGGACCCTTATTACGTAACAGTTACATAAACTACTATTTCCTACCTAAACGGTGTCCTATAAATGTTAGATGATTTTGTAGTAGTTTTTTGGTTTGGGCCATGCATCTTTGTCCGTCATATATAGTCCTCGAACCTGCAATAACCCTTTGAAATTCATGAAATGTTCAAATATTTCTTTAGAGCGGGTAACATGTTATAAATATGAACACCTTGACCAAAAAATTAGAAAGTATTTCAATACCAAATTTCATCTAAATACGTACGTAGACGGCGCTGCTTGCAGAGTAAACAAAAGCTCCGTATATATTGTCAAATTAAAAATGGTTTAAGTGATTAAAAGTGCAAAAATAATGGACAAAAATATATATAACATACGCCGCAACAAGCGATAACAAAGGGAGAACTCAAAGTGCAGTGAATATTGTGATTTATCGAAAAAACTAACATATGTACGTATAATGCTAGATCACTGCTATCTGATGCAAAACTACTTGAATTTACAACTGCGATAACAAACATTAATTATGACATAATTGGATTGGCTGAAATAAGAAGAATCGGTTACCACATTTCTGAAGACGACAACCATATTTTTTGTCACTATGGCGAAACCAAAGGCCTACATGGTGTAGGCTTCTTGATAAAAAGATACCTGAAACCACATTTTGAAAGCTTTGTTGCAATGTCTGAAAGAATATGTATCCTAAATTTAAAATTTGGTGACGCACCATTGTCGATTATTCAGGCATATGCACCTACATCAAGCGCAAGCGACACCGAAATTGGTGCTTTCTACAACCTGCTAAATCAAGCTCAAAAATCAAGCACTAAAAACGTTATATTAATGGGTGATTTCAATGCTCGCGTCGGGCAACGACAGAGAGGAGAGACACGCGTATTAGGACCCCACTGCTACGGAAAAAGAGATTTACGTGGTGAAAAACTCATACAACATGCACTGGAAAATAATCTTGTAATCATGAACGGCGTATTTAAAAAGAAAACCTCTACCATGTGGACATGGATATCACCCACTAACAGGAAAAGTCAAATTGATTACATTTTAACAAATACAAGAAAAAAGTTCACCAATATCCAAATAATAGACAATTTTAACTTCTCCAGTGACCATCGACTAATAAGAGGAACATACAAACTATATGGACTACAAAAAAATAGAGTTCATTTCAAAAATAAAAAACACACTACAAAATATGCATTTAGAAAATCATTACTTAGAAAATCTTCAGCAACATATCGGAAGCTTAAGTATGGAAAATATTGAAACAGTAGAGTCTTTTTACTCAAAAATTAAAAAGGCAATTATAGAGAGTTTATCCCTAACTACCAACTGGAACGTCGCGCCTAAGCAAAATACAGTTATATCGAATAATACGCTAGCTCTACTGCGACGGAGACAAGAATTACAGCACAAAAAACCGCTAACCAAGGAAGAAAAACAAGAGTTGACCTCGCTATACAAAAAAGTTAGCATACTTATAAAACGAGAATATGATGAGCATAGACTCAGCATATTTGAAAAACATTTAAGTACTACTAGTAGTCTAAAAAAGGGATTTAAAGAAATCAACAAATCAAAGCAATGGATCGCCAATTTGACAGAACCACATTCAGGAACCAGGGTACATTCAAGAACAAAAATAGTAAATACAGCAACGGAATTTTACAGAAAGCTTTACTCTCATGGAAGCCCTCACACGTCTTCAAATCCAGAAAAACTTGCCCAAACAACGAACACTGCACATATACAAAGACTTACTGAAAACGAAGTATCGAAAAGAATAGTCACTAAAAAGCGATAAGAGCAGTGGTTCTGATGAGATCATCAACGAAGCAATTAAATTTGGTAGAGTCATACTGACTCCGTACTTAACGGCTCTTTTTAACAACATTTTAGAGTCACGGACAATCCCGACTGAATTGGCAAAATCGGATATAATTATTTTGTATAAAAAAGGAGATCCTGCCGATGTTGGCAACTATCGACCAATCAGCCTGCAGCCTACTGTGTATAAATTGTTTGCCTCTATGCTAGAACAACGAATTTCAAAATTTACATAAGAGTACCAACCAGTAGAGCAAGCCGGGTTCAGAAAAGGCTTCTCTACCATGGATCATGTGCATGTTTTAGACCAAATAATAGAGAACTACCAAGAACAAAGGCGACCGCTCTACCTCGCTTTTATAGATTACGCCAAGGCGTTCGACTCGATCTCACACGACAGCATATGGTCCGCTCTAGCAGAATGCAATGTGCCGCTCGAAGCAATAGAGCTCATTCAGGACATTTATTCTAAAAGCGTTAGTAGAGTTAAACTAGATAGAGTGGGCTCGCTAATACACATCTGCAGAGGAGTAAGACAAGGTGACCCCCTATCGCCAAGAATATTCATAACTGTTCTACAAAGCATCATGAAAAATCTAAACTGGTCAAAGAAAGGAATAAATATCGATGGTAAATTTTTAAATAACTTAAGATTTGCAGATGACATTGTACTTTTCTCGGAATCAGCCATACAACTTCAGTCAGTGATCAAAGACATCTACGACGTAAGTAAAAATATAGGTCTTGAACTTAACACTTCTAAAACAAAGGTCATGACAAACCACGTTCAAGGCTCTAACGAAGTAAATAATTCAACTCTTGACTACGTTGAAACCTACGTATATCTGGGCAAACAAATATCGTTTAATAAAACGCGACATCTGGACGAAATCGATAGGCGAGTTAAAATATCCTGGAACAAGTACTGGAGCTACAAAGAACCTTTAAAATCAAACTTACCATTGGAACTGAAAAAGAAGATCTTGGATTCATGTATATTACCCAGCCTATCATACGGATACCAAACGTGGATTTTAAACTCTTATACAAAAAATAAGGTTAACATATGCCAAATAAGTATGAAACGGAGTATTCTTAACATTAAACGTACGGATAGAATTAAAAATGTAGAAATAAGACAAAAAACTAAAGTCATTGATGCCCTGTCATACTGCAAGAAAATGAAATGGCGGTGGGCTGGTCATGTATCCAGAATGAATGACGAGAAGTGGACAAAAAAAGTCACATCGTGATCTGGCCCGGCGGGAAAACGAAGGAAAGGTAAACCACTAGAAAGATGGTCGGATGAAATATCTAAAATGGCAGGAAAAAATTGGATGTTAAAAGCCAAAGATAGAAGAACATGGAAGGAGATGGAGGAGGCCTACACTCGAAAAGAGGTCCTTAGTATCTAAGCAATAATTAATAATATATTTATATAATGATAAATTAAAATAATAAATTTATTATTATTATTATGAAAGTAATAAATCTAAAAAAAATGTTATATAATTGTTCTTTTTTTGTAATTACGATTAATTAAATTTTAAAATGTAATGCATGCAATTATTTAATCTTAATCTGAATAATATTAAGAAATAAATGGCTTTATTATTATTATTATTTTACTTACAGTCAAGTGTAAAAATATGGGTGTACTCATCTTACTCAAAAATATGTCCCATAGTATCTTATTCCGTTGTAATAAGTGCGTAGTACCATATTTATGAGACGATTTTTTCGATACGTAATTTTGCACTTGACTGTACAGCGGTTATTGGTTGTTTCTTCCCCATGTAAACTTCCACCCCTTTTGCATCCGCTTAAGGGATAATTTCCGAGATAAAACTATTTTATTTCCTTTTCCAGAGCTCAAATTATCTCCATACCAAATTTTAACTAAATCGATTATGCGGTTAATAATTCCCTATATAAATTTCCAACTCCCTTTTCATCCCTTTAGGGTTGATTTTCGGGGTAAAAACTATCCTTTGTCCTTTCTTGAGACCCATAATATACCAAATTTCATCTTTATCAGTTCAGCGGTAAAAAAATCCTCATACCAACTCCAACCCCCTTTTCACCCCCTCCAGGATTGATTTTCGGGATGAAAACTATTTTTTGTCCTTTCCCGGGACTCAAACTATCTCTACACAAAATTTTATCAAAATCCGTTCAGCCGTTTTCACGTGATGCGCGGTCAAATAAACAGACAAACAGATAAACAGATAAATAGACAAACAGACAAAATTCAAAAAAATTTTGGAACGTGTTCTGTTATCGATTCTAAGTATCCCCAGCCAACTTTTTTTCGAATATATTCCATGAACAGACTTTCGACCCTCTTCAGCTTTAATATATGTATAAGAAAGAAAGTTTTTATTGAAAGTACCTTTCAGGCTTCACTTTCTTATTTTTTTAAAATTTTTGGACCTACGGTTCTAAAGTAAGATGGGGGGGGGGGGGGGGCTTTTATGAAGATGAAACTATCCTTTGTCCTTTCTCGAGACCCATACTGTCTCTATACCAATTTTCATCTAAATCAGTTCAGCGGTAAAAATTCCTCATACTAACTTCCAACCCCCTTTTCACCCCCACAAGGGCTTGAAAAGTATCCTATGACGTTTCTCGAGACTCAAATTATCTCCATACTCATTTCTATCTAAATCGTTTCAGCGGTTAAAAATTCTCTATACAAACTTTCAACCCCATTTTCACCCCCACCACGGTTGATTTTCGGGATTAAAACTATATATTATCCTTTCTCGGGACTCAAGCTATTTCTATACAAAATTTCATCAAAATCCGTTCAGCCGTTTTCACGTGATGCGTGATCAAATAAACAGACAAACAGATAAACAGATAAACAGACAAAAAATCTAAAAATTGTTGGAACGTGTTCTGTTATCGATTCTAAGTATGCCCAGCCAATTTTTTTCGATTATCTTCCATGTACAGACTTTAGACCTTCTTCAGCTTTATTATATGTATGTATAGATAGATAGATTTTTATTAAATGACTGATCTGCACTAATACTCATGTTCTATGTATAAAGAAAGGCATTTGTGTTATTTACTATGTTTGAATCCCAAAACCGAACCAAAGACCGTTTTCCGTTTTAAATGTTTAATATACTTTTTAGGGTTCCGTAGCCACAATGGCAAAAACTGAACCCTTATAGTTTCGTCATGTCCATCTCTCCGTCCGTCCGCCCGTCCGTCCGATTGTCACAGCCATTTTACTCGGAAACTATAAGACGTATATTGATAAAATTTAGACATACGATGTATTTTATATGCTGCTATTTAGTTATGTAGTTAGTTACATTGCAGAAAAAAAATCTTTAGAAGTAGCGCTCTATACATGGACCTAACTATAAAAACTTTTTACCAAATGTCAATATGTTTGACATTAATCAATAGGTATTTAAAAATAACATGGAGGTTTCTTTGAACATTTTGTGATTAAGTAAATATTTTCAGAAATAACCGCTTCGATAGTCAGAAAAAATGTGCCCCCTGTAACTTTTGAACCGTGTGTCCAAAAACTATAAAAAAATTGAGAAGATGCGCCTTTTCACATACTTTCTACGAAAATTATTTTAAACATTATCGGTTCAGCCATTTTTGAGTAATCTTCAAAAAACTTCTTCCATAGGCATCAGATACGACATTTGGTATTAGTTTGGTTCTTATTCCATTGAAGGTACGGAACCCTCCATTATGCGTGGTCCGACACGCACTTGGCCAGTTTTTTTTAAACCACCTGGTAGGAACGATAGCGTTTGAAACGAAATAATTGATATTCGAAAGCAATAATCATATGCCCTAGGCCGTTACTATTCTAGCTTGCCACTATAGGGGTTATAAAAATTAGGTATAATATTTGATTCTTTCTGCGTTATATTCACTAATATTTTTGTACACCTGGCTAACAAGCTCAGAAAGGCAGAAAATAAACAGCGTCGCGTGAAACAAACCATTTATATTGCTAAAAGAAATCTCCTGGAGGTACTAAACTCGTAAGTTAAAATGTTGCGAAACTGAAAAACGCAGCACTATTTGTCATGGCGACTTTGCGTCACAGACAATAACTTCACGTTGAAAAATCCCGCACCACCCCTTTGTCACATTTTGCAAAGAAAAGTATTCGCTTTTATTCATTTTGTCGGCTGCTCTTTACTTGGATTATGGAAAACCAGACACTTTTGTGAATGTGAGGATAATCAGATGACTTGGGGGCTAATTCTATTAAAACTTTTTCTTTGACAAGAAGGCGAAGTTTTTAACCGACTTTGCATACTGAGTTAATGATACAAGGGAATGTATTCATGTATAAAACAATATAAAGAAGGTCAGTGTGAATAAATTAGCTTTTAAACCCATAGGAGCGTCTACTTAGGCCATAATGAAGTGTTTGTAGCGTCACTCATTCACAATCAGTAAGGTTGTGCTTTTGTCGCTGTGTCTCACATTCGTGCAATGTGTGACCAATGTGAGACCAATGTTAAATGAAAATCTGTTGGAATAGCAAATGTCAATGTCGTTATAGCGTTGAGTTGAGTTGGGTTGAGTTGGGTGGAGCTGTGTCTGTCCAGTGTGTGTGTTTATTTTTCGAATCGCGGCCCAATTGTCACTAAGCAGCGTACGGTATACACAACTTAATTTTGATATGTGTATACACCGTGGGCCCATATAACTAGACTGATTTTAACAGTATATTCCTGATCATATTTAGATATTAAAATGTCCTATAAACTTTTCTGTAATACGCCTAGTTTCAGAGTTAATACCAATTTTAAAAAAATACACTTTTTAAACTCATCACAAAACGCCTTTCTAATGGCGTTGTTGCCACTATTGGACATAGTTTACACTTCCTTATTGACAGATATCAAAGTGACAAGGAAAACTTTGCAGAAACTAAATTTTTCCAAAAAAAATGTACCAATTTGTTTTAGACAATAATTTTATTAATAACATTTGATTTTCATGTGCAAACATTCAAAAAATGGAAAAAAAAAAACGAAAAAAGATTTTTTTTTGGCGTATTTGACCTAAAGTCATATTATATTTTTTCCTTCTTTTGGTCTTAGAAATTCGTGGTTAAGATTTGTCGGGTTATTCCAGCCCACGGTGTATAGCTATTTGCTGTTATTATAGTGCATAAAATATCCCCTTTAAATATATTTATAAATAAATTATTTCGGTTGTTATTCTATGTAACGTCAATTTCAAATTATAAAACTGAATTGATTTGGAAACATAGGTTTTATTATAATTGTTAAAATACACTGTTATCACTATAAAAGATGTAATGATAGATAGACACAATAAAATTGTCAATAAAATGAATAATTGTCATTACGTTTCGTATTCATAAGTACATACTGATAATATAAATAAATATATTTCTTTTAGGAAATAGTTATGGTTTCTTAATTAATATAGGCAAGAAATAAATAATAAAGCCATTTCATTTATCTAAAGGGTATTTATTGTTATAAAGTAAATATACTCTGATCATTTTAATTTACTTTTAATGACAATTAAAGTATTGCAATTGATTGTGAACAAACACTTATATATTTTTATATACATAGTTTATTTTTTAAATGCAACTCAAATAATTTCAAAATGTACACAATATAGTCAAACAATCAGATTAAGGTACTTAGCTCTGTTCGTGTCGCTGGTAGCACAACAAGTGACTGCTCGTCAGTGAGCGGTCCCTTTTATACCTGGCTCCGACAAGTGCCGCAGGTGGTCTGATCGACCCGTTTTATTCGCTTACCCACATTCATAAAATGATTAGTGATTGAGTCAAGTAAATACCTTAAAATGTTACAAATATTAGATGAAATAATCCTAAATCCAACACGGCCATACTGACAAGTACTTCGATCTCGAAGTACAAATCTATAACATTACTTTACATTCCCTTCAAAATGCTAATTTAATTTACTTATATTAGATCACATCTTTTTTTTTATTCCGTAGCCGATTGTCCCCATCTAAACCCCTTCACCAGTTGCCCGTGAAGTTAAGGGAAAAGAAAAGACAATCGACCGACCAACAGTATTACATCATTTTTTTTTTTTTTAGTAGCCGATTGTCCCCATCTAAGCCCCTTCACCTGTCGCCCGTGAAGTTAAGGGCAAATAACAGACAATCGACCTCAACAGTATTTTTTTTTTTGTAGCCAATTGTCCCCATCTAAGCCCCTTCACCTGTTGCCCGTGAAGTTAAGGGCAAAGAACAGACAATTGACCGCAACAGCTTAATTAGTTATTTTATTGACAGACCAGCATTATTACATTATCTTCTTAAATTTATTACACACATTTCCTTTTTATCATTAACATTTTTTTTATCACAAAGATATAGCTAAGCCATAGCTTGACATGAATGTTTTCTTTTTTTGTCATGCATGTATACTAATCACATACATATATCTATATCCAACACGGCTAAGCTAGAAAGATCGAATTTTACTAAAAATATAATTATTTCCATACAGATTTCCTATCAGGAAACGGAAAAGGAATCATGAATTCAAGGAATTACCAGATACCACAAAAAAAACATTGAAGGAAGTTTTGAGTGCAGTGCCATAGAACTGATGCCCAAAAAAAACTGGTATTGCTCGTATATACAGAACACCTAGTTTTAGATACCTTAATTTATTTTATGAAAAACTTGAAAAAATGCAATTAAAGTAATAAAAAGATTATTATCTGTGGATATTTTAATATTGACATTATGAAGAAAACTCATATTTCGTCATAATTTGACTATTTTCTCTTAGGTTTTAAGTTCCACTTAGAAATAAGACAGCCAAAAAGACTTTCTAGCAATACATGTATTGATAATTTTGCGCATAACTTGAAACGAGGTCAAGGCACATATGTATATGACTTTGGTATTTCGGATCACACCGCGCAAGTTTCCAAATATCCAGGAAATAAGATAAATAACATTAAGTCTTGGCACGTTGATAAGCGCAAATATTCAAGTGAAAGTGAAGGTCTACAAATATTTTAAAGGTATCTAAAGTGCTTGTCTTTCTCAGGCACTACACTACCGAAAGATCTGAATAGGCAAGATGCAATATTTTCATTTATGTTTTCATTTGAAAGGACTGCGCGTCGAATAGACCACGAGTGTATTAAAAAATGAAAATACTATAATTTATAGCCAAAAAATTCTGTTACAAACTGACAATTAAAATGTTCGCGCCTAAATGGATCTACAGTTCCTGTGACGTCACTCTGTGTGTCACTCGCCATATTTGTTCGCCCACAGTGTTAAATCCTTGCTTTTGTTTTTAACCCGGATGCTAGCCCTTTAAGTCGAAACCCATAGACAGTTGCCAACCCCATTAGTTGACTTAACAGGTGTGACGTCCTCAGACGCTGATTGGTGGATTAAAATACGTGCCGTTTCACATTACTTCAAATCGTAATTATTTTTTTTAATTAGTATAAACTAAAGTAAAAACGTTTCAATAGCTATTATTTTATGTTTCTTCAACATTTTGATCACAAATTAATGCAGCTATAATAGCTGCATCTTCCCTATAGTGGATACAATAGCCTTTTGACATTCTCCAGTTTCTTATGCTTTGTTCTGAAGATGATTACCAAAAGGATCAACAATAAAGTAAAGTGGATGTCACGAGATACAAAAGCTTGTAGTGAAAAACAGCAGCAACTCTTATGGCAATATAGATGTTCATTAAATGCAGCAAATAAGGGCCTCTCGTTAAATTACACTGTTAGATATAAAAAAGATAGTAAAGCTAGCCCAAAAAGCTCAGAATGACTATAAAAATGCATCTGGAGAAAATAAATCAAGAGCGGCTTGGCAGATAATAATGAAGTTGAACTAAAAACCGGACAAAGTACTATAACGAATCCTAAATAAGCAAATACCTTGAATACTCAGTACATATAATGCATACAAGACTCGCCAAAGAATAATTATTTTAACTGTCAAATCACCAATAATACCAATCCATGTTTATAGCCCCATCTACAGCGAATAATATGAAACTGATTATTAAGTCATTAAGAAACACCAGGAGTGCGGGATTTGACAATATCTGTAGAGTTGTAATAAAATATGTAAATGACAGAATGGCCACACACCTTAGCCACATCATTAATATGTGTATCAGTACGGGTATCTACCCGGATAAATTAAAAATTTATATTATCAATTACATAAAAAGGATGACAAAGAAAATCCTCAGCACTACCGACCCATATCACTCAGACGAATATCATCCAAAATCTTTAAGAATTTTATTCATCAGTCGTTGTATAACTACATGGAAACTTTTAATTTATTATGTAAGGAACAGAAAGGGTCCAGGGAAAATATTTGCATTAATATGGGTATTTATAATTTCATAAATATGGTAATGGAAAGTGTTAATAATAAAATACCCTTATTTGTCTTTTTACCGATATGACCCAGGCATTCGATCATGTAGATCATGAAATACTGCTAAGTAAACTTAACCGATATGGTGTTAGAGGGAATGTACGAAATCTCATTTAATCATATCTTACAAATAGGATGCCATATACCGAAATAACTAGAAGCTGTGCTAAAACAAAAACAGACAAGGTGTTTGCATCAGATCAAATATCCGTAAGGTATGGTGTACCACAGGGGAATGTAAATGACCTGCCCAAAGCCATACACCATCCTATGATCTTATTTGCTGATGACAGCACCCATATTTAACTATTAAATCCATATATAAGCCATCCGCTTTCTGTATAACTTAATGGCAGGTGCATCAGTTAGAGAACTATTTAAAGAAATTAATATTTTAACTGTTGCTCCCCAATATATCTATGACAATATTATTTTTGTTGTAAAGAATATACATACATTCAAAAAAATTTCTGACATCCACAGCTATAACACTAGAAATAAAAACAAGCTTGCTATCAGAAGTAGTCGTATCTGCAAAGATTATAAGTCATTTTTTGGTCAAGGTATTCACATTTATAACAAGTTACCCGTCGATGCTTTAAATTTATCATTTCCCGCTCTTAAGAAATATTTGAAAAAAAGTTTAATGTCAAAGGGTTATTACAGGGTCGAGGACTATATGACGGACAAAGATGCATGGCCCAAACCAGAAAATACTACAAAATCATCTAACATTTAGACGACACAGTTCAGATAGGAAAGCATATCAAACGTTTTGTGAAGCAATCAGATTTGTATTTTATTATTATTATTTTATTTTAATTAAACAATACGTACAGTGTATGTCTCTCAAGCTGTTTTGATATGCCTTCTTATAGAACTACGCATTATTGTGTATCTTTAAGATGTAATATTACTGTATTACTGTTTTGAAAAAATAAGTCCCGCCGAGTTTCTTGCCGGTTATAAATAATTCTTCTCGGGTCAGAGGTGTAGGGTTAGAACCGGAGGTAGTTTTTTTTTTCTCTCTGACGTTCATAAGTGCATTGTAATGTGCCTAAATTGAAGAATAAATATCTTTTATCTTTTATCTTTTTATCTTTTAAATGTATTAATCAGAATAATTATGAAAATGACATTAATAATATACTGAATAACAAAATATTGCGGTTTAGTAAAAATAATCTAGGAATTATATTGACCAAGACCAATATAATGCATGAATATATAAATATATGCAAGTACTCGCAGATATAAGAAAATTTCGTACGCCTACCGGCAAAACATTGTGGTCCGCAGCATACTTTAAAGACCAAAGCAATGTACGTATGTTAAACTCGTAATCAATTCTTTAAGTGGAATTCTACAAAGCGCTGACACAGATGAGACAGTAACAAACGAAATATATTTTTTTATTGTTTTTTTTTATAGACCTAACTCACTAAAAAATCTCATAATACATAAATTAAGAGTTTTGATTGTTAAATCTTATCTCAGAATGCAATTTTTTATTATTATGTAATTAAATGGAGTTGTATATCTCCTTGTAAGTCAATATTGGAATTATCTTAAGTGTTTCATATTCCTTAGTAAGCGTAGTGAATTTTTGGACACTTTAGTGTCTGCTGAACCTTTCATAAAGAGCTCGGCCAGTCTGACCAACCTTGGCGACCATGACAACGCCGTTCTATCCAAGTTCTTTGCGTCTCGATGCTGCTGCACTATGGCTCTGCTCCGTTGTCGCTAGTGGCAGGGTCGGACGTTGGCAGCGCGACGTCATCCTGCCGACGGTTCCAAGTAAGCGCATCTTGGATAGCAGTCACCAGACTGTTCAGCGGATTTCAATCCATGTTTCTGAAATTATAATTTATTCAGTGTAAAAAAACGTGTAGGTAAAACGTATCCCACTTCTGAACTTAATTTTGATATGTGTATATAGCTATTTACTGTTATTATAGTGCATAAAATATCCCCTTTAAATATGGGACTAATTTATAAATAAATTATTTCGGTTGTTATTCTATGTAACGTCAATTTCAAATTATAAAACTGAATAAATTTGGAAACATAGGTTTTATTATAATTTTTAAAATACACAGTTATCACTATGAAAGATGTAATGATATATAGACACAATAAAATTGTCAATAAAATGAATAAGTGTCATTACGTTTCGTATTCATAAGTACATACTGATAATATAAATAAATATATTTCTTTTAGGAAATAGTTATGGTTTCTTAATTAAAATAGGCAAGAAATAAATAATAAAGCTCTTTCATTTATCTAAAGGGTATTTATTGTTATAAAGTAAATATACTCTGATCATTTTAATTTACTTTTAATGACAATTAAAGTATCGCAATTGATTGTGAACAAACACTTATATATTTTTATATACATAGTTTATTTTTTAAATGCAACTCAAATAATTTCAAAATGTACACAATATAGTCAAACAATCAGATTAAGGTACTTAGCTCTGTTCGTGTCGCTGGTAGCACAACAAGTGACTGCTCGTCAGTGAGCGGTCCCTTTTATACCTGGCTCCGGCAAGTGCCGCAGGTGGTCTGATCGACACGTTTTATTCGCTTACCCACATTCATAAAATGATTAGTGATTGAGTCAAGTAAATACCTTAAAATGTTACAAATATTAGATGAAATAATCCTAAATCCAACACACACATAAGAGTTATAGGTACCTATAGCTTGATTAGACGGTCTTTTCTATATAACGATCTTACCCAAATTCACTTCATATCGATTTGAATAAACTAACATGTTTTATTACGTAGACAGGCGTGACCTTCATATCCGTATCACATATCCTTACTTCCGATATCAAAATAATAAAATCCACTTGGTAAAGTAAATCTACTTACCTACGTATACCTAAATGGAAATGTGTTTACATAATGTGACTTAAAATTTTAGTCAATAAGTACTCAAATCATACTATTTGAGTACTTATTACCGATAAACCGATAATGCCGGTGCTAGTTACTTTTTAGGGTTCCGTAGTCAACTAGGAACCCTTATAGTTTCGCCATGCCCATGCCATGCCATGTAGTATGTTTAAGAAAATTTAACTTTAATTCATGCTAGAAAATCAAAAAAGTTACAAAACAACTATAGAAAAAGCAATTTACACGGAAATCTTAAGTCATCCACTTATTCATGCTCTTCCATTGATTGCTCTCTGTCATCAACAATACGCAACAAGATCCTTAAAAGCATCTATTTATTTGTACCAGTCAATAAATTCACTTTCGTTTTTCATTCAATACATACAGTTGATAAAAGAAAAAGTAATCTCGTGGATTGGGCTCAAACACGCGAGAAAGATATTGGAAGCCATCCGAGAAATAAGAACAAATCTTTTATACCGTCAGAGATTATCTTTACGAGTACGTATATTTAGATACATTTGGAAACTTTGTCGGGCTCTGCAACTTTGGAAAGGCACGTGGCGGCGACCGTGGCTTAAAAGTTAAATGCGTACTTTTAAATCTCGTTTTCCTCTGGTTTTGTATATTTTTCAGATTAGTTCATACCGACCTTGATTTTTGACATCTTAATTTTTCTCTCATTTTTGAGCAAGGCCCACCACCTTGTAAGGAACATTCAAACACCGTCCTTATGAAAAATGAAACAATTACTCGTTCATCGTACATGATTTATATTTTTTTAAATCATGTATGACAATGACAGAGTAAAACAGATAGTCTAACAGATTATATTTACATATTTACCTACTAGTTTGTTTACATATAATTTATAATCAGTTGTATAAAAAAAATCGCTCCTTGCTAAGCTTATCTCTGAATGTAGGAATTAAGACAGCAAATAAGTTTGAAAAATCCATTTTTAAATCTCGAGAACATAAATAATTTATCCTCCTACAACTCAAGGATAATAAATATCGGTCGAATTGTATAAAAAATATATTTTCCTCATTGTCCTTGTGTAATAGGTAGTCTTCGTTAAACTCATTTATTTTAATAGCCTCAAAGACTTAAATATCGCCCATAGAAAAGACTGGGACATACCTCCTGTGGAGTGAAATATGATTCGCATTACCTAAAGCCCTTGTTGTGTCGTTTTTATCGTAGCTCAATGAACCAGTGTTTAACACGGCCCTCAAAAACAACGGGATAGATATAAGGATAGGTAATTATTTTGGTACTAATATAGGTTGATAAAATGCCAGGGAGTGGGAACAATGAAGTGTTATATCAAGCAAGAGACACTTTTTCTTAGGCATAACTGCATTACTTAGGTAAAAGGTTCAAGAAATTTAATGCACATATATATATATATGCCACAAATATATGCCTTTAAATATTAAGAAATGTCGATTTAAGATAAACTTTTCCTCAGTACTTACAAATTACCAAGGATGCTGCTCAGGATCTTGTGCTTTAACTAATAACTGAACTACTGCGCAATCAAGACCAGATCTTTAATAATTGTTCTGTATTATTTGATTACAAAATTCTTTAAAAAAATCGCTACACTGACAATGAAATAAAAAATAAGGCAAATTGTGACCTGGTAAAGTTTTTTTTGTAATGGCATGTGGGAAAATTTTATTGTATGTTAAATCACACAGGTACAGTAATAAAGATTCGTTTAATAGAAAAAAAATAGTACTCCAAGTAGTACTCCAAGTTAGTAGTACTAAATAACTCCAAGATTTCATAGTCACTCTCATTTCTTTTTGAACAACCCTAGTACAGGCTGCAGGCCATCAAATTATTCAATTAGAATATAATAGTATAATTTTCCAATATGTCTAGATAATGCGATGTAAACATCCATAGGTAATACGGTAAAGATTTCTTAATTTATCTTTATCAGTTGTTACTGATAAAGATAAATTAAGAAATCTTGTTAGATACGATCGTATCTACACTAGGCAAAGCCTGTATCGTGGTTCCCAATATACATGTAAATATTAGTTATTTTATACATTAAAATTAATTATAACTAAGTAATTAAACTACTACCTTCTAAACAACTAAGTAGAACTAGGAAGGTGTAAGTAGTGTGTGTTTGTGCGTGCGTGCGTGCGTGCATGCGTGCCATGGTCCTGAGTTTATAAGTGCGCATTAAATATAAAGTGCGAGTATAAATATAAATTATAACATTCAGAACTTTAAATAATATATTAACTTTAACATAAACAATAGTTTAAAACCTTAAGGATTCGTTATTTGTCTTTATTCCTCGATGAAGTACTTCCCTGAAACTACTATTACAATATTTCGTATAGGCGATGGCTAAGGTATTATTTTCAAGGCAATAAAACTTTTTGGAATCAAACGCAATCTATAAGTAGTTTACACTACAGCCAAAAGGTTTAAAAATTCCTCTTTATTAGAATATAGGAAAAAATCCGGTTCGCTACATTCTTGCTTGAATCAAAAATAGCAAATATCGTGAGAGTGCAAGTTCAGAGGAAAAATACGGCTCTATCCGAAAGGCAAATGCTAATCTGAAAATTTTGAGGGGATTCGTATGCGGTATTTTGGAAGCGGACCTTATGTGTACTATCTACAATAAATGTAAGTTCATTATGGAGAAAATTGGAATTCAAAATTGCATGGACACATTATGAATGAATTCATTAATAAATTGTCTATGCAATTCTTATTTTGGGTATACATAATCCAACTCAATACTTCCTGACATGCAGAAATGCGTTTATTTTCTGACGAGAAACTCATTGAATTAGAGCTGCATCATAGTTAATGCCCAAACGGTTTGTTGGGAGCAGCAGCAAGTAAAGAAAACATTTCAAACCATGAGGTTGAGGTTTCCAGACTCCAAAGGGAACCATTGGTGGTGGTGTAGGGTTAAGTTAACATGCAGGGCAAAATTTCCTTAAATTTATCGATAAAGGCATAAATCAATAACGAATATAAAATAGCTAATCAGGATAATCGCGGCGCGGGCCGCGTGAGACTTGAGTCAAAATATTTAGTCAACTAGCAAAAAATTTAAGGTGCAGTTATTCCAAAATATTTGTAGAACATCATAGTATAAAACAAAGTCACTTTCCGCCGTTTGTCCCTATGTATGCTTAGATCTTTAAAACTTCGCAACGGATTTTGATGCGGTTTTTTTTAAATAGAGTGATTCAAGAGGAAGGTTTATATGAATAATACATGCATAATATAGCAAAGAAACACTGATAATTTTAGAAGTTTCTAATGTGTGTCGTAAATAAACACATTTTTATGCGATTACATTGCAAACGCTAGCTGATCAAAATAATGTACTACAGTATTGTTCACCTTAAAAAGGTCTACAAAAAAGTCCGCGATGGTAAATGTCTATCTCTTAGGGATAACCCACGATAACCATTTTTTATCCCGTGCGAAGCCGGGGCGGGTCGCTAGTTTTGTATATTAGCATATCTTTGATAAAATACAGATTTCAATTTTCGTACATAATTTTCTTAATAATTCTAAAATGTCCTCCTCCTAGCGCTTGTCCCGGCTTCGGGTCCGCTTGACAACCTAATCCCATGAATTGGCGTAGGCACTAGTTTTACGAAAGCGACTGCCATCTGACCTTAAAACCCAGAGGGAAAACTAGACCTTATCGGGATTAGGGTCCTGTTTCCTTACGATGTTTTCCTTCACCGAAAAGCGACTGGTAAATATCAAATGATATTCCGTACTTATGTACGAAACTTAGGTTCCGAAAAACTCAGTGCTACGACCCGGAGTTTGAACTCGAGATCACCGGATTGAAAGTCGGACGTCTTACCACCAAGCTACCAGCGCTTTTCATAAAATGCATTCGAAGTTAATGGACACTAATTTAACCTGGTGAATGATTACTACAACGTATGCTAATGTGTATTGTGTAATGTAAAACAGATGCTCTACAGAAACCGCAACTAAATAGTTAAATTCAGTTAGAAATTATGTATCCTGCAAATTGTAGTTGGTTATTACCACAACATTAGCTCAGTCTCAGTCGGGATATATAACATTTATAAATAGAAAAGAGATTAAATTTTCAATAAAACACTTTTTACGACGACTACCTACAATTTATGAGTAGAGCCATAACCTTCTTTTTTTAAAATTTGAAAGTCAGTTAGAATATAAAGTTAAATTTTACAGACGAAACGTTTATATAAACTTTAAGGAAGGTTTTATATCAACGTTACGTTTTTTAAAGTTAATTAACGAGTGATACTATTTATTTACATGCTCTTTTATTTCTTACGAACTGGGATTATCAAATACGTATAGGGAATAAAAAACCTTTGTTGATGTATTCAATCATTACGCCCGCATACCCTCAATATGAAGAATACGATCGCTTAATAGTAAATTTTCGTTCAATATTTTCATTCGTTTTACCTATTCGTATTCATAAGGAATTTCTTTGAATAGATAAACGGATAAGAAGGGTCTTTCCGTGTTAAATTTGCGAGGGTCTGATGAATTGAAAACAAACCTAGATATTGTAATGAACCTTTTATTACATACTAAATTATAATAAGGTTAACCTCATTTCTCCGATTCTTTAGCAGGTCAATTTTCGTACGAGAATTTTCCAAGCTAAATAAAATTAGATTTGGTCGAAATTTGTCAAACTGACTGAGCAGAACAAAATGATTTACCCAACATAACGTTAACAGTCAGTGCGTAACTGTTTCATCAGATAGTTTATTTCAAATAATATTGTAACCCGAAAACCGTTCATAAGAATTATTAGTTAAGAAAAAATCATAGACGCTTTTGGTGTTTTGCAGTTTTAAAAGACTAAAAGAAATGAACCTTTGGGTTACTTGAAATAATTTACGATGTGTATGGTTTAATCATGGCTGCAAACAACATTGGTACCTCCCTACAAGTCCATTGTTCGATATAAACTTGATTCAAATGTTTACTAACGTACTAATTAAAAGATAAATAAAGTAAACCAAAACACAGGCATTAAAAGCTTTTTAATGAGTTTATCTGACAAGTGGATAACGTTAATGATAATGCATAGCTAATAAAGGCCAATACGCTTTTTAACGAGGCAATTTTTCCTAAGTAAAAGCCGTCCGCACTAAATTTAAGCGGTGCATACATTCACTTGGAACAGTTACCTTATCCAGTAATTATCTTGTAGAAACAGCAAAATAACTGGTTTTTCCTGTGTCTAGTGCTATTATTCGTGGTTGTCGCTGCGAGCCGCGAAGAATTTATATTCCGCACTGCGACTCATAAATTTGAGTGAACGTCCTCGGAGCTGTTAGTTTGTTCTACGTTCGCAGCAATTTATGACGTACTCTTTAAGATTTCGCAACTAATAAGTACAGTAAGTAATCAACGCCTGAAGTGCTTCTTAAAAGAACGTGTAAAATGCGCAGATTAAAAAAAAACATCGTTGTTTAGTCATGGGCCGTATTTTAACTCTAACCCTAAAGCGTTAAAACGGGCAAGACTGAAAAAAATATTCAATGCTAGCCTCATCGCCAATCGCCCGCTAAAAATTCTGTGCAAGAAAAAAATACGAAAAGATGATGTTACAGGTGGTTTTATAAGACCGTTGCCCTATAAAGGGTTAAGGGGACACGTATAAACATGATCCAACTTCAATACAACTCCAATACATTAACTACGTAATAAAACTAGCACCTAGACGTCTGAATCAGAAATATCTGAATTTGCTTGATAAATATTCCGATGCAACTCCAATACAACTTTAATATCGGTTGATTATTTGTTGTATGTCAAAGTTATGTTTGAGATAAATTGTGTTTTTAATGTATTGTCTATGTTTTTTAAAATTAGAATACGGCACCACATCACTTTCACAAATTTAACACAATTAGTGCCACCTAATGCTACGAGCTACGCTCATAGTCCGTAGGCACGTATTCGTCGCATGTAGCTCGTAGTAGCTACGAACAGAGAACCCGACGGTCGGGTTCTCGGCGCTGAATGTGTTAAGTATCTATCGCACCACGAACCCATTCAATGCTAATGACGACACGTTGTCGTCACGCATCTACGAAGCATTTTCGCTACATAGCAGATAACCCATTATTTATCGACTACAGCGTAGTGCTACGCGCGTAGCACAGCGGTAAATGTGTTAAAAATTTGTAAGAGTTAACCGTTACCTTTGTAATCCTTTGACTGTCAGCTTGTTACGACTGCTCCAATTTTAGAGTAATATAGAACGTAAATTAATCTTGGCAATATAACAAATTGTCGTACTATATGTGTCAAATCAGGCCTTGTACTTTAAGTAGACAATAGGCATTTTTGGAACAATCAGATTTCAATACACTTCCATAGTAACTTTGTGCCTGACATCACGCCGTATTGGCAAAATATTCAATTTATCATCCGTTTCTTATACCTATACCTACTATAAAAAAATTCTACACTAAATAAATGTGCCTAAGTAGGTAATGTAGGTATGTCTATGAGCAAACACACACACTATGATATCCACACATAGTACAGTAAAGATACGGTTGCGTCAAATATTACTTTATAATAGCCTGATTTTTTTATGATTCATTTTTGTGGAAAAATTATAGATAATATATGCAAAAATCCTACCAACTTTTCACCCGAAAGTAGTAAAATAGGTAAAAAAAAAATATAAAAAAATTGTATATTTTTATTTACAACAATATCAATTATTTTTATTTGTAAATATGACGATATTTAAGTCTTCTTTCTGTTTAAAGCGAAAAATAAGAAACCGTGTCCATGTAAAACCACATAAATAACAAAATGTACGGCGCGGGCGATATATATCCTATTTCGTTAGAAACAAATAGTAATAATTGGTAGTTTGTTCTTACACATTTTAAATGACTTAGAAACGATATATTCATTAAAATCCTACAAGAAAAACGCTTGTAATATGCGTGTACATATTTGTGGCGGTTAGCGAATAACGATATTTTGTAGAATTTCATTGCGTAAAAAATACTTGTATCATGATATATCCAATACACTAAAAATATTAGCTATTATTAATTATTTCCAATTCCCCATACTAGCCGCCCGTAAAATGACTGTAGTAACAACACAAAACTGTAAAAACAAGAATAAACTTCGTAACTTTCAATTCATTTCAATTATTTACGTTAGACGTTATTTCCATTCCAAATCCCTGATTACTTCAACTCCACTTGTCATTTGCATGGATTTATTATGTATTGTACTAGATGTGACGTCTAAAACAAATTTATGTTTGGGGATACAACTGTGACTGAAGTACAGGGTAGTAATATACTACTGATAGTGATTTTAACTACAACTTTTGGGACAAAGATTTCTTAGAACTTATCTATGTAGGTGACACGTTTCCCGAGTCTTAGGTAACAAATTTCAGCTCACATCTGCGGAATAATTCTCTTATATGTTCGCACAATGGTGCTAAAAAAAACTTGTTTCGTTAGAGCTGTTCATTAAGAGGGCGAGGCTGGCTAGAGTCTGCTTGACCTAATTACTGCTCCAGTGTCACAGTGATGAGATTTTTTGTAATGTACCTATTTATCTGCTAGACCGTGTCATCCAGGGACGTGTACTTGCTGTTTTCCCGTCTTATTATGTGCGCCAATTAAAATGAAAGGTCAAACTCATAGCTTTCGAATATTATTTCAAGGTAAACGTCAAATTAAAATTAATTTAAGGCGCTAGGCGCTGATTGTGGCCGAAAACTGTTACTTTCTAAGGGATATACATATCTCAATAACGGGTCATTCAAAAATTTTGAAAAAAATATATGTTATTTACCATTTCATGTACAACATTTTCAACGTTTGAATAACTCGTGTAACGTATAGTTTCTCCGTTATGTAAACGTAACGAAATGTCGTTTTACGGTTAATTTTGCTTATATCTACTGAACGGCTCATTCGATTTAAAATATTGTTGAACTAAAAAATATGTACTACAGAACACTACAAACTCAACGTAGGATATTTAAATTGATTAAATTTTCTTAAACAACTGGATCATAATTCCACATTTCATGCGTTATTAGCTCGAAAACGGCGTTGCTGGCAGTCGTGAGCTAGCTTTGAGACGAGGAGGCTGTGTCGCTCGTCGCTCCGTGCTTCCCTTGTACTACATATACTTGTGCTTGGCCCGTGAGCAATAATATCGGACTTACTGTGCCTAAAGACTAAATAACTGCAGAGGGTTCATGCGGTGCGGATATAACGTGTCTTCCCGGAATCAATAATGTATAGACGTTTTATCTTTTAAGATAATGTACTCGTATGCATGTTTATGTACGTTCGTATAAAAAGTGTATTTTATTTAGATTATAATACAAGTAAAAAACAAATGAAATAAGGAGAAAAAACAAAAATCATGAATCTCACATAGCTCTGAAAACAAATTTGGTCATGTAAGTAAACTAAAATTATTATGTTTTAGTAGACGCATGTATCACGCAAAATAGGCATTAGTCGTCGAGTTGCGGAAATCTGCTAGTACTGCAATACAATAGACTAATAATTAATTTAATAAAAAACTCCAAAGAACCGAATTTATTTAAACATATTTATTTAAGAATACCGTGTTCTAAACGAATGTAATATGCGTTTTATTTTAAGATTAAACACAATCTTTAATGTTATACTTTATACTAATTTCTCAAATCTAGAAATTGCGAAGTAAACTGCAAAGGATTGCAGATAAACCGGCCAAGAGAATATCGGGCTATGCTCAGTGTAGGGATCCGTAGTTGCCGGCCTGTTACAATACATCCATTCAAAAGGTAGTCTATAAAGAAAAAAATTGTGGCACTTACGTTATTTTACTATTAGCATAACTCAAAAACGGCTCAACCGATTTTATTCCATATAGTTTTTATTGAAAATACGTGATAAGTATTTCAATGGCCTCACTAACAGGAATTTTTCCAATTTTTTTGGACCCACGGTTCAAAAATCAAAGAGCATTTTAATTTTCGAAGCTATTATTTACGAAATTATTCGTTTTATCCAAAAGTTGTTCAAGGCATATTCTTCTTGAAAGACCTATCCAACAATGGGTTTCAGATACTTATTGTTTTACCACTTTGTAGGCGTAATTAAAACACATAATTACTCATACCAAATTTCAGTCTACTAACTATCACTGAGCAAAGCCTGATTGAGAATCTAATAAAAAATTGCTGATATTTAAGAGTTCAATGTATGTAAGAATAAAGGAAAAAAGCTTTTTTTTATACCACGACGCTGGCAAACAAGCATACGACCCGCCTGATTGAAAGCAGTTATAAAGCCTATGGACGCCTGCAACCCCAGAAGATTCACATGCGCGTTGACTAACCTAAAAAAAACTTTACTATGTCGGTGAAATGCAGATTTTATATTAATTATCAACACAAGTGAATAAATAAATTACTACTAAGGGTTAATACTACTTATCAAATATCTTTAAAAGACCGGCCAAGTTTGTATCGGACCATGTATAATGTAGGGTTCCGTAGAAAGTAGTTTCTTGGAGATAACTCAAAAATGGATGAACCGATAATATGTGAAATAATTTTCGTAGAAAATTAAGTACTAAGCCTTCTTGGTATTTTTTCATATTTTTTAGACTTACGGATTAAAAGTTAGATGGGGCCTATTATATTTAGACTTTCGAAGCAATTATTTCTGAAAATATTGACTTAATAAAAAAGTTTTGAATATATGTATATATATATATATATATATATATATAAGATATTTTTAAAGCCGTATCGTACAACATGTTCATATTTACAAAAAAAATATTTTTGACATTTAGTTTGGCATATGTATGTTTGGAGTGCCTCACCTAAAAGATTTTTTTAGCAATTTAGCCAGAAAACTAAGTAGCGGCACATGAAACACACCTCTAGATAAAATTTCACTAATATATGTTTTATAATAAAAATGGCTGTGACATACGGACGGACAGACGGACATGTTTAAAAAAACTTTTAAGGGTTCCGTTTTTACCATTTTGGCTATGGAACCCTAAGAAGTGTTTGCGCTATGTTATATTTTAAAGATCTAAATTTAATGGGCTTACAGCTCTCATTTGTATGACGATTTCGTGCACAAATACCGCTCCTTACATGTGCATTTTTACTATTCGCAACTCGCAACAGGCTTAGTTTTGTTAATGTATCGTAATTAAGTGATTTTTTACGGTTAATATTTAAAATCGCAACAAAAAAATAACCATCTATTAAGCTCACTTGCACAGCAAAAAAAAATCCAAATTCACATGAAAACACCGCTTTGATGTGCGTTCAGTTTTTTTTTGCTGTACTAGTCAGTATTTTTTTATTTTTTTCTGATATGCGGAATATTTTTAACCATATTTCGTAAATTCATAAATATTTTGCCGCTCACTGTACTTCAAATTAAAAATCTAGGTTTTCATTTTTGACATAAAAATCTACTAATCGAGATCGTTATTTATTACTTATCTTATTTAGTAGCATTCCTAAAAAATGTCACCGTAGTACTTAATCACAGTATTCAAATCACAAAAGGATTAGGTATGATTATTATAAATCTGCCCGCGCGCCTCTGAGTAAAGTCATATTCTTTGAACATTATTGCTGTGCATCGCGGCGGATTTACGCACGATCGCAATGAGAAGGGTACGCGGGTGGCGCGGGTAGAGAGCGCCCAAACGCTCAAGGACACTCCGGCGACAATCGTCTTAATAATACAGTACTTGAGAAAAAATTATACAAGGCGTAAAATTCTGTCTTGGGACTTACATGAGTGTTTTTATTTGCATAATAAGTGACCAGTAGGTACAATCGTAATAAATATAAAACAATTATTTTGACACTAAAAAAAAATGTAAGTGCGTGAAAGTAACCGCCAACTAAACTTTTTTTAGTACAACACGAAAATATGTAGAAACAGGATGGAAGAACTGTAAATTACACGGTTTTCCTTTCTTCTAAAAGTACCGTTTAGATTTAGATTTATTCATGGTTAGGTACTATTGTCTACGGTACTTTCCGTATAAACTTAAAATTACTTTTTGAGAGCTGTATTTGAGGCTATAAAGCTCTCAACAGAGGTATATTTGTTTGTAATGTTTTTGATTTGTCTTTAATTTAAAAGCAACTTCAAGCCTAGCTCCATCATTTTATTATAATAAATAAGTCATTAAATTCGAAATAAATAATGGCCTAAATGAGGTTTAAAAGTATACCTAGTCTTTTTCAGTGAAATTTGCTAAACGACAGGCTTAGGAAATAGCAGAACATTCCATACCTAAGGGAATTATTATGGAAACAAAATTACTTTGCGTTTGTAAAATGTACGTTGCTAGTATGGGAAAATCCGACGCACGGAAATCGTATTGTCGGAAATCGAATGTCGTGCCGCGCGCGACTATAGGTATGCGTTTTTGACGTGTGTTGTTTTTCAAGCTCGGTAAATATTAAAAAGTATTTATTTGGGAAAAAATGGTCTTCCGGTGTAGTAGTACCATTTTTTCCGAATAAATACATTTCCATTGTTTTTCTTTTTGTCTTTTTACAAAAACCTTTGTTTTTTAACCTAATTCCAAAATCTGAAACCAGCCAAGAAGCCTAAAACTAATAAAGTGGAAACAACTCAGTGAAAATCGCAAATACGATTACTTGTCTTATCATGGGAACCAACACGTATCAAAAACATTATTACACTTTTTTCTGATCCAACCACATAACCTCTAAAAATGTCATTAAGTACTAATCAAATTTTCTTCAATAGTTTCTTCAGTAGGGTAACAAACGAATAACCTGAAAAAAAAGACATTACAATGCCTAGATTACACGTTTGTTTACGTGTGTATACGTCTTCCAGTAATAAAGTACAGACTACAACAGATACAAAATGTCTGTTGCCAGTCCTTAACTCTGCTCACAATTGTACATTTTAGGCACAATCCATCTACTAGCAAATCGTATCCGAAAGCGGTCTATCGGCGCAGAGAAATGTTCCGGCTGCTCCAGCTTACAAGCCATTCTTACAAGTTTAATGAACACAGAGCTAAGTGCAGCGAGCCCAATCAATTGCCTGTATCGATCTCTTTAGAGGAATCTGTACTAGATTCCATTACTCTTTTTCTAGAATGACCTCGATTACGTTCCTGTTATTAGTGAACTGTTGGTCACAGGAATATTCCCCGCCATATATTAGTCATATGCCCCGGGGATATGAGATATGTAATTCCTAATATACATTATTATAATATATTTTAAACGACATCATACGAAGGGCATTAGCGTCGGTTAGTGTCTCTTCTATGTTGGATACGCCAGGTCCCAGCCGATCGAATGGCAAAAGGCCACAGATCTGACGGCTTACCTGATGCCGTGAGTCTTTAGTCACACTCAACTGCTACGGTTTCCACGTGCGGTGAAGGTGTGCGACCGAGAAAACACTATACGTCTATAACGCTGTCTCACTAACACACCGAAGCCACACCCGGTTGCGACACCAGTGTGATAACCGCGAAAGAAGCAAGTGCCTACTCTGGGACGCCACATGCGTCAGCATTTTTGCTGCCTCCAACCTCAGCCGTACTATGCGATCGGCAGTAACGATCGCTTAGCATGCCCTTAAAAAAGACAAATATGCTACCCTCTCGGCATATCTTTTTAGCGGTAGAAAAATCAGCGTGATGGTGCGCTGAGAGAGGTTTCCGTAGGAATTTTTTGGGGTGCCGTAGTCAACTAGGAACCCTTATAGTTTTGCCATGTCCGTCCGTCCGGCCATCTGTCCCCGATCTAACTCAGTGACAGTTAGCACGAGAAAGTTGAAATTTGTATGTGCATTAATCACACCGGTATAATAAATAGCATAATATAATAAAAGCTGGAAACATATTTTTATTAGGGTAAGTACACATGAAGTGGGGGGCATATATTTTTCTCGCTTCAACCGTATCGTGTGGGGTATGGTTAGATAGGTCTTTCAAAAAAGTACAGGTTTTCTACAACATTTTTTGAATAAAACTAAGAGTTTCGTAAATAACAGCTCTGAAAGTTAAAAAAAGGTAGTCCCTCCGTAACTTTTGAACCGTGGGACCAAATTTATTTTTTTTAATCATGAAAGTGAGGCCTGATAAATACTTTTAATGAAAACTATATTGAATAATATCGGTTCAGCCCTTTTTGAGTTATCACTCAAAAACGCATAGTGAAACGTGCCACATGTTATAATGACGTAAGCGTCGCCAAATATCCCTTAATACACGACCCAAGTCCCAATGTTACCGTAAAACATTTCGCATCGGAACGTATTAGAAGTAACAACTAACCGGATTCTCACGGAAACTAAAAGTTTACCAGGAATTAAGTAAAGTTTTATGGATGTATGGGACACCTTTTTTACGTTGATAATTACCGTAGTAACTAGGGCAAGTTGTTTTTTTTATGACAAAGGAAACGAAGCCTGCAACAAATAGCTACCGCGGATAGCCCTTCCTTGTAAACAGTTAAAAATAGAGTGAATTAATGAATTAATATTTTTTGTAGTACCTCGACTAAATTTTTTACTGAATTTCATAACGTCTGATGTGAACATCCTTACATCCGGCAATAAAGATATCTAAACAAAACGGTAATAAACAGGGCGCTCTCTACCTAATAAGCTGAGTCTTCATTTTTTATGGTACAGAGAGGACAGTAAATAAGTCGGATGTAAAGATTTTCTAGAATTCCGTGAGCCATAAAGCAGTAATTTCATATACGAATTATCTCAAATATTTTAGCTTATTGGATGGCGGTAGTTGACTTTATATTTTATGCTTCTAAAATCTGTAAGGTGAGTATTATATGTGACATTTTGCCTCAAATTTTAGTAACGATTTTACCTTCTCCATCCTTACTTAAATATTGGCAGAGTGGAGTGACAGCAAGTAAAAATACGAAATTATATCTCTTTTTTGTACTGGTGCCTTATAAAAAAGCAAACAGTCAGATCTGATAAATTTTATTTTATTTTTATAAATACCGTCTTTTCAAATAGTAATAAATACTCTCTAGGCCGAGGCGAGGTATACTTATTACCTATTGGTTAATGGAAATTTTATACTTTTTACTATTTACGTAATGCTATATTTAAACGCATGTCAGCTTGTCAATTCAATGAATTAAGGTGACGGGATACGCAAACACGTAAAACTGAGTACAGTACAGTACAGTACAGAACGTAAAAAAATTTTTTTTTTCGAATAAAATTGTAATGGCAATAATAATAAATTATAAAGTTAGGAAAGGTCTTCTTAGACCATTTTCGCGTATCGGTACAGGATCTAGTAGCTGCCCTACTAACTGGTTAAAATATTCCCTCATTTTATACCCCTGTATATACCTAATTATGATATAAAGCAGAAAACCATTATCTTCGCATGAAACCTGAGTTCAGATCATGCCACCTCTACGCTTCCAAGTGATTTAATTTCATCACAAAACTTACACAAAAAAAACTCAATTATACTTGTTTGCGTATCCCGTCACCTTAAATCAACATACAATATTTTTTATTAATCAATAGTTGCACGAATTACAAAAACAACATCCATACTAATATTATAAATGGGAAAGTGTATGTGTGTGTTTGTTTGTCCGTCTTTCACGGCAAAACGGGGCGACGAATTGACGTGATTTTTTAAGTGGAGATAGTTGAAGGGATGGAGAGTGACATAGGCTACATTTTGTCTCTTTCTAACCCCCCACTTCTCTAAAATGGGGGGTGGAAGTTTGTATTGAGAACTTAACGCGAGCGAAGCCGCGGGCAAAAGCTAGTAGCATATTAACTTCTTGCTTACTACAAACTTCATCATTCATTGCTTGCTTGAAATACAAAAGCACGTAGGTACCCAAGTAAAGAAAACGAAACACAAGAAAGAAAATCTTTCGATGTTATCTGCACGTTTGAAATCCTGTTAAGACAGTTTCAAGTTTGAGGGTAGTTGAAGAACACCGAACAGCGTGTAAATAAAGTATGGTGTTTGTGGAAGATTGTGGACTTTCGATTGGAATTTTAACCAGAACATGGTTTCCGTTTTCAAGAAACATTGCGAAAATTCGCAAAATAAATACACTCAAATGCAATAAAGCTGGTACCTATTTACATAAAAATAGCTGGTAAAGTTATTTTAAATGCTTTTTAACAGCCTTTATCAATGAAATGTGAGTAAGTGTATTTCCGAAACCAGTAGGAAACTAATATAAATTTTATGACTTTCGACAAATATGACCAGCGAAATTGGAAGTTTCGCAGCTTTAGTATGAGAAAATACTTTATGGACTAGTAAATTCTGCACTTGTGTTAAATTAAAATTGGAATTACACTTTTTTCACAGGAATTAATCCGTATGTCGTATGACTCGGCTGAACGTTAGATATAAATATAACGGACGGAATGGAGACTAAATTAAGGTAAGATAGCCCAGTCAATAGTCCAAAATAATAATAATAAGGTAAGGTAGTATATACGTCCTTAGGTACCTACTGTAAAAATCTACTGACGTAGATAAATACCGTGAAACCTTATACTAAAAGTCCCTAAGTATAATCATTTTCATATTTATAATTAGGTAATAGATGTAGGGATATATTTTTCTAAAATCTATTTTTCGCAGACTGCTAAACATACCTAACTAAAAAATGTGTGGGATAATATAGATAACTTTTGAAGCAAACGATAGCTACCTACGCTAGGTACCTATACTTCAGCACTGCGCAATCCTGTAAATGCAGTGCTATCAATACGTATTTTTGCGAGACGAGACCACGGCAAGTGATTTAAAAAACCTACACGACGGATGAGTTCAGAGCTCGATTTCAAGGCGCTTTAATTAAAAATAGTTAATTATCACCCGCCGTCAGCCAGGCAGTCGATCGCACCCCGATTTGTTTTACATTTCCAAACAAAATCTTCTCACCAATATTAACGAGTGAGTTTTATTCTCAGATCGGAGAAGTTTCGAGCAACTTTTCCATCAGGCCTGTGGGGAGCAACTTTCCACTTAAAATTCTACTTAGTAAACGGGAACAAAATATTCCTTTCATT
The DNA here is from genome assembly GCA_947086415.1 of Pammene aurita. Taxonomy (NCBI): domain Eukaryota; kingdom Metazoa; phylum Arthropoda; class Insecta; order Lepidoptera; family Tortricidae; genus Pammene; species Pammene aurita. The sequence continues at coordinate 14,764,751 of OX352305.1, read as the reverse complement.
GGAGTCGTAGCAATTATTTTATTTTGAAAACACAATTAAGCAGGTTGGTAGAAAAGGCTTTTTAATTTTATCCGAATTGTTTTTTTACTAAATTTTTTACTTTGCTTATTCTGACAACTTTTTAATCGTTAAACTTTATTAATATTTACCATTAAAAATTAATTATAGTTTTTATTGAAAGCTGGCAGCAACTTTTAGTGACTGCGAGACATGTTTCCATTACATTTTTTTTATAGGAGCCAAGAGTGTCCCACTGCTGGGCCAAGGCCTCCCTCCTTCCCTTCCACGCGTCCGGGTCTTGACCCGTCTCCCTCCAGTTTCTATCGAGACGTCAGGGTCGTGGTTTGCCGCGACGCCGGGTTCGGTTTTGTGAGACCCTTTGGTAGTTACTTTGTACCACAAACCATCCGGCATGCCCAATCCCACTTCAGCGACTGTTGCTGCCTCGTCAGTTATTTTAGTCTTTCATATTAATATTCCTTCTTTCATATTCCATTACATATTATTGACAAATTAAAATAATATTTTTGCAGTTCGAACTGACTTTTGCCACTACTGCGAGTATATCTGGGTAAGGAATATTAAAACAAACAAACCATACATTTCTAGTAAATCTAAATATATTATTACTGTATGTCGTTATTTGAGGGCTCCGTTCTAAATTACATTTGTCTTTTACTATTTGTGTAAGCCAAATGTGAATATGCCCTTAAAAGGTAGGTTAAATAAAATCCACAACGGCAGGCGAGTAACCGACTCGGGCGCGTCTGGCGTCCGGGCGGCCCGCCCATATATCAGCCGGCCGCTTTTAATCTTACCAGGCCTATTTATTTACATTTATTTCTAAGATATTTCCCCACCGGAATTTCCCGCTTGGAATTGGCGGAATTTCCTTAGCTTAGCTGATTTGTATGGCTTCTGTTGTTATTGTTTATTTGCATAGCAAAATAGCTTCTTGTTTATTACGGGTAGCAAAGCAGCCGGTGTTGGCACATTTAAGGGCATTATTATTGTTAGGTAAATTTCAGTGTTCTAAAGGTGGTAAAATTAAAGTATTTTGTTTTGACATGACGGAACTATATACTTGCGTGACTTACCAAAAATCAAAGTTTCTGTAATGTAATGAGTTAGTGATGCAACATGACTCCATAAAATTTAAACAAGTGTGTCCAAAGTAAGTGTGCGCAAAGAAACTAAGCACTAAAATAAATAATGGTTACCCAAATTGTAAATGAATTCGAGAAAAAACAAGTGAATTAAATTTGTCACCAGGCGAGTATTTTTTTATTGCAGTCCTAATACCCACTAATGTAGAGTCATACCTCATTTTATAAAGTGTCGGAAAGTCAAGTGCGAATTTTTTAACTTCATAATAAACTTAAGACACTCGCGATTAAATATCTCTCATAGGAGCTGGTTTTTATGTGAATTTTATGTGGAATGGCTAGCGTTTATAGTAGAAGAACACTTTATGAATTTAAAAGATTGTTTCAAATTGAAACTGTTCAACCTTACCGCTTTAATCTTCTATTTTATATAAGGGTAAGAGTACCGAAAATTAAGTTTAGACTTTCGTTGGTACCGAATAATTGAAATATAAAAAGAGACAAAGGAAATTTAATAAGGTTATTTGGTGCTCTAGATACCCACAAATTAACCTAATTACATAATGTAGTACCTATACAAGCATTACCAAGCCCCGGAGAGCATCACGTTCATGTATAGTTTGTCCGGCGGGTTAAGGATAAATGCTAGCAAACTTGAAGTATGGCGTATTTATCCTTAAGTAGCCGGACAAACTATACTTACAGTTTCCATTCCATTTTTTTCCATTTTCCTTTCCATAATTTATTCCCTACCGTAATTCGTCAACCGAACAATATAGTTGGAGCTGTGATTTTTCTAACGCCGAACAATGGCAGCACTCGCGGATTTGTCACCGCGACGCAACAAGAGAAAGTTTCCAGAAACGTCGTCCACAGCTGCGCACCCAATCTGTATTATTCACAATTTACGTAACTAGCGTGCCTGTGCTTGGTTTAGTAGTGTTGTACTTTTTACTAACGGCTGTTGCTTTCAGCTTAAAGGACATCTGTTGGTCTATTTGCAGAACGTTTTAATATTTATTTTAGCTGTTTTTCAGATATATGGTTTTAAATTACGGGTGTGTAATGTTTTGTATACAAACAAATAGTATAGTTGCAGTTTTGCAGTTCTAATCTAACCACCTATTTAGGGTTCCGTAGTCAAAATGACAAAAACGGAAAAAGGACGGACAGACTTTAAAGTCTTGTCATAATCGTCTGTCCGTCCTTTCGCCCGTCCGTCCGTCCGTATGTTACAGCCATTTTACTCGGAAACTATAAGACGTACCTATTTTTTTAACTAAGGTGTATTTGAATGCCGCTACTTAGTTTTGTTATATAATTGCTGAAGAAATAACATTGAGGTTTGTTTAAACATACATATTTTCATTAAGTAATTGAAAATCTTCTGAAATAATCACCCCAAAAGTCTTTTCCTCCCCCCACCTCCTGGATCTTTTGAACTGGTGATCCAAAATATGTGAAAAAAAATTAGAAGTAATCATTGCATATTCTTTTAACGAAAAATATTTTAAACAGTAACCGCTATAGCGTTTTCGAATTATCTCCAAAAAAACTTCCAAGATACGACCGTTTGATAATTATTTTTTCATATTCCGTTGAAGGTACGGGTAGGTAAGGTACCCTCCATTATTGTTAATATGATTAATGAGTAGTATGCTAATTTAACATTATGATATCTAAAATTATATTTGAAATATTATGTATCTAAAATTATGATAAATGAGTAATTATGCTAATTAATCGTTATGACATATAACATTATGAATTTTGTTGTTGTGAAAAACGTTTATTATGCTTTTTTAAAGGTATTCTAATTGAAAATATGAATTTTGTTTGTATGAAAATTGAACACACCCTTACATTACAAGTTCATTTGAAGCACACTGATTGAATTTTGGACACTGACGGATTTAAATTTGTAATACTTATGTAAATAATAGTATATAAATTATTTTATTTTCTTTAGGACTGGGAAATAATAAAAATGTAGCAGTTATAATTTATTATTATATTCATAATTCTCGCTTTTATACTTAAGTTATGTTTAAATCCGTAATGAAATTAAATCTTTCTCCCGTGCGAACTAAACTTATGTGTCTTTAAGTATTTGTCCCACCAACAACTTGACAGAAAGAGAATGCCATATGACATTGTCCGCCATACTGTTTCATTTGAATGAAAATGAATGCAAAAAATGAAAATAAATACCTACCCATCGTCACTGTATGTATACTTATAAAGTATTTAGTAAATAAAGCGCAGAAGAACCCTATTGAAATAGAACTAACATGGCAAGCACTTAGCTCGCATCTATGTCAAGGGGAAAGTAGGTACGCCCCAACCAGATACTAAGTACAATTACTTGGTACACAAATACCTACTTGATTTATTGTAGGCATAAACAAAAGGATCCGAAATAATAGGACCCAGCTTAAATACGGTTCTACATTTGTTTCTAGATATTGTATAAGGACGGTTTTTACATGAATTAAGGCCCATTTACACATTGATTAGTGTTAAGTGCGAAGTCATACATTTGTTACTAAACACAAGTAGAAAATGTATGGACTCACACTTAACACTCAATCAATGTGTAAATGGGGCTGTACCTACATTGAATTTAGTTTCCTCAATGCATATATATGTCGCAGGGAAATAATTAAAACAGAGATTTGAACAAATCTCTAAGGGATATGATCAAATCACACAGGATGTTAAAATGGAGAATCCATATCATCATTTATCTAGATAAATTCAGTAATTTTTCCAAATCACTGACAGTGTTTAGTGAAAACACACTATCGGCCAATAAACGCGAAACGCTTTTTTATTTCACTAGATTTGTTTAGGAATTTGACCAAATCCCTAACCACGACAGCAAGTTGACGGAACGAACTCAAACAGTCAACTAGTTTCATCATTTCGCTAAACAAGTTTAGTGAAATGATAAAGTCTCAACTGGAAGATGGTATATGTTTCATATAATCTAGTCTGAGATTTGATGAATGAATGAGCGAAATGATAAAACTGTTTTTGAGTTTATTTCGTCAACTTACTGTCGTGGTTAGGGATTTTCTCAAATTCCTAAACAAACCTAGTGAAATTAAAAACCTGTCGCGTTTATTGGCCGATTTGGACTTTCCACTAAACACTTTCAGTGATTTGGTGAAATGAATGAATTTTTCTAGGGAAATGATGATATGGATTCTCCATTTTAACATCCTGCGTGATTTGATCATATAAGTACCTTAGAGATTTGTTCATGTCCCTGCGACATATATACTGATGTGCTGCAGTAGGTAGGTAATACGATTAAAGTGTTGTTTCGTATATTTATCCATCCATTAAAAGTTAACTTTACCACAGATTATATACTTAACACTTAAAAAGATCAGGATGTTCGAAAAACTTGCCTATATATTGCACTATGGATTAAACTAGAGTTTATAATTGTACGGAGTGACTTGACAAGTCAACAAACACAAATGTTGCCGCAATTCGGCCAGTGCTGTTCTTATCGATATTTTTATTTATTTATTAAGAGTTCCACAAACGCCGCGACTTATTGGTTGCGATATTGTCGCTGCAACTTGATTAAGGCTCAAAGGCTGAAGAATGCTGCAACATGATGTGGAAAATACGTTACTTTTACGGAATGACTTACTTGTTAATAAAACTATGCGGTACGCGACAAATTGAAGTCAATTTATAACTTCTGTAGATCCTATTCGAGACAATAATAATTTTTAAAGGCGGCTACTCATACACCTGCCGTAGGGTTCATACCGGGCGCATGGCTTAGAGAATTCAGCCAACCGGAGTGGCCATGTCTGTCATTTTCTATACAATAAAAGCCTGCCGATTTTTGCGGGGGAGGCGAACGTCAAATGTATGGCTATTCGTACGTAACGTACAAATAGCCACGTCAGATAAACGTCAGTCCGTACAATAAATATGACCACAGGTCACCAAGGTCGGTGGTGACCAAGGCCAATTAAGACGCATCACTAAGCGAAATGGCAGTAGTAAAAAAGGTATTTCAGTGTGGTTTATCGCAGAACTGTGACGTTCTTATTATTTTATGCTGAATTTTCTAGCATTGATAAGCACGTTAAAAAAGTTTCATGAGAACAGCAGGCCACTAAAGTGTTATTTTATGTAACTTTTATTTTTATTCACCAGAGGTATGGATTTGAGGATTTCGTTGAATGCAAAATTTTCTGCGGTAAATGATTTGGTAAATTGTATGATACTTTCTTCCATTATTTCTACACTGTATACGATATTGCTACTCTATCAATAAGAATGACGCATGATATTTTTCACCTCACTGGCTCGGAAAGCTCTTTTTTATTCTTTAAAAACAGATAGCAAAACTGCATTTTATTCACAAGAGTGCAAAGAATATTTGAAATTCGAACGTGATATTAGTCACTTTTGTAAACATAATAGCATGTAAAGGCCACTCCAGACAGGACAATCTTCGCCCATCTGATTAAATTGTCTGATCAAATCAGGTGCTGTGGACGCAAAAAATATTTTATATTTAATTGTATTCAATTAAAAACATTTAGTGTAAACAATTTTGTTTCATGATTTTACTATAAAACGCTTTAAATCTTTCAAGAAATATCATTTTGATCGATCCATTTTAATTGATGAACTACCTGTCTCAGAATAATTCGACAATTGTGCATTGTTTTTGTTTTATCTGTGACATGTAACTTTTTAATTTTAAAAAGTTAGTTTTGTTTACTTATATTTTTCCGTTTCAGATTGCGTTTTTTATTATTTATTAGAGTTGCAAAGTGACCGTCACTTTCAATATCTGACCGACGTTTTTGACAAATGACCAGTCATTTTCGACATTTATTGACACATTGGACATTAATTTTTCAAAACTTATATAGATGTCATATACAAAGGAAAAAGTGACCTAGGCCTCTGGTGCCCAGGGCTGTGATCGAACCAGCGTCTTCTGCATTCGCGGCAGACGCCTTTACCACTTGGCCACCCGGGTCACAGCAGCACCGGTCGAATTTTCCCGTGTATATGCAATCTTTGTAAATGCTTCCATTATAAATCCATCTATCATTATCATGACGTTGACGACACGCATATCATTGGGAGTAGGTTAAGTATGTGTTAGTGTTGTTTAGGTTTGCAACCGCGTGTAGGTAGAGTGGACGCATTTTACGTATTTATTACCCACTAGTTAACAGTAAGTGCGAAAATAAGTGGTCTGCTGTACCCTATCCTATCTAAACTCCTTTTATAAAGCTGTGACTTAGCTTGTGAAAGTGCTGGCTACAATTTTATTTTATTTTTGTGTGTCTAAGCTGACAGTTGTCAATCAATTGCGTATTAAATTATTTTATAAAATGCCGTGGAAAGTTGGAGATATTTGGTTGCATTATCAAATAATTGGTTCTTCGGCGAACAAAAAAAATGTAGTTTGCATTTATTGCAATACTGAATATAAAAATGCACATGCAACTCGAATGCTTTTACATATGCAAAAATGCAAAAGATGCCCCAGAGATATAAAACATTCGTTTTCGAAGAAGAGGGTGAGTAATGTGGCGGTTACAAATAAAATATTAAATGAATAATATGAAGATGCTAATAAAAATAACGCTGATCTTGCAAGTTCCAGTGGTACAAATCCCTCGTGTTCCTTTGATATAAGAGACCACGAGAGTGATTTGAATAATCACTCTGTTGATTTAATATCTCCAATAAATGAATCTGAACAACCGAAACCTGCCACAGATAAGGAAACCGCAGATGCAAGCTTTGCAAGAGCCATTTATGCAACCGGAGTACCACTGTCACTATTAGAGTCTAAATATTGGAAAACAGCCTTGCAAACGTTGGACCCTAATTATGATCCTCCGAAAAGATATGCCATCAGTAACAATCTATTGGAAGCAGAGTACACGCGTGTCAAAACCGAAATCGATGACAAATTAAAACGTTCAGTAGCCCTAGCTCTTATCACAGATGGATGGAGTGATGTCAATAGGAAAAGTGTGCTGAATTTTATTTTAACCACACCTGAACCAGTTTTTATAAAATCTGTTTATCCAGGACGCCAACGCCAAACAGCGGAATACTTGAAAACTGAAATTCTAAAAGTATTAGACGAGATTTCACCCACAAAAGTTGTAGCAATTATTACGGATAATGCTAGAAATATGAAAGCAGCATGGAAACTTATACAAAATGTTCACCCCAATATAGCACTTATGGACAGTTTAAACAGACTTTGAAACTGCCGTGTAAAACAAGACGGAATACTCTGTATACGACACTAGAATCGTACTCTAAAAATAAAGATGCATTAAAATCTCTGGCTATAATGGATGACACGGATTTGGAAAGAGGTCTAGTACGTAATATATTAGATAACGAATCATGGAATACAGTGAATGGGATACTACACGTTTTAGAACCAATTGCAACCGCTGTCACACAAGCAGAATCAGACGAAGGAAGAGCTTCTGATGTGCCTAATATATTTTTGCTATTCCGCATGGGCGACTGTTGAAGCCATTGCACCTCATCTGTGGTGGCAGAGCTTTGCATCAAAAGAAGATGTTTATCCCATAGCTCATAGGATTTTAAGTATTCCACCAAGCTCGGCTTCTGCAGAACGCAATTGGAGTTTATTTTCAATAACCCATACAAAATTACGAAATAGATTAACTAAAGATCGCCTAAACAAGCTCATAACAATTCGTCAGAACTTGCGTTATTGTGACGAAATCGAAATCACGGCATCGTCAGACTCTTCTGACCGCTCTGACGACTGCTATTTTGATTCTTTAGAATTTAACAATACAATTGTGATGACAGATGAATCAGAAGACGAAGAATAGGTTTTAATGTTTTATGTTCATTCTTATACACCGTGGGCCCATAAAACTAGACAGATTTTAACAGTGTATTCCTGATCATATTTAGATACTAAAATGTCCTATAAACTTTTCTGGAATACGCCTAGTTTCAGAGTTAATACCAATTTTAAAAAAATACACTTTTTATTATAACTCATCACTAAACGCCTTTCTAATGGCGTTGTTGCCACTATTGGACATAGTTTACACATCCTTATTGACAGATATCACAGTGACAAGGAAAACTTTGCAGTAACTAAATTTAAAAAAAAAATGTACCAATTTGTTTTAGGCGATAATTTTATTAATAACAATTGCTTTTCATGTGCAATAAACATTCAAAAAATGAAAAAAAAAACGAAAAAAAAATTTTTTTTTTGGCGAAATTGACCTAAAGTCACATAATACTTTTTCCTTCTTTTGGTCTTAGAAATTCGTGGTTAAGATCTGTCGGGTTATTCCAGCCCACGGTGTATAAGTTCATGAATGAGTTGTAGGTCTTTTGTCATGTTTATGCATTACATTTTAAATTTCATGCATATTAAACGATTTTTATTTATCAATTATGCCTGGTTGCAGCTATAGTTCATAAATGTCGTTAGTGTCTTTAAATGACCATTAATGTCAGGTAAATGACGATAATGACCGACAACTTGACAAATGTCGGACGGACATTTTGAACGTGACGGTCACTTTGCAACTCTATTATTTATTAATGTAATATCTGCCATCACCTTTCAATAAATGTATTAAATCAACGCAAAGACCAGCTGAGATATTTATGTAGGTACTTACGACATGTGGTATACATTTTTCGTGATATATGTGACTTTGAGGTTATGTAGAGTTTTGTATCGAATTATAATTTCAAGTTTTTTCTTTCAGTGTAAAATCGAATAATTGAACCGAAAACTAGTGATAAATTGAGTCCAAGATCGTTTGTTGCAAAGGAGCAAGTGCTACATATTGTCACAAAGCAAGAAAACACTACAATTTAACAGGTTTAAGCACCAAGCATCCCGCTACCTACAACAGACTTTTATCAGGCCTTTGAAATGTTTTCCTTTATGTACCTACCTAAGCTATGTATAAAATAAATAAACACCAAAACCTCACGTGCGTTTATTGATTATTCAATTATACAATTCGTACATTAGATTAAATAAGTGCCTACATAAAATAAACGTCAAACGAAATGATAAAAGGAAATCATAATAAATAAGTAGGATGTGTATGATGTAGTATATGTAAATTAACATGACTCCCTTATTAATACAAATAATGAAGCTAATCCTGTTTCATTCTAAACTGAAAAGTAGTATTTTCTGGTAGATATAGGTAGTTACTTATTTCCCTCGACTGGCGTTATGATTTTAGCAATCATTGTAAGTATCAATGTTTCATTCCTTCCTGGATGTCAACTATTGTATTTTGACCGCATAATCTTCTGTCATTTTTATGTTGTTATTTTAATTTCTTCGCACTTTCTTTTTCATTGTAAAGTCATATATCAGAATTATCAATTATTTTATTATTCAATGCAGAATTATAATTTTCGAAATGACGTACAAAAGCGCGCGACAGGCGTCCAAAAATACTAAGTTTTGTTTGATGTACATTGCTACTGCGTTCGTTGGCTGGCCAGACTATATTTTCCTCGCTTTAGTGAGGTGAAAAGATTTGTGTTACACACGGCTGCAAAGTTATTTTTACGTCTCGTGTTGTACCATCCCGCTCATCACCCCTTATAACCTAAACGTAAGGCGCGCGAAACCCCTTTAACATGGCCTTGGTGATCGATTGTCTAGTGGTATTGGGGACCCTCCGAAATGCTCCGTGTAACCCAAATTCTTTTAATGAAAAACTGGCAAATCCTTAGGACTCTCAAAACCCAATCACAAATTTAATAGCTTAATTTTACACACGAGTTTATCCGATGAAAGTTTAAAAGTTGAGTGGGAGTCTTGTCCTGCATCCCGTCGGGGACGGTCGCTTGCCTGCGAAAGCTATTGAGCTCCTCAATTCCCGCCTAAAAAACAATAGCGACCCGTCGTCGCACCAGATGTGCTAACTTTCGAGCCACAACGACAGTACCGCGCTACTTTACTACCATAACAGCCAGTTACCTTTACCTGAAGTGCGAATATTTACGTGAATAGTTTATATCCACATATCTACGCGCGTTCATATAAATTTAACCAGTACCAGTGAGTGAAACCTAGTGTGGTCGGTCGGCGCGCACACCAACATACCAACGTCACAGACCCAACGCAGAGGCAGTGTACCGCCTGCGGATATCGCCCTCCTCCACGTTACGGCAGTCTCGGGTGAGCCCTTTCCATACTATAGGTACCAGTCGAACCAGAACTGTAACGATCGAGAACTTCCGTCAACCCCAACCTTACCTTAGGCCACGGTTAACCTCGGTAACGTCATCGGCTGCCCCTACACAAGCCTTGACTTTCCTGGAGGTAAATATTCTTTTGTAAATAAGCTACACCCCTGGCTAGTTAACACTTATATGTACGCGCCTAATTCAACGCCGCATTTTATGACCTATATGTACTTTTGCAATAGGGCAGGTGCGTCCATACCATATACTAGTTATGTGCACGCCGTGCACCAGTGAGTGATATTAAGTGCCTGAGGTCCGTGTCCACACCAACCGGGCTGAATTGCGTGCTGCTGCACCGCAGCCTACCAGCATCCAATTGCTGTGACGCGGAGACAATTAAATATCTCCACCTACCTTAGTGGAAAACTCGTTGAACCCGCTTCTTTTCTGGCCTCAAGACTTCTTATGCATCGCGCTAAAAGGCCAAGCAAAGCAAGGGCATTTAGTTAACTATTCGTCAGCGCCATGCAGTTGCAAAGCTACGATCCTCTGGCGTATCTATTATTTCTGTCTCCGTACCCCGCGCGTCCCTTATAATCGGGTCTGGACATCGTCAACTTGATCAATTTACAATCACACTAACCCCCATACACTATAACATACACTGCTCACGCGGAATAACCGATTCTTGGAACGTAAACCTTATACGCGGGCTCAGGCTAGTCCTTTCCTTTCCCTTTGGCACATTAAAAACAACACAAACTCGCCATCACCATCTCCAAAAGACCGGCTCCATACAAATTACAGCAAATAAAACTAAATAATTAAATTAACAAGTAAATACCTTGGGGTGTGCTTGGGCACATTAGGTATAAAACAAATAGCAGTTACTGAGATCCGTAGCTATTTATTTAAGTATACCTACTTTAATAAAGGGCCTACAGGTAGCCTCTTCAATATCAGATAAGCATACCGAGCCTCCATACTTCTATATTCAATCAAAAATAAACAATAGTTAGCTATCAGACATAGTAATTTAAAAAAAAAAAAGTGAGTGGTAACCATACTCGACTCCTGGTTCCGATTCTATAGACACTTCACAAAAACCCCAAGCGGAGAATAATTTTCATTCATTAATCAAATCCCAAAAACACCAGAATACCCAATTACGTCAAATATTAATAAAGTAGCTTTACTAGGCCTAAATACTATAACTACTTACTCATTTTAAAAAAAAGAACAAGACCGGTAAATGGAGAGAGTCGATTAGTAATAATTAATTAACCGACAATTTTAGGACTAATCAGTTTAAGGCCATAAAAGGGGCCGATCAACGAAAACCGTGCCTACGGCTACACCAAAGTCATCATTAGCAAACTATTTAACTTAACACAGTATATGTTCCTCATATTTACCGGCTGGGGGCGAGTACAATAGTCACGGGGACTCTTACGCCCTTCTGCTAGTCAAAATCCTTGATTTAATCAAACTGAAATAACCACGCGAAAGTAAGCCAGCCGCCAACATCTGGCGGTCAGCCCGCCTGGGAATCCGGATAGCAGAAACAGCACAATAAATAATCATTGTATAATTTTTACCAAGAGAATAACACTATAAACATTTATTTACCATCTGTGAGCTTTAAAAAAAACAAAGGGACAAAGATTGACGAACGGGACCATTGACGCAAAGGAGGCCGCTTTCTCACGAAATAACACAGCCTAAGCCGTTAGGCATAACTGCCTACTGTCGTTGCGTTTGTAGATAGTAACATCAAATATCTGCCGACACAACCCTTATTCACCGTTCCAAGACAAAGACTCTAAGACCATAAAGCTGTAGTAAAAAAAAAAAGAAAGTTTACAAGATACATTGCAGGCTATAATTGACGACGCAACTTAGGGACTGCGACCGCACATGGCTAGCCAGTAAATTGTTTAGAAATTGTCTTCCCATTGTTGTAGCAGCCTTTACTCCCGTTCTGTATTTCCCCAGCAAGGCCACGTGCCAAACGTTTTTTCTTTCCCTTCTGTAAGCTTAGGCAGCAGGCCAGAGACCCTTAGATAATTTACAACAACAAGAAAAAGTTTATTACCTCAGGTCGTCACACACAAAAAAAAAAAAAAAAAATCAGCTCCTTTGTTTTCGTGCTTTTTCGTTTTTTCCCACCGTAGGGACAGCCGACCACCAAATCAATAGGCCGTTGCGTAAACTTTATAAATACTTAACATACCGCTATAATGGATATCGTACCTATCGTAAAGGACGGGAATTGCTTATACAGGTCAATAGCGGATCAACTCAACAAGGTTCTGGCATCTTCCCCAGATCAGTACGACCACAGAATTGTCAGAAACGAGCTGGCAAGTTATGTCGAGGCCAATCGTAATGACGCCAGAATAAAACAAGCCCTATTAAACAGCGTACTCGAAACACTCAACTATGAGAGTAACGACAGGATCAGCTTGCTACAACCAAGTGAGGACCAAATAGACGCCTACATCAGCAACCAATTCACAGAGGGCTTTTGGGGAGGCGAAGACATTATTATTGCCGCATCGGAATTCTTTGTCGTTGACGTTTACGTCCACGGAGCGTATAATCAACCTTTAGTCTATAAAGCACCGTCGGAATCCTTCGCCCCAGCCAGACCTATACACCTACACTTTCAAAATCATCACTACGAAAGCGTAATAATCCACGACATCAGCGCCCATCTGACACCTACAGATAGCCGATCGGCTAGCGGGTCCTCCTGTATGAATAACACGGAAGCCGACCTCAGCTTTCAAACAACGCCCAGCATTAATAATTCTATGGGGCCCCAGATAACGGACGCCACTGGCCAAAGACTGATTAGGCAAACGCCAGACAAAACCGAACCGTCACCCATCGCCAGCAAAAATCTAGGCATAGCAACATGGAACGTTAGGGGCTGCGCCAAGCCGTATGATAAAGTAAATATCGATCAAGAGCTCTCAGAGCGCCAGATTACGATCGCAGGCCTCCAGGAAACCCATCCGGCAAGGGGATCATTCTCGTCAAAGAACTATGACTGGTTTTTAAGCGGCAGCAAATGCGCGCTAGAAACGAGAGGCGTCGCCATACTCATTAACAAAGCGGCGAGGTACGAAATAATTAACACATATAATAAATATAACAACGTACTTGGCATACACATTAAAATTCAGCTCGGGGATCAAAAGGAGCAGGAGATACTTTTGATTAACACTCACGTACCGTCCGGCTCTACGACATGTTTAGGGATAATAGGGACGATACTAAGACGCGTAACAAAGAAAGTGACTCCTATTCTATTAGGAGACTTTAATGCACGCATTGGTAAAAACGACGTCACTCAAAAATCACCCCATATCAATAAAAAAAACCTAATACACGAAATCTCTAACTTTAACGGGACACTCTTAATAAACTTCATAGAGCAACACAACCTAGTAATAAAAAGCTCGTGGGGTCGCTCATCTAGCAAGGTAACGTGGAGCGTAAGAACAAAAGTCTCACAAATAGATCACATTATATGTAGCCGATCCAGCCCCATCACATTTTCGTTCATTCAAGGTAACTGGTCAAAAAAGGTTAAATCAGATCACAAGATTATCTGGGGATCCATGAGAATCCAAAGCCCCGCGAAGCTGAAAACCCCAAAAGGTAACTTCCAAAACAATGTCTCGCAATTGACAAACAACCTCACCACTCGATTTAACCACAAGGACGTAAATTACGAGGCCCTACAACACGCAATACACGTAACACAATTTCAAAAAGAAGTCAATAAAAATCTTCTATACTGCTTAGACTCAATCGCACGTGATAGCGAGAAAACTAATAAGAACCCCACGTGGGACGATCTCAATAAGATCCTAATCAGATCAACGAAAGTCATCCCGCAAAATTCAAGAATAAGATCAGAAGCAAGTAAAATTGCCCAAGAACAATTACAGAGGGCACTCTTTCTCAAAAACAAGTTTCCTGATGTACCCATATATGCCAGCAAACTTAGAGCCGCTCGAAAACTCTTTCGCATAACTGAGGAACAAGACGATGATGAAGAATGCACTCGCTTCTTCAGTTGGTTGAGCGAAGCCCACCGATCAGTGCGCATGAAAATAACATACAAATACCTGCAGAAACACAGATCAAAAATGACCCGGTCGCAACATAAATACTACATTCCTATGGCTCAGTGGACCGCTGATTTGAAAAAATGTGCGGGACCGGCCGTGGCAGCTATTGAATGCCAGCATGACGTGTTGCCGGACTCGGACGGCCCCGACTCTGAAACCATAACCCGCATAATTAGCCGTATGAGAAATGGGACCGTACCTGGTACAGACCAAATAGCACCGGAACTCTACAAGCGGCCCCTCCCGAATTTATCGCGCATGTAACTAACATCATGAAGGAAGCCTGGGCCACCAACAAGGTACCGGCCGAATGGGCGCAAACAAAACAGGTCCCTATTCCAAAAAAAGCATATCCTAAGAGTATAGGTGACTTTAGGAAAATCTCCATATGTAACGTAGGCTATAGAATATATGCAAACTTCCTATTAGAAAAATTAGATGCCGCTACTAAACCACTTGGTAATTACCAGGCAGCCTTTTTAGCCAATAGATCTACCGATGACCATATTTTTACACTGCGCCGGGTCCTAGACAAAAACTGGAGGGAAGGTAACCGGCTGTTTATCGCGGCCCTCGACATAGAGAAGGCGTTCGACAACGTTGATCTAAACGCCCTTAGAGACATAATATATTCTCGTACGAATGCCCCGTTAACTAATAGAATAGTAGAAGCCTGCATGAATGAGAAAACATTCATATCCTGGTGCGGTCAAAGCTCGGAAACCGTCCAAAAAGGAAAGGGAGTGAAACAGGGATGTCCGTTGTCTCCCCGGCTGTTCACAATTCTAATGGACGATGTACTACGTACACTAGAGGAAGAAGATGAAGTAGTCAAACTAGATCAGGATAACGGAATCCAGCTGCCTCTGATACTGTCCTTTGCGGACGATTTAATTGTATTAGGGCCATGTATAAACGTAATCGACCGTATAGTAACAAAGCTTAGATTTCTTTTAAACACTGTAGGACTCACAATAAACGCGACTAAGACCAAACTCATAATAAGGAACCCAATAGGAGACATCGAAGAAGGCCAACAGACTCTACATCTAGGCGGCGCACCTATACAACCAATAAAAGATATAAAATATCTAGGTACGTTTATCACTTCAGCACACGATAGGCGCGCTACGGTAAAGTCCCGTTGCGACCAAGCCGTAAGAAATTCTAAGATACTTGTTAGATTTATACAGGACAAGAAAATAGATTGGAAAATAGCAAGGCTAATGTATAAAATGGTCATCTCCCCCGCCATGTCATACGGGCTAAACGTAGCTGCCCTGACTAAAGCCAACAGGTCCCGCCTCAGACGCTATGAGAGACACATCCTCAAGGAAATGCTTTTAGCAGCCAGGGATCCCCCTAAACAAAAGATCAGCCAAACTTTAGAGGGGAAAACTATAACAAAAATCATCAAAGTCCGTCGGCTCTCATATTATGGCCATGTGCTCAGACGGGCCAAGCCTCACCTACTTCACGCTGCCCTGAACTACAGAGAGTGCGGGAAAAAAGAAGGACGTCCTATATATACGTGGGTAAACTCACTCAATCACGATATTAGAAACTACACCAACAGATCCCGCTCCTCCTGGGAACGCCTATCCGCAAACAGAGGTCGCCTAAAGAAAGAAGCAGAAAAAATATATAAACAGCCGGAAACAGACACCGAATCCGAACCAGAGGAAAAAGACTACGTCACGCAAACTAGAACGGAGAACGTCATAAGAAGAGGGCTTTAAACACCAGAGCAATATACGAGGAATTTGCAAAGAACAATCCGGGGTGGGAAAAAAAAAGGGGACCTGGGGAGGGGGGACTAAAGCAGTCACAAATTTATTATATATTACTCACCAATTATAGTATCTATCTACCCCACGCTGGCTTCACGATGCTTGTATTCGGGTCGGCTCCAATCTCCTGTCTCTCCTATTATCCCGACTGCAAACCTACACTCCAGACCTATCTACTCGGTATCCCGGTGTCTTGGGCAGGTTGTTGGTGCATGCGGCAGGGCGGCAGAAGTTGGTGCTTTACTGGCTGGGGGCTCCGAGTACCCGGTCCTATTTAGCATTTGTGGTTTAGTCGGGGTCGTATGATACTAACGCACTCGGCCGGCTCTGTATCGCTTATGCTGAACCAGGAGGGTAATCCGAGCTCCTAATGCCGTTTTGTCCTAACACCTCCTCCCTCTCGTAGTCTCCTCTTCCGAGTCCTTGCAGAAGTACTTCTGGCTGGGATTACCACTCGTATCGTATCGTATCGTATCGTATCGTGAAAGTTTAAAAGTTGAGTGGTTTCTAAGAAATGGAGTAGGATGAAGAGTAAACAGAGGAGTTACAAGTTTATTATAAAAATAGTTGATTTTACAGATTGTAGAGTAGGTTATTGGCTTAATGTGGTTAAAGATAGTTAGTAGTCTTATAAAATATTATTTATTTAAAAAAAATTATCTCCGACCGAATCCTGCCGGTAACCGGGTAACATGTCAAGGAAAACCCTTATAGTCTGCATAATTATTTCCCTTACTGAACCCCATATCTAACTAGCTAGCTAAAAGGGAAATGTATATATTTATTTGGGCAAAATTATTCTTTTGTTCACAATGCTATAGCAGACGCCTTCTCATTGACATGCACGGATGGAGAATGGTCACGCTAACCTAATACCCAATTTATTTTGTATTATTGTTATTAGGTATTCCTAAACTCCACAACATAATTAATCAGCGTTTCATATCCTAGTTTTAAATGAGAAGAAACGCTAAAACAAACTAAATAATGTCAATCTTTTTTGACATGCCCAATATTCATTCTCAACATATTAAAAGCTGATATTTCTAGGTCTATCTAAAACAAAGGCAAAATACTAAAGTAGTGACCTAAACAGAAGAGTCAAACCAGTCATTTACAGCATCAGTTACCCAGCGCACTACATCGTTTGGCGTCAGGAGCAAGTCAGTCGTCCATCTCAGACTGACTTACTATCACAAGACATAAATGAAATTAAATTGAATGTGACCAGACACTATATTCCAGAGATACCTTGCCTTCGCAATAGGAACCTAGAAATATAGAATTACAAAGATTTGCTTTTAGAACAATGATCTCATTTACTCAATACCAAAAGATTTCAAAGTCAAAAACCCACCATATAAGTAGTAAATATATTGCTTTAAAGAACCACCTGATTTCAATAAAATCATGAAAACCTGAGGAAGAAAAACCCTACCTACTTTCCCAGAAAGTGTGTGTGACTCTACCCTATCGTCTATCGTCCCTAATCTAGTACATTCAAAATACCAGCCGTTCTTACCATCAGCTTAATACTTTGAAATATACATAATGTATCCCTATGGAATCTGTACAGTTCGATGGGCGAAGTCGAGATAGCAAAACTATAGGCCCGTGTCAGTGAGTCCCCCATTCACGGCCGCGGCCAGGGTGGTGAATAGTAACTCGGCCCTATCCGGTGTATATAAAGAAATATATAAACATATCTAACAAGACCTGGCACCGATTACTGCAGACATTAGCGGGTCCGGATATCCCGAATGGCCAACTTAGTATAAAATTATGTGGCCCCCGCCTTTGCCTAACAGCTGGACTTCGGAACCAGGGATGGCACCTTAAGAGGTGTTTCAATCCTTATGTTGGTAAAAAAGGATTGCCAAGCACCATCAACTTGGAAACAAAAGGACCCCAGGCTTGCCACGTTTGTCACCATGAGGTTATAGCTAACCCGTCAAATGACTGGTGTTTGGACAGTTTCTGGCTTTTAAAATATAACAAAACACATAGACTTTAAGTTTACATAAAAGGAATAAGAATTTAACACAACTTTAAAACAATAAAGTGCAACATTCCACATATATCTGATGTCAAAGTTCCCCGTCACAGAAGCCAAGTTGGTTCCTGAATCGGAGAACAGAGACACATCTCCAAGTCACAGCATTACGACAATATAGTTATTGCACATAAAACCAAACACAGAGATAGAAAAATATAGCAGAATTTTGCACTTACCAGCAGATTAATAAACCAGAGTCACTTGTCGGTCCGAGCGTAGGGATTTGAATGAATGCTCGATAACTAGCGTCGGCCCTTTTATACTAAATTCCAGACGAGATACATTGTATGACAATGTGGCGACTTACTATGGGTTTTAGGCTACAAACTATGAGAATGTAGCGACATTCTATGAGTTTTAAGCTACATTCCATACTAATGTGGCGACTTACTATGAGTTTTAAGCTACAAACTATGAAAATGGAGCGACATACTATGAATTTTGAGCTACATTCTGGCGACTTACTATGAGTTTCGAGCTACATTCCATACAAAAGTAGCGACATCCTATACAAAAGCAGCGACAATCCTTATGTCAATCTCGTTGTTCAATTTATTCAAGCTGTTACTCATGACGTTGACAGCCGTCAATATGACAGATGTCAATCCAGACAACCAAGCTGTTTGAGACATACAGAAAAACTGTAGTACTCTTATGACAGACTTTAGGCCGCTACGTGACTTAAGGTTGCATTAATAGTTCGTAAGATGTCGCCACAATAATCGCAATGAGTTTGATTTTTATGGACTTATTGTTAGAATGGATCAAAAATAATCCAAGCCCGTAATGTCTATAATCAAATGTGTAATACTTTTATTGTATTATTTTAGTAATTAAATACGAAGAAGGCCTCCCGTTTAGGTACAGTGTGTTGCAACACTTACTTCGCTCAGGATTCTATTTTTGAACTACTCGCTTCGCTCAGGATTCTATTTTCGAACCACTCGCTTCGCTCGCGATTCAACCATAGAATCCATTCGCTACCTCGCAGTTCAACGCTAGAATCCATTCGCTAGCTTGTGCTTCAATTCCACACTCGCGGTTAAAATACAACTTTGCACCCTTGTATAACAAATAACTATTTTCTTATGTCGCTGAGATAGCTGGGGCGATGTCAATACGTCAACATTTTCTTTAATAAGTTAGGCCGTGAGAGAAATCCGTCGTATAAATACCTGTTCCGTAATGTGCTCATCTCCGGCTGTGTACATAACTCGGCTGCATCGCTGCCTGACTGATCACACCACCCTTTGTCGTATATTGACGACAAACTCATACTATAGCAGATCAAACAGCGCTCGGGACCGTTCTGAACTATAATATCCTCCAGTGAAAGTGCATAATCATAAAATCAGGGCTTCCAGAGATTTTTGTGTACATTCTGTGTTAAATTTATTTTAACCAAAGAAAAAATATTAAGCTAGAAGGAGCAATACCCTGAATAGTATGAAACCGCGCGTACTGATCTTCATATTTATTTGGTCCTATTTTTATAGCAAAATGATAAGAAAACACCATTTACTCGGTCAACATCTTCGGATGACCAACAATGATATTTACTATGGATCGGTTATATTGTAACAAATTTTTTTTTTTGTGTGCTCATTTTGTTAGAGTATAACATTTCATAACCTAGCAATGAATTCGTTAAGTATATTTATCCATTTTGACAATCATTACATTTTAGGTGCTTCACTTTTGGAGCGTGCATAACCCATCTGTCATTATTATCTATCGTAGACGAACAATTGCAACTTTGGCGGAACAGACCATAAATAGAAAATCAAAGTAACATCACGAGTTCATCATTTGGGTAGTTGATCCTTGGTTAACTACATAGCACGCGGTGTACGAGCATTTGTGGCTGAATGTATTCTCTGTGATTTGAACGCAAATGTATATTTTTCTTGGTTAGTAGAGAGTTTTAAACAAATTAACTCAAACATGTTCTGCAACTGAATGCTCTTGAATAGTAACTGAAACTCTTTAGTGTTTCTAGAAGTCGACTAAAATTGTACCTACTCATTGTTCCCCTTAGGTACATCTCTTTAAAAACCCCATAATGCAAATAACGAAAAACATATGATAACAGAACACAAAATAATATTGAAAGATAACACCCCAGTGAATAGCGATATCGTCGGAATGATACATCGTAGGTGTGTTTGTGGGCCTCGGAATCAGCAATTTTTCCACACAATTAACTTTCACGAAGCATTTGATAATACTCGTATATGTAGAAGAGTTGTATTTATATTCCGCAGTAATGGTGCGTTATTCGGGTTCTTCTTCACCCTTGATTTACTTAGCGCGTGCTGTAGGTAAAGCCTGGAGACGTTTATATCCTTACTAAGGTAAAAGTATCTTATTGCGCGGTATTAAAGTCTGTTTTACTAAATACGGCATGTTATTAACGGTATGGACGTTAAATGTAATTGAATTCTTAGCGTGGTTTTAGCATTTATCTTAAAAACTGTAGCGAAATATATAATAATAGGCGCAGATATATGTTAATAGGCAATGTCAACGTTGGAGGTAAGTAAAAGTTTTTTTTTATACACGATCAAGTCCCGAACGGCCTCCTAGCCCAGTCGGTAGTGATCCTGCCTACGAAGCAGGAGGTCCCAGGTTCGAATCCTGGTCAGAGCATTTATTTGTGTGTTTATCATGGATATTTGTTGCTGAAGTTATGGATGTTTTCTATTTATTTAAGTATTTATTCATACTTATCTGTTATATATATCGTCGTCTAGAACCCATAACTAGCCTTATTGAGCTTACTGTGGGACTAGGTCGGTTTGTGTAAGATTGTCCTATATTATTTATTTATGTATTTAAGTCGCATTCCAGTTTAAATCAATATTTTACCTAAAATACCTTCGAAGCTTTTACTAACTACGTTCTTCATATTGATTAAGATATGGATAGGATAACAAGTCGGTATTTTAAGGAGGCGTTGACCGTTGACGCTTATGAGTGGTTGTTCCACTTAAATAAAAAAGCGTACGATAGTTACCTAAAATAAAGTCATTCGTTATTCCAACCTCGCCCAAAAATTAACGTCAAGAGGCAATAATTCAGCCCTAAGTAAGTGGTTGTCATTACGAAAGGTTAATATTTGTTCGTCCCCGTCATTTTATTCTACATTTTCACACTCAGAAGCACCACATTAATGTAGTCGAGTGTAATGCCTCACCGCTTAATGAAGATTGATGACCGAGCCTTTGTGACGTCACACCCTCCTTGTCTCTTTTCTACTTAAAATTCCAATTCCACCGAGAAACGTGAAAAAACCCATTTGGTAACATTCGCTTCCAGATAAAATTTCGAAACAAATTATGAAACGAGAGCAAGATTATATGCACGGAAAAACAGTCGGGGAGCGTTCAAATTAAAAACATTTTGCCCGTTTGATTTGGGACAATGGTTTTCCTGATTTCTAACATTACTTTTGGCATATGAATTTTGATTCGCACGGCTGATAGCCTTTTGTTTTATCAATTTTAGTTTATGTGCTTTCGAATAATAATTTAAGACCGAATAAATCCTACAAACTTGAATTTAAATGAGAAGCTATAATTACCGGCCAAGAGCATGTCGGGCCGTGGGCTCAGTGTAGGGTTCCATAGTTGCCGGTCTGTTATAATACATTCGTTCTAAAGGTCGTTTATTAAGAGATATTTTGCGGCACTTACGTTATTTTACTTTGCGGCATTTAAGTCACTAGTATGCATTTTTGAGTTTATTTCAAAAACTGCTCAACCGATTTTATTCAATATAGTTTTTATTGAAAGTACTTATCAGGCCTCACTTCCATGAATTTTTCCAATTTTTTGGACGCACTGTTCATAAGTTAAAGGGACGCACGTTTTTAAACATGCGGAGCTATTGTAAAGACCTTCCCAACGACACCCTTCATGATAGGGTTAGAGCAAAAAAATTCACCCCCACTTTATGTGTACGGTACCTACCGTACACATAAAGTGGGGGTGACCCTAAAAATTATATTTCTTAAGATTTTGTTTTACCACTTTGTCGGCTTGATTAATACACATATATTAACGATCACTGAAATAGGCTTCGGACAGACAGACGGACATGGCTAAACTACAAGGGTTCCTAGTTACTACTACGGAACCCTAAAAAGCACAAAATACTTCAAAATTACCGCTAGGCTTTCAAAAAACACTACGCAATAGTAAAATAGAGATATCTTCCTAAACGAAAAAAGCCACAGACACACTAATCTTTCAACTGGCAACAACATTCGCCTAGTGGAATGAGTCAGTTGTAAATAAAGGTCATATCATGGGGTTGCCAGTCAAGCGGCAGTGCGGAAAACTTCCGGAGTTTGCCAACTCGACTATATCCGATCTCGGGAAGTAACTAGCAACCACCCGTTTCATTATATCTTTTCCGTATTCTTTCCTGCTGTATTATTTACTGTGTTGAGTTCAGTAGCGAAGTTTGCATAAGTTCGGAGATCGTCGGGAAAAATGTACATTTCTGACGACGGTAAGATAGAAGAAACTATGACAATATTAAAGAAAGTTTAGGGTTTTAACTTTATCATTAAAACGACTAGTTAACATTGAACTAACTAGATCAATTGAAGTGGTACATTCTGCCTTACTCGTACATCTAATCAGGTACGGATGATTTTTTTATATGTTAATAATGACGAAATACGAATGTTAGGCAAGAGTTTTCGACCTCAGAATCACACCGGGCCATTTTCAAATTCTTAAAAACAAAGAAATTTTATATTATAATAGTGATTTAAACATTTTTTAGAGTAGCTCGGGCGTTTCCTTTTGGAAAGGTGGAGTCTAAGTGAAGTCGGTTCTTATTTGTTTAAAATTATCTACACAAAATAATTAAATAAGGTATTTTTGTAATTACAAAATATATAAATAATTTTTGAAGAAACCAATCACAGCCACTTAATTTCATAACATCACTATTAAATATTTCTGGGAAAGTACATATTTAAATGTTAGTAGGTGGGGCGCCCCGCAGCGCCGAGTCACGGACCGGTTTCCGGTTTTTCAGCATTCTTAGTGCTTGAAGGTGGAGGATCATGTTACACGTCGTGAGTACCTACACGGGGTTAAATCGTACTTTTATAGTGTTAGTATGTCGCATGATTCTATAAAACGCATATTTTTAGGGTTCCGTACCTCGACAGGAAAAAACGGAACCCTTATAGGATCACTTTGTTGTCCGTCTGTCTGTCTGTCTGTCTGTCTGTCTGTCAAGACCATTTTTCTCAGGAACGCGTGGAGGTATCAAGCTGAAATTTATATCAAATACTCAAGTCTATTGTCCCTTGGAGCTGTGAAAAAATCAAACTTAAAAGCCAATGCAATCAAAAGATACAGTCGTTTATGCTGCAAATTTTAGAGTTTTTCGGCACTCGCAAAACCTACGGGGTACTTCCCGTGAACTCAGAAACTTGAAATTTGGCACGAAGCAACGTCATATAGCATAGACAATGGAAAAATTACAAAAAGTAGACATTTTTAGTAAAATCATACAAATAAATATTTTTTTAAATTTTAAACTTACTACCTTTTTCCTCGTAAATGCGTAGAGGTATTAAATTGAAATTCATATCAAATACTCAGGTCTATAATACCTTTAAGCTGTAACGAAATCAATTTTCTATGTCAGTGCAATGGGTGAACTTTTACTTATATACCTACAGGTTTGTACGGAACCCTCGGTGCGCGAGTCCGACTCGCACTTGGCCGGTTTTTTCTAATTATCCTTGATTTCAGCGTCTCCTATAACGGTTAGTTCTAGCAAACATATTCTTGCTCCAAAATATCGTTTGGTAATATAATTATTTAACTACCGTAAAACGCTGTAAGAAGGGATGACGTGGGCAGTTGGGTCAAGAATGGGGAGAGTAGAGATGCTAGAGTTAGTGTTTTTAGACCAAGGTTGTTAAATCGCTGCGTAAATAAAATAGTCTCGTAACAATTTTCCCAACTCACCTTATTGCTATCCCTACCAACCTTAACTGTATTTATCACTAAAATTATGAATAATCAACAAATAATAAATAAAATATTAAAATTCACATGACTGGACTTTTTTATATATAAAAACCAACGTGCAACATATAAAAAAAATGTTTTATCCAGGTTTGAACTTCTTTTTTGTCCCTACTAACCCCATTTTACGGTACATACTTTTAGGTCTAGCATTGCGTACCTCGAAGGCCGGACCCACTGTAATTTATGACCAACCGATACATTATTCCGGCATATGAAAATATGTACATTTAGCCCTACATTAAAACTGCTTCCACGAATGAGTTATTTACTTACCGTTTGATCCATTGAAATGGTACATTTTGCCTTACATCAAATCAGGTATGGCTGATTGTTTTATGTTAATGGTGATGAAATACTTATGTTAGACCAAAGTTTTCGACCTAATCAATTTCAAATAAAAAAAACCCTTGAATTTTTTGTTTCTAACATTTATACCAAAGACACTTTTCAACCTTTTGGCTCCATCACCAGATCAGCTCGATGATAAGTACCAAATTATTGTATCGTCACCTTTATTCTATAGGCATGTTTAATTCAAAAAATCTCTAAACCTATGTTTTCACGCAAAGCTTTTATTTTCGTTTAAAACTATTCATTAACACGTTATGTTATGTTATAAATAAACATGTGTCGCACTCAACCAGGTCACCCCAATTTTCTCTGTCAAGTAGGTACAACCTTATGCGTCAAGCTTGACGCGTTGATGTAAGTTATAGTACTCGAAACTAGAGCTGGGCACAAGACCGTTAATCCGTTAATCGTTAATCAACGATTTTTTAATGTAAGTTTATCAACTAAAATAACACGTTAACAGACTCGTTAACTTCCGTTTACCAATATCGTTAATCGTTATTACAGTTTATTTACGAAAAATATACCTACTGCAGAGAATACGCTGCGTCGAGATGTCATGGACGACTATTCAAATTCTGTCAAGTAAAAACCTAAGAACGACAAACCTTAAGGAATAAAACATACGTCTCCTGGAATTGGGACTATTAGACGCGGAATCAATAATCTAGGTAGATCATAACAATTACTACGAGTTAACGGATTAACGGATTAAGAGTGCCCATGTTTGCTCGCAATTCTGTTGGTAACTAGTGTTGGTAACTAGGGTTACCAAGATGAAGTATTGATCTGAGCGTGGGCGTCATCAATCTCCGGTAATTAGTTGATGCGCGGCACTAATGAGAACATTGAGCGGGAAGTGCTGCCGCCTGTAATACTGACGCTTATAATGACCGGAGTGTGGATTAATCTTTGTTAATAGTATTTCACCGTTTAAGGCGAAACGTTTTGAATAGACACGTGAAATAGATATCCACACGTTTTGATTTGTGGGCCACTTTATTCAAAGTTGTATACAACACTTTTTAGTACGAAAAAAATTATGTGACTCACGAACTATTTCGATCCTAGTTAGGACAAAACAGTTCATAATTTTTTCGCTAGGTAATTCATTAGTGACCTATTATTAAGATTAACAATTTATAGGAATTGATAATATTTGTGTTTACATACGTCAAAACAGACTGTTTACTTTAGAAAGCTTATCAAGAAAAAGTGTTTCGTATCATCTATTATAAACTTCATCTTAATCTTATAACATTTACAAATAACAATAACTAACTATAGGTACCTAATAGTCAGTTATTGCCAGCTCAAATTGAGGCGTGGCAAAAAGTTGGGACAAATTCTAAGACTGAGGAGCTATATATATAGCTTAGAATATTAACCCACTTCGAATGTTTTTAACCCTTACGCTATACGCTATAGTCTTAAGGTATTTAAATAAAAGTAAACAAACAATTTTTACATTTTCGGGTAGTTATAACTTTTATTGGTTAACCAATCAAATACAAAACTGCCTGGATCTGTCACTTAACGACCTGGCTTTAACCAATATTATTTGATCATGTAATGTTTTCATCTACCCTCAACTGGCTTAAGGAGCCATTTGAGGGTAGATCTTATTTACTTTTATTTAAATACCTAAAGATACAGAGTATAGTCAATAATACTAGTACGATCGTGTGCGGCCGTTGTTCAGTCGTTTGTTTTTATAAAACTAAACAGTATCTGTCTGTCATAAAGAACTAAAAGCAAAGGTTGCACCTTTATTCATACCCGTAAAACTAGAGAGGTAATTAAAAACTTTTGTTACAGATACAGATACAGATCTTTATTGGTAAAAACACATTTTACATGTCAATTTCAATATTTACAACACAATATTTTATTACATTATAATTATATTGTTAAAATTATTTAGTATTTGTTACATTATTAATACAGTGTCTGGGTCAACGATTTCCCCGTATTTATAAATTCGTTGATGCTGTAGTATGCCTTTTCAGTGAGCAGCAGTTTAAGTTTACTTTTGAATATAGTATCACTGTTTGTGTCTTTTATATCGGATGGAACCGAGTTGTAAATATTAGGTCCTATGATGCTGAGTGACAGTCGTGATTTAGCGAGTCGGCGCCATGGTGCGATTAACCGCGGAGGTCTGCGCGCAGGGGGCTCGCGTGATTGACCACTATATTTGTAGTCGGTAATATTTGGTTTGACATACATACATGCGGCCAGTATATATACGCAAGGTGAGGTGAGAATCTTATGTTTTTTGAACAATTGTTGAGCCGGGTAGTCAATAGGTTTTCCATCAATTATACGCAGGGCGTATTTTTGCATTCGGAGTAGTCTGTCACGTTCAGCAGCCGTTGCCCAAAGTTCCAAGCCCTGTGTCAAGATCGAGTGGAAGTAACCATAGTAAGCCAACTTAAGGTTCTCAATTGATAGACTCGGAGCCAAACGTGACAGCGCGTGACATGCTGATGCTAGCCGATCGCACATCGATGTGATATGTGGAGTCCACGTCAGTCCAGAGTCGATCGTGAACCCAAGGTACATAGTATTGTCTACTTGTGGAATTTGAGTGTCGTTCAATACAACTTCAAGTTTATTTTTTATTGTGTTTCTTAATTGAAAGTGCATGATGTTTGTCTTGTCAAGATTTAATAACATTCCATTAGCGGAGAACCAATTTTCAATTTGTTTTATAACGTCACAAAGTTTAGACTTTAAGTTTTCAAAACAGTCCGCATTTACTATTATGCAAATATCATCCGCGAACATAACATATTCTACGTCTTTACAGGCTGTTGTTATGTCATTGACAAGTATTAAAAAAAGGTAATTTCCTGCGACGGAACCCTGAGGGACCGCGCTGTTGCCCGTTGACTCCAGCTCTGGGCCGCAATTCGAAAAATAAATACACACTGGACAGACACATCTCCAACCCAACTCAACCCAACTCAACTCAACGCTATAACGACATTGACATTTGCTATTCGAACAGATTTTCATTCAACATTGGTCTCACATTACATTAGTACAACATTGGTCACACATTGTACCAATGTTGTACCAATGTAAGACCAATGTGTGACCAATGTGAGACCAATGTTGAATGAAAATATGTTCGAATAGCAAATGTCAATGTCGTTATAGCGTTGAGTTGAGTTGGGTTGGAGCTGTGTCCGTCCAGTGTTTGTGTTTATTTTTCGAATCGCGACCCAGATTTAGTGTTTAGCACGTAGGTGCGTTGCTTTCTGTTTTCTAGGAATGAAGCAAACGTTTTGTGGAGAGCCCCTGTGACCCCATACATTGACAAATAGACATGACATTGTTATTAGTAACTTTATGTAATAGAAGAGTCGTATCAACGATGCATTGTGATCCTTGGGGAGTAGACTGTCTGTCTCCTGTCAGTTTCCTGTGCCTGGCTCAGAATAAATTAACGCGAATGTTTAGCATAACACTATTTGTGCACTGTGTGATATCGCGTATACTTAAAACTACTTAGTTACGGTATTACCAGATTTAAGTAAGAAGTTATTGAATAACGGTTTTTTGTATTTTAGTGTACTAGATTGTCAATGGTAACGTATAACTCTATTCCCCATCCGAAAATACCCATCGTTTATAGTGTTCAGTTAACTTTCATTTAAGTATTGAGTCACATACTTAATAAGCGCTGTCATTATATAGTTTACGTATTATTATATATAATCATAGACTAGTTAAGGCGCACTAAAACATTTTATAAAGTATTTTTAATTACTTCGCAAAAGCGAAAACATATAGTGCATTACCATTACATATCATGTATACGAAGGGTACACGGAAAGAACATGTCTAGTCACTTTTTTGTAAAATGAGATTTTTATATCAAAATGTAGAGCTCGAAATGAAACAAATCCTTTTACAAATGTAAATTTTAACGTATATCCACTTCTTTACTCATAAAAACCATCTAGTTACGAAAATAGTATGGTTAATTGAATCGTTCAAAATTTTAAAAGCGCATTAACTCAAAATGTCGTCAATGTGACTAGACATGTTCTTTCCGTGTACCCTTCATATGGCTTCGTCACTTCGATTTGACATATTTACATATTTGTATTTTGAGAGATCTCCTCCTCGACCTCCAACACAATAGTGCGCCATCTTATTCACTAATACAATCATCATGACGGATTTGATGGATAAATCAAATCAGCGTCGTTTTGAACACAATAAATTTCCATTTTTCGCCAAAAGCTTATCGTTTCACATTCAACTTAATTAAGGGGCCTGTTAATTTTAATTCCGCCGGACAGTGTTAGAATGTTCGAGATGTTCTGTAAGGGCACGACACGATCAGACGGGAACGATCAATCTTCATTAATCAGCCCGATTGGCGTTCACGACTTCTAATGACCCGTTATTAGGTCGAAAGAGGAGAGAAAATCTACTGGTACCTATCAATTTTGAACGCCTATCTAAGTTAGAGATTTAACAGCCTAGGTTATTCTTTGTTATTAATGTTTTATTGTTGAAATGATTGTCTGTCCGTAATGTAAATGTCTACACTTTGAGAGGATGGGTTGTGAACTTAGCCTGCTATTTATTAATTTTTGATATACTAATCAGTATTATTTAGGCAAGGAAGCTTGTCGATCTTTGAGAATTCAACCAACCGGAGTCGCCATTGACAGGCGTTCCCCTCTGCCGAAAACATATGACCAGTGGTCATACACATGTAAGGACTGACATTTATCCGACGTAGCTATTTGTACGTTACGTACGAATAGCCATACATTTGATGTTCCCTCCCCCGCAAAAATCGGCAGACTTTTTTTGTATCGGAAATGACAGACATGGCTACTACATCCGGGTTTAATTCTCTAAGTTGTCAATCTAGGATGTTGTCTTTCGCCTGACTTATACGTACTTAAAATGGAAATATTGTCCTAACCCAACTGTCCTCAAATGAGAAGAAATGACGAAGACTAAAAGAGAAAAAAAGATAATTAAAATTAAACTAAAAGAATAAGATTGTAAAAGATTCCAGAAATATTAAAACTACTTTTCATCCGTAAAATAAGAGCCATTTAAGTATTATGAAACATACCATATTCCTAAGAAATGTTAGTGCGCGCAATGGCCATTATATCCTTTTATTAAATAATAGCTTAAAATGCCAATAAATGATTACAAACAACAACTCGCACTATTATAGTCATAGCCATACCCAACAAAGCCACTTATTTGCACTCCTGTGAGCGACATTGTCATTACTCAGGCGCTTGGCAAATCCTCAGGCACAATTGGAAGTGCAGCAAAGCTTTGCTTTAGTGTCTAAAAGTTTATCTGTAAGTCGACTTGCAAGAGAATTTAATACTACTTTGTAACACGTTCAGAATCCTTCACAATGGTAAGCTTAATGCCTTCAAACAAACAAGGGTATTGTTGTTTCTAAATAGTGTTGCTGTCAACATCATATTGGGTTTAATCTTGTTTTTATTTGATGACACGCCGTGGCATAGCAATGAAGTTATTATTTTTAACTGGGGCCACAAAGTGAGCCCAAAAGAGAGCCTTATAGAGGGAGCTGCGTCTCGTTTTGACTAAGGACCTGATGATGTCATCAGACAATCAAAATGTCAATTTTGTAACGAGTGCGAGTGTGACACCGCCCCTATGCTCTCTATCGGGCCGTTTATTCACTGAGATTAAGGTTCAACTGTAACTGGGGAAAAAGTGTAAGAACACGGAATAATATGATAGTATTTCATACAGAAGTTTATCTACCCTACAAAATCAGTCTTTGACAGAACTTCGACAGATGAACGGTGACACATAACGTCTACATACAATTTTGCCTAACGATTATCTAGGTTTGACAAGTACGCGAATAGTTTGATTGCTTGAACTGCCCCACAATCTGTCGCAATCTACCTAATCCATCAGTAATCTTAATACAAAACTAGATAAATGTCAGATTCATTACCTGATTTTCCCAATCTAACCGTTATTTTAGAACAAAACTACTACTATAAAGTACTTAAATATTTTATCTTATCTGTGGTCATGCCGCAAGTAAACGAAGGTGGGTTTGACAACCCCGAAAACGTATCCGATACGTTCCAAGGCCGTAGATGTCACTTCGTGGAGATCAAGGACAGTGGAGATGTACACCCCCGGTAAGAATAAGATCCACTTCATATAAATCCATGGACATAGCGACCATAAAAAAGTGTGATCGATGTTAACTAATACGAAAAACTGTTTGCAAAAAAGGTTGTGTATACATACTAATACAGTTAATACCTAACTTCTTGTTATCAAAACCATAGCACAAGTAGAGTTGAGCCATTACCGAGAAATCTCGAGAACGTTACTTTTTTTTTATACCACGACGGTGGCAAACAAGCATACGGCCCGCCTGATCGTAAACAGCTACCGTAGCCTATGAACGCCTGCAACTCCAGAGGTGTCACATGCGCATTGCCGACACTTTACAGGGAGGATTCACTGTGTTGACGGCTAGACAAGAGGGTCCCTCATCGTCAACACACTGGGTCCTAATTGAGCTCTTTGGCAACCTCACTCACCAGCAGGAACCGAACACTATGAGTAGGGTCTAGTGCTAGTTGGCTGTGGTTTTCTGTAAGGTGGAGGTACTTCTCCAGTCGGGCTCTGCTCCAGATTTGAGTGAGGTGACATTCGCTGTGCTGTGCCTTACCACACATAGCGAGATGACATTCGCAGTACCCATACCTCTCTTTTGGACGTAGTTTAGGGACATACCCGTGTCCGGACGTAGTTTAAGGACATACCCGGGTTACTCGTTTTGTATGAGAAACGTTACCGCTCGAGAATGTTTCCCATGGTAAACGGTAATGTTCTCGAAAATAGACGGAGAGCTAGCCACGTCAGATATGAAACAATAATAAAATATTTTATCAAGTTTCGTAATGATACTGGGTTTTTGCTTAAAAAAGAAGAAAAACCATATACGTGACCGATATCGGAAGTGGGCCCGTACTCGTAATTGACGATCTCCTTTTAGGATTTTCTTTACAGAACTTGGCACTCAAATAGATCTCGCTTTTTTTGTAGGCGAAAAACTTGGCTCTCATTTCACATTTATGGTTTTGATGGGATTGCAACTACTGGAATAGCGTCGATTATTTCATTGGGCAATACTGAGATTGCATATATCGAACGCTCCATAGGCCTGAGGCTCTGTTATACCGTCTGTTGGCGTGTGTGATCTTTTTTCTGATGTTACTCGTAGAAATAAAACGCATTGATGTCCGTTATCTGCCCCGAGGCTAGCAGCCCTTAACTTTTATAGCCACGAAAAACCGGCCATGTAAATACGAATCACACTCGCGCTCCGAGGGTTACACGGAGTAATACTTTTAAAAAATTCATAATTATTTTTGCATGTTTTTAAAGTGGGGCATTCCACTCATACAATAGATTGTTATTAAATCAAATACAAACATTGAAAACATTGAAAAAATAATCAACCCAACAGGACTTGAACCTGTATCGATACGCCTTGCCGGGGCTCGATCGCTTTACCAATTAAGCTATGGGTCAAGTTACTGAGTTGACGAAATTTTCAATGCCTTCAATCATCTTTTTGCATTTAATTTGATCTACTTCGACTTTACAGCAGCCGTAAGCGACATCTAGGTAAGTACTAACTACTAGAGTTAGATACCCTTCCCGCCGACACTATCGCAAGTGTCACAACGGAAATATAGAGGGCGCTGCTATCAACTCATAATTATTTTTGCATGTATTTAAATTGAGGCATTCCACTCATACAATAGATTGTTATTAAATCAAATACAAACATTGAAAACATTGAAAAAATAATCAACTCAACAGGACTTGAACTTAACCCATAGCTTAATCGGTAAAGCGATCGAGCCCCGGCAAGGCGTATCGATACAGGTTCAAGTCCTGTTGGGTTGATTATTTTTTCAATGTTATCAATGTTTGTATTTGATTTAATAACAATCTATTGTATGAGTGGAATGCCTCTTATCTTATCTTATCTTATTTGGCTCGGGGGCCGATATGGATACACTTCGACCCAAAGGGATCTTTTGTGTAATTGCCCCCTAGTACACTTACTCAAGAGCTTTTTCAACCATCTCCATGTGTTGGGTGATGGAGCTCAAGGGCAGTACTTTGAGGTCCACTGGATCTGGATAGCCGATTCCAAAGTCCCTCATTCTTAGTCTGGCAAGAGCGTGACATTCACACATTAAGTGCTTCATTATTTCTTCCTCTTCGACACACATTCTACAATCAGTATTGTCTGACAGTCCCATTTTAGCCAGTACTCCTTTCACGGCGTAATGGCCTGTAAAAACTCCTGTTATGATTTGGAGCCTTTTTCTACTAAGTTTCCAAAGCTTTTTGCTCCAGCTTGAGTCAACTCTATGCATGAAGAGCTTTGAATGCCTTAGACCTGTCAAACTACCCCACTCTTGTTGGTGTTTATGTTTGGTGTGGTCCTTTATGGCCGTTGTTATGGTTCCCTTTGAGAGCCCCACAAATGGTTCCGGGCCTAAGAAGTTATTCATAGAGCCCCTTCTAGCAAGCTCATCAGCATTTTCGTTGCCGATAAAGCCCTCGTGCCCTGGGATCCACATCAGTTGCACTTTGTTTTGCCTTCCAAGCCTGTTGAGGACTTGGATACCATTGAATATCAGTCTGGACTCCACTTTGGGCGCTATAAGTGCTCTAAGCGCTGCCTGACTGTCGCTGAGTATGTAGATATTCTTTCCCCGGGTCTGTCTATCTATATTCTCTTGTGCACAGGCAATAATAGCATACGTCTCCGCTTGGAACACTGTTGCATAATTGCCCATGCTTATACTACTACTACTGTAGTCATTTGCATAAATGTCAGCTCCCGTACTCGATCCTAGTTTGGAACCGTCTGTGTACCATATGCTGTCTTCACCATCAGAGATTGGTGGTTCAAGACCCTCG
The DNA here is from genome assembly GCA_947086415.1 of Pammene aurita. Lineage (NCBI taxonomy): Eukaryota > Metazoa > Arthropoda > Insecta > Lepidoptera > Tortricidae > Pammene > Pammene aurita. The sequence goes on along the minus strand of OX352305.1, from coordinate 14,731,004 downwards.
GCCCAATCGGCCCTTGTGGGAATTTTTACTTTAAAATTCTTTTGGAAAACAAACTTGGGTTGCATCTTGTCACAGCCCATGCTTGTTAGCCTATCCATGAAATTGTCAGATTCCATTCTTGTGTGTTTGGTCTTCGGCTTGCTGTCGTCCCAGAGGCCTACAACAGCCAATCTGTGTAACGATTTGCGCGCTTCAGACTGTAGCACTAAGTGTAACGGCGGTAGATCAAGTAATACATCTAGCGCCGCCGTTGGCGTCGTTTTGAATGCGCCGGTGATAGCCATGCATGCCATTCTTTGTATTTTCGTTAGGGCTTCTCTGCATGTGCTCTTTAGTGTCCTTGGCCACCAGACCAGGCTCCCGTACAGTATGATAGGTCTTACCATCATGGTATAGATCCACCTCAGTACCTTCGGGGTTAAGCCCCAGGTTTTGCCATATGCTGACCTGCACATGCCAAACACTCTCATAGCCTTAGTTATGGTGAGGTCGGCATGCTTTTTCCAATTTAGTTCTTTGTCCAGTGTCAGACCTAGATACTTTACGTCATTGGATATTTCTAGTACCCTTCCGTAGAGCCTTAGTTGCTTCATACCATTCAGGGTCTTTTTCCTGGTAAATGGTATTACCACTGTTTCGCCTGTATTGATCGAGAGTTGGTGGTTATTGCACCACTGCTCCACAAGCCTCAGTGCTCCATTCATGATTTCTGATACCGTGCTGGGGAATCTCCCGTTGACAAGTATCACTAAATCAACTGCATACCCTACCGTATAAGTTGGGCCTTTATTCAGTTCCTCCAAGAGTGAGTTGACTACCAAACTCCAAAGAGTTGGTGAGAGAACCCCTCCCTGTGGGCAACCTTTTGTGGCCGTTGCAATAATTTCGTCACCCATAAGAGAGGACTTAATAAGTCGGCTAATTAGCATGTTGCCTATCCATTTACATATGGTCGGTTCTATGCCGTGTTTTAATGCTGCAACACTAATTGCTTGGTAGGTGGTGCGGTCAAACGCTCCCTCTACATCTAGAAAAGCAGCAAGGCATAGTTCTTTGTTTTCTATTGCCTGTTCTGCTCTGGTCGTCACCAGGTGCAGTGCTGTCTCCGTTGATTTGCCGGCCTGATAAGCACATTGCATCTGGTGCAGAGGATGTCTTTTGAGCGGACCATCTCTTATGTGTCTATCCACCAGTTTTTCCAACGCCTTGAGGAAGAATGATGAAAGACTTATTGGCCGATATGATTTGGCCTCTGTGTAGTCTGCCTTGCCCGGTTTAGGTAGGTACGTTACTTTTACCATCCTCCAAACACGCGGAACGTGTCCGAAGGCTATGCACGCCCTGTACAGTCTACTCAAGTGTGGTATAAGTACATTGGCGCCTTCTTGTAGTAGGATGGGGTAGATTCCATCTGGGCCCGGGGTTTTAAAGGGCTGAAATGTCGAGAGCGCCCATTTTAGCTTGTTGTGATCTGCTACCTTCTTTGACGTGTCCCAATTGTGTCTAGTAGTTCTCGTTGACTGTTCTACAACACTAATTGTACTTTCGTCTGGTTCGCCCTGGTGTATTACCGAGCCTGGGAAGTGTGTCTCACACATTACTTTGAGAGTTTCTAACCCCGTTTCTGTCATCAATCCGTCACTCCTTCTGATTGAGGTGAGCGGTACTGACTTTGTCGAGGCTAGCGCTTTTGTTAATCTCATGCCTTCCGGTAAAGACTCTATCTGATCGCAGTGGTTCCTCCACGCTTTCCTTTTTGCTTTCCTCACGGCTTTGTTAAATTCCGTGAGTTTGCGTGCATAATGCTCAAAGTTGTTAGTTTTTTTAGCATCGTTAAAGATGGCCCGTGTTTCTTTCCTGAGTTTTACGATCTCTGGATTCCACCACGGTATCTTCTTAGCCAGGTTTTTCTTTTCCGGGCAGTTGCTGGTCCATGCCGTTAACACAGCTTGGACGATTTTGTCCGCTTCGAATTCTATGTCAATAATAGAGTTTAGCTTGCCTTTTGGATCCCCTAGATCCGCCTTCAGATCGCTCCTAAAAGCTGACCAGTCTGTGTTTCTGGGGTTCCGCCTACGTACAGTTTCTACTGGGATTATAGTCTTGTACTTAAAGCATATATATCTATGGTCTGATAAAGAAATTTCTTGAGATACATGCCATGAGTTAGTATTCTTACTAGCATTGTTAGAAGCTAATGTTATGTCAATAACCTCACCTCGTCTAGCGTTGACGAATGTCGGTTCATTGCCTTTATTTAGTAATTGTAGAGAAGAACTCACCAGAAAATCCAGTACTTTCTCCCCTCGTCTGTTGACATCTGAGCTGCCCCAGATGACGTGGTGCGCATTAGCGTCGCAGCCAATTATCAGGTCGGTGTTCGCCCGGCTGCCGTACGCAACAAGATCTCGCAGTTGTGGTGTAATTGGATCTGTTGCCTCATAGGGAAGGTAGGCTGATGAGATGATGAGTGCCGTACCCCCCCCCCCCCCCCTTGTTATGGATATCTTGACCGTGGTCAGATCCCTGGAACAGAAAGCGTGTAAGATCATAAAATTCACGCCATTTTTAACATATATACATGTCTTCATATTACTTTCGGGCAGGGATCGTTACCGGTATTCTCAAAACCGGTTGTAATTTGGGTTTAACCGGTTATACTTGAATTTCACTATTTATATTGCTAAAACCATGAATAGCGGTAAAGTATTACCGGTATTCAAAAGCATTATCGGTGTTTGCAAATGACATGTTTACCTGTAATCGATTTTATTAGCGGTATAAGAAGACAAAAGACAAGCACCTAAAAGGCATGAGACTCGAAAAGTCAGAAATTAATTTGTGAAATACGACACTTTGTACTACTACTTTATTTAGTTGGTTTATTTCTAGAAAATTTGAAATATTAGGAACGCCTTAGCAGAATGCGTATTATGGTTGTCATTTTATCGCCTATCTCGTCATGCGTCAATTTCGCACTTACGTACTTGTTAGAACGTGACAGCTATGGTGACAGGTGATAAAAATCCGACCATATTAGACTAGCAGGTCTGTCGTCTGTCGTCGAACTAGTCGGTTGGGTATAAATTCGGCCCGATAGAGACCGTAACTTAGATACAGATGTCTCACTCGCACTAGTAATAAAATTGTCGTTCATTGAATATAGGTATTGAATACCGGTAAAGAATACTGAAATTAGTACTTTAATTGTCATAATGATATTACCAATATTAAAATAATACCTCTAATTTGAATACAGGTATAAAATTTAAACCGCTATTAGTTTGACAGTATGTTTACAGGTATTTAATAAAACCGGTTGTGCAATCCCTGCTTTCGGGGCAAAGGTATATTATTGTCCCTCCAGTACCCACTCACCTTTATAAATGTATGGTTCTTGAATAAGAGCAATATCAAACTTATCGCATTTTAGCTGCCTTGCCAGAAGGGCAGTGGCCGCTTTATTGTGTTGTAGATTTATTTGTACATACATATACTGTACGGATCCAAACCCACGACCACTGATTTGAAATTTGCTTGACCTTTTCTTTGCCACTAAGTTATTAGTTTATATTAAAGTACTTAACATTATAAATCAACGTAGACACGACACGAAGATCAAGTAGTGAAATTTCAGGCAGTTGGTAGATTAGTTTGAAATTGCTAGTTCCATATAAACACTGTCGGAATTTGAAACCTAACTGTCTAGACCAGAAAATTACGTTATTAACTGGTAGCATTCGGTCATATAAACTTTCCTAATCTAAGATGTTTGTTTTAAAGTAATAAAATAATAAATAATAATAAAAGAGCTTTATTAGATTCCATACAGATTTAGGTAAGAAAAATATTACAATTTATCATCTTGCATGCTATGGTATTTTTACATTGCATTAAATATAAAAAAATATTATTGATAGGGTAAAATTAATATTTTAAATAATTCATTAATTTAAATATTTATTAAAGGATATAAAAAAAATAACAATAGCATGCAATAACTTAAACATCTTTAGAATTATTAATCTGTGTGGACCCCCTTCGGGTAAAAGTATTGTTTTAAAGTACATTATCAAAATAGTCTACGCTACGGCCTGTCAGCCAATGTAAATGTATTAACTCACTCACTATAAGCTTATCTATCGTATATTCCAAAAACCACAGGGTAATAAACATAAAAACACCATAAATTCAACACTGCACGCTCCGTGTAATCTGAGCGGTGTAATCAAACTGAAACATTGCAGTGTCCTAAATACTCAATCCCAAAACAAATCTTTTGCATAATAATATTTACCCTATACAAATTCATAAGTCAAGTATATTCGGGTCCGTGTGCCTTATAAACGACACATTTCATAATTCGGTGGCTCGCTTTGGGGCCACGCCTGTTAATAAAATCGGTTGGTTATTGTTCGTTCACACCTTGTGCTGACACGTATTGCAATGCCGATAAAAATGAAAGCAGTGGTTTATTTGGAGCAAAATAAATATGAGTTGGAAATAAATATGGGCACATTGCTCGTAGAATCGATGGCCGTTGGGGCGGAAAGGTTCTCGAGTGGCGACCACGAACCGGAAGGCGCAGCGTGGGTAGACCCCCCGCAAGGTGGACTGATGACTTGGTGAAGGTCGCGGGAGTCCGCTGGATGCGGGTGGCGCAGGACCGGTCATTGTGGCACTCTTTGGGGGAGGCCTATGTCCAGCAGTGGACGTCTTTCGGCTGATATGATGATGATGATGATGATGAAATATAAGTTTGTCAGCGACTTACCTAGTATTTTTAATATATACCTAATTGCGCATACAAGGTGTAATAAAAGTCTTGGTGATCCTTTTAAGGGCATAATTGGTATCGTGTTCTAATTAGGAACATGCATGATTTTTTTGGAAGACGTCATTCGATTCTATTTCCCTGTAGATTCAAATGTCTCTAATAAACCTACTATCTACGATAGCCCTGAAACGTCAAAAATGTGAAAATACGTTAGGCGTCTGCGCCGCGCGTCAAAACGCCCCATACAAAAAGTGTGAGGTTTGTGACGTCACTGACCACAAAGTTGCAGAAAACTGTTTGGAAGGAACAAGTTTTTGGAAGATTTTAGGCACGAAAAAATGCGTTTAGCTATATAGTTGTTATACATTTTTTTTCTTGTTAGAACATAAGTAATCGAACTGAAGTTTCGAAAATACATTTGAGGTATAAAAAAAATTGCCTAAAATTTTACGTTTTTAAACCGCAATATCTTTAAAAAACTGTTAAAATTATTACGGATTTCCACTTATTTATATTAATTTGGGGTTGCTGAACGTGTTGATGGAACAAATTCAATTAAATATTTTTCACGCATGTTCTCTATTATGAAAAAGTAAGAACAAAAAAAATTACTCGCGAAAAAAAATTGATTTTGTATGGAGGGTTAGCCGGACTACGTGTCCCATACAAAAAATATTCACGTCAAAAAAAAATCCTCGTTATTTTTCTTACTCGCGATACAATACCAATTATGCCCTTAATCACCAGTCTTTTTGTAACATCCTGTATAAGGTACGTCACAATGTGATATCTATCACCATTTTCCTAGCTTTTGTCTCTCTACCGGCTCAATGTAGTCTAGGGGAAAACAATCCCATTCATTGACGAAAACACAAGTTTTTATGGACGCGACTGCCAACTGACCTTCCAACCCAGAGGGGAAACTACACCTGATTGGGATTAGGCCCGATTTCCTTACAATAATATCCTTACCGATAAACGACAGGTAAATACTATATGATATATTTTTAAGGTCATATTATGTTTCGAAAGAATGACTCGGAGCCGTATTCTAACTTTAAAACACGTTTAGACACAATTCAACTTCAATACAACTCCAATGCATTAACTACGCAATATAGCTAGCGCCTAAGCGTCCGAATCGGCGATCTAAGAATTTTCTTGAAAATTATTCCGATGCAACTCCAATACAACTTCAATATGGGTTGATTATTTGTTGTGCGTTGGAGTTATGTTGTAAGATTTTGTTTTTAATGTATTGTTTATTTTATTTTTTTAATTAGAATATGGCACAGGGGCGCCATCTAGCAATTGGCTACTTGAAAATTATTTATTAATGATGTTAATCATAATATGACATAGTATTTATTATGTTTTTCGTATGGGACCAATTACATAGAACAGTTAGATCACGAACATGCGAGCAAAACCGCGGGGTAAAATATAAGAAATCGAATGGTACCTATATTTGTTTAATATTGAAAGAAATAAATTGATATTTTTAAAGTTGTGTAATTTTTATTATTAAATCAAATATACCTTTCTAATTTCCACTTTTTAATTTAGCTGAGTTTTTTTTTAATTCAACATGTTATGTGTCAAGTACCCAATTATGATATGATACACGAGTAGTTTAAAAAAACTAGTTATTGTAGTTGGTACACATTCGACATAAAATAATTGTATTTTACACAATCGTGACATAATAAAGAGCTTTTCAGTCGAGTACCGTGTTTAGGCCACGAAGCTTTGCTGAGTTTTTTTTAAGATACTCTATTACAAGCCACTTAAATTATTAAATAGGCTTGAAAGCCTGGTACGGGTATCTATTATTAATTAATGAAGATTAATTATTGAAACTGGTGAAAATGAATACAAGTGCCACCCACGTAGGTAAAATGATCTAAAGACGAAGAAGGCCACCCATTTCATTTATGACGGGTAAGTACCTAGGTATTAGAATAAAATTTGAAGACTTAGTCGATAGTCGACAAATCGTTTTTTAAACATCCCGCCAATTTAAAGCAGTCGAGAGTAATAGTAAGAAGCGCTTTAATTTAAATATTCCGTCGTTTTTAGGGTTCCGTACCTCGAAAGGAAAAAACGGAACCCTTATAGGATCACTTTGTTGTCCGTCTGTCTGTCTGTCTGTCTGTCTGTCTGTCTGTCTGTCTGTCAAGACCATTTTTCTCAGGAACGCGTGGAGGTATTAAGCTGAAATTTATATCAAATACTCAGGTCTAATGTCCCTTGGAGCTGTGAAAAAATCAAACTTGTAAGCCAACGCAATCAAAAGATACAGTCGTTTATGCTGCAAATTTTAGAGTTTTCGGTACTCGCAAAACCTAAGGGGTACTTCCCGTAAACTCAGAAACTTGAAATTCGGCACGAAGCAACGTTATATAGTATAGGTAATGGAAAAATTACAAACAGTAGAAATTTTTAGTAAAATCATACATAAAATTATTTTTAAAATTTTTAACTTACTACCTTTTTCCTCGTAAACGCGTGGAGGTATTAAATTGAAATTCATGTCAAATACTCAGGGCTATAGAACCTTTCAGATGTAGCAAAACCAAACTTTTATGTCAACGCAATCAAAAGAAATAGCAATTTAAGTCGCATATTTTGAAACTGAGTACTCGCAAGAAACTCAAAACCTAAGGGGTACTTCCCGTAAACTCAGAAACTTGAAATTTGGCACGAAGCAACGTCATATAGCATAGACATTGGAAAAATTACAAAAAGTAGAAATTTTTAGTAAAATCATACAAAAAAATATTTTTAAAATTTTTAACTTACTACCTTTTTCCTCGTAAACGCGTGGAGGTATTAAATTGAAATTCATGTCAAATACTCAGGGCTGTAGGATCTTTCAGATGTAGCAAAACCAAACTTTTATGTCAACGCAATCAAAAGAAATAGCAATTTAAGTCGCATAATTTGAAACTGAGTACTCGCAAGAAACTCAAAACCTAAGGGGTATTTCCCGTAAACTCAGAAACTTGAAACTTGGCACGAAGAAACTTCATATAGCACATACAAAGGAAAAATTACGAAAAGTAGAAATTTTTAGTAAAATCATACAAATTTTTTTTTTTAATTGATTTTTTAATTTAGTAATTAAACTTACTACCTTTTTCCTCGTAAACGCGTAGAGGTATTAAATTGAAATTCATATCAAATACCCAGGTTTATAATATTTTTAAGCTGTAACAAAATCAATTTTCTATGTCAATGCGATGGGCAGAACTTTTACTTATATACCTACAGGTTTGTACGGAACCCTCGGTGCGCGAGTCCGACTCGCACTTGGCCGGTTTTTTTATTTTGCAAATACATATGGCGTAAAGATTATACACTGTTATTAAAAAGAAAGTATATGTTTGAAGAATTAATCCCTTTATACCTGGATTTTACGCTTTTTACAATGCTTTTATAAGTAAAATACAAACATACATTCTCCTTTTTTGTATACGAATAATGTAATTAAGTATACATAATAAGTCACATATTTAACATATATACAATTTAACTTATTATTAAGTGAGGATTTGAGCGCGAGGAGCCAAAAAACTGGTCGCTCCAGTTTGGCGCATTTATTCTAACCTATCCAAGTTTGTAATTGTTTCACATGGATAAATAAACTTCTAAAATATGTAAAAACATACATAAAAAAATAACCTAGGGTGCCACCGGCAACGGAGCAGAGCCCAGACTGCCGGTACCATGACCTCCGTAGAAAGATGAACCAGCGAACTATGCGCGCTGTGTCCAGTTTACCTCCTTGCCTTCTGTTCCAGACTCTAGGGTTGGATCTAGATCCAACCACAACCAAGTAGCGAGAATTACTGAGTAGGTGTTAAGAGTCCGGTAAAGTTTTTTTTTTCGATTTCACTCAACTTTTCGATACTATTTTACAGTAACTAGTAAGACTACTATTAGTTTGTATACATATATTAAAAGATAATTTATTTTTAAACTGCATAAGTGGAACACTTTTTTGATTTTATGTTTCATTTATAAATATTTCACCTTAATCTAAAAGCTCTTTCGCGATTTTTACTTGGAGAGGTGAAAAAAATAAGATTTTTATTGATTAAAATGATGTTAAACCAGTATGTATAATTTTAAACAAAAAAGAACCGACTTCACTTACCATCCATTCATGTTCATACTTACATATATTTTAAGCAAAGTAAGTTTACCTAGTGCAATTTTGAAAAAAAACCGGCCAAGTGCGTATCGGACTACGCATAATGGAGGGTTCCGTACCTCCAATAGATTAAGAACCAAACTAATACCTAAAGGTCGTATCTGATGCCTATGGAAGAAGTTTTTTGAAGATAACTCAAAAATGCCTTAACTGATAATTGGCTAAATGGTAACGCTAACGGATAAATGGCGAAACGAAATAATTTTCGTAGAAAGTATGTAAAAAGGCGTATCTTAATTTATTTCATATTTTGTGGATTTACGGTTCAAAAGTTACAGAGGAGAGACACAATTTTTCTGTTTTTTAAATACCTTTACTATTATTATTATTATCTCTTTATTTATTTTCTTTCTTAGGATTAGGTTTTTTACAATATTTTTATAAAAGTAAAATATTAAAAAAAAAACATCTAAAACATAGAAAAACAATAAAAACATTATAAGAAACCTATCCTAGGGTACCGCCGGCAACGAAGCAAGGCCCAGGTTGCCAGTGGTCAGGGCCGCAGAGAGAGGAACCTTCGTACTATGCACGCCGTGTCCAGGATAACCGCCTTCTGAATCTAACCCTTGATCCAACCACAACCACGTAGCGAAAGTCTCTCTAGGTGTTGGTCGAGATTCTTCGCTATGAGACCCTTCGCAGAAACAACTATCGGCACAATGATCGCCGAATCAACCTCCCACATGGCGGTTACCTCGTGAGCCAAGTCTAGGTACTTGCTGGACTTGTCCTTCTCGGCCTTCACGAGGTTCTCGTCACATGGGACGGTGATGTCGACGAGCATGGCCCGGCGTTGTGGTCGATCTATTACCACAATATCAGGCTTATTGGCTACAATAGTCCTGTCCGTGATAATAGATCGATCCCAATAGAGCGTGGCACGACCATTTTCGAGAACTGGCGCAGGTGTGTACTTGTAGTACGGCACTTCGTGGACCACAAGATCGTATAGAAGAGCAAGCTGCTTGTGTATAATCCTAGCTACGAGGTTATGTCTGTGCAAGTACTCGCCGTTAGCAAGATGAGAACAACCGGAGATGATATGCCTGAGTGACTCTCCGGGACGGCGGCATGCCCGACAAATGTCGACCATACCGTCCTTCAGGATATACCTCCGGTAGTAATTCATGATAACTTCGTCCGCAATTGCACAGGCAAAACCTTCGGTTTCTCCGAAGAGGTCCCCGAATCGTAACCAGTTCACCGACGCGAGCAGGTCTACGTCGGGTCCCGTGAGCGCTCGTGTAGCTCCTTGCTCTTCCATACCGCCTTGCGATCCTCGGTGCTTAGCACCACATGTTTGCGCCAGTTCTCGTTTGCCAAGGAGAGCGGCGTGAGGCCCCTATCTACTGCCACCACATCACGATGCATCCCACACTCGTTGTTAAGGAAATAATTCCTGAGATTGTACACCTCACGGTTGTGGAGATTTTTGGCGTTTAAAAAGCCGCGACCTCCACACTTCCGTGGGATGTACAATCTCATAACAGACGAGCGTGGGTGAAGCATACGGTGTGTGGTGAGCAATAGACGGACCCTCCGATCCAGGGCATCCAGCTCGGTCTGTGTCCACCTTAGTATGCCAAAGGAGTATGTGAGTAGGGGCATCACCCAGGCGTTGAAGGCGCGCACCTTATTGCCACCTGACAAAAGACTATTGAGTACTTTTGTCAGCCGACCGAAGAAGCGCTCCTTCAACGCATGTTTAATACCCGCATCCTCAATACCGAAGGACTGTGACATACCAAGGTATTTGTAGGTTTCTGATTCAGAGATAGATCTGAACGTCATGGTCTCAGAAAGCTGTAAATTTGCTGAATTTACTACTTTCCCCCGCTGCACATGCATAACCGCACATTTATCAACACCAAACTCCATCTTGATGGAACTACTGAATACTTCAGTGGTCTTCAGTAGCTGCAACAAGTCTCGGTTATTTGGTGCAAATAATTTGAGATCGTCCATGTACAGAAGGTGAGATAGAGACTTCACCCTCTCTCCGAAGCTGGCAACCTAGCCCCGAATCCTTCAGCAGAGTGCGGAGCGGATTTAAAGCTAGGTAGAACCACAGGGGACTCAGACTGTCGCCCTGAAATATTCCTCGCTCGATCCTTATAAAGTCCTGTGGGCCAGGGGGGTCATCCCCACCTCCTGGTTGACGAAGGACTGTGGTCCACTGCCTGCGGGCCACACGCGCCAAGGAAGGATCTTAAAGCTGTGTCAATTTTATACAGCTCTAAGACCCTCTCCAGCCATGAATGAGGCACCGAATCAGGCCTTCTTGTAGTCAATCCAAGCGGCCGAGAGGGCCCCCCTGTTCCGCCTGACTCGTTGGCAAAATGGTTGTTATTATTGTTATTATTATTTTATATATTTGTTTTTGTTTAGTTACATGTATGGAGCGCCCCCCCCCCCCTAAAAATATTTTTTGACGACACTATAAGGGTTCTGTTTTTGCCATTCTGGCTACGTTTAGGTGGTATTTTTGGCAATGTATTTAATTATTTCATAAAAAAAATAATGCAAAAATAAACTTAAATAACCAAGCGACAAGTTTGCACGAATCAACGTCCACACTAAACAAGCTCTGCAAGAATTGAGTTTTCGGATGTTAAATAGTAATAAATGTGTACCAAAAGTATTTTTTTGCAATAACAAGATTTCAAACTATCCGTTCACGTGCAATTCATTTAATTACTTTATTTAATTACTAGCCTTTTCCCGCGGCTTCGCTCGCGTACTATAAGTACTCAAAAAGGATACGATACCCATGTTGATTTTCAGACTTTGTGACCACATTTGCCCCTTTTAGGGGTTGAAGTTTTCAAAAAACCTGAAACACGTGTTTACTCATTTATCGTTAGGAATACTCCTGTGAAGTTTCGAATAAAATAGTCTAACAAATCTTGATTCGCGATCCAAACTTTGGACCCCCATTTTACCCCCTTAGGGGGTGAATTTTGAAAAACCCTTTCTTAGTGCACCCCTAGACCTTATAAGGAACCTACGTGCCAAATTTGAAATCTCTAGAACCAGCGGTTTGGGCTGTGCGTTGATATGTCAGTCAGTCAGTCAGTCAATCAGTCAGTCAGTCAGTCAGTCAGTCAGTCAGTTTCTTCTTTTATATATTTAGAAGATATTTAGATTCTAGCCGAACTTGCGGTTCGTAAACTCATCTGAAAAATACCAAATTACTTAAGTAGGTAGGTACCTAAGCACTTTGTCCAAGAACGATCAAAGTGAAATATGACATTATGAACAAAGTTTTCCAATACAAAATTCTTTTTCGGCAGCCTAAGAGCGGTTTCGCAGCACAACAACGAAAAATTACGATAATCTAAATATATAAAAGATAGAATTAGATTAGCGATGTTCGTTTTCAAATTGTCACTGGACTCTTAAGTGATTTCACGTATTAAAATTACAAGGCAAGAGCGTGTCACCGTTCTACAACAAAGCTAAATCACAAAGTTAATGTAAAATGCAAATGTAAAATTTGTATTAACAATATATTAGCAATCTCTGTTTAATCAGTGCTTGTTGAAAGCGCCCGGGGCGCTACTACGAAACAGTGCACTCGCGTGCTGACAGATAGCAATCAAACTAAGGGGAGCACGCTTTATTTCTAATTAATGGCGGCCTATCGCGTGAAAACAAGTCATTTGTCTGCCCGCCGTCGGATGTTCACAGAAGAATTGTAAGCGATACAAATACCTTAAATGTTCTCAAACACTTACCCCCGGTGAAGTTGCCTTTCGCAATCTGCAATTATAATAAACGAGCCCCAGATAGTTACGTGTGGAGTTACGATAACATTCTTTGCGAATGTTTTCATTTAAACCCTAGCTGGCTCTGCAAATAAACACCGTAAAATACGATAAGTCTTGGTGATTCATAATGTGTATATAAATATAACCATGATAAATTACCTACTTACATTTGATACATTTTGTAATCTCTGACAGTATATGTATTACCGAAATAATAAAGGAAACTAGAAATACAGTGTAAACTCTTTATAACGTCACTCGATTTAACGACAAACTCCTTAAAACGTCGAAATTGCTTGAGTTTGGTTGGTTTACCTTGTTTTGTATACAGTAATACACTCTACATAGCGTCACGATCACTCTATTTAACGACCACAAGATGGTATTATAAAACATTAAGCAATACTTTCTAAGTTGCCGAAATTGATAAAAACTGCTGTGTACGTTTTTTGTTTACTGTTTTGTTGTTTTATTATCCTGCACGTGTTTACTTTGACTGAGGTACCGGAGATTCTAAGAAATGTTGTCTTTTGTTTTTGTATGATGAACTTGCACATGTTTACGTCGGTCGGTCACTAGGCTTTTGTCAAGTTGTATTGCAGTTTCTTACAGACTTTCGAACTAAAAATGTGTAATACATACATATTAAATAGTAAATACATATTATTATAGAATAGTAAATTATTTTTTTGTTTCCCCCCCTTTTAACGACCACTCTCTATAACGCCGAAAAATGCTCAATCCCTTGAGTATCGTTATATAGAGTTTACACTGTAACTACAAAAGTATCTAGTATTAGAAACTTGGTATTTATCTATTACGGAAGGACTGCACTTTAGCTGGCGTGGACACCATGGCTTTTGGTGCGAAACCCCATAGTTATTGAGAAAAAAAATTTATTGTTAAAGTTCCCATACAAATTTCCTTAATCTAGCTATATCTATATAAATCCATATAAATCTTTTAAAATATGTAAACTACTCCACCTTACAGAAAACCATAGCCAAATAGCAGACCCGACTCATAGTGTTGTGTTCCTGCTGGTAAGTAAGGTTGCCAAAGTGGCCAAAGTGGACCCAGTGTGTTGTCGACGCCCTCGTCGACAACACACTGGGTCCACTTTGGATCGGTAGAGGAAGAGGGTCCCTACCCTCTTGTTCCTTTAGCCGTCAACACAGTGAATCGTCCTTTTTGTAAAGGGTCGGCAACGTGCATGTGACACCTCTGGAGTTGCAGGCGTCCATAGGCTACGGTAGCTGCTTACCATCAGGCGGGCCGTATGCTTGTTTGCCACCGTCGTGGCAAAAATGTTTTTTTGTCTTAATAAAGATTCCGCTAAGCCAAATTACAACATGTTGACATATCTGAATTCATTTACAAATATTAAAACCGAGATCAAAGAATCAAAAGCAAGGACATTGTGTGTACGGGAAGTTTCCCTGACCAAACAGAACAGAACAGGGCCGCGATTCGAAAAATAAACACACACACTGGACAGACACAGCTTCAACCCAACTCAACTCAACGCTATAACGACATTGACATTTGCTATTCGAACAGATTTTCATTTAACATTGGTCCAACATTGGTCAGACATTGGTCACACATTGGTCTCACATTGGTCCAATGTCTGTGTCTGTCCATTGTGTGTGTTTATTTTTCGAATCACGGCCAAAGTAGAACAGTTATTCTACCTTGGACATAGTTTTACCTAGGTCAGTCGACTTTTTCTCGAAACCCACTGGTTAGTTTGATATATAGTGTATGCCAATTTTACCCTTTCAGAACATACACTGAGCATTTGGAACTCGTAGCGAAGACCTTCCAGGCCTCGAATCTCCGTTAGAGAAGTCATCCAAAAAAGCCTTGCCCCGCTCGGGGACCGAATTCTTCTTTTTACAAAGACTTCCCGCAAAGGAAAACCATTTTCTTAACTGGCTTGACCTGGAAAGATCAATGAACTCAAATAAAAATCTCAAACAAACACGGTCATGGCGGCGTTGAGTGAAAACTCGCTACACAAACAAAGATACTTACAAATCAGCCGAAACAAACAGCAGCGATGTGCAGCACAAGCTTAATAGCTTAAGTAAATCATTAAAGATCCAAAATGTATTTATTTTCTAATATATTTGATAGAATCCAGCTTACGTTTTTCTCTTGTATCCATCTTCTTTTCTTTTTCTCATTTACTTTTTTTAGTCATTTGAATTTCGAATATTTTTGCTCCATTCCATTGTTGCCAGTTAGCTTCAAACTAAACATGTAGGTTTTATCACACAATAAAACGGAACGAGATTTTGTATTATATAATAATAATAATATAATTATTTTATTTTACATACTATCAAAATAAAATGTTCTTTTTACTGAACTGAAAAATGATAGTACAAATTAATACTATCATCAAATAAAATAATTAATCACATATGTAGTTCCACCGGCTCTTACTAGACGGCGCTACGTGACAATACCCCCTTCCAACAAGAAGGTTCACTGATATAAATCAACATTATTAGGAACTTGCCTGTCCTCAGGCACGATAAATCTTAAAACTAACGATAAGTCAACCTAATTCCTACCAATGTATACGCTGATGACTAATTTGAAAAAAATCGAAACCTGCAACGACAAAGTCAAGCAAAACCGCACCCAATATAGTCAACAACATTCAATTAAGAAAACCCATCGTAATAAAAAAAATTGCTGGGCAAACTCCATCATCGACGTACCAATTAAATAAACAACTTAATTAACAATACAACTTGAAAGTAGTTAAAAATAACCAAAGACAAAAACCAAATCTCTGTATCGCTTTACTTAAAAGTAAGACAAACTATTTACCCATAAGTAATTTATATTGTAAAACATGGAAGTTTTAACTATTCTTTAATGAGAACAAAATATCTAACCAAGAACTTAAATTTAAAGAATATGGTTAGATTAATTCCAGACCGAACTGTTTCAACACAACTTATTTATAAATTCTGCCAATGTATACATCCTTTTATACTACACTTATTACATACAATCTTTCTTACTAACAGTAATATTTCCTTTTAAATATTACTGTAACAACTTTCACTTTTGTGGTTACATATTTATACTATGCAAACGCAAGGAGAGAATTAAATTGTTTGTTGACAGTTCAAGGCTTAAAATCTTTGACATGCCATGAGCCAAGCGGATGACCATCTAATCCACCAGGTCGGTGTCTGCGGGCAAGTTTGTCGTACCCAGAGTCGCGAATTACTACGGTGATAGGTGTCTTCACAAACGTTTACCCTATATACTTAACAGCCTGCCCGCTGACATCAGGCAGGAAGTCAATAAAGTTAAGTTCGGAAAAAAGCTGCGTACTTACCTTGTAAATTGCATAAGTTAATTTTTCATAAGCTTACTGTACAGATGTTACCTTTAGATAAATAAGAGTAGAGACTGCACGATCCCACAGTCAAACCGTGAAAACTGTTTTGTGGGACCCTTTATTTGTGTAAGCTGTATCTTTTTCATGTTAATAAATAAATAAAAAATAATGCCTCCAGCTCGTAAACCGAAGGTGATAAAACTTTGGTGATTCTACACTGCACATACTTTGGAGCTAACTTCGCCATTTTAAACTTTTGTGCGTTACTTTGTGTATAATTCGCTTTCCAGACGATATCACCCACCTTAAAACTAGCATGTCTACGCCTCAAGTTATAAGGTGAAGCATTTTTTGCATGAGCATTTAATAAATGCTTTCTAACCTCCTCAAACACATCTTTTAAACACCCAAATTCACCAGCATACTCCTCTCTTGGTATGTCAAGAGAATTTTTTGCTTGAGTATCCTTGTAAAAAATCCCGTTAATGACAGGTTCTCTTGCATGGACCAGAAAAAATGGTGAAAATCCAGTTGACTCATTCACCGCACTGTTTATGGCAAATTGTATTTCAAACAAGTGCTTATCGAAAGAACGATGATTGTCTTGAACATAAGACGCCACTGCTGTCATTATCGTTTTGTTGTATCTCTCAACAAGATTAACTTGTGGTGTGTATCTAGGAGTATAATGATGTTTTGGAATATTGTAACGTTCTAGAAGCTTCCGGAACTCAAATCCCGTAAATTGTGTTTTCTGGGACTCCATGTGCCAATATAACGTGATTTTCAAAGTTCCTGGCGACAATTGCACTCGTAGCACGTCTCAAAGGAAACAAGAGTGTGAACTTTGAAAAGCAACATGTCACTACCAGTAGAAACGTATATCCAGATTGAGATCTTGGTAAAGGTCCAACCAAATCAACCGAGACTACCTGAAAAGGTCTACCACAAACTTTTGGTTTCCCCATTAACCCTATAGTCCGTTTAGTAGAGTGCTTATAAGCCGAGCAAGTAGTACAGTCCTTGATATATTCTTGAATTTCGTTAAACATTCTTGGCCAATAAAACCGTAAGCATATCCTTCTATGGGTTTTAAATACACCTAGGTATCCTGTGGTTGGCATAGAATGAAATTCTTCGATTATTTTCCGTCTGTGTTCTTTTCTTCCCACTTCTTTCCAATCGAACTCTGATGTTAAGCTATATTTACTTTTGCTGTATCGGTACAATTTTTGCTGTCTGATTTGAAAATTTGGTACATTTGCCGGATGTTCTTGACCTGTTTTAAATATTTTGTCATACCACTCATCCTCCACTGTCTCCTGTGGAATCGTGTTAATAACATCAACCGGCAAAAGTCTTGACAATGCATCGGGGACTACATTGTCAGTGCCCTTTCTATGTTCTATCTCAAAGTTATATTTAGACAATCTACATCCCCACCGTGCTAATCTGCCTGACGGATTTTCTAATTTCAGAAACCACTTTAAAGATGCATGATCCGTGATCACCTTAAATTTCCTTGTGCCTAAATATGCCTGAAATTTCTCTACTGCAAAAATCACCGCTAACGCTTCTCTTTCTGTCGCGCTATAGTTTCTCTCAGCTTTATTGAATGACCTGCTAACATAAGCTATAGGATGATCTTTACCCTCGATTTCTTGCGACAACATTCCACCAAGGCCATAGCTGATGTATCACAATGCACTGCAAAATGTTTTTCAAAGTCCGGCACGGCTAATATTGGAGCCGATACAAGTGCATCCTTCAACAAATTGAACGATTGCTCCGCTTCTTCCGACCAACTAAATTTAGGCTCATGTTTTTCCTTTTTAACCGTCAATCTGTTCAATGGGGCAGCAATTGTCGAAAAATTCGGATAAACCGTCTGTACCACGAGCAAGTGCCGAGAAAGTCTTTAACATCATGAGCTGAAGTCGGAGTACGAAAGTTCAAGATAGATGCCACCTTATCAGGATCGGTCCGCAACCCATGTTCGTCGATCACGTAACCTAAATATCTCAATGAGCTTCGGAAAAAAATACATTTCTTGCTATGTATAGTTAAATTAGCTGACTTTAATTTTTCAAGGACTCTATTTAAAAGTAACAAATGAGTGTTAAAATCTGATGAACAAATTATGATATCATCAATGTAACAAAATACCATGCCATTTTCTACGTCTGAACAGAAATTTTGATGAAACAGCATATCCATTAATCGTTGCTGCCTAGCAGTCGCTCCGCATTTTCCAAAAGGCATGACCTTAAATTTGAAGGCTCCACTCCCAATAACATTAAAGTAGTTTTGTCTTGCGAATCCTCATTCAACGGTATCTGCCAAAAACTTGCTGATAAATCTAAAGATGTCAAGAATCTTGCTTCCTCAAGGCTATCTAAAATTTGTGGCATATACGGAATAGCATATGAATCAGTCTTAGTAACCGAGTTTAATTTCCGAGAATCCAAACAAAATCTCCAATCACCGTTTGATTTCTTAACTAAAATTACCGGATTATTCCAAGGACTTTCACTAGGAGTTACAACATCAAGCTCAAGCATACGATCCAATTCTTTATTTAATGCTACTTTCTTTTCCGGTGAAAGAGGATACTGCTTGACCTTGATTGGTAACGCATCGCCTGTACGTATGTGTCTATCACGTGTTCAATTAAAGTTGTCCTACCTAAACCCTTTCGATCTGTGGAGATGTCCTCAAACCTGTCAATTACTGAATTACGTTTGTGGAATTCTCTCCCTCTCAACATTAAACGCGCGCAATCTATTGGTAGCTTTAAATCGCAACTTAAGGAATACTATTTATCTCTTCCTTAGGTTTTTATGTTGACACTGTTGTTTCTTATTGTGTGTATTATATATGTATATATGTACGTATATGTATGTTTATTTTGTATTTATTTAAGTATGTATATTCATATGAATGTGCTGTGTTATCTATTTCGTCTCTTTTGTTTCTATGCACCACCTACTGCTTATTGTTTTTCTCTAGTCTCCACTACCCAAAGGTTGTCTGGAAGAAATCGCTCATTAGCGATAAGACCGCCTGTTGTTACCTCTACCTAAATTTATCTAATTGTAAAATTTGTGCTTGTAACTGTATGAGGTGTGCAATAAAGAGTATTTATTATTATTATTATTATTTGTATGTCTTTCCCCATCACGGAACAATGGTGTTCCGGACCTTTGGGAGGCGTATGCGGAGCCGAAGCCAACGCGCAGAGGCCCTTTCGACAATTTAATGAAAAGTGAGGGGTACACTATGCGGATGCTGCCCCTGCCCGTGCCATGGGACGCATGCAGAGGCAGCACCCGCCATGGTGTAAGGACTATTGAGAGTTAATGGAATCTAAAATGTACTAGGCTATTGGGTGAAGAGTATGGACTAACTACTGGTCTATTGGATGAAAAACCGGACGCCTGCCTAACAAAACGGTATCCAATTTTATTTCCGGCAGACGGTGACTCGCCCTCCGCAAGATGGGCCCCCATAAAAAGCGACATCAAGGATGGCTCAAGGGCAACACCGGTGCGGGGGCTGGGGGTAGAGAGGTGTCACTGGACTTTAAACATATAGCCAACTCGCCACTTAGGTTTCCACATCTGCCCTCGAGAACGCAGCTCTAACGACCCCACTCTGGACAGCCGGCTAAGGCAAGCCAGAGGCAGGGGACCTGTCCCACCCTTCCGACAGAGCACCCCAGGGGCACTCAGGTACGTGGAGTCGCTACTCTCCAACAGCTCGCCACAAGCTGCCCTGCGTTGACTGATTGCACTGGTGAAAACCAGTGGGCGATGGGGTCGTCACATCCCTACGCCTTTATTATTATTATTATTATTACTGACAATGCTAATTCTCTTTCAAATGGCATTAAATTATCAAATTATGTTAATGTATGAATTTGTTTTTCATTAATTTGAAAACTGTAAAATGTGTCAGGGGCATTCCTGTAATCAATGTTATTAAAAATTTCAGGCGCTAGCCTAAACGCTTTCCAAAAGTCACAACCTAAAATTACATCCGACACTATTGATGGTACAACATGAAACTTAATTATGTGAGTTATATGATTAAAGGTAACCGGTAAATACATCACTCCTAATAAATCTAGCTTAAATCCATCTGCAACTGTGCAAGAAACTTGATTTTCTGTAACCAAGGTAAATCCGAGTTTTTCAAAGTAAGTCTGAGAAGAATTTCCAAGCAGAGAAATGCAAGTTCCGGAATCTAATAATCCTATTATTTTAAGTTTCCCCACACCAACTTGAAGATAAGGCCTAATATCTTCCCCATTTGTAGCAAATAAGACTGTGGCAATTGATCCATAGCTATGATATTTTTTGATCGCGTCCAAAACCTGCTTGTTTTAGGTACTTTTGTCACAGTCGTTCACTAGTTTTTTTGGTCCTTGATCTTTATTTCAGGACAATCCGCTTTAAAATGGTCATCCTTTCCGCACTTGAAACAACCACTTTGAATACATTTCTTAAAATTATGATTGGATTTTCCACACTTATAACAAACTTTCTTTGTTTTGGAACGTACCTCACCTCCGCTAGACGTCATTGTTTGTGGTTCATTCAATGTTTTATTTGACGTTTGTTTTTGCACAAATTCCTTTTTATTAGTATGTTATTCAATCAAATACAAACACTGAAAACATTGAAAAAATAATCAACCCAGCAGGATTTGAACCTCGCATCGATACGCCTAACCGGGGCTCGATCGCTTTACCAATTAAGCTATGGGTTCAGTTACTGAGTTGACGAAATTCTCAATGCCTTCAATCATCTTTTTGCATTTATTTTTACATCGACTTTATAGCCGTAAGCGACATCTAGGTGCTAACTACTAGAGTTAGATACCCTTCCCGCCGACCCTTTTACAAGTGTCACAACGGAAATAATAGATGGCACTGCTATCAACTCATAATTATTTTATATGTTTTTTTTTTTTTTTTAAAGCGGGGCATTCCACTCATACAATAGTATGTTATTCAATCAAATACAAACACTGAAAACATTGAAAAAATAAAGAATCAACCCAGCAGGATCCTGCTGGGTTGATTCCCCCCTTTAAAAAAACATAAAATAATTATCCTTTTTATTAGATTCATTATTACTATTTGATGAACCTGGATGATTAAAAGAAGTAACTACCGAAGCTACAGGCTGAGATTTCTTTTGTGGCTTATACAAGAATTCAGGTGAGATTACCAGGGCTTGGAACCGGTACCAAAAATACCGGTTACATACCGGTATTTATAGGTTCTTTTCATTTCGGTTCCAGAGTACCGGTAAAGAAAAAATACCGGTACTAGCAGTGAAAAATATCGGTTCTCTATAAAGGTTCCTGGCTTGAAACCGGTACCGAAGGTACCTGTTCCAAATTTATGAGTTTTTTTCATTTCGGTTCCTCAGAACCGGTAAAGAACAAATACCGGAATTAGCACCGAAAAATACCGGTTCTCTATAAAGGTTCCTCCACGCGTACGCGACGTTGTCGTTTAGTGCGGTACGCATATTCGGTGCGAAACATACCTACACTACAAACGAACGCGGCGTTGCGCTGCGCGTTGCCAGCATGCCAGGCGAATCAGCGATGCGCGGTGATTCAGTTCGAATTGAACACACGGCGGAAAGTGGAAGTTCATTGTTGTGTATTTATCAACCGACTTCAAGATTTCGAAGGAGGAGGTTCTCAATTCGTCGGGATCTTGGTTTTTTTTTGTATGTTCACCAATTATTCGAAGATGGCTGGACCGATTTGAAAAATTATTTTTTTGTTTGAAAGAGTGTACTTCACATTTGGTCCCATTGTGACCACGTCAGGACCTGAAGATGGGAACCTGGAGGAATCGAGGGAACTCTTCAAATATTATAGGCACACCTATAGTGATTTAAATATTGTTTACAGTAGTTCGGACATTTCCTTTTCAGCCGACTTCAAGATTTCGAAGGGGGAGGTTATCAATTCGTCGGGATCTTTGTTTTTTTTGCTTTTTTTTAAATGTATGTTCACCGATTATTCGAAGACGGCTGGACCGATTTGGAAAATTATTTTTTTGTTTGAAAGAGTATACTTTACAGTTGGTCCCAATGTAACCAGGTCAGGATCTGATGATGGCATCCTGGAGAAATCGAGGGAACACTTCAACTATTATAGGCACACCTATAGTGATTTGAGTATTTTTTACAGCAGCTCGAGCATTTGCTGTTAGAAAGGTGGATACTAAGTAAAGTCGGTTTAGTTCTTTTTTTGATTAAGAGGCCTTATTCCCATGAACGTTCCTCAATTTCACGAAATCTGACTCGATAGATGGCGTTAGCGCTCAGTACACGACCGCTGGCAATGATCTACGATCGAACGGTCTTGATCGTTTTCAACTTCAAATTACAAGTAACATTTTTTTTTGCATTTAAGTTACACACAGACTATTTATTTTATTTTATATGGAAGATACTACTAATTAAAGTATGTTTAAAGGAAATATACGCATCTAATACCAAAGATGGATTATCACTTAATCAGTAGGGACTGTTGGAGAATTTTTTTGAATTAAAAGTATAATAAATTTCGAATTTCGAAAATTAGGTTTGTTTTAAATTCCAATATGGGTCAAATATTTTTTTTTGTAAAAATGGTCATAATAGCCAATTTCGACTACGTCGGGTGTGTAGATTTCGAAAATGATGTCTGTCTTTAAATCCAATATGGCGGTTATATACTTTATTCAGAAAAATCGTCATGGTGTCCTTTTCAGCTAATTAAGGGGTGTAGATTTCGAAAATTATGTCCGTTTTTAAATCCAAGATGGCGGCGGTTATACACTTTATTCAGAAAAATCGTCATGGTAGTAATTTTCGGCTAATTAGAGGGTGTAGATTTCGAAAAGTATGTGTTTTAAAATCCAAGATGGCGGAAATATACTTTTTTGTTAAATCGTCATGGTAGTCATTTTCGGCTATTTAGGGGATGTAGATTTCGAAAATTATGTCTGTTTTAAAATCCAAGATCAATCCCAAATCTGTGGACATTGTCGTTGGTAATTTTTGTATTGTTACTATTAGCCATAATCTCGTGTGTTACTGTTTTTTGTCCCAAATAAATTAACAAAAAAAAATGACGGTTATACACTTTATTCTGAAAAATCGGCACGGTAGTTATTTTCTGTTAATTAGTGGGTATAAATTTCGAAAATTATGAACATATGTTTTAAAATCCACGATGGCGGATATACTCTTTTTTCTGAGAAATCGTCATGGTAGTCGTTTTCTATTAATTCAGGGGTGTAGATTTCGAAAATAATATCCGTTTTAAAAATCAAAGATGGCGGAAATGGATAATTTTGTCAAAATCATCATGGTAGTCATTTTCGACTAATTGGGGTGTGTAGATTTCGAAAATAAGGACCGTTTTTAAATCAAAGATGGCAGAAACGGGCAAAATTTTCAAAATCGTCATGGTAGTCATTTCCGACTAATTCGGGTGTGCGAATTTCGAAAATAATGTCTATTTTTAAATCCAAGATGGCGGTCATACACATTTTTAGTAAAAATCGTCATGGTAGTCATTTTCTATTAATTCAGGGATGTAGATTTCGAAAATAAAGACAATTTTAAAATCCAAGATGGCGGAAATGGATAATTTTGTCAAAATCGTCATGGTAGTCATTTTCGACTAATTAGGGTGTGCAGATTTCGAAAATGATGTCTATTTTGAAATCCAAGACCACAGTCATACACTTTTTTGGTAAAAGTCATCATGTTAGTCGTTTCCGATTAATTCAGGGGTGTAGATTTCGAAAATAAGGACCGTTTTAAAATCAAAGATGGCGGAAACGGGCAAAATTTTCAAAATCGTCATGGTAGTCATTTCCGACTAATTCGGGTGTGCAGAATTCGAAAATAATGTCTATTTTTAAATCCAAGATGGCGGTCATACACATTTTTAGTAAAAATCGTCATGGTAGTAATTTTCTATTAATTCAGGGATGTAGATTTCGAAAATAAAGACAATTTTAAAATCCAAGATGGCGGAAATGGATAATTTTGTCAAAATCGTCATGGTAGTCATTTCCGACTAATTCGGGTGTGCAGATTTCGAAAATAATGTCTATTTTTAAATCCAAGATGGCGGTCATACACATTTTTAGTAAAAATCATCATGGTAGTCATTTTCTATTAAGTCGAAGACGAAAACCATGACGATTTTGACAAAAATGTCTGTTTCCGCCATCTTTGATTTTAAAACGGTCCTTATTTTCGAAGTCTTCTTCCCTGAATTAATCAAAAATGACGTCCATTACGATTTTTATGTAAAATGTGTATGGCCGCCATCTTGAATTTTGAAACAAACATTTTTTTCGAAATCTACACCCCCAAATTAGTCGAAGACGACTACCATGACGATTTTGACAAAAATTTTCCATTTCCGCCATCTTGTATTTTAAAACGGTCTTTATTTTCGATTTAAAGATTTTTACCACAAAAGTGTATGACCGCCATCTTGGATTTTAAAATAGGCATTGTTTTCGAAATCTGCACACCCGAATTAGTAGAAGACGAAAACCATGACGATTTTGACAAAAATTTCCGTTTCCGCCATCTTTGATTTTAAAACGGTCCTTATTTTCGAAGTCTTCTTCCCTGAATTAATCAAAAATGACGTACATTACGATTTTTATGTAAAATGTGTATGGCCGCCATCTTGGATTTTGAAACAAACAATTTTTTCGAAATCTGCACCCCCAAATTAGTCGAAGACGACTACCATGATGACTTTTACAAAATTTTCCATTTCCGCCATCTTGGATTTTAAAACGGTCTTTATTTTCAATTTAACGATTTTTACCAAAAAAGTGTATGACCGCCTCTTGAATTTCAAAATAGACATTATTTTCGAAATCTGCACACCCAAATTAGTCGAAAATGACTACCATGACCAATTTGTCAAAATTTTCCATTTCCGCCATATTTAATTATAAAACCGTCCTTATTTCCAGAATCTACACCTATGAATTAATCAGAAATGACTACTATTACGATTTTTAAGTAAAAAGTGTATGGCCGCCATCTTGGATTTTAAAACATCCATCATTTTCGAAGTCTACACCCCCGAATTAGTCGATGACGACTACCATAACGATTTTGACAAAATTTTCCATTTTCGCCATCTTGGATTTTAAAACGGTCTTCATTTTCGATTTAACGATTTTTACCAAAAAAAGTGTATGACCGCCATCTTGGATTTCAAAATGGTCAGTATACGCACACCCATTTTCTTAACTGGCTTGACCTGGAAAGATCAATGAACTCGAATAAAAATCTCAAACAAACACGGTCATGGCGGCGTTGAGTGAAAACTCGCTACACAAACAAAGATATTTACAAATTAGCCGAAACAAACAGCAGCGATGTGCGCACAAGCTTAATAGCTTAAGTAAATCATTAAAGATCCAAAATGTATTTATTTTCTAATGTATTTGATAGAATCCAGTTTACGTTTTTCTCTTGTATCCATCTTCTTTTCTTTTTCTCATTTTCTTTTTTTAGTCATTTGAATTTCGAATATTTTTGCTCCATTCCATTGTTGCCAGTTAGCTTCAAACTAAACATGTAGGTTTTATCACACAATAAAACGGAACGAGATTTTGTATTATATAATAATAATATAAATATTTTATTTTACATACTATCGAAATAAAATGTTCTTTAATAGTGAACTGAAAAATGATAGTACAAATTAATACTATCATCAAATAAAATAATTAATCACATAGTTCCACCGGCTCTTACTGGACGGCGCTACGTGACACTACCTATTATTTGAAAACCAAATCCTCTTATATGGACGGAATTCAGTAAAATACTCAATCCGGAAACTTGTGGTATTTATTTCGTTCAGTAATAGATAAAAGAATACAGCCAATCCGGAGCATTTTATTCACTTTATCACAGAGGGTAACAAACAGCAACGCAGTGCAGTAGCTCGCAGGCTAACACGAGAGCACACCTATAGGGCAATGCATAGCAGAGCTATTTGTCGGTAACAAATAGAAGCGCGGTATATGTACATATGTATGCATTCCCACTTGTTTCTACTACAGTGTTGTTTTTGAGATCACGTATTTCATTTTTGTGCCTCGGCGTCGGTGATTATGCAAATTTGGCCACCCCGTGTGAATCCCATAAATCGTTTCATATTTTATCACTTTTTTTGCATTTTGTGTGTAATCCGGCGATCCGTCAGCGCCTGTCAGCCACGCCGCCTCATTTGACACGTGATTTTCTAAATGTGCTTTGCTTTTCATTGAGTACTTACATTTTACTTAATCACATGTCAGATTTGTGAATTGAACTCACTGCGTTTACATTGGTGGGATTAAGTTTCGGTTTTGATAAAGCTTCGTTATATTTTATGATAGTTGTGGTTTAATAAAAGGGTAAACTGATTCAAGAATAAGCGTGGATTGGATATAGATAAGGATGGATACAAAAATAATGACATTAATACTGATAGTATCTGGACCGCTTTATGTCTCAAATTTTAGCGACAAATTATAAGATACTTCATAATTATTATCTACATTGTTTAAAAGAGCGTGCACCGCCGGTATCAAATTATTTTAGACATACAGTTTTATCGCAGGTTTTGATACACCTAAACTTTAACTCAAGTTTCCTCTGTTATACTGTTTTATTGCACCGCAGTAATTTGATCGATAGGAAGGTTCGAAAGGGTAACGAGGGGAGACGTGGCGTTGCGGGCCACCTCGAAAAGGTCGTGCGGGCTTATAATGAAACAAAGTGAGCCGCTAAGTGACAGCTCAAGGGATCCCTCCGTCTTCAATAAGTCAACGGCAGGGTACACCTATTATCACTATATTCAGGTGAAAAGTCCATATAATTTTCGTTTTTTTGTAGCGACCAAAAGTATTTTGACAATAGCAAAAACTTTCATATTATACACGACATACTAGTTATCTCAACTTAATTCTTGCTAAGGTAAAAAATGGGATAAAATCTTCCTAAAACACGTAAAAAAATTAGTTTCATTGAATTAAAATATAATTCAAAAATAATTTTGACACTGTTTCTTTTACAATTCTTTTAAGTACATGGGTTGCAGAAATTAAATATTTTGGAAGTAATTTCAGCTGGAGACGTCTCGTAAACATGCCAAAACATAAAAAATATTCGAACGATTTCAAGCAAGCTTTAGATGGCTGCACTTAAGAAGGGTAAGTCAAGCTGAGGCTTCGCAAACTTTTGTGTATCACGGGAAATGATTAGTGTCTGGAGTGATTACTCTATTTCGTTTAATATTCACAATCAAAAAACCATTTTAAAACAGCAAGTATCTTCCTCTCTCTGTTCAAATATTCGCAAAGAACTCTAGTTAGAAATTATAAATATCTGACTCACTTTGTAAACAATTATCTGCCGTCAGAAGTGGGCTCCTTTTCTATACGTAATTACTCCGCTGTTGTAATTATTATAATTGCTATCGGTGATGTATTAAACAAACTCTTAAGGGGAAGCCTTGATTCATGACGAAGTGAATTTTTAACCAGTTTATAAGGTCGCAATTATTTTTCCATGTTTTTTAAAGTGGGACATTACACGCATACAATAGTTTGTTATTAAATCAAATACAAACATTGAAAACATTGAAAAAAAAACAACCCAGCAGGACATGAACCTGCATAGATACTCCTTGCCGGGGCTCGATCGCTTTACAAATTAAACTATAGGTCAAGTTAGTAAGTTAACGAAATTTTCAATGCCTTCAATGATCTTTTTGCATTTATTTTGATCTACATCGGCTTTACAGCAGCCGTAAGCGACATCTAGGTGCTAACTACTAGAGTTAAATACTCTTCCCGCCGACACTATCGCAAATGTCACAACGGAAACATAGATGGCGCTGCTTACAACTCATAATTATTTTTGCATGTTTATTAAAATGGGGCATTTTTTTCAATGTTTGTATTTGTTCTAATAACAAACTGTTCTAATAATAAGGTGTTTTTAAATTATTTAATTTCCTCAATTAATCAATTTATTTTGGTTTAGAGCCTGTTTCACAATGTCCAAGTAGAGTCCTGAATAAGCTACTTGCCACTTATCTGACAAATAAATCCATCGTTGGCGTTTCACAATCTTCAAATAAACTTAACTGGTAGATAAAGTGATAAGTTTTGCAGGTTTAGTCTTATCTGGCAGTTAATTTATATGTTAATTAGCTATCCAATACTTTACTTGGACATTGTGAAACAGGCCCTTAATCTATGTTAACATGTTTCCGAATATTGCAAAAATAAATTGGACGGACGCATCGATGACTGATCGAGTAGTCGATAAGATAAATCATTTTGGGCATAGCGTAGGTACTTACCTTGGCCGAGGTTTGTTTTAGGGATAATTTAAATTTACAGCAAAGGTAATGTTGTTCATCGCCATTCAACGTGGAAACGTTGCAAGTGTAATGGGCACTTTTGCGCCCGGTACAGCCCAGGGGGGGCTCTTTCATTAGTTAGATAGTTTTTTTTAACATAAG
This sequence comes from Pammene aurita, assembly GCA_947086415.1. Taxonomy (NCBI): domain Eukaryota; kingdom Metazoa; phylum Arthropoda; class Insecta; order Lepidoptera; family Tortricidae; genus Pammene; species Pammene aurita. The sequence goes on along the minus strand of OX352305.1, from coordinate 14,702,292 downwards.
TTTACAGATTTAAAGTGTTTTATATTTAAGTACTACGTATATCCATATATTATGCAATATAGTATTTTATACAGTCGTGACATAATGAAGAGCTTTTCAATCTCGCACCTTACTCAGGCCACTCAGCAAGCTTCGTGGCCTAAGTAAGGTACGAGATTGAAAAGCTTAATTATGTCACTATTATATACAATACTTTTTCTACAAATGCTCAATAATATTCTATGGACGGCTTACAAATCTCTATACAATTTAGTAACTTTAATTTCCCGGTGGATTGTGGCAGCGGTCCATGACCATGCTATAATATTGATGAAAATATATTTCAGCATCCGCGACGATGCTTAAATATGCGACCTTCGAAAAGTATGCGCTAGTATCGGTCTACAAAGTCTCAATTCAAGCATTATAGTCGACAAGTAGAAAAAACTAATTTGTTTATCTGCTTGGTTGTAAAATTAACAGCATGGCAATTCTAAATTTTCAGTGTCTGGGCTCCATTTTTGATAACATGTTCGTAATCAAGCGTGGCTCTATATTATTTTCATGAAACTATTCGAATGGATTTTTCCTATCAAAAACAATGACGTAATTCTTACAACCTTCCTCTTAACAAACGTCTTTATGCTTACAAAATAATGTATAATACCCACTTAATGTCGCTCCCTCTCAGCTTTACGAAAGCATTTGAGGCGTATCAGAGACATTCTTAAATTACCCGAGTAGGGCTTCACTTGTTTTAAAATAAACGGAATAATGAAATTGTCGAGCGAATATATGAGAGACAAATTTTCTTTTCTCACTCCTTTTTTGCCGTACGGTGTATTAGAGTCTTGGGAGGATCTTAATCCACGACTTTATCACGCTGTGCACATTTATTGGCTAAAATTCTACGGGCTGTGGTACAATAAGCATTTAAAAACTAGTGTACTCTTCTGGGTACGCGTATTGTACGCAATAGTAGTGCTCTGGCTCGTGTGTTTCCTGCCCGGCATAGGCGAGGTCTACTATTTACATAGACGACGGGATAACATTGGAGATATCGCTGAGGGGTAACTTTTTCCTCATTTACGTAAATTTTCGTACAAGGACTTCCTTGGAAGGAATATACATAATTCTTAAGCCTTTCTCCTGTCCTTTAGCGACAGAATATATTTGATATACTTATTGATTGAACAAAATTGGCGATATGTTTAGGTACTCCGATGATACATTACGTATATTTTCGTTACAACATCCATAAATTGATATCAAATGTTTGCAGATTGTATTTATTCCTAAGTGAAATGTATACGTACATAAAACTGTCAGTGTTTTGGTTGAAAGAGAAGGAAATAATGGCGCTTCTCGAGTATCTTTATCGGGATGAGTTCAAAGCGACGGAGCCGGAACACAGAGAGATTCTACGAAAAAGTATTAAGAGAGCTCGCTTCGTGATGACTTATTATTCAACCATGTGTGTGGGTGCAGTGAGTGGTAACGTAGCACTTTGTTATATTAACCCTGTGAAAGTGGAGCAAATATTACAATAGACTCTTGAGTACAACGGCTGCAGTTTGTAAACAACTTCTTTAATTCACAAACTGCACCAGTCTTCAATTTTATGTCTCCCCTAAGTACTAACATATTTATATTGCAATTTATTAAAAATGTATTGAATTGCTATCGAATTATCGTCACACAGCCTTTTTTATAAGAGTTGCTCAATATTAACGAGTTAATACTTCTCTTCAAATTTGCACAATGAATATCACTCACGCACCTAATAAAAAACTATGACCTACACAAATCAAGATTGATTGATAAGATTTAGAATATCTCAATTCCAAGATTAACACCGTATCTTTTTTTACCCTTTCCACGAAAATAAACAAACAATGAACATTTCCGCAGTGGGAATACTAATGCCTCTCGCCGAACAGTTCGAGGTTCTGCCTACGAACGTTGAATATCCATATTTCAATGTGTATAAATCGCCAGCCTATGGAATCATTTACATACACCACGTAAGTGTTTGGGCAACGATCAGATATAAAATGGAATCCATTCGGGGTGGCTAATAGAGATACGCGCTTTTTAGGGTTCCGTAGTCAACTAGGAACCCTTATAGTTTCGCCATGTCTGCCCGTCCGTCCGCGGATAATCTCAGTGACCGTTAGCACTAGAAAGCTGAAATTTGGTACTAATATGTATATCAATCACGCCGACAAAGTGGTAAAATAAAAAGTGGATTTTTTTTTTATTAGGGTACCTCTCCTATACGTAAAGTGGGGAGTGATTTTTTTTTCATTTCAACCCTAACGTGTGATATATTGTTGGATAGGTATTTAAAAATGAATAGGGGTTTACTAAAATCATTTTTCGATAATGTAAATATTTTCGGAAATAATCGCTCCAGAAGTAAAAAAATATGCGTCCCCCCCCTCTAACTTTTGAACCATAAGTTTTAAAAATATGACAAAAATCTCAAAAGTAGAACTTTATAAAAACTTTCTAGGAAAATTATTTTGAACATGATAGGATGAATAGTTTTTGAAAAAAAATTACAAAATAATTTCTGAACTAAGTTTTTTTTTTAACCGTATAAGCAGGTGTTTATTGTACCTGTAATTTCTACAAAATTACAATGAAATGACGTGCTTTCAAATAAAGTAAAAACGGTGAAAATCGGTTCACGCAATAAAGAATCATTCCATAAAAATCATCTTCCATACTTTAAGCTCGCGCGCAATAGTTTACTTAATTTGCCGATAGATGTCGCTGTACGTGGAACTCTCATATCATATCCTACGGTGTTATTAACTCTTAAGTGGGAAAACTTACTGTGACGGACGGAAAACTACGGAACCCTACACTGAGCGTGGCCCGACACGCTCTTGGCCGGTTTTGTTTTTACGAGCATGCTGGAATTGTTTGTTCATTTTTATATATTTATTTAAAAATACTCAAAATAAAAATACAGAAATAAAATACTAGGAATATATTTTTTAATTTTTTTTATTTAAACTTTAATGCACATAAAAAAAGTACAAAGGGCGGACTTAATGCCTTTAGGCATATATAATAAACATACTACTATATATTTATAAATACTATATTGATGGATACTATTCGAATTCTTGCTTTAGCAGGTGCAGGTGGTGGATTTTTCACGGCAATAGCAAAATAAAATAAAGAAATTCTTACACGTCTAATAAGACGTCTAACCAGGACTAATAATCAATAGCCCTGGTTTCATCTTAGCTCATTTAGAACCACTTAAAAATCTACATGTACTAAAAATACTCTTTAACTTGCTTGAACTTGGTATATTTTATTTTTGTTGCGATTCGACCAAATTATAAAACTCTGAGCTTGACCAAAACAACGTGACCAATAATATGGCATTTTCAGTCGGTTCCATAAAGCAAATTAAACAGAAACAAACATTCAAGTATTTTTTTTTACAATTTACGCCGTTGTTTACTAATTGAAAGTTCGTCATTCTTACGACAGCAAAAAACTATGTCTACAAATACCTACAGCCCCGTATTTTTCTCTTTTTACCCTATTGCACTCTATTTATTATATCCCTTTGAACGTAAATTGTTTGCTAAAAATATTCAAACAGTTTTTCTTCGCTCGTTTGTTAATGGTATCTTATATCAATATTTAACCCTTTTTTCTTTTACATTCGCGCACGTTTCACAAAAATGTTCAAATCTTTCCAGATATATTACAAACCAGCGACGTGCATTATTGACGGCGTAATGGATACCATATTGGCGGCTTTCATCGCCTCCGCCAGTAAGATAAAGCTCTCCATATATCGCTACGTGAATGGGAAAGAATTCCCGAGCGCGCTAGGATGAGACTCTCGAGGGGCAGACGGGTCCCGATGCATTTTCTAAGCATATGTCAATATTTAAAGTTCTAAAAGAAACTTTATTAAGGCGTGTGTAAAAAATATGATGCAGCAATATTAGTAAAATTTTATGAAAATCAGGAAAACAAGTTTTCGTTTATGATGTTGTACTAGTAGTTTATGTAACTGCTACATAATGAAGGGCATTAAATACGAGTGTTTTAATGCCTAGTTATGTACATACATCGGGGTTTTCGGTGCGGGAATGTTTGACATAAGCCAAAGAGTAGGTACTGATTTAAAAACAGAATGTACTCTAGCAGTTTTCTACCTAATTAATAAAAAAAGAAATAAAAAAAACTTGAAAAAATCATAGGTATATACAATATACCGGGTGTTTCCTGTAATAGGGGCAATAAATTAAACCGTAGATTCTACTCCTCAAACTGGACAATATTAGTTCAGCGACTTTTGAAAATAACTTATAATTTGATTTTTATTTCAATTTACAGTTTATTCGAACACGCAATGTATTGCGAAATTGACTATTTCTGTTGGGTGACAAGAGTGACAAGCAATGTCAATTAGACGGATTTTAACGTACATTGAAAATACTATTTAGTATGTATGAAAAAGAGAATATAAAAACTTATTTTTTTTTTAATTGTAGAACAAACGTTTAATTGTTTGAGGAGTAGAATCTACGTTTTAATTTATTGCTCTTATTACAGGAAAGAACCTGTATATATAATAGCTGACTAAAGACCAAAAAGGAGATGGCGGGACGACTTGGACGCTTTGTACACAGAATGGTGGCAAAATTCAAACGACCGGGTCGAGTGGAGAAAAAAAGGGGGGTCCTTTGCCCAGCAATGGGACACTAAACCGGGCTAAAAAAAAGCTGACTATTATATATATATACAACGTGTTACTTTAGCCACTAAAAACCCCAGACACCCCAAATGATTTTTATTATTGCTAATTAATCTAGAGTATTTATTTTATAATCGGTTAATTATTTCGACACATATTCGTATGTTTTTTTTTCCTTGTAATTCTATTTAATTGTTGACTCTACATTTGTTGCGATGCTGTCACATCTCAACATGTGTCATGTCATGTCAACCTATCAACCTACTTTGTCAATTTGTATGACATGACATAAGATGACATACTTTGACAATGAAAAACAAATGTCAAAGCTGCCAGCCATTATTAAATATTCAACCTCTATCTCATAACCTCTCAATAGAATGGTAAACTGTAGTATTAGAAACTTATATACTCGACACGTAAAAAATTGGAAAATTAACGAAAAAGTATAGGCATGTTAAGATATACTGCAATCGATTCCACTCTCGATTCTCAATAAGCCGTTTTCAGGTTTTTAGTCTTGGAAGTAACACGTTGTATATTGTATATATTTTTTTTGAAGAATTTTTTAAGTATTTTTTTCAATTAATTATTCATTTAATGACTGACCATTATCAACCTCTTCAGTTAAGTCCCCAATCATTTATAAGCAAATAGTTCATAAATATCGGACGTCAAGATTAATATTTGAAACTTATTGTGATACCGTGTCTTTGTCTTAGGTAATTATCTCGTTGATAAATTTCTCATATACAATTGCATTTTTAAAATACTATACAAACATGCCTCCAAAAATAAAAGCTCGTATCATAGTGTGTATACTATTCACAGAGATAGTATAGGCGAAATAAAACAAAATGTATGGGAGGGGAAAAAACAATGAATTTTAAAAATCTAGAAAAATCTATGCACGAGAAATGTGTTTCTGGGGTCCATTTAAAACTACTTTGAGTCTGTTTGGAAAGAGAAGTGTCGTTGAATGTATGAGCTCCCATATAAACCACGACACTTCTCTTTTCGGACAAACTCTATCCGGAACATTATTTTGTATCGATCATATAATTATTTTAATGTAAAATGCTTTTTACTGTGGTTTTGTCAGGTTTTACATATCATATTATATATTTTTTAATCAGGAATTTTGTACGTGTGCGTTTATTTCTTATTATAAGCTGATTTCAAATAAACAAACTTACCACACTAACTGGGCCAATATCGCCACCAAGTGGCAGCCCAGCTCAAAACGGGGATCTGGCAGACCTCATCGGTGATGGCGAGACGAGTTAGACTCCTTTTTAAAGGAATTGCCGAACGCTGCATATAATAGGGAAGAAAAAGCGAGGGGACTTTGCCCAGCACTGGAACATTACAATAATCCTAATAATAAACCACACTATCTGACCAAATGAGTATATACATATATCTACAGTATCAGTAATGCAAGGCTAAACAAACAAGCTTCAAGTTTTTGTTCACAAGTGCCTAAAAGTCGATCGTCCGCATCTTCTGGCCAAGAAGGATTCGCAACGAGAAACTGTGGGTCTAGTGTAGCCAAATCCCGATTGGGCAAGAAATCGTAAAGCAAAAATGGAAATGGATCGGGCACACATTCCGCCGGTACGATGATATTATCGCGTACACTGCTCTTAACTGGAGGCAAACGTAGATCGGGTCGTCCCGTGCACTCATGGAGGGCATGGAGGCGCTCTGTTAAGTAGCTGAATGCCGTTCAGATGATCTTGAGCGACGTCAGGAGCGCTGCTGCAGATCGAGAGACGTGGCGTGATCTCGAAAAGGTCCTCTGTACCTCTGATGCCACTCTGGTGCCTGATGCCACTTGGCGGCAACTGTGTGGATTTATGTGAAGCACACACCTCACACTTTCTAACATAATCTTTCACATCTCCAATAAGCCTTTATAAGGCAGAGGGAATATATTTCCCACCATTATTTGAACTTTATCTCAAAGTGATAGGGTTCAATTTCGCCTTATTTCTGACACCCTTTTGCCTTATAAAGGGATAAGAGAGGGCCAATAATATTGCTGCCTTACTCTATTAATCGTTTTCTTAGCACCAAAATGTCCAGCTAACGGATCATCGTGACACTCTTTTAAAACCCGATTCCGAAGAGTTTCTGGAACCACTAACTTCCAACTGTACCTCTCATCTGGAAATTGTTTTAATTTTAAGTATTTCCACAGGCGATCTTGGCTAAGCTGCCAATCTTCAGTATGTCTTCCTCTGAGGATCTTTTCTTCCTGTGACTTATACCAGGCATCTTTACACTCAGGCCCAATTTCCAACACAGCTAACTCCTCAACATCCGACTTCCTTGACAATGCGTCGGGTACAACGTTCAGCTTTCCTTTCCGAAAGACTACCTCATAATCAAACTGTTGCAGATGCATGCAGGCCCATGGGCCATCTTGCCAACCTTCCGTGCGGGTCTTGATTTTTATGCAGCCACTGCAACGCACTGTGGTCTGAAATCACCTTGAAATGACTTCCCTCTACATATGGCCTGAATTGTTCTATAGCATGAAGGACGCTTAGTAACTCTGTCTCGGACGCCGAGTATTTACTTTCACGCTCCGTAAGTTTAGGGCTAGTGTAAGCAATGGGTCGTTCAACTCCTTCAATCGTCTGAAACAATACCGCTCCTGTGCCCCTATTTGACGTTTCGCATTGTACAGAAAATTCATGATTGAAATCCGGAACGCGTATAACTGGAGCGGAGGTTAATGCAGTTTTTAAATTTGTGAACGCTGTTTCTGCCTCCTCATTCCAAATGATCCGTATCCCTTTCTAACCCCCCCCCCCCCCCCCCTTTAGTCAGATCATGCAACGGCGCGGCTACCATTACAAACTTTTCAACAAAGCGTCTATACCAAATCGCCATGCCAATAAAACGTTGTTGGACGAGGATAACTCAATATGGCGTTTACTTTATCAGGATCAGTTCTTAGCCCTTCTTTGTCCACTATATACCCAAGATACTTCAGTGAAGGCCGCGCGAATGCACATTTTTCCGTATTTACTGTTAATCCTGCTTGCTTCAGCTGGCTGATTACCCATCTTAGCGACCGCCAAATGCTCGTCAAAATCGCTGTTGCTGATCACTATGTCGTCTAAGTAAGCAAATATTTTTCCTTCGTGTTCTGGTGGAAACAACTTGTCCATAAGACGCTGCTGAGTCTGCGACGCATTGCATAACCCGAACGGCATAACTTTAAACTGGAATAGGCCTTTTCCCGCTAAACCGAAAGGCATTTTCTCTTTACTTGATTCGTCTAGAGGTATCTGCCAAAACGCAGAACGCAGATCTACGGTAGATAAGTAACGTGCATTCCTCAAACTGTCTAAAATGACCGACACCCTAGGTATAGGATACGAATCCTTCTTGGTCACCCTATTCAGTTGCCTGCTGTCAAGGCACAGACGATTTTGACCCGAAGCTTTTTTTACCAATAGTATTGGAGAACGCTAAGAACTGTTAGACGGCTCAATTATGTCATTGGCTAACATATCATCAATCACGTCTTCCAATTGCTTCATGATGGGAGGAGCAAAGGGATACTGGCGTTGGCATACCGTTAAATTGCTTTCCGTATCGATATGGTGCTTAATCAACTGTGTCCTGCCAACGCCCTCACCAAGCTGATCCTGAATGACGGATTCCAGGGTCCTTCTTTGTACTGGAGACAGCTCCTCAATAAAAATGACTGGTTGAGCTGACTGAACTTCCATAACCTCTTCATTGCTTAATATGTCCGTATGATTGGAAACCTTCCTGATTTCCAACCCAAATTGCTTAAAAAAGTTCATTCCAAAAATTATATCGTGATTGAGTTGATCCATGACATTAAATTTTACGACCCTGTACTCACCGAAAGATTCGATGGGCAGATACACGACAGAGACTATAGCATGAGACCTACCATCAGCAGTAGAAAAGCATCGCAGCGGAATAGTCTGCGCCTACACCCCCAGAGGTGATAATTTTCTTTTATAAAATTCGGCTTTGACGAACGACGATTGCGCACCAGAATCTAAAAGTCCCATGAATGACTTCCCAAGAACCTTATAGGAGAAAAAAAATACGATTATCGTGAGGCTTTGTTTCAATGTTGTTTATCTCTCCCGACACAAAAAACGCCTTGATACCCATAGAAACAACAACACGTTTCATTAAAAGTCTTCTACTTCTTCTTCAACACTTTCTCTCACCGCACTATTTGGACACTTGGAGCATATTCCAGTGCATAGAATTCTATACCGTCTGCAGGTATACAGTTCCCACTGCTACACGGTACTGTTTTACAATTCCAGCGAATCATTTTAGTAACAACTCCGAACAATCAGAACAATTTTCAGTCGGCACGGGATGTAGCTGACGCTCTAATCTTTTCCAACCCGTCTTCTGGATTAGCTACGAGTACGCTGTTGTTCAAAGCTTTCCAAAGAAGACATTGTATTTACTCGGTAAAGGTCATAAAACACCCTTACCCAAGTATTTTTTTGGAAAGTTGGTAGTTTATACAGTATTTCTGGGTGTTTTTTTTGATGGCCAAAAAAACACATTTCGCATGAGTAGATTTTTCTCGATTTTTAGTATATCTAAGAGACACCCCAAGGACCTTAATAAAGCGAAAACCGGCTTTTTGGAAATTAGTTTTACCCCAAACCTTATTTCGACTATACTAAGAGGTAGTTATTCATTAGGCATAATAATATCTACTTTTATAGTAAACAACATTGATTATGAACAGCAAATATTTTACAATCATACAGTTAATGTTATACTGGTTTGCAAGAAAAAGATTTTTTATAACTACATACTGAAGTATGTAGAGATCGATGAATCGGAGCTGCGTTGAGTAATTCACTTATGAAGTATGTAAGTAGTCAAAGTATAAACATTTTAATTTGTCAACGAAACGAAAAAAAATCTTCTGAATGGAAATTGGCGTCGGAAGACTCAGCGCTCTTCTCTAGGTGTGAGAGTGATATGATGATTCGTTTTTTGTAACTCGTTTATATAATTACTAGCTTTTGCCCGCGGCTTCGCTCGCGTTAAATTCGGGGTAACACGGTTCCCCTTTCCTGATTGCCCCCCGGAATGCGCCATTCAAACTTCCACCCCCCATTTTAGGGAAGTGGGGGGTTAGAAAGAGACAAAAAGTAGCCTATGTCACTCTCCATCCCTTCAACTATCTCCACTTCAAAAATCACGTAAATTCGTCGCCCCGTTTTGCCGTGAAAGACGAACAAACAAACAAACAAACACACACATACACTTTCCCATTTATAATATTAGCATGGATTTTATTTACCTACACGTTTGCCTCACCAAATAATAAACTGATAAACTGACCTTTGCTGCTGACCAGGAGTGCGATTTTTGAATCTCACCAAGTGACTAATTCTCACCGATGTGAGTGATTTCCGAAAGTTCGTATTTTTGAAACTCATCGGTGACTTACATTTGTCATACCTATGATATCGATTTACGAGTGCCCCTACCCACTCGTAATTTTTTTTTTTCTTTTTTCTTTTAATTAATGGCTTTTACTCCTCGCCTATTTTAGCGAGGTGAATTCTGCCAATGTCAAGGTACACTTATGATTTCATTCATTTGAGTAAAATAAAATAAAAGCAACGTTGTTCGGTTAAGGCCTTGTTGATTGTAAGGTGATAGCCTCCTTACAAACACGTGGGTGGCCGGGACCCCGGATAACCGTTTGTTCAACTAAAGGATGGTTACTCGCGTTTTGGGACTAATTTTACATTAGCTGTACACTTGTTCGTTAGGTCACCGCACAATAAGCTATCAATATTACACACTGAACTACGTAAATGAGCAAAAAACAAAAAACTATTCCAAAGACGATGCAGCCATCTTGAAGCGTAAACGATTATCCCCACTCGTAATTGAAATCACCATGCGATTGTTTTTGACAGTTGACGTATGTGACATCTGCCAAAAATGCCAAAGTATGTTTTTCGGAAGAATTAGCAGCGGGGCTCGATTGTGACATTTGTGATTGCGACGATTTAATGAAAATATAAAAAACGGCCAAGTGCGTGTCGGACCACGCATAATGGACGGTTCCGTAGCTTCACTGGAATAAGAACCAAAAGAATGCCAAAAGGTCGCATCTGATGCCTATTGAAGAAGTTATTTTACCGATAATGTTCAAAACAATTTTCGTAGAAAGTTTGTGATAGTTAATGCGCATCTTCTCAATTTTTTTCATATTTTACTACATACTTAAATAGCCGCATACAAAATACACATTATTTCTAAATTTTATTAAGATACGTCTTATAGTTTCCGAGTAAAATGGCTGTGACATACGGACGGACGGACGGACGGACGGACAGACGGACATGACGAAACTATAAGGGTTCCGTTTTTGCCATTCTGGCTACGGAACCCTAAAAATGGCAAGCCTGGAGGAGTAGATTATGATGACGATTACGGACACGGACAGCGACGAAGATGACGACGTTCCTCACCGTCAACATAATCCAGCTGCGGTAGGCGTCGCAGAAAGAATTCATCACGAGCAAGCATTTGCAATGTCTAATGCGAAAATTAAAAAATATTATCGGCTTACGAAACCATTGGTAAAATTTGTAAAATTGTAAATTTGACATTGTAAAATTTCTGCATGTTGGTAAACAGCGTGTGACTTTCAAAAATACGGCTTTTGGAAAATGGTGACACAAAAGTCATCACCAGATATCAAAGTCACCGGTGACTAAAATTATCACCTATGACTGAGATGAGATTCAAAAATCGCACTCCAGTTGTACAATTAGGGATTAACTAATTATTTTGCAGCTTACGGTTTGTTAAACACGGCTGACTGATAATAATCTGTATAATTGGATTTAATGAGGATTGAACACTGGTTTTTGTTCAAAAAAACGGAAATATTTTTCGTTCAAATAATTTCATGCAAAAATTTGGTCACCAGTTTTAATAACGGCAGACCAAACATGATGCATTTTCAGAAGTTGACGTGTTGAAATAGAACTATTTACCAACTACGGACTATTCCGAAATCTGTTTGTATCTTTTTGCAGAAAATTTAAAGCAAGAAGTATTTTATAACAAAAAATCATACTCAAATTTTTTTTTGATATGGGTGTATTTTGTTAATATTGTAAAAAAAGATTGGCAAAAAATTAGCGTATAACGTATAATTTAAAAACAGAGAATACACCCGAGTTTCCTTAATAATCTTTTTTTTTGTTTGAATTTTAAAAAAATTGGATACAACGCTATACGGGATTATTTATACGGACCACCAGCTACATAATATTTTCAACATAATATTGTTTATTTCCAGTTGGCCAAATAGACGTCCTAGTTTTTAACCTCAAAAACTTCAACCTAATCGCGGAGCGACGACGCAAGATGCTACCATTCACAGGAGTTTCGAGCACAAAGCATATGGCTTTGACCACAGATCTCGAACAGTCGACTCGGCATTGCGTTCGCGAGGTGTTTAAAGACATCATTAAGCACCACAACAGTATTATAAAGTTTGTAGATTTGTTACCTTATTCCATAATATTAAAATTTAAGATATCTTATACATGTTAATTCTTATACGCTCTCGTACAGGGCACCAGTCCAACCAGGAGGAATGGCATTAAAATTTTGTTACATAACCAGCGTATATTCTTTCAGGCAACCTCTGCTTCAATCGGTTGCCTCACGATAAAAACAATTCCCCCCCCCCCCCTTTCTATTTCCGCCCCAGTTCAATTTGGATCAGTTCGGGTTGCACAGGGCCATCCGGTTGCCTCGCGGTCACTGAAACCACGCATCATTGCTCTGAATATATACGAGTACATAAGACTAAAACAGGGCGTATATTGTACAGGTTGTAAAGTATAATCTTGTTTAAGTTGAACAAGCGCATGAAACATGTATTAATCCGTTTTACATCATGTTCTCGCCTATATAAAGGGTAATCTAGAAAAGGAAGAAATATAGTTACTCAATTGCATGAATTCTAACTGAAAAACGTGATAATGCTCGAAAAATCCGATTCAGAAAGTGAAAGTAATCGAATTGTACGTTGAGTGACGTGCCGATATTGTGCTTAATGATTTACTGTGGGTGGTTTTGAACAGACATTTTCAATCAATACAATGAGTTATTGAAAATCCAATCCAAGAACAGCTAAGTATAAACTAAATAAAATGTATTTGCGATGCATCATCAATATAATCATCAATGGCCACTGCATCCCTGACGGATGATTGTAACAACCCTGGCCGCGATTCGGAAAATAAACACACACACTGGACAGACACAGCTCCAACCCAACTCAACTCAACGCTATAACGACATTGACATTTGCTATTCGAACAGATTATCATTCAACATTGGTCTCACATTGGTCTCACATTGGTCACACATTGGTCACACATTGGTCTCACATTGATCCAATGTGTGACCAATGTGTGACCAATGTGTGAGACCAATATTGAATGAAAATCTGTTCGAATAGCAAATGTCAATGTCGTTATAGCGTTGAGTTGAGTTGGGTTGAGTTGGGTTGGAGCTGTGTGTGTCCAGTGTGTGTGTTAATTTTTCGAATAGCGGCCGCTGTGTCAAGTCAGGTTACAGTTAAAATGGCTGATGTAGCTGCGCTTATGGCTATACATACGAGTATAAGCCTACCACTGCACGATATTTCTAGCCGCATACTCGTAAGTCACAAACATATTATTGTGATTCGATTGATGCTCTTGTGCCTCCTTTGCCCAGTTTTTAGCAAGCTCCGAATTAGTGACTTAAATATTAATGGTATATATGGTGATGGTATTAATGGTATTAATGGGTAATGGTGGGGGTATTAGTGGGTAATGGTATTAATGGTGTATATGGCCGAATTAGTGACTTAAATATTAATGGTGTATAAAGTTCGTACGATATAAAATCGAACTGTTATACCACAAACACTTACTAACATGTTTCCAAATCGGCTTACTTTCGATACGCCTTGTTGCGGAAACACTTTGTTCGATTTTATCTGATCAGTTATCAGTTCTTTATTTGCTAATACAGACATGAGCCATGCAAATACAAGTAATAGAATATCAAAGAAATAAACATTCACATAGTAACCACTAAAAAGAAAACAGTAATTAAAGACTAGCAGTATTTAGGAACAAGTCAAATAAATTAAAACCAACACATAGGTAAAGTTATACAATAAAAATAAAAAATATTATGTCAATTTAAAGCAATGATCAATGTAAATAAAAAAAATTAAAAACTATAAAATACATTCGTTGCAATAATTATGTCAAAGTCAGATAGGTATTAAATTCTTTAGTTTGGTCAAAATAAAATAAATTAATCGAAAAATATTCGTAATATTCGTTTAGGCTGTAAAAGGGCCTAGACAGAAGATAGTTTTTAAGTTTTTTACTAAATATTTTAACATTTTCAGCTTTCTTTATGTTATCATCTAGGTCGTTAAAAATTTTCAATAATACTCGATTGATACTACTGTTAAAATGCTCGTAATGCGACGTGGGTAGTTCTAGTTGTATTCTGCGCCTTAGTGGGTAATTTAGTTCTTGGTATGTAAGTTCGAATGTGATTAATATCCTCTTATATATACTCTTGCCAAAAAGTATTAAAGCACCCACGATATTTTATACTATTTATAAAACTTTAATGAAGCTTCTTACATTATTTTTACAATTATTTTTGTAGTTTTCATAGGTCTGTAATAATAGCATTTTGCCAATTTACCAAAAATTCTCATTCTTCGTAAAAAACTGTTTCGTAATTTTAGGCTTACGGAGAATGTTCAATATTTCATCCAGTCTTTAGATGGATACCTATTTGAAGCCACTCTTTAAAAAAAATATCATGCGTACCTAAACGAAGAAGAATTACGATTATGCCTCGCATGCTCGCATACCTCAACTGTCGACCACATTTTACTGGGACCCGCGGGACCACTCACTCTCACTTGGTGGTTTATTTTTGATTTCAGATACGTTTCCCTGATCGAGAACGCGTTCAGCCTGGCCTCGGCCCTGCAATTAATGCTGAGTGTGATGGTGCTTTGTTTGGTCGGAATACAATTCCTTTCGGTAAACTCTCTGTTTGTTTTAATCGGTCTGTGTGGTCTGTGATTCACGACGCATTATTAACGATGTAATTTTCACTTAAAAGTTAATTTTGGGTAAGCGTCTTTCGGTGCTTATACATATCACCCACGCACTGTACGATTTATTACGTCCTAGAAATTCAAACTTGCGTAAGAAACTCTTCAGGAAGCTCCTTATTACATAAACTATAAAATTAGTCGTAACTTACCTATTTAGTTATCTACAAGAAATGTAATAAATGGGGATATAAATATAGAGATATCAGATTTTCTATACTATACACGGTACCCGTGACAATGCGAGAGATTTTAACCACGTATTCCTGAGGTCATAAGGAATATATATGTTATATGATTTTTTTGTTTACTTTTGTGGTTTTTTTAATGCTTTTGGGCAAAAAAAATATGTGTTATTGGTAAAACTGTCGATTAAAACAAATTGGTTTTTGGTAAAAAATAGTTTACGTAAAGTTTTCCTTGGCACTTTGATATCTGTCAATAAAAATGTCTAGACTAGACCCCATAAAGGGTGAAATCACCATCAAAAAAGCATTTTTCACTGAATCACAATAAAAAAAGTTTTTATTTAATTGGTAGTAACTCTGTAACTAGGCGAATTCCAGAAAAGTATATATTATACTTAAGACATTTTAGTCTCCAATTATGATCAGAAATACACTGTTAAAATCTCTCGCAATTTTCACGGGCACCTTGTATAGTATTTACTACTTACCGTGAGTGATGAGACTTTATGTGCATTTATGGTGAAAGCACAGAATAATTAATAAGCTAAAACTAGCAAATACCCTCAATAGGATGAAATGGCGCGTGCTAGTTTCTTAATACTCACGTCATACGTATTTTAATAGCAAAATAAAAGAAAACAGCACCATTTACTAAGCCAACGTTTTTGGATGAATTCGTGGAATTAATAGACCTTAATCTATTTTAGCAATCAATGTGTGATAGTCGGAAGTTCACGAGTTCACCATTTGGATAGTTGATACCTGATCAACTAAAATTCTAATTAATGACACGCTTGTGTACGAGAATATGTTGATTCTAGCTTAATTTGTTTTCTGTGGGTGAGCCTCTGTTTGTTTCTTAGTTTAACAACACGGCTTGTCCGAATTGGTTGCAGTTTATAGCAAGGGTTAGGTTAGGTTAGGTTAGATCATCAATAATGGTTCTTAGATAGGTTTTAACTAAAGGGCGGTTGACGCGTGCAAATTACGTCAAAATAATGTCGAACAATATCCGTAAAATGGATATGACTACAATATATTTAAAGAAAAGAGAACATCATTGCAAAAAATATATAAGTAGTAGGTATTTTATTGTTGTAGTCAATAGTCATATTTTTTTCTATTAGGTATTTTCATTCCATTATTTTTTTATAGTTCACTATCCATTTATATAGGGAAAAAGCTTTCTAAACTAAAACTAAAACCTTACCACTGTGAGTGTGTACCTAATACCGATTGTGTTTACAAAGCTTCATATTTTTTCCATCATAAATAATACTCGAAATTTAATAAGTCTTAAGCTTACGTCACCATTTTACATCCGTCAACCACCTTTTAGTTTTAACTCAATATATCGTGTTTTGTTCGGGGGCTTTTAATATGCTTATTTGTTTAAAAGGTTAGCAATCTCTTAATATTTATACAGATTGAAGAACCGAGTGGTCACCCCATACAAATCGCCTGGATGGTAATTTATCTTACCTGCATGCTCATCGAAGTTTTTATTATCTGCTGGTTTGGTGATGAGCTCATATGGAAGGTAAGACACATTAGTGCACAAATATGGTAATCTAATTATCAACTATACTATAACTACGTTATATTATAACTCAAAAGAGGGGCGCGGTATAACTCCAGTACTAGAACAGTTTTGAGCTTCGATAACTCACAAGTGCGATTTCCTTTTTATGGCTCGGTTTTTGCCATTTTGGCTACGTATACGTGCGTATAGTTTCGCCATGTCCGTCTGTCCGTCCGTATGTCACAGCCATTTTACTCGGAAACTATAAGAGGTATCTTAATAAAATTTAGACATAAGGTGTATTTTGTATGCCGCTATTTAGTTAAATTGCAAAAAAAAATGTTTTTATTGGGTGCGCTGCATACATATGTACCTAAATTAAAAAAAATATTTACCACATATTAACATGTTGCTAATTAATCATAATAAGTCTTTAAAAATAACATCGAGGTTTCTTTGAACATTTTGTGATTAAGTAAGTGAAAATTCTCAGAAATAATCGCTTCGAAAGTCAAAAACGTTGTGTTCCTCCCCCCCCCCCTGTAACTTTTGAACCGTAAGTCGATAAAAGTACGAAAAAAATTGAGAATATGCGCCTAAAATTGTTTTAAACATTGTCGGTGCAGCCATAATTGAGTTTTTTTGAGTTATCTCCTAAAAACTTTTTCCGTAGGCATTAGATACGACCTTTTGGTATTATTTTGGTTCTTATTCCATGGAACCCTCCATTATGCGTGGTCCGACATGAACTTGGCCGGTTTTTTTAGTTACAGAGAATAAATAGTCTGAGTACTAATAGCGAAAAATATTTTCTAACAGTTTTTCATGTTGCGCTAGATATTATATAGGTATTTGTTAATAACACCAAGAAAAGGTTATACAAGCTTTATTTTTCTCTACCATACTATTTCATTCAACTATGCCAACATCACCTGTCATTTTATAACATTTTAGTCAAGAGCTTTAATCGAAAACAATTGGCTAATATGACATATGCTCTTGACAAAACCGTTATAAACTATAAAGTTATATTGTAATCGTTTAAAGTGAATCCTTCAAAAAGTGATCACCTACGGTGTTGGTAGTGTCTGGTGGAGAAAAATAACACTTGCATAATCTTTCCTTTGTGTAGCAAACAAACAAAGGTATTCTCAGCGCAATACTAAGAACTGTTAGAAAATATTTTTCGCTATTTGTACTTAACATATTCTAACAGGTAACAAAATAAAATTGGACTTGTGAGTTATCTCAATGTTATAGGTTAAAAGGCGTTGCCGTACTGAGCTATAACAAATTCTGGCAATCAAAACGTTTTCTGTGCCAGCGAATGTTTTTTTTTTTTTTTTTAAATGTAATGATGGTGCCCCTGAAATATTTAATTAATTGCCGAACGATAAGCTGTAAAAATTAAACTCTGATAACCTGATATCGCCTTCATATTTAAGTAAATATGAACAAGTTAAGACTGTGTCGACCATCCAGTGGCGCCCTCATTGGGGGGATTGTGTTTCCTAATAAACGAATCCATATATATTTTGTATAACCCCTCAGTGTTAAGTTGTAGTTCTACTGATTACGTAACTTTTGATCTTTGTCACATAGTTTCATTTTGCGTATTTTTTGCTTCATGACCTAAACGGCAAATGGTGGCCACTTTTTTTCCGGTTAGGTTGTTACAACTATTTTGGACTGGGAATATATTTAAAAGAAACTAGAAAATATCTTTGAGTTGTTTATTACCCAAACTACACTTTTACAAATTTCCACCGGCTAGCGTTTACAAAATTAAGCTACTATAGGGTTTTAAAGATTACTTCTAACAAGTTATATTTTATTAACTACAGTTCACTTAATAATAACAGGGTTATCGAGCAAATTGGTGGGTCAGCGAACTAAATATTTATATACTGCTTGGTTGGAAACCACTGCCGCTTTAACACTTCAACTTAATTTACATTCTTAAGGGTGCCAGCTCGAATTACATTCAAGCAAATAAATGACTTAAAGGAACAGGAACCTCTGACCTTAAGTGAAATAGGGACCCCTGGAATCCTCCCTAAACGTGTAGGGTAGCAGCCGGCGCAAGCCTCGAGCCGCCTCAGCGTCAACTCTCGCCGACCCGCTACACCAGCAGACTGCGACAATCCACCGCGACCGACATGGCTGGGAATCAACGGCCAGGACGTAGCCCCGTCTCAAAAAACCCTAAAAACACAAGTACAATCTATAAGCCTGAATTCACCCATGTCTCCGACAGGTTGAAAACGTTTTTAATAATGCTATTTTAGCTTACCCGGCGTAGAAAAGTGGTCCACATTATAGTCGTTGCGACATATCAATACGCCGGGGTCTTCCTTCACAAATAATCTAATTTACGAGATTCATCGATTTGCCGGGACTGAAAATAAACGCGACACTGATTAGTATGACACCTACCAACAATAACCCAATAACAAAATCACTGAAATAACTCACTCAAAGGGTCGATAAAACCCGCCGATACAAAATGAGACACCACGGCGTGGGCCTGCGATTAATCGAAATGAAAATCTCCGGACCTCCATTCTCGAGCCGAGAGACCGCCGTGACAGTAACAGAATGTTGCCAATGCAACAACCCGAAACCAGAAACGCTTAACAATTTACTAATGATAGTTCGCAATTTAGTCCAATTTATTTTCGAAACAATATTATTTAATCTAGGAATTCTGGATTTAGTCCGTTTGTGAAGAATTAAAAATTAACCAACTCTGAATGACATTAAAAAGTCTATAGCGATACCGAGTTATTTGAGCTAGCAACTGCATACCACAGATAGCGGAGCAGAGGCGTTTTTAATTACTCCTTCCGACAATTAAGGGAAAGAACGGAAAACTATTTAGTTTAGGTTATTAATGAATCAAACCCCTGCTTTTCCTGAAATAAATTCCCAAACAATAGAACAAAACCAAAACGATGCGAATGGTCTCACTAGCGCCATCTAGTCTCAACTTCGGACAACTCGTGACTTCAGAGGACCGTATCAAGATAACTATTTGCGTAGAATGTCGATACGATCGCCTGAACGAATTGATAGGTGGCGCTTTGCACTCTAAATTATAACATTAACGAATACTAGGTTTCTAAAGATTAGGTAATCTTTAGAAACCTACAAGGGGAGGCAGTTTTATCTACGTAACAGTGCTTCCCAACCCAAGTAAAATTTTGACCAAGGCAAAATTTTGAGCTGGTCCCCAGCTCGCACCGTTCCTCTACATAAACTAAGAAACTAAAACAAATTTACTACCAGGCAACTGAACAATTACCAAATCGAACCCACGCACAATAAAAACTAACTACGGTCTACTAGGTACTTTAAAACATATCACGAACTGCTGCTAAATATGAAAGTCTAATTTAAACATAGCGCGCTATCAGGCCGTGTCTAAGTCGACAAGGTCCGAACGCTCGCTACTCTAACCGAATAACATTTAACAAGGAACGGAACATATCAGGCTGTGTCTGAGTCGACGACAAGTCTGTAAAACACACTACAAGACAACACAGTACGCAACTAAAGTCAGCACAAGCGCCAACCCGTCCGCGTCTGAAGCGACGACAAGACGGCATCATAGAACGACAAACAACACTCGGTGCTTGCGAATAGTGCTTTAAAGCAACTACCACAAGACACCCACCAACTACAGGACTAGTGTTCACGCATAGGGTTTTAGGGCCACTACCGCAAAAGCACTAAGATACGACACTGACTGTTAAGGGAACATGTGTTTAGATCCACCATGGCCCGAAACAGAAAAGTGAAGAAACGTGAAGTAGGTTTAAAGCGCTACTCCACAATAACCACGTGAAGAGGGTTTAAAACGCCCTCTCCACCCACTCAAAACATGTAACAAATACCACGTATTCGGTCAGTTAACGAGTTTACCCCGAATGCGATCGAAAATTAAGGTACCAACTCCCACGTAACACGATAACTCCCATCTCCAACACATGAAACATATACTAACAGCAGTCGTATGAAATCAAAATAACACGGTAGGTACTCTCCTGCAACTACCTACATAACGATAAAAGGAAATCTCAATGAGAAGTCGAGATTATTAAGTAATAATAATTAGTATCTCCCATCAGAAAACTTTTAAACCTACTACAATAAGACAATAATGTCCCGGAAAGGGTAGATCTCGAAAACCTGGAACAAATCACAATTGAAGTCAGACTCCCAAAATTGTGCACGTCAGTGTACGGTTGAATGCTAAAAGGAACCCTAAGAGGCAGTGGTCAAGCTTATAAAACTAATACAACCAGTTAATTTCATTAATGAATGTTCTTTGAGCCCTTTACAACATTCAGATTATGATGACACTAAGTCTCTTCAATTATTATTTTGTCAAAAACGGGACTTAATCTTTTCAATTAGTCTTAGGTCTAATAATCTATTGGTGCACAAATTACAAAGACCGGTCTCGAACCTTATCAAACTCACAAGAGATAAGGATGACTTTCAAAAACATCACTATAAAATTGTGGGAAACTGTACTTAATAACAACATCGGTTAACTTCATCAAATAAACAACAGAACACACCTCTTAATAAAAAAATATTTGTAGGTAAAAATTAATTGTCCGCCTAAAGGTACATTTACCCTACTACTATGTAACTCGATACCACAACACTATGTAATAAATTTTCAGAGTAAGTCACCTCTTCTCCAGGAGTATGTAAACAACAACATTTAAGTTATGGTAGAATAATTAAATTAAAAGGAAAACTCCATGTAAAAGGTTAATTACTAATTACACAAACAACTCCTCCAGTTTAAACAACAGGTAATACTTAAACAAAACTCTAATAGCAGGTAGCGTGACTGCATTGTAATAGCAATCTAAGAAATAGGTATTTAATTTATTATCAAAGGTTAGAGAAAGCAAGCTTATTTTGCTTCCGACTGTACCACCAAATATCCACACAAATTAGGTAAATGATGTAATTAAAGATAACAAAGTCACCTTTCGAAACGTTTAAATTATTTTGGTAAAAACCAGAAAAGGATTAAAATACTGAGACTGAATGTATTTTGCACAATATTAACAAAATAAATTTATACATCTTCAAGTTGCAACACTTTTGTACTTGACTCTCCGGTAAACATGTGCAAATTTAATTAAATTGTTAAAGGTTAAAGTTGCAAATTATAAAACATATATATGTATTTAAGTTTACATTTAGTTTATGCAGTGCTTAAAAACAAATTCAATACTCAACTGTTTGTAAATAGGTAACTAATGTGCATAACTTAATCTCCAAACATTACCACAAATCTCAATAAATGTAAGCACAGTGCACAGTAAATATCATTTAGGTTTACCATTACAAGTAAGTAAACACGGTACAAAACAACCAGGCTAGTGGACCAAGCAGTATAATAACCTTCGGCTAACAAAACAAGGTGAATGTGACTAAAGGTAGTTCGCTAAAAGAAAGCCCCACGTTGGGCGCCAGTGTTACAACTATTTTGGACTGGGAATATATTTAAAAGAAACTAGAAAATATCTTTGAGTTGTTTATTACCCAAACTACACTTTTACAAATTTCCACCGGCTAGCGTTTACAAAATTAAGCTACTATAGGGTTTTAAAGATTACTTCTAACAAGTTATATTTTATTAACTACAGTTCACTTAATAATAACAGGGTTATCGAGCAAATTGGTGGGTCAGCGAACTAAATATTTATATACTGCTTGGTTGGAAACCACTGCCGCTTTAACACTTCAACTTAATTTACATTCTTAAGGGCGCCAGCTCGAATTACATTCAAGCAAATAAATGAGTTAAAGGAACAGGAACCTCTGACCTTAAGTGAAATAGGGACCCCTGGAATCCTCCCTAAACGTGTAGGGTAGCAGCCGGCGCAAGCCTCGAGCCGCCTCAGCGTCAACTCTCGCCGACCCGCTACACCAGCAGACTGCGACAATCCACCGCGACCGACATGGCTGGGAATCAACGGCCAGGACGTAGCCCCGTCTCAAAAAACCCTAAAAACACAAGTACAATCTATAAGCCTGAATTCAACCATGTCTCCGACAGGTTGAAAACGTTTTTAATAATGCTATTTTAGCTTACCCGGCGTAGAAAAGTGGCCCACATTATAGTCGTTGCGACATATCAATACGCCGGGGTCTTCCTTCACAAATAATCTAATTTACGAGATTCATCGATTTGCCGGGACTGAAAATAAACGCGACACTGATTAGTATGACACCTACCAACAATAACCCAATAACAAAATCACTGAAATAACTCACTCAAAGGGTCGATAAAACCCGTCGATACAAAATGAGACACCACGGCGTGGGCCTGCGATTAATCGAAATGAAAATCTCCGGACCTCCATTCTCGAGCCGAGAGACCGCCGTGACAGTAATAGAATGTTGCCAACGCAACAACCCGAAACCAGTAACGCTTAACAATTTACTAATGATAGTTCGCAATTTAGTCCAATTTATTTTCGAAACAATATTATTTAATCTAGGAATTCTGGATTTAGTCCGTTTGTGAAGAATTAAAAATTAACCAACTCTGAATGACATTAAAAAGTCTATAGCGATACCGAGTTATTTGAGCTAGCAACTGCATACCACAGATAGCGGAGCAGAGGCGTTTTTAATTACTTCTTCCGACAATTAAGGTAAAGAACGGAAAACTATTTAGTTTAGGTTATTAATGAATCAAAACCCTGCTTTTCCTGAAATAAATTCCCAAACAATAGAACAAAACCAAAACGATGCGAATGGTCTCACTAGCGCCATCTAGTCTCAACTTGGGACAACTCGTGACTTCAGAGGACCGTATCAAGATAACTATTTGCGTAGAATGTCGATACGATCGCCTGAACGAATTGATAGGTGGCGCTATGCACCCTAAATTATAACATTAACGAATACTACCTAATCTTTAGAAACCTACAAGGGGAGGCAGTTTTATCTACGTAACAAGGTGATGAAGCCAAAAGTAAGTAAGTTGCAGAATTAGAAGGACTACAACTTAACATGTCACGGTGGATTATACAGAAACATTAGTTTATTAGGAAATAAAATCCCCTCCAATGAGGGCGCCACTGGACGGTCGACGCAGTCTTAATAAAAAACTTTAGTCAAATACTTCAATATGAAACTTATCAAAAACACAAAAAATCATGTGTTTTCAGAGCTGGGAGCTGCACCAAGCAGCATACGAAGCTCCCTGGTCCTCGACAGACCCCGAAACGGCCATGTTTATCATCATCTTCATGGAGCGCTGCAAGCGGCCCCTCCGCGTCACCGCCGGCAAGATCTTTACCCTGTCGCTGGACACTTACACTAATGTAAACTAATTTATTCTCCCACTTCAGATAATGGCCCGTAAAAACTTTTTACAAACTTTTTTGAGTAACAGCCTCTTTGTTTCGTTGTTAGGAAATCTTCGAAGAGCTTGGTTGAGTTACTTTTGTTTGGTTGAGATATTTCAGTTTAATTCAGATTCCGATGCTTCAATATTGCCAAATATACAGCCTTGGGGCCGTATTCTAACTTTAAAACACGTATAGACACGATCCAACTTCAATACAACTCCAATGCATTAACAACGCAATACAGCTACGGCATAAACATCGGAATCAGAAATATCAGAATTCGCTTGAGAAATATTCAACGCAACTCCAATACAACTTCAATATTGGTTGATTGTTTGTTGTGTGTTGGAGTTATGTTTGAGATAGGTTATTGTGTTCTTATTGTATTGTTAATGTATTTTAAAATTAGAATCCGGCACAGAAGTGTTGAGCACCCTTGCGATTTTCATACAAAACTCGAAAGTTAGTCCAGCGTTTCTATCTTTTTTGAAGTTATTTGATTAATTAATTCAAACAGAACAGGCATGTTTTGTTGAAGTTAGTAGTAACTTCATAGAATATTTGCAATCTATCGCACCGTCTTAAATTCGCATTTTTGTTACCTCCACTTTTCATATTTTATAGGTACCTTGAAAGTGTTATTAAGTGAAGTTTTCTAGACATATCAATAAAATATAACATTTTACGTCATCGTACATTGTTATAATAGGGAATTAATACTTAATCAAAACTGTAAACAATTAAGTATTTCGTAAACCAAGTATTGGTACGAAACACTAAAAATAGCTATGCTCAAGATTTCTGGCCAAGGCTGTATAGACATGCATGAATGCAGATAATGATACAACACGACACGATCATGGTGTCGCGTATGAGTAGATTTATTGCGGAAAGAGAAGTGTCGTGGTTTGTCTGGAACAAATAAATTCTACTGCACTCCTCTTTCCGCATACTCTACTCAAATATATAATACTAGCCTTTTCCCGCGGCTTCGCCCGCGTACTATAAGTACTCAAAAAGGATACGATACTTATGTTGATTTTCAGAGTTTGTAACGTCCCAAAAAAAAACACAAAAACGACACCCATATTGATATTTAGACATTTCAACCCCATTGTACCCCAACAGGGGAGATGGTATTTCACGTCCGCCACGTTTGATTTTAAAATCGTTGGTGTTTTCGTAATCAACGACCCAATAAACCATAGAAACAATACCCATGTTGATTTTCAGACTTTTTGACCACATTTGCCCCTTTTAGGGGTTGAATTTTCAAAAAACCTGAAACACGTGTTTACTCATTTATCGTTAGGAATACTCCTGTGAAGTTTCGAATTAAATAGTCTAACAAATCTTGATTTGCCATACAAACTTTGGACCCCCATTTTACCCCCTTAGGGGGTGAATTTTGAAAAATCCTTTCTTAGTGCATCCCTAGACCTTATAAGGAACCTACGTGCTAAATTTGGAATCTCTAGAACCCGTCATTTGCAACTGGTCAGACAACTGGACACTTGTACAGTACTTGTACAGTAGGTGTGCATTTTCAATAACTAGAAATAGATTCAGGCCGTTTGATTTTACTCCAGTTTTTTTCATCCATCGACTACAGCTCTGATAATTCATGATTGAAAAGAGTATTGCTCCGTTACATCGAATTACTATCGGATACGCCTTTACCGTACCTACACTATATACTCGTAACAGAACGATAAGTAGCAATTACATCACAATGTTACTGATATTCTTTCGTATGAACTTACCTTTATTTTTTGCAGCTTATCAATTGGTCCTACAAAGCGTTTGCAGTCATGCGGAAAATGAAGAAATAAACGATGAAATAACTCCCTCGAAATAATTTCAAATAAAATGATACAAAATGTTTCAGAAAAGAAACCTTTGTAAGCGTTAGATGTCGATTTTGTTTAACGTTGACATGACTTTTCGTCAGATAAGTACCTAGGTAGTAACTAGACCCCGTTATCGGAGGTTCAATTTGGTAGCTTGACATTCTTAGGAATGGGTAAAAAATATTTTGAAATATTAGCTGTATGTCGATATTGCTCCTGTATGAGAGTCTAAAACTTTAATTAAACATGTTTATTTTCTCTGGCCTCGGACACCGGAGGGTTTGGTCACTTTTTCTGAAGTATATGACATAACACTTCATTTTTATTTTGTAAAACATGACCAATAAAAAAAAAACATTTTTCATTTTTATAAATAACAATTTACAATCTTGAATTTTTTGGAGTTCAGGGTATTCTGCGAGAAGTGACTGCATTTTCAATATTATGAAATATTATATACGAATAAAATATGCTCGGGCAGCTAAAGAATCGAAAATATTTTTGTAAGATGACATTGACTATCTATTGACATAAATAATTTATTTTAAGTATAGGTGGCCAGTATTATACCTCTATCGTAAGGTTTATCTCAAGAGCGTTCAGTCACGGCCCTGCAACTCGAAACATTAGTAAAATAGCAACCATATCGTTATTGTTACTGATAATGGTTTCTACTTCTAATGACAATGATTATCATGGGTGACAAAAAAACGTGTAAAATTTTAGTCTAAAAATGGTATATAAAACTGATTGCCAAGAAAAAGGAAGAGTATCGATATCGACATCATACATGTTTTTCCTATCCCTAAGAATGTCTAGCTACCAAATTGCACCTCCGATAACGGGGTCTAGTAGTAACTAGTCGCTGTCGCCTTGCATACACATTTTATAGAATTCTCAAATTAAACTAAGCTTATTGTGAAATAAATCAAAGCTAATTTTAGTGATTTAGCATAGCCGTTAGAAATAGAGCAGTATTAAAGGCAGCCATTATAGTAGCTAATGGGGAAAATTGGCAGCGGTGGTGATATTAATGTGCATAAAACATGCAACATATCTAATGCTCAGATACTTGCAGTATAGATTGCCTCGCACAGAATTAATTCTACTAATATTTACTTGGCCTTTTTTGTGACGTACATATGGATGGTATATTATTGACGTTTCACGGTTCTAAGCTAATATGTACTTGCTGTATCTTTAAGATAGAATGTAATTACAAGATTAAATTTTTCTTTCTCAGCTTACTTAATTTATTTATTACGATATGAATCGCAAGATAGTTTTTTTTCGTCAGTATTTCAGGCTTTATTTACAATTATTCAGGTTATAATATTGCTATTTTCATATTCGCAACATCGTACGTATTTTTATTTACCCAAAAAATTATGTTTGCCGAAAACAACGGGTGATATTAAATATCTAGAATATCAAAATACCTGTTCCAAGGCTAGCAAACAACTAAACTTTCTAAGATATCATTATAACTCAGCATACCTCTGTTCTTTGATATCTCCGTAAACAAAAGAAACGTGAATTGATTACATTCCTATGCAAATTGACGAGCGGCGTGGGGATGACGTAGGTTGAAGCACCCAATAAATTTCATCAGCCGGTTTTATAGGAAATTCCTTCTGTTTCAATGAAACGCCGCTGTAAAAGCAAAAACAATCAATTTGAGAAATGCTAATTTGGAGGGCATCCAGGCCGTAATCAAATAGATGGGACTCTACGTGACTCGGCTTTAGCGCAGGAGGGATTAGCGTGTGCTTACTCTCTTTGAACTCGACTTCAAAAAGCATTTTTACCTGTACCAAACTGTATTATACAATTTTAAATATATATCCATTGTATCACATTTCTTATTACGAGTAGGTATTGTAATGCTTGAATACGTACAGGGATTTTCTAAATGGGTCAGTATAAGCATCTACTATAATGCAGGCCTGGACAAACTTCTAAGATATGTTCATTTTGCGACATATTAGCTGCCAACACTGACCTATTTAAAAATGTTACATATGCGTAAATCAGTTCTTTCGGACAATGAGATTTAAATAAATCAAACAAAATCAACGTCTTTTCACAAACGCGATTAAAACAAAAACGTGCAGCTCCCATCAAATAGGCACTTTATTATTTACAAGAGAAAATACTTAAACGAAGAAAAACACCAAAATTAATATTCCCGGTTGTTGCACCAATTGTGAAATATCATGACCTACAGTCAGTAAATCCCTTTTTTGCCTTCCCAAGTTAAGTCGTTCACAAACATCAGAACTCGCGGTAAATTACAATTCGGATGTACAACTAGCTGGAGACAGCCAGTCAAAGTTAGCCCACACAACTTTGCCCTAATGAATGAAGACTTGCCAAACTAATTTGCCCCGACGCCACAATGACAGCGTGCCTTAAAATTAATTAATATGGCTCGGCTTATCGCATACGAAACTGATGGCACTGGGAAATTAGGAAGGAGGTTCCTTCAGGGCACTGGCGTGTTAAAAGTTAAGTACGACCGTGGTCTATGATATGTTATTTATTTAGAAACCAATAGTCGTTTACATTTACATTAAACACTTTTGAGTTCTTAAGTTATAGACTTACCTACAGTTTCCTCAATAAGAATAAGTTAACCATAACATACTACATATATAGGTAGCTTGACTAACGGTACCTATTAAATATTAAATATACAGCGTCAACGATATAAATCATTGCCAAATAAAAACAGAAAAACAAAAGAGAAACAGATATAAAATATCAGTATATGTTTCTTTAATACAGTGAAAAGATAATTGTTTAAATCTACATAATTTCTCATTGAATTATTGCGTCATATTATTGATGAGATTTTGGACAAAAATATGTGTACACGACCTAAATCCTATAGCAATACCTAAATTAGTGTACACAATTTTTCCTTCCTTTTAATTATTTCAAAATGAAGCTGAGTTGCGACTCAAATGGATAGCGTAGAGAAAACGATATTTCCCAACTGGCTTAAAAGATAAAGAATTCTAAGTCTTATTTATTTATACAATGATGGAGCTAGTAGACTATGTCATAACTAGAACGAAGGATTTTGTTATCTGCTTTTCTTAGGTAGCAACCTGAAACCATAGATTTGAGAATGAATGCGTAAAAGTATATGCAGATGGCGATGCAATCGTTAAGAAAAACATCTCAATGCTTATAACAAATGCAAAGAAATACTAACCATAGATAAGTCTATAGACCGAAAGGTATGTTAACGGCCATCTGGGGCTTCTTAAATAAATAAATATTATAACCAATAGGTACACTAAACTAATCGATCTAGTGACTAGTCCTACAGAAAGCTTGTGTTGTGGATACTAGACGACGATAAATACTTAAATACATAGAAAACATCCATAACTTATATGAACAATCCGTGTTCAACACAAATAAATTCCCTTGCCAGGATTCTTACCCGGGATCTGCTGCTTTGTAGGCAGATTGACTACCTAGACCCACTAGGCTAGAAGGCCCCTTAAGTTTATCTTAGTAGTGCGATATAAGAGTGCCCTATATAATTTATTTATGCGTTCGTCTTCGGATCACCGACATTACCAAATACCAACTTAATCGGCCTTGGAGTATCATTGCAAATTAAACGTGACAAAAGGACTGACAGACGCACAAGTGGTCCTAGAAGCGTCTTGGTTTTTTTTAGGTAGGTCCCACGAAACTCTAAAAACAAATAAAGTAACTTCAAAACTGAATATTTAATTTAATACGCATTGTCATCAACTTTTGCTAGCTTCGAATTTGAACTACTTATTTATGAAGTACTTAAGTCTTTTTTTTCCGTAACCTATATTGTATCCCACTGCTGAGATTTAAAATTTCGTCAGCTCAGTTACTTAACCCATAGCTTAAGTGGTAAAGCGATCGAGCCCCGGCAAGTCGTATCGATGTTGGTTCAAGTCCAACTGGGTTGATAATTTTTTCAATGTTTGTATTTGATTTAATAACAAACTCATTTTATAAAACGTTCCTAAAGTATAACGCAGAAGTAACTTCGCTGGTGTGCAGGTCAAAATTAACTTAACGCGTTTTTATTCTCCAAACACTAAATTCGTGCCAAAACTGCCAAGATTATTTTGATCATCTCGACTGGTTAGCTACTTCTGCAACTGACTGTATGGAGTATTGTATTGTAAAGCGCGTATCTACAATGTGATTAACCTACATTATCCGTAAAAGCCAATGTGGCGTTCTGGGCATACAGGACAACATCAATCTACTTGTATGCCAGATTATTTATTCAGATCGCTTTCACCCCATTTAAGATTATATTACACACATAAATGTAAAAGAAAATATTCACTTACACCAC
Source organism: Pammene aurita (assembly GCA_947086415.1). Taxonomy (NCBI): domain Eukaryota; kingdom Metazoa; phylum Arthropoda; class Insecta; order Lepidoptera; family Tortricidae; genus Pammene; species Pammene aurita. The sequence goes on along the minus strand of OX352305.1, from coordinate 14,672,054 downwards.
TTCCACACTTATTATTTAATATTATATTTATACTATTATAATCATAATTGCACCATGGTGAAAATAAAACTTGTTAAAAAGTAAAAAGCTTCTCATGGAGCTTCGAAGCGTACGAGTATGGAAACCATTTTCGTATACGAAATTTTAACAAAACGAATTATTTAGAAAACAAGATATTTTATGCACTAAAACATGTTCTATTATGGGGAGTGCACACAGTATTACTAGTTTGTTTTTGCTAAAGGAACGGGAGGATACTTTAAAAATAGTTTGTTATTAAATCAAATACAAACATTGAAAATATTGAAAAAATAATCAACCCAGCAAGACAAACTATTGTATGAGTGGAATACCCCACTTTAAAAACATGCAAAAATAATTACTTTATAAATATTCGCCAAGCTACTCAGCTTGGCATAAAAGTTCGAAACCCATGGTGTAAACACTACCTTCTTCCGTAGTTATGGAAGTCGGATCACATAAGTTCTCTCTAATGAATGACAGTTCGCGCTTGTCACTGCGCGCTGCGAGTAATGAAATAGCTTAGGAGTATCAAGACTTACGAACATTACTTACCTATATGTAGCGTGTATGCTATGTCTTATATGGAAATACGAAGAGCCGCTTTTTAGCCATATGACCACACAGTTTTTGTTATTTATGGCCTAAGAGCTGGCCACGACAGATTTTTTATACCACGACGGTGGGTTTTTATAACACGCATACGGCCCGCCTGATGGTAAGCAGTTACCCAGAGGATTCGCATGCGCGTTGCCTACCCTTTAAGAACATATTCAGATGTGACACAATAAGGAGAGCAACAAAACCCGTCTGGTTCGATGGTTATACTATCCTTATTGCTAGATCCAGCAGCTGACATCTGGCAGCTTTAATGGGTGGAGGTCGGAGTAACAGACTAGCAAAATTTTTGAATTGGAAAATAGTAATAGGTAAAAATGCTGAAATTGTCTCAGGTATAAAGGACAAAGCCTATATTTTAAAAATTAGAACAAAAAACATTGCGTGTTATTTCAAAAACAGAAACAGTAGGCGATAAACTATGAATTACATTATACGTCATTTTGGACTACTTTCTCCCATCAGAAAGTTTTGCCAATGATATACCTAATCTAATTATTTATATAATCTCTCATAATACTGCATCAAAACCAGAACTCTAGGATTTGATTTATTCAAGTTATTTGCATTCTTTGACCGCTTTGGGCAGCATTTGGGAAACTACGTCGAGTCTTTTCATCGCCCATACCACAGAGCCTAAAAACAAAAGTTTTTAACCAGTGCGTCTTGCCTGTCTTAACATACGGAGCTGAAACGTGGCCACTCACTGTGCAACGTGTGCGCCAGCTCAAGGTTGCTCAGCGAGCTATGGAAAGAGCTATGCTCGGAGTTTCTCTTAGGGATCATAGAAGAACCAAGGTTACCGACATAGCTCAGCGAATAAGCAAGCTGAAGTGGCAGTGGGCAGGCCACATATGCCGAAGAACCGATGGCCGTTTGGGAAAGCTGGTTCTTGAGTGGAGACCGTATGACAGCACACGCAGTGCATGGCGCCCTGCAGCAAGGTGGAGCGACGATATCCGTAAGGTGGCAGGTAGGTACAGATTGGAAGAGGAGAGCTGAAGATCGAGCTCAGTGGCGTGCCATGGGAGAGGCCTATGTCCAGCAGTGGACCGATACAGGCTGATGATGATGATGATGATGATGATGATGACCTCCACCACTTTGCAGCTGCCAGATGTCCGGATCAAGCATAGTATAGCAAACTAACGAGAAGGAATTCGTCGCTCTCATTATTGTGTCATATCTGACGAGGCTAGCTCTCCGTCTACTGTTAATTACATTTACGTGCATTTCAGTTCTTTGAGTGTCATTGTTTCTTTTTTGAATTAAACAATAAAGGGTTTTCTATCTAATCTTACCAATTAATTAATAAATATGCAACTGGCACTTAGTTAAGAATGCGTATCTAAAAACAATAGAATAACTTCATTTCCCTATCCTCACCGACGTGATTCTATTGTTTTTTAGCAAAGACATCCCCCCTTAGTTCCCTCCCTCCCTCCTTGCCCCTCCAGTTTCCTGCTACCCAAAGGTGGTCTGGTAGAGATCGCTTTTTAGCGATAAGACCGTCTGTTGTTACCTAGTTTTTATCACTGTATCGCTGTATATTTTCCTCTTTTCGCATGTGGTGCACAATAAAGAATATTTATTATTATTATTATCTCTCGCTACGCAACCTCGCACATCTCTGATGGAAACGAAGCCTGTACTAAGTGTCAGTTGCACAAAGCCGCCTGTCACCGTTGAAATGTTCGCTAAATTTTATTGTGGAGTTTGTCGGGAAAGAGAAAAGTCGTAGTTTATATGGGAGCTCATATGAACATACGACACTTCTCTTTCCGGACAGATTCTATGGGTTTCATAGTAATCTGCTGAGTTACATTGATCTAGTTTTTTATTAAATCAAATACAAACATTGAAAACATTGAAAAAATAATCAACCCAGCAGGACTTGAACCTGCACTCATACAATAATCTCTTTTTCAATTTTGTTGTGCAACTGACCGCAATTATTAAAAATAAAAAAATATCTACTGGTCAAAATTATCTTGTACTTTTTTGTGTGAAGGTATAGGATAATGTTTAAATATAGCTACCTAAATACTTTACACAACAAGTTTACTTGCAACCTGGCGTTCACATTTTACCTATCCACTTTCAAAAATTGGATAGCCAGTGGGAATTCGATGTTCACGGATGAAAAAACGCAAGAGAAACAACTGCTTTGTCGCAATTCCGTGAGAGGTCGCCGACGTACAGTCGCCATCAGATATATTGGAGCGGCCAATGTGGTTACAAATATCTGAACAACACCTCTATTGTCAAAGGGTTAAAGTGCATGTTCAGATATTTTTGAGTACCTTGGCCGCACCGATATACCTGATGGCGACTGTACAAGCCGGGCCAATCACGCGGAAACCAATACTTGGCTAACAGCGGAGCTACCTCGTAACGATAATGCCTCGGTCACATGAGGCCAGTAGGTGTTTAGTTGCTGGGTTAGCTACTCACTACACCTTACAGACGAGTTGCGGTTAAGTTTAGCTTAGAAATAACGATGTAACGCTGTAACGTTCCGCGTCCTACACGACACTTCATTTTGTATAGAAAACATCACGCGACTTCCGAGGATCACGTGACGCCTTCTATGCAAAATGAAGTGTCGCAAGTGTCGTGTAGGCTGCTAATTGTGTGATACATAAAGATTATGATACCGATAATTTAAACACGTCACCGGATCCTCTACTCTAATATATTAAAAATATTTATAACGGGTCACGATAACTGGAAATGTCATTATTCAAAACCATACACGAACGTGTGGAATTACATAAATTTATCATGATTTTGTTATGGATGCTGCGATATCAATATAATCTTGTTTTGTCATTACAACTGAATAAATTGTAATTCTGACAACCAATTGCAATGTCATCTAAACGTTTAAGGTATAGACATTAAGCAATATATTTTTTAAACTTACATGACTTGAATTAAAGATTTGAAAGTTTGTATTATTACAACAATTTTTTTTTTCGTGTCAAGATTAAAAAGTAATTATAAGCTATACAATAAAAAAAAACCTAAAATATCTAAACTTCACAAACAATTTGAAAAAATACTGAAATAACATTACAAAAATCCAACAAATCCACAAAATAAAATTAATATAAGTATACGATAACTAACCTACACTTAGCCTAAAAAAATCCCCCCTGCATCGTACCCGGCTCAAAGGTCCCCATTATGCCTGCAGCATTCCCCCGCTGAACTGCTATATAGACCTGTTGGACCAAGTACGACCCAGAGCGAGGATCCCCACCTCTCTCCCGCAAACGCTGGCCTATTTGTCTAAAAAGACGGCGGGCTTCCACGCCCCACGGTCCCGCCGCCTCTACCGCCACCGGCACAAAATCGTACGCCGATGCCAGTGCGGAGTATTTGACATGTTTCTGCTTGGTAGCAGACTCCGCGGCTGAACCAGCACGACGTATAGTCCGCCCCAAATGGGATGCAGCAGAGGTGCTCACGCAAGTGGCATCCCACAAGAGGCAGCGCCCTCTCCGCCACGGAACCAACGTAAGGCCGTCTGGCCTCTTCCCATCCGTGCGGCTGAGACCCGGCGGCTCCAAAACACATGGCATGTTTGCGGAAACCATGGCCCGCCGCACAATCTCATTTATGGAGTGGTGCCTCGGAAAACGACCAGCGCACCTTCGGCAACTCAGGCCATGATGCCCGTTTTCTGCCACCCATACCCCGCAGCCGCAGCGGTGCGGCTCACATACTTTTGCCCCCAACCTGAGTGCCACCGCTATTCTCAGTGAGTCATTATCTAGCACGGTACCCAGCTGAGGTGAGGGCAATGCATGGAGCCACGCCCCTGATTCTGGCTCCCCTATGGCCTTGAGGCGGGCCTGATCTGCACCCGAGGCACCAGACAATAAAGAGTTGTACACATTTTTACGAGTACTCCACACGTCGTCCCATTCCCGCTGCACGGTAGGGTTGTCAGGCCGCAAATCGCCCGGAATAGTGACCGACCATCTTGCCAGCGCTTCGGCAACGAATGGGACCGGGGAATTGCCACCATTAATAGAATAAATGCGAGTGACAAGATTCTCAGCCCCATACGCAGACGCCAGAAACGCCACCAGTACCACCTCTTCAACGCGACGTATCCCCAAGCCCCTGTACCGAACAGGGAGTGCAGCCTGGACCCACTGCGCTTCACTCAGCTCCACGTTCAAAACCAGTTCTAAGGTCAACTTCAGCTGCCTATCCAACTCCCTTGCTTCATTGACGAAAAGCCACGACGGAGACGTCCTTAAAATATATGTCATCCGTGGAGTGGAAAAACAATTTCGCAATAAAGTTAAGGAAACATGGGATGACAGATTCACCAAGTGACCCCGTACTGCCTCAAGAGCCTCCTTTTTAGCCTGCAGAGCCGCACTGACACCATCAGCAAATATTGGCGCCCCCAACAAAGAGAGAGAAGCTTTATCTACCTTCTTCATGCCAGGTATCAACGCTTCCAGAGAAAGGTCTCTACACAAGGTATCTTAACAAGGGTTAAGGCATCCCGTATAGATCCGCAAGTGTAAAGTTCACATTTTGCTGGATTGACATCCAAACCAATATTCTTCAAAGCCGGTATGAGCTTCATTAAGTCCCCGATTACCGCCTCCGGCGTTCCACCAATAGTACCGTCGTCAAGATACCATACCTTAAGGGGCGAATTCAATGCGACAATGTCCTTTTGTATCGCCAAGCAAAAAATCAAAGGACCTAAAGGATCCCCCTGTTGAGCCCCCACTTGCGACAAGATTACGCTATCCCCAAGATACAAATTACTAGCAACCGAATAGCATTGGTACACAAAAGGGTAGAGAGACGGTGCCAAATCGAAAATCTCCTTCAGAATAATATCCGTGTCAACACAATTGAAAGCATTCTTAAAATATATCTTGACAGGATACTATCAGAGTTACCGTTATTTAAAACAAACGATCTAGTCGCATGTATAGCCGCCTCGCAACCCCCCGTTGTACCAAATCCAACCTGTTTCGGCTGCAAGTGTTCCGACATGCTATCCCTAACGGCGAGGCAGCCCAACTTCGCAGTGAGACGCCTAATCACGCTACCTACAGCAATCGGCCTTACGCCGCCATCCTTCTTCTCAAGTGCACATAACGAAGCGCCGTACTGGTAAGGCCTCACCTCCAAATTGAGCATACCCTTTAACAGGAAGTTGCACAAATAAGGGTTAAGAAGGGTTTCCAATAAGCGTAGACCATTATCACCCGCGGACGGAGACGTGAGCTCTTTAAGATGTTGTGGACGCAACCCGTCCAGTCCAGACGAAGATCCATTATAAAATGAGCCCAGTGCTTTAGCAACCTCATCGGACGTTACTGATAAAAATGTGCTATTCCTATCTGGCTCCGGAGGAAAGCAAAGCGGCCTAGATGGAGATGGATGCTTCTGTCGTAAAGCGTTCAAAGTATCCTGATCCATCGGTGCCACCGAAGAATCCGACAGAAGCAACCTAACCGCACCTCTCAAATCTCCGTCATAAACTTTATTTTCTATAGCGCGATACTTATTAGAGCTGAACCCGCGGGTTCCTTGGTCATCCGGAAAACATAAGCCCGCACTTTCAATGTTTTCCTTGACTTTGGTGGTCAAAGATCTACTATCCGACTTGTTTTCTGGTACTCTAAACGCTGAGAAAGAAAAAGTTAGGAAGGTGAACCAGTCGTTAACATCGTTCGTGTCTAAAACTTTCCTTATGACCTCACAAAGCCCACGCGCAGCCTGACTCCTCGCGCCCCTCGAAATATGCCTCAAAACACGCACGCTCGATTTCAAGGTTGGCAAAACTTCCCAGTTAACTGCATGCGTTTGCGGTGGAGCTGTTGTATTTCCCGGGACCGCCTGAGACACAGTATTCACGACATTTACCTGAGGAACTGTCAAACCAGCGGTCTGGGCCACATCCTTGTGAACCCTGCTTATGTGAACGCTAAGACCCCGAGGCACAACATACAGCCTAGGCGACCCCGGACAATACGGGCATGTTGCCCTAACTGGACTGCTCATATTACTTAACAATTGTATAGTATACAGTATTGAAATAGAAACGAGTAAATAATACGGGTGTTGTTACCTACATTCATTAAATAAAATAGAAAAATATTATCCAAAAAAAAGTCCTACAATTTAAATAACAAAATAATATGTCAAGTTATACAAATAAATCAAAACCCTCAAAAATATAATTATGTCAAACTACACAAGCACAGTCTTTAATAAAATTAGGTATGCAATACTAGGTTTCTATTGATTAAAAAAAAATTAAAATAAATATATTGCACATGAAAAAAGCAATAATAATAATTTACTATCGTACTTATATAAGAAAAACAAAAACAAAGTCACCACAACTATTACAAGTTCAAGTGCAAGTTTTTTTTTCAAGTAAACACCAAGAACAACTCTCCCCGCATAACCAGTGCTTTCCTTCACAGTTTCCCTGTACGTCGATGCGCCATGCCAGCGGGGAGATTGTTTTAGTTTTACTTCTAGAACAAAAGAGAAACCTTAGATACTATTTGTTTAGGACCAAACCCACGTTCCTCTTTGGAACAAATGATCGTATTTTATAGCTCAATATTACCTTATAAGACCTTTTCTGTTAAGAGACATCTTATTTGCAAGGGGTTTTTATTCCGATACTTTTAAATCTGAACGATGTTCGAAAATACTGATGTGCTAGCGATACCCGCCGTAACTACATTAAATGAATCAAGCAGTTGTGTACCTTTCCCAAATAACATAAGTTCGATAATTAAATGGTGTTTTTAATGTAGTCAAGGCAGATATCCTGTGTGAGGAAAATTTCGTCTTTAGCTTTCCCGGCGGCGCCAAACTGTTGACATTTGGTTTTTCGATGTCGATTCATGTTTAAATACGACTTTTTACAAATAATGTCATGTCAACACAAAATTTTACAATTAATAATATACAAAATAGGTACATTACATTTAATAATCAAGAAATGGATGGATAGTGGATTAAGAATCCACCACAGATCCATTACAGGACGAAATCACACAGTTTTAGGAAAGTAAACATATTAATTTATAATTATGATGATAGGTCACAGGTCTAAATTAGTTAGATATAACTGATTAAATTCTTAAGAGTAAACTCAATTACAATTTTTGTTTTAAGTAACAAACCTGAAGAAGGTGTATGATAGTGATAATTATATGTTAGAAACAAGAATACAAATGCATTGGTTAGTTTAGGTAGAGTTTGTTCGGAAAGAGAAGTGTCGTGATTTATAGGAACTCTTTCCGTACAGACTCTACCTAATTACTTGCTTCATTTGAATATATCTACTTCACTTGTAAACTTGAGGAAATTGTCTCTGGAGTCCAGACTCAGTATATATTTTTTCTATAAACTCAGCAATCCCAATTTATATAAGTGCCAGTTTAAGATGTGCTGTTATAAAAGTGTGGCGAAAAGTTTTCCACCCAATGGCTAAAGTCGACCCATAAATCCCGAAACAACATTTTACAATGTGTATTACGTACGTAAATAGAGGCTTTTTTAGTAGGTATCTACATCAAGTCAAGAATGTATCACCGCAGGGCGATAAACAAGATCTGGCTTTCTTTATCACCATCCACGGCATAGGTACACAATTTACCGTCTACCCTTGCCCAGGAAGTGTAAATGCTATTTACGGCTCGGAGTGACATAAAATTTACACCCTTTTTACGTCGGTTAAAAATCAATGATTTCTCGGCACGGAGAAGAGGACCGACTCTTTAATACTCGTCCCGGTCATGTGTTTAAGGAGTGTAAAATTTGTTATTTCTAGTAGTTACTGCTGAAAATTCCTCACAGCGATGCACCTTATGTCAATGGCATAAAGATGACAGGTGCCTACGATTGTATGGAAGTGGTAACTGCTAGGAATAACCCCCTAAAATTTATCTAGTTGAAATAATCTCGGGCAGACGGTAAGTCGTTACGGCTGGCTAGGCGCCAAGCGCAACCAGCACGCATCGCCTATTGCCAAATATCACAGTTTTACGCCAAATAGGTACCTTTATTCATATTCATTTATTTCGTAAATGCACAGATACAATACACGTCAAAAGAAAAAAAAAACTAAAATTAATACTAAAATGAATACTAGTGAGCTATTATATAGGTATGTAACTATAACACTAATTCGCAATTTATAACAAAAGTCAAACGATGTCAATTCTGATTACAATAGAGCCACACAATTATAATTAAGTTAATTTTATGTCACATAATTCTCTAAGGTCAAAGAAAGCATTTTCAATTAGCCATTTTTTCAATTCCTTAAAAATGAGTTATTATTTTTTAGGGTTTGTATATACTTTGGGATGGCATTATACAATTTTGGTCCGATTACATAAGTTATTTTGGTAGACTTGGTTAGTCTGCAACTAGTCGTTTAATACTATATGCATGATACCCACTTTACCTCCATATGCACAGTCAGACCTGTTATCAGGAGAGATAGAACTCGTACTTTAGACAATGACAATGTTTCAATGATTATTTTTAACGCCCTATGCAAAACGAGGGGTATTATAAGTTTGACCGCTATGAGTGTCTGTCTGTGTATTTGTCTGTGGCACTGTAGCGCAAAAACGGTTGAACCGATTTAAATGCGTTTTTTATTTGAAAACTTATTCTAGCGAGTGATCTTAGATTTTTTTTAAATCGGTCCAACCGTTTCGGGGGTAGACCAATTATAACAGTTATGATTATAGTTTATGTGTTATGACGTAGCGTAGTAGTACCTATTTAAAATCATCTTGAAATCTTTAACTTCTCTGGACATATTTCTGTAAGTACCTAAAAGGTACCTATAATATTATGAAACTTTAATGTATTGCTCCCACAACATTATTTATAAATGTGTTTTGTTTTGGTGTCTTTTCTTATACTAGGTTCTTATACTAGCAACAAATTCATAGGAAAAAAGAAATACGTATTTCCCAGAAAAGGCACAGAATTTTCGTTGTCTCTTGTCACACAGATGACACCCACTTGACCAGCTGACACCAGTCAGGATTTGAACGCAGCCGTGGGCGATATAAACGTACATAATAAACACAAAGAGAATTGCCCGCTGGCGAAAACAACGAAAATGTACTGATTCATCTCGTACAAAAAGGGTAAAAACCTCACCTAAAACTAAACGATTTATACAATAAAGGCTGTAGCCGTACCAATTTAATATAATCGTAACACGAAGTTAAATTAGAGTCAGGTGGTGGCCAAGTCAGGCTTAATCGGGAATTTGCCTGAATAAGTAATGTTAACTGGCGGCGGTCCAACGAGGAATGGAGGATATTGGAAAACGGTTGACCATGTCGAGACGAGTTCATAGAAGCTTGATTGGCTTGTGTGCGATATGTCCGTTTGACGGGGATAATTGCGACAGACTATCATGGCCACTAAGCTCGTTAAAGAGCGATTGATAGGGCTGCTGCAGTGTAAACTGGATATTAAGGGGCTGACAACAGCTAAATTCCCTCCCTTTTTTTTCAGCGCGAGTGAAAGAGAAACACTGTGTTATGATTAGTATGGGAGCTCATTGCAAATTTGTCTAAATGATGAATTTAAAAAAAACTACGCATTAATTGAGAAATATAAAACAACGAAGTTTTAAGTATTAGTGCGTTGGAAATTTGTTCTTATTTTAGTTACAGACGTATAAGTCAAGAAACACGACATACGACTGTTTAAAGCAAATTTTAAGATGTAACTTTGGAAATATTTTCTATGGAGCCGATTTCGTCCAATCGTGTATCGGAATTAACGAAGTTCTTCCAAATATAACGAATAATAACATATAACGGAGACGGGGCCGGGCGGAGGCCGGCCGAGGGTAGGCAGCATGGCAGCGGTAGTGCGGGTAATTGTTCGGAAACTCAAACACTACCACCATCAGGAATATCAGGATAGCCTAACACTAAACCATTACACACATTATACACGGACGCACGGTAATGAAATAAAACATAAACACTGGTTTCATAACTGTATTGAATTCAAATCATTTTTAAACCAGATTAGACAACAAACTACCACTGGTTCGGAAAAGAGCCCTACTGAGAAGAACCAGCGTAAGAAACTCAGTGGGACTTATCTTTTGTTATCTGAAACACTATTAGACCTAATTTGGGTAGATTACACTATGGTACATCTGTACCATATTATCTAATACAGGTACAAAAATACTTTCTAATCACAAACTGATCTTAAACACTTTAACTACGAAAAGCATTGACTGATTTTATAAGGCTTTAAGAAAACGAGGAGAGTTCCCAGCTTGCGTCCGTGTGCTACTCAAAATACAACCCGTTACTCTGAACGACCGAACCGACCCGACCCGTCTACATGAGAACGATCAGGATAGTGACTGCAAGGCTAACAAAGCCACAAAGAGTACTGAACCGAATCACGACTGCTCCAAGAACGAATGCTCAATCAAGACTGAATGCACAGGTACTGTGCTCATGGTTTTTATACTGTCCCCAGGCGGGTAAATCTAAACGCGAGATTTAATGACTACCGGCACATTTCTTACTTTAAAATAGGGTAAATCGAAACGTCAATTTTATTGACTACCTACACGGACCAAACTAAGACCACTCCCAAGCAAAACAATGCTCGTCGTTTTCCAAACTTGCTACTAATTCAACAAAGGTATCTTATTGCAACAAAATATCATAATTCTATCAGTTGTGAATGTTGTGATGCTTATAGCGTAGCTCTTCGACAAGCTGTTGTCGTCACGCACCGACATATATTTTTTTAGTTTCTCAAAACAAGTAGTTATAGCTAAAAAACTGTTTGAGTAAAGTCAATTTGAAGGTCATCGGGTGTTGTCAGCCTCTTAAATTGACAATAGTTGTTATACGTGTTTATATAAGTCAGTCTCTAAAATACATGTAAACTTATTTAAGCAGGTTTTCTTCTTCTTAATGCAATCAATGAAGAAGCATTAAGGAATATGCCGTGATTAGCGCTAAATGCGTTTCTCTATTCTCCTTGCAGACTCGCCCAGAAAACAGCTCTCGTAGAAGTTATTTCCGCGATTCAAAAATTCGAAGGACTATAGTGCACTTTTTTAAGGCCGTGTCAGTCGCTTCAGTTAACACAATGGCCTATATAGACTTCCAAGCTCGTTAACTTATCGACCTACTGCAATTATGCATGCGAGTGAAGTCGCATGTGCCCAAAAGATCCTCTGGATATTCGCCAACTGCTCACAGACTGCGTATTAATTCACAACGCTAAATATCATAACCGTATTGCATTTTACTCCTTTGAAATACAGCAAGAAATATACTTATAGCGTATCATATCTTTGTCGTCACGTCACTGTATACCATTCAAAGACATCTGACGGGGTTCGCGCAAATTGAATTTACTCGCTTCTCGCTGCGTCCCTTTCATTTTAATTATAAACTACGATGAGCGAGAATACAACTTGATAATTGTACTAGGCGAACAATATGACCGATTACATAATACTAGGATAGATAAGAAACCCTCGTACAAAAATATTATCTTTATTATTATTGTACAATGTATTCCTTGTACTTAAGCAAAAATAAAATAGAGCTCAAAGAGGAGCCAGTGTGTTGACGACGAGGTACCCTCTTGTTCCTTTAGTCGTCAACACGGTGAATCCTCCTTTTTGTAAAGGGTCGGCAACGCGCATGTGGCACCTCTGGAGTTGCTGGCGTCCATAGGCTACGGTAGCTGTATATACCATCAGGCGGGCCTTATGCTTGTTTGCCACCATGGTGGTATTAAAAAAAATACGAGGAATGGTCCTAACGGCTTTCCTGTTCCGGAGGGCTTACCGTGAACTTTGACAGTCTAAAATTCGTTATCTACATCCCTTTTGCTCGTATCAGCAAGTGTGATAGTATCTTGTTATCTTTTTAACTTTTAAAATTAAATTTAAGAAATACATTCTAGATTTGCATAAATGTTCTTAAACAGAAGATCACTTATATGTGCCAAATTTCTAATTCTCATTGTGTATGACTATATTGTCCGTCATTATTTTTATTTATTTATTTTTTATTTATGGTTTCTTTCATTTTTTTTTATGATTTCATTGATTACTTAGTCCTTAACTGGTATAAATAGTGTATTCCTGACATTCCTGACGATGATGCTATACTTAAGCATTAGGCAGAAGGTAGAATGTTTCCATTTAAATGTAATTGTAGTTTATTTAGCCTACGTACGGTTGCCATGGAAGACCAGCGTCAAGGTACCTCAAAGGTACCATCAGGTTCAAAATTGCATGGTCAATTTATCAATGAATTCATTCATAAATTGGCCATGCAATTCTTAACCCGATAGTACCTTGACATAATGCTGAGTGGAGACCATTTCAATGACGTCTTTAAAACTGTTTTTATTAATTTGTGTCAGTCGTTTCTCTTTTACCAGTTATACGGTCAGCTACGCAATATGCAATTTCAGTTCGACTAACTTACCTAGTAGATTTTAAGTTACTTTGTAGCGTCATGACTAAATTTATTTTCTTTCTTTCTTTCTTTTGATAGAGAGGAAGATAAGGAAATTTCGATTTCCGACGTTTGCAGTAGGGCCGCTGTTTAATTAGGTACCTACCTAATTAAACAGCGGGCGTACATTATACGTACCTACGCATAATGTACGTTCCTCGATATTTACATCTCGCTGCACCATTGTTACGAATAATACATTCTAGAAATGTGTCTAACTTTGCTTCATCTATAACAAGGGTTCACAAACATAGAAGCTTTCATTGAAATCTTTGAAATTTGAGGATGAGCGTAAGTATTCAAATATCTTTCAACATCCCTGTTCCCTGTAAGTAACTACGAGTAATATATTATGAATATGACCGGGAGTGCTTCCAGGAACTTTAAGATATTTAATTACGACAGTCGTTTCTCTTTTACCAGTTATACGGTCAGCTACGCAATATGCAATTTCAGTTCGACTAACTTACCTAGTTGATTTTGTATTTACATTGTAGCCTGATATATTTCTAGTTATATGATTTATTAGTCCCGAGCAAAGTATTTAAGGCGCTAGTCGCTGATTGTGGCCGAAAACTGTTACTTTCTAAGGGATATATCTCAATAACGGGTCATTCAAAAATTTTGAAAAAAATATATGTTATTTACCATTTCATGTACAACATTTTCAACGTTTGAATAACTCGTGTAACGTATAGTTTCTCCGTTATGTAAATGTAACGAAATGTCGTTTAACGGTTGATTTTGCTTATATCTACTGAACGGCTTATTCGATTTAAAATATTGTTGAACTAAAAAATATGTACTACAGTACACTACAAACTCAACGTAGGATATTTAAATTGATTAAATTTTCTTAAACAACTTGATCATAATTCCACATTTCGTGCGTTATTAGCTCGAAAACGGCGTTGCTGGCAGTCATGAGCTAGCTTTGAGACGAGGAGGCTGTGTCGCTCGTCGCTCCGTGCTTCCCTTGTACTACATATACTTGTGCTTGGCCCGTGAGCAATAATATCGGACTTACTGTGCCTAAAGACTAATTAACTGCAGAGGGTTCATGCGGTGCAGATATAACGTGTCTTCCCGGAATCAATAATGTATAGACGTTTTATCTTTTAAGATAATGTACTCGTATGCATGTTTATGTACGTTCGTATAAAAAGTGTATTTTATTTAGATTATAATACAAGTAAAAAACAAATGAAATAAAAATGGAGAAAAAACAAAAATCATGAATCTCACATTTGCATTGAAAACAAATTTGGTCATGTAAGTAAACTAAAATTATTATGTTTTAGTAGACGCATGCATCACGCAAAATAGGCATTAGTCGTCGAGTTGCGGAAATCTGCTAGTACTGCAATACAATAGACTAATAATTAATTTAATAAAAAACTCCAAAGAACCGAATTTATTTAAACATATTTATTTAAGAATACCGTGTTCTAAACGAATGTAATATGCGTTTTATTTTAAGATTAAACACAATCTTTAATGTTATACTTTATACTAATTTCTCAAATCTAGAAATTGCGAAGTAAACTGCAAAGTATTGCAGATAAACCGGCCAAGAGAATATCGGGCTATGCTCAGTGTAGGGATCCGTAGTTGCCGGCCAGTTACAATACATCCATTCAAAAGGTAGTCGTATAAAGAAATATTTTGTGGCACTTACGTTATTTTACTATAGGCATAACTCAAAAACGGCTCAATCGATTTTATTCCATATAGATTTTATTGAAAATACGTGATAAGTATTTCAGCCTCACTTCCAGGAATTTCCCCAATTTTTTTGGACCCATGGTTCAAAAGTCAAAGAGCATTTTAACTTTCGAAGCTATTATTATTTACGAAAGTATTCGTTTTATCCAAAAGTTGTTTAAGAGAATATGCCTTAAACAACTTTTGGATAAAACGAATACTTTTTATCTTATCTTGAAAGACCTATCCAACAATGGGTTTCAGATACTTATTGTTTTACCACTTTGTAGGCGTAATTAAAACACATAATTACTCATACCAAATTTCAGTCTACTAACTATCACTGAGCAAAGCCTGATTGAGAATCTAATAAAAAATTGCTGATATTTAAGAGTTCAATGTATGTAAGAATAAAGGAAAAATAGCTTTTTTTTATACCACGACGCTGGCAAACAAGCATACGACCCGCCTGATTGAAAGCAGTTATAAAGCCTATGGACGCCTGCAACCCCAGAAGATTCACATAGGCGTTGACTATTTACCCTAAAAAAACTTTACTATGTCGGTGAAATGCAAATAAATACAAATTTTATATTAATTATCAACACACGTGAATAAATAAATTACTACTAAGGGTTAATACTACTTATCAAATATCTTTAAAAGACCGGCCAAGTTTGTATCGGACCATGTATAATGTAGGGTTCCGTAGAAAGTAGTTTCTTGAAGATAACTCAAAAACGGATGAACCGATAATATGTGAAGTACTAAGCCTTCTTGGTATTTTTTCATATTTTTAGGGTTCCGTAGCCAAATGGCAAAAAACGGAACCCTTATGGATTGGATGGATTCGTCATGTCTGTCTGTCTGTCTTGTCTGTCTGTCCGTCCGTATGTCACAGGCATTTTACTCGGAAACTATACGACGTATCTGAATAAAATTTACACATAAGGTGTATTTTGTATGCCGCTACTTAGTTATGTAGTTAAATTTGAAAAAAAAAATATTTTTAGGGGGGCGCTACATGCAGGTAACTAAATTTAAAAAAAAATATTTTTACCAAATATCAACATGTGACACATCAATCGATAGGTCTTTCAAAATAACATTGAGGTTTATTTGACTATTTTGTGATTAAGTGAATATTTTCTGAAATAATCGCTTCGAAAGTCAGAAAAGTTGTGTAGCCCCCCCGTAACTTTTGAACCGTAAATTCAAAAAATATGAAAAAATTTTAAGAGATGCGCCTTATTATATACTTTCAACGAAAATTGTTTTGAACATTATCGGTTCAGCCATTTTTGAGTTATCTCCAAATAACTTCTTCCATAGGCATCAGATACGAATTTTTGGTATTAGTTTGGTTCTTATTCCATTGAAGGTACGGAACCCTCCTATGCGTGGTCCGACACGCACTTGGCCGGTTTTTTAGACTTACGGATTAAAAGTTAGATGGGGGCTATTATATTTAGACTTTCAAAGCAATTATTTCTGAAAATATTGACTTAATAAAAAAGTTTAAAAAAATAGTATATATATATATATATATATATATATAAGATATTTTTAAAGCCGTATCGTACAACATGTTCATATTTACAAAAAAAATATTTTTGACATTTAGTTTGGCATATGTATGTATGGAGTGCCTCACCTAAAAGATTTTTTAGCAATTTAGCCAGAAAACTAAGTAGCGGCACATGAAACACACCTCTAGATAAAATTTCAGTAATATATGTTTTATAATAAAAATGGCTGTGACATACGGACGGACAGACGGACATGTTTCAAAAAACTTTTAAGGGTTCCGTTTTTACCATTTTGGCTATGGAACCCTAAGAAGTGTTTGCGCTGTGTTATATTTTAAAGATCTAAATTTAATGGGCTTACAGCTCTCATTTGTTTGACGATTTCGTGCACAAATACCGCTCCTTACATGTGCATTTTTACTATTCGCAACTCGCAACAGGCTTAGTTTTGTTAATTTATCGTAATTAAGTGAATTTTTACGGGTAATATTTAAAATCGCAACAAAAAAATAACCATCTATTAAGCTCACTTGCACAGCAAAAAAAATCCAAATTCACATGAAAACACCGCTTTGATGTGCATTCAGTTTTTTTTGCTGTACTAGTCAGTATTTTTTTATTTTTTTCTGATATGCGGAATATTTTTAACCATATTTCGTAAATTCATAAATATTTTGCCGCTCACTGTACTTCAAATTCAAAATCTAGGTTTTCATTTTTTTACATAAAAATCTACTTATCGAGATCGTTATTACTTATCTTATTTAGTAGCATTCCTAAAAAATATCACCGTAGTACTTAATCACAGTATTCAAATCACAAAACATCCACAAAAGGATTAGGTATGATTATTATAAATCTGCCCGCGCGCCTCTGAGTAAAGTCATATTCTTTGAACATTATTGCGGTGCATCGCGGCGGATTTACGCACGATCAAAATCTGAAGGGTACGCGGGTGGCGCGGGTAGAGAGCGCCCAAACGCTCAAGGACACTCCGGCGACAATCGTCTTAATCAAATAATCTTACGTAAATAATATTGCTACTAATAAAATTTACTCATAGCATAGTATATTAAAAGTTTAGCATATTTACTTATTTCTACTTGTTTCAATAATACGTCTCGACGTGCTAATAAAATAATATCATTGTTATTCGCCGAAAGAAATTTTATTTATTTCTAGTACTAAAACGTTTGACCTGGCAAAGGGCGGGCTTTTAGGCGAGCCTTCTAACTTATTTTATAATAACCTGACCTCTCCGTATTTTATACAAGTGGGAATAAACGTTAGATTTCGGCTTAAAGGCTAAATCTAGAACTCAGCACGCTGTCACTACGACGTACACAAAAGACAAGAGTTTATTTCTGTTTGTATTATGTTGTCACAAATAACCAATGTATCAAGCTGTAAAGCCCACCTTCAGCTATATCATCACATCCTGAATCTAACACAGTATGCTAAGAGAAATAACTTCTGATTGAGTAATGTTCCACGCAATTATATGCCAATATAAATTGTATGCATTAAAAAAATCGAAAGTGGTTTTTTTTCTTTAATGAGATTAATAAACCCAACGCTGATTGATACTGTAGTTGCAAAGATAAACGTAAATGCGACGGTGCCATAACTGTTTACATTTCATTACATTTTTACATGATACATTTAGTTTTAGACCTTGTCTGTCCTTTGTCCTTTTTTTCTCAGGCGCCTTTGCCAAAAGTCGAGACCAGCGCGCTAGCACAGATCACAACATTCATGAAGAAACGATGATTAATAAATTGTTTAAATCATGCATATTTTGACCAAAATATTAAATGACAACGAGTCTAGTGGCGGTCGTGCATACCTACGGAACGGACACGTTGAGAATTCACGTCCTCAGCGTAGCAGGGACAACATACATCGATGTTTTTCCATGCGCCGTAAGACCACGGCCAAACAGACGTGACCTAGTGCTAATGCATAGTTCAACCGACACCGATGTTCTACTCTAAAAGAAAATTTGAGCTATGAGTAAATGTTTGGACACAGTATAACGGCTGAACGTGCAATAAATATAGGTGCAATTTTTAGGGTTCCGTAGCCAAAATGGCAAAAACAGTAAAAAAACATTTTTATCAAATATCAACGTTGCACATCAACGGTATAACATTGGTATCTTTGAACATTTTTTGATTTAGTAAATGTTTTCAGAAATAATCACCCCGAAAGTTTTGCTATAATATATTTGGATATAAATCTTATCAATTTTAGAGAGCTGATTTATATTTTGCTGTTCAACTAATAATTTATTGAATATTTAGTTAAGAAAGTTTACACACATAAAGTCTAAACTATTCCCTTATCCAAATAAAACCCGCTAAATTTTAGATCTTTTATGATAATTACGAGTACAACATCTGCGCGTGAATAAATTCAACCACGTCGCGAGCCTGAATTGATAATGGAATACCTGAATACCTTCGGAGGCGGACTTCATAGAGATTAAAATTAAGACGCTGTGCCCGACTTGGCCTAACAACTTAATGAATAAGAAATACCCCCCACTAAAGAGATTGGAAGCTATATGAGGGTCGGACGCTACCTATATATTCCATTAGGATTATCCCAATCTATGGCGACGAAGGTGTTGCGAATTATTTATACGGCTTGTTCTTTTTAATATGAAACACATGTAAAATAAAAATTGAACACATAACGTAAAGGGTCATATACACAAAAATACATATACACAAAAAAGTTATTTTTTCAAAAGTGTGCTTTAAATCTTGTATTTAAGTAAAATTACAACCACTTCCCAATGTCTGATTAGGCTGAAAGGAGATCGTCAATTTTTGTTAGGTGATCTGGCCCAGATTATTTAGGACCGTTTAGGAATGGTTAAAATTATGACGATTCTTTAAAGGTAAGATTAAAGAATCGTCATAATTTCTAGATCAGGATGGTGGTAAAGATATTGCGAAATCTAATGGGAAAATTGAAAAATCATGCATTTAAAACTTGAATCTGACAAGTACAATATTTGAAAGCGTGCTTGCATATGATATATATATTAATGTAAAAAAAGTACCGATTTTTGAAAGATAATGTACAAAAGCGGACTTGAAAACAAAACGGGAATCATGATGATATAATAAAAAGTCATATTTTGATGGTATTTATAGTTCCTGTATTTCGGTAAACAAAGACTGCTGTCAAACCATCGTTGATACTATTAACTGAACATTCCTAACACCTATTGCGAAGGGATAAGGTTTACCACCGTTAAGTGCGATAGCACTAGTATCTGACATTACAAAATTGAATAAAAGATGCGTTTCGTTATCGAAGGAGCATGATATTATGCCATTATAAAACCCACTTTTAATATTCAAACTCCGATTAAAAATGCAAAAATACGCATTTTCAATCTTTAGGCGTTTTAATACAGTCGATTTCTAATTTAAACTTCCGTATCCGTAGGCTTAGATACTATTTTAATATTACAATGTTCTAACTTACCGAACGGTATACATTGACAGTGTCAAACCAAAAAACAATCCCGTTTCAGGCCAGGGTGAAGTTAAACTTTATGTCAATACCATAAGGACGTTAACGTCTTGTCTTGCTGTATTTTCATCGCGGAAAAATAAACATAATATTTATTTATTTAGTATTTCTAATTCTCGTTTCATTTTTTGCAATATTTTGTCTACTTTAGTAATAAAATTAGTATTTATTTTACATTGCAGTACAAACTGTATACGGTTTATATCAGGTGGCCCAGAATTGACGATCTCCTGGTATACTTTTGTAATTTACATGACAATTTTATCTACTAGGTAAGGTACAGTAAGCAATAAAAGTGTGAGCAAAAAAAAAAAGATTTTGGGACTTCAGTAGGTAAGTACTTACTTGTATTCGTACTTTTATATAGCTTCACTTTTGTTGTTGATTCAAATCTTAAGTTAAATTTCAAACACTTCCCGACGTGTGACATGCGTTTGACTGATCTGAAATTTGGTATACTCGTACTTCCACAATTTACATGACGTTGCAATAATATAATAAGTAATAACACGGAACTTATCTGATGGTGACGATGCAGTCGTATAGTAACCTAAGGAACTCCTCAAGGAAGGAATGTAACTATTCCGAGTCAGGACTTAGCAGGTACAGTCAGCAATCAAAGTATGTACCAAAAAAAATTTGGGAGTTGAAACAAGTATACCTACTTGTGTATAAGTACCTAACACTAAGGAAAATATAGTGGTACCTACACGGTATGACTGGACATTATTATAAATGTTTTTAACATCTGTTTATTTAGGCCGTTTACTGGAACTGGTGAAACGACACGTTAAATTTAATAACAGTAAAAGCAGTTTGTAACATGTACGCTTACGTGCTGACTACCGTTTACGTTTAACACTGCGTACGGACAAGTAAAATCGCTTCTAATGGTCGCTTTTATACTTATTTAGCCGTGGATATGAACTTTATCGTCAGGATACAATGGTGCACTTACATGGTCACGTCTGTTTGGCTGGAGACAACTGTCCAGGATGGGACCCTACTTGTAAACGCACCATCATTATATAGTGACGCATCATATCGCACGACATATAGTGCAGCATATAGTGACGCATACCTACCCGTTTCGTTCTCAAACACTAAATAACTTTTTACAGCTCATAGTAAACGAAACGGAAAACCCAAGAAAACAATCAACTAGGTATTTACGTTTATGGCCTGTTTCACAATCTCCAGTTAAAGCATATCTGTCAGATAAATGTTTGCTGTCCTTTTCTTTTATATGACTGGAGAAAAGGATAGCCATAATTTTAACTGGCAGATAAGTTTATCTGGAGATTGTGAAACAGGCCCTTAGAGAAACTAATTACAGGGAACATTTGAAACGTTTAGTAGAGTTTACGGAGGTAGTGTAAACAAACGAAGCCGAAATTAATTTACTCGAGCAAACAGCATTTCACTTCATAATAATGGCGTGAACTTGATACCGTTCTCACTCTAATAGTCTTTGCAACTACCTTCGTGATTTACCATGGGCTTGTGTGGTATTATACACACAAGCTACACATTACACAATCACAGCACAATCCAACTCCAATGCATTAACTACGCAATACATAGGTGTATTGCGCTAGGGCGCCTAAATGTCTGAATCAGAAATGTTAGAATTTACTTGAAAATTTTTCCGATGCAACTCCATTACAACTTCAATGTTGGTTGACTATTTGTTGTGTGTTAGAGTTAGTTATATTTGAAATAGATTGTGTTTTATTTAATGTATTGTTTATAGTTTGAGAAACCAGCAAAGTCCAGGCTAAGCTATAACATAAATAACTGTCCGGCTGTAACCGTAAACCCCGAATTCGGAATCCAATGCCCCGCGTCTCCTGAAAAACCCTTTTTAAAACCTATGTATTGTTTATGTACTTTGAAATTAAAATACGGCACCTGGTATTGTGAGTTACTAGGTATACAGACGTTTCTATACGATGTGATGTTGTATGTTAGTGCCTGGAAAAATTTAGCCGTTATGACTATGACTATTTAAGTTATATACATATATCCTTTTCGGACAACTTGAAGGCCTCTAAGTAATGGCTTGAAAATAAACTATAAACAAGACCGATTTGAGACCAGTGGGACACTAAATTATGCTAATAAGAAAGAAAAAAGTTATAAATGCATATACAAAATATAAAGTACTTAAATCCATGTCCTTGGCGTTTGCGTACCATTTATTCACAAAAAATTTTATCCATTCCGGTATGTCAAAGCTATCTCACAGTTTGGTACGCTCGTTAGCTTACTCCACGCCAAAAAACTTTTTTATTGACATTGCATACAGTTACCGCGCACTAAAGAGGCTTACTGTGAGACGTTAAACAAACGGACTCGCTTTTTCTAATCATTGTACCTAGCAATCGAGATAACAAGGACACTTGGACGATGTCCAGAAGTTAAGTCGCTGATTGAAGTGGTGCGGTGGTGGTACATTCTCAAAAATATTTATCATGTAGGTAAGTAGGTACTTAACTACTCATAATGTTTTGAATGTGGACAAGGTTGATTAAGTTCTTCAATTGTTTAAGAATTTGATGTACTTAGAAAATGTAGTAAATATGGTGGAATCTATGATATTGGTCACTGGCAAGTCACTGGTATTTTTAGGGTTCCGTAGTCAAAATGGCAAAAACGAAACCCTTACAGTTTCGTCCGTCTGTCTGTCCGTCCGTCCGTATGTCACAGCCATTTTACTCGGAAACTGTAAAATAAATTTTAACATAAGGTATATTTTGTATGCCGCTATTTAATGTTGTAGTAAAATTGCAGAGAAAAATATTTTTAGAGGGGCACTTCAATCACTTCATACAGTATGAAATTTCAAACATTTTTTAACAAATATCGACATGTTGCACATCAATTTATAGGTCTCTAAAAATAACATTGAGAATTATTTAAACACTTTTTGATTAAGTGAAGATTTTCAGAAATATCGCTTCGAAAGTCTTGGCAATGGTGTCGCCCCCCATGTAACATTTGAACCGTCAGTCCAAAAAATATGCAAAGATTCAAGTTGGTGCGCTTAAGGCAACATATTTGCATGGACATAGCTAATATAGCGGATGAGGTGTTCAAAATAACCTTTACACTCTGTTATCAATCGACTTCAAGATTTCGAAGGAGGAAAGTTCTCAATTCGTGGGGATCTTTGTTTTTTGCAATTTTTATTATGTATCTTTACCGATTGTTCGAAGACCAATTTTCAAGTCGGACCGATTTGTTTTTTTTTTAAGAATATACTCGACAGTAGGTCCCAGTGTCATCAGGTCAGGAACTGATAATGAGATCCTTGTGAAATCGAGGGAACTCTTCAAATATTGTAGGCGCACCTATAGCGATTTGAGTATTTTTTACAGTAACTCGGGAATTTGCAGTTGGAAAGAAGGAGTAGGCAAAGTGAGGTAGATTCTTTTTTGTTTAAAGTTATTATCTTAACAATAAAGTCGTGCCACGATCATTCTGAGCACCTTAAATACAGCTACTTCTAACTGCTGACTATAGATACCTAAATAGGTATATTTGTTTCTCCTCATATTGTTCTATTGACAGCTTAATTGGTATAAAGGCAATATACGGGTATAATAACGAGGGCCATTAATTACTAATATTGAATTCGTATCTCATCGCAACAGCCTCTCAATAATTAAGATCTCCATTGAGATGCAGTAATTTATTGGCTATACGCCACGGTTGAATAAATGTGTTGCTTCGAGGACGATATTCCAACACTCTTACAACTACATGGTTTACTTTAACGGCAAACGTCAAGGATCTTTTACTTAAGCTGGATAAGTCATTTTGTTGAGGCCCAAAATATGGTCACTTTGGAATTGTCCTCTCGTTTCGCAGGGATGTTCTTATGCCATTACGGCATATCCACTTGAAACCTGTTTAACTATTTTCAAGAAAATCAAAGAACTCACTTTTGAAACTTGCAATATTATAAAGGGGGGAAATAGATTTTGGGTCAGTGAAGGCAGCTACCAGATCCCGTGTTGCTAGGCGAAAATGGTCTTAGGAGACCTTCCTTCGATTTCAAATTAATGAAGATTGGCGTTTACAGATTTTGAAAAAAATTTAAATAATGTTCACTTTTTCTCCATAGTAAATGTATGAAAACAGTTTTCTTTAATTTCTGGCTTTTTTGTACATTACCGAAAGTTGACCACATTACCCAAGGAAACTATTGATACTGGATAGAAATGGAATCGATTGACATAAAAAAAATACATGTAAAAAAAACATTTTTCACTTTCATACAAATTGTATGGGGAAAGTTTTTCTCGATTTATGGCTTTTCTAGCCGGATATTTCTTTTTGGTCCCATACAAGCTTTTGATCCTGGACAGGAATGGGATCGATTGGCATCAAAAAAAAAGTTTGTCAGAAATGACCATTTTCTCGCACGCTGTATGTTTTTTCCAAAATCTGTAAACGCCAATCTTCATTAATTTTAAATCAAAAGAAGGTCTCCTAAGACCACAACAAAACTGTGGAATGAACTGTCGTCTGCGCTATTTCCGGACCGATACGACCTTCAAACCTTCAAGAAAAGAGCGTATTCCCATCTTAAAGGCCGGCAACGCGCTTGTGACCCCTCTGGTGTTGCAGGCGTCCATGGGTGGCGTTAATTGCTTACCATCAGGCGATTCGTCTGCTCGTTTGCCTCCTATTTCATAAAATAAAAAAAAAAACATATTCGCCTAGCAACACGGGACCTGGTAGCTGCCCTCACTGACCCAAAATCTATTTCCACCTGTATAGCTAAGGCGTTCGATCGAGTTTGGCATCGAGATCTTCTGTCGAAATTACCAGCTTACGGCCTGCCCGAGGGATTGTGCAGATGGGTTACCAGCTTTTTGTCCGGCAGAAGCATACGAGCCGTAGTCGACGGAAGTTGCTCCAAAAGCATGGACATAAACTCTGGTGTCCCGCAAGGCTCCGTGCTATCCCCAACGCTGTTTTTGCTGCATATCAATGATATGTTGTCTATCGGCGACATTCATTGTTATGCAGGGCCGTGCCAATATCCCTCGATTCGTTGTGGTAGAGAGTCGTGAAAAACTTGTGTCCGATATCGAGAATACTCTTTCTGGAGTCTCGGTGTGGGGTCAGGACAACTTAGTCCAATTCAACCCCACAAAGACACAAGTTTGCGCGTTTACCGCTAAGAAAACCCCATTTACTGTGGCCCCTCAGTTCCAAGGCACAACCCTTACAATGTTAGGGAGTGTTGGGATCCTCGGAGTCGACATTTCCAGTAACGTCCAATTCCGTAGTCACCTTGAAGGGAAGGCCAAGCTGGCATCCAAAAAGCTCGGTGTGCTCAACAGAGCGAGGAGATACTTCACTCCGGTGCAGAGACTGCTTCTATACAAGTCGCAAGTCAGACCCCACATGGAGTACTGTTGTCACCTTTGGGCGGGAGCACCTGGATACCAGCTTGGGCCCTTTGACTCGGTACAAAGGCGCGCTGTGCGGATCGTCGACGATCCCAAACTCACGAGCGATATTGAACCTTCGAGTGTAAGGAAAGATTTCGCCTCCTTATGTGTGTTCTATCGCTTGTACAATGGGTTGTGCTCCGAAGAACTGTTTGATATGATGCCCACGGCAGCTTTTTATCACCGCACCGCTTGCCGCCGGCAGGGTATTCATCCTCACACCCTGGAGCCCAAAGGGTCGCGCACACTACGGTTCAAGAGGAATTTCCTCCCACGAACGCTGCGGCTGTGGAATGAACTCCCTGCCGAGGTTTTCCCAGCGGGCTACAGTATGAAGTTCTTCAAAAAAAGGAGTGAATAGGTCCCTAAAGGGTAGGCAACGCGCATGTGAATCCTCTGGGGTTGCAGGCGTCCATGTGCTACGGTAACTGCTTACCACCAGGTGGGCCGTATGCTTGTTTGCCACCGTCGTAGTATAAAAAAAAATGTTTGAAGTTACTAGTCATATATTTATGTATTTCGTGCCTCGACTAAATTATTTAGACGTGACATCCAGCTACAGTAATAGATCCTTGGGCAACGCAATTCCTGTTCAACACAGTGTAGAGCGACGCTTTAACGAAAACGAAACCAAAAAGAACTTTTAAATTGCTTCATCCGTTTTAGAGTTACAATACCGCAGACAAAGACCCAGTTTTAAATATTCTTTTGGTCGGAGCTTAACCCACAGCCAATCACGAACCTAACACGTTATTGTGGCACTTTTAATTTACAACTCTATTGATAACTTGTCTGTGTTCAAATTAAAATGAATGTATATACTGAAAATGAAGGGTACACGGAAAGAACATGTCTAGTCACATTGACAACATTTTGAGTTATAGCGCTTTTAAAATTTGGAACGATTCAATTAACCATACTATTTTCGTAACTAGATGGTTTTTATGAGTTAAGAAGTTATACGTTAAAATTTAAATCTGTAACAGAAGTTGTTACTAATACTTCATTGCAAGCTCTACATTTTGATATAAAATCTCATTTTACAAAAAAAAGTGACTAGACATGTTCTTTCCGTGTACCCTTCAAATGTTACTGGTACCTAATGAAATGTATCATGTTGACGAAAATAAAAGTACAAGTGTAGTGTAATGTATAGAAGTGCCTAGTCTTGGCAGCTAGTTTGTACAAAAAGTATTTCCTAAACAAAAGATAGGAAACAAATATGTCACCAATGGTCCTGATCCATTTTGACGCAGGCCTGAACTTTATTCTACATTAATGACGGTCATATCTCAGTGACCCTACGAATGGACCTTCGTATTTGTCATATAGATTACCTACTTTTTACTTGAGGGAAAACTCGTAATGCGACGCCCAATTTATATGGTAACCGTTTGTCTTTTTATCGTGGAAATGATATATCTTCAAATAAATGTAAATTCATCATAAAAATGTTGCATATTTTTCAGTTAGAGCAGGAAACGCGTTGTGAACGAATAGAATGAATGCCGTTTTATCGCCTATCACGTCATGCGTCACTTTTGCACTTACATACTTGTTAGATCGTGACGTGACAGCTTTGGTTAAGGTTTATAAAAACCTGACCATATTAGGCTAGAATAAATGGCCACATTATTCACGTGATAACTTGATAAGCGATAGATCTAAAGCGTTCTGTTAAATAGTGTGACCACGTGACAATCATTAATATAAACATCGTAATACAACGAGGAATTTAAGTTGCATTTTAAACATAGATTTGATACATCATAATAGTAGTTTATGTAACTGTTACGTAATAAGGGTCCTTAAAACATGAGTGTGGTTTTATGAAATGAGCCGCAGGCGAATTTCATAATAAGATCACACGAGTGTTTTAAGGCCTAATTACGTACAGTTGCATACACTGCTTTATCTACACTCATATTATATATATTAAATTAATTGTTCGGAAACCATAGAATGACCACCATTGTACCGTCATGGCCTACTCGATTGTGCCGGCGCTCGCGCGGGGCCAATCGAGTTGGCCATGGCGGTAACATTATGTTATCAAATTCGATGTTCCAAATTTGAAACTCATTGCTTAACAATATTTGAGCATGCATAGTTAAAATTACGTTACTGCCGCAGATAAGAAACTTATCATAGTTAAATCGTTTGTTGTAATGCTTGTCATTGTCTACGGTTTTTGAACGCATTTTAGAGTACTTACAGTATGAGTGTAGATAAAATAAGATGTAAATTGACTAGACCATATGCTTCAGTATTTCATTATTTCTGAGCAACAGGCCTTTAACTAGGTGTAGCTACATAATTTATTTCATGCGTAGTTTATCTAAGAAAATGGAGTGGACCCCGTGGGACAAAGTTACTAATTACGTTATTAATTACCTATTAATTAATTACTTTTATCCTAATTTGTTCGTTGTTGTGGTAGAATAATTGGATACCTGTCTAATGTCTTCTTTTTCTCCTACGCGGATATACCTATATAACAGGTATTTCTAGTGTCACGTTGCGTATTTTGATCAGTCTATCTTTAACGCTTTTAAAAAGTTAATTGATTTAGCTTCTATTTTTATTAATGGCAAGTAATGTCTTGCACTGGCAACAATATCATCGACAATTAATTAACCAATCAAAATAAAAGTTAATCAGTGGAGTTGCTAACTAAAAAAAGTAAATGTTTATAAATTTATATGTACTTATTTAGAATATTGCGTTAAAACATTGTTAATAAATTATATATTAATAATAGTCATATTATTATGAGAAATATACTTTTGATTTTTATGTCACAATTAAGGATAAATATTCAAATTGTTGTTTATTCTCAGTTAAGTCTTTTTTTTTTGTTGGATGCTAGGATAAATAAACAAAAATTACTTACCTACGGAGTGCAAAAATATAGTTCAATTTTCCCTTGGTGCATACAGTAAAGTTATACAAAAAAAATGTTAATAGATAGGTTGCGTGATTTGTTAATAGATAGATAAAATACCCATTAATTTAAGGCTTTTCGTAGACCTAACTCAGAAAAATCTAAATATTAAATAGATTAAGAATTTTGTTTGTTAATATATAAATGAATTTGGTTATTCTCATCTCTTTTGTATTTTTTCTGATCTTTATAGGTTATCCAAAAAAGTTTGGTAATCACGACTTGAAACGCTTGAAATGTATAAATGCAATTTTCTAAACTCTAACTATATTATTCCAATATTCAAAAGACAGAGGGGTAAAAAGCCTTTATTAACATTCCGTAAAACAGGACTCGTTGAGCTCACAAAGTACATTAACATTGCTGTTTGTTACTCGAACGAACGATTTCAAATATATTTTGAATATTTTATAATCCTGTCACACTCATTGCAAAACGAGACTTATTAAAAGGTGGTAAGGTCGAATTGATATTGTCAATTCATATGGGAAAAATGGGAGGTTCACGTGACGTCATGAAAAATTTATTCCTCAATGATAGGGAGGTTAACGAGCTGTGGATGTTCCTCGTTTAACCTGCCATAAACCGTGCTAATGTGACGTTGGATTACTCGCCTATAGGCTGGAAAAAATCAACCAAATTAAAGAATAAACACGTAGGTGTATTGATCAGAGGATTACAGTATTCATATTATTCATACATACAAGGTGTAACAAAAATGTTGATGATCCACTTGAGGGATCATTGGTATCGTATTTTTATTGTGAAAAAGTAAGAAAAAAAAATTTCTCGCGAAAAAAAATTTGGTGTTGTACAGTCAGCATCAAAAGTAACTACGCAAAGGAAGACGTCAAAAGTCCTTTTTAAAAGGGAATAAGAGCTGTTGATGTCTTCGATTGCGTAGTTACTTTTGATGCTGTCTGTAAGACGTGTCCCATCCAGGGCTTGGAACCGGTACCAAAAATACCGGTTACATACCGGTATTTATAGGTTCTTTTCATTTCGGTTCCAGAGTACCGGTAATGAAAAAATACCGGTACTAGCAGTGAAAAATATCGGTTCTCTATAAAGGTTCCTGGCTTGAAACCGGTACCGAAGGTACCTGTTCCATATTTATGAGTTTTTTTCATTTCGGTTCCGCAGAACCGGTAAAGAACAAATACCGGAATTAGCACCGAAAAATACCGGTTCTCTATAAAGGTTCTTCCACGTGTACGCGACGTTGTCGTTTAGTGCGGTACGCATATTCGGTGCGTAACATACCTACACTACAAACGAACGCGGCGTTGCGCTGCGCGTTGCCAGCATGCCAGGCGAATCAGCGATGGCCGATGCGCGGTGATTCAGTTCGAATTGAACACACGGCGGAAAGTGGAAGTTCATTGTTGTGTATTTATCAACCGACTTCATGATTTCGAAGGAGGAGGTTCTCAATTGGCTACTTTCCTAAAAAAATATTCGAAAATAAGGACCGTTTTAAAATCAAAGATGGCGGAAACGGGCAAAATTTTCAAAATTGTCATGGTAGTCATTTCCGACTAATTCGGGTGTGCAGATTTCGAAAATAATGTCTATTTTTAAATCCAAGATGGCGGTCATACACACTTTTAGTAAAAATCGTCATGGTAGTCATTTTCTATTAATTCAGGGATGTAGATTTCGAAAATAAAGACAATTTTAAAATCCAAGATGGCGGAAATGGATAATTTTGTCAAAATCGTCATGGTAGTCATTTCCGACTAATTAGGGTGTGCAGATTTCGAAAATGATGTCTATTTTGAAATCCAAGACCGCGGTCATACACGTTTTTGGTAAAAGTCATCATGTTAGTCGTTTCCAATTAATTCAGGGGTGTAGATTTCGAAAATAAGGACCGTTTTAAAATCAAAGATGGCGGAAACGGGCAAAATTTTCAAAATCGTCATGGTAGTCATTTCCGACTAATTCGGGTGTGCAGATTTCGAAAATAATGTCTATTTTTAAATCCAAGATGGCGGTCATACACATTTTTAGTAAAAATCGTCATGGTAGTCATTTTCTATTAATTCAGGGATGTAGATTTCGAAAATAAAGACAATTTTAAAATCCAAGATGGCGGAAATGGATAATTTTGTCAAAATCGTCATGGTAGTCATTTTCGACTAATTAGGGTGTGCAGATTTCGAAAAGATGTCTATTTTGAAATCCAAGACCGCGGTCATACACTTTTTTGGTAAAAGTCATCATGTTAGTCGTTTCCGATTAATTCAGGGGTGTAGATTTCGAAAATAAGGACCGTTTTAAAATCAAAGATGGCGGAAACGGCCAAAATTTTCAAAATCGTCATGGTAGTCATTTCCGACTAATTCGGGTGTGCAGATTTCGAAAATAATGTCTATTTTTAAATCCAAGATGGCGGTCATACACATTTTTAGTAAAAATCGTCATGGTAGTCATTTTCTATTAATTCAGGGATGTAGATTTCGAAAATAAAAACAATTTTAAAATCCAAGATGGCGGAAATGGATAATTTTGTCAAAATCGTCATGGTAGTCATTTTCGACTAATTAGGGTGTGCAGATTTCGAAAATGATGTCTATTTTGAAATCCAAGACCGCGGTCATACACTTTTTTGGTAAAAGTCATCATGTTAGTCGTTTCCGATTAATACAGGGGTGTAGATTTCGAAAATAAGGACCGTTTTAAAATCAAAGATGGCGGAAACGGGCAAAATTTTCAAAATCGTCATGGTAGTCATTTCCGACTAATTCGGGTGATAAGATTTCGAAAAAAATGTCTATTTTTAAATCCAAGATGGCGGTCATACACATTTTTAGTAAAAATCGTCATGGTAGTCATTTTCTATTGATTCAGGGATGTAGATTTCGAAAATAAAGACAATTTTAAAATCCAAGATGGCGGAAATGGATAATTTTGTCAAATTCGTCATGGTAGTCATTTTCGACTAATTAGGGTGTGCAGATTTCGAAAATGATGTCTATTTTGAAATCCAAGACCGCGGTCATACACTTTTTTGGTAAAAGTCATCATGTTAGTCGTTTCCGATTAATACAGGGGTGTAGATTTCGAAAATAAGGACCGTTTTAAAATCAAAGATGGCGGAAACGGGCAAAATTTTCAAAATCGTCATGGTAGTCATTTCCGACTAATTCGGGTGATAAGATTTCGAAAAAAATGTCTATTTTTAAATCCAAGATGGCGGTCATACACATTTTTAGTAAAAATCGTCATGGTAGTCATTTTCTATTGATTCAGGGATGTAGATTTCGAAAATAAAGACAATTTTAAAATCCAAGATGGCGGAAATGGATAATTTTGTCAAATTCGTCATGGTAGTCATTTTCGACTAATTAGGGTGTGCAGATTTCGAAAATGATGTCTATTTTGAAATCCAAGACCGCTGTCATACACTTTTTTGGTAAAACTCATCATGTTAGTCGTTTTCGATTAATTCAGGGGTGTAGATTTCGAAAATAAGGACCGTTTTAAAATCAAAGATGGCGGAAACGGGCAAAATTTTCAAAATCGTCATGGTAGTCATTTCCGACTAATTCGGGTGTGCAGATTTCGAAAATAATGTCTATTTTTAAATCCAAGATGGCGGTCATACACATTTTTAGTAAAAATCGTCATGGTAGTCATTTTCTATTGATTCAGGGATGTATATTTCGAAAATAAAGACAATTTTAAAATCCAAGATGGCGGAAATGGATAATTATGTCAAATTCGTCATGGTAGTCATTTTCGACTAATTAGGGTGTGCAGATTTCGAAAATGATGTCTATTTTGAAATCCAAGACCGCTCTCATACAGTTTTTTGGTAAAACTCATCATGTTAGTCGTTTCCGATTAATTCAGGGGTGTAGATTTCGAAAATAAGGACCGTTTTAAAATCAAAGATGGCGGAAACGGGCAAAATTTTCAAAATCGTCATGGTAGTCATTTCCGACTAATTCGGGTGTGCAGATTTCGAAAATAATGTCTATTTTTAAATCCAAGATGGCGGTCATACACATTTTTAGTAAAAATCGTCATGGTAGTCATTTTCTATTGATTCAGGGATGTAGATTTCGAAAATAAAGACAATTTTAAAATCCAAGATGGCGGAAATGGATAATTTTGTCAAATTCGTCATGGTAGTCATTTTCGACTAATTAGGGTGTGCAGATTTCGAAAATGATGTCTATTTTGAAATCCAAGACCGCTGTCATACACTTTTTTGGTAAAACTCATCATGTTAGTCGTTTCCGATAAATTCACGGGTGTAGATTTCGAAAATATGGACCGTTTTAAAATCAAAGATGGCGGAAACGGGCAAAATTTTCAAAATCGTCATGGTAGTCATTTCCGACTAATTCGGGTGTGCAGATTTCGAAAATAATGTCTATTTTTAAATCCAAGATGGCGGTCATACACATTTTTAGTAAAAATCGTCATGGTAGTCATTTTCTATTAATTCAGGGATGTAGATTTCGAAAATAAAGACAATTTTAAAATCCAAGATGGCGGAAATGGATAATTTTGTCAAATTCGTCATGGTAGTCATTTTCGACTAATTAGGGTGTGCAGATTTCGAAAATGATGTCTATTTTGAAATCCAAGACCGCTGTCATACACTTTTTTGGTAAAACTCATCATGTTAGTCGTTTCCGATTAATTCAGGGGTGTAGATTTCGAAAATAAGGACCGTTTTAAAATCAAAGATGGCGGAAACGGGCAAAATTTTCAAAATCGTCATGGTAGTCATTTCCGACTAATACGGGTGTGCAGATTTCGAAAATAATGTCTATTTTTAAATCCAAGATGGCGGTCATACACATTTTTAGTAAAAATCGTCATGGTAGTCATTTTCTATTAATTCAGGGATGTAAATTTCGAAAATAAAGACAATTTTAAAATCCAAGATGGCGGAAATGGTTAATTTTGTCAAAATCGTCATGGTAGTCATTTTCGGCTAATTAGGGTGTGCAGATTTCGAAAATGATGTCTATTTTAAAATCCAAGACCGCGGTCATACACTTTTTTGGTAAAAGTCATCATCTTAGTCGTTTCCGATTAATTCAGGGGTGTAGATTTCGAAAATAATGACCGTTTTAAAATCAAAGATGGCGGAAACGGGCAAAATTTTCAAAATCGTCATGGTAGTCATTTCCGACTAATTCTGGTGTGCAGATTTCGAAAATAATGTCTCTTTAGAAATCCAAGATGGCGGTCAAACAGTTTCTTAGTAAAAATCGTCATGGTAGTCATTTTCGATTAACTCAGGGAAGTAGATTTCGAAAATAAAGACCGTTTTAAAATCCAAGATGGTGAAAATGGATAATTTTGTCAAAATCGTCATGGTAGTCGTTTTCGACTAATTCGGGTGTGCAGATTTCGAAAATAATGTTTTTTTAAAAATCCAAGTTAGCTCTCGCACACTTATTTGGTGAAAATCGAATGAGTGTCGTTTTAGATTAATTTGGGGATTAAAATTTCGAAAATAAATACCGTTTTAAAATTGAAGATGTCTGAAATGGACAATTTTATTAAAATCGTCATGATAGTCTTTTTTGTCTCATTTGGATGTGTACTGTGTAGATTTCGAAAATATTGTATGTTTTAAAATCCAAGATGGCGGCCATACACTTTTTTCGAAAACAATTTTATGGTATTCGCTTGTGATTAATTGAGGGGTGTAGATTTCGATATAAGGACCGATTTGAGATCCAAGATGGGTGTTAAAGGACAATTATTGTAAAAATGGTCATAGTAGTCATTTTCCACCAAACTCAAATTGTTATGAGTGTTATGATGACATTGAACCTAGAAGAACTCAACCCCCTAAGGCACAGGTTTTTACCTAGTCTAGGGGTCGAAAGTTTGACCACTCCACACCGACTTGTCTGTACAAAAATCCTGTTGTGTAACTATTACGTAACATGATGTCTACACGATGATTCTTAATCCGTGAACAGGAACCATCTCTTCTAACTCAGTAATTGATGGAGATTACGTTAAAGTAGTAATTACGTGGAAACAAACTTGTTTTTTTTAAATCATAATTTTAATTTTGAGTTAAGTTTTATCCTAAAACCCTTGTCACTCTTCTACCTTATCGGTTTTAATGAGTTTGTAACCTCTTTACAAACTTATTAGCAATTGACAATTTATGAGTAAACCCTGTCCTTGACATTATCAATCACTTTTGTTATACGCATAAACAAAGTCAGAGTCGTGGATATTGAATGAGAAAATTATAACTAATTTTCCAAAAATCATGCCTCCACCATATCCGTACTCAAATATCGAGCGTTACGACATTGTACGTTTGTCGATACAAACGAACAGCACAAGACGAACCCAACAGTTATTTCACGAATTTCATCCAAACGTCCCGATTCCCAGACACAATTTGATAAATCGCATGCACCAAAACCTACGTGACTTCGGACAGTTTACAGTGCCGCAACATGCTCAAGCACCCGGACGACCTCGTCGTCATCCTGACGATCTGGATCGACGAATCTTAAGATTCTTTGCTCGGGATCCTCGAAGGAGCACTAGACAAGCAGCGAGAAGATTTCGAGTGAGTCAATCCTTCGTGTGGCGGTTGCTTAACTTGTCCGATTTACATCCCTTTCATTTTCGACCTGTGCAAGATATTCTACCAACAGATTTTGCAGGGAAGGTTGCTCTCTGTCAGTGGTTCGAGAGAAACATCGAAACCAATATCTTGTGGTCGGATGAATCAACCTTCACGCGTGTCGGTCAATTTAATGTCCATAATGAACACTTTTGGGCTGCCGAAAATCCTCGGACGTAAATGTGTGGGCAGGGATAATGAATGAGACATTAATTGGACCCATATTCATAGAAGAGAGATTAAATGGAGGAAACTACCTAAATTTGCTAAGGCATATGGTAACAGAGCTGTTGGATGAAGTGCCACTGCGGAATTTGAATAACCTGTATTGCCAGCATGATGGTGCCCCTGCACATTTTGAACATAGGGTTCGCGACTACCTGAACGCGGAATTCCCTGGGCGGTGGATCGGCCGCGGCGGCCCTATCGCATGGCCTCCACGCAGTCCAGATCTCACTCCATTGGATTTTTACCTTTGGAGTGACGTAAAACGAATTGTTTATGAACAAGAGTCCAATACTGTACTAGAACTCCGCCAAAGAATATGCAACGCATTTGACGAAATAAGGGCTAGCAATTCTCTTCGCAGAATTAAAAATAATCACAGGCGTCGAGCGGAGCTGTGTCAATAACAACACGGTGGTCATTTTGAACACCTGTTAAATTATGTTTAAAATAATCTTTTTTATGTTTTAGTTGGTCAGGTATGCAGTTGCTTTTATTGTTTTGTATTTATTTATTAAATTGTACAGTTTAAAAACAAATCGTTTTACTTGTTCAAAATTTAACTTGTTAAGTAGCTTGCAAATAAAAGTTTAGGTAATGCACTTTATGTTAATCACCTACTAATTATTTTCGTCGTTATCAGTGCAGCACTGATAAGATTACAAGTACATAGAAGTATTTATTGACATTAGATCCATCAAATTTCCCGCCATACTGATGGCACTTGACGTATCGTAGTTAAACTTTATTATACTGTAGGATGACCATGTATTCAATGGTTACTTGTTTTAACTATGTTTTCACTTTTAATTAATTAAACAGTGAAGAAATAACGCGAGACCTCGCCGAATAAGTTTAATTTGGGCTAAATTTTAATATTATTCCACTCCTGTTCACGGATTAAAAATCATCGTGTATATGTACAATAAAGCTATTCTTATTATTTATTATTATTATTTTTACTAATTCATGTGTGTAGATTTAGAAAATAATTTTTGTTTTAAAATACAAGACGGCAGTCATACAATTTTAGTAAAAATCGTTATAGTAGTCTCTGTTGATTAATTCGGCAATGTGAATTCCGACAATAAACACTGTTTTAAAATATAAGATAGCAATGATGACCTATTTGTGAAAATCTTCATGGTAATCTTGTTCGACTGATTCAGGTGTTTAGATTTTGAGAAAAGGGTCTGTTTTAAATTCCAAGATGGCGGCCATACACTTTTTTCTGGATAATCGTTATGGTAGTCATTTTCGATTTAATCGGGGATACAAAAAAGTATATAGCCGCCATCTTGAATTTTAAAACAGAATTTGTTTTTGAACTCTACATATCAGAATAACGACGATTTTTATAAATGAATGACAATTTATGCCATCTTGGATTTTGAAACGGACTTTATTTTTGAAATCTACACGCCTGAATTAATCGAAAATGGCTAAAATAACAAGTAAAGTATGTGATCGCTATCTTCGATTTTAAAATAGACATTATTTTCGAAATCCCGAATTAGTCTAAAACGACTTCCATTACGAATTTATCAATTTTTTTCATTTCCGCCATCTTTGATTTTAAAACAGTCCTTATTTTCGAAGTCTTCATCCCTGATTTAATCAAAAATGACGTCCATTACGATTTTTTAGTAAAATGCGTATGGCCGCCATCTTGGATTTCAAAACAGAGATTATTTTCGAAATCTACACCCCCAAATTAGTCGAAGACGACTACCATGACGATTTTGACAATTTTTTTCCATTTCCGCCATCTTGTATTTTAAAACGGTCTTTATTTTCGATTTAAAGATTTTTACCACAAATGTGTATGACCGCCATCTTGGATTTTAAAATAGGCATTATTTTCAAAATCTGCACACCCGAATTAGTCGAAGACGAAAACCATCATGATTTTGACAAAAATTTCCGTTTCCGCCATCTTTGATTTTAAAACGGTCCTTATTTTCGAAGTCTTCTTCCCTGAATTAATCAAAAATGACGTCCATTACGATTTTTATGTAAAATGTGTATGGCCGCCATCTTGGATTTTGAAACAAACATTTTTTTCGAAATCTACACCCCCAAATTAGTCGAAGACGACTACCATGACGATTTTGACAAAATTTTTCCATTTCCGCCATCTTGTATTTTAAAACGGTCTCTATTTTCGATTTAAAGATTTTTACCACAAAAGTGTATGACCGCCATCTTGGATTTTAAAATAGGCATTATTTTCGAAATCTGCACACCCGAATTAGTCGAAGACGAAAACCATCATGATTTTGACAAAAATTTCCGTTTCCGCCATCTTTGATTTTAAAACGGTCCTTATTTTCGAAGTCTTCTTCCCTGAATTAATCAAAAATGACGTCCATTACGATTTTTATGTAAAATGTGTATGGCCGCCATCTTGGATTTTGAAACAAACATTTTTTTCGAAATCTACACCCCCAAATTAGTCGAAGACGACTACCATGACGATTTTGACAAAATTTTTCCATTTCCGCCATCTTGTATTTTAAAACGGTCTCTATTTTCGATTTAAAGATTTTTACCACAAAAGTGTATGACCGCCATCTTGGATTTTAAAATAGGCATTATTTTCGAAATCTGCACACCCGAATTAGTCGAAGACGAAAACCATGACGATTTTGACAAAAATTTCCGTTCCCGCCATCTTTGATTTTAAAACGGTCCTTATTTTCGAAGTCTTCTTCCCGGAATTAATCAAAAATGACGTCCATTACGATTTTTATGTAAAATGTGTATGGCCGCCATCTTGGATTTTGAAACAAACAATTTTTTCGAAATCTACACCCCCAAATTAGCCGAAGACGACTACCATAACATTTTGACAAAATTTTGACAAAAACAGATTTTGACAAAATTTTCCATTTCCGCCATCTTGGATTTTAAAACAGTCTTTGTTTTCAATTTAACGATTTTTACCAAAAAAGTGTATGACCGCCCTCTTGAATTTCAAAATAGACATTATTTTCGAAATCTGCACACCCAAATTAGTCGAAAATGACTACCATGACCAATTTGACAAAATTTTCCATTTCCGCCATATTTATTTATAAAACCGTCCTTATTTCCGGAATCTACACCTATGAATTAATCGGAAATGACTACTATTACGATTTTTAAGTAAAAAGTGTATGGCCGCCATCTTGGATTTTAAAACATCCATCATTTTCGAAGTCTACACCCCCGAATTAGTCGAAGACGACTACCATAACGATTTTGAAAAATTTTCCATTTTCGCCATCTTGGATTTTAAAACGGTCTTCATTTTCGATTTAAGGATTTTTACCAAAAAAAGTGTATGACCGCCATCTTGGATTTCAAAATGGACATTATTTTCGAAATCTGCACACCCAAATTAGT
This sequence comes from Pammene aurita, assembly GCA_947086415.1. NCBI lineage: Eukaryota > Metazoa > Arthropoda > Insecta > Lepidoptera > Tortricidae > Pammene > Pammene aurita. Next base: position 14,633,424 of record OX352305.1, on the reverse strand, counting down.
CGAAAATTACTACCATGACGATTTTGACAAAATTGTCCATTTCCGCCATCTTTGATTTTAAAACGGATATTACTTTCGAAATCTACACCCCTGAATTAATCGAAAATGACTACCATAACGATTTTTACCAAAAAAGTGTTTGACCGCCATCTTGGATTTCTAAATGGACATTATTTTATATTATCAAAATATTGCATTGTCACTCGATATACATATGCGTGAAAAATTTCAGCTCAATCGGAAATCGGGAAGTTGGTCATTTGAACCATGGGCAACGGACAGGTGAAACTAAATAAAAACCTTTAAAAACATACTAATCCCTGTTATTTGGGGGGTCCAATATGGGAGTCCAGGTTTTCCGCACGTACAAATAAACATAAGTTCGATCACCAACTGACGAACGAAACAAATGAACGCAGCGAGTGAGCGAGCGCCAAGCGGACAAAGCCGACGCCACGAGTCAGAGAGAGAGAGAACAAATCCTTTAATACGCGGCGACAAGTAATACCGGTACCTATGCGTGATTCGGAACCGGTACCAAGTCTAATACAGGTTTATGGTTCAAGGCCACAATACCGGTTCCCATTAAATACCTGTAATTCAAGCCCTGAATACCGGTACCTCGGAACCGGAAAATACCTGTAATTCGATCCCTGGATACCGGTACTACGGAACCGGTACCAAGTCATATACCGGTTCCTGGTTCGAAGCCACGATACCGGTTCCGAAAAATACCTCTAATTCGATCCCTGGATACCGGTACCACGGAACCGGTACCAAGTCATATACCGGTTCCTGGTTCGAAGCCACGATACCGGTTCCGAAAAATACCGGTATTTCAAGCCCTGGTCCCATCCCATACAAAAATATTTTTTTTCTCCTACTGTTTCATACTCGCAATACCAATAATGCCCTTAAAACAGGGATGTTACAGAGCTCCGGTTCCGGTTCCGTTAAGTCGGAACTTCCGATTGGTTTTAAACATCTGCTTCGGTTCCGGTTCTGTTACTTTCAAAACGGAAGTTATATCGGATGTCATAGCAACGCAGAGGGGGGAAATGAGCGGCGTACATCAAAAACAAAATGTTTATACCTGTCAATAGACTCAGCGTATACCTACCTCTAACATCTCGTCCATCTACAGCCTTGGCCAGAAGTGTTGAGCATAGCTCTTTTTTGTTTACAATTTTGATGTTAAGTATTAATTCCCTAACATAACAATGTACGATGACGTAAAATGTTATGTTTTATTGATATATCTAGAAAACTTCACTTAATAACACTTTCAAGGTACCGTTAAAATATGATCCACGTCCCAAAAATGCGAATTTAGGTCGGTGCGAAAAATTGCAAATATTCTATGCAGTTACTCCTCACTTCAACAAAACATGCCTGTTCAGTTTGAATTAATTGATAAAATAACTTCAAAAAAGGTAGAAACGCCGGTCTAAACTTTCGTGTTTTGTATGAAAATCGCAAGGGTGCTCAACACTTCTGGCCAAGGCTGTATATATCACTCGGGCTCCGATTCTGGTTCTGCTTCCGTTTTCGGTTCCGGTTCCGTTTCTGGTTCCGATAAACTAAATTTAAAACATCTGATTCCGCTTTCGGTTCCGATAAAACCACATCTGTTACATCCCTGCCTTAAACGGATCATCAGTATTTTTTGTTACAGCCTGTATATAAAATAAACAATTGTGTCTACCGTTCTATCCTGTGGAACGTTCTGTTATATTATTTGTTTGGTACCCCATGACATGTACTGATGATGGAGATTCGAATATCAGCGAATAAAAATAATATCCAAATTCAATATGATATATGAAGTATGAATTCTTCCAACTATACCTACAAGTACGAAAAAGAAAATTAATCAAATTCTTAACGACGATTGAAGGAATCACAATAAAACATACTTAATCTTAGATTAAATATATACGTAGGTTCATCTGTATTATTACAACCCTCCTCACAAATTCACCTCGGATTTCAATCGCTGAAAATCTAATAAGTATCGTAAACAATTGTCTAAAATTACAAAAGCGTCTAAATGTTGATCAAGCATTAATTACAAATTACAATTCACATTATTAAATTATCATTAACCAGTGACTCGAGAGAGCGATCGGTGTGCGTAATGATCAAGATTTCAATTTGGTTGGATGGCCCTTAATTAAATGCGAATCTCTTGCTCATTGGCGCTCTAGCGCGTAAATTACTTTTTGATATGCTTAATGGCATCACCCTTTATAGATGATGTTTCCTTTTTTAGGGTTTTATACCCAAAGGGTAAAAAGGGACCCTGATTACTAAAACTTGGTATATCAAAATCAAATTAAAATAGTTTTATTTCAGACATAGTCCATATGTTGTTAGAAACAGTATTTTACTTAAGAGCTATGTTAGAATTCCTATAAGACTAAGATTACATACTAAATTACATACTAAAATACAATCTACTTGACATAAGTCAAGGTAGTTGTTACTACACCCATCCAATGCCACATTATTGGACAGCCAAATCTACCCGCGATCACCTTCAGAATACCATTCTGACTCTCCCTTACGCGACCCATCAGCGACGAAATTTTTTTGCGCATGATCGCATAAAAATCGTTCGTGTGCCTTTGTGCGAACATTTCTGATGCACTGCACCATTTAGGGAGTCCTAATAGCATTCTGAAGGTGTTATTGTATTGGATTCGTAGGGCGCTGTAGGCTCGTTTGGTATACCGAACCCAGAGACTGCTAGAGTAAAAAGATTGGTTATAAGCTTTGAATAGAGTTATTTTAACCTCTTCGGAGCATCTAGCGAACCTCCGAGCCAGCATATTCCCTCTCACCGACAACGCCCTACGCTCCCTCTCGATATCGCTGTCGTCACAAAGGTCATTTGTTATTAAATGGCCTAGGTACTTGAAGCTGTCCACCAACCTCAATACAACTCCACCAAGGGACACTGGCGGAACAAAGTATGGTTTTATCTTACCTGCTTTAAACACTATCACCTCGCTTTTGGTGGCGTTGTACACAAGGCCGTGCGCAGCTGCGTACTCCTCACACTTGGCAACTAGCTGTCTAAGCGCCCCGATCGACGAACTCAGCAGCACCATGTCATCCGCATAGCTTATGTCGTTCACACAAGTGTTTTCAATAAAGTACCCTGCATGCATGCTGCTGAGTTCGCCTATCAAGTCGTTTATATACAAGTTGAACAGCTTTAAGTTATAAGTTTGTATGGGAATTTTTTAACAGCTGAACGTATTTAGATGTAACTTGGTATATAGATTGTTTGTTTCCCGGGAAGGAACAAAATAGTTTATATCCCGAAAATCAACCCTTAAGGGAGTGCAAAGCAAAGGAGGTTGAAAGTTTTATGGAGAATTATTAACAGCTGAACCGATTTAGATGAAACTTGGTATAGAGATAGGATAGTTTTTATCCCGAAAATCAATCCTAGCATAGAGGGAGAAATAGAAAAGGAGTCGGTAGTTTGTATGGCGAATTATTAACCGCTGAACCGACGATTGAGATGAAACTTTGTACATAGATAGTTTGAGTCCCGGGAAACAATATAGGGTAGTTTTTATCCCGAAATCAATCCTAGCTAAGTGAAGTCGGTTCTTTTTTGTTTAAAATTATTGTATGTGTTCTCACTGCTGAGGTAAAAAATAGTAAGTGCAACACAAAAATAAAGTTATTCAGCACTCGGAGTAAATATGAACTTTCTTCTCTTCCTGCACGAATATCTATGTAAAAACGGGACCCTATTACTAAGACTTCGTAGACATGGGTTATTACACCAAAACTCCCTCAGAATAGGTAGACATGGCAAAAGACAAAAGCGAATTCATCAAAGCTGCCAAACAAATCTACCAATTAGAAGAAACCGATAGCGAATCTGAAAAAGAAGAACCAGAACCTCAAATCGATGAGATGGAACAAAATAACGTCCCAAGTAGAGCCAGATCCTGACACACGCTACAGAACATACCTCAACAGCAATGATGCTATCTGCAAAACTTATACAAACTTACTCGTAATACTTCATCAACGCTCTCCACCTACCATATGACCTACCCTTCCTAGTCTTCCTACCCTACAATATTGGCTTAAGGCTACATAGCCGGTCGATTGTGGGTTACTGCTGCGTGTGGTAACCCGTCCCTACCCATCCCAGAGCGTGTCTCTTCTGCGTGCCCCCCGGTATGCCGGCTTGTCAGGAGCAGGCATGTCCCTGGCTGGGTGTGGTACCTATGTTCATGTTCATGCTCATGACCCTATTACTAAGACTTCGCTGTTCGTCTATCTGTCTGTCCATCTGTCACCAGGCTGCATCTCATGAACCGTAATAGTTAGACAATTAAAATTGTCACAGATGATGTATTTCCGTTTCCGCTATAACAACAAATATTAAAAAAAACATAATAAAATAAATATTTAAGGGGACTCCCATACAACAGACATGATTTTTTTGCCGTTTTTTATCTGTCACCAAGCTGTATCTCATGAACCGTCAGAGTTAGACAGTTGAAATTTTTACAGATGATGTATTTCTGTTGCCGCTATAGCAATAAATACAAAAAAACTATTTAAGGGGGCTCCCATACAACAGACAAAAAATATTGCCGTTTTTATAGATAATGGTACTCCTCGTGCGCGAGTCCGACACGCACTTGGCCGGTTTTTTAGGGTTCCGTAGTCAAGTATATACTCCTGTTGCCATTACAGTCATGCAGTCCCTCACTGATACAGAATATGGAAGAAATTTACCCAAGCAAGAGAACCGTAATACCCATTCTTTGCTTACTTGAGTAAGCAATGGTTTATTGTATTATCGCGCAATTTTCAACTTCAAACTAGTTTTCCAATTTTCTGATTTTATCTTATTCATCACGTTCGCGAAAATCATTAAGCACCTGGAAGTCAACAAAGCAATATTAGAACAATATGGATTGACATAGTTATATTATTTCCTCTTATTTAATTTCCTATGGGGAGAACCCCGTTTGTATAGTTTCATATTTGGCGACAACAACAGGGCATTTTCAAGAACAGCAAATCTTCAGTTAAACTTTAATTCAAAATAAACCGTTACAAATGAATTCATACTCCAAACATTTCCTATAAAGCGTTAGTACGCCAATAAACTGAAAACTATCATCTTTTACGAGTTGCAAGGGTTCCAATAAAAGGGAGAGTGCGCATCGCCATTAGCTGGCGATCGTGTGCGAATGGCTCATTCTGAAGCTACGAGTATCCCTTCCTTTTTCCTTTCTGCCGTAATACAAATTTTACAGCTGCTGGAAATATATTGCGAACTGGTAAATTGACTCTTCGATGAATCGAAAAGCTAAGCACTTAGTACACTCAGGAATATAAAATGAAATAAGTTTTTGTCAATAATTTCATTTTGTAATACATACAAACTTTTCACGCCGACTGTAATTTTCTTGCACAAGCACATGCATTGCATCTACTACTGCTGAACAAAATGATTCTTACAAACCGAAACACAATGAACTTCCATTGTTTTATCAGAGTTCTTATGTACCTTCGATTTGCATCACCAGCTCGACGGTACCAAAATATTGTAATGTCATCCAAATTTCAACTCAATCGGACATCAGGAACTGGTTCAAACTTGGCTAGCAAGATTGTACCACAGAATAACTAATAGTAGTAATAGTACTACCGTAATTGTACCTAAACAAGCTGTACAAGCTAGTAAACTAACTGACTACCATTGTGAGATAAATAAAAGCGTTAAGTAGCCATTTTGTGCGAGGTGATTTGATAGGCCATACTAAACAACTTTTACTATGGGACCAACTCCGAAATCAAAAAAAATTTTTGGCTGTTTCATACATTTCGGCCGATCAGACGTCGACGATTTCTATGAGGAGACCAAAACTTGTTGGGATTTCGGGGTTGGTCATAGAAAAAGTGTATGACTTACCTAATCACCTGTCTAGTATGGCTAGTTATTGAAAAAAACAGCCTGACAGGTACACACTAAAAAATGATTTTGCACCTCAGCAGCAGGAATGAGGGTTCTTTGATACCTAAAAATAGTGAGCAAAACTCAATTTTGCTGCGAGCATAAGTCAAAATTACCTTGTAGTTCTGACAGTGTTTACCAAATTTTCCTGTGATAAATAGTTTTTTATTTTTAATTAGATAAACCAAATTATACCTTATTACATTCTCTTTTCATAATAGCTTACATTTTTAGGGTTCCGTAGCCAAAATGGCAAAAACGGAACCCTTAAAGTTTCGTCATGTTCGTCTGTCCGTCCGTCCGTCCGTCCGTATGTCACAGACATTTTACTCTAAGACGAAACTATAAGACGTATCTTAATAAAATTTAGACTTAAGGTGTATTTTGTATGCCGCTATTTAGTTATGTAGTTAAATTGCAGAAAAAAAAATTAGGGGGGCGCTCCATACATGAAACTGAATATCAGTTTTTTTTTTACCAAATGTCAACATGTTGCACATCAATCGATAGGTATTTAAAAATAACATTGAGGTGTCTTTGCCCATTTTGTGATTAAGTGAATATTTTCTGAAATAACCGCTTCGAAAGTCAGAAAAATTGAACCGTAAGTCCAAAAAATATGAAAAAAATTGGAAAGATGCGCCTTATCACATACTTTCTACGAAAATTGTTTTAAACATTATCGGTTTAGCCATTTATAAATTATCTCCAAAAAACTTCTACCATAGGAATAAGATACGACCTTTTGGTATTAGTTCGGTTCTTATTTCTTTGAAGGTACGAAACTCTCCATTATGCGTGGTCCGACACGCACTTGGCCGGGTTTTATTCTAATTGTTTGTACTTAAATGTAAATAGTTCTGAGGTTTCTAGCTTTGGTGAGCTTGCCTTTTTTACAAAAATATGCCTCCCATATAAAAACTACTTTTAGTGCTTGGAGTAGAAAGTCTTCCTGACTGCCTCAAGTAGAAAAGAGTTTCAAATCGTATTTTTTTTGTAAGATAACATTCCGATGAGCATAAAACAGCTTGTGAAAATATAAATACAATTGGGGCATTGTAGCAGGAAGTGAGTGAAGATTATCAAAAAATGCTGGACAAAAAATTCCAAGATGTGATGGAACATATTTGGCAAAAACTCACACAAGCCCATAAAATTGTAATATGATTCTATTTTTAGTATATATAACTATAATTCCAGATTATTAAAATAAAAGAAATGCTTGAATATGTGGTACCGAAAAATTCACAGATTTCGTGCCTCACACGACTATCGAGCACATTGGAAATGAATCTACGGAATTCGAAAAAATATTGTCGCTGAGCGACGAGAAAGTTGGGATAAGGAAAATGTTATAAAATAAAACTACGACGTTGAATGATAATTATTTTATTCTTAGATTAACATAAGTATCCTCGACATAACGCCTGTGAACCAGATTTGGGCAAAAATTAACGTGATTGAAACTAAAGTTAAAAATGAGAACGTTACTCATAATCATATGAACATGATTCCGAATTCAATCACGAGCTTTCTAATCTGATTGACCACCGACATGAGTAAATCATGTCGATTTTTAGTTTCACTCATGATTAGCTGAAGTGATTACATTAGTAAGACAGTATGCTTAGTTAAACTAACGATTTAGTTGATTAGGTGATTAGATTTTGATTAGATTTTGCGTAGCTACTAGCTCCTTCACTTTTTCCCAGACGAAACAGAGGCGGTACCTAGGTGAGTATAATATACATTTAGGATAAATGGCTATTTGTGACAATATTTCTAAAGGTATCATTTGGCGGTTGGCGCTTCGGTACGTCTTAAGTTGTATAGTGCAGATTCAATATTGAGCAATAAAAGCGTAAATGTCAGTTGCAAATGTTACCTTTACCAAAATATCGACAATTTTTTTGTTAGTTTTTGGTATGAGTGTACAAATGAATGCTCCCATTTAACTTTGAAACGGCCTGTTCGGTTTTATTGCGGTTTTCGGCTACAGTTAAGGCAGCTATCACACAGCTGCGGTTTCCACATGCGCTTTTCATTTTCATTTTCATTCGCATTCTCATTCTCATTCTCATTCTCATGCTCATTCTTATTCTCATTCTCATTTTCATTCTCATTCTCATGCTCATTCTTATTGTCATTCTCATTCTCATTCTCATTCTCATCCTCATTCTCATTCTCATTTTCATTTTAATTTTCATTTAGGATAATGAAAATTTCTACATATGTATCTGGTTCAATATGTGAAATTTAGTTACAATCAGCGCCCATCGTTAATGATTTACTCATGGCGAAATTACTTGATTGCTTTGTGTTATGATTTAATCAGCGATTATTCAATCAGCGATGATTAGTAATTGATCACCGATTTTAATCAAGTGTGCCCAACTCTGCTGTGAACAAACAAATCGAAAAATTTCCACACGCATATCGTAGTTATTCCATATACATTTTTCATTTTTAGATTATTAAGCAGGATTAGACGTGTGCGCCGCCATAAAATTCCGCGGCGGCGGCGCGCCGGGAATTTTTGGCGGCGTGGCTGCGCCACGCCGGCGTCAAGGTCACTTTTGGCTGCGTTCGCAAGGCTCACGTTTCGCATTAAAAAGATGTGAAATAGCAAAAACTTTTAAGGAACAAGGGACATGCCGTTTGCTTATTTAAGGTGTTTTTTTCTAGTACACTTCAGTCCTGCCTATTTTTCGGAAATCGCTTTTATGTTGATGTTTTTCATAATTGTGATAAATTAAGATACTTTTAAAGCCAACTCCATCTAAAGCGTGTACCAAGGCCAGGTACCGAGAAATGTGACAAGCTGGACGGTCCTGTCTTGCGGGAGCTCGCCAGAAGGTTGCCTCTCAAGATAAAGAACGTTATAACGGATCCTTTTGAAGATACAGAGACAACATGGAATCCTGGGAGCCAAGCAAGACGGAAACCCTGGATTTCTGATGCTACCTGGGAACTTATTGAGCGACAGAGGACTCTCAAAGAACAAGGCCTTAACACAGACATAGCAAGAAAGGAGTATTCCAAGCTACACACTTGCGTGAAAAGGGCATGCAGACGCGATAAGAATAATTAAATCCATGCTTTGTTTGACGAAATCGAAAACCATGCTGCAACTGCCCATTCCAAAGACTTGTTCCAGAAAGTCAAACTTCTCACCCGCGACTACAAACCTAGAAGCTGGCAGATACTGAGGGAAACACTTTATCGGACCAGGGCAAAGTCGAGAAGTTCCGCAACATCTTTTAGTGCGGAATGACGCTGTGCATCCACTAGAGCCGGACATACTTATTTCCGAAATGGAAGACTATCAGTCGTCTGAAAGTTAGTGCCGTGGGTACTGATGGTATATGCGCTAGTCTCTTAAAGAATCTAGGTGGCGAAGGTACACAGTTCTTACACCAGATTTGCTGCAAAGGCCGAGAGACTGGAATGAATCCATGGTTATACCTCTCGCCAAAAAAGGCTCGACGCTAAAGTGTGACAACTATAGAACTTAGATTATATCGCATGCCAGTAAAGTATTTCCTTACATCATGGATTCTCAATTGACAAAGTTCCTGGAGCGGCAAATACTTGCAGAGCAGGCTGGCTTTGTGTCTGGACGAGGGACACGGGAGAAAATTTTCATTGTGCGCCAGATCATCGAGAGATGTCGTGAACGGAACAAGCCATTAGTCCTATGCATCATAGATTACGCCAAAGCATTCGACTGTGTTAGATGGAAAATCATGCTGTACGTGCTCCTGGAGATGGGTGTCCCTGCTCATTTAGCTCACCTTATTGAGAAATTGTACGCCGAAAGTACTACCAGAGTACGCATTGAGAACACCTTGCCGAACCAGTTCAAGCTGGAAAGAGGAGTAAGACAGGGCTGTATATTGTCTACGAAGCTCTTTAATATCTACGGCGAATACATCTTACGTAAGGTCACCGAGAACTGGGACAGTGGCATATCAATTGGCGGCAAAACGATCAGCAACCTACGCTATGTTGACGACACAACGCTCTTGGCTTCCAATGAGGAGATGTGTCTTTTGTTCCGGCGAATAGAAGCGGAGAGCATCGAATTAGGACTTCACGTCAACCATGCCAAAACCAAGTTAATGTTCGTACACCGGAAACAGTCTCCTCCACGAAGCCTAGAACTGAACCTTGAATGCGTCAGCGCCTTCACCTACCTCGGCTCACTTATATCTAGCGATGGTAGCTGTGAACGTGAAATCATCTGGAAGATTCAAATGGCGAAGGGTGCTATAACTCGGTTAGATAGGATCTGGAGAGATCGCGGTATACAGAGGCAGACTAAGGTTAGACTTATGCATTCCCTGGTGTTTCCAATTTTCATATACGGTTCTGATCTGACACTTGAACCATCAAGGCAGATCTAAGCCGTATCGACGCGTTTGAGATGTGGTGTTGGTGACGGCTTTTACGGATACCTTGGACTGCGATGCGCACTAATCAGTCCATACTAGAGGAGTTACGCATAAAACGCCGGTTGTCTACGACGTGCCAGGACCACATACTGACATTCTTCGGACACCTCTCTTGACGCTCCTCGGATAGCCTGGAGAGGATCATCATGATGGGAAAAGTTGAAGGCACAAGACTAAGACGCCCTCCCCCTGCAAGATGGTGTGCCCAAATCACTGCACCCATGCAATTAAAACTGCGAGAAGCCATGCGCTTAGCGAGGGATAGAAGCCTATGGAGGAACCTGGTCTTCAACAGAAGGACATGATCCTCAGCTCTGAGGGAACTAGTGATGATGAAGATCTTTTTTTGACTCGCAGTAGGTCCAAACATACCGTTCAGTATTAAGGATCAATCCTGCCACCGAAAACATTTCTTTTCTCAGGATGATTTAGTTGGTGGTACAATTTTGATGGCAGATTTATTATTTTCGTTACCAATCTTATTAATTAGGCCATCGACTTCATATTTGTTAGGTGAGCGGTTAAATCATACTCATTTATTAATCTACTAAAAGAGAAGGAATTGACTAAATCCTAACTATTACAATGTGTAGATGTTTGCATGGCGTCAATATACGTTGTTAAATTTTCAACTGACTTTCCTTCATCGGTAATTGTCATTGGCAAATTTTTGCCGAATTCTGAAATTTTGGCCAACGGCGTGGATTTTGAAATCCGCGGCGGCGGCGGCGGCGTGGGTTCCACGGCGCGGCTACGCCACGCCGGCGCGGCGCACACGTCTAAGCAGGATATAATAATGTTCAAAGTACAAGAAAATTATTACATTACAAATCCGTAGTCAACTCGAGGAATGGTATCCACATATCTAAATAATTTTTAAGCAAAAAATAAACCGACTTCTTCAATGGGGGAAGCCGGTGAAGGATTATTGTAGATGGTGCACTCTATACAATGAAATAACTTGCTTAACAAACACATCGAAGAGGACAAATCGTCAAACGTGAATCGTCGTCAATGAAGAATTCCTTTCTCATTTTACATTTCATATGTTTATGGCATCAGCCGCAGTTCCACTTCATCAATATGTCACTGTTTTCAATGAAAATGCTTGATTTGTTGATTTAAATACAAAAATCACTTTATGTATACCTTTAAATTTGAGAAGTTTCCTCGATTCCTCCTGGATCCCATCGTCAGTACTTAGCTTGACGAAAGTTTGTCCTGACAATCTAACTTGCTTTACAAACACATCGTAGAGGAGAAATCGCCAAACGTGAATTATGCGCCGTTGAAGAGTTCCGTTCTGATCATCATCAGCAGTTCCACTTCATCAAATGTCACTCTTTTGAATGAACATGCTTGAATTGTTGATAAAAATAACAAAACCACTATGTGTTTGCCTTTAAGATTTGAGGAGTTCCCTCGATTCCTCATGGATCCCATCATCAGAACTTGAGCTTGACGAAAATTTGTCCTGACAATCTTACTTGCTTAACAAACACCGATGTGTGTTCGATAAGAGGAGGAATCGCCAAACGTGAACTATGCGTCGTTGAAGAGTTCCCTTCTGATCATCATCAGCAGTTCCGTTTAATCAAATATCACTGTTTTGAATGAAAATGATTGATTTGTTGATAAAAATCACTACATGTACATGCCATTAACATTTGAGGAGTTCCCTCGATTCCCCATGACGGAGTTATGGAGTAACAAACATAAAAAAACACGAAAAAAAAACAAAATAAAAAAACATGCACGCCGAATTGAGAACCTCCTCTTTTGAAATCTTGAAGTCAGTTAAAAAAAATTAATGTGAAAAATGTCGTTCTGACTTTTTTCAAAAAGGTTAGGCTACAGGGCAGACCCTTAATCCGATCGTCTTTTTTTAGGCTTAAATTGTAGCTGACTAAATTGTCCAGAGGAGTTCTTCTCAAATTTTTGATATCATTCTTCGTTTCCAAAATATCGGACGCCAAAATCAAAAATTTGGAAAAAATCGATTCTTTTTTTCACTATTCCGGCCATAACTTTTTTCTTTTTTGATTTTCCCGAAAAATTCTTTTTGCATCTTACAGCTCTCGTAAATATGAGTCTTTTGAGCTATTTTTGAATATCATATCTTTACCACTTTCTGAATTATAAGGGGATCGCACTTTTTCGTGAAATCGGGGCCTATACTGGAACGAACGAAAAGACATTTCCAATGTCAAAAAGATATACCAGATCATGCATGGCCGGATTTATCGTACACAGTCTTTATAAAGTGACGAAGAAGGATTAAGCATCTCTCAGGTTGTATTTTTGTATGTGTTCTCACTGCTGAGGTAAAAAATAGTAAGTGCAACACGAAAATAAAGTTATTCAGCACTCGAAGTAAATATGAACTTTCTTCTCTTGTTGCACGAATATCTATTTACCGATTTCAGTGCCATCTGCTCGTTGCTTTGTCAGTGTGTCTTCATTATAATTGGCACTTTGATGTGATCAATGTGGCCTAGTTTAGTTTTTAATATCGTGGGCATTATTTTTTATAGCGTCATAAAACAGTTCTTACTTAGTAAATGAATGTTTAAAATCTTTAAAATAAACTGACATATTATATTAAGCTGCATTAAGGTTGTATAATACTATTATCAATAGTTATATACTTTCCTCTGAGAATGAATTCACCTCTCTTACGTGACCTACTAAATCACATACAAAGCATCCCTTGAAAAGGTTCCAGGGTGATTCATCACGGTGACAAATACACGATGAATCAATTCGCGAGTTCAAAGGATTACTTAACGCTGCAAAGTACTCGTAGGGATCTCAGAACAGCTTTTCCCATCACTTGGTAAAAGACTAGCTCATGTAAACCAGTATAAGTTTGAACTTGGGTAACGACTTGAATTATGACTCTGACATATCAAATTTAGGTAACTATATATAACGGGTCACCAAGCACGGATCCAGGATTTCATTCAGGGGGGGGGGGGCAATTTCTTTCACAACAAATCTTGCGGTCCGCACCTATGCCCCCGTAGTGCACGAGGCTTAGGCCTACTGTCCACGGAAGCGTAGCTGCATAGACGCGTATTCGTAATTGTACGCTTGCTTGCAGCCTACATACAAAACCGCACAACTCTGTGCACGGAGCGGCAACGTCGCGTCAGCGACGCTGCATGCAAGCTTCATGCCGCCGGGCGTACCGCGTGTTATACGCCGGGCTGCATCGCACGAAACAGCACGTTGAGTATTTGTGAGAAAACATTGCGGGAACGGCTGCAAAGTTTGTGCAAATAGTGGAAAAATATCCGTGTCTTTACAATAATAATCTCACTGAATATTCTCATAAAGATATTACTGAAAAGGCATAGAATTAGGTGTCAAATGAAATAAAGTGGTCTATTATTGATGTTTCTTTCTATATATGGATGTATTCAATATAAACGGCAACTTCGGCGACTTCGAAGATAATAATAAACCAAAATAACGTGTTCATCGTTGGACGACATCATCACGAATGAAAGGAAATGTAGGCTACAATACGCTTACGCTACGCTTCGTGGACCACGTCAGTACGCCGGGCTGCATGAAAGCTGCACGGCGTATTTTTGCAGCGTCTACTTATGCAGCTACGCGTCGTGGACAGTAGTCCTTACGCGTCAGGAGGGGAGGGGGGCAAATGTTCATGTCCCCCCCCCCCCGCCCTGTATCCGCGCCTGCGGGTCACTCATGTAATTCAGGTTTAGTTTCGCTTGACACGCTTCGATCCGTTTGGAGTAGGGAATATAATCAGATTTTTTTAAAGTAGGATGAGAAAAACCGAGTTTTGACTAAATAATAACCGGTTAAAATTTCCTACTTTCGAGGATCTTCGACAGCAGCTGCACGCAACTAAAGCCAGGCGCTAAAAGCGTGTTTGCGCTTTACTCGACCTAAATTACGTGACTGAGCTATTAACTTCTCTTGTCTGCCCTGCCGTTTTGCTCTCGTACTAGTCTATTAAGCCACTAAAAACGATGTCTCTCCGATAAATAATATGCAAGAACGTAAGAGCCAATGATAATGTTTTCAAGTTCTTTTGGACGTAGGTATGTACTCTACCACTAGTTCCAGTACCGATTTCTCAGTATGTTGTGTCATTGGAGTTTGAAAATCTACTGAAGTGTGACTTTCAAACTATATACTCATATTCAATGAAACTTGCTCGTGTATATCGGTGCTAGACCAATGTATATAACTGATGTCACAATGAGATTGAATTGAAATCCTATTTGACAAGTGTAAATGCCGGTTTTTGGTTCCGGAGTTTTTAGACCCTATTTAAAAAACATTGTAAATTTTCTGACAACCTCCAGGCGCGGTGCACTACGGTATTCGTCGCATAGATAGGTTTAGGACAACGGGCGACTTTTCTGTAGACAATATAAAAGTTAACGATTGGGGTACATTATAGTAACGCTTTTACTATGTAGATTTAAAGATGATGATTTACACCTACATATGTATGTATATGTAGGGTGATTGTGCTAGTTTTCCACTCTTGTCAGTTTTCCGTCCATACTTATTTATATGTTTATGTTCAAGTTTTTCGCAAAATAAAAGCTTAAAACTAAAAACTCTACTACTTAAATAATAAACTATAAATATAAACTATATTGACCTTAAAAAGTTTTTCCCATTTATTTGCAGCATTTTAATCAAGTGGACGGTAAACTGGACCTGGACGGGAAACTAGCACAATTACCCTACATACCTAAGAGTTTAACGAGAAATTATGCTCTAAAGTTCGTTTACTTTATAATGTCCACCGAAAGGTAAACATAAAGGTAAGGTTTTTGGACCCAAATAGCAGGTATATGCCGTATATGCCGATGCCGTCGACCAAAAATTAGGGACTTATAGTTAGATTTAGGCTTGGTAGAAAAAAGCGCTGGTGGCTTGGCGGTAAGACGTCAGACTTTCGTGAAGGTCGCAAGTTAACACCCCGGCTCGTACCACTGAGTTTTTCGGAACTTATGTATGATATATAATTTGATATTTACCAGTTGCTTTTCGGTGAAGGAAACAGTCGTGAGGAAGGCGGATCTAATCCCAACAAGTACTAGTTTCCCCTCTGGGTTGAAAGGTCAGATGGCAGTCGCTTTTGTAAAAACTAGTGCCTACGCCAATTCCTGGGATTAGGTTGCCACCTGGGAATAGGGCAAAAAGCTGGGACAAACGCTAGGAGGAATTAGAAGAAGGTAGATTTAGGCCAAAATATATGGGATATATAATGTTATTAACCAGTTTCAACATTAAATAACTATCAATTTATCCGAGTATTCGGAGATCATATCCTGCGCTGGTGCGATTGAGACAAATGCTTGGTAAGCGATTTTAATAATTGCCCCGATCTATCATTCTCTGTCTTGGCTCGCCTTACTTTAAAACGTTGGGAATGTGTGAAGCCAAGGCGTGTAAACATGATACATGGGCAAGAATCTATTTGAAACACATGGATGACCATCAATTTTTTGTGAATTGAGTTTATATTGGAGAAAAAAATACACACTATCGAAATATTTTAAGGTATGATCTCTTAGAGATATTTTTAGTGTCACCATAATATGTTATTCATTAATTTGATCAGTAATTGTGACAGCAGATATAATTAACGGTTGAAATAGAGGAAGTTTCATGTATAACCTCAAATTGAAGTGAAATATGGATTACAACCAGCAGAAAAATAGATGCAACATTTTTTTTAATGTTCCTAATCCCTCCGGCACTTAATGGGAAGATTGGACCTATAGATAAACAACTCATGAGACTACCCTTCAAATAGCACTCCGGCAAAAGCAGGTGTCGTACTTAGGCATACCTCTTCTGTTGCCGCGATAATAAATCATACATTTTTCTTCTTCTCCTCTTCCCAGTTCATCTGGGGTCGTGTCTCCTTGTACGTCTGCGCCAAAGCACTCTGTTCTGGCTTATCTGAGTACTCAGGTTCTCTTTCCGGATCTCTTTTTGATGATAAATAATACATTATAAATATTATAATAAAAACGATTCTCTTCTATCTGTCTATCCAGTGACTACGAGCGTTGCAAAGAGCTCGAAACGTCAGATTTAAAATAACTAATAACACGCGATTAATCCGTTTTTATTGTAACATTTATAGAGTTTATAATAAATACACCCGACCAAACAAAAAAAATCATTTGTTTTATTGACGCCAATAAAATTGTACGCCCGAAATTGTCTTAAATTGACAGCAATGCGCATAAGGAAAGCGGATCAAGTCCGATGTAAAACAAGTCAATTATTGTGACAAAGACCCTCCGGAAATCCGTGATCAAATATTTATTGCTACTTGCGCTTTCATGCGTAATCCGTTTATGTATACATACATGAGGAATTGAGGACGTTAATCTTCTAATCTACCTATCTGAAAATAATACAGTAAAACATTCATAATTGTTTATTGCATGAAATCGAGTACCGAGTAGAATACGGAGTTGGTACAAACGGTGTTAGGTACGTGTATTCGTTCCGTTGCTAAATCGTTGTTTATAGTATAGTTCTACTGATGATCGTAATAGCAATAAAAGAAGCAGTAAACCGCATGGGACCTTGAGGAGAGGAGAATATGTTCTTTAATTATTGGTAAAGACAAAGAAAGGGACAAACATTTTAGTTTAAAAAAATCAGAGAACGTTCCTGATTAATAGACGGAGAGCTGGCCACGTCAGATATGCCACAATAATGAGAGCAACGAAACCCCTCTTATGAGTTTAGTATAGCTATGCTTATTTCTAGATCCGGATATCTGGCAGCTGTAAAGTGGTGGAGGTCAAAGAATGGAAATAACTTAAAGAAAACAAATCTTAAAGGGTTTAATGCAATGTTATGGGAAATTATGTAATTAATTAGATTATATTATGATATTTATGATATCTGGCTATGGCCCGAAGTTCCGGTTGGGGAAAAGTAGTGCCAAATTATGTATAATGCAATTTACAGTTAGTCGCCTACTGTTTTTGTTTCCGCAATAATACACAGTATTTTTTGTTCTAATGTTAAAATATAGGCCCTGTCCTCTATAAATGACACAAATTCGGCGGTTTTTACCTATTTTGGTATTACTTTTTTCCTACTGAAAAACTTTGTTGGTCTGTCACTCTGACCCCCACCCATTAAAAGCTGCCCGATGCCCGGGCGGGTCTAGCAATAAGGATGGTAAACCAATCGAACTAGACAGGTTTCATTGCTCTCATTATTGTGTCATATCTGACGTGGCCAGCTCTTAGACCATAAGTTTTCGCTATATTATTTAACTCGCAAACTTTCTATCTAAAATAGCTTCAAACAATTCATCTCAATAATACCAATTAATATTAATATATCCAGAGGCGGACTAAAGCTAAGTGTTTATGTAACATGTTAGGAGGCGAAAATTTACTTCCCCACGGACCCAGTAAACGGCCCCACTGGAGCCATTCCACAAAGCCTATTAACTTACACCCATCGCGGCGGGCAAAATTATTTGTGTAGAAGAATCCATTCTGTCTTAAAGATTTAAGTAAATTAGGATAGTTATTAACTATTTATCCAAACTGAGCTTAGCAGCCACACAAAAAGCATTAAAATATATATTGTATTACCAAATTATTTTTAATCACGATTCACGCAGTTATATTATGCAATATAAATGATACCATTTTTTAGTATTCAAAAAGTTTGGTAATTCAAGATGATAGAGTAACGCCAGACTCTCTGTATTTTTCACGTTGCATTTGTATGATTTATAAACCGTTCATGTAATTGGTATTTGCCGGGCTGCTAATTTTGGGGTACCGTAGCCAAAATAGCAAAAATGACACGCATTTGGTGAAACACTCGTTTCATGATCCGTTTTGAATAAGAATGTCCTGCTTACTTTTAGAGTGTTATAACACCAAATTAAATTACTCATGTCGACATTATTGTGATAATTTTCTAATACATCGTGTACCAAAACTTGAATATTCAATTATACATACAAAATGCGTTTTCAGTTATCACTTCCACAGTTTGCGTTAGAACTGAAACTATTTTCAATAATAATTTGGTAGTTTCGCAGCAAAAATTATTCAACGGGAACAATATCGAAAATTTGATGTCAGTCTCGTATAAAAACAGAATAAGAAGATTAAATCTCGGGAATCTACTGGCATTCAATATCGTTTTTATTAACAAAGTTTGCGAGCACCTGTCGAGACGCTATTGCTCCTTGCCGATCCCACTTGGAACTTTCTACTTCCATTTTAATTTCTAATGGATCTGACCTTCACTCAACAAATACATCCTCGGCTTTTTAATTTAAAAGTTGGTATTGTTTGTACGTAGCATAATCACAAATTTAGTCGCTTCATTTTTTCTTTGTACAATTGACTTACTGAAAATCCGACTCGAAAGGAGGCACCGTCTTCGCAAATTATAAAAGGTAAGTTATTCGAGAAAACTTTATTGTTACGGTAAAGGAAAAACTCAAACAAAATTGTGTGTTCTTGAGTGACAGAATAAAAAACATTATTTCTTTTTATGGCTCTACCCGTATTTATGCAGAAGATCCGCAGGGCTTGGGCATTTTTATAACCTAAATAACACCTACTTGTTAGGAAATAAGCAAACTAAAGATAATTTTAGCGGTTTCATATTTGAACTTCACATCACATGCTAGCTTTCTGATAAACACGTTAAATAAATAATTATTTAACATAAAAGGAAAATTGTATAAAGTGTGAAAGGGCTAAAAGCGAGCAGCATAAAATAGGTAACCATAATATCGCAAATTACGAAAGCAATCTGTTAGGACTTGTTAATAAGCTCCCAAAGACGCCATCATAAATTTCCAGAGTCAACAGAAATTTAATATCGACGCGAAAGATATAATTTTACGTGAAAGTTTTGCAATAGATAGCTAACTTAGACTCATTGGAACTCCCGTTTTAGGTAGAGGAGTTATTGAGTGCCACTTTCCACGTAAATCAATATGCTTTGAGTGAACAATACGAGTTCTACTGAGTTTAGTTTCTGACGCAATTTACCTGGTAACTGCGGCTGGTTACGCTTGCCGATTTATGTGTCTCACGTCCTTTACGTACTGTGGTTGAAGGCCTGCAACTCAACACAATGCAATATCAGGGGACAATGTTACACAATCGACCTAATCCTAGACTAAGTGCTAGTCTAGCACTATTGTTACGATACGACAATATTAAGTAAACAAATACGTAAAAGAGAAAACTAGGAGCTAATCCGCATTAGGTATTTCGAATTGACTGCCAAAAATTATGTAGGTATGCAAAAGCATGCATAATTTTCCGGTCTGTCATAGTGTGTGGTAAACGGGGGCTTACGCTAAATGAAAAAACTTTAACTAGTTTATAAATCAAAAATATATTTTTCTTCTATGTGCTTGCAGATTTTTAATCTATAAAATATAACGGTTACACTCACGTAACTTTCATTAAAGTCGTCGTCGTCATCGTCTAAAGTGACGTGAATGTAACCGTTATATTTTACAGTGATAGTATGTCTCACGAAAGTTTAAATTTAATGATTTTTAATCTGTTTTCTGTTAGATCACTTGAACTTAATAATCATAATTCTGTTTCTTAAATAAATTAAGACTACAGTAAGCTCGTTTTTAAGTCATCCCATCCTACGGTAGGGTAGAAGCTGGTAATAGGGACAGCTCAGCCGCCTCTCTGGTAAAACACCGCGAATATAGAGTAAGTCATCCTGGCAACCTGGAAAGGAAAAAGTAAACGGGAAAAATAAGAAATTAATTGAAGCTTAAGTTAAGGCAAATTTTGATCCCGTCAGACTAATCACTCATTTTAAATTACGAGAGCGCTTAATTAATACGATTTCATTGCCGTTCTGGAAAATGGAAATCAGAGAGATATGTCATGTTTTTATCAATTTAAGTTTACTGCTCGTAGGTTTTATACAGAAATAATATCGATGTAAGTTTTATTTCCTTTCGTATTCAAATATGGAAACTATAAGATTACTTTATAGTTTTATTCCTTTTAAAAACAACTTCCTCTTCTGCCCACCCTCTTCATAACTAACTGTGACGTAACTGGAAGAGATCCCTTAAAGGGATAAGTCCGCCTTTGTACACACTCACTATAATTTTTGTTGGTCATGTATTTGTTTTGTGCAATAAAGTGTTTAACTACTACTACTACTACTAACTGTAGATAGCGTCAATTAAAAAGGGCTAATTATGGATTCCGATGAAATTGAACCCAGATATACTACTTGGCACAGAGCACAAGCCTACCAAATTTCTGAGTTGGGAACATTTAATTTGTTCTTCAGTTGTACTGAGGGCAGCGCCATCTCTCTCGCTTTCAATGAACTCCTACGAGTTCGGATTGGAGGTACGGACTCATAATGTTCTACCTTAGATGATTGGCTAAAATGCGCCTGAGCATTTACAAAGATTGCATATACACGGGAAAATTCGACCGGTGCAGCTGTGACCCGGGTGGCCGAGTGGTAAAGGCGTCTGCCGCGAATGCAGAAGACGCTGGTTCGATCCCAGCCCTGGGCACCGGAGGCCTAGGTCACTTTTTCCTTTGTATATGACATCTATATAAGTTTATGATTTATATAGTAGTGTGTCTACTTAAAAAAAAAATAAACAAATCAAAATATTTATTAAAAATAATTTGATTTGTTCTTCAGTTGTTGGGAACATTTACAATGTATCCTCAAAACTCAGATAGTCGAGTCAAACAAATTAAATTAACACAATTCCCAAACTCGGTCGTCTTAATGTACCTACTGTTACCAACCTAACTTCTTTAAAGATTCAGATATTCTTGAGCAAATTTGAAGAAAACTTTAAATAATTATGGCTTTCTTTTCAGTAAATGGAAAAAAGGAAATATTTGAGTCACTAAACCGGGCAAGTTGCAAAGTTCGAACTTGAAAGCTAAGTTTCCAAAAGTGTTTGTCATTGAGAAAAGTAAAAGTATTTTACTTACTGAAGAAATTTACCTACAGTTTCAACTTTCTTCGACATTTATTTAAATTAAACCCCGAGCTGAATACTTATATTACCAAAGTTATAGCAAATTAAGTACCTACACAAATGCCTAGCTAACATAAATTTTGTACGTGGTTTTTTATTTTACTTTTATATAAATACAAGCTTTTGCTCGCGGCTTCGCTCGCGTTAAATTCGGGGTAACACGGTTCCCCTTTCCTGATTTAAAACACAGAAGAGAACTCGGAACAGAATATTATTTTAATACGCTATACGCTACTGTAGACGATATTATTTGTCTTTATAGCTTATGCACGATTTTTTTGTTAGTCACCTATGTCACTCTCCATCCCTTCAACTATCTCCACTTAAAAAATCACGTCAATTCGTCGCCCCGTTTTGCTATGAAAGACGGACAAACAAACAAACACACACATACACTTTCCCATTTATAATATTAGTATGGATTACCTATAAATGATCTCATCTAAGAAATAAAATGATTAAAGAAGAACTCATTTTATAACTATAACTAAAACAACTTTAAATTAATTTTGTGGAACTCACCGAGACAAAAGTGCTATAAGACAGGTCCTGTATACCAAAGGCCTTGAGCACAAGCGGTTTTTGCGCCTGAGCACACGCGATCATCACGAGGCGGCGGATGTCGCGGCGTGGGCGCCGGTCCACCGAGCATATGTGCCAGCCGCAGTAGAACACGGCAGGAGACAGTAGTGAGGCCTGCAAAATAAATAGGGACGGGGACAACATATTGCGCTATGAATGAAGTTTTCTCAGTTTGCCTTTCCCGATAAACATTCTGTTAGGTAGAGGAAATAATCGTTTACGAAGAAAAATGTGAACGTTCTTGAGAAATACATCTCTAGTTATAATAGCAGTAGTATATGAATGATATAATCTAGGTAAACACATTTATTATTTCACAAGTAACTTGTCCATTTCCAATTCTGATAATTCGGATCAAAATCGAAAATTTTGATAATACGAGTAAATTTATTTTATTATCGTTGAGTACTTTGTGTACACGCTTTAATTGGATTACCTACAGGGGTCGTCGGTAATTTTGTGCTAGGTCGCTCAAACACTGTTTCGAAATTCCAATTAGGTTGTAAAATTTTTCAACAACGGGAAGCATTTTTATGCGAAAAGTACACGTAGTCTCTCTTAAGTACACGTAGTTTATTATATTTGTATTAAGCGTCTGAATTAACGTCTCGAATTCCAGAGTCGCGAGTTCGAGTCTCGTCTGAAGCAGTGGATTTTTCTACTTTCCCTTTATTTCTAAACATTGTGGTATCGTTAGCAGACGTTCTGCTTAATACAAAATTAATTGTAATAGGTAGCGCATTGTTATCGGTGAATTCTCAATACAACTTGAGACTCCGATGGCCGGTTGAGAAGTGTAAGGCTTCTTCGGCAGATGTCGTTAGGCGTCCCCCTAAAACGCAAAAAGGATATAGCGGAGAAATTCGCAGCCATCAGGTAAGTCTCGGTAGCTCAGTTGATCAGAGCGATGGGCATGTATCCCAGAGTCGCGAGTTCGAGTCTTGCCTTAGGCAGTGGATTTTTCTTCTTTTATTTATTTCTAAACATTACACCTCAATTGTTATTATGAAATAATAGTTTTTCCAAAATTTATCCGGAGCTTATCCCGTAATAACTTGCTTAAACATATTTACCTGGTGGGTGATCTCTCCAGCGTTCCAGAGATTAAGCGCGAGTAAAAAGAACAGGGACCCCACGAAAGTGTACGTCATGAAAGCATTAGTAAGATCCATGTGCGGAGACAGCTGGAAAACCACATTTTATTTCAAATATATGTTGGGCCACTTTATTTCAAGGTTATTTACCCTACCTAAATTGGGAAATCTAAATGTTGTTGTTCTTACCGCCAAACGTAGCAGAAGTAATACTGCCACGGCTGAGCTTTCACACACTTGAAGAGACATTATTATTCCAAACACACGATTGACTTCGTCGGAGAGACTGAAAGATAAAATTAATAATTACCTGGACATGCAAGTATTGATACTTCTCTTTGGACGTGCAAAATAGAAGTGTCGTGTTTAACATAGGAGCTCATACATTCTACTACACTTCTCTTTCCGGACAGATTCTAATTAAGCTATCATCGTGACATTTTTGTTCAGTTTGGAGCACGGTATAAAAAACAATAAGATAGCTAATGGAATTGAATAAATATTTAAAAATATTTCTGGCATTTTTTATCTGCAAAATACAGCTCACCTTTTATTAAACTAAATAATAAAATAACTAATGTACAATAAGAAGAGGCCTACCCCTAACTGTTATTTGTAATGACAATAATGCCCTACATGCATAAATTATGCCCGAGTATACCAACTACTTACTACATTAGCTTTTGATGCATCTTGATCCCTTCCAAACACCCAGCTCTTAGCTTTTTCTCCGCATCTTCTTTCTCCATCGTCTCCAAATCACTATCAAACTCCTCCCTAATCCTTTCAAAGTGACGTCGAAGAGTGACGAATTTATACGCAATGCAGATGAGATGCGTGATGGGCATACAGTCGGCGGACATCATGGGTAGCATCATGTATAGCCACGTGACGTAAAAGAACACGCGAAAAATGGCAGCAATCATCGTAGGGTCTTCGTATCCCGGCCAATAGGTCACTACAGTGTAGAACGGGGCACCTGTCGTATGAAAATATTCAATATTAATTTAGGTATAACAAGACAACTAAGTAATTTTTGTGCTTTTATATTAAACTTTTCTTTTAATACGTTCAAAATTTTTCGTCTATTATTATATTTATTATATTCATTCGCCAATTTAATAGATTACCATAATCCATATATACCTATTAATAAAACATAACACCTAAAATTAAATCCAACTTAAAAAATAAATATATATTTAACTAAAATCAACTCTCTAAACCTTGACCCCTCGGCAAGGTGCCCATCACACAGACAGCATTCCCGCTCTGAATCGCTATAGCGTCTTTGTGAGAGAAAGCTGCCTGCGCGAGAGTCACCTGTGGCTTCCCTTAACTAGCACACGGCTCTCATTACAGGGGATCAACGACATCCCGTCGGGCGCTTGCCAACGTCCCGCACGAATTGGGTTTCCAGAGCTGTGTGGACGTCCTCGACGAGCGTCCTTCTGAGGATGTCGTTGAGAGCGGCGTGGCTAGACAAGCGGCCGGCGCCCGAGGAGCACGAGAGGCCGTGGTGGCCAAGTCGGTCTACCTTTGCTCCACAGGCAACACAGCTGTGGTCCGCGCAGATTCCGATGCCCATCAGACGGAGACCGAAGGCTACACGGAGTGTGCTTGGGTCAATGAAATTACCCGCGTTGGGCGAGGGATAGGCATGGAGCCAGTGCCCCGACTCCAGTATGGAGGCTGCTAAAAGTCTGGCTAGGTCTTTGCCTGACGATGTGGCAACCAGTGATTTTACAGTGGCGGCGGAAGCTATAATTTGTATCCTCTTGTATTGTATTGTATGCTACAGTATTTAGGTTTGGCGGGTATATTTCCACCCGGCACAGCTAGCCAGGTATTCGTTGCCCAGTCCAAGCACGCGATCTCAAAGTTTGTAGCCGTAGAGGCTTTAAGGATATTTCCTCTAAGATCAGACGTGCTATGGACAGAGGACAGGAATGACCGACAATTTCATAAATAAATACTTCTGGTACATACCTTCGACGATGGACTTTCTCGTGCTTTCAACACCATAAGCTCCCAGTGACAAATATACAGTTATTACATAAAACAAAATCCCATATTTCACTTTCCAGTATTGCTTCTTCATAACATTTACCTCCTCCAAATCTTCACCAAGAGCCCCCATTTCAAAATTTAATTTCCTTATAGAAACTTTGTGGTACAAAAATAGATACATTTTAGTAAGGACGATGTTGTGAATGGCCGCAAACATGACAGCTGAGTTTTTTTCCACCGAAGGAAATGAACCGAATACAGCGGCGACATTTTCGAGAAAAATCATCGTGGTGTATATTGAAAAAGAAATAAAGCGGTACAATTTGAACGGACTTGTTTCATGATTTATGTCTTCGTACCAGTAATTCCCGCACCCTGCATAGTACACGAATTTACAACAATCTTTTAGCAAAACCCTGGTACGAAGAGACATTTTTTGCGGCAATAATTTTATATCGCTGTATTTTATTCGAAATACGTTCGTTTTCAGACAGGTAAAGCACGAGAATAACAAGAATTTATCAATTAATTGAATATCCCACAGGTGTCGAATTGCGTTAATAAAATATTTATTGAATAGCTCGAATATAAATTACGATAAACGAAAATTAAGAAAGTTTGTTGTCAGTGTGAAGCGCGTCGAGTGGTTAATTAATTATGGACTGTTAATTAATTGTATACGTGCTATTAATATTTAAAATAAATTATAACACCTGGTGGTAATACATAGGCATTTTCTGTCAATTATCGTTGGTAATAGTTGTGAATTTCAGTAAGTCAAGCGGGAGTGTAAACCTATTTATTATAATGAATAGTATTATTTCTCAAAATTGCTGTCATATCGATGCAAACGCGAACTCTGAGAATACTTAACTGATGAATTTATCGCTGTCAAAGTTATGGTTAAACTCAATTTTAACCCATGCTGTGAGAATGTAGTTGTTGTACCTTGTTTTTTGTTTAGTTAGAAGGCTGTCTCGCATTATCAGAAAGTAGATGCTCAGAAAAAATACAATAACTACAAAACTATTTAATAATGCATGTTTTTAGCATATTAGTTTTAATTTTGCGGGTATAAATTTGCTTAATAATTTTAAACTACCTTTCGCTTATCACACAGCCGTCTAGCTCTGGAATCCAACTCCTAAGCACTTTACTTATCAGAATGTAAGGCTTCACCCCTAGTCTTGACATCATTCGCCAGAGCCGTGCTTAAAGTGCAGAATGTATGTGTAATGTATATTTATGGCGCCATACCGCTTATTGAGCTTCCATTTCTTTTAGGTAATAAAGAGCCGGGGTAACGAATGTTCGTAGTTAAGTAGAGTAGTATTATTGAAAGTGTTAATTACTTTATCAACTTTTTAGCTGACTACCGCAAAGAGGAGCAGGTTCACAGTTTTATTCGGCGACTGATGATATATCATCAGTCGCCGGTTTTATTACATTGTTGAGCAAGGTACAGCCAATGGCAATAGTATCTTCCATGAAGGCCGCAAAAATATGTGACACGCTCTTTAGGCCCTACAAATAAGAGCGCGGCCTTCATATAGGTAGATACTATTGCCGGTGACTGTACGAGTACTGAGTTACCATTACTTGCTACTTTTTAAAACCAGTAAATAACCCTACTTTTTTCAGTGTATCTCAGAATGTTAATAAACTTTATAATTTTCATCAACGCAGATTCCTGATCCGATTAGTCAATGAAAGTCTTAATTAGTGACCATAAAAACAGTAGTCAATAGGTACCGTGGTGCATAATATTGCCATATGTGCTCGCCGCCATACTATACCGTGTGTGACCTACGCGAAAACATATAATATGTATATACGGTCCTAGTCCTTTTGCAGTTCAGTATTTATAAATTATTATATTTTTTCATCACCGCGCGAGCTACAAATATCATCAAACACGTCGTGGGCATTAGGTAGATAGGTTTTCGATGTACGCCGCCGCCTTTGTGATACGCCAAATAAACATTCTAGAATACGGGCCCAGTATTGGAGTCCCCATATCCTTTGAAACCCTTTACGACACCCCTGCCTACCCTCGAGTGCCCTTGACAGTGCAACGCCCTTGCCAGTAAAGATGTGACCATTAGGGTCAACAACACAACTTCACTAAAGATTGCTTGTTTGGAAGTATCTGTAAAGCCAGAGGACACCGCAGCGAATAGTTTAAGTAAGGTATTGACTTGTTGACAAAGTATTATCACATTTACAGTGCACAGATTCCACTGTACCTAATCCTTTTATTATTTATGTACCTACTGCACATATTTATTCTCGCTTCGTCATTCCGTCCCCCAAAATACAGTTAGTTTCTCTTACTTTATTGATCCGACACCGATTTATATGAGCGACTTAATTTGGCCTAATCGTTAAAAAAGTGTATTCTGTGTTACATCATGAAGACTAAATTGATAAGTAGGTATTATATTATAAATTCCATGTTCATATTAATTTATATTAATTTATATTCAGGTGTGTAACATTTAGGTTAGTACTTAGGTTATTATTACATGTAAACATAGATCAATTCATGAAATTATTTTGACTTTTTTAATTGTTTTCGTAGTGGATTATTGCCAGACATAAAAGGCTTTTTTACTTTTATTTTATTTTTATTTATGTAACAGTTAAGTTTCAAAGTTGAGTCTTAGTAGATATATTTTCCTATACATTTTTAGGGTTCCGTACCTCGAAAGGAAAAAACGGAACCCTTATAGGATCACTTTGTTGTCCGTCTGTCTGTCTGTCTGTCTGTTTTTAGTAAAATCATACAAAAAAATGTTTTTTTATAATTTTAAATTTACTACCCTTTTCCTCGTAAACGCGTGGAGGTCTTAAATTGAAAATTCATGTCAAATACTCAGGGCTATAGGACCTTTCAGATGTAGCAAAATGAAACTTTTATGTCAACGCAATCAAAAGAAATTGCAATTTAAGTCGCATATTTTGAAACTGAGTACTCGCAAGAAACTCAAAACCTAAAGGGTACTTCCCGTAAACTCAGAAACTTGAAACTTGACACGAAGAAACTTTATATAGCACAGACAAAGGCAAAATTACGAAAAGTAGACATTTTTAGTAAAAAGTCATACAAACAATATTTTTTTAAATTTTAAACTTACTACCTTTTTCCTCGTAAACGCGTAGAGGCATTAAATTGAAATTCATATCAAATACTCAGGTCTATAATACCTTTAAGCTGTAACAAAATCAAAGTTCTATGTCAACACAATGGGTGAACTTTTACTTATATACCTACAGGTATGTACGGAACCCTCGGTGCGCGAGTCCGACTCGCACTTGGCCGGTTTTTTTATTTAAGGCGTCATGTAATAAAAAGTCTCAAAGAAAAGAGCGCAGCCTCAGAACTCAGAAGTATCGAGTGGAAGAGTCAGCGAGCATTCGACTCGCAAAGTTTCCCGCTAATTTAACTTTAAAATAACCTTTTCACAACTTTACTGAAATTCTATTGACAGGGAAATGTTGGTTTCTGTGAATTTAACAAATTTCTTTCTGTTGCCGATTCCTTCGTGAAAACTGTATCTATACAGAGAAAATAAATGTTACTACATTTTGCTTTTCACTTGCGTTCAGAAACTTTGTCTTAGAGTTAACTAATAATTTTAACGGCCTCCTAGCCCAGTCGGTAGTGACCCTGCCTACGAAGCAGGAGGTCCCGGGTTCAAATCCTGGTATGGGCATTTATTTGTGTGTTAATCACGAATATTTGTTCCTGAGTTATGGGTGTTTTCTATGTATCTAAGTATATATTTATCTAGATAAGTATGTATATCGTCGCCTAGTACCCATAGTACAAGCTTTGCTTAGTTTGGGACTAGGTTGATTTGTGTAAGATTGTCCCCAAATATTTATTTATTTATTTTTATTTCACTAAATTTGAAGTAAAGTGAGGTGTTTTCGAAATTTTGCAAAACGTAAAGTTTTGATTGAAAGTGTAACTTGTACTACAAGCAGTTATACCCATGTATGTACAGTCAGCAGCAGAAGTAGCTTAATGGGTAAAGTGTTAAAAATGACCTTCACAAGTTCACACGCTCTTATTAGTCTTATTATCTTAACCATAAAGTCGTGTCAAGCTCATTACGAACACCTCACCCGTTTAGCTACTTCTACTGCTGACTGTTTAGTATAAGTACCGACAGTACGTGTCTTCTATAGCAAAACGTATGTTGTAATTATAGCAAACCTACTGAAAACTACCTGAAAACGAATGCAAGTACACTTAGAAGTACTATTGACTCACTATCATTGAGTTACAACTGAAGACCAAATCAAATTATTTTTTAACTAGCCTTTTCCCGCGGCTTCGCCCGCGTACTATAAGTACTCAAAAACGATACGATACCCATGTTGATTTTCAGACTTTGTTACCACATTTGCCCCTTTTAGAGGTTGAATTTTCGAAAAACCTGACACACGTGTTTACTCATTTATCGTTAGGAATACTCCTGTGAAGTTTCGAATAAAATAGTCTAACAAATCTTGATTCGCCATACAAACTTTGGACCCCATTTTACTCCCTTAGGGGGTGAATTTTGAAAAATCCTTTCTTAGTGCATCCCTAGACCTTATAAGGCACCTACGTGCAAAATTTGGAATCTCTAGAACCAGCGGTTTGGGCTGTGCGTTGATATGTCAGTCAGTCAGTCAGTTTCTTCTTTTATATATTTAGATAAAGCCGCGAATGCAGAAGACGCTGGTTCGATCCCAGCCCTGCGCACCGGAGGCCTGGCTCACTTTTTCCATTGTATATGACATCTATATAAGTTTATCATTGAGTTAGTTCAATATGCCAAAATTATCGATAAAAACCGACCACATGCGCAGCCTAAAAACAAAGTTGTTTCCTGCGAAAGGTCGCAGGAAGGATACGGAGTAGCATGTTAGCCCACCTTTATATTGGAAGCCTTCCCGTACTGCGTTTTCCGGCAGGTAGCTTTCACTCAAGGGCCGTATTCTAACTTTAAAACACGTTATGACACGATCCAAACTTAATACAACTCGAATATATTAACTACGCAATGCAGCTATCGCCTAAACGTCTGAATCAGAAAAGTCAGAATTTGCTTTAAAAAAATCTATGCAAATCCAATATGCTTCAATATTGGTTGTGTGTTGAGTTTATGTTTGAAATAGATTTTGTATTTAATGTATTGTTTATGTATTTTAAAATTAGAATACGGCACAAGTAAATTTTTGCCCTATTAGGGGTAAGAAGTCTATTCTACGAGCTATGTGAAAGACTATTTATAAAACACTAATATTTGTTAATAAATATCTAAATAGACAAGTTCAAGTGTCACATTGTTAATTTCGGAACCAAAGGAGATGGTCAATTTTTGTTAGGTGATCTGGCCCAGATTATTTAGGACCGTTTAGGAATGGTTCTTACCTTTAAAGAATCGTCATAATTTCTAGATCACGATGGTGGTAAAAATATTGCGAAATCTAATGGGAAAACTGAAAAATCATGCATTTAAAACTTGAATCTGACAAGGACAATATTTGAAAGCTTGCTTGCCTATGATTTATATATTAATGTAAAAAAAGTACCGATTTTTTAAAGATAATGTACAAAAGCGGACTTGAAAACAAAACGGGAATCATGATGAAATAATAAAAAGTCATATTTTGATCGTATTTATAGTTCCTGTATTTCGGTAAACAAAGACGGCTGTCAAACCATCGTTGATACTATTAACTGAACATTCCTAACACCTATTGCGAAGGGATAAGGTTTACCACCGTTGAGTGCGATAGCACTAGTATCTGACATTTCAAAATTGAAAAAAAGATGCGTTTCGTTATCGAAGGAGCATGATATTATGCCATTATGAAACCCACTTTTAATATTCAAACTCCGATCAAAAATGCAAAAATACGCATTTTCAATCTTTAGGCGTTTTAATACAGTCGATTTCTAATTCAAACTTCCGTATTCGTAGGCTTAGATACTATTTTAATATTACAATGTTCTAACTTACCAAACAGTATCAAAACGCAGATTATGTAACGGTATACATTGACAGTGTCAAACCAAAAATCAATCCCGTTTCAGGCCAGGGTGAAGTTAAACTTTATGTCAATGCCATAAGGACGTTAACGACTTGTCTGGTCTCGCGGAAAAATCAACATAATGTTTATTTATTTAGTATTTCTAATTCCCGTTTAATTTTTTTGCAATATTTTGTCTACTTTAGTAATAAAATGAGTATTTATTTTACATTGCAGTACAAACTGTATACGGTTTATATCAGGTGGCCCAGAATTGACGATCTCCTTTATTTTGGATCGACTGAGTCTATTGTTTATGTCTAAGATATTACGAGTAGTATATGTATCTATATACCATATATAGTATATGTATCTAGAAAACCATTTCCCAGTGCCTAATCAAGTATTCATAGTCTGCTTGCACGTCTCAGTCTCTGTAGACTATCCCGACTAACCCGAATTAATCATTTAATTCCAAGTTAGTCAAAATTAACTTCTCGTTCGTACAAATACCGAGATGAGAGTGTCAGAGGAAGATAACTATTAATATTATTTTGTAAACTAACAAACGATGCAGTTCTTTATAACTTAGTTTACGCTAGTTTGTTTTGTGAAATGCGTTTGAAACTAACCAGACACTAACGGTAGGAATTTAATTGATAATATTATATTTCCTGGTTCGGAAATAACATTCCGGAACCACTACGTGAACTTGTTATTATTCTACATTATTACCTACAAGCCAAGGGCCGCGATTTGAAAAATAAACACACACACTGGACAGACACAGCTCCAACCCAACTCAACTCAACGCTACAACGACATTGACATTTGCTATTCGAACAGGTTTTCATTGAACATTGGTCTCACATTGGTCACTCATTGGTCTCACATTGGTACAACATTGGTACAATGTGTGACCAATGTCTGACTAATGTGAAACCAATGTGAGACCAATTTTGAATGAAAATCTATTCGAATAGAAAATGTCAATGTCGTTATAGCGTTGAGTTAAGTTGGGTTGGAGCTGTGTCTGTCCAGTGTGTGTGTTTATTTTTCGAATCGCGGCCAAGGGAAGTTTAAAATATAACTTAATTAAAGGTTATGCCATTACTAGCGACGCTGCCTCTGTCTATGTAACTATGTGTAGCAGACTGATTTAAACTCACCCGATATTCCCTAATTATTCAAATTAACCCGGGAGTTAATCCCGTAGGTACATTTTAGTGATCGCAAGCAGATTGGCGAGTGGCGAGGAATATTTTCAACTTCTTCTAACTGCGCATGTTTCTATGTTATACACTAGCAATTTATACAAAATAGTAAATAAACCTGGTTGTTGTTTACCGTTGGTATATGGAATTAAATTCAGCACACATTACACGAAAATACGCACCCAAACTGAAAACATCCTGCGAAAGGAAGCTTATTTGTTAAAATAATTCCAACACGGGGATCAGATGTTAGAAGTTTTCCCTCGGTGGCAGATAATGCCTGGGTCCGTCGAAAAACACTCTGAGTACGTGACCCACACACTTCATCCTTCGAGAGCCTGCCATTGATATATTGTAGTATCGGGGCTGGATCTCAGGGTTGCCCCACCTAACCTATCCTCACGGAGTGTGTAAATCTTCTCGCCAGCGAGAATTACCGCTCATTAGGCTGTTTGTACAGTTTCATGGCAAATGTTTTCAATGGTTACCTAATTTTATAGTACGAGTAATCAAGAGAAGACAAATTTTATCATTCACTTTTCTTCTCTTCAATGTCTTGATACCATACCTTCTCTTGACTTTACCTATCGATATCATTTAATAACGATCGGAAGAATGTCTGAATAGTTATGTTAAAACGATAACAGATTCAATGAGCACAAAACAGTAAAATATACATGGAGAACATTATTTTTTGTGCAATCATCTACGTATTTAAAACCTTTGGAAATTTGCAACAGCAAGGATGATTACCTTCTAATTATGGAATATCGAATTATAGTTAAAATATTTAATTCCTAATATAGATTTAGGTACCTTAAATTTTACAAGTTTAAAGGTAGTTTAAGATTACGTATTTACTCTTTAAGGTAAGATTTCGTCTTACCTAAAAATTTCGTAGAATTCTCGCCTATGTCGCGCTGTTTTGCAAAAATTTAATATATTTAGGTATCGTCCTGTTGTACAAGATTGGAATGTATTTATATGCATTGGAACTGTAGTATCGGCTGAAATAAATTGGACTTGTTTCCTCGAGTGTACCCCGTGATTTATAGGCTGCAATCAATAGGTATCCAGGGGAACGTGTGGGCGGGGCACGTTTAATATCTTACAATTGAAAAAGTTACTTATTTCGATTCCTTACTAGGTTCACGTAAAAACCCAAAAGAGTAAAATATTTATCCGCCGGTCATATTGTTTTACTAATTGTAATTTTGTTTACTAACTATTTTAACAGGTATTTTTGATATTGGATCTATTGACTTATCGTAACAATACATAATATATTACTTACTTACGTCATTTAGGTATAAGTTACTACTATATAGGCATTTAGTTCATAATTAATTAACTTAATAATAGGCAATAAACCTAAATTAAAAAACTAACAAACTGTTACTAAATAAGTCTAAATACTTACTTACATATTAAGACAGATGCGTATTTATAAATTTTAATAAATCTACGCAACGGCTACGGTTTAAGTACCCGTAACAGTATAACCATATAGAATCTAAAGAACAGTCTGTATTCTAACTTAAAATCTTGATTTAATACAGATATGCTATTAATACGATATTCTTTTGTCATCAAAATGTCATTTACCATGCTACCTAGGCTTCGGCTAGTACCATGCTGAGCCGGGACCATTTCGTGGCAACTATGTTCATGTCTTAATTATAAGTATGTTCCTTTGCATGTTTTTTTATGTCGAATAAATGTTTTCTATTTCTATTTAATCATTTTGTGATTCTGACAATCAATGTCATTAAAACATTTGATTTATTGATGTTAAGTAAATTTCATTTGGTTGGTGTATTTGACTTGAACTTGATAACCAACTGGTAAGGTATCAAGATAGAGACTATAGGTACGATCCTTTTACATACCAAATTAAAATC
This sequence comes from Pammene aurita, assembly GCA_947086415.1. Classification (NCBI taxonomy): domain Eukaryota; kingdom Metazoa; phylum Arthropoda; class Insecta; order Lepidoptera; family Tortricidae; genus Pammene; species Pammene aurita. Next base: position 14,599,079 of record OX352305.1, on the reverse strand, counting down.
AAACCAGTAACAAATTGTATTCTGCGAATAGGCCTCCAACGTTTATATGTATAACACAACTAGTCATTTTAGGTAGGTATCTAAAGTAATAAATATGATAGGTCCCTGTCGCATCTATGATGGTGGATTAAACGGCCTTAAAAATAACTCAATCAAATTAAACTTAAGGGTTTTTTTATGTTATTACGATAAGACGTGCGTGACAAAACGTACTACTTACATAGGTTTTTTTTTTTCTAAAACTGATCGACGGTTACATAACAATTTATGGGCCATTTTATAACTTAATCAATAAATTAGAAATAGGAATAATATAAAGGCAGGGTCTGTCTGTCTAATCCATGTTAAGACGCCAAAGCTGTTCACAGCCACTTCCCAAACACAGTTTTGTAATCCACGCCGGGGTCGGCGTCTCTCCCCTGAATACAAATTGGGTAAAGGATGGTAAAGGGTAAAGGTGTATTATTTGCCAGGCAGATTTCCGCCTACGTGATCAGGTGGCCAGATATAGTGGCAAAATACTAAGTGTTTTTCCTTGTAAGGGTACCCATTTAGTTATACCAATGTGTAGTAAAGGTTTCGTGATGTGTTAATTGAAAGACCAGGCCGAAAATGGTCAAATACCAAGCATTGGGAAGGTTCAAAGTGTTCAAACCTTTTCCGAATATGAGACCGTACCAATTTAATAATTGAGGTTGGACGTTGTATACGGGACAACGGTTTCGTCTCTGTTTTTGAATAAACAATAATACAGTCCAAATACCTCATGTATTTCCATAAGTTGATCATGTTTTTGTACAGCCAAGTAAGTGATAATGACGTTTATATGTCTGAGTTGGGTTCAAAAAGGTATATCGCCTAGAGCAGAGCTATATCAACTTGTGTCTATTATCAAAACCCCTTGGGATTTTCGGATAACACAAATAATAAGTTTTAATTTCATCCGGATACGTTCAATTCACTTCATTTTACGGGTATGTAAAGTAAGAACGTACCTATCTATCTTTAAATTGAATAGTCGTCTAAATGAGATAATCAAACTGATATAAAAAATACTTTTAAAAACTACGATTTGTTGTTATGGATAAAAGCTCGGGCCTTTAGCTTTGAAATTCTCTTATCCTTGTCTACCACTTACAGTTATTGTGTTTGTTAGAAAGATAACCTAATTAAATTATTAGCCATGCTTACTTTTAAGAACAAAAATGAATCTGTTGAGCATGTACATTTTTATTGACGATCAAACGTCGATGGCACGTTAAAGTATGAAGCAACTGTGGTTTTGCTCTGCTAGCATGACTTATGTTGTCGCACGCGACTTGCACTAGCGCGAGACTTGGCCTGGTTTGCATTAATAACAATAAGCGAAGAAATCGAGGTTAAGAACTTTGTGGAGTTGTGGAATGGCCATTCAGCTCCTAAATATAACTCGTATATAATTTATGTAAAGCTCAGCATTATTTTTTCTACGCCATTAGTAAAATACATTAGGTAATCATAGTTTAACAATGTAATGTTTAATTTATCTAGCTAAACGAAAATATAGCTAACAAAGTTCGGAGCTCAAAATATATCGTAAATATTTATTTTGTGGCACTCACGTTCAATATCCGGATTGAATATGACATGACAGACAGCTTTATCAATATGCTAACAGTTTGATAATAAATTGAATCAGGATTTTAATTTAGCCAAAGGTTAACATGTCAGAGGCAGCAATGAAAGTGAGATGAGTCGAGCTCGATAATGTCAAACTTCCGATTGGAATTTAGCTGCTCTCAGCTATTTACGCGTTCTTGTTAATTTGGGAAATACAAAAGGATAAAAGATATTTATTCTTCAATTTAGGCACCTTACAATGCACTTATAAACGTCAGAGAGAGAAAAAAACTAACCCTACACCCTGACCCGAGAAGTATTATGACCGGCAAGAAACTCGGCGGGACTTATTTTTTCAAAAAAGTAATACATTACATCTCACAGATAAGGTCAATGTGGCTAATTCCGTCATAGGGAATGGGTTTTTCCTACAATTGTAAATCAAAGAAAATAGTATACGCTCGTAGACGGAGTAGTTCTATAAGAACACATTCTTCTCTTGTCGGTGAAGTATCTTCCACACCGCTCCTATCTACTTTTTCTTTCATTAAGTCCATGTATCTGCGTGGGTTTGCCTGTACCTCTCTTGGGTTCTATCACGGAGTATATGGAGACGGTATCAGCCGTTGTTTGTTCCAAAACCAGCGTAGCCGGCATTTACACGCACACATTTTCATTAAAGTACGCACGAGGTGATACACACAAAGAAATGTCAGTCTCTCATTCGCTGTGTTGATGTGTGCGTACACTCGAAAATACGTAACCACTACCATTGCCACGTAGGCTCCGCCTACATTAGGGATGTGGCCCTTCGATATATATATTTTATCGATATCGATTATCGATAATTAACTCCATAATACCACGCCACACCTCATATTAATAAAACAATGTCGATTTTTATTAATAGCTGGATAAAAATCTACCCTAATTAGGGTTCATCCATTAATTACGTCAGATTTTAAGGGGGACGGAGGGATCAACAAAGTGTGACAAGTTCTGATAAGGGGAAGGGGGAGTTTTATTTCTTGTGACGTCACAAATACAAATATCGTGTACATATATACACATAGTACAGTACTGTGTACACTTTTTTTGAAGGAAAGGAACTCTTTATGTCTTCTTATTATTATTTTTCTTGCTTTGATTTCATTTAATATATTATTTAAAATGGGAAAATAAAGCGATAGTAAATTTAAAACAATAATTGAAATTTGTTTGACGTAATTTGTGGATGTACCCTTATCTATCTAATTTATGTGTCTGCTAAAATACTAAAAATAATCGTGACTCAAACTATCTTCATACCAAATTTCATCTTATTCGGTTCAGCAGTTTAAGTGTGAAAAGGTAACAGACAGACAGAAACACTTTCGCATTAATAATATTAATATGGTTAGAAGTACCATTATACAGTTATCGTACCTATAAAATAAGTTGATCATTGGATTAATTAATCCAGTCAATCACGTTATTTTGTTTTCGAAAGAAAGAAAATTAGTTTCTACTATAGGACAGAAAGTTACACCTTAAACAATGTGTTCGAAATTATCGATAACAAATAACGGGCCGCACTCTCGTGGCGGCAGGCGCGCGGCAGCCATGTTGCCCAGCAACGTGGCTGCCGATCGTGTGACAAGACTGACGAGCGACGTTCGTATTTCCAAATACATTGCGCGTCACTCGCGTAATCCTGCGACCGCCAGCAATAGCCAGCGAGCAATTGATATGAATACTGTTGTACCATTAGATAATGGGTGAATGTCGTAATAAAAGCCTAAAATTTTTGGGAAAAATGTGAAATACTCGGTTTTTATACTTACCGGTAGAAAGTAACCCCTCCAGGGACCTCTTTTAATTCGTTGCTTCGTATACGACACGACAAAATTGTACAACACGGCATTTTTACATGTTTTTTGGCACTAAATTCGTCACACGTGGTCGAACGACTGAACCGCGCGGCATGAGGTTTCGACAAGTTTATGCGCATCTGATCATAAACCATGTAACGCGCGTCCGGCCCAGTACCGCGTCCATTAGTATTTATCTAGTCCGTGGGTTCTATCCTCCCTTCCAAAACAATTTTAAAGACTTGTTCGTGTCATATCTAATTCCTAATCATTTTTCCTCGCTCACGCTTTCAGGATTAATATTTTTAAGATTTTTTTTCCTCGATTATATTTTCTTAATTTATCAATTTTTATTTTTATTCACATGTATATGTATGGTAAGTTTATTTTTTATTTATTGTTCTATTTATATGCGTAAGTTTATTATTATTTAGTTGATTTGCATTTGCAACACCTACGTTTTTCTGAATATTTTCAATGGTTTCCGCTTCCCAAAGGTTGTCTGGAAGATCGCTTTTCATCGATAAGACCGCCAATTGTTTTACCTCTGCTTTTACTGCTTGTAACTTGTATTTTATGTGTTTATTTATGTTGAGGTGTGCAATAAAGAGTATTTATGTTTATGTTATGTTTATGTTTATTATTTGTCGCAATCGATCGTCGGCTCTAATATAGGGATATAAAGTGAACCGTAGCTAAGAGCTCTCCTGGTTGTTAATTTATTTTGGTTGCACAAGCATAGACGAGTCGAGGTCAACCCGTGTCCTGGGAGAAAGATTAGTAGAACGTGAATTTTCTAAAAATTGGTAGGTTTAAAGCGACATTCACTGTGTCGAGAAAATTAATCCTATAAATAGCAATTGCTTTAAAACGCAGAAAAAAAACAGTCCGTGGAATGGCGCATTTGCGGTTAGATACAGTCTGTAATAATGACATTAACTAATCATATAAGTATTGTCTGGACTGTTAGATACAATCAGTAATAATGACATTAACTAATCATATTGTATTGACGACACTTCTGTTTTTATAGAGACCACGTGACCTCCGAGTATCACATGACGCTTTCTATACAAGATGAAGTGTCGGAAGTGTCGTGTAGAACGCGGAACGTTACAGCGTGAACCATCCTACACTCGGCAGGCGTCTTGTTTTACGTTCGATATCCCATTAATTACTAGTATACCTAGTATCATAATCGAAATCATAATCATATTTATTGGTAATATTCAATTACATGTCAAACTTAATTATAAAACAAAATTATAGCATATACTTATGTATATGGGACTCTCTGATGGGACTGCCACGTCACTGTAGTGCATCCGGAATGTTTGCGGAGGCGCACACGGACGATTTTTACGTGATTATACGCAACAGATCGGCGTCGCTTATGCGGAGAGTGAGTGGCGGTTGCAATAGTATCCTGAAAACGTTGGCAGGTAGGTTTGATGCACCATTACTCAAGCACTGGAATAGCCTACATGTGGCAAAGTCAGATGTTGAGAAATGGTGCATCTAGACTTGTGACATGACATGTAATGTTATTTAAGTATACTGTTCCTGATTGTTTTTCTGTTTTTTTTTGTTTTTTTTCTTATTTTATTTAATTATTTTGTAATTCTATGTTACTAACCCTAATTTTAAGTCTTCTCTAGCTGTATGTACTAACAATCTATGGATCCTTAATTGATTCTAAATAAATTTTGATTGTTTGATTGATTGATTGATTGATATGTATTTTAATATATATAATATATATATATATATATATATAAATCGCAGGCAAATAAATGTACGATATATATATATATATATATATATATATATCGTACATTTATTTCGCCTGTCACGTCATACTTCGAGTCGCGCTTGAAGTATGAACTGTTGCGTCACACGTCAAGTTATGCTAGGCGTGCAGGTTTGCATTAATAACAATAAGCGACTGACGTCTTACAACTACTAGAGAACAGCTCTGTATGGTCGAAGAACGCCTGCTCGAGAAGCTATTTTTTGAGCTTTGCTTTAAAAATCGGGGTACTAGGTGCTGAGGTTATATCGGCCGGAAGATGGTTGTATATCTTGCGTCCCAAGATGTGAGTTAGTTTTTTTGTTTTAGTGAGTCTGCGAAACTCAAGCGTCAACTTTCCAGCATAGGCACTGCGGATCGGGTACCTGCGCGGGACCACGCCTTGGCAAGAGCCTTATAAATCTTATGACACGACAAGGTGCTGTATCCCCTTGGTGTATGTACCTACCTACCTATAGTTAGTATCCAACTAATTTGTCCTAAAGGCCTCTGCTTGCTAGCCTCGGCTCTGCGTACACTTATCAAATTTCCAGGGCAAAGATAATGTTCTCTTCAGGCACGGTCGCAGCCTGATATTTTAGGGAGGTCACTAATACAGAAAAGATTTTTTCTGGGGGTCAGTAATTAATTTTTCAATTTGACGTGTACGATTTTGGGGGGGGGGGGGTCACATGGGATATGACCCCCACCTCCCTCGAACCGCGCCTGGTTCTGTTCTGTGTACGGAACATATTTACATAGATACCTGTCTCCGTAAGCAATTGGAATGACGCTGAAGCCATGAAATATTCCGAGCGAGTGCGGCCCGGCTGCACATTTGCAGCGAATGTGCAATAACTGGTGAAATAAATCTGCACCGTTCTTGCAGGCGCGTGAGATTGGCACCACTATCAGATATCGAGCCATTTCAGCCCGATTTTGTCCGGAGAATGTAATATGCGATTGCGGTGTATTTTTTTCGGTAGCCGTGTGCCGTGCGAGTCTACCCACATTGTGAATCCGATTGGAGCAATTTTGTGTAAAAACGGTAAACATCATCAACCATCATTCAATGATTCATCGATCAATGTCAAATAATAATACGCGAATGTATCTACACAATTTCGCGGCTTTATGTATTGGGGTGAAGCATACTTTTTACTCAATACTTACTACCTACTTAGTAAATTATAATTTACAGACATTCGATTTATTGAACTACGAGTATGTTTGTTATAATAACGAATCCTCGTTTTAAAGTTGACGTAAAGCCGGGTACTCACTAGCGAGCCGTAACTGTAACCGTTGCATGTACTGTAACCAAAAAACATAGTGTGTACGTGGTTCGCAAACCTACTGCGAGCGGTACGCGTGCGGCTTGCAGCGAGCCGACGTTTACAACGTACTCATTTCTGAGCACGTAACGTTGCACGTAACTGTAACCGTTACTGATACCAAAAACATAGTGTGTACGTGGTTTGCGAGCCTGCGAGGAACGCTACACGAGCGACTCGCAGCGAGCCGACGATTGTCGGTTTTTGCCGCGAATCAAAGGGCGCTCGCAGTGCGCTCGTGGACGTCATGAAGAGAAGTTGTTGCTAGCCGGTGCGAACCAGCTGTATTTTCGAGTTATTTCTTCGTCATGAGTGAATCATCAGAGGATAAATGTATTTTTCTGATAGACGCCTACAGGGAAAATACTGTACTATGGAACCCTAAGGACAAAGATCCGACAAAGACACTTCGTCTGACATCGTCGAGTTACCTGAGGATAGATCTGGCAGGCCTCCCCGTACACACTAGAACCTCGTTACTGTATCTGTTTGGTTACAGTTACAGCTCGCAAAATGAGTACGCTCGGTGAAAGCGTTCCGGCGACGTCGTGAGCCGTAACTGTAACACGCGTACACACTAGAACCTCGTTACTGTATCACGCGTGTTACGGTTACGACTCGCTAGTGAGTACCCGGCTTAACGCGATGAGATAGCGTGTTCATTAGGTAGGTTTATGGTTAAACACGAGATTGTTTATGTGATATGATAGGAAGGATAATTGGATAAAATAACGGAAAGTAGACAAAATATTTAATTTAAAATGTTTAATTACTCGATCCTCCCGATATATCAACATAACGTGTGTAACATTTTAATGTTATACATTTTAAAATAATTTTAATTTTAAAAAACTTTTATTCATGGTAACATGGAAATCGAAAATGAGTTGTTTTCAAGGTAAAGATATGTGGTTATAATTTTACTCTCTCTTCTTAATACACGGTATCTATCTCTCTCTCTCTCTCTCTCTCTCTCTCTCTTTCTCTCTCTTTCCCTCTCTCTCTCTCTCCCGTGTATTAAGAAGAGCCAACAGCGGAGAAATTGACAAACAAGAATTTTGATTTGTTTAGTCAGAAGAAAATTAGTAAAACCGCTTGTGACTCTCGTGAGTGAACCTACAGATTATAGTCTCCTGGTAATCGCAAGGTCACGCTAGATTTGCCCATACTAGATTTAAAACAGTGCTTTTTAAACGGCCTCGCACAGACTTCAAATATATAAGTTGGTATCGCGCAAAGAACATGCGTATTTTTCCCTTTTGTAGTAAGTTTTGTAATTTTTTCCCCTCTGGTCCAACGGTAGAAGCGGCAACATGATCAACCGCCTGCTAATTCACTTTGCTAAGAATAACTCATATTTATCCTATGCTCAACTCGCTAAGCAAAATGCTTCATTTTTAGAGTATCATTATTATTGTTCTAAAAATACTGTACGTACCGTGAAACTGTACAACTTTTCAACATGACTTTGCCCAATGCGTCTCGGTTATGCGGCGAAATATCACAAAACTAGTAACATAATTAAATAACTTTTAATACGGTACAACCATAACATGCCTATTGTAGATTATATTATTTAATAGTTAGTGGCCATAAAGCTAATTATTTTATAGCTAAGTAAGCGCATGTACGCAAAAGTGGGCAATGTTGAAAAAAATATTTTTTTTCCTGCCTGCCTGTTTAAAACCGTTTCTAAACTACTTTAACTGTTTTTTACTGTAGTTTGCCCACTCACACAAATAAATGTACGTTAACGTGTGAGTGGTACAGATAAGTTACTTATAGTAATATGTACCTTGGAAAAAAAGTAAAAGATCGCAAAAAGGGGGCAAAGTTGTATACTTCTACGGTAGGTACTTAATAAATAACGATGTAAGTGCAACGAATTCGCGGAACTCGTTACTAACTAGATATAAACGAGTATATGTACAAACAAATGTAATGTTGTATGTTATTCAATCAAATACAAACACTGAAAACATTGAAAAAATAATCAACCCAGCAGGATTTGAACCTCGCATCGATACGCCTTACCGGGCTTTACATACTATTGTATGAGTGGAATGCCCCACTTTAAAAAAACATGTAAAATAAATGTAATGTTGGTTTTCCATAAAGTGAACTCACAAAAAGTTGTTTCTTGTAGCGAGTATATTTACTTTATTTACGTTGGATTGGAAGTATGTATGTATGTAAACACTTTATTGTACATACAACAGGACAAAATACAGTCATAACAAAAGAAAATACAACGTACAAAGGCGAACTTATCCCTGTAAGGGATCTCTTCCAGCTAACCTTAAAGTATGGACGTATCACGTGAATATCATTACCAACAAGTTTAGTTTTTTCAGTTTTAACGGCCGCCTAGCCGAGTCGGTAGTGATGTGAAGCTACGAAGCAGGAGGTCCCGGGTTCGAATCCTGGTAAGGCATTTATTTTTGTGTTTATCACGGATATTTGTTCCTGAGTTATGGATGCTGAGTTAACAGTGTATTCCTGATCATATTTAGATACTAAAATGTCCTATAAACTTTTCTGGAATACGCCTAGTTTCAGATTTAATACAAATTTTTAAAATATAAATAATACACTTTTTATTATAACTCAGCACAAAACGCCTTTCTGATGGCGTTGTTGCCACTATTGGGCATAGTTTACACGTCCTTATTGACAGATATCAAAGTGACAAGGAAAACTATGCAGAAACTATTTTTTTCTAATAAAAAATGTACCAATTTAAATGTTTTAGACGAAAATTTTATTAACAATGTTTACTTTTCTTGTGCAATAAACATTCAAAAAATAGAAAAAAAATCGTGGTTGAGATCTGTCGGGTTATACGTGCCCACGGTGTATATCGTCGTCTAGTACCCACAACACAAGCCTTATTGAGCTTACTGTGGGACTACGTTGATTTGTGTAAGATGGTCCGATAAAATTTATTTATTTAACAAGTGTCTGCAAAATTTAGATTACCTACCCAAATACTTAACATTTCGGGAATTGGGAAGACAGTAGTTTTATATAGACTATTTTATTATCACCAAAAAATACCGATTCCCGACTAAAATCTATCAAAAGACTTAAGACATCTAAATTTTAAAAATCAAGATTTAATACTTGGGCCGCTCTTGTAATATTATACTTAGGAATCGAGATAGAACCTAATTTGATATTCATTTTATCTTAATCGTAATAATGTGCCCTGCCTAGGCGCCACTGAATTGTTAATCAAAATGTTAAGTAGGCAGGAACTTCTTAGAAAGAAATCGAATAAAGTTAGTATCCCGGGTATTGCTTTGTAAAAGTTGACAGACTCATTTATATTTAGGTACTTGTTTCTTGTAAATAAGTAGCATTTGAGAAAGATCCAAAGTTGAAATACTAAGTAATGACATAAACAAGACATTGGCTCACAAACTGACATTTTAAAATTAATAGTACCTAATCCAAGTAGCGAATAAAAGCAAGTAGTGTAACTAACTAATTAGTCACGCAAGATTAAGTTATATTATTTATTAGTGTATGAAGTTACATGTATATAGCTTATTTAGTCGTGTAAGGTCTTTCTGTAACTATTTTATAATAAGACATAGGTATAACAAAAAAAACAGAACATTTACCAGTTTCATCAATTGATAAACTATCGCTCGAAGTTCATATAATTTGCATAGGTTCTTTGACAATTACTCATTGACACATACACATATCTATTATATGCAATATATACACTGACTGAACATAGCTTGGAGGTGCCCGAACAAGTTCTTAACTGCGTAATTAATATCTGCGGCATTAACCTACGGCTGAATAGGTGAATAGCAACTAAGTTTGAATGCTGTGCTGGAACTAAGGAGTAATTGCCGAGCTAATATATCGTAGATTAGCTCGCCAGTTATCCCATTGACTGTGAATGCGTGACTGCGAATTACATGATGTCTTAAAAGTATAATGAAAGTATAGTAGATACTTGTAAAGGGCCATCAGACTAAACATACAACAAAAAACGTCTAATAGTATAGCTTTACGTAAGAGAAGGAGCCATTTATGCTGATGCGTGTTTAAGCTTAAAAAACCCTTAACTTTAGCAATATCCACAGGGACGACCTGAACTTAAATCTCTGTATGACCCTTAAATACAATAGTTATTCAAAAGTCGAGTCCGAAATTCAAAAACACCCTAATTGGCAAGCAATTTTACCGGTTAAATTTATATTTGGGGAAATATTGATATATATTTCGAAACCGGTTAAAGTTTCGTGACCTCAAGGCGCAAAGTAATATTGAATTAAATACTTATTTTAAAGACAATAGATGGATAACTAAACTACAGTCGCTTATCCACAGCAACGAGTATACAAACAGGGGTGGCGAGTGTCTTCAGCGCACCACCATTCTTATTTAACTTTAAATAGCTTTCGAAAGCGAATGAGGTGAGCTCGCGGCCGGAGATTGAGGCGCCGGGGTCCCGGGGTCCCGGTGAACGACCGAACTTCGACAAAGAGTAATGATCTAACAACTGGTCCGTTCTGTTGTTATTAAGATGGCATACGTGTGAGCAGTACAAAGTACGTTAACCGGTACATCCCATAGAGATAAATTTGATCGCCAAGATAGGTTGTTGTGGTAGAATGTTGGAGTTTAGGTACAGGGAGATATAAATCTCAGAAATGAATTGATTTGTTTCTGTATCATTCATACAAAGACGAGTAATCAATCCAATAATAGGGGAATCATCTTCATACATTACTTGACAAAAGGCGAAGTAGAAAATGTTTTAAGGGTATTGGTACTATTGGTAGGCTACAGGGTAGTTATTAAAAATGTAGATTTTAGACCTCAAGGGAAGGGAGCTTTGGCCGCCATCTTGGTTTAAAGGTGCCAAAATTCAGTTTTTTAACCTTGATGCTTAAACTTTTGTCATTATGACTAAAGTGTCTTTAGAACGTATAAATAAAATAAAATTGTCTGCGTTTTTTCCATACACAATAGATCTGTAAGTCTTACAGATAAAAAGATACAGGGAGTGAAAAAAAAGTAAATTTTTTAGCGCGAGTAGGGTTTCCCAATAGGCATGGTGAATTTGTTTCATGTATGGTATCAATCGATTCGTTTTGTTGTGAGGATCAAATGTCTATATAGGGCCAATTGCGTTAAAGCAACACAGAAGTCAGAAATGAGACTTAAAGTCCGAGATTTGCATTTATTTCTCAAAACGCTCCTAACAAAATGACGTGCAAATGTGACGTCACGATCACATAGTCGCCCTGTTTAAAGTATGGAAAAAATATGAAGTTGCTATTTTTACAGTGAAATGTTGCGTTTATGTATATGGTTGCTATACAGTTTATTTTACAGTAAAATGTTAAAAATCAAATGGTATCATTGTTTTTTTTTAAATCTCGCACTTTATAAAATCGTAAAATTATGAAATTTTGCAGCTTGAGCTTTGAGCCATTTCAATAGAATTTATATATTTTCACTTTAGTTGGATATATTGATCATTTTGCATCCTATCAACTAAATTTTATTGCATAATTCAACATGTGTCATCATGCCTATTGTACCGAGGTAGATCGTAGATCCCGGCCAGTAGCCATCTTTAAGTAACAGATGTGAGCATAAGAATATTGATGGAAAGACGTGCATTTTTAGGTTGGTAGAACTCTTAAATCTAGAACCAATTTGGATGTATTTGGCTCTACGATTTCGCGGTGTTTGCAACTCTAAATATATTATTCATCCGCACAGCAAGCCAACGCATTTATATTAAATTACCCTCGAATTCTAAACACCGTCAATGTGGCTTCCGGAATACTTAAAACGTTCCGTGAAGTTGTTGATACGTTTTCACAAACATTCCGTTATTATCTTTCAACCTCTATCATGCCCAATCCCAACTAATATTTTACAAACATAGGTATACATTCCCCTTGCCATTGTAATATTTACTCACTACCCCAATGAGACCGCCTACTCAAACAAAATACGTTAACCGACTCCATTGTAAAAGATCAGCGGTTCGGATTGTTTGCCATTCCATCGGCAGCCAAACGAAGATGTTATCTCCGCTGCACGTTTTGTTGAATTACTAAGAGGGTACAAACAAACGGCCAGTAAGAAACGGGGAACGATCTCTGCGATGTTGCCGGATTAAAGTCATAAAAATATGTTATAAAATGTTAAATTATCTATGAGCACTACCTCGAAATAGTTTAATTCCTTTACTGTAAAATTAACTGTTGTTATGTAAACATATCACACAGTTAATCTATTTTCAATATCAGTACTAAGATCATGGTTAATCTTAAGATTTAAATATAACATTCTTAATTGTATAAGTAATTGAAGGGTCGGCAACATGCTTGTAACTTTTATGGAGTGACTAGTGCTACCTGTGGGGCCTTGCCTTCAGTTGCAAGACCACAGGTCGCTTTGGCCATAAAAAAAACTCTGCTCTTCAAGTCGTACACTTAACCGATTGCACTCCATATTGTGTATAACATTAAAATTTTGACAAAAAAAAAGAAAAAAAAACGTTCGTCTTCTGTTCTGTCTCATTTCATTCCCAAAACCAGTAGATCTGCAGATATCGTAATAGACCTGGCAACACCGGCTCTCCAGCCCACTGCGAAAGCGATAGTGGCCGATAGTTACGATAATAAATAGCGGCTTAACGCTAGCAAATGGCCGATTAGGGCATTCTTGACTACAACACGGGCATTCTGATAAAGTTCGCGTTTGTTTGCAACGAGTCTCGAGGGCTGGCCGGTGAATGGATCGCTCCCCAGCTAAATCACTACCGTGTTCCTCTGTTTGAATGACTTGCTCGTTTGCAGCGCTTTGCCTGCTGTTAATTAGGTTCGCCAAACAGTCTAAGTTGGAGTTTGAATAGCTTTGATGAGCTTAGATGCTATTATTTATTTGTTTATTCCGTACAATATACATTGTGTTGAATATTACAATAATCTTAACCTAACATAGAACTTAACCTAACAATCAATAAAAATCAGAAGAAATACATACAACAGAAAAATAACCATAATAACGCTTTACTCTATGTTTAGTATATGATACAATTATAACTTTATATCAGCGCAGCGTGGAGTACATACGTCTTCATTCGATCAGAAAACCTGAAATCAGCATTCATTTCCCAAGCAACTTATCGCATACCGTTTAGTTAGCATACCGACATTTACCAAATTCATGTTTCGCATAGTTATATTTAAATAGCCAAAATTTCATTTGGCATAGGTTAGGTTAGGTTAGTATATGCCAAATAAAAATATGCGAAAAATAGGTATGCAAAACGATATTATGCCATCAGTTGATTCTGCCAAATGATACTATAGGGAAAATAGTTTGGGAAGTGATAATTTGCCATAGAATTTTCGGCGACATATTAGTAAACCGAACTATTAATTTCATGCGAAAATAATGGCACCAAACTTTTCTCTATAAAATAAATTTATTTGAATTCGAGCGCTCGAAAGTCAAAAATGGGCCCCCTGACTTATTTCAAGTACCTACATGGCCTCCTATTTGTACAACTCCAATGAAGCTTTGTAATATTTATTTAACTACTTTCAAGCAAGGAGAATGAAGTAGGCTTATATTTATTTATTTATCGATACTTTCAAGACTTTCAAGGTATTAAATCTGGATCATTATGACGTCAAATTATGACCTTAAGTCTACCACTAACTCATCGCGTTGTGGGTGACATAACAGGTCAGTCGGAGACGTCACCTAGGTAGGTATGGAACCTACCTACATACTTAAAAAAAAGGTTAAAATGAAAGGTCAACAAACCCGCCTAATCTAATCCCGTTTATTAAAATGAAATATATTTGCCAAAAAATTATAATTTAAGCAATTTACTTGTCCTAACATCTATAAATGTAACAAGATAATGCACATCCTTAAAATTAACCGTCATTATTATCCTTGGCTGTAATCACACATTATTTCTTTAGACTCGTGACACGCAAGTTTATTATTTGTCATCTATGATATATACTAATGACAGATGGGTTATGCACTTAAAATGAGTGAATTCAAACAATTGTCGCTAGTCGCGCACCGGCCTGCGTGAGATGCGGACGTGCCAATGAGCTACCGTCACCCGCGTGAGAAAAAGACAAACAGTAATTTCCTAACAATCAGAGTGACAAAGATGTAATGATTGTCAAAATAGATAAACATAACAGAATCGTTGCTATAGGTTATGAAATAACTCTGGAAGTATTTTTTCTGCTACTATTTTTAATTGTTCATCTGTGTTTTCATAAGGTTCTAATACGGGGTTCCTGCTTAAGCAGTCCGCTTCCAAATTTTCTTTTCCCGGAGCATATTTTATTTTAAACTCATACTGTGATAGGTAATAGGTACGTCAGATCACCCAACTCTTCATCTGTCCTTTACTTTTGAATTCATGTTTTCCAGAGGTTTGTGGTCCGAATATACTGTAAATGGTTTACCTATTAACTAGTATTGCCAGTATCTAACGGCTTCCTTAATGGGTAAGCATTCCAAATATATTGCTTTTTTCTTTTTTTGAGATCCATTTAGCTTCTTCAAAAAATAGGCCATAGGTTTTTCTTTGCCATCCGCCTGTACCTGTTTTAAAATTGCCCCGACGCCTTCTAATCTAATGATGCATCTGTATAAATATTTATTGGTTCATCAAAAATTTCCAAAACTGGTTGGGAGCATAATAGATTTTTCATTCTATCGAATGCGTTTTGGCATTCAGCAGACCACACAAATTTCTGGTTCTTTCTTAATAGATTATGTAGTGGATCTAGTATTATTGCACTTTTTGGAATGTATTCGTGATAAAAGTTTATTTTTCCTAAGAATTGTCTTACGTTCTTCTGCGTTTTCGGAACAGGGAAGTTTCTTATTGAGATTAAGTTATCTTTCACTGGTTTGACAGAGTTGTTATTATATGCCCCAAATATTTTACTAAATCAGATGCAAACGTACACTTTGTAAACTTCAATCTGAAACCCTCGGTTTTTATAGCTTCTAGCAATTTTGTTAAATGTTCAATATGTTCAGCGAATGTTTTGGAAAATATAAGTATGTCATGAATATAATTGACTGCAAAATCCGTGAGCTTATATTTTCTTAATATATTACTCAAAATTCTTTGAAAGATTGCTGGCGAGGTTTTTATTCCGAAAGGAAGACAGGTCCACTGAAAATGTCCCTCCTGAGTTACAAATCTATATTCTTCCTGTCCTCGATCCGTAAAGGGCCATTGACCAAAAAGCCGAGTTTATATCAAGCGTCGAAAAATAATTGCAATTCCTAGTCTTCATCATTACGTCTTCAATTAGTGGAAATGGTTGAGCTTGGGGTACAACTATTTTATTTAAGTCTCTAAAGTCGATACATAACCTTGATTTTTTATTTTCTTCTTTATTAAATGCCAGTGTAACAGCTCAAAGTCACCCAAACGGCAATGGAGAGGGCTATGGTTGGAGTCTCTCTGCGTGATCGCATCAGAAATGAGGCCATCCGCAGCAGAACCAAAGTAACCGATATAGCCCTCCGAATCGCTAAACTAAAGTGGCAGTGGGCGGGGCACATTGCTCGTAGAACCGATGGCCGTTGGGGCGGAAAGGTTCTCGAGTGGCGACCACGAACCGGAAGGCGCAGCGTGGGTAGACCCCCCGCAAGGTGGACTGATGACCTGGTGAAGGTCGCGGGAGTCCGCTGGATGCGGGTGGCGCAGGACCGGTCATTGTGGCACTCTTTGGGGGAGGCCTATGTCCAGCAGTGGACGTCTTTCGGCTGATATGATGATGATGATGATGATGATGATGAGTGTAACAGGTGCAGCAAATGGACTATAGGATTCTTCTATTAACCTATTGTCAAGTAATTTCCCAATTTGTTCTTCTATTTCTTTTTTATCACCCATAGTACATCTGTACGGCCTTTTCCTACAGTATTTGTCCACTAGCAGGTCTATTCTGTCCTCATAACCATTGACAGTACCCACATCATATTTATGTCTAGCAAAAACTGATTTGTATTCAGTGATCAATGTATTTATCTCAGACTGTTGCTCTTTGTCCAAATGATCTATCTGTATCTTGAAATCCTCTTCCTTTATGTGTTCATTAAAATTAACACTATACTTTTTTGTTGTGTTACATGCATTTGCTGCATTTATTGCTTCGCTGTGAATTATTTCGTCATTGGAAACTACCACTTCTTTTTCATTTTCTTCATCTGTACCGAGTTTCTAATTTATTTCCAAGTTCTCATTTTGAGTTAGCTTGAACTTTTTAATTAAGTCCAGACCAATCAAGAAATCATGTTTGAAGTATTGTTCATCCATGATGCATATATCCACAGTCTTTTCCATATCAAATATCTTTATCTTTAAATTTGTCAAACCATCCGTTCTTTTAACACCACCAATTGTAACTAAATTTTCTTCATTCAAATTGTTTCCTCTCCCTTTCAGTTGGAAAAGTTTTGAATTAATAAGAGAAACAACCGAACCAGAATCATAAACCGCATTTATCTCTAATTTATAATTTACTAATAGTTTGACATTTATCAATGGTGGTATTATTCGTTTTTTTGAACAGATTCATTTAATTCAGCTTCTATCACTGCATTATTAACATGTTTGATACATACAGTCTCAGCGTGATAACGAGTAACCTTGTTTAGCGATTCACATATTTTACATGGCTTCTGGTCCTCTGTTTTAGAACCCATTCTTGAGTTTCCATATTTCTTCTTAGGTATGTAACTTTTTTTATTCACCATGTGCTCATACTTGCTCACCTCATTAAATAACTGAACTGTATCTTTCAACTCTTCTCGATCAATTTTGTTTAGTATGTAATCCGGCAAACCGGCTGCGATGAGATCCACTAATGCACCGGCATCAATTGACCTCCTCTAGTAGAAGCTTTTCCTTTTTTATAGCGTAATCTAATAATGAACCGTCTTTATATTTGTACAATAATGCATATGTCACCGGATTCCACCCTTTGTTGACAAACGACTCACAAAATTTTTCCTTCCATTCAGACCATTCCGCATTCATAGTCAGCTTTATAACCATGGAACTGTACCAATCCACACAAGTTTTATCCATAAAAAGCCTGAGTACTTCAATTTTCTTCTCCTCAAATATCTGGAAACGCTCACATTCTTTTTCAAAAATGTCCATCCATTCAATGTAGCTGGCATTGGAATGTTTACTAGTAAACTTCTCAATCACAAACTTGTCAGCAATATTTTTCAAGCTCTGTTGTTTATTTTCCTGTGTATTTTCTATCAACTTTTCCAAGGTATCAGTCTCTTTCTTGGCAGCTGCCGTCGGTGCATTAGTGACATTTTGATCCTAATCCAGTTCCTCTAGGTATCTATCCACAAATTGTACATTGCCATCCTCATCCATGTATATTTTATTCAGTTCTTCAGTCAGCGTGATCCAAATTCTTCTTTTCTGGTACCTTTTGGTTAAACTATTTTTCACCTTAGTATAAGGTGCTGTCTTGATTAATTCTTTGTGATGGCTAACTGACTGTAGTCCAGACGGACTATTGTACCAGACGGTAAAACATAACTTTTGTTATCGTCTGTGGTTATTGAGGTTATACAACAGATATTTGTTTTTTCATCACTTCCAGGCAATATTGTGAATTCAAAACGTAGTTTCGTCATTATTCTTGAATCTTGACACTAGAAATGTCGTTTTATAAGATGTTTAACTTCCGTTCGTGGATATTTAAACAAAAGAATAACTTCAAGCGTTGCTCTGTAAACAAAGGTTTATTTTAATGAAATAGTTTATAATCTTAACCTACAGTACATGTACAGTACATAATTAACCAACAATTATTACGGGAATTCTTTCTACACGGTACATGATATTACAATCTTTTTATAACCTAAGTTTTCACGTTTGACACTTGACACTGACACATGACATGTCAAAGCCAAGTATGACCACATTAAAAATAAATGTTAGCGTTTATTTTTTACATATTGTTAGAGTGTAACCCATCCATAGTAAATATCATTGTTTGTCATATGATATTCAATAATGGCCATAACAACAGAGCATATAAAAATTTTCTAATATTAAGTTACCTGTGACATCGTATTTTTCCCAATGAACCGTGCTATAAAATAGCTATATCGCAAACTGTTGTTTAAACAAGTCGAACTTTGCCCTCGTCCATAGGAGACATCTTGTGCGAAATGTCTCCATGAAACCTTTCATTAAGGACATTTCACTGTTTATCGCCGTCGAAGAGTGTGTTTGGAACAATTGAGACCATGTGAGTTGTTTAAATAGCTCATATTCTCTTTATATTAGGCGCTAAATTTACTACAATTGGTACCTCTTTTGTTTTTAATATTACAGCTTGTTCGGTGCAATGCACCTAACACGTTTAAAGCCTCGTGCGGCGCGTGCGTCCAATCAGCAAAAGACGTATTGCCCCAATAATTTAGCATTCATTTAGTTTTCAGTGTACTTTTGAGATTCATCGCGACCGGGTGCATTCGATTAACATTGAACATTCTCAACATTATCAACATTTTATTAACATTATTCTATAACATTTTACAACATTAAACATTTTTCCGCTACTCTCCGGACGTTTTACATTCAAGCGAACCCGCACCCCGAATATTGGTCCTTCGAACAGTGGACCTCGCGCGCTATAAAATTAATTTTGAGTAGTGAGTGAGGTGATTGAATTGGTGAACATTTGTGGGTGAGCTGTAGCTGAAGGAGAGACGCAGAAAACCAACAACAACAGGCAACAGCGAGGCGAGGCAGCAGTGTTCGGTAACGACGTAACTACGCAGAAGACTCTCAAGTAAGATCTTTCCTATTTTACTAACAAAACATCAAGATGGCGAGCGTAATCCGTCAAGGGGAAGTTCAGCGCACTATTGAGTCTATGCTTACTAACTTTAAGAAAGATAGTGCAGACAGAAAGACAAAGCCCGAGTATTTTAAGAACCATTTAGACCAATTGAGTGTCTTGTGGCAGGAATTTGAATTTAATCATGAACAGATAGGAATGGTCGAGAGTCAGTCTCATCCCTACTTCACGAACCGTACTTATGAGAGTGCGAAGCAGACTTATTTGATACTTAATTCTGCTTTGAGCGCGGGTTATCAGGCGGTCACGGCAGAATCTTGGACCGTGGAAGATGACGACGATAAAAAGGAACAAGCTCAGGGAGATGAAATCCCTAAAGATGATGAAACATTACGAGAGCCTCTAGGAACAGGACTAGGAGCTCATTCAGGCAGTCAACAATTTAAAACGATCGCAGGAACATTCAGTAAACATGACGAAATGTATCGGAAACAAGTAGCTAACATGAAAGCTTTCGTTAGAACAGTAAAGAGTATAGAGGTCAACACGCTAACAGATAAGTGGGAGCTAGAAGATGCACTTAAATCCTTACAAGCTCGTTGGGCGGCAATAGATACACTTCACTGGGAGTTGGAGAGTGAGGGCACTGTAACAGACGTGGCATACGAAACTTAATTTAATGCTCATGAAGAAACATTCAACAATTTGAAGAAAGAAATAAACAAGAAGATTTGGTCAGGGGCACACCGTGAAAAATCTACACCTAAGTTAGATATAACAACTTTTTATGGGTACTATAACAATTGGGTTTCATTTAAAGACTTATTTTGTGAAGCCATTCATAATAACACAGCTTTATCTAACGCTCAGAAGATGCAATTTTTAAAGTCTAAACTGAAAGGAGAAGCAGAGAGACTCATCCAACATTTGCAGATAAGTTCTGACAACTATTTGGTTTGCTGGGATATTTTAAACAACCGGTATAACAATACTAAACTAATATTCACTTCCCACATGAATATATTACTTAGCCTACCTACTATGCAACAACAATCCGTGACACAATTAAAGAAAATGCATGACACGACAAACGAGTGCTTACACGCAATTAAGAATTTAGGGGTCGATATAAGTACGTGGGACCCCATGATAGTACATATCCTAGCGCAGAAACTTGATACCGAACCTCATATGAACTACGTAGAATCGCTAACCAACTCTCGAGCGCTACCGGTCCTACAGGAATTCATGAAATTCATGGAAGGCAAATTTACAAGCCTTGAAACATCTCGCCGAAAACAAGAGTCTCTCAATCTTAAAACATATCATCAAGCAACCACATCTGGTATGAACCAACGAAGAAACTTCCAACCACAACATAATAACCGCCAGTATTCTAACTCTACCTACGTAAACAACGGAGTCAATAGAAGCCACGGAACTTCAACAGTAGGTAAAACATTGTACGTGTCAAGTATCCAATGTCCAATGTGTAACAATCAACATGGGATCTACAATTGTCGTCAATTCTTACAACTACCCATAGAAAAACGGTACCAAGCAGTTAAAAAACTGGCGCTATGCATTAACTGTCTTTTTACACATCGTGATAATAAATGCAACTCGACGAAAACTTGCCACATATTGCACTGGCCGACATAACACGCTGATACATGAGGCATGTGTCAAAACAATATCGTCAGCACCGGAGCCATCGACCTCTTCGCCATCAGCAAATGGAATTATTACGAAAAATAACAAGTCAATCAACATTACACAAATACCTACAGATGCGAATTCGGAAGTCCTGTTAGCAACAGCCCTGATTAAAGTTAAGGCTGGTGATGGTACTTATAAAACACTTAGAGCATTTATTGATCAAGGGAGTCAAATATCCCTTATGACTCAACAAGCCGTACAACTACTAGATTTAAAGAGTGAGAAGTTTAATGGGATATTCAACGGTATTGGAAAGAAACAAAACAGCTTCAAGGGGAGAAGAATCATAGAAGGCGCTTCGCTTTACAACGATTTTGCGTTCTATGCTGAGGTTTTTATTGTGAAAGACCTCATGGATGACTTACCTAACAGAACATTTCCCAAGCCATCGTGGTCCGTTCTGCAAAACTTAAACCTTGCTGATCCTCAATTCAACGTAAGACGGCCCATTGACTTATTGTTTGGAGTAGAAGTCTTCCATCAGATTATTATGGAAGGAGTAATTAAAGGAGATGATTATACGCAGCCTCTGGTACAGCAGACGCAACTGGGGTGGATGATAAGTGGAAACGCTCGTACTTACAACTGTAACGTAGTAATAAACAATTTAGAAGATAATAAACAATTTTGGGCGTTAGAAGAAATTACCGAAGAAGGAGATTTATCGCAGGAGGATCTGGAATGCATCAAACATTATAAAGAGAATACTAAGAGGAAACCCGACGGAAGGTATGAAGTCCGCATTCCAATGAAACCTCGCTTTGAAGAACTGGGAGAGTCAAGAACCCGAGCAATCGCGCAATTTAAAAACATGGAAAGAAAGTTACAAGAACAAGAACAACTATCCGAAGCGTATAAACAATTTATGGATGAATATCAATACCTAGGACACATGAAACCAGCAACCAACAATTTGGAGTTAGAGTCATTCTTACCTCATCATATTATCGAAAGAGTTGAGTCAGCAACATCCAAGCACAAGGTTGTCTTTAACGCGTCAGTAAAGACATCTACAGGACGATCTTTAAATGATTTGATGTATACAGGCCCCAATTTACAGCAAGACTTGCAAGTACTTCTATTAAAATGGAGACAGTACAAATACGCATTTACAGCGGACATTGAGAAAATGTACCGTCAGATACTCGTAAACGAAATTGATCAACATTTACAGAAAATAATTTGGCGTGACAGTCCTGAAAAACCATTACAAACATTTCAACTAACAAGACTAACTTACGGAACAAAATCAGCACCAATTAATAGCTATGACGTTAAAAAGACTAGCAGCAGACGAACGAGAAAGTTTTCCAGAAGCAGCGAAAGTGGTAGAGGAGGCATTTTACATGGATGACGTGTTACATGGAGCACATTCATTGGAACAAGGAAAGAAGTTGGTTTCTGATTTAAACAATCTTTTAAAAACTGGAGGTTTCAATTTACGAAAGTGGTCATCCAACAACAAAGGAATCTTGGAGAACATTAACAGAGAACAGGGTGACGAAGAAATGGTATTCAACTTTAAAGTAGACAACATTACAAAAACATTAGGATTATGCTGGAACCCGACCGAAGATACTTTCATCTTCAAATGTAAAATACCCGAACATAAAGAAAACCTAACAAAAAGAACACTTTTATCAGAAATTTTCAAGCTGTACGATCCATTAGGTTGGATCGCCCCATTTATAGTAAAACTGAAGATTTTATTTCAAAAAGCATGGAAAGAACAGACTGAATGGGATGACCATATTTCTGACAAACTCTTTTCAGAATGGTCAATAACGATAAGCGATATTGAGCAACTCAACGAATGCAAAATAACAAGGTGGTTATGGTGTAACGAGAATGACGTCATTGAACTGCATGGACTGCACTTCTTGCAAGGACGAGCGGGAGTGACTATAATAGAAACATACGAAGACGCACGCACAAGATGGAATTTAACACAAAAGATATTCAGTGATGTATGGAGAAGATGGAAAACAGAGTACTTAAGCCAATTAACAGCAAGACAAAAATGGTGTGAGCCCAAGAAAAACATAGAAATAGGGGACATAGTGGTCATACATGAAGATAATTTACCAGCAGGGAAATGGGCACTAGGACGAGTGATCGACGTGCATGCAGGCCAGGATGGATATGTGAGAGTAGTAACACTAAAAACAGCCAAAGGAACACTAAAGAGACCCGTAGTTAAATTATCTGTCTTGCCCCTGGAAAAATCGAAACCAGAACAACAACCCGTCGATAAAGAAACCCCGAAACAAACCAAAAGTCAAAGACGAACCAAGAGAGGATGTATGACAACCATGCTAATGATGCTATTCTATATTTTTACTTTCATAACAGCTGGAAATTGCGTAATAATGACACCTATCAATGACGGCCAAGGATTGTACTTCGACAAGCTTGGAACTATGCAACTAGTTAGGGACGAATGGAAACTAGTAGCGTACTACGATATGAGCCCATACTGGGAAGGAGTATCAGCATACAAAAAATACAACGAGCAATTAGAAACTATTTGTAAACAAGTTAGAACCCTTTCACACTGTGACGTCATCCTTTTACAATTACAACATTCATACGACGAACTACAACATTACAATAAAGTACTATCGCGACATCAGCTAAAACAACAAACACGCAAGAAACGGGGATTAATAAACGGTGTCGGAAACTTAGCGAATACTTTATTCGGAGTTTTAGACGATCGGTTCGCTCAACAATACCAACAGGACATAAGTCTCCTAAAACACAACGAAAAACATCTCGTCACCATGTGGAAAAATCAAACATCTATTGTAGAAGCCGAATACAACATGCTCTTGAGAACTCGAGATACGATCCAAAAACAACATAAAATGATACACCAGCACTTACTTTGTTTAGAAAAAGATACCACTGCGATGGCAAAAGAAATTACAGTCGCAGAGAGCATGTCTCAATTTACAGTGGTCGCCATGGCTGCAAACAATTTATTAAATCACCTTAAAACAATCCAAGATATGTTATTAGAAACGATAGCCAACATTTACAACGATAAAATGAACATACATATTATAAGTCCCCAGTAACTACAAAAAGAATTAAATATAATATCGGGCCAACTTTTAAGTGACCTTACTTTACCAATTGACAACATACAAACAAACTTACAAAACATCTACCAAGTATTACAAGTTAAATCAAGAATGACTGACCAATACATGATATTTGAGATTCGCATCCCATTGATAACTCGTGATCGTTACGACCTTTATAACATTATTCCGGTTCCGACAGCTCAGACAGAAATATGATATCTGTTATTCTCATAGAAAAATACGTAGCCATGAACTTACAAAAGGATGCATACATGCCCTTACAAGAAAAGGATATCGAAACTTGTATTATACGAGATACGTTCACATATATGTGCTCACTTAAGGTCCCTATATATAAGATGAACACAGATAAAGATTTGTGTATAAAGGATGAAAAGGTGAATTTATATACATGTAGAACAAGCATAGCCGCGTGTCAGAACAGGTGGATCAGTTTATCCCGACCGAATCACTACTTATATTTTTGTTGTGATCGGTGTCAGTTCCGAACCATATGTAGAGATCAAGTTACAGCGCAAACATTGACACGAACTAACATTATTTACATTGAAGAGAATTGTATCGTTAAAACGGACAACTTTGCAATTCACACGCATATGAATATGGAAAGTAAAGTGGATTACATGTTATAAACATTACGGTCGAAAAATTCGCAAACAACAGCTTTCATTTGGAAGAAGAAAACGAAAATAAAGCCATAAAAGAGAAAATAAAAGCGCTGAAAGAAAGCCAACTTCCCGAAGATACAATTAACAGCTATTCTGTCCACGATATACCCCACTATACAGCTATATACTGCCTCTTTCTAGCAACTACTGCTATAATAATCTTACTCGTATGCCGAAAAACACGTTGCCAGTGGCAACTTTTAAGAGCCTGGACAACCCAAGAAAACCCAGAGAGAACAACTGCTCGGAACACCATCACTGCAAGACCCCATGCAAATCCGCCGCCGCCGCCGCCGCCCCGAGAGGTCGCGAGCGAGGCCTCTACGCCGAACACGCGATTCAGTCTACGACGTACCAGCATCAATAACAATAAGTGTAGTGCAAGTGCGCGAAAAGTGACAAACATGAAAACATTGAACTGAAACAAGCGGACAGAAGCTGCTCGCCAGTGTTCAGACAGACATATATCGTTTAAAAATTAATTATTTAGATTTAAAAAATATTGTTGATCATCTTGTACGAGTATCATTTATCTTAGTAATTCATTTCATCTCATCGTTTGCCCCCGGCCAAGATGTTCGGTGCAATGCACCTAACACGTTTAAAGCCTCGTGCGGCGCGTGCGTCCAATCAGCAAAAGACGTATTGCCCCAATAATTTAGCATTCATTTAGTTTTCAGTGTACTTTTGAGATCCATCGCGACCGGGTGCATTCGATTAACATTGAACATTCTCAACATTATCAACATTTTATTAACATTATTCTATAACATTTTATAACATTTTACAACATTAAACATTTTTCCGCTACTCTCCGGACGTTTTACATTCAAGCGAACCCGCACCCCGAATACAGCTAGTGAATAAGCACAGGCACACAGCATTCTCTCTTCTCTTCTTTTTAGTATTTTTAGGGTTCCGTCGCCAAAATGGCAAAAACGGAACTCTTATAGTTTCGTCAGGTCCGTCTGTCCGTCCGTCCGTATGTCATAGCCATTTTACTCGGAAACTATAAAATAAGGTGTAATTTGTATGCCACTACTTAGTTTTGTATTGCTTAAGAAATTTTTTTTTTTAATAAAATGGTGTAATTTCCATACATGTAAATATCTAAATTGTAAAAAAATATTTTTTTACTAAATATCAACAAGTTGCACATCAATCGATAGGCCTTTAAAAATAACATTGAAGTTAATATTTTCAGAAATAATCACCCCGAAAGTCAAGAAAATGGAACTCACTTTGGAACTGGAGATCAAAAAATATGAAAAAATTTGAGAAGATACATAATTGTATACCCATTCTTTCAACGAAAATCGTTTTCAACTTTTGAAAATAAAGGCGTTTTCGAGTTATCTCTAAAAAACTTTTTTCAAAGGTAGATACGACCTTTTGATATTAGTTTTTTTCAATAGTCGGTACAGAACCCTCCATTATGCGTGGTCCGACATGCACTTCGCCGGTTTTTTTGGTTTCGTATGGGTAAACCTCCATAAATGTTTGTCAGGCGTACCTACATATCTGTTTACACCTTTGGTACCCAATTTGTTTTAGCTGTTCTTTATATATCAACATCATCATACCAACGCATTGTTTCCACGCATTTACGACACACTGAGGGTAAGGCTGCGTTTGAACCCATATATTTAGCCATTTTTATAACCCAACGGTGACAAGAAGTATACGGGTCTTCTGATGGTACGCGAACACAGTAAGCTATGGATTCTTGTAACTTCATCTCACAAGACGGTTGCTAGTGTTGCTACCCTCTGTATATACCTCTTCTTCTTCCTCCTAGCGTTTGTCCTGGCTTAGGGTCCGCTTGACAACCTAATCCCATGAATTGGCGTAGCCCTAGATTTTACGAAAGCGCCTGCCATCTGACCTGGCAAAGAAGAAACTAGACCTTATCGGGTTTAGGTCCGGTTCGATTCACCGAAAAGTGACTGGTAAATATCATCACATCAGTCTAAACTGTGCTTTGACCAGGCGCGGATCCAGGATTTCGTTCAGGGGGGGCACTTTCCTTCACTCCCCCCGCCCCCTGTATCCGCGCCTGGCTTTGACAAAGCGGAACCTGGCCACCTTTTACGCAAATGAATATCGTTCATAATTCTGAATAAGTAAATTTAGCAACGAAAGTATTAATAGTTTCAGAATATCTCAGTAAAACATTTAATAATGAACCAAAGTTCTTATTTGGTCGAGTTTCGTAAAGTTTTTTGTTCTCTAGTCAGGCACTCGTAGTTTCACTTCCATTGCGAGAAACACTCGCTGGTGAATTTTGCACGAAAATTGTAAAGTTCCTAACAAAATAATTTATCATACCCTGTTTATTTTTGGACAAATAAGTAACTTCGGTATAAGTAGGGAGTAATCACTGTATTAGAGCCAAGGACGCTGTCATTAGTTACTTTTATTTCACTCTAAAATACGGGTGTATATACCTAATAGTTATGTCGAACAGTATACTTATGTACCTACCATAGATTATATAATTCTTCAGATGGAGTACTGCTAACAACATTTTGTGATTCCATAATGAGCCAGTGTCCTCGTGGTTACGCACTACACACACATACGCACAACAATAATGAGCCGCTCCCCTGACAGTCGTGTCCAAACGTCTATGCAGTCAAGTGCTGTTAAAAAAATATTAAAATATGCCGTCGTGCGTTGTCAAATGCTGCAGAAATGCCACCGGTCGAAAGAAAAAAACGGATGGGGTAACTTTTCACCGTTAAGTAAACAATTCATTGCGTAATCATATTAAAAATCAGTAATTTCGTAAAGTATTAACTTCATGGTAGCGGTGTTGCCAGGTGGTTGAATAGGGAAACTTCCCGTACGTAAGGGGGTCTATAATCGCCGCGATGTGTTGTCAATACGACATTGACGTCCACACTCCTAACTATACGTTTTATTTCACTCACTTTTTCAACGAATATTAAAACGTTACCTAATAGTTAATAACTTTTATGCTTTTGTGAGCAAATTATTCTTTATTATTTTTTGAATAGAATTTATAAATAAACATAATTATATATTTCTTAAAATTATTCCAAAAACTTCGTGAAACAAAAAGCCCATATCTAATCGTAGATTGAACGCGCGAAGTTATGTCACCACTACTGATCTGTCAAACTTTCGTCTCATTCTAACTATCGCTCCCTCTCACTCTGAGCGGCTTCAGTAATCGACTGGTCAAGCGATTAGAACGAGATGGAACTATAATTAGAATGAGAGGTCAGCTCTTAAGTCAAACCGATTGTGTTGATCGATCGAGGAGCATTTTTAACCGACTTATAAATAAACATAATTATATATTTCTTAAAATTATTCCAAAAACTTCGTGAAACAAAAAGCCCATATCTAATCGTAGATTGAACGCGCGAAGTTATGTCACCACTACTGATCTGTCAAACTTTCGTCTCATTCTAACTATCGCTCCCTCTCACTCTGAGCGGCTTCAGTAATCGACTGGTCAAGCGATTAGAACGAGATGGAACTATAATTAGAATGAGAGGTCAGCTCTTAAGTCAAACCGATTGTGTTGATCGATCGAGGAGCATTTTTAACCGACTTCAAAAAAAGGAGGTTCTCAGTTTGACCCGTATGTTTGTATGTATGTTTGTTCGCGATTATCACGCGCTTGGCTGAACCGATTTTAATGCAGTTTTCAAAAAGTTTTATGTTACATTCTAAACAAGGTTTAGTATAAAATAAGGCGTTGTTCATTGATTACGTAAGACATTTTTTGCCAGAGACACCCTTCCACCTCTACGTAATTAAAATAATAATAATAATCCTCTCTGCAGTAGAAGTAAGACATGGTCAATTCCCCTCCCCCTCTAAATCGTGTTACGTAATAAATGAATACGTAATTACACTTTTAGTTGTCTTCGTCTTAGCGAGGGCACTGCCGTGCCTCCAGATTATAAAGGTATAAAGTATGCTTAAAATAATAGTATTAGGACGACAAGAGAGGCCACCATACTCAACAGTAGTCGTGTAATTTTAATAAATAGTAAATTTAGATTTTTTTTAATTTTACCTTTTAGTCGGCTCTTCAGAAATATATTTCATCAAATTTATTAAAACAGGTGCTTATTAATTCTATTTAACCATATATATTAATAATCTATTTTTTTTTATTCAAAAATACTGTATTCTTAATCGGGAAAATTTGTATTACATGGCAACACTCGTCTGGATACACACATTCAAACCAGCCGCCATCTTGCGTCACAGTTTGTTGTACAGCCATGCTCCATCCTTTTAATTTATTCATCCAAGGTACCTACCTACTTTTATAATGGCCGGCTTAATAGCATAGAGGTTTGCAGTGATTGAATTTTAACTTTCGTGAGACACAATAAAGTGTACCTACTCGTTTACGTTTGAACTCACGTGTTTATAGTCGCTACGCGCGACATGTTTCGGAGAGCCTAGGTCTTCTTCTTCAAGCACTAAGAAATTAAAAATGGTTAGGGAACCATCCGGCCCACGACGCGCACGGTTGGCGGCGCCACAGATAACCTCAACCACTAGATAGATCATAAATACAACTCGACGTCACCACACATCAGTGCTCCCGTACTAATTTAGTATGAGTGTGACCGCTTATTTCATTTGAGTTAACGTTTATGGTCATTACTCATGTGAATTAAAAATCAAGTTATAGGGGTTAACGGATTGTTATACTACAAAATGGTGTAGAATATTATTGAGATGTGCTGTTCGAATCGTAGAAATTTACGAATAAAATTGCGCATATCTGTGGTGATCTCGTGCTCCTTTTAAAAGCTTAATGATGTAATCTGTGTAGTGTGTGGGCGGCGCACGACCCAACACTCGGTATATTTTATTATTACTAATAATAAAATATACCGAGTAAATGAGGTCCAGGATTCAAACATGGTTTACTGAAAATATGGCTTGTGAAAATTTGTAACCGGCCAGTCTTATACCGTAATAAGACGGTCAGAGAAAGTACCGTACGAGTCAGTCTTGCGGCACTATTGTGGGGCAATTTTTTGGGCTGATTGTGTATCTAGGGCTGATTGTGTATCTATCCCTAGATACACAATCAGCCCAAAAAATATCATCTGATCGGTGTTACTAACCTACACCGGTCCATTAGTTCTATTCTAACCAACTGAGCTAGTCAAGCGTGCTTGAATCTTACCATTCTTTAATTATTTTTACACGCCTCACAAGATGTAGAGTTTTTAAACTTCTTACCTATGAACATAACTCTGAATCCTTGTATGCCTTTGAAAGAACGTAAGTTGCAAGAGCCCATAGATATTTTTTTTACACCACGACGGTGGCAAACAAGCATACGGCCCGCCTGGTGGTAAGCAGCTACCGTAGACTATGGACGCCTGCAACTATAGAGGTGTCACATGCGCGTTGCCGACCCTTAATAAAAAGGAGGATTCACTGTTTTGACGGCTAAAGGAACAAGAGGGTCCCTCATCGTCAACACACTGGGTCCTCTAGATGATTCCCCTAGATGTCTATTAACCAACAGGTAGACCATACACTTGTTTTTCACCGTCGTTACCGACATCAATTCTCATTACTCCATTTCCATTCAATTCAACCCTATTATAATGAAATCATCTTTTTCTAAAGCAGTATCAAGTTCTAATTCATAATTCAACGTTAATGTTCTCACCACACAAAACAGCCTCATTGTTAAGTTAACAAACAAAACCTCTGTTATTTTGTACTCCAACAATCAGCGTTTCGATGTTATTTAATATTTAAAATATAATCACATTGTCAATAAACGCAAAGCGGTGAAATCGCAAAGTGGCATGGAGATGCGGGTATTTATAATTTTATTTAAGTACATACAAAACAATCCATCCATATAACGATATTGTTTACGATTACGCAGACAGTTTAATACCGAAAACGATTTTTCCCGGGAATGACATCTGGCTAGATCGATTGATATTTTGTTAAAGCCATCTTCGAAAACCAGAGCCCAATTCAACAATATGACAATTATGTAATTGGTCTCCAGTTACTTTTCAGTATCATGTGGCAGTTTGTCTCACTTATTTTATTTACATTCTTTCTTTTGTCATTTAATTTCTTCTGTCATGCCCTCTTGTCAAAGTGCACGAGGTTAAAATTTCTGTCTCTATTTTATACAGGATGAAATCGGGGTCGTGTAAAGAGATCAAGGCGTGGTACAGAATTGAAAGATGAACCTAATGATGTTAATCATATTTTTTGTCACCAATATCGATCATTATTTTCCGTTGATAAGTATAGAAATATTTTTTTGCATACAATTTGGTCACCCTTCTCAATGTGACGTCTTGTCATTTTCCATACAGCGTATTTCAAAAGTAATAGGGTGACCATGATTGTTTTAGCTTAAAATTAATTTCAGATGAAAATTAAAAATATATATACTTTATTTTGATCAAATCCATACTAATATTATAAATGGGAAAGTGTATGTGTGTGTTTGTTTGTTTGTTTGTTTGTCCGTCTTTCACGGCAAAACGGGGCGACGAATTGACGTGATTTTTTTAAGTGGAGATAGTTGAAAGGATGGAGAGTGACATAGGCTACTTTTTGTCTCTTTCTAACCCCCCACTTCCTTAAAATGGGGAGTGGAAGTTTGTATGGTTTGTTACCCCGAATTTAACGCGAGCGAAGCCGCGGGCAAAACCTAGTACTACCATATATGATAATGGTGATCCTGATCAGTTACCGAATCAGAAGATGTGGTTCAGGATGACGACCCAGAATTCACCCAGTATTTATTTACTAAATTCAGTGGCATTTAGCTAGCCAAACTAAATATAACACAGATGCTGTACAAACTAAAGATGCTGTGGTACAAAATTAATTATCACAGGTATCATTGGATTAGGAGCAGCCCTATCGGTCATTGTAGAAAATCTCAGGGGAGTCTTTATCTAACAGTACTCTCCACAGATAAATGTAGTTATTTGTGATAATGGTATGTTGAATTTCGTAGAAGTTACTCACAGTTTTATGTAACATCATTTCAGACAAGACTCTGTCCGCGATTTCTTTCAAGCGGAAATTTTACCCCTGAACTAATTGTATCCATCTGTGGATTAATCCCGAGATAAAACTAAGCAGTACTAATAAAGGCTATGGTGGAAAATTCACAGCCATCAAGGTAAGTCTCAGTAGATCAATTGGTTAGGTTAGAGCGACGTGCATGTATCCTGGAGGCGCGAGTTCGAGTACCGTTTGAAGCAGTGGATTTTTCTACCTTTCCTTTATTTTTAAGCATTGTAAGCAGGATTTTTTAAATACATTAAATGAATGAGTACTAGTAGCAATATCGCTATCGCTGAGCTCCCCCTTCCTCTTCCTACTTAGTTCGCCTCATTTCCCATTATATTTAATGTCATAATACTAACTGAATGTTTATTTTGCGTTGACGATCTGTGCCTGCATAGTGTATAAATAAGTATCAAGATAAACGCAAACGGCCTCGTCTAAATAAGGCGGATTATGCAAATCTTGCTCTGAAGAAATTAACGTTTGGATTAATTACCCCCCAGGACGAACGGAACATTCAATAATCATAAAGCGTCCTGAGTTACGAGGGGGCTTACGATATAAACTGGTGGATTACTTATAGCTTCAACATCATTTTTTAACTTACCTAAGCGATTTACCTAGAAGTCTGTTCTGAAAGAAAAATGTCGTTGATTCATAGAAAAAAAATGTAATAGACAATCTTTAATCTTGGCATGTGAGGGAACTAATAAAATACAGATGTTTTAATAGAGTAGTCGACTACAAAAATATATATTTACTTTTGGACCTTATTACAAAGCAATAACGTGAACAAATGGATACATCTCTTTGTAGTCGACTGTACATAATTCTTATAGCTACAAAAAAATTGATCATAAACCAATAAAGTTGCCATAAATTACTAAATCATTTCAGACAAACAATTAGGTACGGGATGACTAAATTCAAAATTAACAACTACAGTCAGGTTAGAATAAGATAGTTATAGAATCTGTACGGAAAGAGAAGTCCCGCAGAATATACGAGTTCCCATATAAACCACGAAATTTCTCCTTTCGCACGAACCTTTCATGTAAATTTTTAGTACTTTCAGAACGGCACCCGAGTTGTTGCTATTCCGTGTAGTAAAATAGTCAATCGTGCTATCGATATTTTTCTTGGGATAGCGACCAAATTCGCGCAACTTTTGTTTAGTTTACGAATGGCACGCAAGATGTCGCTGTTTCGTGTGGTAGATAAAAATCCTGACTCGCGCTATCTAGATTTTTCCTCGAATAATGAATGACCCTATTTTCGTACAGGCATTCGTTGCCCGAGAATTATTGAATGCGAATGAGTAGATCTTTACGATCGTTTACAAAATATTACATAGTGAAATGCGAGAATTCTAAAACTAATAAATTTTGTTTCAGTTAGTTAGTTATTAATTATGCCCTATTTGCTTTTAACCGTCGACTCTAAAAGAGGAGTGTTAACTATACATTGGACCGGTAATTGTGTTTGTCGGTCTGTCTACGGAACCGTAGCTCTTAAAGCGGTTGAACCGATTGAAAGCGGTTTTTTATTATTTTACTTTCGTTTTTCTCTTTAAAGTTCGGGTTGAACTAACATTTGTTTTTTTTTAGTTTTTTTTATTTAGTTATTTATTAAGAACAAACAGTCTTATAAAAACATATCTATAAATTATCTAAAAGCTATTTTTACTATATAGACCTAAAGTATTTCTTAACAGTAAAACATAATAAACAATTCGCTATTTGTTGTTGTTAAACTGCACTATTTAATCACATTTACGTAAATTAATATTATGCCATAAAGAGCACCCGTATAACTCCGTAAAGCTAATCTCCAGTTATATTATAAATGAAAGCTATAATTATTGCGTGATGGCGACCTCTCTAGGGACGCCTCAGTTCTCGGCTCCTACCCGACTCATTAGCACTGAAGCATCGTGCAACTCCATAATTCCATTTCCTACCGTCTAGGGGACACAATAACTTATCACACTAACTAATAACCGCTACTTAATTGAAAACCTACATATACTCATTATGATTAAAGCAAGGCCGCTATTTAAGAGGAAATCAGATAATTACGCAAGAAAAGTGAAGAGAGAGAAACTTATCAATTATTTACGAACTGAATTACGAAGTTGCACAACTCACGGCTTGCCCTACATCGTAAACACGGAGATACATTGGTTGGAGAGGTAAATATTGATGTTTCATCACTCTTCGCGGAAAATTACAAAAATAGCCAAGTTCGTATAATTTAATTTTATGGGATAGCTGTACTTAAAGTATGATTGATGATAGAAAAGTTGTGTATATATATTAGGTATATAGATATCGTTTTTTGTGTGGATGTATTAATATGGCTACTAAGCATAAGGCATTTTATCGTCAAATTATATTTGGGTATGATTTAACCGATCACCAAATAAATATGAAGTCGATGATAATAATTGGCCACTAAAATAATAGATCTGCCACCAAAATGGTATCACCAAATAATATCAAAACGATACCATAAAAGTAACTTAAAATTTCCGGCAAAGTTGTGTATATATATATTAGGTATATAGAGATCGTTTTGTGTGTGGATGTATTAATATGACTACTAAGCATAAACATACGGCATTTTATCGTCAAATTATATTTGGATGTGATTTAACCGATCACCAAATAAATATGAAGTCGATGATAATAAAATAATAGATCTGCCACCAAAATGGTATCACCAAATAATATCAAAACGATTACCATAAAAGTGACTTAAAATTTCCGGCAAATTATATGTACCTATCACCAAAATAATATATGGGTTACCAAAGTCGAGTCTCCGAACAATATGAAAACGATTACCTAAAATTCTAACTCTAAAACTTTCGTGAGACTCTAACATATTAATAATATTTATAGCGTATTACTCACGTAATTTAAGTCGATTTTTGCTCGACATGTTTCGATCAATTTATGATGATCATTCTCACGAGCGGCCTTCCGCGACAGCAGCGCGCCGGCTACTACGCGCCTTTTTTTTAAATTACCTGAAACACATATTGGTCATTTTAAAAAAATGCTCCATGTTTAGAAGTCGGTTCTGGCTTTAGAAGTTAATTCACCTAAGACACTCCTCGCTTCGCTCGTCGTCGCACCGAATTTGACTCCGTCAAAACAATTTTTTTTGGTATTCATGCATTTGTTTTTTTTATTTGGTGGTAGATCAACTATTCTGGCAATACAAATCTGGAGATCATAGTTTTATATTGGATACAAATATCCATTAATTTGGTGTTTCAAACTTGGAGACCGTTTCGATTAAAATGGTCACAAATATATTTGTTGGAGGTAGATATTATAATTAGGGGATACAAACTAGGTGGCAAATCTATTTTTTTCTGGCAGAAAATATAGTTGCCATTTTCAACCGACTTCAAGATTTCGAAGGAAGATGTTATCGATTCGTCGGGATCTTTGTTTTTGCTAATTATTTTTGTTTTGTTTTTTTATGTATGTTCACCGATTATTCGAAGACGGCTGGACCGATTTGGAAAATTCTTTTTTTGTTTGAAAGAGTTCACAGTTGGTCCCATTGTAACCAGGTCAGGATCTGATGATGGGATCCTGGAGAAATCGTGGTAACTCTTCAACTATTATAGGCACACCTATAGTGATATGAGTAATTTTTACAGCAGCTCGAGCAATTGCTTTTGGAAAAGTGGAGGCTAAGTGAGGTCGGTTCTTTTTGTTTAAAATTATATTATATAGGTTCATTCCTATCGACTAAGAAGTTTTTTTTTTACAGAGCATATTGGCTGGTAAATTTTGTAATATGTTTGGGAATAGCAATAATATTGCTGACCACGCAATACATAAGATTCATAGTAAGTATCGTCATCGCTACCATTTATTTTAAGTGAATAAAACTATGTTCGCGAGAGCGTGAGACTTTATCTACTTCGAGGGCATGTAAGGTAGACGCCCCGGTTTTGGCCACTTTAAGGAGAGTTTATCTATTGAAACGTCCGTCATTTTGATACGCTTTATGTACTGAGTCATTGAAAATATATTACTATATTTATATTAATCTCTTTTTTTTCGCTCCAACCCTATCGTATTGGGTATAGTTAATAGGTCTTTCAAAAAAAAAATACAGGTGTTCTGTAACAGTTTTTGGATAGAACTAATAGTTTCGTAAATAATAGCTCTGAAAGTTCAAAAAAGGGCGTCGTCCCTCTGCCATCTAACTTTTGAACCGTGAGTCAAAAAAATCAAAAAAAACTAAGACGTGCGGTGCGGCCTGTTAAGTAAACTATATTGAATAATAAAATCGGTTCAGCCGTTTTTGAGTTATCACTCAAAGACGCATAGTGAAACGACGTGAGTGCCGCGTAGTAAAATGACGTCAGCGCCGCCAAATATCCCTTAATAAACGACCTTTTGAACGGATATATTGTAACAGGCTCGCAACTACAGAACCCTTCACTGATCATGGCCCGACATGCTCTTGGCCGATTTTTTTATTTTATGAAATGTCAGAAAAGAGTCCAAGGGCCACTTTTTTCCATGGCTTCTGACAACTGAATGTCAAGTAATACATGACAGATAAAAGTATCATATGTGCTGTCATAATTTACTCTTATATTAACTATAAACCATAGACTTGTAAATATTTATTTACCTTAGGAAACTGAAAATAGATGTCATATACTTCAGAAAAAGTGACCAAACCCTCCGGTGGCCGAGGCCAG
This sequence comes from Pammene aurita, assembly GCA_947086415.1. NCBI lineage: Eukaryota > Metazoa > Arthropoda > Insecta > Lepidoptera > Tortricidae > Pammene > Pammene aurita. Next base: position 14,562,329 of record OX352305.1, on the reverse strand, counting down.
ATTTGAACTGGCGTCTTCAGCTTTCGCGGCTGACGTCCTGACCACTAGACCACCCGGTCACGGCGGAACTTGACAAATTTTCTCATGTATATGCAATCTCTGAATTTATCTGGTGGTCTAGTGGTCAGGACGTCAGCCGCGAAAGCTGAAGACGCCAGTTCAAATCTGGCCTCGGACACCGCAGGGTTTGGTCACTTTTTCTGAAGTATATGACATCTATTTTCAGTTTATATATAGTAGTATAACTACTTAAAAAATTGCAAATCAAAAAAATATTGAACAAAATAATTTGATTTGCTTCAAGATTTACCTTAGTAAAGTTGAAAATGACCAAAACCGGCACAGTAGCCACAACCGGGGCATGTGCCCTATTCAAGCCCCACGTTGGGTGCCATTTATTATAGGACGTTCAAGAGCATTCCATTAACCGTTTGGAAATCTGGCGTGTAAATAAAATAAAACTGACAAGAGTGGACGAAAACTAGCACAATCATCCTACTCATTTATAGCACCCGTAGAAGTGTGTAATCATGTTAAAAATTAAACCAATTGTGAATAAGCTTTAAACACACTTAAAAGGGTGGTTTTAGTGTGTTAGAAGCTCATACACACTTGGTTTTATTTTTGCCAGATGTTGTGAAGTTATTTGAAGATACCTACTTAATCATTTTTTTCTTATTTTGGTGTCAACAGAATTCACCCGTTGTGATGAGCGTAGAGATGGATTATTTCAACTGGAATGTCTCTTACCCGGCTATCACACTGTGTCCTACTGGGAAAATAGATCAAGAATTATTCAGTGCGCTCATAAAGTAAGTATTGAGGTACGAGTACGTTGCTACGATCGACTGCGAAACATTTCGTAGCAAAGCTGCTCTTTAATTTAACTCATTCACTATTGTACTATTCCTACTTCAGAGTCAGTTTGCGAGCTTACAACGATGATATTTGCTGGACCAGGTAAGAGCCGGACCGGGGTCCACAACCTCGCTCTCTCAGCCGCTGCCCCAGACCTTTAATATTTTTTCCCTTCCGAATACCAGGGTTCACCGGTTTCCACTACAACCGGGACAAATTCATATACTGGTTCCAAGTTCTAGTATTTAGTCGAGCTTTGCCGCAAATTTCCGCAGTAGTCCCAGCCCTCCGCCCTGTGGCTGAAATGTGACGGAGTGAAAGTACGCACGAACTTAAAAATTGGTATCAATATCCTTATGACAAAAACTCGTAAAGTTGAATATTCCTTAATGTAACGTGATTAGCATCGAATAGTATTGATAAATCATAGAAAAATAAGTACGCATAGAGTGCTCACCCCATACAACTTATTAAATAATAAAATAAGTAACCTATAAATGTATGGGGTTTTTAATAAGTTTGCGTGGGAGGTATATAGTAAAGCCTAATATTAATAAGTTATAACCTCACCTAAAATGTAATACTAATGTAGCTCATGCAGTAAAACAATCACTTTTGCAGAACACGTATAATTTTTTACTTGACACAAAAATATCAAAAATCAAAAAAAAATCAAAAATCATTTATTTCTGAAAATTTTTACACACAGATTTTACTGACCTCCACACTAGGCCAAAGCCTGTCCCGTGGAGGAGAAAAGTTCCTGAGTTACATAAAAATAATTACGAACTAGCGTTACATTATCATTTGGTTCTTACAGTAAGTAACTATATCTAAAACATGTCTAAAACTAATTGTCGGAACAAAAGAATAAACAGAAAAAAAAAAATATTATTAATATATCGGTGTTAAATTTTACACGGTGTATTGTAAATTTTAAACTAATCACAATTTTCTTCACACAAGAAAATATAGAAGTACAATTTAAACATAATATTTTTATCCGAACAATGGTGGATGTCTGCCTTCCGCATGAAAGGGAAAAGGAGTAGTTAGGTACAAAAACAGAACTCGGCTGAAAATTTAGCTGTAAAGAAAAATGAATTGATGAAATGCGAGTGGTATGAACGATGATGGCTGATTCACTGGATGAAGGAAACCTAAATTTAAAACGCATATTTATAACGCCCGTCAGGTGAGGCTATTTGGAATAATTAGCTGCATATGACTATCAAAATCACGAGACACCAAGATCAAATCATCTACATAGCCGAAGATAAAATCGTCACTCAGGGGTATATTCGAAATTGACAATCATGTCAGTGAGCCTCTGCATCTCGGATGCAGCGTTGGTTAACTGACATAATTGTCAATTTCGAATATACCCCTGAGTCTGACGATTTTATCTTCGGCTATGTAGATGATGTCTTGTTGTCTCGTGATTTTGATAGTCATATGCAGCTTATTCGTAGGTAGTTCCAAAGAACGTCGACAGATGTCGATAGATGCTGCTTCAATCTTATTAAGCTATACGTCCTCCGAGCAATACTGCGCAGACATCGTCACTTACCCTTATGTGCGAAAGTAAACAGTAAGCGCAATAAACAGACTGTCTGTCCAGTAGGAGATCGGCGGACGGGATTTGCCAGCCGACAGTGTGCGGCAATGAGTGCTCGTATCTATAATAAGACGAATAAACAACTAAATATATACCCATTAAACCGTTTCGACTGTAAAATAAAATTAATTTCCTGGCTTCAATCACAAACTTATTCGGCGACTGAAGACCTCCTAATTTGCCTGAAATAAATGCGTCTCATGGCTTACCGCTACCAATTCTCAATCCGCTCAACTAACAATCACCCTACCTATCCTATTACTTCAATTACGATATATCACGTCCCAATTTATAACTTGTCATGTTCACTAGCACACTTTCACACACGTTCACTCTCTCTCTCTCTTATACTCACACACACACACACATTTACACACACGCACACATACTCGTAAATACATACACACAAGTACACAACCACGTCAGGTAAAAAGTGTTATTATTGTATAATAATAATTTCGTAAGTTAAGTTTCCTTTTAATTTATTTTGTTTATAAGACACAACTGCATATAACTCGGCTCAACCCATATTCTCGGTGGAATCACTGACTTCCGAGTCACAGGCATCCGCCTAGTTCGGAAGACAGAGGCTCAGTTCCGGTGAAACTGTTTCAAACCTAATGCATAAGTCTATCTTAAGCTATTAGCGTACTGTGCAAATATTAGTTATACTTGTATTAGGTTTAAGTCAATAAAGATTATTATTATTATTATTATTCTCTTTATTATTCTTTTTTCTTAGGCTAGGTCATTTTATAATATTTTTACAAAACTAAAATATAAAAATACATCTAAAACATACAAAAACAATAAAAACATTATAAAAAACCTAACCTAGGGTGCCCCCGGCAACGGAGCAAGGCCCAGGCTGCCGGTGGTCAGGGCCGCAGAGAGAGGAACCTTCGGACTATGCGCGCCGTGTCCAGGATAACCGCCTTCTGAATCTGACCCCTGATCCAACCACAACCCCGTAGCGAAAGTCTCTCTAGATGTTGGTCTAGACTCTTCGCTATGAGACCGTTCGCAGAAACAACTATCGGTACAATGATCGCCGAATCAACCTCCCACATGGCGGTTACCTCGTGAGCCAAGTCTAGGTACTTGCTGGACTTGTCCTTCTCGGCCTTCACGAGGTTCTCGTCACATGGGACGGTGATGTCGACGAGCATGGCCCGGCGTTGCGGTCGATCTATTACCACGATATCAGGCTTATTGGCTACAATAGTCCTGTCCGTGATAATAGATCGATCCCAATAGAGCGTGGCACGACCATTTTCGAGAACTGGTGCAGCTGTGTACTTGTAGTACGGCACTTCGTGGTCCACAAGACCGTATAGGAGAGCAAGCTGCTGGTGTATAATCCTGGCTACGAGGTTATGTCTGTGCAAGTACTCGCCGTTAGCAAGATGAGAACAACCGGAGATGATATGCCTGAGTGACTCTCCGGGACGGCGGCATGCCCGGCAAATGTCGACCGTACCGTCCTTCAGGATATATTTCCGGTAGTTATTCGTCATGATAACTTCGTCTGCAATTGCACAGGCAAAACCTTCGGTTTCTCCAAAGAGGTCCCCGAATCGTAACCAGTTCACCGACGCGAGCAGGTCTACGTCGGGTCCCGTGAGGACCCTGTAGAACCGCCCGTGTAGCTCCTTGCTCTTCCATACCGCCCTGCGATCCTCGGTGCTTAGCACCACAGGTTTGCGCCAGTTCTCGTTTGCCAAGGAGAGCGGCGTGAGACCCTTATCTACTGCCACCACATCACGATGCATCTTACACTCGTTGTTAAGGAAATAATTCCTGAGATTGTACACCTCACGGTTGTGGAGATTTTTGGCGTTTAAAAAGCCCCGACCTCCACACTTCCGTGGGATGTACAATCTCATAACAGACGAGCGTGGGTGAAGCATACGGTATGTGGTGAGCAATAGACGGACTCTCCGATCCAGGGCATCCAGCTCGGTCTGTGTCCACCTTAGTATGCCAAAGGAGTATGTGAGTAGGGGCATTACCCAGGCATTGAAGGCGCGCACCTTGTTGCCACCTGACAGAAGACTATTAAGTACTTTTGTCAGCCGACCGAAGAAGCGCTCCTTCAACGCCTGTTTAATACCCACGTCCTCAATGCCCAAAGACTGTGACATACCAAGGTATTTGTAGGTTTCTGATTCAGAGATAGACCTGAACGTCATTGTCTCAGAAAGCTGTAGATTTGTTGAATTTACTACTTTCCCCCGCTGTACATGCATAACCGCACATTTATCAACACCAAACTCCATCTTGATGGAACTACTGAACACTTCAGTGGTCTTCAGTAGTTCCAACAAGTCTCGGTTATTTGGTGCAAATAATTTGAGATCGTCCATGTACAGAAGGTGAGATATGACTTCACCCTCTCTCCGAAGCCGGCAACCTAGCCCCGAATCCTTCAGCAGATTGCTGAGCGGATTTAGAGCTAGGCAGAACCACAGGGGACTCAGACTGTCGCCCTGAAATATTCCTCGCTCGATCCTTATAAAGTCCTGCGGGCCAGGGGGGTCATCCCCGCCTCCTGGTTGACGAAGGACTGTGGTCCACTGCCTCATACACGCGCCAAGGAAGGATCCTAAAGCTGCATCAATTTTATACAGCTCCAAGATCCTCTTCAGCCATGAATGAGGCACCGAATCATAGGCCTTCTTGTAGTCAATCCAAGCGGCCGAGAGGGCCCCCCTTTTCCACCGGACTCGTTGGCAAATGGTCATGTCTATGAGGAGGAGCTCTTTAGTACCACGGGACCCAACCCTACATCCATTTTGAGCGGAGACCAAAATGTTGTTTGCGACCATGTGCGCGTTTATTTTTGCTCTCAAAATGGATGTAAGAAGCTTGTAGAGCGTAGGCAAGCACGTGATGGGTCGGTAGTTCTTCGCTTCCGTGGTACTACCGGACTTATAGAGCAGGAAGGTTACACCAGTTGTTAAGGAAGGCGGGAGGGAGCCAAGTTCAAGGGCTTGTTGAAATTGTGTTGCCAGCCGCGAGTGCGAGCATCGAAACCATTTTAGCCAGAAGTTGTGCAACCCATCCGGGCCAGGACTTTTCCAGTTCTGGGCCGTACGGATTGCACAACTTACGTCGTCGGGGCTGATGGTGATAGCCCCCATTGGTTCGATGGACTCGCACCCACGTTCAACAACACTCATCCACTCGCCCTCCGTGTGTTCAACGGGCGCCGACCAGATGCTACGCCAGAAATCAGTCATGGCAGAAGCATCCGGCAGTCGCATGTCGGACACACGGGGGTCAGTTTCCTCCCACCTTCGGTATACCTTCCTTTGGTCACTTTGGAAAAGACGATTCTGCTTGAATCGGTCCACACGCTCTCTGTAACGGCGAATACGGCTTGCCCATGCATAAACTTTCTGCTTCAGAAAGTCGATGCGCTCTATGACATTGGCCATGTAGTCGCGGGGCTCGATATCCGTCCCCGCGAACGCCTGATGCACAAAGCGCATTACTCGGGGGCGGTTATTGCCCCCCCTGAAGCAGATCAGCTTTGCAATGAGAGTCCTAAATGAGTTGATACGACGCTCGATCCGCACCTGCCATGCGGGGACACCCCCGGCGGTCCTAGGTGCACGTTCAGCGTCCGGAAACTTGACTCGAGCAACACGGCACGCCGCGATGGCCCCGCAGTACATGATCGAGTGCGTATCATCTAAGTCTCTACTAGTCCGCAGAAATGGATCTAGCAAATCATTTAGGGCTCCCATTAGCGCTAGATTGCGTCTATTCATAGGCAAGCGTGGTAATCGTGGCCTAGGGATGTTTGTGGAGCGATATTGCGTAATTACCTCTTCCAAAGTCCTCCTCAGTTGCTCATTGGCTGTACTACTCACACTCTGATTCGCGATCTCCTCCTCATCGACACTGGGATCAACCCGCGGCGCCCCCGATGCCAGGTCGGGTGCGGGCATCGGATCCGGCGACGTGGCGGGCGGATCCCGCGTCGAGATGGAGGCCACGTGAGCAGAAATAGCCTCCAGGCGGAGCCGATCAAGTGTCGAGTCATCCAACCGTTTATCCCGCTGGATGACTCGGACCTGATCCGATAGTCGTTGCGCAGTCACGTTGATGGTTGGTTCAAGGAGCTGAAACAGAGGAAGTATCCGGTCACGATACGCGCACAGATTAGTTCCCCCCTCTGTAGCCCCATAATAGGCGCGCATGACGTTCTCATTAATGGATGAAGTCCATTGCATGCGACGCACTACACCACCGGCAGCGGGGGCCCTGGGCGGGGCAGGATGTCCCGCAAGCCCCAAGCGTGCCGGCAGCGGTGGCCGTCCCCGTCGCGCAGGTGGTCGTGGCGGCGGCGGCGGCGGCCCGCACTCGTCGCTCGACTCGCTGGTGTCGGGCGCAATAGCGAACTTATCGCCCGACGACGATGGCGAGGAGACTGACGGGGCGGGCGAGGATGGTGGGCGTGCGTTGGTGGTTTCCGCTTTTGTCCGACTTCTCGTTATCATGCTATATACGTGTGTCGCCTATATCAGCTTTGAGCACTAGCTGTCAACGTGCTAAATTTGTACGTTCGTGACCCGTTGTTGTATTTACACTCGAATATGTTGGTATTCCACATTTCGTGATTATTGTAGGGATCACTTAAAAGTAAATTTGACAAAGTTTAGGCAAAAAACACGTATAAAAATATATATTTTTAGCAAAATTAGATTTCAAGACGTCTGTCATTGTCAGCGGTTGTTTGTTTTTTTTATTATTATTATTATTATTAATAAAAAGTTTTAGCAAAGCTTGCTTAGGGCTTGTTATAATTGTTGGGCAAAAATTGTGTAGACACTAGAATATTCTGGTAACATTTTTGGTCGCCGTTACGACACTTTTCGGTTGAGACATTGTTACGATTTTTGTTATACCGGGCGTCCCAAGACTTTGCCACATGGAGGGTAAGTACTTTAAATACTGTAGATAGGAAATTTTACTGAAAGAAGACTTCATTTTTATTTTTAAAACAATACGATCTGCATTTAAAGAATTTTAAATTATCGCGTCTGAACCTGGAATCGAACCCCTAAATATGGCAGGCACTGATAAGATTTTATTAAATGCGAAAATAACTGGGGTTCCGTACCCAAAGGGTAAAAACGGGACCTTATTACTAAGACTCCGCTGTCCGTGTATCTGTCTGTCCGTCTGTCATCAGGCTGTATCTCATGAACCGTGATAGACAGTTGAAATTTTCACAGATATTTCTGTTGCCGCTATAACAACAAATACAAAAAAAAAAAGGATAAAATAAATATTTAAGGGGGCTCCCATACAACAGACATGATTTTTTTGCCGTTTGCGCGATTCCGACTCGCACTTGGCCGGTTTTTTTTTAAATTAAGATGCTACGTTATTTAGAAGAAATAAATTCTTACGATTGTAGGCTTCGATCAGTACAGTAACATTGCAGGTTTTTTTTTGTTACCTCTTTTAGCGGGTACGATTCCCGGTTCAGACAGACGATTATTGAAAATTCTTTGAATGCAGTTTGTATTGTTTTAAAAATATACTTAAATGTTCTTTCAGTAAAATGTCCTATCTACAGTATTTAAAGTACTGCCCCTCCATGTGGCAAAGTCGTGGGACACCCGGTATAACCAGCGTACATTCTTTCTGGCAACCGCTGTTTCAATTCGGTTGCCTCGCAAAAAAATAAGCAACCCCCCCCCCCCCCCCTCTATTTCCGCCCCAGACCAAATTGGGTCTTGTTCGGGTTGCACAGGGCGGCTCCTCATCACTTCGGGAGCTTAAATACCGCGAGCCATCCGGTTGCCTCGCGGTCACTGAAACTACGCACCATTGCTTTAACTATACCCAGTTTACCCACATTCCACGGACATGTGCATTTGTGCATATACAACAGAACCGAAAAATTATAGGTACCTATTTGAAAGTATTTTTTTTTAGAGAGTTACACTCTAGAGAAATCAAAAAAAGTGTCAAAACCAACACACACTGTTCGTTAGCCAGAATGTGCCTTGCATCACAAAAGCAACTATGGCGCTTTATTGTCTAATCTAAGCAAACCAACTAGCCTTCGAAGTTCGAAAGGATAATCAGATCAACTCAAGTTATGTTAAGCTAATGGGAATTAGTCGTTAATTCCGTTTCTTTCAGTGAGACGAGGCTGAAAACTGGCAAGAACCTACACTCGTACTTATGGTCGGTTGCAACAGCTTCGTTAGACTCTATTGATCAACTTGCTATTCAAAACTCGGAAACTGTGAAGGTAAAACTATTTTATTTTCTGTAGCAATTTATTTAATTTACCTACTCACTCAGTCAACCAGTTTCGTCTTTTAATAATAATTATTATTTATTATCCAAAACAGTTACACAGCATTACAGTAAAAACGAAAGCACTGCGAACTTCAAAATAAACATAAAATAACTTAATACTAGGTCGATTTAGGAATAATAACGAACGAATTATTCTATTGATAATATTTGATATATTATTTCTGAATATCTACACATTATTAAATTTAAACTTTCGTGAGACATATAAAATATAACGAAGTCCTTGAAGATGGAGACCTAAGCTCTCCGAAACATGTCGCGCGAAGTGACTAAAGTGATGTGAGTGTAACCGTTATATTTTATCTACACATTCTTATTTCTAAGACTAAATTGCCCTTCGTCGCGAAGGCCTAATACTCGGAAACATGCCGCATGTAATAACAACGTGATTTAAACTGTAAAATTTTAAAATAATGCTGTATATCAGTTATTCTCACGAACAATGCCGTCTCCATGCAAAATGTATGAAAAAAGTAGGTTGTGATAATTATATTATTTTGTTTAACTCTTGCACAGTAGGTAATCGAATCGAACGCTACACTCGTACGTGACAACTTGTACAGCTTAAAATACGCCTCCATTCCTTATGCCTGTTTTATGAAAAAAAACTCACAGAAATTTTACGCCTTGTTCTCGCAAAAACGCTCCAATTTGCAGCTTTCGTGAACATCATGTTCAATGATACGGGATCCCATACGTTTGTTTCACGCGCTCGCCGCCGACAGCGTCAAATCGGTTTTTTTTTCTTCATGAGATTGCACTGGCTTAACTCAGATTATTAACCCTTTGCCCGCTGAAGACGTCAAATCACGCGCACGGAAAGTCGTGCCCTCAGCGCCAGCACGTGATATCACGTCCAAAATATAACCGGTTTGCCTTGTGCGCTCGTCCAATGCCGGCGGTCAAAAGTTAAACGACAACCTCTTTATAAGTACTACTCAAATGTATACGTAACTCTTTTCAGTACCTACATCCAAAAGAATATGCAGGAATAGCCGGGCTGCTATTCGAGACCTTCGAAAACCGGACAGTGATGACCAAGACCAACTGGCCGCTGGCCGTGCACGCGGCCATGACCGAGATGGGCATGTGTCATGTCCTCAACTCTAACGTTGCTGTCTTTCATGACCCCTTGTAAGTAGCCATCAGTCGTTGTCGTATCTTGCAATCTCATACAGTCAGAGGTTATGTCATGACCGATATGAGTAGGTATGACTCATATCCTTAACTCGAACGTTGCTGCTTTTCACGTCCCCTTGTAACTAGCCATTGTATCTTGCCACCAGAGGCGTATTTGACAATTTGGCGCCACTGGCCAGAAAAAATTGCCGCCCCTATTACTTAACCAGACAAAATACAAAATAAATTCTTGACACTCTCTAAACTACTACACTAGGGAGTGTATGGCCAAACGTGGAAAAAACACCCTGCTGACGCCTTTTGCACGTCTGCGCAGCGGAATAACACCGCGGTACAACTCTACAAGTTTCGCCGCGTAACCTCAACGGATCGAGAGCGAAACAGGTGCAAATTCGAGCGGCGGCTGCGAGGTTCCGCGGTGTCGTTACCGCTCTTGATTCGCTCACGATCCGCTCAGGTTGCGCGGCGCGTCGACTACGGAGATGTGCAAAAGGCGTAATGGGACCGGATAACGTGTGTAAGGTGGTATAAGATCGTACTCGTAGCATATCCATCTTTCCCAACCATTACCCATACCGACCTTACCATTTCCAGTAACTTGACTGAGCTTCTGGGGGGTTGCAAACTTTATTTTGCGCTACAAAAATAGACCTAGTGGAAAAAGAAAAAAAAGAAAAATTACAAAATTGAATTTAACAAAATGCAAAACACAGCCAGCCCAACGGGTCTCGAACGCAGATCACTAGCGCTAATTAACTAGCACTCTGCGCTCAAGCTACCGCTCGACCAGGACTATGTGTACTCAACTTAGCGAAATTTACCTATATATACTTACGACTTGCCTGACAGCTGTCATCCTACGTCATATACTAAATATCTCTATACTCCGCTTAGCGCGTTATTTCTTTGAAACCAAAGCTGCCAAAACCGAGGGGTGCGGGAGGGGAACCGAGCGATTGCAGGCAATGCTAGGCAGGGAACGCGCGATTGTTCCGTGGTGCATAAGAGAGAGACAAACATTAATGGGTGCCATGGTAACACACTTGTTTACTGTCACATCAAATAATTACAATTATATTAAGAGTCTGTCCGGAAAGACAAGTGTCGTAGAATGTATGAGCTTCCTTATAAACTACGACACTTCTCTTTCCGGACAAATTTTAATAGGTAATTAAGATAAAAAAAACGGTTTACCAGTGAAATTAAATGCCAAAATTTTGCAGACCAGATGTTATAGTGTTTCTGCGTCACAATGAAATGCAACAATAATGCGTTTTAATGCCGCAAGCAAGCGATGTTACATACAGGACTGAAAGAAAAGACAACTTTCTCTCTCACACCGTCGAGTGAAGCGACTGTATGCGTGGCAGCGGGGTTCGCCCGGCTATGCGGCGTCTTGGGTTATTAGTCTATGTCCTACGTATATTACCGAGCGCGCGTTATAAACAAGACTCTTTAAACTTCAAAGTACAAGTCAAAAATAAAAATGCCCACTTACACAAATATTGTAGCTTAGCACATTCAAGGCCGAAAACCCGACTGTCGGGTTCTCTCTTCGTAGCTACTACGCGCTACATACGACGAATACGTGGCTACGGGCTACGAGCGTAGCACGTAGCACTAGGTGGCACTGAATGTTTTAGCCAATAAAAGTAGTATAAAATTACACCGTTTACGTCACAATTTTCCTCTCAAGATATCAAAAACTTAAATCCAAAAAACAACCAGCCAATTTTCTCACAAACATTTGTATTAAGATACGAAATCCCGTCTACAATCCTCACTCCATTACAAAGTAAGGCATATGACAACATAAAGTACACAGCTAACTTTTCTTCGTTCTCATACCGAATTTTCCGTTGTATTTCTAGTAAATGGAAAGACGAGACGGTGGCATACGTTAAAAATAACATTGAACTCTCGGCGCACGACATAGATTTCTTTACACAGATAATGAATTACGCCGACGAGTACAAGGTTAGTATTTAATGGAGTGGTTACGGTTAGTAAAATCAACCAAGGTAAATAGGTAGGTAATTGGTTTATTTAACGCGCAGTAGCTACACAAAATAATGTAATTATGTAAAACAAAGCGATGTCACTAATTCGAAAATTGAAACGTAAATTAGTGATATACTTGATGTTTTTTAAGCGCTGGTGACCTAGCGGTAAGATGTATGTCCGACTATCAGTGATGGAGGTCTCGGGTTCAAACCCCGGCTCGTACTGAGTTTTTCGGAACTTACGTACGTTTATCATTTGATATTTTCCAGTCGCTTTTCGGTGAAGGAAAACTTCGTGAGGAAACCGGACGTAATTCCAATAAGCCCTAGTTTTCCCTCTAGGTTGTTAGAGGTCAGATGGCAGTTTTGCTTTCGGAAAAAACTAGTGCCTACGCCAATTCATGGGATGAGGTGGCCAAGCGGACCCTAGGCTCAAAAAAGCCGGAACAAACGGTGATGCTGATGACTTAGGGTGGGTTGCACCACGCATTACTAACGAACTGATCAACGTTAAATATGTCGACGGAGCTGTCATCCCATAGAAAACTGTCAAACTTTTCATACAAGTTTTTTTAACGATGACGTTGACGTTAACAGACGGTTTGGTGCAACCGGCCCTTAGTGTATTTTTTGTTCAATTAAAAAAATTTGATTACAAAATAATTCTTTCTTCGGACTAACTTCATCTTCGGGCTTTTTCTTTTGAAATACATTATATCCATGGGAATTTTCAGTTGATAATGCGATAAACGCAGCCATTGTATACTTCGAGAATTCAAGCAACCGGAGGGGCCAATGATAGGCGTTCCCCTCTGTCGAAAACATATGACCAGTGGTCACATTTATTGTATGGACTGACGTTTACCTGACGTGGCTATTTGTACGTTACATACGAATAGCCATACATTGGACGACGCAAGAATCGGTAGACTTTTTTTGTATAGAAAATGACAGACATGGCCGCTCCGGTCGGTTGAATTCTCTAAGATCGTATACCTGCAGGAATCATTTGTTGAATGTTATCTAATGTTATGTTATGTTATCTAATGTTATCATAAGCTTGATTGACCAGGTACCTACTGTGTACAATAGTACATTATTACGATAATACGGTGTGTAGATATATGTGCACAGTCCCGATGAGATCGCGCTCAGCACCACGCCGTCGTACTTATTCGACTCTGAGGGCTACGTGTACTTCGGCTACAAAGTGTGGACTGCCAAGATATCTGACACGCTGCGCAACGTGCCCATAAATATACGAAAATGCAGGTAATCAACTAATCATATTAGGCTAAATAATATCAGTGTAACTACTAATACTATTAATGGCCGTACAGTGCCCAGGGTCGTAGCTGGGGGAGGGTCATTACGGGGCAATGCCCTATCTGAAAAACTACAATTGGGTATTTTCCAATAAATACTTAATTGTTTCGGTGCATTCATAAAATCTAAATTTCCAAAATACACGGGAAAATCCAGGTGTATGTAAATACATGTGTTTGCGCTAAATGATTTTATAATGGTTTAAACTTTTATAAAGGAGATGTATTTATCAATAGTATTGTGACGTCACAATTATTTATCGTATAGCTACATGTCACTGGATATAGATAGGCATTTCTTCCCTGGAGTAGTAGTAGTGGGAAAGCAGATGATGAAGAAAATCCAGTGAGTGCTGCGAGGTCCAGATGGGACAGTGCAGCTGCCAAGTTTGTTAATCTTTTAGCACCACCCAGGGATCACGTGTAGGGTTGTCTAAGGTGTTTTCTACGGACGCAGAGTAACATTGATCCCCAACGTCACAATATTAGTCTCCCATATAAACTCTATAGTAACAAATCGTTTTAACGTTTCCTAAAGAGTAGCTGATTTGACTTCATAGGACTTGAAGGTAATAGCCTATTGACTATTGACTTCAAAGTACGTTACCTTACCGTTACCGTACCCTTTGGCCGTACGTTACCTTAATACTCAGCCTACGGCCCTGATAGTGTCATCTAGTTCGACTATCAAGTACAACTGCCCTTACCACCATATAATTAGTAACACTTTAAGCGTCTTATAGGCGATTATATTATCACACTGGCGCCGCAACCGGAAGCGGCCACAGTGTGCAAGCGTGACAGCGCTATCTCGCTCGCGCACCAGCGCCGCTAAACCGCAGCAGTGTGAAAGCTGCCTTATTCAGGGAGAATTCCTTTAACACTTTGAGTAAGTACCGAGAACCCGCCTGGTAGGCACTCGTAATGTTTGCTCAGATTCCGAGCACGCGGCGTGCGGCATTGCGTTGCACGTCGTAGCCCGCCTGGCGGGTTCTGTCGGTTTCTGAGGTATTGTTCAAAATTTTGCCCGGTTGCGAAAGTGTGAAACCGGTATTAGACATTGAAATTTGTAGGGCCCAATCTGTTTTGGACCCTGCCTCTCGCTGCCTATCCTTCAGCTCCCTAAGGGCCCTAACTCTTATTACACCTCCCAACCTGACAGATTGGGCCCTACAAATTGCAATGTCTAATACCGGTTTTACAAATAGGAGCCTATTAGTTTTCGCCAACTTAGCAAAATATGGATGGTCGCATCAAACTTGGCTGACTGACTACAGATCCAAATGCAGACAGACTCTATCTTGCTAACACGCAAGTACCTTACCTACCCATTTGTAGATCAAACCAAATAAATATGGTTCTTTTTCCGCTCACATCTTGAATGTGTCGATTAGTGGTGATCTGCAAACGGGATCAAACTTTTAAGAAAATAATATATAGGTAGGTAAAGGTACTTACTTATCGGAGCCACCGGAAAACCTGGTACCTACTTATCAGTTACTTTTTATTGTAATTATTTAAGTAATGTATGCTTATATTTATAAGTAATGTATTTAATTTTACAGATACTTACACGAGCCCCTAAACAAGAGGTATCCAGTATATTCTTACAACCATTGCTTGGTAGAGTGCAGAATTCAAATGATTAACACGCTTTGCGGATGCGTGCCACACTTCTATAAGCCTTTAGGTCCGTTTCAAGAACTTTGTTAACGGTATATAACGGTACGCCCGCGTACTACTTATAGTACGCGGGCGAAGCGGGGTACTTATACTCAAAAAGGATACGATACCCATGTTGATTTTCAGACTTTGCGACCACATTTGCCTCTTTTAGGGGTTGAATTTTAAAAAAACCTGAAACACGTGTTTACTCATTTATCGTTAGGAATACTCCTGTGAAGTTTCGAATAAAATAGTCTAACAAATCTTGATTCGCCATACAAACTTTAGACCCCCATTTTACCCCCTTTGGGGTGAAATTTGAAAAATCCTTCCTTAGTGCATCCCTAGACCTTATAAGGAACCTACGTGCCAAATTTGGAATCTCTAGAACCAGCGGTTTGGGCTGTGTGTTGATATGTCAGCAGGGCCGGCCCGTCCATATAGGCAAACTAGGCGATCGCCTAGGACGCTCGAATTTGAGACACTTTTCTACAAAAATATTTTTGATTTGGCGACAGTGTCACCAGCCACCGCCAGCCTGTGGGCAGTATTGCAGTAGTGAGTGCAGTATCTCTTAGTTAAATTAAGACACCTAATTAACAGAGACTTATTTTGGGATTGACAACACTTTAAAACACTTTTGTTTTAAGTATTTCAGAATGCTTTTTTCGCGCCTAGTCTCAAAATTAATAAAGCAACATACGTAGATACACAAATAGAGACGTCGTACATAGATTTTTCATATTAAATATTCCTTCCTATTTCATATAGGCGATAGCGTTTTTGAAATTTTGATAGTTTTTGTGTGGCATTGTCATTATTACTCATTTTCATAATCAATGTGGTGTTACGAATTGAACATAATTGCTAAGACAGCATATATATATTTTTTTTTTTATACCACGACGGTGGCAAACAAGCATACGGCCCGCCTGATGGTAAGCAGCTACCGTAACCTATGGACGCCTGCAACTCCAAAAGGAGTCCCATGCGCGTTGCCGACCCTTTACAAAAAGGAGGATTCACTGTGTTGACGGCTAAAGGAACACGAGGGTCCCTCATCGTCAACACACTGGGTCCTCTTTGAGCTCTTTGGTAACCTTACTCACCAGCAGGAACACAACACTATGAGAAGGGTCTAGTGCTATTTGGCTGTGGTTTTAAGGTGGAGGTACTTCCCCAGTCGGGCTCTGCTCCAGATTTGAGCGAGATGACATTCGCAGTGCCCATACCTCTCTTTTGGCGTAGTTTAAGGACATACCCAAGTCTGGACGTAGTTTAAGGACATACCCCGGGTCCAAAAACGATACGATATACGATAATTTTCAGAATTGGTTAACGAAAAATAAAGCAAAAAAAAAGTGTGGGTAGGTAATCAATTCTAAAATCTAAACAGACAATTGGTTTTGCGATATTTCGGTTTCACGTTGTATACGTCCAGATGAGACAGACGCGTGTCAGTTTTATAAATTTATTCCTAAATTTGTTTTTTTTTTAAGTAAGTCCCGATAATTAAGAGCCTAAAAAAATCTATAAACTTTCCTGGACTTCACCTATATACTAGTTTTAGAATTAATTTAATACCAATTAAAAAATTTAACATTTGTGACTCAGTTAAAACTCCTAGTAGCCCTCGTTGATGGCGATGTCGCCACTTCGACCTGGTAGTCTAAGACTAAGACGTTAGACTTTCAATCCAAAGGTCTCGGGTGCATACCCCGAGTTTATCGGAACTTGGGTACGAAATATAATTTGATATTTACCAGTAAATTTTCGTTGAAGAAAAACATCTTTAGAAATCTAGAGCTAATCCCAATAAGGCCTTGTTTCCACTCTGGGTTGAACGGTCAGATGGCAGTCGCATTCGTAAAAACTAGTGCCTACGCTAATTCATGAGATTAGATTGCCAAACGGATTCAGGTTCAAATGAGCCGTGGAAAAAAGCAGGGACTAAAGCTAGGAGGATGATTATGACATTGCAATGATGACCCTGTATACATATTCGTCTTAGGAGGAAGCAAAGCGCCTTTAGCAGGGGGCTTGCATTAGGTAGGTACCCAGAAAAAATCCAAAGTATTTTTTGTTCCATTCACGTTTTCCCCCATTGTTAGGGTTCCGTAGTCAACTAGGAGCCCAGTGACCGTTCGCACTAGATAGCTGAAATTTGGTATGAGTATGTGCATTATTCACGCCGACAAAGTGATATAATAAAAACTTAAAAATATTTTTTGTGATTTTATCGTGTTGGGTATTGGTTCATTATTTCTTTTGGCAGTTGTGTTGGAAGTAGATTGTGTTTTAAAATTAAATTGAATAAAGATTAAATAAATAAATACTAACCTATTTTACAACTTTTCAGATCACGAAAATATCTGCGATTTTGAACAGCTCCAATGCGTCATTCGGCACAAAAACGAAATAATGCGACTTTCGCCGACCAACGACACTCTTCACAAGTTCGCAACTTCTTCCTTACCCAGGACCTCGACCGACTGCGCCTGCCCCAGTGACTGCGAATCGCACGTTTATTTGAAAGACGCCGAGAGCATTCTGTCGCAATCCGATATGAACCGATTGAGGATCGGCATTTCAACGTTCCCGAAAGTTAGGGTGATGCGGGAATTCATTTTCAACACGTATGATATGATTTGTGAGTACTTACGGTTACTGCTATTTTGAAGGGAGTTAAAAAGGCGTATACAGACATGCAAGGGGTCGGTACAGGTATTGCAAAGCTAGTTAAAACTTGACAGATAGTTTTTATCCGTTTGAAATTCTACCTTATCGCGAACAAAATAATATCTATATTTAAAACACGGCACCAAATAGTGTAATGCTTGTAATGTTGACTTTATGATCAGGACAACAAGGTAGAAAATCAAATGTATAAAAATCATGTGTCAATCGTAAACTAAAGATAATCGCAGTGTAACGCTGTGACAAATTAACGATTTCAACGAACGAATCAAGCGATGAGCAATGATCACTATTTCGATAATAACCTTATCGTCTTGACTTTGACATTATGCTATCTACCTATTTATCTTCCATTAATTAATATTCTGGTAGAAAATTGACAATGGTCTTCGTATTATATGGCAGACTGGATTTATATCCAGAGAGAGGCACTTATGTGCCGACCCCTGGCCGTAGCTAGTGGGAGGGGAGGGGCACTACCTTAACACTTTCGCAACCGGGCAAAATTTTGAACAATACCCCAGAAACCGACAGAACTCGCCAGGCGGGCTACGACGTGCAACGCAATGCCGCACGCCGAGTGCCCGCTAGTACCTTCCTGTTAGTGTCAGCCCTGTGATGGCGAAGATGCAATGTGTGCCCGCCAGGCGGGCTCTTTGGCGTGGCGTGTAGGTTTATAGCTACAACCCGCCTGGCGGGCTTAGCCGGCATCTGAGCTAACATTACGAGTGCCTACCAGGCGGGTTCTCGGTAGTCAGTGTTAAAATTGGCCATGCCTTTCCTTAAATTAGCACTGCCCTATCTACACTGCAACTCTGGCCTAAAATTGTGATTTTTTGCAGTGAAAACCGGAGGCGTTATAAACCTTTGTATTGGAAGTTCATTAATATCTCTACTGGAACTGGTTTTAACAGCCATCAGGATTCCAATCTCAGACCTTTCCGATTGGGCAGCCAATAAAATGAAGAAGCTAAGAGAAAGGAAACTGAAGAAATGAAATTACTGCATCTTAGTTTATAAATAACTGTATTCAGTCTTTAATAATCACAATAACAATGCATTTAAAAACAAATGCACTTGTTTCTACACTTCTATTAATACATCAGAACTCCATCGCCGTCACGTAATGTAGATACCTGCAAGTAAATAGAATTAATACAATAAAAATATTGAAGTATGAAATAGAAAGTACAGTCAACCAATTTGATTCCTAGGCCACTCTAGAACCTTGTCACAATAGCTAGTTTGGTAGCGAATAGGTTACGTTTATACGTATCCACGGGCAACTTTCATTACGACAAGGTTCTACAGTGGCCTAGGAATCAAATTGGTTGACCGTACCTAATTTTAGTACCTAGTTTAAATAGTACTTCTTAGGGCTTGTTTCACAATGTCCAAGTAAAGTATTGGATAATTATTAATTAGCTAATTAATAAATAAATTAACTGCCAGATAAAACTACCTGCAAAACTTAGGACTTTATCTACCAGTTAAGCTTATTTGAAGATTGTGAAACGCCAACGATGACTTTATTCGTCAGATAAGTGGCAACTAGCTTATTCAGGACTTTACTTGGACATTGTGAAAGATACAACCCTGTGTGCCCTTAGGATAGTAATAATCAATAAAAGCCCTGTTACACTTTACTTTTTTTTGTGTCCTAACTAGCATCCTAATTAGGATCCTAACTTTTTCAATAGTAAATTTATTTGCTAAATGCGGTTAGACTTGACTAAATTTAGAAACTAAATAATTTAGGAAGCTACTAGGACAAGTGTAACAGGGCTTTAAAGACTAACAATCGTGCACACCAAATTTGTATTCTATTCTATTTGATATTCTATGACATTTAGGATTTAGACTAAATCCGTCATGACTACAAGACCATTGTCTTTAAATTGTCTCTAGCTTGATAAGTAAACAGTGTAATATGAAACGTAGGTTACTTGTTAATACTTATTATAGTCGCTGTTCTGTCATTAGTGTCATTACCGGCGTTTGTGATACGGGGTCAATTCAGTATATCCGAGCGGAAAATGCGCTGTCAGATATCTAATCTAAGCACAGTTTTATTGTTAAAGCGTTATGCCCGTTTCACAAGAAAAACGCTCCGAGCGATATCGCTAGAGCACATAGGTAAGCTTACTTGTTACGTTCACGAAACTGAGCGGCAAATTGCAGCGTTTTTTCGTGAACGAGGCGTAAAACGCTTGAGGCGTTTTTGACTGAACGAGGCATCGTAATTACAGTGATAAACGACGAAAAGGCGACGATTTTCCTTTTACGTGTAAATAATAATAATAGGCCGTTAGTTCTATAGACCGTTTCCTCGTGAAAACAATGGCCTCAGTGCTGGGCGAGCACTATTATAGGCAGATTCAATACAGATTATACAATAGTGATTTAAGCTCTCCATAGCATTACGGTCCCAT
The DNA here is from genome assembly GCA_947086415.1 of Pammene aurita. Lineage (NCBI taxonomy): Eukaryota > Metazoa > Arthropoda > Insecta > Lepidoptera > Tortricidae > Pammene > Pammene aurita. Next base: position 14,542,243 of record OX352305.1, on the reverse strand, counting down.
CTACAGAGAACGACACATGGTAACACAATTACCTCTGTATCCCATTCATTTGCTTGGTGCAGACTGCGAGTATCTCAACTCCTTTGGTCCTCAGTTTACAGGCTACCAAATAAGCCTGTGTTGGATCAGGAACTATTGGTTCCATTTATTTTAAAACCGTCTCGTAATCTGAAAACAGCACAATACTAAACAATGAGAAAATCCTATGTATTAGGATTCATATTTTTGAATCGCACACGATCCATAGATGATCCGTACCCAGCAGAACACCCATACTACTCAGTACCACCAAATACAATACACTCAACTCGTAAGTACCTATTCGAACTACAGAAATCGTCAACATCAAATAAATAGAAAACATGAAACGGTTGACTGGAATCACCGATTTGGTCGAGTTAATCCTCCTTTTTGCAGTGGGTCGGCAACGCGCATGTGTCTATTGGAGTTGCAGGCGTCCATAGGTTACGGTAGCTGCTTACCATCAGGCCGTATGCTCGTTTGCCACCGTCATGGTATAAAAATAAAATAAAAAAGTTACCTACAGTATATTTTTCGACAGTATAATTACAAACATAAATTACATCGAAATAAAAACGCACCCGATTGATAGGCTGAACCGAAAAGATTATACCATATGCAGAACACGTCTCCCTTGCCTCATTAGAGTTTATTAATGCCTTATTTTTCTCCGCTGTCTCTTTTGCAGGTTGATTGGGAAGCTGGTAATTACCTAAGCTATTTTTTTTAAGAGAATTGTCCAGCAGAAAGAGACGGCAGCACTAGAGTCGTGCCCTTACCGAGAATACTCGGGAACTTTACCAGTTTTGTATGGAAAACGTTACGCTCGAGAATATTTCGCATAGTAAACGGTAACGTTCTCGAGACCGGCACATATCTAGGCAACACAGAACAATTTTATTAAGCTTAAAGCAAGTACCTACCCTCAATAGTATGAAATGAAACCATTTCTTGATACGTTATGAATGTTATGATTGCTTTTAAATGTAACTGCAAATGGTATCAAGTCAATCTAATTTATTTTCAGTAGACGGCAGTTCCAATATGACATCATTAAATAGCCACATTTCGTGCCTCAAATTTTGCGTCTACATGAGAGCTCCATAGGTTTTAATCTTTTTGGGCTGGGCTAAAAGAAAAAACCGGCCAAGAGCGTGTCGGGCCACGCTCAGTGTAGGGTTCCGTAGTTTTCCGTCCGTCACAGTAAGTGTCCCCACTTAAGAGTTAAAATAATGGGCCCATGGTTGGGTTATTTGAGAGCACGTCATTTCATTGTGATTTTGTAAAAATTACAGGTACAATAAACACCTGCTTATACGGATAAATTACAAACTTAGTTCAGAAATTATTTTGTAATTTTTTTTCAAAAACTATTCAACCTATCAAGTTCAAAATGAAAGTTTTTATAAAGTTCTAATTTTGAGATTTTTTTCATATTTTTAAAACTTATGGTTCAAAAGTTAGAGGGGGGAGGGACACATTTTTTTTTTACTTCTGAGAGATTTCCGAAAATATTTACATTATCAAAAAATTATTTTACTAAACCCCTATTCATTTTTAAATACCTATCCAACAATATATGACACGTTAGGGTTGAAATGAAAAAAAAATCACTCCCCACTTTACGTATAGGGGAGGTACCCTAATAAAACATTATTTTCCACTTTTTATTTTACCACTTTGTCGGCGTGATTGATATACATACATATTAGTACCAAATTTCAGCTTTCTAGTGCTAACGGTCACCGAGATTATCCGCGGACGGACAAACGGACGGACGGACAGACAGACATGGCGAAACTATAAGGGTTCCTCGTTGACTACGGAACCCTAAAAGGAGGATATGGCGTAAGTTGGTAAAGCATCGATGAAATTTATAATAGTGGTAATACTGTACCAACATGGCACAAGCTTCCAAACGGAATACTAGTCACTTTACGAAGATATAACTTTCAAAAAAGACGATCATTATTTTAAAAACATCTTTCCTACTACTATTGTTGTTCAGAATCACAAATTATATCTTTCGTCGTCATTTTAGATTTAATCGTAAAGAATCCCAAAGCATTTTGCCAAAACATAATAATTGCAGTGTTGATTGACAGTTACCTACATTTTAAATAAAAGCAACGTAGAAGGTAGGCAAACAACGCAGATTCAACGTAGTTAACATAGATATCCTGCGCAAGGACATAAGATCAAAATAGTTCCCATGCAAAACCGTCAAAACGATAAGGCACGATGGCAGGTAACTTACCATTGATTGTAACTTATTCTGTAGCTTGACAAAAGACATCGCTGGAACAGACTCTGCGATGGACATCTTCCCTTGGCGGACCATCTGATCTGAAGGAGGCTGGCAGAGTGATCTCAAGCGAGAAGTGGCAACAGTGTGGAGTGCTTGGCGAAACTGGTCACACATCGACCCGCCATGTCGACTGACCTCTCAATACATTCTTGTAGATTTGTTCTCCAATACATCAAGATATTATTACGTTACGATGCATTCAGATCTCACTTATCAAGTTTTTAGGGAACTCACAAGAAATTACATCGAGTAATCGAGTAACTTTCGAAAGCACTCGATCGAGTTTAAAAGCCATCTTAAATGAACTTTCTCGTTCACTGCAGGAGTATCTACTCGAGTTCGGGCTATAACCATGTAAGCGACAAAAATAAAAATTCATTGTACACCATACATTAAATTTATTCAATTATACTTTTGCATGAGAATGGAAGTTATGACTGAACAATAGGTATTTATTAGACAATAACAGTACCGCCAAATGGCGTATTCTATTGATACAATACACTACGCAAGCTAACCTAAATGAGGAGGGTTTCCAAACATCATGTCTACTCCCACACTCCTACTTTCAGATTAGTCGCAGTATTTAAATAATATAGAATTAAAAGCACCCGATTTATACCAAAATCAACAGAATGTTTCAGTAGAAACTCAATTGATCAATTTGTGAATAAAACAACACGATTAATGGCCAATTGAGCTCCAAAACACCTGTTGGTATTTCATGAGTAAAACCGGCATCAGCATGCTAAATGAGTACCTACGTACTATAGTGTAACTAAGACTATCCCAAATACAGAGTAGCGGAACAAGTGATATCGTAACCAGGTGTATCAATCGAATATCAGCTTCAATCTCACACAATTTCATGACAGAACGACCCATTCTTACGACAAATATCGGCCCTAAGTATAATTCATTAGTCAAACAAATAAAATATTCCACCTCTTACAAGTTACAAATTAAAAAATACGCAAATACCAAACCTGTCAGCTTACAAAACTAACTTAAAATACGTAACTAGTTGATTGTCAAACACAATGTGGACTATTTTATGAAGAGTAAAGAGCAAAGTTTTCTACGCAGGCGGCCGACTGTTATACAAACCCCACAACAGATCAACTTGAAACACTCCTGAAAACACAAAAAAAAACATACTGTTTAAGCTGAAGGTCGAGAGTTTCCAGTTAACCAAGATCGAGTGTGGTGACAATGCCTGTCACTGTAGGTGTTGGAGTTACAGAGTCAGAATATGTATTCTGATGCTGTAGCAAATACATAAACTATGTCGTCTCGTTATTGAGAAGCGAAGGACGGTGCAGACCAGATGGCGAATGGTTTACCGACGCAGCTTATTAAATAGAAAGTTGTTTTTTTTTTCAAACAGTCAGAGCAATATTTTGAGAAGTCAAATAAAATAAGTCATCCGGAAAGCCTCAGTATCGGAAAATCTCATTTACATTGGTCGATGGTTTATTCTTTACGGCACACCTCCACGTTCGCTTAGGAAACAACTAACTAAAATTCACCCAGCTATCAGAAACCAAGCGATAATTGTGGAGTACGGGAACGCCTTTTTAACCTATAAAAATGACATAAATCACAAGTCCGATTTTATTTTATGACCTGTTAGAATACGTAAGTACTAATAATAAAAAATATTTTCTAACAATTGTTATCATTGCGCTAGGTGTATTATATGTATTTGTTTGCTACACATAGAAAAAAATATGTAAGTTTTATTTTTCTCCGCTAGGCTATCGCTTTTTACTATTGCAACATAACTTCACATTTTATAACGGTTTTGTCAAGAGCATATGTCGTCTTAACCATTTGTAATTCGTTTAGAATTCAAGGTCACTTATATTTTGACAAATTGTTTATAATAAAAAATATATATTGTATAATCTTTTCTTGTTGTTATTATCAAATATCTATATACCTAGCGCGACGTCAAAAACTGTTAGAAAATATTTTTACTATATGTAATCACTAATCAACTAATCATATCATATTATCTAACTAAAACAGAAAATCGCACTTGTGAGTTATCGAAGCTCAAAACTGTTCACGTAATCGGAGTTTCAACTTCCAGTACCGATTTAAATGTAAATGTGACTTTGTTTAAAGAATTAATGGAAATATGATGACACACACGAATATCTTAATTGTTTTAAGGGAGTCCGAAACAATCGTACATGCAACAGATGATCATTTGAACAAAATTCCTAATATAATATTAATGAATCCCACGCAATTTAATCAGAGTATTTTAGAAATTGTCCATGTTTATGATTATGACTAGCCCAACGTGCCCAAATTCCGAAGACGATTGTAATTTTGAAATTCAATCAAGACCACGAACAAAGTACGAGAACGGAAGATCTAGACGAAGCACCCATGGGTGGTTTGAAAAAATATATCTTACCTTGTTTCCTCGTTTCAGAAGAATCGAACATCGATAGTTCTTCCATCAATACGGGTCCTATCGAACACTTCTGAGATTTTTGTTGAGGAAATAGTTTAGATACAAAATTCATTATTAATATTCATATACATATAGTATGATTGCAAGATTTTTGGGAAACAGCAAAAATTTCCCGTTCGGGGGTTTTCGAATGGGGTTTTTCGTAAGGCTTTGCTTATTTTATTTATTTATCGTATGGCTACATGTCACTGGATACGGATAGCCACTACTTCTCTGGGGCAGTAGTAGTCGGAAAGCAGATGATGAAGAAAATCCAGTGAGTACTGCGAGGTCCGGATGGGACAGTGCAGTTGCCAACTCTTTTAGCTCCACCCAGCTTATTAAAGCTGTAGCTCCCTACAATCCAATTATTCGGCTAAGCGCTTTAAAAAAATCGATGATGTTTTCCCATCCAATTTGGTAATAGAAAATCCGTCCTCTTTTTTACAAAAAATCTGAGTTAAATACTTACGAAAGGTAAGCAAAAAAGTAAGTTGTTGGGGCTCTTCAAAAGGTTGACAAGATCTGAGAAGAGGTTGACAAGTCCCTGCTTGGTGTATTCTCATCCGTCCCTGCCTCGGTCGCGCGCAGTCTGGCAATGGCGGGAAAGGATGGGAATGATTAGTTGATTAAGTACTGTAAAAAAAACCTATTTCCATCTCATCCGCGGGCACCGATTGGAATACACCCTCTGCTTGTTTAATCGGGGAACCTAATGTCGACTGGTAGTGACATATTTTATTCTACGAGTGACCCATGGTATCTAAATATTTACAATGGTTGCCACGACACTCCTACTTCATTTTTAAACTACTAAGTAACTAATGGTAAACTATTTAGATTTAAAAAAAGCTTAAACCCTTTAACTCGTGAGTTTGAGTGGAAAGAAGTCGTTCCTCTCGAATTTAGACGCGATATTATTGTTAAAAACCATTCTGAACCTACTGCTGGTCATTTTGGCATTTATAAAACGCATAAACGTCTTTCTCTAAATTACTTCTGGCCGGACATGCATCACGATGTAACTGAATTCGTATCAAGTTGTGACACTTGCTGTGGTCACAAGCATGCTACACATGCTACCCTTGGCATTATGGGCCGTCCTAAAGACTGCTCACGGCCATTCCAAATGTTGAGCATGGATCTTATAGGTCCTCTACCCCCTTCGAGAAAACAGAACACCTTTATATTTGTAGTCACATGCTGTTTCTCGAAATATTGTCTATTATTTCACACACACTGTCGTTACATTAGCATTGTCAAAGGATACTGATAGCCCTCTCGGCGTCCCACTCCTTGTGGAAGCGCACGATGGCGGTGTCGGGGCCGGTCATCTCGGCGAACTTCACGTCGCCGCACTCGCTGAACTTCTCGCGGATCAGCTGCCACGTCACGGTCGGCGGCAGCTGTGTGTGGGCAACGACAGAACGATGAGACAACGTCAACATTTGTAACAGGTTTTCTAAATTGATAACCAATTAGTATATGCACTCTTAAAATAAGATAATATCGCTTACTGAATACTTCATAAACAGTAAATACTATTGTGTTAATTCTTGAATCCCATTCTCATTTCGGTCTCAAAATAGCTATTTTGAGACCGAATTGAGAATGGGAAGCTTGTGTACAATACTCTTAACCCTTTGACCGCCAAAGCTGTTCAAACACGTCAACGAAAAGTCGTGCCCTCAGCGCCATGACGTGTTAAAACGTCCAAAATGAGAGATCAAAATACTCCTTAATAAACAACCTTTATAGAAATATTTTTGTATATTTCTTGTAGCTCTACCATTCACCTATCTTTTTAGTTAAAATTTCATTCAAAATAACCCGTAACTCAAGAAAAAATTAGAAAATACCTCAAAGCTATTTAAAAGAACAAAAAGGCACTGCCCTCCTCGCCGTTGACGGGTAATCACGTCAAGCGGCGTGACGTCACTTCGAAATAGTGTTGTTCGTTTGAAAGCATAGTGGTCGATGTTGATTATTGTATGAATATTAACCAAACACTGTAATTATGAATGTTTTTCGCATTTTAAGCTTTATTATAAAATAAAACTAATTATTAAACTGTGATTCGTGTAGAAGATTAGTTTTAGGAACTACATATCGTAATGTTACAAAAGGTATATGTTTTATTAAGTCGTAATGGAATAAATACAATGCGTGTTATAAGGCCTGTATTTAAAACCTAACAATGTGTATGTCGTTTCTTTTAATCTTATTGCTTCGCCGCATTCTTGTTAATCCTTAAACAATGATAAATACCACGACACGTGGGCTTTCGGTCCATTTCATTCATACCAAATAAGTAAAAATAATGAAATGGTATTTTAGATAAAATGTCAACCAATATGAATGTTATCGGTGAGAGACCGAGTTTAAGTGAACAAAGAATATGTCATTATTAGGGATATACCAAGCTTCTTTACGTACAAAATAATGAAATGTGCGCGAGGTGTTTTTTTACCTACACACCCGTTCTGTCCGATGTTCATAAGTTTTTATGATAAAATGTATTTATTTGATGGTATTGTTAAACATTTTTTTACTCAACTAAACACTTAAAAAACCTAACGTATTTTCCTTCATACAGTTACACCACGGAAATATCGATACAGAAATGAATGAATATCCCTCACCCCCAACTCTAACATTCATAATAAGTTACGGTGCCACCAGCGCCAAAGGCGTCATAACACGTCAGCGCGTGACGTTATCACTGAAGTGGTGCTGTGGCTATATTGACAAAATTAAATAAAATTTTATATTATTTTTCATGTTTTTGTAGTTGATTTTAGGTGTATAAGAAAAATACGAAATGAATATTCTTTACTATTATGATTTCTAAATATCTAAAGTGATTTTGCCTAACTAAATCCACTATTAGGCGGAAAGAAATGTTTCGTCGATATGTTGTTTTCCAATCACTACGGTATCTGAGTGCGCTCGTGGAAATTTCGCTCTGGCGCTGGTGGCACGATTTTTCTGTCCGATGCGTGGCGTTCAAAAGATTAAGAACACGAGACTCTAAATAATTAAGAATCTAAAATGCATTAAAAATATGATAATATCGTGGACTGAAAACTTTATGAAAAGTAAGTACTGTTGTGTTAACGGAGTTCTTGAATCTCATCCTCATTTAAATCTAAAAATTGCTATTTCCTGTGTGGTCTAAAAATACAAGAGTGCTTGCTTAGATTTTTTTTTGTTAAATTACATCTAGTCAGTAAAATACGAATTGTTAGGTGAACAAACTTATAAGTAGGGCTTTGCTTTATATTTATATTGCACATGTGTTGTTTATAACCTAATGTAAAATTTTCAAAGTAAGTGACCCTTTAGAATTATGTAAATATTTTTTAATGATTTGTAACCTTTCGAAGCTAATATAAACTACTTACATTAGTGATAACAACCATGTCGGACGCCTTGTCTCGTGAGTTCTGTTGGACAACGCTGGATTCTCGGCCATAGCCTTGATTAGAGCCACTCACGCCAACCATTTGTCTGCTTGAAGCTAAAAAAACATATTAAAATTTGTGTTACGTACGGAAATGGCGTAAAGCTATGATTACAGGAATATAATTAAAATATTAGGCCTTTGAAGTGAAACAAAGAGTCACTCAGAGTAGGTACTGCACTAATATACAAAAATATTCGAAATGCAAATGAGAATGATTGGATAGATTAAAAAATAGATGAGGAGCATAATAAAAGTGCTACATACACACTCGTAGAATTGCTTACTACAGTTGAATTTGGGCACTAAATAAATTATATATTTAAACTATGATGCAAATAAAAAATAAAATTGGATTACACACTTGCAAAGCTACCTGAAAGAGGCCCGCTACTCATAGAGTTCCCCCCCATGACATTGTTGCTCATGGAGTTATTCCCAAGTACATTCGCGCCCATATCATTATTTCCAAGGTTGAGGCCAGTGTTGACACCAACATTGGCGGCCTGGGCCACTTGAGCCTGCGCCTGGGCCTGAGCTTGGGCGGTCAGGACGGTGGCTAGGTCGCTGGCGGTCAGACCTTGTGACAGGAGTTGGCTTTGGAGGGCTCCCAGACCTGTTAGGCCTAGAGCCTGAAAGAGAAATGTTTTCTTAATTTAGAATTTCTAAAATAACTTTCTGTAGTCATAATCAACCAATTTGGAATTAACCCTTTGATCGCCAAGCATCGGACGGAAAAATCGTTCCCTCAGCGTAGGCAATGCAAACCGGTTAAATTTTGGACGTGATATCACGGGCTAGCGCTCAGGGCACGACTTTCCGTGCGCGTGATTTGACGTCTTTGGAGGTTAAATGGTTAATAATGAATATGAATATTCTCCTGTTTCTATCTTGTTTATTCACTTGAGTTCTACAATTAAATTAACGTTTTTTTGTGTGAAAGTATAGTCAAGTTGAACCACAATAAAGATTTTTTTTGTTAAAAAAATCGTGTGTTAGTCTTGCGACTTGCGAGTCGTTTGATTTCAAGCATAACTTTAAAAAAATGCAAATATTTCTTATAGCAGTGAACTATTTTTTTTATATTCCATTAACATGGCTGAAATAAGTATCGAAATCTAAGCGAATTCGGCCTTTATTTTCTAATACTAGAAATAAAGGTACAGTACCTTTCTAGCAGATAGGTGTATTACGAAAGGTAGAACCATACTAAAATATGGGTAATAATGATCACAATGGAATCAAGAAAATATTAGATTAAGATTTTAACCAGGTACAGTCACTAGGAATGTGACACGTTCATATTTTTGCGGCGTTCATGTAGGACTAGGAAGATAGTGCAAGTAAGAGTATACCTGTAACCCGAGTCCTCCTCCCAGGGCAGTGTTGGCGTTGAGCGGGTTGTTGGCGAGCCCGTTGAGCGCCACGCCGGGCGCCGCGGCCGCGCCCAGCACGCCGCCCGCGCCCAGCACGCCGCCCAGCGCCGGCGCCGCGCCGCCCAGCGCCAGCCCCGGCCCGCCCGAGCCCGGCGGCAGGTTGCGCGCCACGTCCCGGAGTGGCTCCCCGTTAGGGCCCAAGCCTAAGCCGATGCCTTTCAGACCTTCCGGCAGCCTCAGTTCCGACTTTTCAGTGTTGCCTCTGTCCATTCGGACTGTCATTCGACGGTCGTGTAGCATCTGCTTGTCGAACATGGATATTGCCTGTAAAGGAGACGAAATATGTAATTATACTTTTCACCTCAGCAGCTCGAACAAGCCTACTTCCCTGCGAATACACAGTGACGAAAGTCGCACTTTCGTCACTCCAGGAAGTGAGACAAAGTATTTTTTTAATTTAGTGAAGGCCCGGGCCAATTTCTGGACCCGGGGTATGTCCTTAAACTACGTCCGGACTTGGGTATGTCCTTAAACTATGCCAAAAAGAGAGGTATGGGCACTGCGAATGGCATCTCACTTAGTGTGGTAGGGCACGTTCAGTGAATGTCATCTCGCTCAAATCTGGAGCAGAGCCCGACTGGGGAAGTACCTCCACCTTACAGAAAACCACAGCCAAATAGCACTAGACCCTACTCATAGTGTTGTGTTCCTGTTGGTGAGTAAGGTTGCCAAAGAGCTCAAAGAGGACCCAGTGTGTTGACGATGATGGACCCTCTTGTTCCTTTAGCCGTCTTTTTGTAAAGGGTCGGCAACGCGCATGTGACTCCTGTGGAGTTACAGGCGTCCATAGGTTACGGTAGCTGCTTACCATCAGGCAGGCCGTATGCTTGTTTGCCACCGTCGTAGTATTAAAAAAAATGCCATGAACTGCCACTTCATAATTCGGGGTCTATTACAACTTCTAAATACATATTTTTAACCTTTAATATGTTCTCAGTTTCTCACTACTGAGGTGAAAAGTTGTATGTGTCACACGAGAGCAAAGTTATTTTACATCTCGTGTTTTTGGGTCCCTCACTACGCTCAAGATTCTAACTCGCTTCGCTCGTGATTTAATTTTAGAATCTTTCGCTTACTCGGGACTCAAAATCAACACTCGCAAGAAAAACCAACTTTCCTCTCTTGTTGCACAAATAACTAATGTACAATTTTGACATCAAACCCAGACACGAATAACGTAATCAATAAGCATCAAAAGGGCACAACGAATTAAATTTGATGTGCAATGCTTCGTTATCGTTATGTGCACGCCAACACGTGATATCACGTCCAAAATATAACAGAGTGCGCTCGTCGGGCGTCAGTTGCACAACTTTTCTATACCATGCATGGCAGACAAAGAATTAAGAGACAATTGAAGTCGGACATGTTAGTTAAACGTAGTTTAACTTACAAACATTTCTCGCGAATCCTTAATGAAATCAAGCTAAAATAACAACTAATATATGCATCCTTTAACATATTTATTTATTCGAACTTTATTGCACTAAACAGTAGTACAAAAGGAAAACTTATGGCCTTTAGGCACTAATGAGAACTTACCTGCACGGCTTCAACAGGGTGGTCATATTCTATAACGGCGAAGCCTCTGCTGTTGCCATCTTTGTCCACGGCCAAGTCTATGTTGCGAACTTTTCCTGCCATTTTGAAGATTTCCTTGATTTTCGCACGATCCGCTTTATAGTCAAGCTGAAAAGGAAATAAGTAATGAAAAGACATTGAATACATTTTCTTAGTAGGTTTATTACACGACTTTTTTTGGTGAAGTTAATTTGAAATGCCAGTAATTTAATTACAAGAAAAAGACCAAGAAAAGATATAGATAATCGGTATAAAACGGTGTTAGGGTGCCTTTAATCATCACGAGAATCTTTTAATGTAATTAAACAACCTAACTAACACATTAAATTAAATGGACACTATTTGAATAGGCGGGATCCACACAGGGCTCGCAGCCTCGCGAGGAAATTGCCGCGCGAAACAGCTCAGGCAGTGTAACCGCGCCTCGGCCGGCAAACGTTCGAGCGGCCTCGGCCGAGTCGCGAGTACAATACCCGAGCTGCTTCGCGTGGTAATTTCCTAGTGAGGCTGTTCGGCCTGTGTAGACCCGCTTAATACACAGTTTCTGGCTGGGGGCATCGCATCCCATAATCACATTAAAAACAAAACATGAAAAACATTATACTGAAAAACTTACGTTGGCGACAAAGACTTTCTTTACTAGTGGCGGCTGAACATTGATGGAGTCCAGAAATTCGAGACTCAGACCATAAGTGTTGTAATTCTCTGGCTCGCGCGGTTTCATCATTCCCCATCTGCAATATTGTAATTATTTCCATTTATATTGTACTAGCTGTGCCCGCGGCTCCGCCCGCGTGGAATTCGGTCTGTGTCAGTAAGCGGCTAATTCACCCCTAATTTCTCTCCCGCTACCCTGAAGGCGGAAGTTGAAGTAAAGTTGACAGATGGATTTATCCTATTAATTTTTATTGGCATGATTTAAACGACATACAATAGTAGGTGTATATCGGACGATACAGGACCACTTTTGTATTTATACGTTCAAATCCACGGCAAATATCATCCAAATCGATCTTCCCGTTAAATCAGTCTAAGCATGAAAGGTAAGAACAGGCGCGGTTGAAATGGGGGGGGGGGGTCACAAATGCAGAAATGTTTTTTTTTCTATTTGAGGAATTAGTAATCCTTAAGGGGTGATTTCCGGGATAACAATGCAAACAAAACCGGCCAAGAGCATGTCGGGCGATGCTCAGTGTAGTTTCGTAAATGCCGCCCTGTTACGAAACATCCGTTCAAACGGTCGTTTATTAAGGGATATTTGGCGGCGCTTACGTCAGTTTACTATCCGGCACATCCTTTCACTATGCGATTTTGACTGATAATTCAAAAACGGCTGAACCGATTTTATTCAATATAGTTTTTATTGAAAGTTCTTATCGGGCCTCACCAAATTTCAGCTTTCTAGTGCGAACAGTAACTGAGCTAGACCGTGGACAGACGGACGGACATGGCGAAACTATAAGGGTTCCTAGTTGACTACGGAACCCTAAAAAGAGATAAATAGTAGTTTACGTAACTGTTACGTAATAAGGCCTAATTATGTACAGAAGCATACACTGCTTTACCTACACACATATTAAAAATCCACTGAAACCATGCGTGCCGGCGGTCGGGGGGGGCAGATTTTGATTACGTTACCGTAGGTAATGAATTTTCATACGTTTTTGCCACACTGTCACAGATAATACACTGATGTTACGTTACTGGTTGCAATAATTGTGGTAATTACATACTTCAAGGTAAGCACATTACAATGCACTAATGAACGTCAGAGAAAAATAAAATACGTGAGTGTCGTGGAACACTCTGTTGGAACGAAGATATGTTATTTAATTTTATTACATTTTTGACTTTTTCGTTAATTCTGTGGTTTTAATTTTTTTTGTATTTTCTTGGAATTCTTAAAATTTTTCAAATTTATGAAATTTTTGAAATTTTTGAAATTTATGAAATTTATGAAATTTATGATTTTATGAAATTTATGAAATTTATGAAATTTATGAAATTCATGAAATTTATGAAATTTATGAAATTTTAGAAATTTCAGAAATTTAGAAATTTTGGCATTTTTTTCATTTTTGACATTTTTTGCTTTTAGGTTCTCGACTTTTTTCACTTTTATCACTTTGTCACTTCGCACTTTCACTACACTTCACTTCACTTCACTTTATTCTATTTTATATATTTTTTATTTCATTCCATTTTACATGTTTCTCAATCGTATGGGTGTCGCGTTTTCGTGACGTGACGCTTTTTCGTGACGGTCACGTGACTTTTTTTCACCTAGACCCCCATCCGCGAACCGTCCAATAAGGAACTTCGTTCCAAAACTACCACCGGTTCTAACTAAACAACTCTGGCCCAAGAAGTATTATGACCGAAAAGATACTCGACGGGACTTATTTTTTTCAAAACAGTAATACATTATTAGATCTTAAAGATACAAAATAATGCGTAGTTCTTCAAGAAGACATATCAAAACAGTTTGAGAGACAGATAATGTACCTATTGTTTATTTATAAAGAAAAATAAATCCTAATCTGACTGCTTCACAACACGTTTGATATGTTTTCCTACCTAAACGGTGTCCTATAAATGTTGTAGTAGTTTTTTGGTTTGGGCCATGCATCTTTGTCCGTCATATATAATACTCGAACCTGCAATAACCCTTTGACATTCATGACATTTTCAAATATTTCTTAAGAGCGGGTAAATGTAAATTTAAAGCATCGACGGGTAACATGTTATAAATATGAACACCTTGACCAAAAAATTACAAATTATTTAAATACCAAATTTCATCTAAATACGGACAGCGGTTATTGGTTGTTTCTTCCCCATGTAAACTTTCACCCCTTTTGTATCCGTTTAAAGGATAATTTCCGAGATAAAACTATTTTATTTCCTTTTTTAATTAATTATCTCCATACCAAATTTTATCTAAATCGATTCTGCGGTTAATAATTCCCTATACAAATTTCCAACTATCTTTTCACTCTTTGTTGATTTTCGGAGTGAAAACTATCATTTGTCCTTTCTTGAGACCCATACTATACCAAATTTCATCTTTATCAGTTCAGCAGTTAAAAAATCGTCATACCAAGTTCCAACCCCCTTTTCGGGGTGAAAGGGTATATTTTCGGGATGAAAACTATTCTGTCGTTTCTCGGGACTCAAATTATCTGCATACTAATTTCTATTAAAAAATCTCCATACAAACTTTCAACCCCCGTTTCACCCCCTCCAGGGTTGATTTTCGGGATGAAAACTATTCTTTGTCCTTTCTCGGGACTCAAACTATCTCTACACAAAATTTCATCAAAATCCGTTCAGCCGTTTTCACGTGATAGATGTATAGATAGATAGTTTTTATTGAAAGTACCTTTCAGGCTTCGCTTCCATTATTTTTTTCGAATTTTTTGGACCTTCGGTTCTAAAGTAAGGTGGGGGGGGGGGGGGCTTTTTTCAAGATGAAACTATCCTTTGTCCTTTCTCGAGACCCATATTATCTCTATACCAATTTTCATCTAAATCTGTTCAGCGGTAAAAAAATCCTCATACCAACTTTCAACCCCGTTTTCACCCCCACAAGGGTTTGAAAACTATCCTATGACATTTCTCGAGACTCAAATTATCTCCATACTCATTTCTATCTAAATCGTTTCAGCGGTTAAAAATTCTCCATACAAACTTTCAACCCCATTTTTACCCCCACCAGGGTTGATTTTCGGGATTAAAACTATATATTATCCTTTCCCGGGACTCAAACTATCTCTATACAAAATTTCATCTAAATCCGTTCAGCCGTTTTCACGTGATGCGCGGTCAAATAAACAGACAAACAGATAAACAGATAAACAGACAAACAGATAAACAGACAAAAATTCTAAAAATTGTTGGAACGTGTTCTGTTATTGATTCTAAGTATCCCCAGCCAACTTTTTTTCGATTATCTTCCATGTACAGACTTTCGACCCTCTTCAGCTTTATTATATGTATAGATGTTTAGAATGGAGTACCAAGTGTCAAATATTCTTGGACAAATGAGAACTAACAGGGCTTACGTCTTAGGCGGATTAATATGTTGCGCGTATTCCGTCCTTCTTGGGTGTACGCGTGTTTGAACTCTTAGAGATACTTGCTTTGAGTGACTTACATATGACACAGAAGACTATAACTGAAAGAATACAATACACAACATAGCAACAGAAGAAAGCGGCTTTTGTGTATAGCTTACCCATCTTTATCATCCCTGTTGTTTCTGTTGCCACCCCCACCACCGCCTCCACCCTGTCTGGCTGAGTTCACCCTGTTGCGCTCATTACCTGAAACATACCAAGTCTTGTTTTAACAAGAAGTAACTAACTAAGTCTTTTGTTTTAACTTCAGTTTTACCTAAAATGGTTAGTGCCATGTTCTCTTATATAAGACAGCTGTGGAAACATATGTGCAGAATACTAAAATGCAACATATGCACAAAGCACATAAGACAAGACACAGGTACCGCATAGCACTGTTGAAAAAAAAGCTATTTCTTGCTGATGGAGTATGACTTGATTGGTAATTTAGAGCAAAATATATATGATAGACTTCAGACACATATTAGATGTTTCCAAAATAGAAGACTGTTGGAACCAGTACATTTATAGGTTTATTTTTTGTCAGTCTCTCACTCATTCAAAGCTAGTATGGTTAGTTATCACTTAAGGTCATTTTGAAGGTATTTTTTTCATTAGAGGTAAGTGGCATTTCTTCTTCAATTAAAATCAAAGTCTAACTAAAACTTAATAAACTGTATTATAATAATAAAAAAATGCAGTACCCGTCTCTTCCTTTAGGACCAACTTCCTTCCATTGAGTTCATATCTGTGCATCACAAAGAGTGCTTTCTTCATTGCCTCAGTGTTAGAGAACTCGACAACACCACATCCTCGTGCTTTCCCATTGTCGTCATTATACAGCTCCACATACGCCACATCACCAACCTAAAGCACAAATTGTTATACCATACTATTTTATCTTATAGCATCTACCATGACATGGGAAGATATTGTTCGGTTTCTTTGTGTAATCCTCTGCGGGCACATTTGGGAATAGTATTTCATAGTAGTCATTCCAAATTGTTCTCACTATAGCCGTATTGCACGCCATAGAAGGGGGGACAGATGACAATACACCGGTTCCTTTAGTATTCCAGTATGTCTATCTTTGTAATCCTTGCATGTTTGTTTTACCAGTCGGAAAAGGCCTCTTTCAGCCTTTTTGAAAAACTGTATGATATAAAGTGCCATTTCGGCCAACGACTGAATTTAACTATCTATACATACAGGTCTCAGTCTCTCACTATTTGTTAATGACTAAGTATATCTTATAGCTGTATAACAACGTAATTGAAATTATGCATACCTTTTCCTTGAATAAATCTTTTAACTCAGTCCAGCGGAACTCATATGGAATGTTGGACACGAACAAGCGTTTTCCGTCCGATCGCGCTTCGCGTTCATTGGAGCGGTCTCTTTGAGCATCTGAAAACCTGGACGGCCTGTCTCCACGCTTTGAGCGATCGCGTTCTTTCTCTCTTTGGTTGTCCATTTGGTTATTAGTGCCTAAGAGGGTTGTAATTATAATGAAAATGCATTTATGAGAAATTATAACTTGTAATTTATTGCTAAAACACATCAAGCATTTCAAATTTAGGTTGATGACGTTATGGAAAATTTTGATCGATTAGGCTGTACTGTGTGAAATCACGTAGAGATTGTAACATACTGTTAAAAAACAGTAATAAACTAACGTGGTTACAAAAACGATGGCGTGTTCGCCGGTTAACATGCAATTAATTACGCCGGCCAAAAGCGGTGATCTCTTTGCCGGCTGAAATAAGATATCATTTAATAACTTTATTAAAAAAATACTTACCGTTGATTGCTAAGAACTATAAAAATAATATAACTACCGTTTATTTATTGGATATTGTAACAATTAAACGAATTGAAAGTGGTTATCAATAAACAAATCACTTCCGCGAAACAGTACAAAATGGCGGCTGATTTTCTTTTTTATTAAGTTGGCAGTTCTGTCACCATATCTAACAAAAGCTGTTCGAGATCATGTCATAAACTCAGAAATTAGCATAGAAAGTCCACGTCGAAGCGTGGGTAATGATTTTATGCGTAGATTGGAGCGTTTATTTGGTCAAAAGAAGCAATGGCGCACTCTGACGGTACTTTTTGACATGTTCAGGTTTTGTGACATATGCACGCACACATTCATGGTTGTGATTGTATTGCTTGTACTTCATAAATATTTTTCGCCTACGACAGCCATGCAGGAGACATCCTGTGCTAGATTTTTAACTAAATAAGTAGTTATAAAAAAATACAAATTATGGAGCAGGCTAAATCTAGTTCACCGAAACTTTTTATGTGCACCGCTATAGAAAACAAGGATGAAATTGAAGAGGTACTGTCTAGGATTTTGCAGTTTTCCAACAAAGAATCATTTAGTCGGCCATGTACAGCCGTAATTTCCCTTATCGACGATAGTGGCGCTAGTGGTTTTCGAGGCGCGAAAACTTAATTTTGTCGCGTGAGTTAAAGTTTTCCTTATCGTCATAGTTATTAACACCAAATGCGTATGTTTTCAGAGATACGAGAGGGCCTACAATTTCTTCCAATCCCTAGTCGCCGACTGCAGTGAAAAGGAAACTCATGATGCACTCAATAATGCGGTGTGCAAAAATCACGAGGAGGTGTCCCTTGGCATGCTTATGTCCATATTGACGGAGCCCCACAACGCTACGAAATGCTACCGAGACCTCACGCTAGTGACACGCGACGGACTCACGTGTGTGCTCAACAATCTGTCAAATTTGATCCTGGAAAGGTATTTGAAGTTTCAAGATACTACTCGAAATCAATTACTATGGTTGGTGAAAGAAATGATAAGGAACTCTGTTACTGGAATAGATAGCGTATGCTGGAACTTAATGCGATATGCTTCTGGGGGAGACATTACTCCTAAGAACATATTCTTAGTAGAATCTCTATTGGATATTTACATTGAGAATAGAGCATGGCTAGACAAATATCCTGTACTTATTTGCATGGTGGTATATACGTATTTACGGATAATAGAAGACCACAATATTCCACAACTTATGGTGTTAAGGCAAAAAGAGGTGAACTTTGTAATTTCTCTAATTAGAGAAAGATTTGCGGATGTTTTGACATTGGGACGGGATATGATCCGATTGCTGCAGAATGTGGCTCGCATTCCAGAATTTAATCAGCTGTGGCAGGACATACTGACAAATCCAAAATCTTTGTGTCCTACTTTTACTCATGTTTTGCAACTACTACAAACAAGAACTTCTAGAAGATACCTACAGTCCAGGTTAACACCGGACATGGAGAGGAAATTAGTCTTTCTTACATCCCAAGTGAGATTCGGTCATCATAAGAGATATCAGGAATGGTTCCAAAGACAGTACTTGGCAACTCCAGAGTCACAATCACTACGGAGTGACATGATACGATTCATTGTTGGAGTGATACATCCTACTAATGAACTTCTTTGCTCAGACATAATTCCGAGATGGGCTGTAATTGGATGGCTCTTGACAACTTGCACATCTAATGTTGCCGCATCCAATGCCAAATTAGCTCTATTTTATGATTGGTTATTCTATGATCCAGAAAAGGATAACATTATGAACATAGAACCTGCAATATTAGTAATGCACCACTCTATGAGATCACATCCAGCGGTAACTGCTACTTTATTAGACTTTTTGTGTCGAATAATCCCTAACTTCTATCCGCCTTTTGCTGACAAAGTCAAGCAAGGAATATATAGCTCACTTCAGCAAATAATAGAAAAGAGAGTGCTGCCTAACCTTCAACCCTTGTTTGATTCTCCTAAGTTGGATAGAGAATTGCGTACAACTGTAAGAGAGACTTTCAAAGAGTTCTGCAGCAATGGTAATGGAGAAGGTGCCTCTGGGGTTATGGCGGAGAGTAATGAGGAGATGCCTAGAGGCCCCGATGAGCCTGCATTCTCAGACGAGGACGAAGACCCGTTGCCTATTATAGCAGAGGATACAGATGACGATGACTTACCACTATCTGAAGTACGAGCGCGTGAAAGACCCGAATTAGCGGCGGCTCTGCCATTAACACTACGGCCTCTAGCAGAAACTCTTCTAGACGACCGCTCTGCCGCTGCAGCGACCGCTTTACTTAATGCTTGCAACACATCAATACCCACAGCTACAGCTCTAGCAGATCTATTCACAGCGGCCAGCCAGGAGGCACCGCCATTACGAATCACTGCGAACCCTACTCCTGCTGAACTAGATATTCAAGTTAATTCACCCATTTTCGCCATGTTTAACTTCATTTCAAAAGGTTGCGACGGAGGCGAGACCAAACGCAAACTAATACTTGAGACACTTAAAGAGATTAAAGCTCAAAATGCTTATCATGGAGTTGGATACAGTCTTTTATTTTATTTAAAAGTATGCTTCGAACGCGACAGACGCGCCGAACAGGACCTTGGCAAAAGGAGAAACGTTAAATTCAAGTCTGAAATTTACCGAGATTATTGTAGTCATTTGGAGGTTAAGATTGGTGACAGCTTGGCTGACGATTTTGAGAAATGTCAAGAATGCGATGCTAACGTTTTGGTATGGTTAATACCAGATGTGTACAGAGAATTTAAAGATCAGGCCCAAAACCACATAAAGTTATTGCATGTAATAGTTTCCACAGTGGATGCTGGTCAGCTACAGCGCCTTGTGTGTCTAACTTTGCAGAACAATTTGATGATGTTCAAGTCGGATGACATCACGATGATGTTATTAACCAGTCTCGGATGGGAGACATTTGAACAGTATTGTCTATGGCAACTTTTAACTGCTCACGACATTTCCCTGGAAGATGTCTTACCCATTATCCCGAAGTTGTCCTATAAGGATCACGCTGAAGCTCTGACATCAGTGCTGCTAATGCTAAAACAAGGAAAGCCAAGTGCAGATGTTTTGAGACAACTGTTCTGTAGGGCTGTACAACAGGAGGACACCTTTGTAGTGTCAACACTATTATACTGGTGTCAAGATTACGAAGACAAGGTGGGGGATTTGGTGGCGACACTACTGAGCACGCGGTATCCAGGCACGAGCCCTAACAAGAGAAAACGGCCCGGGAAACACAGTATTCCCCCTAATGCTCCTCCTTCTGCTGAACTGGTTAGTAATTTGAATTTTCTTTAAGCTACTTTTACTAATAGACAAAAAAAATCTGGCCAAGAGCATGTCGGACCATGCTCAGTGTAGGGTTCCGTAGTTACCGGCCTGCCGTGATACACCCACTCAAAAGGTCGTTTTTATAGGATATTTCGCGGTACTTACGTCCTTTTACTATAAAATTACAACTTTTCGCGATAACTCAAAAACGACTGAACCGATTTAATTCAATATAGTTTTCATTGAAAGTATAGGCCTCCTTTCTTTAATTTTTCATATTTTTTGGTTCAAAAGTTACAGAGGGGAGGACGCATTTGTATGAACTTTCGGAGCCATTATTTACAAGCTTAATTTTACCCAAAAAAGGTTTCAGAAGACCCATTTCTTTTTGAAAAACCTATCCAAGGACTCCCCATACAATAGGGATGAAAGGAAAAAAAATCACCCTCATTTCATGTGTACAGTCGCCTTCAAATATATCGGAGCGGCCAAGGTATTCAAAAATATTTGAACATGCACTTTATCGCCTTGACAATACGGGCGTTGTTCAGATATTTGTAATCAGTTTGGCCGCTCCGATATATCTGATGGCGACTGTACCTACCACAGAAGTTTTTTTTCCATTTTTTATTTCACCGTTTTGTCGGCGTGATTAATACACGTGCTTATGACAAATTTCAGCTTTCTGGTACTAACGATCACTGAGCTACGCGGACAGACAGACAGACATGGCGAAACTAAAAGGGTTCCTAGTTGCCTACGGAACCGTAAAAACGGAAAATTCCAACTTGCGGCCGAATTTTCTCTATCGGCTCCAAATTTCCGCTATCCAGCAGATCTTTGTCTATTGTATATAGTTTATAGTTGAATTCCGCTCTTGGTTTTGCGCCTAAATCTTCATTTAAAATATTGAAATAATTATCAATGAAAACATTTTAATTTAAAACGACTATCATAAGCTGAAAATTGTATGTAATCGCGCCTAAAAAAATCCTAATAAGAGTTAAATGGGAACTATATTTTCAGCCACCAAAATTAAGATTTGCCATCCATGCCATTGTATCCCCTAATTATAATATCTGCCTCCAACAAATATATCTGTGACCATTTTAATCCAAACTGTCTGCAACTTTGAAACACTAAATGTATGGATATTTGTATCCAATATTAAATATTGATTAGGAGGAAACTCTCTCTACCGAGGTTTTCCCAGAGGACTAAAGTATGAGGTTCTTCAAAAAAGGAGTGTATAGGTTCTTAAAGGGTAAGTAACGCGTATGTGAATGCACGTGAGGCACGTCCACACTAGCCGAGCTGCCTCGCGCGGCAATTCCTCGCGAGGCGGTGCGTCAGGTGTGAACCCGCCTAAAAATAGCGAATAATTTATTTTATTTATTAATTTTTATTATTTTTGTAGTTTTAGGAGGTCCAATAACTCCACGTCGCCAAAGTGGGACCTTTTTCCGTGCAATGCCTCAAATCTTGTTAACCTCTTGTTTGTGTATAATAAGGGTTCTGCCCACATTTTTAGGTCATCTTTTCAAGCTCACAACTTTTTGACCCATCCAACATACAAGAGGTTAATTCTTATTTCGCCTGCTTATCAAAAGAACTAAGTTTTAGCAAAATAATCAATAAATATAAAAAAAAGGAATTAAAAACGTAATACTTTCTGAATTTCAGGTGCTTGGACATCTAGAGCAGATGAGAGTGAACTGTGTGGAGCAGGATGATATGTCAATTTTTAACATGGAATGTATGCAGAAGTCACTGCAGATATCACAGTCCAATAGTAGTGATAGTACAAGGGTAAGTTTACGTATTATTAGATTTTTTCGGCTGGTACCAAGGAACCAAACAGGAATTAAGTTTTAGACAGGCAGCACGCGCTGTAAGTCTAAATCATAGTTCACTAACAATCCAATGCAAACCAACAAGGATTTATCTTCTGGCCCATGACATGTCTCTGAACTAGCTATGGGCGCCGCGCCGCCGGCAAATGTTCCCCGCGTGATCAGCGCTAGCTCGTGAGCGTATTTTCTACGGGAGTTTTCGTCTTTATGGTGGCACCAATTCTATTTAAATTACACTGTTGGATTCCACCAAGGCCTTGTCCTTAAGCCCTTTCTGTTCAGCACGATAAATGAAGTGCCTGTCGGCATTACAGATGGACATGAGTATGAGCTACCTTTGCGATTGCTAATATCGACATTGCGCTGGTGGTCGCGGACAGAAGTAGGGGTAGGGCCGCCAGCTGGCACGGTTGCACGGAGCGGACGCACGCGCGCGGGTAAAAACCAAGGTAAAATCCGTCGCAAGCCTGTTTTATCCAATTTCTACCCGCGTGCGTGCGCCGCATTAAAATACGGCTACGTTACGGAATCGCAGTGACGCATCGTATCCACACCGTTTTAATCGCACTCCCCCCACACCGCTGCTTAAAATACGGCGACGTTACGGAATCGCAGTGACGCATCGTATCCACACCGTTTTAATCGCACTCCCCCCACACCGCTGCTTAAAATACGGCGACGTTACGGAATCGCAGTGACGCATCGTATCCGTACCGTTTTTATCGCATGCCCTCCACACCGCTGCTCAAAATACCTACGCAGACAATTGAGCTGCTACGTTGCGTCTGCGTATTTTGAGCAGCGGTGTGGAGAGCATGCGTTAAAGTCGTGACGTTTACGGCACGTCATTGCAATTCCGTACCGTCAGCGTATTTTAAGCAGCGGTGTGGGGAGCATGCGATTAAAACGGTGTGGATACGATGCGTCACTGCGATTCCGTAGCGTCACCGTTTTTTAAGCAGCGGTGTGGTCGCACCTTTATGCGTTCAATATTACTTTAGAACTGCGCTCTAAACCCCCCCCCCCCCCCTATACCCCTGGGGAGTACTGATTTTGTATGATGAGAAGACAAGTGCCGGGAGCTCATCCTATCTAAAACTAAACGTAAAGAAGACTTGCTTGACTATATGACCTGCCACGTAGGACTACCTGCGAAGACATGGTTAAGCATATGGACTAGTTTGAATACCTATTTATGAGCCATGCTTCAGGCTTCTTGCAATTTTGCAGCATGAGCGACATGTCGTGAGATGACTGGTATCATTTACGGCCCCAAAATGCCGATCAAGCAAAAAGTTTACACAGTTACTGAAATGTCAGCTACTGCGCGTGCGCACGACTATAAACAGAAATGTTTTAATATAAGGCTGGCAGTACATTTATAAGTATTTCTTGCGTTAGTAGGGACGCAACTATACGTGAGAATGAGAAATGTATATCACTATCTCAATCTAGCAAATATGTTATTCCCTACTTACGTAAGCAAAACTTTAAGTATATCCGGCCTAAGACTGAACATAACTATACAATGCTGACTGTTTTTTTTTCTAATTTCAGAGACAATACAGTGATTTATTTCTACTGGCGTGGGAAGATGAATTGCCCATATCCAGGCGCGCTAGGAAGTTGGTCTCCAATTCACTCCCACTAAGCACTAGCTTGCATTCTTCCAATGATGATAGTGAGGTAATTTTCCCATTTTTTAAATCTTCTAGTATTAAAAAGTCCGACAAAGCTATAGGTTGACAAGATATACAAACTGAGTGACTACTACGAATTCTTTCCGGTTAGTAGAGTTGCCATCAAATATTTCGGAGCAGCCAAGGTGTTCACAAATATCTGAAAACACCTCTATTGTAAAGGCGATAAATTGCATACTCAGATATTGTTGAGTACCTTGGCCGCTCCGATATATTTGATGGTAACTGTACTCCAATGATTGTAAGGAAAACGCCATAATCATAAATTATAAATATGAAGGGTTATATTTACGGAGTATTTTCCTTTAATGGCAGCGCAGCATAACATAGCGAACCTTTATTCACACAGAAAACAAATAATGTTGCCTCTTCTGATTTATCTTAATATAATAATAAATATTATGGGACATTCTTACACAAATCTACCTAGTCCCACAGTAAGCTCAATAAGCCTCGTGTTATGGGTACTAGACGACGATATATATACACCGTGGGCTGGATAAACCCGACAGATCTTAACCACGAATTTCTAAGACCAAAAGAAGAAAAAAATATTATGTGACCTTAGGTCAATTTCGCCAAAAAAAAAATTTTTTTTCGGGTTTTTTTTCGATTTCTTGAATGTTTATTGCACATGAAAAGCAAATGTTATTAATAAAATTATCGCCTAAAACAAATTGGTACATTTTTTTTGTAAAAATTTAGTTTCTGCAAAGTTTAGTTTTCCTTGTCACTTTGATATCTGTCAATAAGGACGTGTAAACTATGTCCAATAGTGGCAACAACGCCATTAGAAAGGCGTTTTGTGATGAGTTATAATAAAAAGTGTATTTTTTTTAAATTGGTACTAACTCTGAAACTAGGCGTATTCCAGAAAACACTTTTAGTATCTTAGTATCTAAATATGATCAGGAATACACTGTTAAAATCTGTCTAGTTATATGGGCCCACGGTGTATAATAGATAGATATGAATAAATATTTATATACATAGAAAACATCTGTAAGTCAGGAACAAATATTTGTGATAAACACACAAATAAATGCCCTGAACAGGATTCGAACCCGGGACCTCCTGCTTCGTAGGCAGGGTCACTACCAACTGGGTTAGGAGGCCGTTTAATATACATTCATGAAACGTATCATGAAATCCATACTAATATTATAAATGGGAAAGTGTGTGTGTTTGTTTGTTTGTTTGTCCGTCTTTCACGGCAAAACGGGGCGACGAATTGACGTGATTTTTCAAGTGGAGATAGTTGAAGGGATGGAGAGTGACATAGGCTACTTTTTGTCTCTTTCTAATCCCCCACTTCCCTAAAATGGGAGGTGGAAGTTTGTATGGAGCATTCCGGGGGGCAAAGGGGAACCGTGTTACCCCGAATTTAACGCGAGCGAAGCCGCGGGCAAAAGCTAGTCATGATATAATTTAATATGAAACTTTTTTGTTAGCTTTTTTAAAAAAGACACTTTAAAATTGTATTTGTTTGTTTTAGAAAAATAAATTGCTATCTTTATGTTACAGGAAGAAGAGATAGTGAAGCCAAAACAAGCAAAGCGGCGGAAGAAGGCGATTTCCGACAGCGATTGACATATCTGGAGTAAAATGAATGGTAACTTAAGACACCAAAGTGCAACTCTACAATACAATAAATATTAATATTATGTGTAATACATAATTACGTTCGTTACCTTATGTTATCATCCAGGTACAGTTCTAAGAATTGTTACCTTTAGTTTATTATCACATTAGTTATGCCTGTAAGTAATTGTAAATAACATCCGCACATAATATACTCATGGTTATTGGAGTTCACAATTAATGCTGTTGTTAGGCATATCTTAGTTTCGGTAACATTGGCCAAATGCAGGATTTCTTTACCTTTCAACGACAACATCAAAATACGCCGGGCGCCATCAGATTGCCAGTTCGGTGTTAAACGCCATAAGGCGAGTTTTCAATAGCCGAGCTGCTTCGCGTGGCAATTTCCTCGCGAGGCGGTGCGTCAGGTGTGGGCCGCCTATATACCTATTTAACCACAGCTATTAGACGGAGAGCTAGCCACGTCAGATATGACACAATAATGAGAGCGACGAAACCCCTCTCGTTAGTTTGATATACTGTGCTTATTTTTGGATTCGGACATCTGGCAGCTGTAAAGTGGTGGAGGTCAAAGAATGCAAACCTCTTTAAGAATACAAATCCTAGAGTTCTGGTTTTGATCAGTATTATGAAAAATTATATACATAATCAGATCATATCATTGCCAAAAGTTTCTGATTGGAGAAAGTAGTCCAATGCGACGTATAATGTAATTCATAGTTTGTCGCCTACTGTTTCCGTTTCCGAAATATTACGCAATGTTTTTTGTTCTAATGTTAACATATAGGCCCCTTCCTCTATAAATAAGATAACTGCGGCCGTTTTTTACTTATTTTGGTATTACTTTTTTCCAATTCAAAAACTTTGCTAGTCTGTCACTCTGACATCCACCCATTAAAAGCTGCCAGATGCCCGGATCTAGCAATAAGGACAGTATTGCAATCTTACTAGATGGGTTTCATTGCTCTCATTATTATGTCATATCTGACGTGGCCAGCTCTTAGACCATATACGAATGTAATCTTACAATTTGAACCATTTTGCAATGCCAGAACAAACTTTATTAAAAAAAAATGTTTGCCGTTCTAATATGAAAACACCACCTACTTTTGAATCTCAATTTTTAAGTATATTTTCCGAAAATAACAACTAAAACTTATTAACCCTTTAATATCAGTCAATGGCGGGACCGATACATGAGACAAAGTGAAAACGTAAATGACCCCTTTGTT
Organism: Pammene aurita; assembly: GCA_947086415.1. Lineage (NCBI taxonomy): Eukaryota > Metazoa > Arthropoda > Insecta > Lepidoptera > Tortricidae > Pammene > Pammene aurita. The sequence continues at coordinate 14,515,336 of OX352305.1, read as the reverse complement.
AATTAATTACGGTTGAAAATAGAATAATTTTTGACGTAAGGCTGTAAAAAGGTTAAAGCTAATTCTAATTCCTTTGTTCTCTGCACTAAATGAATCTCATTAAAAATCCAAAAAGTACAGTACAAATTCCTAAAATCATTGATAACGCACATTCCAGGTCTTCTGGTATCTTTCTTTATAATGGAAGCAGATGCCAATGCCACAAGCTTGCATAGAAAAGTACTTAAGTAGTAACATTATTGCAAACATTAGTTTTACAAATTTTGCAATCAACGGGTACGTTACGAGCAGTTTTTTTTGTAGATACACAAAATGTTTGGAAAATAGTCCGAGAGGAGTTGCCAAGCATAAAGAGGTATACCTATAAAGAAAACCTGTAGATCTTCGTTTTTAACACATCTAAGTTTGAAGGAGAGCGGTGAAGAATGTTGCAAACCCCTGGTCTCATTCAGTATCTACCGTCTTATCTCTTAAAAAAAGGTGTGGCAACCATTTCGCTGATAATCCATCCATATACTATTATAAATGCTAAAATGTGTCTGTCTATCTATTTGTTAGCTCTTCACGCTTAAACCGCTAAACCGTTTAAGATGAAATTTGATATGGAGATAGTTTGAGTCCCGAGGTACATATGACATATAATAGTAGACATATGAAACATATACAGGACATATGATAGTTTTTATCCCATAAATCATCCCTTAACATTCATTGCCACCCAGCCTAACAAGACATCCGCGCCAGGCAAAAAAAAATCGTCATACCTATAAAGCTGTAGTAACACGATCCCGACTATCGGTTCGGCCGGCCTGGGCACGAAATCATAAAATACCCGATAGTCTGGTTTTCGGCACTGAATGTGTTAACCAACGGGACTCGGTGAAGAATGTTGCAAACCCCTGCTGGTCTAGACATTCAGTATTTACCGTCTTATCTCTTTAAAAAAAGGTGTGCAACCATTTCGCTGATAATCCATCCATATAAATGCGAAAATTTGTCTATCTATTTGTGCGGTTTAAGCGTGAAGGCTACACGCTTAAACCGCTGAACCGATTAAGATGAAATTTCATATGGAGTTAGTCTGACTTCCGGTTAAGGACATATAATAGTTTTCATCCCAGAAATTATCGGTGGATTACTAATTCTACGCAATCGAAGTCGGGGGCAAAAATTGTAAATAAATAATTTTAAACAAAAAAGAACCGACTTCACTAAGCAATCCACCTTTCCAACACCAAATGCTCGAGCTGCTGTAAAAAATACTCAAATCACTACAGGTGTGCCTATAATAGTTGAAGAGTTCCCTCGATTTCTCCAGGATCCCATCATCAGATCCTGACCTGGCTATAATGGGACCAACTGTGAAGTATACTCTTTCAAACAAAAAAAGAATTTTCCAAATCGGTCCAGCCGTCTTCGAATAATCGGTGAACATACATAAAAAATAAAAAAAAATAGCAAAAACAAAGATCCCGACGAATTGATAACCTCCTCCTTCGAAATCTTGAAGTCGGTTGATAAAAGTTAATTGCAGGGGTACTAAACATTAGGGCCCACTACAAAATGTAGAAGTTTCTATTGTCAACGCAACGCATTGTTGAGTACCTGAGCCATGAGTTGAAGATAGGCAATACGAAGTGGAGCACGCGTGTACGCTTGAACGGATACAAATTACCATGCTTTGATGTGTATATAGAACAACTCCGTTCCATTATTCTGCTGCTCCGTATGTGCCTTCGAAATGTTATTCTATTGTATACCTTGCTGTCATGCAATAAGGTTCACTTTAGAATTCATTTTCGGATACATAGATGGATATGCTTAGATCGGCAGTATATTTGACCCCGTTTGTGTTAACACTCACAGTTCGCCGCTAGTTTTTTATTGAGACTGTCTTGAAATATATGCTAGTATTCTGTAGACTTTTGAATTACACGTTTTAAAAGCAGTATTGAAATAAAATTTTATCTTTTGCCTTTTGAATTCGTTACAAAGTTAAGGTAATATCGTTTTAACCGTTAGTAAAAACTTTTATTGTAGGAACCGACGTATACCGTGTATCGTCATTACTTTGAACTAAATTTTATAAACATTTTAGGTCCCCGACAAGGTGGACCGACGATCTGGTCAGGATCGCTGAAAACCGTTGGATGCGGACCCCTGTCCACTAGCGAACATTGCGAAGATCTCTGGGGGAGGCGTTTGTCCAGCAGTGGGCATGTGAAATTTAAAACCCTAGGTCTAAATAGTTTATCATATCCCAAAGGCTGAACAGATTTTTCTTGGATTATATTGCTAAAGCACTCGATCAAGTTTCGAACAAAAAACTAAATCAGAATCAGTTCATCCTAATGGCGTGATAATGCCACAGAAAAGTTACATGGTAAACATCTTAACCTCCATCGGTTTGAGGTAACTCATCAGGTTATAAGTAGAAAAATAAAATATACAAATTAACTCTCACAACGTAACGTTAGTTTGTGAAACGTATTCGTTTTCAAAGTAATGACGATAATATTATATGAACTAGTTCGTTTTGATTTAAAAACTACGCAGCGGTTAAAAGGTTAAAAACGAACTGCTTACACGAACCCTTTGACTCCGCCAAGCATCGGAAGGGAAAATCGCGCCCGCAGCGTCAGCGCGCGCGATCGCGCAAGGCAAACCGGTTGTATTTTAGGCGTGATATCACGTACTGGCGCTGAGGGCAAGACTTTCCGTGCGCGTGATTTGACGTCTTTGGCGGTCAAAGGGTTAACAGAAGATCAACAATAATGGTGAAAACCTTAGTACTTTTGGAGCAGGTTTTCTATGATAATGGATAATATGAAAAGGTACTAAGTATGCTCAGCATTAAATTAATCGAATGATGAAATACGGCTTCGAATGTAAACACAAAATGCTCCAGAACCGACTTAATTGTATTGTAAATTTTAGCACATCCGAAGTAGTCATTATGTGTAAAGTTAGGTATTGTTGTACAGATTTTTTATTCCCGTATTAGTGTTGGACTTATTTTAAGTGTAAGGGTATGAGACCAAGAATTTTATTCAAAGGATATATTGTATTATCGCAATTTTCTAATTACATTTTACACTAGGATCAATAAAATATTTCCCCTTAATATGTTAATTTTATTTTCAATCGTAGATACACAAAATGTTCATATTTAAAATAGTTTTAATAAATGTAGCAATTTCTACAACAAAATAGGCAATATTTCACATACGGCGGGAAGTTGATATTTCGAGATATAAGATTGAAGAAATTTGAACCTTGTGTAATTCTACTTTAAGTTCAAATTTCTTGCAGTCTTCGTCTCGACTTGTCAACTTCCCGCCATGTACGGATTAAATCCCAGTTGCACCCACTCCATAATAATACCAACCGATATAATTAGGATATATTTCCCAAGCTCAAAACATAGATACAATACAACAATTTTAATTTGTCCCCTCAAGTTATTTTAAGGGATAAAGTGGGTCCAATTGGGAACTTTGGGATTTTACAAATCTGATATGAAATCGTAAAACTAGGAAAATCTTTAGTAACCTACATTGTAAGTACGTTGTATAAGTTCGGAAACATCCACTTATGTATAGCTCATCAGCCCGTTACAAAAAATGTGATCTGAGATTCCAGATGAATGAACTTGGATAAAATAAAGTAAATCTAAAACTAATTATCTTTTTTTTACTTTCATTACAGCCATGTATCTTTACCCAAAACCACGAAAAAGAATACTAAATTTTTGCTGTTTAACCTGTCCGATCCCAAGGGCCCAAATATGTGCCGCAAATAAAATGTCCAGATCTCCCACGACCTTCAAAACCTTACGCTCCGTCAACTCCCACGACTCAAATGTGTGCCCGCGATTTCGTACACCTATATATCCCACGCCTCAAATTTGTGCCCCAATACCTTATGCCATTTAAAACCTTATTTGTGAAAATATACGGCATTAATTCAATTGGACTAACTTTCATTCGATTTCTAATAAAATTCCCTGCAGAATGATACCTTATCATTCATTCACTCAACATAAACAGAACACGTTACGACCAGTCAAAGTTCGAACTCCATGTTTATACCAACGGGAAAGTGTCTCGGTGGAATTTTGAAGTGAAAATAAAAGATGTTCACAAAGGTCATATTATGTAATTATTCCAATTATAGTTAGAATATATTATTTGACGGTGGAATAATAACATACAAATGTAATTTGATTACAAAAACTCTTTATTTTAGTGATTCTATTCAACAAGGTCCCATTTTTCTTCTTTCTCGGGAATTCATAAGGTATATAGAATGAATTAGGCGCTAGTGAAGTTTTTTTTTAAGACATCAAGCTTAATTCATCCTCTTAATAAAAATATACAATACTCTTATTTATGTATAAACACTTCAGTCCCACAAGCGATAAACAACACGTAAGTCGTACGCTCGACTCGCTCAAAAACTCGTGGGAAATACGGAGTTCGGGCATCTTGCAGTGCTTGGGAAACAGAGGGTGCTGATATTTTGGGCACATATTTGGGTCTTGGGAGACAACGACAAAAATAGTTTTCGGGTCGTGGGATCGGACAGGTTAAGAACAGTCAATGAAAGCATGACATCCCGCTAGTGTTTATACGAGGTACAGAGGGCCAATCTCAACTGGTATGTCTGGGTAGCGGAAAAGCACTTTTCCGCACTATAGTTAATGATGTAACCCGGAAGATATTTAGATTTAGTTGAAATTTTACACTAGTTGGGATTGCCCCCAACCTTACCCTTAGTTTGTGATTGGCTGATAGTTTTTGTCCCGTTAATGTACGTCATGTCATGATAATGATGAGATTTACACTGCTAATAGAATTGTTGCAAGCAACGGCGCTGCGGGAGCCACGGTGTTGAATGTTTTCTTTTTTTTTGATCCAGTAACTTTATTAAATCATCGTGTGCGTCAAATCCGGTAGATCTGATTTTCTGCAGACTTGTTTGTCATGTTGGCCCAATAAATAATCCAAGTTTGTGACCTCGAGCGCCGAACGCAACTTTGTCGAATACTCAGAATAATGGGCCAATATCATAAACGAGTCTGCAAAAAATCAGATCTACCGGATTTGACGCACAGTTACCCGTACTTTCAGGCGACAAGGTTCCTAGATTATATGCAATTTGATCTTGTATTTACCTACCTACCTACCATGTAACAATAATCATTAAATGTTTGTTTTAAAATTGAATTTATTTTGTTTGTGTTAAGGTAGAAAATTAAATGTAGGCAAGTATTAAAACCATCAGTCAATCGCATAACAGCTTTGAAATAACTATTCCGCTGCCTTATTGTCTTATGGGCCAACGTAGACCAATCTAAGGGACATCGCTATACGGCGGAACGAGAACGCAATATCGCTTGCTCCCTCTAACGCATAGATGAATTCCTTAGATTGACCTACGTTGGCCTAATGTTAACAAGGAAAGTGATTAAAAGAACCCGGAAAATACTTATTGAGCTGCAAAGATAATTAAGAGCACTTGAAACTTACTAATAGCAGAATTAGATATCCATATCTGAATAGGTACAGTCTACTACAAAGAGATGTATCCGCTTTTGGACCTTATGACAACGCAATAAGGTGAATACATCTCTTTCTAGTCGACTGTACAACTAATGCAAATATGATGGCATGTTTTATCCATGTACAATAGCATTCGCCTCTGGGTATAAAACGCTTAGTTGTACAACGTGTGTACATTATACTCATAAGTAAGTACTTATCTTAGCGATAAGAGATGTTTCTTTTGATGTTGTTTTTTTTAATAAATAAACCTATAAAGAAATAAAGGTTGGCTATGTAAGGGCTTGTGCACAAATCACGCGAGGTTCGATTGGGGGGGGTCAGGAAAAAATCACGTAGAAGGAGACCTCATGTGTATTTTTCTAGTGAACGAAAACTAAGAAAAATTTCTACGACACGTCACGATTACAAAATTACTTTTTCTCGGATTCGTTAAACATAAATCCTTACTAAGGTCGAATGAAAAAAATATACGTGAGGGTTATGGGGGGGGAGCCAAGAACCTCAGCAAATATCACCAAGGGGGGGGGGGGGGGTTAGAAAGTAGCAGAAAAATCCTCGCGTGATTTGTGCACAAGCCCTAAGCAACAGTGGCCACCTCAAGCTATGGAAACCGGACCTTAGCCAGAGTTGAAGTTACGGCAGTGATAATTTAAGATAAGGCTAGGGCCCTCCGTTGTTGTCTCTTAAGGTAGGGTATTGCCCCCTAATGTATGGAAACTCTGGGAACGGAAAGGTTGAAAATGTGGAGAAGTTGGACATTATACGCAAACGAATTAGGAATGTGGATAAATTGTATGTGATGAAGTCAATGCGAGTTGGGCTTTAACTGGGACAAGGATGATTAAGACATGGATTGACAATGCCTATACAAAATCGCGCTCCCTAATTTCAGGCTAAAGCATCATCTATCGGTCACCACAAACACTAAATTCCTACTTAACCTTTCTGTTAAGCCCATTGGTTGACTGGTAGAGAATGCCTTATGGCATTAAGTCCGCCATTAGTACTATTTTATTTTGTGCAATTAAGATTAAATAAATAAATTCTAGTTTCTAATATTTTGTTCGGCGATTAACGCTGACAGAATAACTCGACTCCAGACTCAACAGATGGCGCTGTGGCACATTGTACCGAAAACAGACGTATAGCCTGAAGGTTCGAGGAACGCGATTTTGTATAGGCATTGTCCATCCATGTCTTAATCATCCTTGACACTGGGATCAGCTGATATCAGGGGCGTATTTACCCTAGGGCCAAGGGGGCCATGGCCCGGGTGGCAGAACACGCTGGATTCAGGGCGCCGGTCAGTCAGGTACCAGCACATTGAGCCTTTATGCCAAAATACGCCTCCGGCTGTTATTGTGAATAAAACAAAACACAACCCTGGACTAGAGCTTGCCCTGTTTGTATCTGTGCCGCGCCTGGGCCTTGCTGTATTTCTTCTTTTCTGCTGGCGTCTCTTTTTCTTTTGAATCGTCATTATTAATACCTGAAATTGTGATTTTCTTTTTCAAATTGTCCTGGTAAGGGTAAATTAGATATAAAATTTAATTAACCCTTTCACCGCCGCAAAAAGTTGTGCCATGGACGCCAACGACGGCTACAGCCGACAGGCTTTGTAATGCAATAGGGACCTACGCGGGCTTCCGCAAAGTTCAATTTCGCCTGACAAAACGCGATTACGTGGCGTCGGTGGCGCGTCATTTTTGTTCAATGCTTGGCGGTCAAAAGGTTAACTAATTAATTATATGATATCTCTTATAAATATCAAACAATCTTAAACAAATCAACCTAGTCCCACAGTAAGCTCATTGAAGGCTTGTGTTATGGGTACTAGGCGACGATATATATAATAGATAGATATAGATAAATACTTATATACCTACATAGAAAACATCCATAACTCAGGAACAAATATCCGTGATAAACACACAAATAAATGCCCTGACCAGGATTCGAACCCGGGACCTCCTGCTTCATAGGCAGGGTCACTACCGACTAGGCTAGGAAGCCGTTAATCTCTTGGTTTTAACTATAAAACTTTCGTGAGACTCTTTTAACATATTTACCATAAATTTTTTGGCCATAAACGGCCTCCTAGCCTAGTTGGTAGTGACTCTGCCTATGAAGCAGGAGGTCCCGGGTTCGAATCCTGGTCAGGGCATTGATTTGTGTGTTTATCACAGATATTTGTTCCTGAGTTATGGATGTTTTCTATGTATTTAAGTATTTATCTATATCTATCTATTATATATATCGTCGCCTAGTACCAACAACACAAGCCTTATTGAGCTTACTGTGGGACTAGGTTGATTTGTGTAAGATTGTCCCATAATACTTACTTATAATTAAAAAAAGCAAAAATCGACTTAAATTATGTGAGTAACGTTAATTACCAGGTCAAACAGCGGAATTGTAAATAGGGTAAAGGGTAGATTGGATAAACGCGGTAAGCTTTACGCAGATGGCGTCGAAATCGCAAAAGAAAACAACTTGTTGGTTATGCTTTGGATATGTAGTCTATGGAAAAGTATCTAAAGCATCATAGACAATTACCTAGATGTAGTGTAGGGCCCGGCCGGATTCAGGCGGGCTGTCGATCGCTGCTCGCGTTCATTCATAGACAATTACCTAACTTTTTTTTTTAACTCTCATAATACATAACCCTGTATATCATGCTTCTGTATTTTGCCATACGATTAAATAAATAAAATTGTAGCTTTATAAGAAATATGCCATCAATGACTGTGTGTGTTGTAATCAAATCGAAATTGTATTTAGATAATTATGCTAAACTAAAAAAAAACTCATTTACCTAAGTCTTCCGGTGGTTGGAGTGATTTTCCAGGACTGCTGCCCATCATAGTTGCAGCTTTGCCAGCCATCCATCCGATGCCGGATAGGGCCATTGAAAATGCTACCATACTAAATGGATTCTGTGGAAATAGCAAACATAGAAAAAACTAAAATATATGTGAATCAAATTTTTCAAACAGCACAAGAGTAAATTCTGTGTCATTACTTTTCACTATTGTTAAAATTTCGACTTACTGATAAAGTTGGAGTCTTTGTTAAGCTATAGTCGAGTATAACAATAACAATGCCGAATATAAGGCCCACACATGAGCAAATCCACATAACATTTTGACTATCTGTAATAAAAAAGAAAATAAGGTACCTACATAAAAATATCATAATTAAGGCGGTTCTCACACTGTTGGCGCAACCGGATGCAGCGATGGTGTGTAAGCGCGATAGCGCTATAGACATGCATAGCACTATATCGTTCGCACACCGTCGCTGCATCGTTGCCACGCCAGTAAACTGCCTTACAAAAAATCTAGACAACTTTACATTCTTGAGGTAATTAGTTATTCTGCATTCTATTTTGATCAATAACCTCCGAATGAGATCTGTCTCAGTTTTAGTCTTAACATTTTCGACCAAAGACAAGTGCTGGTGGCTTGGCAGTAAGACGTCACACTTGCAATCGGAAGGTCTCGGGTTCAACTCCCGGCTTGTACCAGAGTTTTTCGGAACTTATGTACGAAATATCGTTTGATATTTATTAGTCACTATGCAGTGAAGGAAAACATCGTGAGGAAACCGGATCTAATCCCAACAAGGCCTAGTTTTCCCTCTAGGTTGAAGATCAGATGGCAGTTGCTTTTTATAGTCGATTAGGTTGCCGAGCGGATCCCAGGTTCAATAGAGCAAAAAAAAGTATTGAAATAAACGCTGGAGGAAGAAGATTCCAGGCTAAACACATTGACCTAGGAATAAGAATATCTACTAACCTCTATATTTCTTTTTCTGTGTTTCACTAATGTTTTTAATGGATTCCATTAACCTGGTATTCTGCGGGTCCAACTGCAGAGCCCTAGTGTATGATATAAGGGCCTCATCGTACAACTCACTTGCCGCTTCCACCTCGGCTCGACGGAAATATCCCTGTAAGTAAAAAATAATAATTAGTAAAAATATAACCTTATAATATATTTATGTGGGATAGCCTAGCAACAAAACACAGATTATTTCCTTGCCTACAATTTAAGAAAACGACAGTAAAGTGAAATGATTTTTGTATTTTAATCTTTATATCTCTATACTAGTTTCGTTTTTAGGGTTCCGTAGCCAAATGGCAAAAAACGGAACCCTTATGGATTCGTCATGTCTGTCTGTCTGTCTGTCTGTCTGTCTGTCTGTCCGTCCGTATGTCACAGCCATTTTACTCGGAAACTATACGACGTATCTGAATAAAATTTACACATAAGGTGTATTTTGTATGCAGCTACTTAGTTATGTAGTTAAATTTGAAAAAAAAAATATTTTTAGGGGGGCGCTCCATACAGGTAAATAAATGAAAAAAAATAAATTAACCAAATATCAACATGTGACACATCAATCGATAGGTCTTTCAAAATAACATTGAGGTTTCTTTGACTATTTTATGATTAAGTGAATATTTTCTGAAATAATCGCTTCGAAAGTCAGAAAAGTTGTGTAGCCCCCCCCGTAACTTTTGAACCGTAAGTTCAAAAAATATGAAAAAATTTGAAGAGATGCGCCTTATCATATACTTTCTACGAAAATTGTTTTGAACATTATCGGTTCAGCCATTTTTGAGTTATCTCCAAAAAACTTCTTCCATAGGCATCAGATACGACCTTTTGGTATTAGTTTGGTTCTTATTCCATTGAAGGTACGGAACCCTCCTATGCGTGGTCCGACACGCACTTGGCTGGTTTTCTTTATTGTCTAAAACTATGGGTCTGTTTAAATGTGCTTTACAGCATGGCTTCAAGCTTTAATCGTTTCAAGGTCTATAAAACAACGTCAATCAAAACAATGGCCTGTTTCTTTAGCAAGTCAGTTTTTTAGCAATAATTGATGTAAAATATTTCTTTCAATTTTAATGTAATGGTGCTGTATAATAATTATAATAAAATAATTTATTGTGTAAAAGTTTTTACAGTAGTTGTGCTATCTCTTTTTAAGTATTTTTGATATCAAGAGATACTGGTCTTCCACAGATGGCAGGTTACAGTGATAATGTAATATAATACAGTTTCATGACTTGCAATATTAAAACAATTATAATAAATTAAATTAAATTGTCAAATTCTAACATTCAAATTATCATACTAACTAAAACTAAACAAGTCATTAGAAATTACAGAAAAGAAGAAAGCACAGTAACGGTATCTTCAGTTGAAAGTCCCTGCCTAAAGCCATATTGAGATTTTGATAAAACACTAAATTTATTAAAGACCTGACGTTAATGAGCTTTTCTAAAATTTTCGATAAACATGATAATACTAATATAGGTCTGTAGTTCAAACACAATCATCATCATCTCTGACACATCATCTCTGTTCCCGCCCTTATATGTTGGGGTGACTATAGCTTGTTTCAGAACATCAGGAAAGACTCCTTGCTGATAAAAAAAAATAGATTTATCAAGCGCGACATTATTAGGGCCACGATAGGACTTTGCTTTAAAAACTCTGTAGGTATATTATCGCATCCAGGGGCACTGCTCGATTTTAATTGTTATAGTACAATAAGAACCTTGTCAGGATCTGTCTCATTTATTGTATTGTAATCGTTCAATTAGACTTACCTTGGCCCACTGAGGCTGTAACCTGACAGTCTCATTTGCATCTTGCAATGATAAGTAATGCTGGTCCAGCTTCAAGAACGCAAACGATCGGTTACTGTACAAAACATAATTATTTGGGTCCATTTTAATAGCCTGGGTGTAATGCAGTACCGCTTCAATAAATTTTCCATCTTTAACGCATTCATTTCCCTTGGTTTTTAGATCTTCGACACTGGCGCTTTGAGCACCTTTCTTGGATTCTTCCATCACTTACAAATTATTCGAAGTTAAAAAGTCTAACATACTATTTAAAGAGATATATCATAAACTGTAATATTGTGAATATAAAACGCAGACTTATAGTTTCCAATTTTTGTATAAATTAATGAAAAACATCTAAATCATCTAATTAAAATATTCTGATGATAACCGTGGTCCGTGATAAGACGTTTCATTTTTCCTTTCTGAGTAAGTTCAGAAACTAGTAAGTATCTATTTGACAGTTACCTAGACGAAAACGTTTTCGAACGATCCCCGCTAAGGCAGAGGGCTCAAAGCAAGAATTTAACTAGAGACCGCGCACGCGTACAGTCGCCGGCAATAGTATCTTCCTACACGAAGGCCGCAAAAATATGTGACACACTCTTATGACCCTACAAATAAGAGCATGTCACGTATTTTGGCGGCGTTCGTGTAGTTCGTGTAAGAAGATACTATTGCCTGTGGTGACTGTACACCCGTAACCAGAGAGTTCTAAACCAGGAGAGGCCTTAGGTATCATTTCCCCTCTGTCAAAAGTATTGGCAGGAAAATCTAGTACATCTATAAAAACTATTTCAATAATCGATGTCACGCACTTTCGTTCGTCATCGCCGTCAATGGATAACAAGCTCCGTGAAAATGCCCTTATGCGCTGTTTTTGGATATAATAAATGTTATATTTCGTCTAGTTTACAAAAAGATGAAATACTATTTCAGATGTAAGTACATTTAGTATGTCAGCAGTAACTCTTCATACTTCCATTATAATATGCGAAGTCAGTTTACTGTTTATTATTTATTGCTTGTCATATCGGCAGTAACTCCACATACTGCTGTTATGAGAAGGAAAGTCGGTTCGCTGGTTCATAATTAATACAGGCGATTCGGCAGTAACTTCACGTTTTGACATAAACCAAGGCGTCCCAAGGGAGAGGCAAGAGGTGGAAGAGGCGAATCGCTTGCGCAGGCAAGTGCGTACGACGCGGGGGTTAGTGTGGGTGGACCACGGTACTGCCGCGCTAACGATAACAGCAGTAAGTACGTTTCACATAGTTTTGAGAAATTGTCGCCCAAAGTTATCGATATAATTTTCGTTCTCACGGCCGAGTTCTTAAGGTTCTCATACATTTGATTTGCACTTATTGGGTACTTTATATTATGGAGTTGCTTTGAAGCTGATATTTATATTAGATCATTTTAAAATCGCCAAATACCTTATATTATATACTTAGTATGAGTTAATACTCATCAGTTCAAGATTGCTTAGAATAACCGGAGTAAGTCGTGACTTACTGCTTTTGTCATAAGCAACCCATAGTAAATTAGAATTCAGCAAGTAAATAATATAAAACGAATATTTATTAAAATAATGACTTTATTTTTGTGTTCTTTTGCTTTAAGCTATAAAACCACTTACGTATCTAAAATATGTGATATACCACATGAGGTTTTCATAGACAGAAATCAATAAACTTTGTCAAAATAAAACGTTACAAAATAAAGATAGGAAACTGCCTAGGGTCAGGGAGGGAACAGTCGCTCGGTGGGAACAGTGACTCGAATGTGCTGTGCGAGAAACAGAAAGAGCTTTATGTCTGTCCTCTACATCAATCGGAACCGTTCCGTACCCGACCACGTACGAACTAGTTAGTGAGGCGCTCCGGCACCATGCGAATGTGTTATGGTGCGTTTTTGTGTTTAATGCTATCAAAATTACATTTCCAGATCAGTTTCACTCCTCTTTTTTCTTAACTCGTACGAGATTTTCAATTACTTATGTTATTATCGAAGAGTGTGTCTAATCTACTTAGTATTGGCTGATAATTCAAGGCCCTAGGTGTTTGTTTGTGTTTTTAATTTGAACTAAAATACAAATTGACGCCAAGGTCAACAGACGTTCGTTTTGGAAAAGTACACGGTGGCTCGCGAACCACTGTGCACCTTACAGAGTTGGACTAAAATTTACTTGAATATGAATAAGAATAAAAATTCTGTGATTATTAAAAGTAATGCATGCATTTTAAATAAAATGAAAGTGAATAAATCATGCGACATTTAGGTAGGTACCTATATTAAATCAAGAATGAAATCAGGAACGATTATTCCGGGGGTTGTGCTTACCTATTCTAATTACCGTTTTATTCAACAAAAATGTTATTTGTTATATAATTTAGGTTTGTTATGTTATGTTATAATTCCTACGTACCTAGCAATTGTGTACTGTTAGAACTACTGTTTACAGGGCGTAGTATACAGTGACTCGAGCCACTGTGTACTGTTAGAACCACTGTGTACTAGCGGGTCCTAGTCACTGTGTACAGCAACCGGTACACAGCGGCTCGATTCCCAATTTATAAAAAAGAATGGATATATATTTTTTGGTGAAAGTAACAGCAAATATATTTGCTACATATGAAAGTGTAATAATGCACGGTGCTCTGTGCTTGCAACAATTGGTTCAGGGATTTATATTTTTCATGCAACAGCCTGTTGAAAAAATCCTAGCGACTGTTCCCTCCCTGACCCTACGCATTAATTAAATAGATTACAAATAAAAAAACTTAAACTTCTCTTAAGTTATTTAGGTACACAATGTCTTTAAACTTATAAAAACATAATTGGGCAATACTAATCCGTTAAACTAATTATTAAAATAAAAAAACACGGCTGTGCAGTGCTATATGGATAAAAATGAACTTTAAAGTTACCAAGAACTGTAAATAAAGTAATAATCACATTTAGAGATCAGTTATTCTCGAGTAAGTTGGTAACTTGGTTACCTTTTATAATTAAATGACTTATTAATCTTATGCTAAAGTATTACAAATATTGCACAAAATAAAAGATTAGTTATTCAATGGCAGGTATATTATCTGAAACCGGCAAATTTAACAAAAAACTTTTCTATTATCCGGCATCAACTCCAACAATTTCTTTATTATCTCATTTTTTCTGGATGCTGATATACCTCGAGGCGATATTTTTTGGTTGAATTTAGGGAATGTTTTGGTTTTACAATACTTGATCTGAAGAAAATCTAAATTTTGTGTCTCGATTTCCTTGTGATGTAATTTATAATTGACCATGAATTTGCCTCTATTTGCTGTTAAAACCATTATATCTTTGAGATATACTTTACTGTAATACTTTAGCATAAGATTAATAAGTCATTTGATTATAAAAGTTAACCAAGTTACCAACTTACTGGAGAGTAACTGATCTCTAAATGTGATTATTACGTTATTTACAGTTCTTGGTAACTTTAAAGTTCATTTTTATCCGTATAGCACTGCGCAGTCGTGTTTTGTATTTTTAATAATTAGTAAAACGGGTTAGTATTGCCCGATTATGTTTTTATAAGTTTAAAGACATTGTGTACCTTAAGAGAAGTTTAAGTTTTTTTATTTGTAATCTATTTAATTAATGCGTAGGCAGTTTAGTAACTTTATTTTGTAACGTTTTATTTTGACAAAGTTTATTGATTTCTGTCTATGAAAACCTCATGTGGTATATCACATATTTTAGATACGTAAGTGGTTTTATAGCTTAAAGCAAAGGAACAAATTAATACAGTCATTATTTTAATAAATATTCGTTTTCATTTATTTACTTGCTGAATTCTAATTTACTATGGGTTGCTTATGACAAAAGCAGTAAGTCACGACTTACTCCGGTTATTCTAAGCAATCTTGAACTGATGAGTATTAACTCATTAAGTATATAATATAAGGTATTTGGCGATTTTAAAATAATCTAATATAAATATCAGCTTCAAAGCAACTCCATAATATAAAGTACCCAATAAGTGCAATATATAATAAATAAAATGTTTGAGAACCTTATGAACTCGGCCGTGAGAACGAAAATTATATCGATAACTTTGAGCGCCAATTTCTCAAAACTATGTGAAACGTACTTACTGCTGTTATCGTTAGCGCGGCAGTACAAATTGCCATGTCTAATAGCTGTTTAAGGCCTAGTCCGACTGTGTCATATTAAAGTACATACTTGAAACCGGTATTAGACATAGCAATATCTAGCCCAATCAATATTGAAAGTATCGTCAGAGTTTTAGTTAAATTCAATAATTTTACTTGCACTAAGTCTGAACTTTCAATATTACGTAACCCAATAATTACCAAACTTGATAGTTAGTCACTTTAAAAAATATTACAGGATTTTCCCCGCTAATTTCCATGTAGGTATGATAGTCCCGTCTCGTTGGCAATATTTTGAGGGTTAAGTTTCGAAAATTCTAAAGTCACTTATTATTGAAGTTGGAAATACAGTGTGTACATGAGAATCTTTCAGTGCGTTTTGTGTCATATTCAATTGGTGCTTTTTTGTAATTCAATAATTTGAGGTTAACTTTTTTAGCTTGCCATAACTTGAGTAAAAGAATATTAGAGTTAGAAAATATAACTGTTTTGTATTTAGAACAGTTTTATTGTTGTACAAAACTAGCTTGTGTCATTTACGTCGAGTGCAATTTTATATAGTATGACAACGCTAAAAAACCACGTATAAAAAATTAGAGTTCATAAAATAACGATTAACCATATCATCCCCTCAAAATATGTCAATAAAATCAATATGTGTCAAATTAAGCAATGAAAATTTAAGCTTCTTGGTAATTTCGTATTTTTAGGCTGTTATCGTTTTAATAAATTATTAAAGTCATCAGAGTTCACATTCTAATAATCAAAAAGGGATTTTAAAGTAGATATTTCAATTTGTGTCACTTTCATCAATGATATTTCGTCTAAAATTAAACAGAAACAATATTTGCGTTCAGAGGAAATCTTCTTAACTATAGCGCGTGACCTTGATGGTACGCCTGTTCGGCTTACTTCTGTAATGACCACTAGAAGTAGACCCCCGGCTCGCTTCTTAACAAGCTAATCCATGGGTCAACCAGGCGCTGGCATCTTAGCTGTTACGATGTAGGTACTTGCTCACGGAGGCGCGCGCGGGGTGATAAAGCTGACATACTCGACAAATGAACTGAGCGGAGGAGCGAGTCGCGGGAAGCCGGCGAGTAGGGCAATGAACTCGTGCGTGTCTCGCCAATACGTACCTTTTTGAGCGGTAGCCGCTTTGTTTGTGTTTTGACTAGACTGTTGAGTACATTTTCGAAGATTTCAAGCATCGTGAATTATGGATAGAACACGCAACGTAATATTTTTATTTAGTTCTGTTTTATTGGAACGAAGTTCCTTATCGGACGGTTCGCGGATGGGGGGCTAGGCGAAAAAAAGTCACGTGACCGTCACGAAAAAGCATTGAGAAACATGTGAAATGGAATGAAATAAAAAAAATGAAAAATAGAATAAAGTGAAGTGAAAGTGAAAGTGAGAAGTGACAAAGTGAAAAAAGTCAAGTTAAAAAATTTCTATAATATCAAAAATTTCAAAAATCTCAAAATCTCAAAAATCTTAAAAATCTCAAAAATGTCAAAGATCTCAAAGATCTCAAAAATCTCAAAAATCTCAAAAATTTCAAAAAATTCAAAAACGACAAAAATTACGAAAAAGTCAAAAATTAAATAATATTGTTTATTGTTAAAAATACATTTGCACCTTAACAGCTAAAGCCAAACCGGCACAAATTAAGACAATAACATATATAGGTATAATATAGTATAGATTATAAAATTATTCAATACTACTCGCAGGCATCTCTCGTTCAATCACTCTCTTGCACTCCGTCATCAGTCGTCCTATCGTGCTTACAAACAAATCACACAAAGGCTGAGCCTCAAGCACGGAGTTGAGCAACGTTAGTGCGCGTACGACCGGCGCCTGCGCATGCGACTGCGTGCGCACCGCGCCCTCCGCCAACAGAGGGTGTCGGCGCGCACGTATGTACTGGTTAGGCACAAATAGCCGGACGAAGGCAGAGACAAGGGCTACACAATCAATCGTGTTTCTAATGACGCCGATTGCGAATTTTGCCAAAGAGAGCAACCTACGTAGTTGAAGGGAGTCGTATCCTAAATGTCCCTGTAGAAATAAAGTGGGGTACATATAGGGGTAATAACAGTGTATTTTTTTATACAAAGCCCTAAGAAACGCCTTTTTCACCTGCTCCAGCATGAGGTTGTATTTTGCTTCATGCGGGCTCCACACCACTGCGGACGCTTCAAGCATGCTGCGCACTAGAGCCGCATACAATATGCGTGTAGCATCTACAGTCAGGGGCGCGGAATTGCGCAAGACGAATCCTAACCTACTGTACGCGGCGCTAGTCACGGCTAGAACGTGTTCGCGAAACGTGATTTCCGGGTCAAAAAGAACTCCTAAGTCGCGGACTCGCTCTGAGCGTGTTATACTAGCACCGCCGATATCGTACTGAACCTCTTCAGGAGTGTGAGATCGGGTGAAGGACATAATTTCGCATTTACTGGCATTGAAATAGAGTTTATTTTCAACACTCCAGGCGTGGACTGCGTCAATATCCCATTGCAGTTCTTCACAATCCTTTTTACTTTGGATCGGCTTAATAAGCTTCACATCATCAGCGAACATCAACAGCGTACAATGCTGCACTTTGGAAGGTAGATCATTTATCATCAAAACGAAAAGAAATGGTCCCAGATTGGACCCTTGACTGATACCCGATCGGGTGCGGTAGCTTTTAGACTCGTAGGGACCATATTTCACGTACTGCTCGCGATCGGATAGATAATTCGCAAAAAGAAATAGAAGTCTGGGTGTAAACCCCATTCCACCTAGCTTCAGCAGAAGAATATCATTATCTACCCGGCCGAAAGCTTTCTGAAAATCCAGGTAGACAACGTCCACCTGGGCCTTTCTGTCCAGCTCACTGGATAAAATATGAGTCAGGGTAATCAAATTCGTAGCTACCGATCTCTTGGGCAGGAATGCGTGCTGTGCGCTGGTGATGTGAGGCTGGCATTGCGGCAGCAGTTGGTTGGTTGGTTGGTGTCGCTGATTCGAACACTTTGGCCAGGGCATTCAGAATTGCAATGGGACGATAGTTTTTGACACTCAACTTCGATCCTGGCTTAGGAATTGGTGTTACCCTCGATTTTTTCCAGACTGTAGGGTAGATACCCGAATGGAGAATAAGGTTGAAAATTAACTCTATAGGACCGACTAGATTGTCAATACAAGCCTTAAGTACCAAAGCCGGTATCGCATCCGGTCCCGGCGCCGATCGAGCTCTCAGTTTTTTTATTACATTCCTTATGTCAATCTGTGTAAAGCACCCGATATCCGATATTACTTCGTTCTAACCGAGTGTTCCACGACACTAACGTATTTTTTTTTACTTTTGTTTTATTTTTGTTTTTTCTTTTCGTCTGTATTTTGTTTTTATTTTGTCATTTTGTATTGATTCTGTTTTTATTCCGTTTATTTTGTTTAATTGTATTCTTATTTTACTCTTTTTTTTTATACCACAACGTGGCAAACAAGCATACGGCCCGCCAGATGGTAAGCAGTAGCATATGGATGCCTGGAACACCAGAGGTGTCACATGCGCGTTGCCGACCCTTTACAAAAAGGAAGAATAAGTTCAGAGTTCATTACCTTGGCCATTTTTAAGGTTCCATACCTCGAAAGGAAAAAACGGAACCCTTATAGGATCACTTTGTTGTCCGTCTGTCTGTCTGTCTGTCAAGACCATTTTTCTCAGGAACGCGTGGAGGTATCCAGCTGAAATTTATATCAAATATTTAGGTCTATTGTCCCTTGGAGCTATCAAAAAATCAAACTTATAAGCTAACGCAATCAAAAGATACAGTCGTTTATGCTGCAAATTTTATAGTTTTTCAGCACTCGCAAAACCTACGGGGTACTTCCCGTGAACTCAGAAACTTGAAATTTGGCACAAAGTAACGTCATATAGCATAGACAATGGAAAAATTACAAAAAGTGGACATTTTTAGTAAAATCATACAAAAACATATTTTTTTTAAATTTTAAACTTACTACCTTTTTCCTCGTAAACGCGTAGAGGTTTCAAATTGAAATTCATGTCAAATACTCAGGGCTATAGGACCTTTCAGATGTAGCAAAACCAAACTTTTATGTCATCCCAATCAAAAGAAATAGCAATTTAAGTCGCATATTTTGAAACTGAGTACTCGCAAGAAACTCAAAACCTAAAGGGTACTTCGCGTAAACTCAGAAACTTGAAACTTGGCACGAAGAAACTTCATATAGCACAGATAGAGGAAATAATACGAAAAGTAGACATTTTTAGTAAAATCATACCGAAAATATATTTTTTTATTTTAAACTTACTACCTTTTTCCTCGTAAACGCATAGAGGTATTAAATTGAAATTAGTAATAAACATACTACAACTTTTGCTTGTTATAGGTTTGTACGGAACCCTCGGTGCGCGAGTCCGACTCGCACATGGCCGGTTTTTTGATTTTAGAGCAAAGTTTTTTAAATAAAACACGCTTATTTTAGCGTATTCTATATGGAAAAATCATAAAAAGGACATGTTATAATGACGTCCCGCCGATGGTTTTTTTTCGAAATCCATATAATATATAAGTTCAAAGTCCATTATCACGGCCATTTTTGATTTGAGAGAAAAGTTTTTTAAATAAAACACGCTTATTTTAGCGTATTCTATATGGAAAACTCATAAAAAGTACATGTTATAATGACGTCGCGTCGATGGTTTTTTTTCGAAATCCAAATAATATATAAGTCCAAAGTCCATTATCCCGGCCATTTTTGATTTGAGAGAAAAGTTATAATGACGTCCCGTCGATGGTTTTTTCGAAATCCAAATAATATACAAGTTCAAAGTCCATTATCACGGCCATTTTTGACTTTAGAAAAAAGTTTCTTAAGTAAAACACGCTTATTTTAGCGTATTCATAACGGAAAAATCATAAAAAGTACACGTTATAATGACGTCTCGATATGCAAGTTCAAAGTCCATTATCTCGGCCATTTATGATTATAAAGAAAAGTTTTTCAAATAAAACACTTATTTTAGCATACTTTATACGGAATAATCATAAAAAGTACACGTTTTAATGAAGTTCCGTCGATGGTTTTTTTTCGAAGTCCAAATTATATACAAGTTCAGAGACCATTATCTCGGCCATTTTGGATTTTAGAGAAAAGTTTCGTAAGTAAAACACGCTTATTTTAGCGTATTCTATATGGAAAAATCATAAAAAGTCCATGTTATAATGACGTCCCGTCGATGGATTTTTTTCGAAATCCTAATTATATACATGTTCAACGTCTATTATCTCGGCCATTTTTGATTTTGGAGAAAAGTTTCTCAAATAAAACACGCTTATTTTAGCGTATTCTGTACAGAATAATCATAAAAAGTACACGTTATAATGACGTCCCGTCGATGGTTTTATTTTGAAGTCCAAAATATATACAAGTTCAAAGTCCATTTATCTCGGCCATTTTTGATTTTAGAGAAAAGTTTGTCGAATGAAACACGCTTTTACATATATACAAGTTCAAAGTCCATTATCACGGCCATTTTTTATTTTAGAAAAAAGTTTCTCAAATTAAACAAGCTTATTTTAGCGTATTCTATACGAAAAAATCATAAAAAGTACACGTTATAATGACGTACCGTCGACGGTTTTTTTTCGAAGTCCAAATGATATACAAGTTCCATGTCCAATCGGCCATTTTCGATTTTAGAAAAAAATGTTTTTAAAATAAAACACGCTTATTTTAGCGTATTATATACGGAAAAATCATAAAAAGTACACGTTATAATGGCGTCCCGATATACAAGTTCAAAGTCCATTATCTCGGCCATTTTTTATTTTAGAGAAAAGTTTCTCGAATAAACAAGCTTATTTTAGCGTATTCTATACGAAATATCATAAAAAGTACACGTTATAATAATGACGTCCCGTCGATGGTTTTTTTTCGAAGTCCAAATGATATACAAGTTTCATGTCCAATCGGCCATTTTTTATTTTGGAGAAAAGTTTTTCAAATAAAACATGCTTATTTTAGCGTATTCTATACGGTAAAATCATAAAAAATATGCTATATAATGATACCCCATAGCTGGTTGTTTTTTCGAAGTCAAAATTATATACAAGTTCAGAGTCCATTATCTCGGCCATTTTTGATTTTAGAGAAAAGTTACTTGAGTAAAACACGCTTTTTTTAGCGTATTCTATACGGAAAAATCATAAAAATACACGTTATAATGACGTCTCGATATAAGAGTTCAAAGTCCATTATCTCGTTTAAATGGTAAACTAGGTTTACCGTGGCACACAGATCCGCCGTTGTAGTCCCTTATGGACTACGTTTACATTAATTATCCTTAACTTACTTAAGTTTTATATTATTGCTTTCTTTACTATGAAAAATAAAGAAGAGCGACTGAAAAATCGCTGTTTGTCTTTGTCGCACTTATTACTACTATTACTATATGTATGCATAGAGTAATAATAGAAAACAAACCGCTAGGCAGCCTGGTCGGCACATGAACCCCGCCCGCGCCTTACTTACCTTCCCCGCGCATGCCGTTTACGCAAAACAAGTTTTCATTCTGAAAAATAAAAATAATCCATTGATTATAATGACACAAATTTCAAACATTGTTTCGATACGCTTTTATAAAAATATTGATGCAAACTTAAGTTTTCGAGCGTATTGTTTATAATCAAGTATTTGAAAATATTAAATCTAAAATAATTCCGCAGCAACATGGCTTCGTCAGTGGTAAATCCACTGTCACGAATTTATTGTCCTTTAATGATTTTGTCTCTCATAATATGGGTAAAGGTAACCAAATTGATGTAATATACACCGATTACAGCAAATGTTTTGATCGAATAGATCATAACATATTATTATTCAAATTACAGACCCTGGGTATCCGTGGTGACCTGTTTAGGTGGTTCTCAGCCTACGTGTTAAATAGGACTCTGGCTGTTGTCCTTAATGGTTTCAAATCTTCTTGGGTAAGGGTACCCTCCGGAGTTCCTCAGGGATCTTTGTTAGGACCACTCGTATTTGTAATCTTTATCAACGACATTGGTTCTACTTTTATTAATAGTGAATTTCTGCTTTATGCGGATGATATGAAAATCTTCAAAATAGTTAATAATGAATTTGAAGCCAATTTGTTGCAGGAGGACTTGGATAGACTAGATTTGTATTGTAAAAACAACAATTTAGATTTAAACGTATCAAAATGCTTTAGTATGAGTTTTACTAGGAAAAGAAATGCTTATAAAAGTGTGTACAAAATCAAATCACAAAACCTTATAAATCAAAAGTCCTCCCGAGATCTAGGTGTCATTTATGATGATAAGCTTACTTTTAATGAGCATGTGGAATGTATTACTGACAAGGCTTACAAAGCCCTTGGCTTTTTGATTCGTTCCGCTGGTGACTTTAAAAAAATGAAAACAATTAAAATCATATACTGTGCCTATGTAAGATCTCAACTTGAATATGCTTCTCAAATATGGAACCCGTTCTATAAATTGTATGCAGACAATATTGAAAAAGTTCAAAAAAAATTTATTAGGTTCCTCTCTTTTAAATTTAAGCTGAATATTGACAACTATTTTGTGTCATGCCAAAAATTACACCTTCAGACACCTTGTCCCTCTATTTAAAAGACGATCGGCAAATGACATAAGTCTATTAATGAAAATCGCCCAAGGTAAAATCGATTCTCCGGATCTAGTAAGTAAGGTATAATTCTATATACCTGCCTCGCAATTGCGCAGAAGACCTTTGCTTCGCATCCCTCATTCTCGCAATAACATTCGTAAAAAATGTTTCTTTCCGCGAACAACTAGGATATTTAATGAATTGAATGATATCTCTGATGTAGACTTGTTTCATAGCAAGATTATTAATGTTAAAAATATTATTGTTAATAGATAGTTAAAGATACCCGACATAATTTTGCGTTCATAGATTCTGACCTGAATATTTCATAGTGTAATATCTTGCTATTTAGAGACTATATATTCATGTTATTTAGCATTATGTATGTGGAAGCTTGTAATTTGCATCTAGTTGATAAGTGTATTAACATATGTATATTAGGCAGTAAGCATCCCAAATAAAATAAAATAAAATAAAATAAAACTTTAATAACTTTAATATTTTATTGTACTGTTAACAGGGGTCATACAAGAAAAAAAAATAAAGTAAATAAATATCATTGATTAATATGGCACAAAGGATGATGGGCAGTTTTGTATGGACGCTGGCCTAAAAACCAATAATGACAAGCCATATGTCATTTGAAAGGTTTTTCATATTCTACAAATTTTTGTATGGCAGGAAATCTTAAATCGCTGTGTGAAACAAGTTATGGCAAAATAAAAACATTCCATCAATAAGTATTTTTTTACTGTTATAGGGTTTTTGTTCTGTACAACGGTTTTAAACGTGTTACCATACCGGGTGTGGCCTGTAATAAGAGCAAAAAATTAAAACGTAGATTATACTCCTTAAACTATACAACGTTTGCTCTTATTACAGGTTACATTATTATTATGGCATTGCATTATTTTTTAAGCAAAAGGTTCATCAATTATGAGCTGTGTTAAGTGCCCAGCTGAAGGAATAAATACTTCGTGTCTTCCTGCACCAAGGTACCAAACTATAGATACTACATGTGCACAACTCCCAATAGTGCGACGCCCTGTCAAACAAGTGCAGTAATATTGTGCTATCCTACGTATGCCAATGGCATTATTATTAATCAAAATATAACACAAATAAGATCTCGCTCTTACGTGACGCGATTGGATACGACCTCTAAGCAGTGAACAATTTTGAGGCATATTATATTGTTCCAATGCCTCATGAACGTTATCTCTGAACACTTCAATAATATACAGACCATTCTGCAAATGTTCGGCACAATAAGATTTCGCTAATTTTAATTGATACGATCCTAATGAAAATAGCATCACATCATTTTCTGTTAAACGCGGAAAGTCTAGTTCTTGATTTGCATCCATAGCCCTGAATGCAACCCTTTGTCTGTTGAGGTTGTTGTCACTTACATAATTATATAATTGATTTGCCATGTTTATTCTTTCATTAATAGTGTTTAATATGTAATCACTGTTAATGTTATCGGCCACTGGTACACAAAACGCATTTATAAGAGCACCAGCTATTTTAAAATCCGTGAATAGGTTTCGCAGTGTTGAATTGAAATAATCCTGACGCAACAACTTGAAATCACGCTTAAAACGGCCGTTGACAATCTCTACCACCCAGCGACACAAAGTAACTAGCCTCGATTTGTTAGCTTGTTCGGTAGATAACTGTGTATCATTTCTATCTTTTGTTGGGGGTAAATGCACTGTATAGCCACAAGCTTCTAAATCGGGAACACAATCGCGAAAACCTCGGTCAAGAATTATGACATCACCCTCTTCAAATAACCAATGAAAGACGCTATTTTCATCATTAATAAAATCTGACATTATAGAAGCGTCTGATTTTGTTGCAGCAAATGGTCCTAAAATATCAATTATGTAGCCGTCAGAACAGACCATTAGAAATGGCTTCAATTAGTTCTGATACTTATGTAAACTATACGACAAACGTTGGAATAAAAAATTAGAGCTTTTCTGAATATATGCATATGTTCCGTCGCAAATAATAATAGTCTTAGTATTCTCTTGATTGCCAAAAATACCTTTTGGTATCGATAGGTTTCTTTGTAATACATCATTTCTTTGAATGTGGTCAAAGCCTAAGTGCCGAGGCACAAATTCTCTTGTTAAACAGTCTCTCACTATCTTTATCATTCGTTGGATACTTCTGCGAGACGTGTTAAATTGACTAGCTAATCGCACATTCGACTCTCCTGTTCGTAGTTTTGTGAGGTAAATGCCTAATGCCAACCGCGGTTTTCTATGACTTTCAAGCAAAAAAGGGGTTTCTTCCAAGATTAAGTCAAACTGTCGCTTTTGGAACCCAGTCCAAAAGTGCATATCTGCATCAGTAATAGCACCAACAGTCTCAAAGTCTAATCTTTTACCAAGCCGAACAGCTTTAGACAAAATATCGCATATGTCAGTGAATTGTGCAGCAGTAAAGTTGTGTGTAATATTACAGGAATCTACTAGTTCATTCCACGCATTAGCTAGGAGATGCTCTTCACATGCACGAGCATTATTCGGAACATATAGTTTATGTTCACATAGCAAATAAACCTTTATTGTTTCCGGTATACGTAAATTGGCCCGATTGCGGCAGTAATTATAAATACATCTTGCAGCGGTGTTTGGTGCTCTAGAATAGTCGGGGACTTCAAGGAATGCAGCAGGGCTTTGTACAGGTATTCTAACCGCATCTTGAGTTCTTTGCCAACATCGGTGACATACCATACGCGTATTGTTAAAAACTACCTGAAAAAATACATTCAGTTAATTGTAAAGTCGTTCTCTTTAGTCGAGCGACCCAAAATAGGAAAACAACTCAAACCTCTAGCTGTGCATTCTCTCGTATATATTCTGCAACTTCGGGCTGATCTTGCACAATATTCGCAGTCAAAATGTGTCGCTGATATCTTCTGTTGTGCATACCACGCCGGCACATGATGCAGTTATTATGTCGTTCATCCATGATCAATTAATATGAAGTCGATCTTGCATTAGATCACTGAGTCCGATAACAAAGCCAAAGGTCAAGAAGTCGCAAGAAAGTACCCCGCGACAGTTTGCAGAAACCGATAAGAAAATCAGAATATTTGCAAAGATGGAAAACTGCAAAATCTATTTGAATAGCAGAACCAGAATGACACATGAAAACATATGAAAAGGCATAAAAAACAAAAACGTGACACAAAATCATCGACAGTAAGAAAACCTTCATAGTCTAAAGCGATATAGGAACTCACTATCAAAAAAGTTACATAGTAACGTTTCAACTCATTAAACTATTTTTAAGCAGCGATAACTTTTTTCACACAAAGATTTGGGATTACCTGCCATAGTAAAAGTTTTAGAACTTAGAATAAGCTATCCAGTGACATATCGCATGTCCTTATTGGTCAATAGGCCAATTTGCCCATCCTCCTTTATTCAAATAATAGATACCGATATATTAGAAAGCACAGTACCTAATCGATCAACTCTAATTTTATATAGGCTTGTAAAAGTCCACATATATGTGCTGATTGAACGTCAGTATTCCCATTGACGAAAGTGACACAAAACGCGTCCGTGCGTCAGTAACAACTTTGCTGTTACAGTGAAAAAACAATTTTGATCTCTAATTTTCTATTTAACGAATAATGTTAAAAAAAAGAAATGTCTAAGTTTCTGCCTACGCAACAACCTAGGATTTTTCTTTGTAATTTCTTTCTTTATTTACACATAAGTTAACAGTATTACACCAAAACACTTACGTGGTAATATAACATGGTTCACATGGGTGACTGGCCGGTTATTTTTAATATTAAATAGGTAATTAATTATATTTTAAGTTTTATTTTTATATAATATAATAATGTAATTGTATGGTAATTTAATTTATTAATTTGACATTCTATTTATTCATTTGACATTGTAATTTAATTTATTTAATCTGTGCCAAATGTTATTCTTACTTCGAATTGGATAATTACACTAACAATTAGAAATAAGTTATTGTATTACTAACATGCCTATGGGCCTATAGAGCCTGAAATAAATAATTGAATTGAATTGAATTGAATAAAACGTAACAAAATAAAATATTAGAAAAAGTAAACTTAAAAGAACTGAAAACAATGAGATCATTATATATCCTATATAGTAACTCTAATTATACAATATTATGTATACACCTTAAAACCTTTCTGTAAAATACACCAGCATTATCTGCAAAAATGTCAATATCGTCCGACTCTATTACGATCTGGTTAAGAGTGGCTTGCGCTCTGGCGGTGGGAGCGTTGGCACCTCTCCGCGTGCGCACGTCGGCGACCGCGAACAGGCGCCGAGGCCTCCGCGCCGCCACCGCGCCGCCCGCGCCGCCCGTCACGCCCGCACAGCCACTCGCCCTCGGCACCCGCAACCCTATACCCTCGAGTGTAATCGCGCCATCTACTTTGTTGTGAAGTAACTGGTAATAGTGCATAATATGCAGCAGTTTTCGCCTAGTCTCTAGTGTTTGGAATCCGACCATACCTGTGACGAACAACGATGGATACATGTACGGGTAATATCCGTATAGACGTTTGTAAATATGCCTAGAAAATTTCTTTTGAACCCTTTCCAGCATCGAGACGTATTTGATCTCATAGGGATCCCAAACTATCGCACCAAATTCCAGTCTGCTACGAATGTAAGCATTAAACAGCATGACAGCCACTTTAATGCTAGAAAACTGTGAAGATATTCTTAATATGAATCCTAACGTTTTTGATACCTGTTTGCACATTGTGATGATATGATGTCTGAAGTCAAGCTGTGTGTCCAAGTTAAGTCCTAAGTCACGTGTTTCGTTGGTTTGTATTAGCGGTGTGTCATGCAGTCTGTAGGCGGTGGGAATCGGCGTTCGGAGTCTAGAGAAAGTAAAATGAATGCATTTAGAGTCATTAAATTGTAATCGATTGTCTTTGCTCCATTTAGCTATAGCGTCTATGTCTATCTGTAGTAGTTGTCGGTCCTTGTCGTCCTTAATACGGCAGAAAAGTTTGATATCATCGGCGAACATTAAACACCTGGCTGTGCTAACAACGCTTGGCAAATCATTAATCATTATCAAAAATTGAGTAGGCCCTAAAGTACTGCCCTGGCTCACACCAGAGCGAGTATAATAAGTTGGAGATTCATATCCAGCGAGTTTGACGGATTGCTTTCGATCCTGTAGATAATTGGCGAAGAAGTTAAGAAGCCTAGGAGTGAACCCAACGTCTGCAAATTTCCGCAACAGGATATCATTATCTACAAGATCGAAAGCCTTACGAAAATCAAAGTATGCCGCATCTACTTGTATTCGAGCATCCATTGCTTCCGCGATGTAATCAGCTAAAACTATGTGGTTTGTCGTTGTCACAAATTATAATTATGTCGTTGGATGACACAAATTATTATTATTAGCTAAGTTGGATGGCCTGAACTCTGTATGCGAATAATAAGCATCTTTAATATTATCGAAACTTCATAATTTATCGGTATGGGTCTATGACACACCATGTAATCGATGTGACGAAGGTGGGCAGCGTGGTACAGTCGAGGACAAAGAGATGTATACACTTTTGAACCTTATTACAACGCAATAAGGTCCAAAAGTGTATACATCTCTTTGTCCTCGACTGTACATACAAAATCACACCATGCGAAACTATTGCTCGTGCTTTGAACTTTTGGGGGTTCTTATGTTATATGGTTGTCAAAAACATCTTGGTGCTTGAATAGAAAAAAAATGCTATATACATGTGATATGATATGTGAGCTCCATACTATAGTATTCTGCTCACATATCACATGTGATGGGTTCATGTCAAATAATAAGAAAATGTAATCATTATATTTTGATTTATTTAATAAAAAACTAAAAATTCTCACTAAAAGTGAGACCCTTACAAGAAAATAATTCTGTCAATATAAAGAAATCCTTAAATAAACTACTTTCTTAAATTAATTGTTATGGCATTGCACCAAGATTGTTTTTGATCAGAACAGCATATTCTTAGATCAGTGTATAAATGCATTTATCAGTTAAATAGGATATAGTCTAATCCTTCATTGAGATTCATTGATTTCAAATTCTGTTCAAAATTTCCATTGGTCATATCTAGCTTAACACAAATTAGCAAAGGTGGTTTTGCCTCGGAGAAATGAAGAACTGGTAGACTTATAAGGACAGCCCTTCGGATTGAGCAGTATAACTCGATGGTAGTCCCAATTTTCTTCTTATCAACATCACAAAAAGCTACTACTTTCTTTAAATTCTCCTGATTCAATGCTCTGACCAATCTCCTGCCCGCTTTACCAGCGTTCCAAATTGTAAATGTCTCCCAATTTGGTAAAACAAGCTTTTGCAATCTCTCTAATTGTATTTGCCAAATCATTTCCCTCTTAACTGAAAAGGTTGCTGCACCTTCATGGTAGGTGTAAATAAGTAATTCCTTATCAACTTTAATCAATTCTCCTCCCAGATCCAGATGTGAGTAAAAGAATATTAGATCTTCAGGAGTGCCTTTGCCACTTTCATCAAATCCACCTACTCGTTCATATACTGATCTGTGGCAAAACCAAGTAGGCATTAACAAAGTGGGTCCGTTCGCAGTGTAAACTTGTAGTTTAAGCTGTTTGTCACTGAGATTATTTGCCCAGCGTACTAGGCGCGGAGTAGAGTCATGTGGTATTCGAGAGATATTGCTGCCGACAATTGCATTGTGGTTACTTTCTGCAGCAACTAGCTGGAGTTGTATTCTGTCTGGGCGCATTACATCATCAATATCTTGAAAACAAAGGAAATCCCCTGTGCTCATAGACACTGCTCCATTTTTTGCGGCACCAACGCCTTTCGAAGTTGAGGATCCAGTTAAAATTAATTCAACTCCATGTTTTGTAAAGTATCGCTCCCATTCCTTAAGGAAATTATCCGTACCATCATTGCTGCCGTCATCATAAACTACGATTTCAATGTCGATTCCTGAATTAAGTATGGTTTGACCTGCTATGGATGCGAAACAATTATTTATCCACGGTTCCCCATTACGTACTGGAATTATGACGGAAACTTTGGTCATGCTCAAAGTTCTATATGGCCCTAATGTCAGTTTCTACAAAGATGACATGTCGAAGAAGCAGTGTTGTGAAATTGAGTCAGGTCAGGCCACTTGATCATGATTTATTGTAAATGTTTACACAATCACACATATAACATCACATCACCCACTCCGTGTTAGCCACGCTGCCCATGCCCACGCAGTCTACGCTACGCCACGCCGCATTGAATTGAATTGAATTGACAGACTGACAGTGACAGCCTGCCTGACTGACAGGACAGTTTGCAAATGTCAACTTGACACTGGCAATAGGACGTCACAAGGGTACGTTCCGAAATAACATTATAAAAAATACAAAAACATAAATACCCTTCGGTCACATAGTGAGGGTAGAAAGGGCTGTCTCGTTTGGCCATGGATTTATATGAAGTGGATCTAATTATTCGGTCACAAATCATAATCATAATCAAGCTCTAGAATAAGGTCTTCATACTCCTCCTGCATCTCTCCAGAAAACAGATTAGCGCCGCTGATGAAGAGTCG
This sequence comes from Pammene aurita, assembly GCA_947086415.1. Classification (NCBI taxonomy): domain Eukaryota; kingdom Metazoa; phylum Arthropoda; class Insecta; order Lepidoptera; family Tortricidae; genus Pammene; species Pammene aurita. Next base: position 14,484,667 of record OX352305.1, on the reverse strand, counting down.
TAAGCGTTGTCCCAAGCGCAGGTTGTGCCGAGCGGTTGACGCGCGTGCTGGCAATAAATGTGTAATAAACGGGCCATTTACAGACAAACATATGAGCTTGGGGCAGCGACTAATGCAAGCCACCACATCGTCATCATTCACAGAGTCAAAGTTATACAGTTTGAGTCCGGTGAGACGCATACCTGCATTGCGGCAGATTGACGCTACAGCTTGTGAGCTAAGTGCTACACAATTAGAAAACTCGAGGCTTTTCAGATCCTTGCAGCACTCTGTTATAGCTTCTACTGCATTATCGGTCACTATCAAGCCTATACTCAGATGCTTTAAGCGACTGAGTCTGCATAGAGGCTCAAAGTGTAATAAATTAGGCTGATTTGTTGCAGCTTGGCTATATCTACAGCCTATAGTTTGATTAATTTCTAACCATTCTAATTTGTCCATTTTATCCAGCATTAAATTAATTTCAGAACATATTTCACCAGGAATATAATTTAGTACCAGCTTTTTTAGCTCTTTAAGATTATTGATGGATGTAAGAATGTATTTAGACTGCAGGCTGTAGCATATTTCGAAGGCAAGTGATTTTAAGTTTGATATCCTTACAATATTCAAACATTGACCAGTCACATCATAACAACTATGGAATTCCAACTCTTCTAAGGCTCTCTCTCCTATGAATTGGCTGATAAAGTCATCTGACGCGTAACTGCCATAGATACACAGTTTTTTCAGGCACTTGAAGTCATCTTTAAGACAATGTGGTATTAGTTCATCTCTTGACACTGGTAGATCAAACATGTGGAGCAACGTTAGAGCTTCTAAATTAGGACACTTTGCTCTAATTGTTTTTAAATCCTTAAAATCCTTGCAATAAGCAGCCACAACTAATGGACCTAGTTTGTTTAACCAACTTGCAAATGATTTATAGTATTTATTACCTAGACTATATCGTAACAGCCTTGAACTACACGAATTAGAGGGGAGTTCATTATGTGTTTGCTTCTGTTCGTCATTTTCCTCCAGTGCAGAGGTGATACGAAATCGGACTCCTTGCAAGTAGATCAGCACCGCTCTTTGCCATCGCCGGTTGGTTCGCTCGGTCCGTATTATGTCCAAGACAGGGACATAGTCTAGCACTATACGCCAGCAGTCTCCGTTTAGATAATCTAGTATCGACCTGTTGTTATTAGCTTCAGCTTGAAACATTTTTCAAATGATCACTCTTAAACGTAACTTATAATTCTTATAAATAACCATTTTCCATTTCCATAATAATACCACATACTACACCGGTACATATTCATCTATGACACCTGTCATCTTATCTTATCTTGACATAAAGCCCTGTTACACTTTACTTTTTTTAGTGTCCTAACTAGCATCCTAATTAGGATCCTAACTTTTTTCAATAGTACATTTGTTTGCTAAATGCGGTTAGACTTGACTAAATTTAGAAACTAAATCATTTAGGAAGCTAACGAGGACAAGTGTAACAGGGCTTCTAACATATAATCTGGCTGGCCAAAAGTGCACTAACAGCGGAAGTAATAATAATAATAATAAGCTATAATATATAATAACATCCCTTTTTTAGTAGCGAGGGTACTAGCGTAAGAATGAGACAGTATGATTCTCTCTGTACATGTTTAAAGTAAAACAGTCCTTGGGCAAACTTTAAATATCCCATTCTACGCTGTATTGCTATCTTTAACATGGCTTAAAGCCCTGTTACACTTGACCTAGTTAGCTTCCTAAATGATTTCGTTTCTAAATTTAGTCAAGTGTAACCGCATTTAGCAAGTAAATTTACTATGAAAAACTAGTTAGGACCCTAAAAAAAGTAAAGTATAACAGGGCCTTTACGTGTGGCAAGTGCGAAGAGTACACAGCTTTTTGATAGATAGACCACCTGTTGATAGCAGTTTTGAAAATAATGAAGTAAAAATCATGAAGCTAAATACAATCTGGAGGTCATACTTCGACCGCAAAGTGAGGCCGAAAGAGATGGTAATGTGGGGGGCTGCATCTCATTCTAAGTAGAGTGACCATATGTACTATGATGTATGTGGGATTGGGATAGTATGAAGATAAATATAAAATTAAATATGCTTGTCGTCTAGTAAGTATTGTCCAGAAAGAGAAGTCTCATAGTTCATATGGGAACTTATACATTCTAGTGACTTAAGGAGCTTGCCACTTCAGATACGTTGACGCAATAATGAGCAGAGAACCCCTCTAATCTATACATACTATAATAAAGCTGAAGAGGGTCGAAAGTCTGTACATGGAAGATAATCGAAAAAAAGTTGGCTGGGGATACTTAGAATCGATAACAGAACACGTTCCAACAATTTTTAGAATTTTTGTCTGTTTATCTGTTTGTCTGTTTATCTGTTTGTCTGTTTATTTGACCGCGCATCACGTGAAAACGGCTGAACGGATTTTGATGAAATTTTGTATAGATATAGTTTGAGTCCTGGTAAAGGATAATATATAGTTTTAATCCCGAAAATCAACCCTGGTGGGGGTGAAAATGGGGTTGAAAGTTTGTAAGGAGAATTTTTAACCGCTGAAACGATTTAGATAGAAATGAGTATGGAGATAATTTGAGCCTCGAGAAACGTCAAAGGATAGTTTTCAAACCCTTGTGGGGGTGAAAAGGGGGTTGGAAGGTGGTATGAGGAATTTTTTACCGCTGAACTGATTTAGATGAAAATTGGTATAGAGATAGTATGGGTCTCGAGAAATGACAAAGGATAGTTTCTTTTTCAACCCCCCCCCCCCCCCCCCATCTTACTTTCGAACCGTAGGTCCAAAACGCCTGTTACCCGTCGATGCTTTAAATTTACCTTTACCCGCTCTTAAGAAATATTTGTAATTGTCATGAATGTCAAAGGGTTATTGCAGGGTCGAGGACTATATATGACGTACAAAGATGCATGGCCCAAACCAAAAAACTACTACAAAATCATGTAACATTTATAGGACACCGTTTAGGTAGGAAATAGTAGTTTATGTAACTGTTACGTAATAAGGGTCCTTAAAACATGAGTGTGGTTTTCATAATAAGATCACACGAGTGTTTTAAGGCCTAATTTCGTACAGTTGCATACACTGATTTATCTACACTCATATTATTTATCCTAAATGCATTATTCGGAAACCATAGAATGGCCGCCATTGCACCGCCATGGCCAACTCGATTGTGCCGGCGGTCGCGTATCGGCGGCCGCGCATATCATAACACATCAATATTTGAGCATGTAAAGTTAAAATTACGTTACTGATACAGATAAAAAGCTTATCATAGTAAAATCGGTTGTGGTAATGCTAGCATTGCCTACCGTTTTCGAACACGTTTTAGAGAACTTACAATGTGAGTGTAGATAAACATATCAAACGTTTTGTGAAGCAGTCAGATTAGGATTTATTTTTCTTTATAATTAAACAATAGGTACATTATCTGTCTCTCAACCTGTTTTGATATGTCTTCTTGAAGAACTACGCCTTATTCTGTATCTTTAAGATCTAATAATGTATTACTGTTTTGAAAAAAATAAGTCCCGTCGACTTTCTTTTCGGTCATAATACTCATAATACTTCTTGGGCCAGAGGTGTAGGGTTAGAACCGGTGGTAGTTTTGGAACGCAGTTCCTTATCGGACGGTTCGCGGATCTGGCCAAGGCGAAAAAAAGTCACGTGACAGTCACGAAAAAGCGTCATGTCACGAAAACGCGACACCCATACCATTGAGAAACATGTAAAATGGAATGGAATAAAAAATATATAAAATAGAATAAAGTGAAGTGAAGTGTAGTGAAATTGAGAAGTGACAAAGTGATAAAAGTCGAGAACCTTAAAAGTCGAGAATTTTAAAAATGTCGAAAATGTCAAAAATGTCACAATTTCCAAAATTTCCAAACTTTTCCAAAATTTTCGAAATTTCCAAAATTTCCAAGATTTCCAAGATTTCCAAAATTTCCAAAATTTCCAAAATTTCCAAAATATCCAAAATTTTCAAAATTTCCAAAATTTCCAAATCATCCAAAATTTCAAAAAAATGCAAAATTAAAACTACAAAATTTACGAAAAAGTCAAAATGAAATAAAATTAAATAACATAACTTCGTTCCAATCGCACTCGACTCACATACTTTCCACGACACTCACGTATTTTATTTTTCTCTGACGTTCATTAGTGCATTGTAATGTGCTTAGGTACATTGACGAATAAATATCTTGATCTACACCAATATCATAAATCCTCTATTCCGCGTTCAGAACCGTATGTAATTAATTAATTACCAACATTATTGCAACCAGTAACGTAACATCAGTGTATTATCTGTGACAGTGTGGTAAAAACGTATAAAATTTCATTACCTACGGTAACGTAATGAAAATTCGCCCCCCCGACCGCCGGCGCAATAATGTTGGTCATGGCGGTGTAATGGCGGTCATTCTAATGGTTTCAATGGATTTTTAATATGTGTGTAGGTAAAGCTGTGTATGCTTCTGTACATAATTAGGCCTTATTACGTGACAGTTATGTCCGTCCTGTCCGCGGTCTAGCTCAGTTACCGTTCGCACTAGAAAGCTGAAATTTGGTGAGGCCTGATAAGAACTTTCAATAAAAACTATATTGAATAAAATCGGTCCAGCCGTTTCTGAATTATTAGTCAAAAACGCATAGTGAAAGGAAGTGCCGAATAGTAAAATGACGTAAGCGCCGCCAAATAAACGACCTTTTGAACGGATGTTTTGTAACAGGGCAGCATCTACGAAACTCTACACGGAGCATCGCCCGACATGCTCTTGGCCGGCCAGAACATCCCCAGCCAGGTTATACGTAGCCTATAAAAATTCAACGTCTAAAAGGGGGGGTAGCCACTACACTCGATTGAGTTAAATTTGCATGGATCATGGAACTCCCTCCTCCAAGTGCACCTCAAATAGAAAAAAATCATTTCTGCATTTGTGACACCCCCCCCCCATTTCAACCGCGCCTGTTCTTACCTTTCATGCTTTGACTGATTTGACGGGAGGATCGATTTGGATGATATTTGCAGTAGACATAAACGTATAAAAACAAAAGTGGTCCTGTACCGTCCGATATACACCTACTATACTCTATGTCGTTTAAATTATGCTAAAAAAATTTAATAAAAAAAAGGATTCATTTATGAGTGTAGTTTCATTTAGTGGTAATTGTAAAATATTTTATTAGGACTACTGTCCTCTAGCGTATCCATCTGTCAACTTTACTTCAAGTTCCGCCTCCAGGGTAGCGGGAGAGAAATTAGGGGTGAATTAGCCGCTTACTGACACAGACCGAATTCCACGCGGGCGGAGCCGCGGGCACAGCTAGTTAGTTTACTATTTTAAACTTATTGCTAGATCCAGGCATCTGGCAGCTATTTATCGGAGGACGTCAGAGTGACAGACCAGCAAAATATTTCACTTAATAGGTAAAAACTGTCGAAGCCTATCGCTAATATAATAACAAAAAAGTAAAAACATTGCGTATCGCTACGGAAAACAGTAGGTAGGCAACAAACAATACAATAACGTAACGTCTGCACTATTTTCCCCCAACAGAAACTCCTGAAAATGATATAATCTTATTAATTACATGATACTGCACTGCAACAAACCTAGAACTGTAAGATATTTATTTCTTACAACTCGTTTGCATAACACCGATGAACAATTGCCAGATGTCCGCGTCTTAAAATAGGGGATAGTTAGTGTAGCAAACTAAAACTAAGTAAGTACAGGGGGTTCGTGGCTCTCACTATTGCGTCATATCTGATGTGGACAGTTCTCCAACTTTAATATACTTAAAGGTAAATAAAGAAAACATCAATACAATAACATTAAACTGCTCAATGATTGACTGGAAGAGATCTCTTCCATGTACAAATATTGTATATTCTTCCTGTTTTATTTTTCTTTGTTGTACAAATGTTGTACAATAAAGTATATTTTAACGGCCTCCTAGCCTAGTCGGTAGTGACCCTGCCTATGAAGCAGGAGGTCCCGGGTTCGAATATTGGTCATGGATATTTGTTCCTGAGTTATGGATGTTTTCTATGTATTTAAGTATTTATATGTATATATCTATTACATATATCGTCGTCTAGTACCCACAACACAAGCCTTATTGAGCTTCCTGTGGGACTAGGTTGATTTGTGTAAGATTGTCCCATAATATTTATTTATTTATTTATTACGTACCTATACTGCCACTACTATAATTTTTTGTATGGCCTTGTGCCATTTTAGGACCCTTTCGAAAGGGCCTAAAAAGACCCGCGGGCCACTCCTGTCCTGTGTAAGTAATACCTAGGAACAGACCATGTACTTATGTACATTTCTGTAAAAACAACAAAACCGACCCGCAGCTTGCAGACATCATAGTCACCCTATTGTTTGACAATCTTAACTTGTTGTTAAATTGTAAAGTTGAATGATTGTGGATTACCGGTGAAAGGAAAGTCTACTTTATTGTAAAGTCTCACCCCTGCACCCTTTTACGCAACATATCTTGACCATTTTTACTTAAAAATTTTGTTACGAAATGTTGTTGAGCTGAGCGGCGTCATTTGAAATAATATCAGTGACATATTATGTCAGTGATGGGACTGATGGGATGGGGATACCAGACCGTATTTCAAATATTACAAAACTTACTACTGTCTGCAATATTAATTGCAATTCTTTAATTTAATGAATGAATAATATTTACGTCGTAAAAAAATTCAAAGCAGCTAAAAGGGAACAAAGTATTAATTCAAATCTTGCAATAAATTATTATAAGTAGGAAGTAACTTCTAGTGTGTCACTAAAATAAATGTAGATAAATAAAACCACATTGGTAAGTTTCATAAGTTGGCAGCATTGTGCGAGTGAGACACCGCCCCCTACATTATGCTCTCTATCGGACCGTTTTTATTAGTTTTTACTAGTGACCTATGAACGACTGTTTTGCTCGGTAATAAGGTTCAACTGTGGTTAGGGAAATATAATAATAATAATAAATACTCTTTATTGCACACCTCATACAGTTACAAGCACAAATTTTACAATTAGATAAATTTAGGTAGAGGTAACAACAGGCGGTCTTATCGCTAATGAGCGATTTCTTCCAGACAACCTTTGGGTAGTGGAGACTAGAGAAAAACAATAAGCAGTAGGTGGTGCATAGAAACAAAAGAGACGAAATAGATAACACAGCACATTCATATGAATATACATACTTAAATAAATACAAAATAAACATACATATACGTACATATATACATATATAATACACACAATAAGAAACAACAGTGTCAACTTAAAAACCTAAGGAAGAGATAAATAGTATTCCTTAAGTTGTGATTTAAAGCTACCAATAGATTGCGCGCGTTTAATGTTGAGAGGGAGAGAATTCCACAAACGAACGGCCTGGAACGTAAATGAGCAATTATAAAATTTGGAAGATGAAGATGGCACTTTTAGGAGCAATTTTTGAGAGGATCTAATAGAATTAAGATAAGAGAAACGCTCTTTGAGGTAGCGGGGAGTTGCAGGGTTAAAAAGTATAGAAATAATTACTATATTTCTAGTAAAAGAAGAAATATAGTGAAAGAAGTATAGAAAAGAAGTATAGAAATATAGTAAAAGTACTATCCGGATTGTCTTCTGATCCGTGGTAAAAATATGTCAGCGTTTAAAACGGTAGGTCAAATAGCATATATGAAATTTTCGGGCTGTCACTATCACTTGGCTGTCAAATCTTGTCTTCCACTCTTCCAGTTATTTATTCGTAATTTTTTGCAAGTGGATGATTAGATTGGGCTCAGAGTATTCATTTTATTTCGTCTTCGCGGTTGAACAATGGGTATTAAAGAAGCTGTTATTTATTTAGACAATCAATTTAACACGTATTATGCTGGCCAAACAATTAATGGAAGGATAGAATATGTTTTCGATAGTCCCAAAAAAGTTAGAGGTAAGTGGGAGACTTATAATGATACAAGGATCGATGATTCATTGTCTAATTATAATTCATATGTAATCAATGTTTGTATTTGATTACCTAAGCACTTTCTCTATACATTACATACACCTTTAAAATAATTTGCATTCCAATATTAAAATGTAAGTAGTAACGCTTTGTAGTTTAATAGGTACTTGCGGCATTTATCATTAAGACTAAAACATACTTAATATTTAACACCAATGTGAGGAGAATTACTTTTTTACAACAATACATAAGGTAAAATTGACCAAGCATTTTTTAGAAAAAATAAATTATAATCTGGTAGACTAAAAAAACATACTCTTTTTTCAATAATGCATTAGGAAGTTATATGAAAAGCACCTTACTAGATTGCTACACTTGCTTTGATCCACAATATCCAGTAGCAGCCTTAGAGGGTGGCGAACTGGGCAGTCGCCTGGGGCTTCACGCTTGCAAGGGCCTCTTAACAATGCTATCAGTTTTGTACACAGGCCTCGCAAAGCAGATTTTCACAAGGGCCACCCAGGGCCTTGCAAAGGTTAAGACTGCCACTGACAATATCAAATGTGTCAGAACTTTTTACCATGTGTTGTATGTGTCTACTTTATGATTTTAGGTATCCACGTAAAGTTTAAAGGGGAGGCCCACACAGAGTGGAGTGAAAGCAAAGAACATACAACATCGGATGGAAAAACTGAAAACACGAATGAGCAACACACTGGGAATGAGGAGTACTTCCAAATATTTTATTATTTACTTGGAAGCAATACTGGTATGTTGTACATATAGTTCAAAATCTGTAAGAATGAACTTTTGACACTTCAATATTGACGTCATTAGTGATGGGGCTAAGACGTATCGTTTGTCAAATTTAGCGATTATTTATGAATTGTTCGAATCGATTTTACTACAACCGATTTTTTCTTGTTATATGCCTATATATTTTGTATCACAAATCTTCTCAAATTATAACAATAAGAATAAGAGAATAAGAATAATGTTTATTGACTTAAACCTAATACAAGTGTAAGTAATATTTGCACAGTACGCTAATAGCTTAAGAGAGACTTATGTATTAGGTTTGAAACAATTTCACCGGAACTGAGCCTCTGTCTCCTGAACTAGGCGGATGCCTGTGACTCGGAAGTCAGTGATTCCATCGAGAATATGAGTTGAGATGAGTTGTATGCAGTTATGCCTAATATACAAAAATAAATTAAAAAAGGAAAACTTAACTATAACAAAGCAGAAAATAAAATTATTGAGGAAATGATCATTTAATAATTGTTATCAACTAATTATGTATGGCATTATAATAATTCCATAATTAATACAATATGATAAGAAAGTCTTATATTGTCTATTGATTACATAATCGATTTTATCGACTTACGGAAATGTTATATGAATCGGAACAGCAGACATGGTCACAACACTAAATTTAAAAAAAAGGAGGCGTAGACCGTAACTGTTTGCATACTAAATTGTTATCGTAAAATATTCAATAACTAAGATATGAAAAAATTAACTTTAATTAAGTTATGTTTATAAAAAGTGAAATATTGTGTTTACGTACATGACAAGCTGTAAAATCGTTATGGGATTTTGTTTATAATTTCAAAGTGTCTTGCGCGTTTACGTTCTACGGGCGTTGCGATGTGTCAAATGTTCATTCTTACAGATTTTGAACTATAGTTTTGGTTCAGTTCAATACTGAATAATAACTTAATTTTTAGTCTAGTACTGTTTTGATTCATATGATGATGATTCACACTATGAATAATTGAAAACTTATTAGTAATTTTGTCCTGGCTTTTTGCTATGGCTCGCTGAACAACATGACTAATCCCAATAGGTGAGGCATGTTTACAACTTCGAAAATCGGAAATTCGTTAACTGTAAAAATTTCACATTATTTCCCTTAACTGAAAACGACTTGATGTTTTGTGCTCAGTGGTACGAGTCGGGTTGAAAGTTGTATGTTTTACCACTAGGCTACCAAACTTTTAAAACTAGTACCTATTATTTAAATATTTTTGTGCAAGATGTTATTGCATAAAAACTTTTTTTTTTTATATCATCAGGCAATGAGATAGAGGTGCCAGCCGGCAAGCAAGTGTACAACTTCACTTGCGCTCTGCCCCCAGTGTTGCCATCCTCTTTTGAAGGGGAATTTGGATATGTCCGATACACTGTGAAGGTGACCCTTGATCGACCGTGGAAATTTGACCAGGACACTAAGATGGCTTTCACTGTTATTAATGCTTTGGATCTTAATCTCAATCCATCTTATCGGGTAAGATCTATATTTTAAATGTTTGCAACATTGTAAATAACATCATGTTACTCATTTGTGTTGTTTGGATTTCATAGAATCTTTTTCCTTTATTTTCTTTTGGCATTTAAAAAAAAATCTTAACTATCAAATTTAATACAAATAATTATGCCAAACTTTCAAAAATTAATCACAAGGAAATAAAGGAATATAAAATAGACATGCCAATCTTATTATATGACTTTATTGCCAAGAAAATAAGGCACAATTTTGCACTTTATTACAATGTTGAAGTTCTGCACATACAAATTGTTACGTAACATTTATTACATTAAGTACCAATTACGGTAATAACTATAACTTTAAGTAATTAGTTAAGCAAACATCATTATCATTATGCACCTGAAAATTGGCAAACATGTGCCGAAATAATAAAGAGACGAGGAACACATTAAAGCAATTTCAAACTTTTTTGAGTTTCGTCCCTTTTTGTGAAAATATATCCTCTCTTTAATTTGATTGTTAAACTATGTGGAAACTTCTCTGTTAGGCTGCGGATACGCTGCACGCCGGTGCGAATGATCGAGCCATTTTTGCGTATAAAAAACCCATAGCGTCAGCCTTACCACCCATGGAATAGAATGTTATCTAGTAGTAATAAAAGTTAATTCCTAAAGGTATAATAATAGTTGTGGTATATAGTTAAGTGACAATAAGGGGGCTTCTCAAGCAGTTTTCTGCAAATCTTATATACAGGAACCAATCCGCATGCAGCTAGAGAAAACATTCTGTTGCTTCTGTTGCACCTCGCCACCTCTATCTGTGGACATACAAGCCCCGGTGTCAGGCTACTGCCCAGGGCAAGTGATCCCCATCTCTGTGGACATTGAGAACAAGAGCAACGTGCAGCTGCATTTGGTCAAGTTATTCTTGAGAAAGGTGAGTGTGCTGACATTCGTGTTTGTAAAGGTCACTTTTACTACATATGAACTAGTCTGCATGGAGTTGGGGAAGATATTCTACTGCTTTTTTTGCGTCTCGCCACCTCTATCTGTGGAAATACAAGGACCGGTGTCGGGCTACTGCCCAGGGCAAGTGTTCCCCATTTCTGTGGTCATTGAGAACAAGAGTGCAGCTGCATTTGGTTTATACCACGACGGTGACAAACAAGCATACGGCCCGCCTGACGGTAAGCAGCTACTGTAGCCTATAGACGCCTGCAACTCCAGATATGTCACATGCGCGTTGCAAAAGTATTCTTACGGAAGGTAAGTGATCTGACATTCTTTTCCTATGAAACAGTTTACATGAAGGTCGGTACATTGATTTATTATGTATTCTACTAGATATGACATCTAGAACAAATTTTGTGCGCCATGTTTGGCGGTTGACAGCTATGACTGAATCAAAGAGTGGTATAGACTTGTAGTGATTTTCACTACAACTTTTGGGACAAAAAAATTCTTAGAGATGTCATCCTCATCTCCTGTTACTCAATGGTTGGGTAAGTGATTCTGCTGCGCCTCGCCACCCCTATCTGTGGCTATACCAGCCCCAGTGTTGAGCTACTGTCGAGTGATAACAGTGTCGTTGAACATTGAAAACAAGAGTAATGAGTTTATAAGGCTTTATAAAAAAAATGTAATTGAAATAGATGTCATATACTTCAGAAAAAGTGGCTAAGTCCTCCGGTGTCCGAAGTCTTCAGCTTTCGCGGCTGACGCCCTGACCACTAGACCACCCGGTCACGGCGGAACCTGTCGAATTTTCTCAAGTATATGCAATCTCTGAATTTGAAACGGCTAGAAGCAAAATAAAATAATTTTATTTGCTTAAAGATTAATACAATTTAATTGACTTATTCTATTTAGAGAAGTGGGTTAACTACTTATATGGGCGCTGAACTAAAACTGCATTTTTAAGATAACATTATCTTAACGCTCGAGTTGCAAGATAACTAGTTTAAGTATGCATAACTAGTTAACAACGCGGCTGCAATATGACAACAACAACCTTAATCCATGTAACATAAGGTCTCAACTCGAAATAACGTCGATATGATAAAGTCGTTGCTTTGTTTTTTTACTCTTTTTACTTTGTGTGTACCTACAGTCAATTGCAATAGTATATTCCGCAAAAATATGTGACACTCTCTTATGGCCCTACAAATAACATTGTCTCAGAAATTCTTGCTTCCTTCGTTGAGGGAGATATGTACCATTGCAAATGACTGTACAGACGATAGTCACCTGTGCATAGATCATTGCCTACCATCAAGCGGGCCGTATGCTTGTTTGCCATTGTCGTGGTATTTAAAAAAAAAAACAAATGGTGGATTTACGCACCAAAAATTACATCGCTTGCTAAGTCATACCACAGTCTGGTTTTCCATTCAACTTGTTCTTGGTTACTTATGCATTGGGGTTATACGAATATAATAGATGCGTTGTAAAATATTTTCACACACATTACCTCAGTGTTATGTAACTTCAATTCATAAAAACTTGACCGAAAGACACGGAGCGAGTCTGTTATTACGTCATCGTGAATAAAGTGTGCTAATAGCCCAAAGTTGAGTCATAGAACGAAGTAAAGGATCGTAAGAATATGCCAGCAAATTTAAAAGTTTAACATTGGCTCCAGTGTTGATTTCATTTGTCAATTTACGGCATCTTAGCCCAGTCGGTAGTGACCCTGGTTCGAATCCTGGTCAGGGCATTTATTTGTGTGTTTGTCACAGATATTTGTCCTGAGTTATGGATGTTTACTATGTATATAAGTATTTATTCATATCTATATATTATATACACTCGCGATCAAAAATTTTTAATTTCATCGTTTAATATCTCCGGAACCAATCATGAGATCAAAAAAGCAATTGTACCATTTAAGAGCTAACAGTGTAAGCTTTCAATACGAGCATGTTTTTCAAGCGAAAAAAATCAGTTCATGAAAAACAAGCGATCATACCAAGGAGGTGTAAAATTTGGGTGCAAAAATGACCTTAACAACGTAAGAAAAAACATTTTCATGAACGAATAACAATTTATTTTTATCTTTAATACCTGGTGTTACCACCAAAAACCTTTTCCACACATGCCATGCGTCTCTTCATTGACCTTATCAGCTTCCTGATGGTATCCTGGGGGCATGCTTCCCACTCTTCGACCAAAGCTTCTTTCAGGGCCAAAATTGTCTCCGGAGCGGGATCGCGAGCTCGAACCTTGCGTTTCAGGTAATCCCACAAGTGCTCGATAGGATTTAAATCGGGACTCAGAGGTGGCCACTTCAGAGTCGGGATGCCAACTGCGTCAAGGTACTCCTTTGTGATGTGGGCGTCATAACAAGGGGCATTGTCTTGCATTAAATGGAACCCCTCGTCAAAGAACCCGGCGTAAGGGACGACATGGTCTTGCAGGATGTCGGTGATGTACCTGTCTGCATTCAAACCACCGCCTCGACCCCCGCCATCAACATAAACCAGCGCGGTCCGCCCCTCCATGGAAATCCCCGCCCACATCATGACGGAACCTCCACCGTAGGTGACTGTTTCAGCGAAGCAACACTGGGCGAACCTCTCTCCAGGTCTTCGGTACACCCGTCTTCTTCTGTCGCTGCCATGGAGACACACTGCACTCATCGCTGAAGAGTACGCGGCTCCATTGGTCGTAGGTCCAATTTTCGTAGGTCGCCACGAATTCCTTCCGAGCATCCCGATGTCTCTTGAGTCAGTTTGGGCCCAGTAGCAGGTCTTCTTGGGGTAAGGATGGCTTCCTTGAGTCTCCGCCGAACTGTTGGGGTGCTAACAGGCACAACCCGGTTCCGCATCAGGTCTCGCTGGATGGCAACAGCGGTACGGTGGCGATTACGAAGAATGGAGATGACGATGAAGCGCTCTTCCCTCTCCGATGTGCACCGCTGACGGCCAGATGCTTGTTTCCGTAAATTCCAATATCATAACCATGCAAAATGCCATTTTGTACAAAAACTGCAATAACCTAAAAACTACGCAAGCGAGATCGTTGTCTTTTACTGTTTTTTGTAGCTGAATAAATTCGTAATAAAATTGCATTCAAAGTTTTACTAAAATATTTCCCGCTTTCCGGAAAAACGACCAAAAGTAAAAAATGTTGCTTGAGTCGATTTTTTTGATCGCGAGTGTCTATCGTCGTCGTCTATAGTATCCATAACACAAGCCTTATTGAGCTTACTGTGGGACTAGGTCGATTTGTGTAAGAATGTCCCATAATATTTATTTATTAATTATTATTATTATATAAAATGTATTAGACGGAGTCGTACTAGACATATATTATATACTGGGTGTGGCCTGTAATAAGAGCAATAAATTAAAACGTAGATTCCACTCCTCAAACAATAAAACTTCTGTTGAACAACTTTTAAAAATAACTTGTGGTTTGATTTTTAGTACACTTTAAAGTTTATTAGAACACGCAATGTATTGCGAAATTGATTATAACTGTAGGGTGACAATACTGACAAGCAATGTCAATTAGACGGATTTTAACATACATTGAAATTACTATTTAGTTTCTACGAAAAAGAGACAATCTAAAGACAACATATTTAAAAAAAATGTTGCACAAAAGTTTTATTGTTTGAGGAATAGAATTTACGTTTTAATATATTGCTCTTATTACAGGCATAACCTGAATATAACTAATACTTATAATATAGAGGTAATAAATACTCAGAAAACATCACTAACTTAGAAAAAAAACTATCATACTTATCATTATCACACAAATAAGTTATTTTACCGGAGTTCGTAGGTGAGATCGTGAAAAGGGAATGGAAATCGGTATATTTACCAGTAATTCTCATACTCTAAATACTTACCGGTTGCATTCACTACTCGCAGCCAACTAGGGCCCAGGGATTGGCAAATATTTTAAAAAGAAAAGCCACCCGCAGAAACCAGGGTTAAGGATTCCAAAGCACTGGAAACGTTGTTTTGAGTGGTCAAAGTAAGTTTTAAATGTTTGGATGGCTTGTAGAGCCGCTATTGTAACTTCAAAAAAAAAAACCGGCCAAGAGCGTGTCGGGCCACGCTCAGTGTAGGGTTCCGTAGTTTTCTATCCGTCACAGTAAGAGTTTTTGAAAGCACGTCATTTCATTGTGATTTTGTAGAAATTACAGGTACAATAAACCTGCTTATACTGTTAAAACACACTTAGTTCAAAAATTATTTTGTATTTTTTTTTCAATAACTATTCCACCTATCAAGTTCAAAATAATTTTCCTAGAAAGTTTTTATAAAGTTCTACTTTTGAGATTTTTTTCATATTTTTAAAACTTATGGTTCAAAAGTTAGAGGGGGGGGACGCATTTTTTTTACTTCTGGAGCGATTATTTCCGAAAATATTTACATTATCAAAAAATGATTTTAGTAAACCCCTATTCATTTTTAAATACCTATCCAATAATATATCACACGTTAGGGTTGAAATGAAAAAAAAAATCACTCCCCACTTTACGTATAGGGGAGGTACCCTAATAAAACATTTTTTTCCACTTTTTATTTTGCTACTTTGTCGGCGTGATTGATATACATATTAGTACCAAATTTCAGCTTTCTAGTGCTAACGGTCACTGAGATTATCCGCGGACGGACGGACGGACGGGCAGACATGGCGAAACTATAAGGGTTCCTAGTTGACCCTACAAAGCCGCAAGCTCGCGAGTTTCGGTGTCGTGAAGATACTAGGCTAAGATATCGCCTAAAATTCTAGTTTACATTTTCCTAACAACCGCGGGCTACAGTATGAGGTTCTTCAAAAAAGGGTTCGAGTGTATAGGTTCTTAAAGGGTATGCAACGCGCAAGTGAATTCTCCGAGGTTGCAGGCGTCCATAGGCTACGGTAACTGCTTACCATCAGGCGGGCCGTATGATTCTTTGCCACCGTAGTGGTATATTAAAAAAAAAACAATTTTCTTGTAGGTCGTGACATACCGAGCGACTTCACCGACAACAGCGACAAAGAAATGTAAAGAAGTCGTATTGACGTTGCAAGAGGGCCCGGCACCCGCCGGCTCCACTAAGCACTGGGACATGCGGTTGGAGATACCTCCGATACCGCCGTCTAACCTCGTCAACTGCAGCATTATTGATTTGGATTACGATTTGAAGGTAACCATCGTTGACAATATTTAGATTAATTAAACAACAAAGTGGGTGCAAGAAGGCATCATGTTTTTTGTGTACCCTGATTTCCTTTACGTTTAACTGCCTGTCGGACCACGCATAATGGAGGGTTCCGTACCTACTTACGAAAAAACAAATATGAAAAGGTCGTATCTGCCTAACGACGTAGCTAGATGACTAAGGGCCCTGGGGCAAAAAAAAACTGGGCCCCCTAAACTGTTTAGGTTTTGTGACGGTGGGAGAATTTTTAGCTAGTTCAATAAGAGGTTTGCTAATCAGGTTTTGGGGGACCCCTGAGCTTGGGGGCCCCGAGGCACTGCCCCGCCTAGCCCTTCGGTAGCTACGCCACTGCCCAAGTAACACAGGAAGCATTATAACATATGAATAGTTAACTTATTTAGAACTTAAGGACCATATAAACTCTTATATACGTTCACCGAGCAACTTGACGCATTATATGATGCTTTGAGCTGTATAACGGTTGTATAATGGCATATCTAAATGCTTTTGTAAAGCCCTTAGCTTTAGTGTAGCAAACCACAACGCAACTGGACAGCTTTCAGCTCTTTAAAAGCACTTAAGTGAAAATAGATGTCATATACTTCAGAAAAAGTGACCAAACCCTCCGGTGTCCGAGGCCAGATTTGAACTGGCGTCTTCAGCTTTCGCGGCTGACGTCCTGACCACTAGACCACCCGGTCACGGCGGAACTTGACAAATTTTCTCATGTATATGCAATCTCTGAATTTGAAACGGCTAGGCGCCGTTGACCATACTCTAAGGGCATGCGTAGTACGTGCTTGCACTTAAGTGCTTTAGGTTCTATAATAGCATTATATAATGCTTTAAGCTGTATAACGGTTGTATAATGGCATATGTAAATGCTTTTTTAAAGCCTAGTTTTAGTGCAGCGAACCAAAATGCATCTGTACAGCTGAATGCTGTACAGTTGCGTTTTGGTATGCTACACTAAGCTTCGGTGTGGTTTAGTGCCTTAGGTTCTATAATAGCATAAATAAATGCTTAATGCTGTTTATGAGCATGAATATTAGCCATTATAATGCCACGTAAATCCGGTATACAGCTTTCAGCTGTTTTTAGTGCTTTAGATTCTACAATAGCATTATATGATGCTTTATGCTGTATAACGGTTGTATAATGGCATATGTAAACGCTTTTGTTTAGCCATTAGTTTTAGTGCAGCGAACCAAAATGCAACTGTACAGCTGAATGCTGTACAGTTGCGTTTTGGTTTGCTACACTAATGCTTCGGTGTGGTTTAGTGCCTTAGGTTCTACAATAGCATAAATAAATGCTTAATGCTGTTTAAGAGCATGAATATTAGCCATTATAATGCCACGTAAATCCGCTATACAGCTTTCAGCTATTTTTAATGCCTTAGGGTGTACAATAGCATTTATAAGTAGGTAATACTCGTACATTCCTAATGCTGTATAATAGCAATAATATAAACCATTATAAAGCCAAGTAATTCACTATAAGGGGATGTTCATAAATTACGTCATTTCAAATGGGGGGGGGGGGGTCGGGACATCGGATGATGGTAGCATGACGTAGGAGGGGGGGGGGGCGGTCATTCCGAAGATCACATCATCTCTCGCATCTTTAAAAAGTGCTTCAATGTGTAAAAAATGGAATGAAATTCGTGTTTCTAATCGACTTTCTATAAACTTTTAATGATATAAAATATTATCTAGTAAATAGTTTTTTATTTTACAATTAGGCTAAAAACGCAGTTTTTTAAAATGACGTCACTTTATTTGGCAGGGGGACGGTTGAATGACTTTAGGAGGCGGGGGGTAAAAAATCATCAAAAATTGATGACGTAATTTATGAACAGCCCCTATACAGCTTTTAGTTGTTCTAGTGCCTTAGGGTCTACAATAGGAATTTTAAGTAGTTTATTTATAATGCTTAATGTTGTTTAATAGCATAATTATTCACGTATAATGCTGTAGGCATTAATAAGCTTTTTTTAAGGGTCACTGAGCTGCTATTGGACTAAGAGCTAGCCACGTCAGATATGACACAATAATGAGAGCAAAAAAACCCGTCTGGTTAGATTGCTATACTATTCTAATTGCTAGATCCTGGCATCTGGCAGCTTTTAATATGTGTAAGTCACAGTGACAGACTAGCAAAATGTTTTAATTGGAAAATAGTAATACTAAACTAGGTAAAAACTGCCCAAGTTGTCTCAGTTATAAAGGACAGGGCCTATATTTTAAGGGGCTCCCTGGCGCTAATGACTTTAGATCTGATTCCCTTAGTTTTCTAATGATTTATATAGCTTATCATATTATCAGTAACGGCTTTAAACAATATAGGATCCTATATTTACTTGAATATTCATTGTCTTCGAGATATTCGACATCGAATTCGAACCGGTTTAGGCTAAAAAAAGTGGTTTTATGGTCATAAATTTTGTGTTAATTAGTTAAAAATTAAAATCTCTACAGTTTTTAGAGACATCAAAGAGGAACCCTAATATGTAGATTACGTATATGCAAGATTCTTTACACCATTCGAATACCGATAAAAGTGTTTTTTAGACCATATTTTTAGAATATCGTAAAAAAATAACGGCTCATTTATTTCAAGATCCGGCTCAACAGAATGGAGATAAAAGATTCAAGAACCGATAGTCGTTTGCTTTATAATTCTATCTGTAGTGAATATGTTGGAATATCGACTCAAAACTGGTCAAAAATCGATAAAAAACGTTAGACCAAAAAATATTGTGTATTATTACGGAAACAAAAACAGTAGGCGACAAACTATGAATTATATTATATATCGTTTGGCACTACTTTCCCCCAACATAAACTTTTGTATAATTTCTCTTAATATTGTATAGTATTTGTATAGTTTCTCATAATATTGCATCAAACCCAGATCTCTAGGATTTGTTTTCTTGAAGTGGTTTGCATTCTTTGACCTCCACCACTTTAAAGCTGCCAGATGTCCAGATCTAGAAATAAGCATAGTATACCAAACTGACTAGAGGGGTTTGGTTGCTCTCATTATTGTGTCATATCTGACGTGGCTAGCTCTCCGTTTATATAGACCAACGCCATTTTGTAAATAATTTATAATCTAAAAATAAAATCATGCGGACCTATTTATACAAGGAAAATACCTATATAATAATGAAATAACTTAATTTAAGACTGCTCAACCAACACTATTATGTTAATAATGCAAAACTCGTTCTATACGAGGATTACACAACCGTTTTGTTTATTTGACGCATATCTTTTTATAATATTTTATAGCAAAAGCACAATAAATTAAAGGCGCGTGAAAATTTTCAATGAAACTTATATACACATTTACAGTAAACTATATAGCGCAGTAATATTTGAAGAATATAATAATAAAAAGAGTCAAAAACTTTTATAAATTTAGTTACGATGTAAACAAATATGACGTGTCACTCATTTAGTTTTTTGGACCGTCTTCGTCCATTTTATATTGCGAGACAAAGTAGTTAAATCACAACGTTCATTGTATTATAACATTTGTTCCGTCGGTATTAGATACGTTTTTGCATTGACGTAAGGTTTATTTTACTACACTCTAATGCTAGTATAATGCTTTTGTATTGCGATTGGCAACTTAATCGAGCGTACTAATGCTTCTTTACTGCGATTAGCAGCGTTTTTGGCCGTATTAATTCTTCTTTAATGCGGTTGGCAACTTAATAGAGCGTACTAATGCCTCTTTAAAGCGATTGGCACTTTCCATGACAACGATAATGCTAATAGCGCAGACATAATGCGCCTGTAATGCTATTAAATGACCTGTATAGGATCTCAAGCTGGGTAATTTGTGCCCATTTAAGACCTATATCAGCACTATAAACGTTTATAATGCTACTATAAAACGAACTCAAAATGCTAAAAGCATACAGATATGCTGTAAGACGGCCGTTATACTGCTTTGATGTGTTACTTGGTGTATCTGCCTATGAAAAAAGTTTTTTTGGAAATAACTCGAAAACAATTTTCGTTGAAAAAAAATATATATTGATGTATCTTCAAAAATTTTTTCATATTTTTTGGATCTCCGGTTCAAAAGTTACAGGGGGTGGACACTTTTTTTTTACTTTCGGTGTGATTATTTCAGAAAATATTCACTAAATCAAACAATGTTCACACAAACCTCAATGTTACTTTCAAAGATCTATCGATTGATGTGGAACATGTTGATATTTTTGCTAATTTTTTTTTAACAATTAGTTACAAGTATGTAGTGCCCCCCCTAATAATATTTTTCAGCAATTTTACTACAATACTAAGTAGTGGCATACAAAATACACCTTCTGTAAAAAAAAATCTATTCTAAAAATATCTGAACATTGTAGGTGGAGTGTGTAGTATCGGGAATGCACATGAACCTAAAGGACCGCAAGTACGTGACGATCGGCACCGTGCCCCTCATGGGGGGCCCCGCACCCTCCGCGCCCTCCGCCCCGCCCACGCCCAGCCAGCCCGCGGTGCTGCCGCTCGGCCCGGGAGAAATAGCTCAGCCCAATGTAAGTAGTTTTAACACAGAAAACATAACACACTTCGAACGAGCACACTTTATGTGCATTTTCCAAAAATGCACATAAACCTAAAGGACCGTAAATAGGTACGTGACGATCGGCTTTGTCCCCCTCATACGGGGTCTCGGGGGGGAAGGGAAGTCAGGGTATGGTCTTGGTGGGAATCGCTGTATGTGAGAACAGCATTGCCTACAAAATGCCAAGAGACCGTTTGCTGTGTTAGTGGCGGAACAAAATGTTATCACCATGTTGACGAATTCATTAGTGATGCACGGTTTTTAGATGTTTAATGTAATTTTACTGACATTTATTATAATTATCAATTTCATTGTTATATCGTATTTAATTAATTAATTTATTTATATTTTAAGTTAATGCATGTTATTTTTAGAATTGTAATTGTGACTTATGAATTAGTTATAAGTTAATTGTAATTTTAGGTATATTTCCGACATGATTGTAAATTGTTATGGAATAAAATTATCTTATCTTATCTTAACACCGAATTTGAGCAGAACCCTGGCCAGTCCGAGTCACCCACGTCTCCGCTGTCCCTCCCGGGAACTACTGCAACCGCGCAACCGCGCGGCCGCCACCTCGAAGTGCAGCTGAGCTGAGGGTGCAGGGCGAAAAGCGAATCTTCTGCGCCTCAAAACAGAATCAATCTCACTAGGGAGGAAACCCGAAACAAAACCGAGCACGCCTATAGGCTCTAAGGTGGCAGCCCCGCCAGTAGGCTAAGGTATAGTGGGCTAATCACTCTCTTACCTGAAACCCAAACTGATTACTGAAACTGAAATAGTGCGAAACCGGACCGATCATACTACAACGACCTTTGGCATGAAAATACGGACACGAATTGCTTGTTGGAACGTGCGAACACTAAGCGAGGATAGACGACTAGCTCAAGCAGAAGCAGAAATGCTAAGATACAAACTGCAGATACTCGGTCTCAGTGAAGTGCGCAGAAATGGATTCGGGGAACTGAGAACGTCCAGAGGCCTTACATTCCTTTACTCCGGGAAGGAAGATGAAGAAGACGTGCGTGAAAACGGCGTAGGATTCCTCCTTTCTGACGCTGCGAAGATGAGCCTGCTGGACTGGAAACCCATCTCAGAGCGAATCATCACAGCCCGGTTTAACAGCAAAGCCCGCAAGATAACTGTTGTTCAGTGCTACGCACCCACAAATCTGGCATCAGAAGAAAACAAAGACGATTTCTATAGTGCACTTAACCTGACTTTAAAGAACATTCGCAAACAGGACATAGTCATCGTCATGGGGGACCTAAATGCCAAAGTTGGCACTGATAACGGCGGCTGTCACAGACACATGGGCACACACGGGCTGGGAGTCCGGAACGAAAACGGAGAGAGATTCTTGGAGTTCTGCCAGGACAATGACCTCACCATCGGAGGCACTTTATTCATTCATGGAGCCCACCATAAGTACACATGGAACTCACCCGATGGAGTCACCAAGAACCAAATCGACCACCTTGCCATCAGCTCCAAATGGCGCACATCACTGCTCGACGTCCGCAACCGTCGTGGTGCGGATATTGACAGCGATCACCACCTAGTCGTAGCCGAGGTGCGGCTCAAAGTAGCCGTAGCTCGAGCTGCCAGCGCGAACACCAGGGTAGGCAAACGATTTGATGTCAACAAGCTGCGGGACCCAGACGTAGGCGA
The DNA here is from genome assembly GCA_947086415.1 of Pammene aurita. Classification (NCBI taxonomy): domain Eukaryota; kingdom Metazoa; phylum Arthropoda; class Insecta; order Lepidoptera; family Tortricidae; genus Pammene; species Pammene aurita. Next base: position 14,461,958 of record OX352305.1, on the reverse strand, counting down.
CGCCTTTAGGTTGGAGCTGCGTAATCGCTTCTCCGTCTTTGAAACGGACTCTACTACTTCTGTCGACGCGGAGTGGAATCACATCAAAATGGCCTATACAGAGACCAGCTCCGTCGTTCTTGGACACAAAACACACACACGTGAGGACTGGATGTCACAGAGAACCTGGAACCTTATTGAAGAAAGACGCCAACTCCATCTTCAACTCCTGGTAAACAGCGACGTGGCAATGCGCGAAGACCTAAGGCTGCAATACAGACACATACGCAGAAAATTTTACCGCAGTACTCGTCACGACCGGCGAGTATGGGCTGATACTGTTGCGGACTCCGCCCAACGCGCTGCCAACTCCGGCAATCTCAGGGAGATGTACAAGGCAACGAAGGCCTTGGCCGGTAATCGGAACTAGAGGAAGAAGAAGCCCTTGAAAGACAAGAGAGGCCAGTTGATTGTGACATCAGAGGGGCAGCTTCAACGCTGGCGGGAGCACTTTGAGGAGATCTTCCGAGTCCCGAACGACCCCGTTACTACAGACACACCTACTGCCAGCTCGCCCGCACAAAGGCTGGACATTGATGTGTCTCCCCCTACAGGAGAGGAAGTAGTGAAGGCTATCCGTTCACTGAAGAATGGGAAAGCCCCAGGAGTCGACCTCATCACAACGGAAATGCTTAAAGCTGATGTCCCTACCGCTGCGAACGTGCTGACGCCCCTACTACGGAACATCTGGGCAGCCGAAGAGTTACCCAACGACTGGAACAAAGGCCTTCTTATTACCGTTCCAAAAAAGGGAGATCTCAGTGAATGTGGCAATTGGAGAGGCATCACTTTGCTCTCGATTCCTTCTAAGGTGCTCTGCAAGATCATCCTGGACAGGTTGTCGAGGGCCGTCGAACCTCTTCTTCGCAAAGAGCAGGCTGGCTTCCGACCCAACCGATCGTGTACCGACCAGATCAACACTTTGCGCATAATACTCGAACAGGCATCAGAATGGCAGAGGGAAATGTACTTGACCTTTGTGGATTTCGAAAAAGCCTTCGACACGCTGCGATGCAGCTGTATCTGGGACCGGCTGCGTGAAATTGGAGTCCCCGAGAAGATCACGAACTTGATTAAAGCCATCTATAGGAAGTATTCTTGTAGGGTGACTCACGACGGCCTCGTCTCGGAGGACATACCGGTACATGCGGGTGTTCGTCAGGGGTGTCTCCTTTCACCTCTCCTCTCCTTGTCGTCCTCGATGGCATCATGAACAACACCACCAACAGCAAGCGCCGCGGCATAGAGTGGGGACTGTCCAACGTCTTGGAAGATTTGGACTATGCCGATGACCTATGCCTATTGAGCCACACGCGCATCGACATGCAAGCCAAACTGGACGACCTACCCCTACGGCGAGAGGCTTTGGAGGCGGGACTAAAGATTAACACCCGGAAGACCCAGGAAATGAGGTGCGGAGTGACGAGCTCGTTGCCGTTGCTCATCGGCACGGAGGGGGTGGAGAGGGTCCACAAGTTTACGTACCTCGGTAGTGTAGTGTCGGAAGCAGGAGGGACCGAAGAGGACATCGCTTCGAGAATCGCCAAGGGGAAAGCAACCTTCGCACAGCTCCGTCCGGTATGGCAATCGCAGAAACTGACTAGGAGAGTTAAGCTCAAGATATTCCGGTCCAATGTGAGAACCGTATTGCTGTACGGATGTGAGACGTGGAAGGTCACTAACGACATCTCGCGTCGGCTCCAAGTCTTCATCAACCGCTGTCTTCGCCGTATCCTCGGTGTATACTGGCCCGAGAGAATCTCCAACGTAGATCTGTGGGAGCGCTGCGGTGAGACTCCGATCGACCAGCAGATCAAACGCCGCAAGTGGAACTGGATCGGCCACACGCTCCGAAGGGACCCCGATCACATCCCGAGGCAAGCCCTAGACTGGAATCCCCAAGGAAAGCGGAAACGTGGCCGCCCTAAGCAATCCTGGCGGCGGACGATCATCGCAGAGGCGGCGACCATTGCCAGGACGTGGACCGAAATGAAGCGCGAAGCTCAAGACCGAACGGGATGGCGGAGCACTGTGGATGCACTCTGCCCCATCTAGGGGACATAGGATCATAAGTCAAGTAAGTCAAGTGTATCCCTAGTAAATATTATTTGATCGGTGGTTTAAACATATAGAAAACACTTGGCAACCTTACTCACCAGCAAGAACACAACACTATGAGTAGGGTCTAGTGCTATTTGGCTGTGGTTTTCTGTAAGGTGGAGGTACTTCCCCAGTCGGGCTCTGCTCCAGATTTGAGCGAGATGACATTCGCTGAACGTGCCCGGCGGTACACTTCGGCGGGTGTCACACTGGCGTCGCGTCCCGCTCCGGTTAATGAGACAGCACTATAAACCTGAAGAGCGCAATCTCGCTCGCACGCCGTCGCCGCATTCGGAAACCGCAGCAGTGTTATAACCGCCTTGGAATGAACACACTTTAACAGCGCACTTCCCAAAAATGCACATACACTATGCTATGATACACTCAACAAATTATATGATAAAAATATAGTAGATTGTTAACCAAGGGTTGAAACTTGAAAGTGATCCATTTCACCTGAGATATTTCTGTTCGAGGGTGAAATGGGTAATTTCACCCGAGTTAAACACTCTGCTTTTCATTTCGACTGTGAGGAAAGTACAATACCCCACGCACATTTTATAAAACTGGTATAGATAAAGAATAATCTATAAAAATGTTAAGTACAATTTGAACAATTAGAAAAAGACAAATTCAATGTTTTGCCGGGTGGTCGGGGAGCAGGGAATCCGGGTGGGCACCGGCTCAATCCACAATTAACACAGCTAATTACTTTCCAGCCTAGGGATGGAAAAGCAATTTTCCACCCGACTATCTACCCAGGAAAATAAAACTTTCCGAACAGGAGAGATGAAATAGTAGTAATTGTTGTAGAGGCTTGAAAGCAAGCTATAGGTGGATCGAGTTAGTTCGAGGGCCGACCCGCCAGGGGAGGCCCTCGAAGATACGAGTCCACCTATAGCGCTTTCGGCCGAGATATTACATAGTGCTTTTCACGACTACTGTGAGGAAATAAAAAAAACATTTGTCATAATAATATAAATGCTTTAATAGAATATTCAATTCAGTATTCCCTTCCCGCCTTTTTACTTTTTTTATTCACTTTCAAGAAGCATTTTTCTGTTGTATGCTTCAAACCGACTCATTACTTACAGGCGTTTTTGATAGAAAACCACAAACGGCTAAAAAGTAAAAACGCCTTAAGGGTGAATAAATGGTTTTGACTTTTCTTTTTTTTTTAAACAGGTAGTTTGTCCGATAAACAACCTTATTTTATTTTTGAAACATAAAGTTGTGCCAAAAAAAGACCTTTTAATGTTTTTAATGAATGCAATGACATAACTGGACAATTTACTTTCCAACTAATGACATTTCCACAGAGTACCTTCTTATATACTGAAATAGAGAACAAACTCTGGGGCTCTGGCGGGTAACTGAGTCGCTACCGCCATCTGTTATCGGGAGTTGTAATTATTTTTAATAGGGTTGCCACAGAGTACCTTCTTATAGGGTTGCTTTATGCAGTACTTTTGTTCAAATTTAAAATTAATAACCGGAAATCTTTAAGTATGCATTGGCATACTGAAAGACTTTCTATTTTCAATTTTTAATACCTTATATTTATGTATAAGCATACTCTATATAAAATATTACAAGCAGTCGCAGTTTCTGTACACTTTTAATTAACGGAAAATGTCATTTAATGTTAAATTCTTGTTTCAAAATAACGAAACGCTAAAAACACATGAAAAATTTTTTAAATTTAAAAATGCTAGTGTAAAGTAACGCCGACCGTACCTATAGGTATATTTAAATAAATAAATGAAACACAGTTGATTTGTAACTTCCATAATATTCTCGAGTTAATAACTAAGTTTACAACTATTTTATCTAAAATGACTAAATCCATCCATTTTTGACCCCATCGTATAACCCCATTCGATGTTATTTTGAATTTACTATTAAGTAAATATACATTTCAACAGACCTAATCAACCATAAACAAACCCAAAATAAATAATGTTTTAAATAAAACCAATCAAAAAGTCCAATCTTTCAGCTACATGAACAGTACAAATAGTAGGGTTTTCCCTCAGTACAGTCGCCATCAAATATATCGGAGCGGTCACGGTACCCAAATATATCTGAACATGCACTTTGTCGCCTTGACAATAGAGGCGTTGTTCAGATATTTGTGACCACCTTGGCCGCTCCGATATATCTGATGGCGACTGTACAAAAGTGAAAAAAAAATGTGCGATACGAGCGGGCTTGCGGCCGCGCGCGTCTTGTCGGCGGTTCTGCCCGCGGCTGACGGCAGCGTCACACGATGCATGTAGACACTAAACTGATCATCTCCTCTTGGAGACTAGGCGAGCGGAGTCGGAAGGCGGCGGCCGCTGGCAGCCACAAGAAGCGCCGCGCGGCCCTGGCGGCCGGCGGCGGCCTACGCTGCTGGCCGCTGCCATTCCAATAAGAATCGGCCCTAAAGATAGATTGGCGAAATCGACTGTTATTTTTCTAATCTGAAAAAACGAGGTAGGGTAATTGTGCTAGTTTCCCGTCCAGGTCCAGTTTACCGTCCACTTTATTAAACTACTGCAAATAAATGGGAAAAACTTTTTAAGGTCAACATAGTTTATATTTATAGTTTATTCTTTAGTAGATTTTTTACTTTTAAGCTTTTATTTTGGGAATAACTTGAAGATAAACATATAAATAAGTATGGACGGAAAACTGACAAGAGTGGACGAAAACTAGCACAATCACCCTATAGACATTCAGACTGCGGCTGTGTTATGGGGAAAATTACCGCCGACGCAAAAAGAGAAGTGTTATTTGCGGTGGGCTTTTATAATTTTTCATTTAATTTACTTGTAAAAATAGGTATAATCTTGATTAAGTATGGTTTTATATGGGAGCTCATGCATTATACGACACAATACGACACTTTTCTTCCCGCACAGACTCTACCAAAATTGTATCTTGATTTTGCAGTGATATAGGCGAGGTATAGATTGTATACATACCGTCCTGTGGTGTGCATCCGGGTACACAACACTTTTTATCAAACATTTCCGAATTTCAACATAAAGTTGTCCTTTGTTCATAATTTTGTCCAAAAAGCGTTTAAATGACCGCGGCGGCGTCCATTTGACTTACGGCCATTCAGCGACGAATTTCTGCGGCTGCGCGATAAGTAGTGTTGTCAAAAGAAAAAATATATATAATTTCCAAAGCAGCGTATTATTTGCTAATTTAAATTATTTATATTGAGCAAATTATTTCCAGTTACGACAAAATAATTACATCTTAATAAAATTTTTACAATGTCATGATTTTAGCGCTTATCGCGACATCTGTAATCGAAAGTAATTAAGTTTTTAGTAATAATGCTATCAAATTTGGAATAACTTAAAACTATGAATTTACTTATTCATAACTTCATACATAACTTGGCATGGTTATACTGTTGACATTACCATGTCCGTAGTACTAAGATTATTCGCCCTGGATATTTCATCGCTACAATAACATTGCTGTAGTGGTGGTTCAGGTGCTAAAGCAAATACTTACTTTCCAGCTTGGATTTTGACCATCTTTTGTCACATTTCCGAACAGTAGCGTGAAAAAGTTATTTATTTTCAGGGCCCACCAGGAGGGGACGCGCCCGGCGGCTGGGTGGTGCCGGGGTCAGGGCCGTCGGCGCCTTACCAGTCACTTTACCCTACTCTCTGTAAGTCGACTTCAATACTGTTGCGGCACTCGACTCGCTCATGACTCTCATGAGAGTCAAGAGGCACAACGTATGTCATACTTGTACACAACATCGCCTCACTCATCTACCCTACCGTAAACACCTCGCAGATACCTGAATATTGTGTAGCTTGTCACACACATCGTTTAAAGGCTGCGGCAGATTTGCCGATCTTTTAAAAGACTAGACAAGTACTCTAATGAAGACAGTCTTCATCGTGCAGCAGAATGAAGTTAGTTGAACAAAGCTAAAAAATATTAGTAAAAAATGCCCTAAGGCATTATCAAGCCCGCTTTTTGTACTCTGTGTAAGTGAAAGTAATAAAAGTGCAAAAATATAACCTTACTTATTTCCCGCTTTTGTGTATATGCGTGTTTATTTTAAAGAAACCTTAATCCTCTGATGTAAAACAGCAATTTCATTTACCTTTATTTAGAGCAAGAATGATATAAGACATGGATTGACAATATCCATACAAAATCGCGTTCCCTTATTTCAGGTTATAGCACTAGCGTCGTCTATCGACCACCACAAACACTAAATTCTAGTTTCAAATATTTTGTTCGGCGATTAACGCTGACAGAATAACCGAAAACAGACGACCTGAAGTTTCGAGAAACGCGATTTTGTATGGCATTGTCACGATTCAGAGAAATACAAGCGAAAATTAAGCGAGTGAGGTTATTATACTCGTATTTTTGGACTTGAATTACGTCACAGAGTATAAATAAATGTTGTTTCACAGCTGTGCCAGTATACAAGGAGTCCACATACACCGCGCGCACGATCCAGGACCGCGGCGACAACAACTACACGAAGTTCGCTGGCCCGGGGACCTTCGCGCCCTACTACCCCACCTACGCGGCGGTACAACCTCCCCCGCTACCTCAGTAGTTAGCGAAGATTCTGACAATGATTCTCCGATTAATTGGGAACATTATCTGTCGGGCGCCAATTTGCAGTAAAACAATCACTTTTACTGAACACGTATAATTTTTTACTTCACACAAAATAGTACATTACTTACCAAGGACTAAAAGAAAGAAAGCCCGAAATCGCAGGTATTGTAAATATGGGATAGAGGGCTTTCTTTTTTACTGCCCGTGGTGAGTACACAATTTTACGTCTTCACCTGGCCATAATGCGAATTTTACCGTACGCGTAGCGTGCGGTAAAACTCACATTATAGCCAGGTGTGGCGTAAAATAATATTAATATATCGGTGTTAAATTTTACACGGTGTATAAACTAATCACAATTTTCTTCACACAAAAATATTTCTTATATATTGTGATCAGGTGTGGCGTAAAATAATATTAATATATCGGTGTTAAATTTTACACGGTGTATAAACTAATCACAATTTTCTTCACACATAAATATTTCTTATATACTGTGAAAATTTGTGGTCGATCCTGCTCATATACGAACTCTCAAATTATATTGGTCTCTGTTACAACCAGGGATTGCACAACCGGTTTTATTAAATACCTGTAAACAAACTGTCAAACTAATAGCGGTTTATATTTTATACCTGTATTCAAATTAGAGGTATTATTTTAATATTGCTATCATCATTATGACAATTCAAGTCCTAATTTCAGTATTATTTACCGGTATTCAATTAATGTCAATTTTATTACTGGTGCGAGTGAGACATCTGTATCTTAGTTACGGTCTCTATCGGGCCGAATTTATACCTAACCGACTAGTTCGACGACAGACGACATAACTGCTAAGGCGTTCCTATTTCAAATTTTCTAGAAATAAGTAAACCAACTAAATAAAGTAGTAGTACAAAGTGTCGCATTTCACAAATTAATATCTGACTTTTCGAGTCTCATGCCTTTTAGGTGCTTGTCTTTTGACTTCTTATACTGCTAATAAAATCGATTACAGGTAAACATGTCATTTGCAAAAACGGATAATGTTTTTGAATACCGGTAATACTTTACCGCTATTCATGGTTTTAGCAATATAAATAGTGAAATGCAAGTATAACCGGTTAAACCCAAATTACAACCGGTTTTGAGAATACCGGTAACGATCCCTGGCTACAACCCCATCAAATTTCATACAGATCTGAAAAACGTTACTAAAGTTATCGCGGAACAACTATTCAAAATCAAAAGCTACCGAAATGCACAGACCTCTAGGTAGCCAGGTGACAGTTCCGTTGTGTCCGAAGTTGTCTGTAAGAACTTCACTTCGCTTACGCTCCGCTCATTCGATAAGTCGTATGGTTAAACTAATTCTTATGTATTAAACCCATTTAAAACTTTATACCTTATAAATCTGAAATCTGATGAATAATAAGTTTTAGTAATCGGATGATTATTGTTGGAGTTGAATTTCAAATATATTCGAAGGTTAGAATTTTATTAATTGTATACATATAGCTTTTCGATATATTTACAATTTTAGAATAACATAATATATAAGTGAATGCTATAGTACTCGTAATCTACTAACCAATGAAATAGTACATTACTTACCTAGGGCTGTAAAAAAAAGAAAGCCCGAAATCGCAGGTATTTGGGACCCGAGCCGCAGGCGAGGGTTGTAAATATGGGATAGAGGGCTTTCTTTTTTACTGCCCGTGGTGAGTACACAATTTTACGTCCCCACCTGGCCATAATGCGAGTTTTACCGTAAGCGTAGCGAGCGGTAAAACTCACATTATGGCCAGGTGTGACGTAAAATATATTATGCATTTAGTGCGGCGTTTTAATTTACATGAGAATCTCTTTTGCTTTACTTGGCTATTGAACAAAAATTGACTGCTATCTTTTGTATAGAATCTTGGTGTAGCTAAATACTGAAATGAATATACTTATATGTATCAGTGCAGGCAAAAGGTCCCACTTTGTCGATATCGAGTTCAGGTTATAAGTTGTGTCACTAGGTGACTGGTTAAATAGGAACTGTTAGCGATTGCTTACTATTTCAATATACAGCCTTGGCCAGAAGTGTTGAGCATATCTCTTTTTTGTTTACAATTTTGATGTTAAGTATTAATTCCCTATCATAACAATGTACGATGACGTAAAATGTTATATTTTATTGATATATCTAGAAAACTTCACTTAATAACACTTTCAAGGTACCTATAAAATATGAAAAGTGGAGGTCCCAAAAATGCGAATTTAGGTCGGTGCGACAAATTGCAAATATTCTATGCAGTTACTACTCACTTCAACAAAACATGCCTGTTCAGTTTGAATTAATTGATAAAATAACTTCAAAAAAGATAGAAACGCCGGTCTAAACTTTCGAGTTTTGTATGAAAATCGCAAGGGTGCTCAACACTTCTGGCCAAGGCTGATGTATATTAAAAGCCTATTTAACAGTGATAAATTTATAAGCTTCTTAACCATGTATTGAAAGAGTAAGCAATCGCCAACAGTTCCTATTTTACCAGTCAAAACCTTAGTGACAAAAATTATGACCTCACTAGGTAGTGCTTCCTTAAACTACAGAATACCTATACATATATACTCGTACAGTAGAACCTCAATTATCCGAACGTTGGCGCGAATTCGATGCTTGCAGCACCTCAAATTTTAAGATACGGTACTGTTTTTATGTTAAAATGTATTGTTATTGTTTGATTTCGTCCCAAAAAACCCACATTTCAATTATCCGAATTAGACTCGGCCCAGCTAGTTCTGATAATCGAGGTTCTGTACGCTATCTATTAGTGAAAAAATGAAGTCTCTACGTGTACCGACAAAGTGGGACCTTTTACTACACTCGTCCACATATTTAGGCATTTTTATTTTATTTAGAACTGATGCTTCCGTCCTAACGCACATCGCAACGTTTTTATAAGATTAAAATAACCTTTAAGTATTATTTTGAATATTGTAAAGTAATTTCTAATTTAGTATGGACATGACTTTCCCTTGTTTTCTAATATTATTTCAAAAGACAAATATACAGTGTTTTTAATTTTTTGGTGTTTCATTTAAGTGCACTGCTTTCGATAAATTAATGCAGCAAGAATGTAACCTTGCCTGCTAAAGGCGCCTTAATCAATCTTGGCAAAATTGGTTATACATACGTGATTTTCCTGGAGACGTTTCCACGAGTACACGGGTAGTTAATAAAAAGAAGTTAGAACCTATTTATTTTAATTTAATTCGTAGCTTTTAAACGACTCGACACGTTTCGACCCGTACCTCCAGCCACTCGTCAAGGACGTTTCCAGATCCGCGTGTATATAAGAAACGATTCTACGGCTACCCGTGTACCCGTAGAAACGGATCTTAATTACACGTGCGAAACGGGGCGTTATTCAGAAACGGGTATTCGAAACGGGTACACGAGACCCGGATACGACCGGGAGCCCTAGTTAGCACGAATGTGCCGCGACAGTATCTCTTCTAATAGATCAAGAGTAGGCCGTAGGGAGCCCTACCTCATCGAGTAGCAGAATTCGGCTTATGTAGGGCAATGCACGGTAAAATGTCATATATTTTAGTAACTGGTAGCTTGAGCTAAAGTTGGAGCATTTTGTACAATTAGCCAAACATGATCCTATTTTTTGACAAAAACTACTTCTTTGACTAGCAACTGGGCACGTGGCCAATTAGACAGTGCTCATCGAGAGGTGCCTGAAAAATGTGTTAGCAACACAGACTACTTAGTAGATACTGTTTGTTAGCAACACGCAAACCTGATATTTTAGGATTTTTCTTAAAAGTTGATGCGTTCTAAAACCGGTATTAGACATTGCAATTTGTAGGGCCCAATCTGTTGTGTACCCTGCCTCTCCCAACCCTCCTTCAGCTCCCTAAGGGCCCTAACTCTTATTACACCTCCTAACAGGACAGATTGAGCCCTAAACATTGCCAAATCTAATACCAGTTTAATGCGACATGTTTTATCTTCTACAAGGTTTATTTTTCAATATGGTAGAATCATGAACTTGCCAGTTTTGGGCAATGCAACCCCTTATTTTTTGGCACTTGTTGATAAACGTGTCTTATGTACTGGGTAAAACTGAATTTAAAGCCTTCCATTTTGCCTTTTTAAATACTTTTCCTTTTTTCTACGTAAGGAAGTAATAATATTGGCCTTTAGCCGACAATTTGCCCAATTCCTTCTTATATTAATACAAATGCGTTTATTTCATTACTTTTTACAGTTGTTATATTAAAGCGCCTGCAACGCTCACGTGACACCTCTGGACTTGTACGGTACGTAGCTGCTTACCATCAGGCGGACTGTATGCTTGTTTGCCACCGTCGTGGTTTATAGGAAATACTCAAGCCAGTAAATCACTCCGGCCTTGTTTAAGTGAATTAATTAGAAACTAATTTGCAATATTTCTCTTACGTTGCACAATGTTATTAATTAATAATTACATAATCATTTTATGGCCGTCGTCACCACTTAACCAACTTAGTGGATGGTCACCTTGCGTTGAAAGTTCGAGAATGAAAGTGGTGTTTATGACGTTCCTTCTCCCATGATTCACCCTAGATGCGCTGTCCCGTATAGTACAGTCGCCATCATATATATTGGAGCGGCCAAGGTACTCAAAAATATCTAAACATAACTTTATCGCCTTGAGAATAAGGGGGCGTCCATTAATCGCGTCATATTGTTTAGGGGGGGGAGGGGGTCAAGAAAAAATCACCAATGATCACCACAGGGGGGAGGGGGGTCTGGACACATATCACGTGTAATTTTTTTGTTCCTTGTGCTCTACTGTATTATGGTCAATAAAATAAAAATTATCAACTTTTAAATGAATCAGCAGAGTAAAATTGCACTAGCACTAGCAATATGATTGTAAATAAGTTTTAATGGCATTTGACATATTATTTTGTGAAGTAGGTTTTTAGAGTTCCTTAGCCAAAGTGGCAAAAACGTAACCCTTATAGTTTCGTTATGTCCGTCCGTCCGTCCGTCCGTATATCACATCCATTTTACTCGGAAACTAAAAAACGTATATCTTAATAAATATTTAAATATAAGGTGTGTTTTTGTATGCCGCTACTTAGTTTTGTAGTAAAATTGCTGAAAAAGACTCCATACATGTAATTATTTGTCAAAAAAATTTTTTTTTATGAAATATTGACATGATGCACATCACTCGATAGTTCTTTCAAAATAACTCTTGTCTTGTTGTCCTGAACATCAATAAATAAAAAAAAACATTGCGGTCTGTTTGAATTTTTTTTTATTTTGTGAATATTTTAAGAAAATATCACCCCGTAAGTCTAAAAAACTTGTGTCCCCCCTGTCACTTTTGAACCGGAGATCCAAAAAATATGAAAAAAATTGAGAACATTATTGGTTAAGGAATTATCGAGTTATCTCCTAAAAACTCATTTCGTACGCAGATACGACCTTTTGATATTACTTTTTCGATAGTAGGTACGAAACCACGTGGTCCGACACGCACTGGGCCGGTTTTTTTTCTATTAAAGATTATTTTATTTTATATGTATACATGTAGTTTAATTTTTTTACCCTTTACGTGAACGTACGTTACGTAAGTAGGTTCACGTGTTAGAAAACTGTACTTACTTTAGTTAGCAAAAAATTACACGTCATATTGGACAGGGGGGGAGGGGTCCTGAAAATATCACCAAAGATCACCATGGGGGGGGGGGGGTCTAAAACAAGCCAAAAACGTATGACGCGATTAATGGACGCCCCCTAACTGTACAAGCCATGAATCGCGCTTTATCAAGATTTTTCTTGGGATAATGATTTACTACTTATCCCAAAAAAATCTTGATAAGAGCTATGGATAAGAGGACTTTTAGTATACTTGAAATGGCGAGATACTACTATAATTTCGGGGCGAAGTAATAAATAAATAAAAGTCGAAATGTGACGGGTTATTGTAAATTAAAAACAATCATAAATGACATAGGTAAATCTTTATTGATTTTCCTTCACAAATGATAACAAGTTGGCAGTTTTCTGTGTATACTAAACAATTTGATACGCGTAAAGAAACAAGATCTTACAAACAAAAATTTTGAAACACTTGTACAAAAATATTTTGGTACAAATTAGTTTTCATTGTATATTTCCTCTGTTTTCAACTCTTACGGCAAATTAATTTGATGCTTACTATACCTGACTTAGTGTGACTTTTTGTAATTATTCTCCGTTTTTAACTTGAGAAGGAAAAGCAATTAAGTTTTCTACACTTATTTAGTCAGACTGACTTTAGAACTCGGACTTTTGACTACATTTTGTGGTCGATAATGTTGCAGATGATATTAATAACAAAGACGTCGCTTATCGGTTAAAATTTCAAGTAAAATTAGCACATTTATCTAATATCGGAAATACAGAAACTACGGCCATTCCTGACCGGACCAAGGCTATATGCCTCTTGTTAAACGATTTGATTAAAAATACAAATGTAACAAAGAATTTAAAGTTTCTAGTTAACAGCTGAATTAATATTTGTTTTGATATCTGCTCAGTTTATTCGCATACCCTCCCAGGGCCCAAGGTCCTACTTATAGTACTCATTCGGTACGATGAAATTTAAATCATTTTCGATGAGGTAAACCCTTAGATTATAGACGGGTCCCAATGTTGGGAACCAAACAAAAGTCTATAGACTTTTTTGTCTATGGATTTGACAATGAGATGTTTTGTTTAGCTTTGAGCGTTTATCCTTATCGGAATTAGATTTGCCTTGTCTGAAGTACTACACTATAGGTTATAATTTCACTGACATTTTAGTACGGCCGGGCCTAGGATAGAGCGCTTTCGATTTGGTCCGTGTAGGTCGTCTGTCGCCCCGGAGGCCGTCCGGCCTCCGGCCTCGTGTCGGGACCCTCGGCCTCCCGGCGGTGCAAGGTCGCGTCGGCATCATCCGCGTGGCCCGCGTGCTCAGTACTGTCGCCGGAAGCCGCCCTGGTACGAGGAGTCCTGGGACAGCAGCCCGTCCGGCTGCGAGGGGCAGTCCGGCGCGGCCGACTCCTGGCTGAAGTCCGGCTGCGACGCGCTCTGCGAGAGCGAGAGCGGCGGCTGCTGCGACAGCGGCTCCTGGGAGAGGCGCGGCGGGGGCGGGCGGCGGCGCGGGGCGGGCGGGCGGGGGCAGGCCCCCGCCCCGCGCAGGGAGAAGGCCCCCGGGGGCACGGGCGCGTGCAGCAGCGCCGCGCGCTCGGGGCCCACGTAGGCCAGGGGGTCCCGCAGCGGCCGCGCGCGGTCGTACACGGAGCCCGGCACCATGGCCTCGCGCGCGTCGAACATGGACGTCGACATGAAGTGCGAGCCCGGGTTCTGCGCGTTGATCAGCTTCTTCGGCTTCGCGAACTGAATCGCGGACTCCTTCAGATTGGAGAGCGGGCCTTCGGTCAGTACGCGCCGCTCCTTGTAGAACGCGAGCAGATGGTTCCAGAGCGGTTGCTTGCTGAGGACTTTAGGGTTCCCTACGACGATTAGCCCGTACTTTGCGCGAGTTAAGGCGACGTTTAAACGACGCGGATCGCTGAGGAAACCGATACCCTGATGCTCGTTGGAACGCACGCAGGACATGATGATGATGTCTTTCTCTCGTCCTTGGAAAGCGTCGACGCTCGCGACTTCGATCTCCTGATACAGTTTAGCGTGCAGGCTTCCCTGATACTGCATATGCTGGACTAAGTACGACCTCTGGCCTTCGTAGGGAGTTATTATACCGATCTGTTCGGGTCGCACTCCGGCTTTCAAGAAACGTGTAGTCAGTTTTTCAACGTTAGCGGCTTCGGTGCGGTTAAGATAGGAAGTTCCTGAGCCGGCGATTTCTTCTTGGCCCTGAGTGACGTAGAAGAACATGGGGCGGTCAGGTCTAGGCCAAGGGAAGTCGATTTTATGCAGACGCCTCTCTTCAGCGCTGACGCCATTTTGCAGCGAGCCTTCATAGAAGAAGTCAGACGGGAAGCGGGAGAGTTCCGGGTGCATGCGGTATTGGACTTCCAGACGGAATGGTCGGATGCCTGTGGAAGAAGTACCGATGTTTATTTATTTCAACTTTATTGCACAAAAGGCGGACTTAATGCCATAATGAAATAGAAATACTTTTTTTGTGAGTTAACTTTTCATGATGAAATTAAATCCCTTCGGCATCGTCTGATTTGATATATCAGACAGATATCTGATATATCATCGTCTCATATATATGAGACAACATGCCAACATAAATGACTCTATTAAATTATGACATAGTTCAAATTCGAAAGTTAAATTTTCGACGTGCAGCGTTTAAAAGGTTAATGGTTCAGTTCACAAATACAGCTATTATAGTTTACCTAATTTGTTTTATAAGACTGTTTTTAAAATAAATTTAAACAAAAAAGAACCGACTTCACTAAGCATCCACCTTTCCAACACCAAATGCTCGATCAGCTGTAAAAATACTCAAATCACCATAGGTGTGCCTATAATAGTTGAAGAGTTCCCTCGATTTCTCCAGGATCCCATCATCAGATCCTGACATGGTTACAATGGGACCAACTGTGAAGTATACGCTTTTAAACAAAAAAAGAATTACCCAAATCCGTCTTCGAATAATCGGTGAACATACACAAAAAAAAATAGCAAAAACAAAGATCCCGACGAATTGATAACCCCCTCCTCCGGTTGAAAAGCGTACCTAGGACGACGAGACGTTCAAAGAGACTCTGGCTCAGGCCGGCTTTGGCCGCCTTCTTGCACATGACGACGGGCCCGAGCTGGCAGTGGTCGCCCACGAGGATGAGCTGCCGCGCGCCCAGCACCACGGGCACCATGCACTCGGGCTCCGTGGACTGCATGCCCTCGTCGATCAGGATGGACTGGAAGCGCATGCGCGCCACGCGGGGATCACCTGCCGAGGACACACTTTACGTTATTTATAGTAATAACAACTATAGTCTGGCCAGCCAACGAACGCAGTAGCAATGTACAGCGAACAAAAGTATGACAACATGAATCAGTGAAAAAAGCAGTAATGATCACCATCATCAGATTTAATTAAATACATATAGTATTTAATTTTAGTTGGTATTTCCGCCCCTTTCATTTGGTGACATTTACGGTGTGTAAAAAGGAGACGGATATATTTCGTCTGCTCTGTCATCAACTGCAACAGATAATCTGGTTGAAGCAATTGACATATGCCCTAAAAATTAATTTAAATTTAACTGGGAACGTTGCAGGAGTTCTATCTCACTCGCGCTTAAGATGAGAGAGTGAAATGCACTAGAAACAAATTCAATGTGTATTTAAATGTTCGTCTTAAAATACGGTGTCTCATCACAAAGAGTTGCCACATGTACGTATTTTAAATTTGCCGCGCGTTTCTACTGACAGAAATGGTTTCCCAGACTATAATAGCCCGCTTCGAACTCGGAACTCGCGATTTCCTTGCGAATGATATGACCTATATAACAAGACCCTTATGATGATTTTTTCGCGCCTTCTACTTCCATGACCCCTTGGTCGATCCTGCTCATGTACGAACTCAAATTATATTAATCTCTGCTACAACCAAAACAAACTTCATGCAGATCAGAAAATCGTTACTAAAGTTAACGCGGAACAAACTCTCAAAATCAAAACGCTATCGAAATGCCAAGTCGTTCCACTAGCCAGAAAATGTTTGTAAGAACTTGCTTCTGAAAAACCGCGTATTGCATAACGGTGCGTTGCGATCAACAGACAGTAGCGACGCTCATCGGCCGCCGATAGTTCTCCCGCTCCTTCCTTCAGTAGTACAGGCTACAGTGTACAGTGTACAGGCTACAGTACTGACCTGCGCCCACACACGTGGTGCAGACGACGTCGGCGGCGCGGCGCAGCGCGCGGTAGGGGCGCTCGTCGGCCGCCGATAGTTCTCCCGCTTCTTCCTTCAGTAGTACAGGCTACAGTACTGACCTGCACCCACACACGTGGTGCAGACGACGTCGGCGGCGTCGAGCAGGCGGCGCTCGGCGGCGCGGCGCAGCGCGCGGTAGCGGCGCTCGTCGGCCGCCGATAGTTCTCCCGCTCCTTCCTTCAGTAGTACAGGCTACAGTGTACAGTGTACAGGCTACAGTACTGACCTGCGCCGACACACGTGGTGCAGACGACGTCGGCGGCGTCGAGCAGGCGGCGCTCGGCGGCGCGGCGCAGCGCGCGGTAGCGGCGCTCGTCGGCCGCCGATAGTTCTCCCGCTTCTTCCTTCAGTAGTACAGGCTACAGTACTGACCTGCACCCACACACGTGGTGCAGACGACGTCGGCGGCGTCGAGCAGGCGGCGCTCGGCGGCGCGGCGCAGCGCGCGGTAGCGGCGCTCGTCGGCCGCCGATAGTTCTCCCGCTTCTTCCTTCAGTAGTACAGGCTACAGTACTGACCTGCACCCACACACGTGGTGCAGACGACGTCGGCGGCGTCGAGCAGGCGGCGCTCGGCGGCGCGGCGCAGCGCGCGGTAGCGGCGCTCGTCGGCCGCCGATAGTTCTCCCGCTCCTTCCTTCAGTAGTACAGGCTACAGTGTACAGGCTACAGTACTGACCTGCACCCACACACGTGGTGCAGACGACGTCGGCGGCGTCGAGCAGGCGGCGCTCGGCGGCGCGGCGCAGCGCGCGGTAGCGGCGCTCGTCGGCCGCCGATAGTTCTCCCGCTCCTTCCTTCAGTAGTACAGGCTACAGTGTACAGTGTACAGGCTACAGTACTGACCTGCGCCCACACACGTGGTGCAGACGACGTCGGCGGCGCGGCGCAGCGCGCGGTAGCGGCGCTCGTCGGCCGCCGATAGTTCTCCCGCTTCTTCCTTCAGTAGTACAGGCTACAGTACTGACCTGCACCCACACACGTGGTGCAGACGACGTCGGCGGCGTCGAGCAGGCGGCGCTCGGCGGCGCGGCGCAGCGCGCGGTAGCGGCGCTCGTCGGCCGCCGATAGTTCTCCCGCTTCTTCCTTCAGCCGAGTCAGCTTGCGGAGCTCGCTGTCCGCTGAACCCAAGGCACGCGCCTGGAAAATACTACTGGTATGAAAACACTTCAAACTATAAAACATTCTACATCATTCGACGTTCGAAATAAGGCCATTTGCTGGCATGAGTGACATGTTAAACCGACGACTTTCGGAGTAATTTCGGGAGTGCTTTTCGCAAAACACGCAAATTAAGACTGATCATCCGTTCTTGCAGATCTGAATGACATCAAGCTCGACAATAAAGACCAACCTGTTCATGCAGCGCCAGAAACGACACCGAAGACTCCATAGCCTCCCTCGATTTCGCACAAAGCCTCACAACTTTTAGGCCAGTGCGGTGTATTTTCTCCGTCAGCTGGTCGACAGCGGTGTTGGAAGGCGCGCAGACCAGCACTGGTCCTCCGTTCTGCCGGACGAGCTGGTACACGATGGTGGCGGAGGTGACGGTCTTGCCGGTGCCGGGCGGGCCCTGGATGAGCGACAGAGGGCGCTGCAGGGCGTGCTTCACTGCGTACACCTGGACATTTACGAGACGTGATTAAAACCTTAAAGGAGAAAAACTTACTGAAAGCGACAGACGTGTGATATAAGAGAATTTACATTAGATTCCTTAGACTGATCACTCATTTACACTTATTAACGCACATACTACTATCTGTACTATTAGAACACTGCAATCTTCCTATACAACGAAATGCAATTGTACAGATAGCACCAAATCGTCTGTAACTGTTTAAATGTTCGCTAAATTTTATTGTATGGAACTATTCATAGCATCCTGCCGGGTGACGCTGATCAATCCGTCAAAAGTGGTTGGTTTGACTGGCCCCTCGAGCGGCAACGATCCATCGGTGTGTGCATGCTCCTCCACCTCGTGGCCGAGCAGGCGGCGGTCGATGTATAAGTTCGGTAGAGTAGTCACCTGCGAGCGGTTGAGGTCGGGCAGGTTGGGCAGGAGGGACCTCCTCCACCTCGTGGCCGAGCAGGCGGCGGTCGATGTATAAGTTCGGTAGAGTAGTCACCTGCGAGCGGTTGAGGTCGGGCAGGTTGGGCAGGAGGGACCTCCTCCACCTCGTGGCCGAGCAGGCGGCGGTCGATGTATAAGTTCGGTAGAGTAGTCACCTGCGAGCGGTTGAGGTCGGGCAGGTTGGGCAGGAGGGACCTCCTCCACCTCGTGGCCGAGCAGGCGGCGGTCGATGTATAAGTTCGGTAGAGTAGTCACCTGCGAGCGGTTGAGGTCGGGCAGGTTGGGCAGGAGGGACCTCCTCCACCTCGTGGCCGAGCAGGCGGCGGTCGATGTATAAGTTCGGTAGAGTAGTCACCTGCGAGCGGTTGAGGTCGGGCAGGTTGGGCAGGAGGGACCTCCTCCACCTCGTGGCCGAGCAGGCGGCGGTCGATGTATAAGTTCGGTAGAGTAGTCACCTGCGACCGGTTGAGGTCGGGCAGGTTGGGCAGGAGGGACCTCCTCCACCTCGTGGCCGAGCAGGCGGCGGTCGATGTATAAGTTCGGTAGAGTAGTCACCTGCGAGCGGTTGAGGTCGGGCAGGTTGGGCGCGCTGAAGTGCTTGGGCAGGTGTACGCGGAACAGCACCTCCTCCACCTTGTGGCCGAGCAGGCGGCGGTAGATGTATAAGTTAGGTAGAGTAGTCACCTGCGAGCGGTTGAGGTCGGGCAGGTTGGGCAGGAGGGACCTCCTCCACCTCGTGGCCGAGCAGGCGGCAGTCGATGTATAAGTTCGGTAGAGTAGTCACCTGCGAGCGGTTGAGGTCGGGCAGGTTGGGCGCGCTGAAGTGCTTGGGCAGGTGTACGCGGAACAGCACCTCCTCCACCTCGTGGCCGAGCAGGCGGCGGTAGATGTATAAGTTCGGTAGAGTAGTCACCGGCGAGCGGTTGAGGTCGGGCAGGTTGGGCAGGAGGGACCTCCTCCACCTCGTGGCCGAGCAGGCGGCGGTAGATGTATAAGTTCGGTAGAGTAGTCACCTGCGAGCGGTTGAGGTCGGGCAGGTTGGGCGCGCTGAAGTGCTTGGGCAGGTGTACGCGGAACAGCACCTCCTCCACCTCGTGGCCGAGCAGGCGGCGGTAGATGTATAAGTTCGGTAGAGTAGTCACCTGCGAGCGGTTGAGGTCGGGCAGGTTGGGCGCGCTGAAGTGCTTGGGCAGGTGTACGCGGAACAGCACCTCCTCCACCTCGTGGCCGAGCAGGCGGCGGTAGATGTATAAGTTCGGTAGAGTAGTCACCTGCGAGCGGTTGAGGTCGGGCAGGTTGGGCGCGCTGAAGTGCTTGGGCAGGTGTACGCGGAACAGCACCTCCTCCACCTCGTGGCCGAGCAGGCGGCGGTCGATGTATAAGTTCGGTAGAGTAGTCACCTGCGAGCGGTTGAGGTCGGGCAGGTTGGGCAGGAGGGACCTCCTCCACCTCGTGGCCGAGCAGGCGGCGGTAGATGTATAAGTTCGGTAGAGTAGTCACCTGCGAGCGGTTGAGGTCGGGCAGGTTGGGCGCGCTGAAGTGCTTGGGCAGGTGTACGCGGAACAGCACCTCCTCCACCTCGTGGCCGAGCAGGCGGCGGTAGATGTATAAGTTCGGTAGAGTAGTCACCTGCGAGCGGTTGAGGTCGGGCAGGTTGGGCAGGAGGGACCTCCTCCATCTCGTGGCCGAGCAGGCGGCGGTCGATGTATAAGTACGGTAGAGTAGTCACCTGCGAGCGGTTGAGGTCGGGCAGGTTGGGCAGGAGGGACCTCCTCCATCTCGTGGCCGAGCAGGCGGCGGTCGATGTATAAGTTCGGTAGAGTAGTCACCTGCGAGCGGTTGAGGTCGGGCAGGTTGGGCGCGCTGAAGTGCTTGGGCAGGTGCACGCGGAACAGCACCTCCTCCACCTCGTGGCCGAGCAGGCGGCGGTAGATGTAGCCTGACACTGAGGACTCATCCACCGCGAACTTGCGGAGCGCCAGTTGCATCCTGAGATGTAAGTCGAAGTTCAAATCCGAAGACTTAGATATATTTGGATTCATTTTAAGGCCAAAAGAGCAGACGGAAGTAATAAATTGGCAGTATTTCTTGAATTAACTACTTGAATTAACTTTAATTAAGTTTTGTTTTCAAACCTATATAACGTAAAAAACAATAATAACTTTTTTTGCAATAAGTGAGCTTTGGTTGTCACCTGATGATATAACCTTTTAAACTCAAAAATGTAGCTTGCAATTTTGAACTTTTCACAGCCAGGGGGGTGTCACTACGCAGTTTAGGTACATTTGGCCGGCGCGCCTCCCGGGCAGGCGTATAGCAGTGGGCTGCCGCTCGGCTTGCACGATATTGTCGTATTACGTGGCGCTCGCGCATAATTGAAAATACACATTGGCTTCGAAACCTAAACCTTGATCTAATCCGTATAAAATATATAATATTGGTTGCCAAGAAACAATATAAGGAACTGACCGACATATTTTCAAAGAAATACGGCTGTGGCATACCACCTACTTCCGTGAGAATCAGACATACTATCTCCAGATAAAAAAAATATGTTTACAGAACCAACGTTTGTAATTCCTACATATTTATCTTAAAAATAATAAATCAGTAGGTATAGGTACAAAAACTTGTCAAGTGACAACCCTGTGCCGACGCTCACAGCTCGGTCATAAAACTGCGGAGCGCAAAGAAGATTCACGGTTCGTGCGGGGTTATAAGTTTCAATTTAGCTTGCAGGCGGCGAGTATAGGTATAATTTTATACCTAAATCTGCCTTTTGTGAAGGAGTGAATTTTCTGTACGGTAGTACTATTAGTTATTCTGTGTCACAGCTCTTCAGTCACACATTTATAAAGGTGGCATCCACTCAGTCAATTTGTCACATATGCGGGCATTCACAGTCATTTTTTCACAAAAGAAGGCGGTTAAAATGTCATACTGTCTGCCACCCCGTGCCCACGCGTGGGACTGTACCTGTCGAAGCTGGTGCTCTTCCAGATGAAGTCGACGACGAAGCTGGCGGTGCAGTCGGCGGGCGCGCCCGCGCCGGACTTGAGCTCCAGCCCCACGTCGTCGCCGTAGTTGTCAGGGACCTTGATCACGTGGCCGACGCCCGCCCACGCCTTGTGCAGCTCGCCTACATATCTGTCACAAACAAGGATGATTAAGACATGGATTGACAATGCCTATACAAAATCGCGTTCCCTTATTTCAGGCTAAAGCACTAGCGTCATCTATCGGTCACCACAAACACTAAATTCCTACTTAACCTTTCTGTTAAGCCTATTAGTTGACTGGTAGAGAATGCCTTATGGCATTAGGTCCGCCATTTGTACCATCTTATTTTGTACAATTCAGATTAAATAAATAAATTCTAGTTTCTAATATTTTGTTCGGCGATTAACGCTGACAGAATAACTCGACTCCAGACTCAGCAGATGGCGCCGTAGCGCTTAGTACCGAAAACAGACGTATAGCCTGAAGGTTCGAGGTCAGGCAACTAATAACAATGATGGGAAAAATTATGACGCCACGTAGGAAATAAATCGAGAAAACACCGTAAGTATGTACAACGAAATGTTGTATTGATATTTTACCGTCACAGTGATGTAAAATGTATATTAGATCATAGATTTATATGTAGTGGATCTAATTACTTTTTCCCTAACCACAGTTGAACCTTTTTATTACCGAGTAAAACAGTCGTTCATAGGTGACTAGTAAAAAGTAGTAAAAACAGTCCGATAGACAGCATAGGTAGGGGGCGGTGTCTCACTCGCACTCGTCAAAATGAGACATAGTCCCCTAGATAACCTTCTCTTACGGCCTCACTTTGTGACTGAAGAATTAGATCCACTTCATATAAATCCATATATTAGATACACAAGTCCACACTAGATATAATCATACCCCTCAGTACAGTTTGAGGAGCGAGTACAGATACGTGCATTAAACATTTACGAAATTTTAAGCCGTACATGGCAACCCTGTCATTCTGATTCTTGATTAATCTCTTTCGGTTCCCATGATATTTCGTAATTAAATCCAACAGTTGATTGCGACTTGGCACAGCTACACTTGAACTGGTTAGACTCTAGCAGTATAATAGAAAATATTAACATTGCGCGGTTTTCAATTTTTATCTTAATCGCGGTTAGACGAACACTTTTACACGAAGTGCTGGGATCCTGTCTCGGCTTCGTGGCAGTCCCAATCGTATCCTGAGCGTGTTTGTAAACCGCTGGGACAGCCCTATGCTAGCCCGGTGGACGTCGATGCACGTCGTTAAAGATATAATATAAGTTTGTAATTGTATTCCCATTAGCGTAGGTACTAACTTTAGATTATAACTATTATAAGCATAACTGTAACTAACAAGATATATGGACTACAAGTTGTCCGCAATAAAGTTTTTATTATTTATTATTATTATTATAGTATATTGTTGTCCCTAATAAGATCCAACTGTTACCTATTGGCTAAAAAACCTGTTTTTATACATCAATCTTAGATCATTTGCATGCATCAGCTTCATATTGGTGTCCGTCTTGATCTTCCTATTGAGCCCAACGTCGCAAGCGCACTTCAAAGCCATCTTGGGTCTAATACTTCATCACTCTCTTGTTAGTCCTCTAAATGATAGGGTCCAACTGTTACATATTGGCACAAAATAAATAAAAAAACCTGTTTCCATACCTCAATCTTAGTTCATCTCCATGCATCAGCTTCATATCACTGTCCGTCTTGGCCAGCGTGAAGTAGGCAATGGTCTTCTTATTGAGCCCGACGTCCCAGCGCACTTCAATGCCCTCTTGAGTCTGAGACTCCTTCAATCTCTTGTCATAGTCCGCTTCGAGCTTGACCAACGGACCGAAGATGTTCTGGTATTGATAGCCATCTTCGTATCTGTAAAGATTAATGTTGTTAGGATTGCGCTTTTAAAGCGGAACATTTTCTGCGTGATAGTATATGTAAATGTACATAATTTTTCACCATGCATAAGTCGAATTCTGCTACTCGATGAGGTAGGGTTGCCTACGGCCTAAGACAAGCATTCAAGAGTTCATTATGGAAAATTATAATCTCGCGCGATGCCGATTGCTTCAACGAGTATGGAAAAAAAGATCCACTTCATCCCCCATAAACTGCCTCTTAAAATCAAATATAAGCAGTTAAGCTACGTTGAACTTGTTGAATCCATCTACCGCAAAAACACAGCGTGCATTAAATTAGATGTTCCCGGTCCAAGATTTCGCATCGAAAAAGGGGTAAAACAGACCCGCTTTCTCCGAAACTGTTCACCTCTTGCTTGCAGAAAATTTTCCAAAAGCTGGCGGTCAAGTGGACGACGAACGATGGGCAACGACATCGGCGGCAAGAGTTTGACTAACCTGCGTCTTGCCGATGACATCGTCCTATTCTCCCACACTGCATCCCATCTAGAGCATATGCTGCAAGAACTTAGCTCGGCAAGTTTTGAAGTCGGACTCACAATGAATAGGGCCAAAACCCAGTTAATGACCAAGTGTATAAAACGTAGGGTCAAGGTAGATGGGCAGGAATTACAATATTTCGGCGAATACACATATTTGGGCCAGATAGCATCCTATGCATCGAGAACGCCTGGAAGAGCTTCTGGTCCATGAAAGCGCTTCTGAAAGGAAACCTTCCACTAGCACAAAACCGCAAACTTGTCGACATTTGCATCCTGCCTATCCTAACCTACGGCGCACAAATATGGTCATTAACGGTGGCTCAAAACCCCGACTCAAAATTTGCCAGCGAGTTCGTAGAATCCATCGGACAGGTATCTCTGAAGTGAGTGTCAAGACCGCCAAACTCAATTGGGATTGGGCTGGATATGTTTGCCGCACGTACCCGGAACGATGAGCAAAATTAACTACTGAATGGACCAACAAATCGGCAGGGGAAGAGACAGACCAAAAAGGAGATGGCGGGACGATCTGGACGCATTTTGTAGCGACTGGCGAGAGCATGCACTAGGCCGTGACGAGTGGCGGAAGCGAGGGGAGGCCTTAAAAACAGGGCCCGAGTACCTTGTAAAGCCGCCATTTTCTATACCTATTCCTCGAACTTCAGCTTTCCACATCAAACTGTTTCCAAGAAAGACGAGTTAAACCAATTCCGACGACATGAGTGATTCCGTAAGTGTTTCGTGAACCAAGTTTGGTACGAAACACTAGAAATTTATGAGTAGAAATTGCAAAATTGTCACAATCTAATTACTGTTAAAATTCTTGGTGATATATAATAAAAAAACCGGCCAAGTGCGAGTCGTACTCGCGCACCGAGGGTTCCGTACAAACCTTTACAACTTAAAGGTATTATAGACCTGAGTATTTGATATGAATTTCAATTTAATACCTCTACGCGTTAACGAGGAAAAAGGTAGTAAGTTTAAAATTTAAAAAAATATTTATTGTATGATTTTACTAAAAATGTCTATTTTTTGTAATTTTTCCTTTGTCTGTACTATATGAAGTTTCTTCGTGCCAAGTTTCAAGTTTCTGAGTTTACGGGAAGTACCCTGTAGGTTTTGAGTTTCTTGCGAGTACTCAGTTTCAAAATATGCGACTTAAATTGCTATTTCTTTTGATTGCGTTGACATAAAAGTTTGGTTTTGCTACGTCTGAAAGGTCCTATAGCCCTGAGTATTTGACATGAATTCCAATTTAATATCTCCACGCGTTTACGAGAAAAAAGGTAGTAAGTTTAAAATTTAAAAAAATGTTTTTTTGTATGATTTTATTAAAAAAATCTACTTTTTGTAATTTTTCCATTGTCTATGCTATATGACGTTGCTTCGTGCCGAATTTCAAGTTTCTGAGTTCACGGGAAGTACCCCGTAGGTTTTGCGAGTGCCGAAAAACTAAAATTTGCAGCATAAACGACTGTATCTTTTGATTGCGTTGGCTTTTGAGTTTGATTTTTTCACAGTTCCAAGGGACAATAGACCTGAGTATTTGGTATAAATTTCAGCTCGATACCTCCACGCGTTCCTGAGAAAAATGGTCTTGACAGACAGACAGACAGACAGACAGACAGACAGACAGACAGACAGACAGACAGACAGACAGACAGACAGACAGACAGACGGACAACAAAGTGATCCTATAAGGGTTCCGTTTTTTCCTTTTGAGGTACGGAACTGTAGCGACTGTGTCCTACATTCGCCCAAACTAAGATGCTATACAATTTTGTATTTTAAATATGCACGTGCAACATGTGCACGATTTTAGCAATCAACGTAAAAGCTGTATGGTATTTTCTAGGTATCACCTTAGGATACATCTGTTGCATTGAACATGCCGGCACACTATTATTTTGTATTGTATGTTATTGTTTTGTCGGTACGCTCAGACAAAACAATAGATAAATTCTTTTGAAATAATTACCAGGTTTATTACCCTAGGATTTAGCAATTTCACTTTGTTTCTTTGTCGGTATTTCTATTTTGTTTATTGTTTACAACGCCCAACTAATATTGTTTTATTTAGGATAATAAACATATTTTCTTGCAGCGTGAGAAAATCTCACCATCTGGCTGGCCATTATCGGCCCTGTACTTCGATGCCCCCTGAGCTCGCCAGGTAACGAGCCAGAGGGATCGCAAGACAGTAGTCAGTTAGTACCCAACTGTCGAACCGACAAGTCATCCTAGACCGACTCACTGGTCCAGCTCGTGTAGTACCGATACTCCGAGTAACTTGTAATAATTACTGACTCCGCGTTAAGTTTCAGTCGAGTTTCATTATAGTTAGTATCGCTCCTGACGTACGTGTTAATTTATAAGTGTTCGTTTAGATAAGTTAATTAAAGTTGTGTAGATTTAATATAGACTATTTAACCTCGTGTGTGAACTTTTATTTACAAGCACAATCCCAACACAGTTGTACCAATAACGTACCAAATATATACTTAATTGCCAAATTGGTGACCCCGACGTGATGTAGTGTTTTTGGTGGACTTATCAGTGAAGTGACTTTTGTGATTTAAAGATGCGAGACGAGGTCGCACCTCTAAACGAGCGTATTCAAACCCAGCGACTCACACGAGCCACCGTAAGGTTGCCGCCATTCACACTGGATGACCCTACCTTGTGGTTTATAAAGGTAGAGTTAGATTTTCGCAACCTAGGGATCACTGATGATGAGGATAAATACTCGTACGCCGCAGCGGCCTTGCCATCACAGCCATCAACGGAAGTGCGAGATCTCCTTAAAAACCCACCTGAAACCGGTAAATATGAGGTTTTAAAAAAGGAAGTTATCAAACGGCTAGGCTCATCACAAGAGGCCAATACGCGACGGCTTCTTGAGAAAGAGCACATAGGTGACCGTAAACCGTCTCAATTTTTACGGCACCTCAGAGTGCTTGCCGACACCGCAGTGCCAGACACGATACTACGTTCGCTGTGGATGGAGCAGTTACCGCGACCCATGCAGATGATCCTGGCTACACAATCAGACGTGAGCCTGGACAAGGTCGCCGATGTCGCAGACGTTATTGCAGACAGCACTACTCCGACGGCAGCCATCGCAACAACGGTAGAAAATCCAGTGATGCAGCAGTTGAACGCCCTGACACGTCAGTTAGCCGCTATGGAGCGTAGATTTGACGCTTTGTCCATCGACTCAAGTGCGCGACGAAGAAGTAGTTCGCACACGCGTGCTACATCAAGATCTCGATCCCGTCCCCGTGATAACTCAAAAGGTATGTGTTGGTACCACCATAGACACGGCCCTAAAGCTCATAGGTGCCTAAAACCATGCACGTACAGCGCTGGTACCTCGGGAAACGCGAGCGGGAGCCATTAGTGGCGAATGGTTGCCCAACAACACCGCCAACGTCACAACGAATATTCATCGTCGACAGAAACACCGGGACAAGATTTTTAATTGATACCGGAGCGGATTTGTGTGTTTATCCTCGCAGCCTAGCCCCACAGAATCAAAAGTAATGTATGTACGAGCTAGTGGCAGCAAATAACACCCCGATTAAAACTTACGGTTTCTCGACGATGACCCTAAACCTCGGACTACGCCGGGATTTCCCATGGCGATTTGTCGTTGCTGACGTAGATAAGCCGATAATTGGCGTAGACTTTTTAAGCCATTATGACTTATTAGTCGATGCACGAAGGCATAGATTAATAGACGCCATGACGCAGTTTACCGTGACCGGACAGGTAGCTGCGTCCGAACCGGCGATATCTATAAAAACAATAGCCGGTGACTCGCCTTATCACCGCTTATTAAGGAAGTTCAACGATATCACTAAGCCTGACGGAGCGCCTGCCACTCAAATTAAGCATAATACAAAACACTACATCACAACGAAACCGGGACCGCCTGTAGCACAAAGGCCTAGGAGATTAGCACCCGATCGCCTTATCGCCGCGAAGAAGGAATTCGACGCTTTGTTGAAATTAGGTATCGCCCGCCCATCACAAAGCAGCTGGGCCTCACCGCTTCACATGGTTCAAAAGAAAGGCAATGGATGGCGACCATGTGGTGATTACCGCGCGCTTAATGACCGCACGGTGCCTGACCAGTATCCGGTCCGGCACATTGAAGACTTCGCCCAGACTCTAAGTGGAAAAAAAGTGTTTAGTACGTTAGACTTAGTGCGTGCGTTCAATCAAATTCCAGTGGCGGAGGAAGATATACCAAAAAATACCATAACTACGCCATTTGGTTTGTTTGAATTCACTTATATGACGTTCGGCCTTCGAAATGCGGCTCAGACTTTCCAACGTTTTATGGACGAAGTGTTACGTGGTTTAGACTTTTGTTATTGCTATATAGATGACATTTTAATTGCCTCCAGTGACAGTGATGAACACTTAAAACATTTAGAGACAGTGTTTAAGCGATTAAGTGACTATAGTGTAGTGATTAATCCCTCTAAGTGCATGTTTGGCCAGGACCAAGTCCAGTTCTTAGGTTATTTAGTGTCTGCTGAGGGCACGCGTCCTCTACCTGGAAAAGTAGAAGCGATACGCTCCTTTCCACTTCCTTCAACAGCGAAGCAACTTCGACAGTTCTTAGGTATGCTAAACTTTTATAGACGTTTTATACCTAACGCTGCAGCGCATCAAGCCAATTTAAACGACTTGCTTAAAGGAAACCTTAAGGGTAAGGCACCTATTCACTGGACACCCGACACTACAAAGGATTTCGAGGCTTGCAAACAATGCCTAGCCGACGCAACGATGCTAGCCCATCCTCGAGATAACGCTGATCTGGCGCTGTTTACTGATGCGTCAGATAACACGATAGGCGCCGCACTTCAACAAAAGGTGGACGGCGCATGGCAACCGCTAGCTTTCTTCTCTAAGAAACTTACAAACGCTGAAAGGAAGTATTCTACATATGACAGAGAATTATTTGCGATATATTCTGCAGTTAAACAATTTCGTCATAATTTAGAAGCGCGAACATTTACAATATATACAGATCATAAACCGATCGTGTTTGCATTCACGAAAAAGGATAAACAATGCACCCCGAGACAGTTCCGCTACCTGGACTTTATCGGTCAATTTACAACCGATATCCGACACGTTAGCGGAGAGCAAAATATACCTGCCGATTCAATGTCTCGCATTGATATTGATCACATTGAACGAGGAATTGATTGGAAGGCTCTAAGCTATTTCTCAAAAGTCTGACGACACTTTGCAATCGCTACTCAATAAAACTGATTCGACGCTACAGCTTAAACTTGTACAGTTACCTGGGTTCGAAGAAAGTATATATTGCGATATCTCTACTCCGTCTGTACGACCCTACGTTACTGAACCCTTCAGGAAAATTGCTTTTAACACCGTTCATCAACTTTCACATCCGGGAGCGAAGACTACTATAAAATTAGCTACGCAGAAATTCATCTGGCCATCTATCAAATCAGATTGCAGAGAATGGACTCGAAGCTGTTTAGAGTGTCAGCGTGCTAAGGTTACACGTCACGTGTCAGCCCATGTTGGAACTTTCGCACCTCCTTCGACTCGCTTTGAACACGTCCACATTGACATTGTAGTAATGCCCATATCAGAAGGCTGCAGATACATTTTGACCTGCATAGATCGTTTCTCTAGGTGGCCTGAAGCTATACCTATCGAGAACCAGGAAGCAGAAACTGTAGCTCGTGCATTTTACTCAAATTGGATCGCACGTTTCGGCGTACCTTTACGAGTCACAACAGACCAAGGCCGAAACTTTGAATCGCACCTGTTTAGAAGCTTAAATAATCTCATTGGTACGACTCAACTGCGAACTACAGCTTATCACCCAGCCGCTAATGGGATGATTGAGCGATTTCACCGCCAATTAAAAGCTGCGATTACATGTCATCGGAACGCCCAATGGACACGAGTTTTACCTACAGTCATGATGGGTATTCGCGCAGCATTCAAGGACGATCTGCAAGCTACGCCTGCTGAAATGGTTTACGGTGAAAATATTCGCTTACCTGGAGAGTTTCTAGTTCCCAGAACAACCAGGGATCGCGATGCGACGGATTTCGTCAGTCAATTAAAAACTAATTTCGCCGACCTACAACCAGTCGCAGGGACTCAGCATGGACGTAAAAAGGTATTTATATACAAGGACCTGATGACAACAAGTCACGTGTTTGTTCGTGTTGACGCCCCAAAACGACCTTTGCAATCGTCGTATGAAGGACCCTTCGCTGTTGTATCAAGAAATGATAAAACTTTTGTTATCAATAGACGTGGTCATCATGTAACTATTTCTGTGGACCGACTGAAGCCCGCTTATGTACTTGCTGATAACATAGAACCGCCGCCTGAGTTTGAAGATGACTTCGCACAGTTCATTGTCAAAAGAACAACTTGTCCCTCAGACAACACCACGAGTGCAGCACCTGAGCCTGCTGCGCAAGAAGCACCGCCTGCAAATGGTAATGTTAACAGAACTAGATCCGGTAGACAAGTCCGCTTTCCGGATTATTACCAGGCAGGTGATAAGTAATTAAACGTGTTTAGTTAAGAATAATTTACCTTTTTTTTTGTATGATATTTTTTTTCTTGAACATTATTGAACACATTTTGTTAGTAACATGTTTTACTGATGTATTTGTTAATGCTCCTTTAGTATTTTTTTTAAATATGTGTTACTAACTTAGCGCCTAAGAAAATTGTAACTAACAATTCTATACAATGTAAACCTTTCGACTTTCTTATTTTTTTTATTGTGTATGTTACCTCTGTTCTTTCTTAGTGTGTTATTTTTAACCCTTTTTGTGTTTTTACTAGTTGTATTATTTAATGTCACCTTTTTATCTTCTTTTATCGTGACTCCATCACTAGTAAGGGGGTACTGTAGCGACTGTGTCCTACATTCGCCCAAACTAAGATGCTATACAATTTTGTATTTTAAATATGCACGTGCAACATGTGCACGATTTTAGCAATCAACGTAAAAGCTGTATGGTCTTTTCTAGGTATCACCTTAGGATACATCTGTTGCATTGAACATGCCGGCACACTATTATTTTGTATTGTATGTTATTGTTTTGTCGGTACGCTCAGACAAAACAATGGATAAATTCTTTTGAAATAATTACCAGGTTTATTACCCTAGGATTTAGCAATTTCACTTTGTTTCTTTGTCGGTATTTCTATTTTGTTTATTGTTTACAACGCCCAACTAATATTGTTTTATTTAGGATAATAAACATATTTTCTTGCAGCGTGAGAAAATCTCACCATCTGGCTGGCCATTATCGGCCCTGTACTTCGATGCCCCCTGAGCTCGCCAGGTAACGAGCCAGAGGGATCGCAAGACAGTAGTCAGTTAGTACCCAACTGTCGAACCGACAAGTCATCCTAGACCGACTCACTGGTCCAGCTCGTGTAGTACCGATACTCCGAGTAACTTGTAATAATTACTGACTCCGCGTTAAGTTTCAGTCGAGTTTCATTATAGTTAGTATCGCTCCTGACGTACGTGTTAATTTATAAGTGTTCGTTTAGATAAGTTAATTAAAGTTGTGTAGATTTAATATAGACTATTTAACCTCGTGTGTGAACTTTTATTTACAAGCACAATCCCAACACAGTTGTACCTATAACGTACCAAATATATACTTAATTGCCAAAGAACCCTAAAAAGTAACCGGGACGAACCTGAGCAGCACCTGGTGGGGCTCCTCGTCGACTCCTGGCTTCTCCAGGTCCTGGAAGGTGGCGT
This sequence comes from Pammene aurita, assembly GCA_947086415.1. NCBI lineage: Eukaryota > Metazoa > Arthropoda > Insecta > Lepidoptera > Tortricidae > Pammene > Pammene aurita. The sequence continues at coordinate 14,429,995 of OX352305.1, read as the reverse complement.
CCACGGTGTCGCGCCACAGCTCCTCCAGCCCGGTCTGCGGAGGGGTCACCTGCCAAACAAGAGGTAACCGGGACCAACCTGAGCAGCACCTGGTGGGGCTCCTCGTCGACTCCTGGCTTCTCCAGGTCCTGGAAGGTGGCGTCCACGTTGTCGCGCCACAGCTCCTCCAGCCCGGTCTGCGGAGGGGTCACCTGCCAAACAAGAGGTAACCGGGACCAACCTGAGCAGCACCTGGTGGGGCTCCTCGTCGACTCCTGGCTTCTCCAGGTCCTGGAAGGTGGCGTCCACGTTGTCGCGCCACAGCTCCTCCAGCCGCCCGATCTGCTGCGGGGTCACCTGCCAAACACCGACTTTTTTTAACTAGGCTAAGAGGATAATTTTGAATTGTAGCTAATGTCAGAGCTAAATGCAAGTTTCATTAAGACCTAAAGGCTTGGACAAACACACAAACGCAGCGCGTGATGCCTGTTCAAACAGGGCGCGCGCGGATCGCGCATTGAACACGCCCTCATCGCGCGCGCGTCGCGGGAGTGACTCGCGCCCGATACAGCATGCGCGTGGAGGGTCGCTCATTCCTTCCGAAGCCATAGATCAGTGTTTTTTTGTTGTTTGAAGCGAAAAATATATTGCTACGCTACGCACCGCGCGCTGCCTAATTAAACGTCCGACTGATGTGACCCAGCACGGCGCAGCGTGCCGCCGCGTGGACGCGCGGCGCGATGATGCTGGCGGGACGCGGTCTGTTAGACGTCGCTAACCTGTTAGCATGTTTTTAAAGCCGCCGCGGTCGCGTCGCGCGACTGCGGCCCCGCCATGTGTTTGGTCAAGCCTTAACATTCGCTCCGTCCATATCTCGCATTTGTTCGCACTGTTATTTCTAACATACATACATTATTGTTCACTGGTTTGCCCAAATCGAACTTGCCGTGCATAATCTGGACACGAATCTAGATACACAAAGACGTAATTAGTTTTGTCATATCTTACTTGACGAGCCCTCATCTGCTCAGCTTCAGATGGTACTTTAACCAGCCACGACAAGAAAGCGCGGTCCGCTGTAACAACAAATTAATATATAAATATTTAAGACAAAAGTAACTTTAAGATAAAGCTTACAAAGCTTAATAAATATGTGTCATTAGCTCATTATTCCGGCAAAGGTAGCATTTGTAGGTCGGCGCTTACGTCGTAAAGATTCAATATTGTATTAGGGCAATGAACGCGTAAGCGCCGATCCCCAAATAGTACCTTTTCTATAATAATAACACATATGCATATATTTAACGGCCTCCTAGCCCAGTCGGTAGTGACGCTGCCTATGAAGCAGGAGGTCCCGGGTTCGAATCCTAGTCAGGGCATTTATTTGTGTGTTCACCACGGATATTTGTTCCTGAGTTATGGATGTTTTCTATGTATTCAAGTATTTATCTGTTATATACATATATCGTCGCCTTCCACCCACAACACAAGCCTTATTGAGCTTACTGTGGGACTAGGTTGATTTGTGTAAGATTGTCCCATAATATTAATTTTATTTATTTATTTTTTATGATACAACGTCATTAATTACGTAACACAATTTTTGCTACCTTTTGACCACATCCTGCCCCTCAGAAAGAAAAATCAAGAATAAAAATCTTCCTCTCGTAAGGAGAACTAAGACATGGTCAATCCCCATTCCCTCTAAATCGTCTCACGTAATAAATTAATGACGCCTAATAACAGTGCTGATGTTTGGATCCAGGGCGCTAAACCGGTTTTCGCAAAAAACCTCGATATAACCCAATATATTTAATTATTTTATGGTTTTTATGTAGAACTCAATATTGTATTTAGGTAATGACTTCATATTGTAAGATTTTTCGATAAAATATTCGAATCAACGAAAAATAAAAGCTTGTAAAAAAAAACCGGTATTTTAGTATGCAGCAAATACCGGTTTCAGAGCCCCGCGCGCAGCAGCAATAAACATACATTCATATAAATATTACTCTAGTCTAGAAAATTGAAGAATATGTATAAGATTTAGCTGACCTTCGTAGTTCACACATTATTTTGCATTTCAAGTACTCTAGTTACATAAATTAATTATTTATGGAAGGAACTACAGTTACAAAGATTTTAAATTGTAAAACAATATTAAAAGCTGAGGTTTAAGTGTTTCGTAATTAAAATACCTACTCAATAATTCATATATTACACAAAAAACATGTCAAAAACAATACATAAAAATCAACTTAAAAATATAAAAATCCTAAATAACATAACACTACTATACTATACTAAACTAAATCTATAAAAATATTGTTTATCCAATCAAGTGAGGTCAGATAATTAATAGATGTACTCACAAATCAATGGCTTCCACTGTTCCTGGTCCCAGTTCATGTCCTTGAGGGAGCTTTGGGCCGCACAGGGTTGACTGAAACAAAGCAAGGGGACATTAGACATACCATAACAGTTAATAATTATATGAAGACCAAATGGGATGGTCTTATGGAATTTTCAAGAGATGACGTGGCACTCCCTTTGATATTGTTGCTTACTCTACACTCGTACGTAGATTGTATTCAGTCAGCCATTTTGCAACGTGTTTCCAAATTAGCGGCGTTACGTATGTTATAATCCTTCTTAGCACGAGTGGCAATTCTACTTGCTTTTACTACTATGATATTTGTTCTATACAAACACCATAGTTACCGACAAAACTAGGTTCATTCATATCTATACATTTTGATCGTGCCACTCTGAGCGGCTGGCGCGAGCGGTGTGGTGGTCACTCGACTCGATCAAAATGTATACATTTTAATGAACCTCTTTAAGCTTGCAGTGGCAGCTTTTGCCGCACCGCTCGCTGGGCCGAATTACGCATCACCGGTTGCGTGCGTCGAACTTGCGGCCTTAATGATAGTGTAGTTTGGCCAGGGACTGCCTCAATTCAAGAATACAGAGAGAATCATACTGTCTTTTTCTTACGCTAGTACCCTCACCACTAGAAAAGGGATGAGTATAGCTTATTAATTCCACTGTTACTTCACTTTTGGTCAGCCAGACTATAGTTATTCTCACCGACACAGCAGCACCACAACAGAATCAGCTTTAGCCGGTATAAAGCCGAGAACGAACACATTCCGGGCGCCACAGGAGTAACACTCGAGGAGAGTCTCGCCTAGAGGCCCGTCGCGGTGAAGTGCGGCCTCCTTATGCTTGGCACGAACCAGGTGGTTGATGATATGGGAACCCGAGGTGTTGCCGCGGCCATTGCAGAACCTACAATAAAGTTGGTAGGATTACCAAGTGGCATTCTTTTGACATAAGTATTCAAGGAATCCTTACGATACGATGCTAAACCATTTGTTCCAAATTAAATTGAGTGTTGTATTTGACAAATCATTTAATAATCAATAAAAAAAGCATTATTAACCTTTTTTTATAGGTAAGTATACAGAATGCATCCTTACTTGTCTTATTGTGTAAACAATAGTATCCGACCGAAACATGTTTTTTTGCCGAAACCGAAACAGAAAGTTCGGCTCTGGGTCCAGTTTCGACCAAAACCGAAACTTTGATAGACGTGTTAAAATAGTACATATTTATTTCAGTTACATGTCAGTAAGCCGTTGTACTACATCAGATATATCGGAGCAGCTAAGGTGGTCACAAATATCTGAACAACAAGTCAAGGCACTTTATCGTCTACAATGTACAACTTATAGTACAATGTCAAAAGTTTCGGCGCGGCCGAAAGGTACGGCCGTTTTTTGGCCGAAACCGAAACTTCGGTCGGACACTAGTAAACAAACACGAGAAGTGAAAGACATTAACACACTTTTCTCAGGGATTATCACCTAAAATGTTGTATACTTAAAGAAACTCACAAAGTATTGAACTCAACCAAGTAACCACTGAAGAATATCATTTCTAATGAGGGTTTCCGCGATTGAGATTTTCACTAGATGGCAGCACCGTGACGACAGGTCTTTTTGGCAGTAGCTGTCAAAATCCACCAATCAAAAAATATATGGTTAAACATGATTGGTGGATTGTGACAGCTAGACCTGTTGCCACGGTGCTGCCATCTAGTGAAAAACTCGATCGCGGAAACCCTCATTAAATATTCTTCCATAATCGAACAATCAAATAATCTCAAAAATAACTGACTTTACGTTGTGTAGATTGGCACACGTTTGTTTACATTATAAGACGAGTAAGAATGAATTTTGTATAGTAGGCTGGAAGAAAACATAGCAAATGACACCATTTTTAGGGTTCCGTACCTCAAAAGGAAAAAACGGAACCCTTATAAGATCACTTTGTTGTCCGTCTGTCTGTCTGTCTGTCTGTCAAGACCATTTTTCTCAGGAACGCGTGGAGGTAACAAGCTGAAATTTATATCAAATACTCGGGTCTATTGTCCCTTGGAGCTGTGAAAAAATCAAACTTAAAAGCCAACGCAATCAAAAGATACAGTCGTTTATGCTGCAAATTTTAGTTTTTCGGCACTCTCAAAACCTACGGGGTACTTCCCGTGAACTCAGAAACTTGAAATTTGGCACGAAGCAACGTCATATAGCACAGACAAAGGAAAAATTACGAAAAGTAGACATTTTTAATAAAATCATACGAAAAATATTTTTTTAAATTTTAAACTTACTTACTACCTTTTTCCTCGTAAACGCGTAGAGGTATTAAACTGAAATTCATATCAAATAATTCACAACAAAATCAATTTTTTATGTCAATGCAATGGGTGAACTTTTACTTATATACCTACAGGTTTCTACGGAACCCTCGGTGCGCGAGTCCGACTCGCACTTGGCCGGTTTTTATCAGTTGACATCAATAATATACTGTTATCAATGCTTGCATGTCTTGTGTAATCACAGTATGTTAATCTAAATACGAGCCCTGATGCATGTTTTCGTCACATTTGTAAAGCTACCAGATACTGTCAGTTATAATGACATTATTGCTCGACTCATCCTCCATATACATAGAAAAGGACGGGTACAGATATAATGTCATTATTACTGAGTGGCCTATTCAGAATAGCAGTTTTAGGTCGAAATTGAACACCGTTTTATGATGTCACTTTAGTCACTTTGCGCAACATGTCATGCGCGTAATATTTTATAGTGTTAGTATGTCTAATTAATAATTGCAAACCGTTTTATGATGATATTTTGAGTTTTAATGGAAATATCCTACACTAATGCAATAAAAGTAAGAGTAAGACCAATCTGAAAATTATTAAAATAGTATGATTTTTGTTTGCGAAATAGGTATTTTTGGTACAAAAACAAAGGGTCCTTCTTAGGGAAAGTGACATGGCATAACTAAGTATAGCTATAGTATACATTGAATTAACCATTTACAGTTTAATTTTACAAAGCTCAGATGTCCAATAGGAGAGCACAACTTATTGTCCTAAAATAGTCAATTTAACACATTCAGCACCGAGAACCTGACAGTCGGGTTCTCTCTTTGTAGCTACTACAAGCTACATACGACGAATACCTGGCTACGGGCTACGAGCGTAGCGCGTAGCACTGGGTGGTACGGAAAGTGTTAAGCAAAGAAATAAATATTATGGGACAATCTCACACAAACAGACATGGTAAGTTCAATAAGGCTTGTGTTGTAGGTACTAGACACTAGACAATAAAGTAATATTATCACCAACACACCAGCTGTATCAATAATGTTTACAGGTTACTGGAGAATGCAAATAATCTTGAAACTTGAGTCAAAGCTATTCAGATCAATGCCTACTTACTAAACTAAAGGAGCTATTACATATTGGCAAATCCACTTTTTAGACCGACACAAAACTGTCCTCAACTTCTAAATTTCATTGTAAAATTTCACCTTTAAATAATCGCTTTTCTGTGTTACAGTTTATGGTGTATGTTAAAACATTCAAGGCCACAAATGTTAAACCTAATAAACAGAAATTATGTAAATTAGAAGCCCGATTTCTTGGTAACTCCAGATACATTCTTAATAACGCAAGAGACATTCAAAACTGTTGGTCAAGAAGTTGATTGGCCCATGTGAATTTTCCAGCCAAAGGTTGAGACATGAGAAAGGTTGACAATAGAAATTATTTCTAATGAATTTTAATGGCAGTAACGCCTTCTGACAACCGACACTGATGTACCTTTGACATGAAAATGTCACATATCTGTCTGTTGGATCCGAATTTAGGGAAAGATGGCAAAAAGGACTATGTAATAGCAAAAAGATATCTTGACTCCTCGCCAGGCTGTTCCGAAATGGGATCCAACAGACAGATATATGTCATAGCACCTTAAACCTTGCATTTAAGCAATACATAGTAGATGTGGACGAGTTTATTGAAAGGTTCTACTTTGTACCAACATAGAGAGTTTATTCTTTCACTAATACTAGTAACTCCAACAAGTGAGACCTTTTCCATACACTGGCACATATATAGGTAACTTACCACTTATTGCATATGTTGCACATCACTACGGTGGCCGGGTCGTGGATACCGCAGTACTTGCAAGCATGGTCTGGAAGTTCTTTGCTGCTATACAGCGCTTCATCCTCTTCCTCAAATTGCAACTCTGCTATCGCATTGGTCACAGAGGAAACCTTGGAACTCAGATCCAAGCGCCCTAGGCCGTTAACCTACAAGTAAAACAAAATCTTAATTTGTTCATCAAAACGAGTAAATAAAACGAGGTTAGGTGCACTAGGTAGCTACTGACCTGGTTGGACGTGGTTAGACCATGATCATGCTGCGACGCCTGAGTCTGGCTCTGAGAAGGAAGGGTGAAGTCGGTAAACTCGAACTCTGATCCTTGAGTATCAGCTCCGATAAGATCTGCTTCTTCAGTATCCAGAAATGTGAGCGTTTGGGAGCTCGGTCCGTACGCGTCGACGCTCATGGTTGTGATCTAGTAATTTAGGTTAAAATTTGGAAAACGTGTCAAAAAGATTAATAACCGAAAGGTAAAACAATTCTCCCATAACAGCCACGCAATAATTATCAAACGACTAGGAAAGAATGACGAATAGGAAAATACGCCATGTTAGTTGTTGGTATGTTGGTAGTACTGATTTACTGAAAGTTTGTTTTCGATTACGAAATCCTCAAATATTTTTGTTTCATCAAAGGTATCTTCATAAACTCAAAAAAGAATAGAAAAAGCTTAAAAACTGTGTAATTAATTAATGTAATTATTAGATTAAAAATGTAACCTAGAAACTCAATATTATTATAAATAAATTTCGATTATTACAATTATTTTTCTTGGCAGCACTGACAAGTCATACAGTTTCCTTTATTGGCCCTAGATGTCACTGCAAGACTCGTAACGCAAAAAGTTAGATTCAAAAAGCAAACCTATGGATGGTACAAGAAGGATATAAATCTCTATGTTACAAAAGTGTCCGTCAAAAGGCGATAAACTGAAGGCGCCAGAATGATATTAAAGGAGATCGTCAATTTTTGTTAGGCGATTAGCCCCAGCTCATTAAGGTGCGTATAATTATGAAATAGGTATCAAAACATTCGCCTTAATTTCTAGATCAGGACGGTCATAAAATAATCATGAAATTTAACGGGAAAATTGAGAAATCGGGGATGAAAAAATATGAATGTGCTAAGGAAAATATTTAAAAGCGTACATGTTTATGATGTACTTACAGTATAACACAAAATAACTACCGGTTTTTTAAAGAATATCTACTAAATCTGATATGATAATGAAACGAAAATCATAATTAAATAATAAAAAGTCATATTTTGATCCTGCCGCTGATTTCTTGTATTTGGGTAAACAAAGATAATGACTGTCAAACCATCATGGCTACTATTAACTAAACAATCGTAGAACTTATTACAAAGAGATAAAGTTTAGCTCTGTTAGTGCGCTACTACTAGTATCCATGAAGTTATAATTTTAAACTGGAGACACTGGAGTATACCCTTGGGCCACAAAGTGAGGCCGAAAGAGAGAGTAATACAGGGAGCTGCGTATCGTTCTGACTTAGGGAATTATGACGTCATTAGACAATAATGCCAGCATGACAACAAGTCAAAATGTCAATGTGTGTCAATTTCGTAACGAGTGCGAGTGAGGCACCGCCCCCATAATTATCCCCTCTATCGGACCGTTTTTTTTTCTAATCACCTATGAACGACTGGTTTGTACGGTAATAAGGTTCATCTTTGGTTAGGGAAAAAGTGCAACAATTACATCCACTTTTTATAAATCCATACGAGTATCAGACATTACTAAATTGAAAAAAAAAATGCGTTTCGTTATCGAAAGAGCATGATATAATGCCGTCATAACGCCCTAAGTCAAAATGAGACGCAGCTCTCTTTCTTTCGGCCCCACTTTGTGGCCGAAGAGTATACTCCAGTTTAAAATTATAACTTCATGCGGCAGACTTGGATGACGGTGACGTCATACTTTGACAGTGTCAAACTAGAATAATAAACTAGATTAGCAAAGCAAACGTAACTCCTTTCTAAAAATGTCTGTTTCGTCTTAGTCCAGGTAAAGTTAACCGTCAATGCTGTAAAGACGTTAACAACTTATTAAGCACTATTTGGATCGCGGAAGGATCAACCAAATTACTTTTTATTTTGTATTTCTAATCCCCGTTTCATTTTCATGAAATATTTTGTCTAGTTTCGTAATAAAATGGGTATTTGCTTAAAATTGCAGAACAAACCTTATACGAGACCATTATCGCTAGTGGGCCTGGAATTGACGGTCTCCTTTGATTAATATAATTTTGAAATTAAAAAAAAATTAATTCCAAAATAATTGTTTGCGAAGATGAAAAATACTGAATATTAATTTTATTTAGAAAATCATATAAGTATTAAATATCGGTAGTTCATTTCAAATGCTGAACTATACCTAGCGCCACCCGAAGATATTTGGAACTATTGTTTAGTGCTTACCGCTGGACACTTTTTCGACCGTTTTCCTATAAGAGAGTTCCATCCTTCCTATACCATCCATAAGCGAACCACTTACCTACTTGGTGTCACTACGTTCGTTCGTCTATTTGCAGATGCAAACAGAGATCTGTTTTTCGAATATGCAAGAGAAGTATGATAACTTACAATCACTGACAGAGTACCGAACTTTTCATTTTGATTTCCTCAATCACCCAGTAAAACACATTTCGTTTGCTGTTTGGATGATACGGATGCTTTATGGCATCAAATGTGACCTTGATTAGACCAAACTTGTCCTTAATTAGCCTTCCTGTTTCTTCTGCGAAATTAAATTTGAAATAGGATTAGCAGTAAATGGCATCTAACGGACAGATTCCGGTCAGTAGAACTGTGTGTGTATGTGTAAATAAAATACTGGCTTTCCTCGATTTTCAATGAGCGATGTAATAATTTTGATGTATTGAACTAATAAACCAAGTCTGCCTGCAAGCCCCATAGCTTTTAAAGCTTTTTAAGTAGGGTTTGCTCCCGGTACTCGTTTTCTACACAAATCCAGTACCGGAACCGGGAATTCCCGGTTCTCGCCATACAAAATCAGAACCGGGAGTATTCCCTATTTATAAGGCGTAGGCCTTACCCAAGGTTGGCCTTACCCAACCTTTTATTGAGATATGTAATAAAGTTTTCACCTCAGCAGCTCGAACAAGCCTACTTCCCTCGAAAAAATTCACAGATTTCGTGCCTCACACGACTATCGAGCACATTGGAAATGAATCTGCGGAATTCGACAAAATATTGTCGCTGAGCGACGAGAGTCGGGATAAGGAAAAGGTTATAAAATAAAACTACGACGTTGAATGGTAATTATGTTATTCGTAGATTATTATTATATAAGTATCCTCGACATAACGCCTGTGAACCAGAGTTGGGCAAAAATTAACGTGATTGAAACTAAAGTTAAAAATGAGAACGTTACTCATAATCATATGAACATGATTACGAATTCAATCATGAGCTTTCTAATCTGATTGACCACCGACATGAGTAAATCATGTCGATTTTTAGTTTCACTCATGATTAGCTGAAGTGATTACATTAGTAAGATAGAATGCTTAGTTAAACTAAGGATTTAGTTGATTACCTAGATGATTAAATTTTGATTAGATTTTGCGTAGCTACTAGCTTCTTCACTTTTTTCCGTGACGAAACAGTAAACAGTACCTAGGTGAGTATAATATACATTTAGGATAAATGGCTATTTGTGACAATATTTCTAAAGGTATCTTTTGGCGGTTGGCGCTTACGTCTTTAGTTGTATAGTGCAGATTCAATATTGAGCAATAAAAGCGTAAATGCCAGAGGCAAATGTTACCTTTACCAAAATATCGACAGTTTTTTTGTTAGTTTTTGGTATGAGTGTACAAATGAATGCTCCCATTCAACTTTAAAACGGCCTGTTCGGTTTTATTGCGGTTTTCGGCTACAGTTAAGGCAGCTATCACACAGCTGCGGTTTCCACATGCGCTTTTCATTTTCATTTTCATTTTCATTTTCATTCTCATTCTCATTCTCATTTTCATTTAGGATAATGAAAATTTCTACATATGTATCTGGTTCAATATGTGAAATTCAGAACAAACGCCTTATTCTAGTAATAATATATAAATCAGCTTAAGAACACTCTAATCATACATTCGTCAATCACATTGAACAAGTTAGTTGATTAGCGTTAATTTAGTTTCAATCAGCGCCCGTTTTTAATGATTTACTCATGGCGAAATTACTTGATTGTTTTGTGTTATGATTTAATCAGCGATTATTCAATCAGCGATGATTAGTAATCAATTACCGATTTTAATCAAGTGTGCCCCAACTCTGCTGTGAACAAACAAATTGAAAATTTTCCACACGCATATCGAAGTTTGAATAATTGTCGCCGTGGCGCCTAAGTAGGTATACAAATTTCATTTTTAGATTAATAAGCAGGATATAATAATGTTCAAAGTAGAAGCCGGTGAAGGATTTTGTAGATGGTGCACTCTATACAATGAAATAACTTGCTTAACAAACACAGCGAAGAGGACAAATCGTCAAACGTGAACTATGCGTCGTTGAAGAATTCCTTTCTCATTTTACATTTCACATGTTTATGGCATCAGCCGCAGTTCCACTTCATCAATATGTCACTGTTTTCAATTAAAATGCTTGATTTGTTGATTTAAATACAAAAATCACTTTATGTATGCCTTTAAGATTTGAGAAGTTTCCTCGATTCCTCCTGGATCCCGTCATCAGAACTTGAGCTTGACGAAAATTTGTCCTGAGAATCTAACTTGCTTAACGAACACAGCGAAGAGTTAAAAAACTATAGTTTAAAAAACACTAGAAAAACACGCTTTTATAAATGCACATAAAAATAAAAAATAAATTATGGATTGTTCAAGTTGTCTCTATTTCTGGGCTGAAGTGTAAACTATGTGCTTTTAATTATAATATTTGATTGTAAAAGCGTTGGAACAGGAAAGACTTTCTTGTTAAAAAATCCAAAACAAACATCAAAATATCGTATTGATGATGAAATTTAGCAGAATTGATGCAAAACGGTCAACATTTCCTAATAAAGTAAAAATTAAAAGAAATCTTTGAAACAGTTCAAAGATATCAAGCGTCAAAATTTCATAATTTTACGATTTTTCAAAGTACGAAATTAAATAAAACAATGACACTATTCGATTTCTGACATATTACTGTAAAATAAATCGTATGGCAACCATATATATAAACGCAATATTTCACTGTCAAAATTGAAATTTTATAATTTTCCATACTTTAAACAGGGCGACTATGCAACCATGACGTCACTGTTGCATATCATTTTGTAAGGAGCGTTTTGAGAAACTAAAGCAAGTGTTAGTTTTGTTTTGACTCACATTTCTGACTTTTGTATAGCTTTAAAGCAAATGGACCCATATAGACATTTAATTCTCACAACGAAACGAATTGTTTGATACCATACATGAAACAAATTCATCATGCCATTAAATATGAATTAAATACCGCATTTAATACTGAAAGTACAGTCACCGTCAATAGTATCTTCCTACACGAAGGCCGCAAAAATATGTTACACTCTCCTATTTGTAGGGTCATAAGAGCGTGCAACATATTTTTGCGTAATATAGATACCCTCCTAAACTTCCTTGAATATCCGCAGCTACGGCTAATAGACGGAGAGCTGGCCACGTCAGATATGACACAATAATGAGAGCAACGAAACCCCTCTAGTTAGTTTGCTATACTATGCTTATTTCTAGATCCGGACATCTGGCAGCTGTAAAGTGGTGGATGTCAAAGAATGCAAATAACTCGAAGAAAATAAATCCTAGAGTTCTGGGTTTGATGCAATATTATGGTAAATTATGTAGTTAATTAAATTATATCATATCCAGAAGTTTCCATTGGGGGAAAGTAGTGCCAAATGATGTATAATGCAATTTTTAGTTAGTCGCCTAGGTACTGTTTTTGTTTCCGCAATAATAGACAATGGTTTTTAATCTAATGTTAAAATATAGGCCCTGTCCTCTATCAATGACACAACTTTGGCAGTTTTTACCTATTTTGGTATTACTTTTTTCCAACATAAAAACTTTGTTGGTCTGTCACTCTGACCTCCATCCATTAAAAGCTGCCAGATGCCCGGATCTAGCGATAAGGATGGTAAAGCAGTCTAACAATACAGGTTTCATTGCTCTCATTATTGTGTCATATCTGACGTGGCCAGCTCTTAGACCATAATATCACCACCGCCTCAGCCCAAGGAAGAAAAGCCCGCACCCGCCCCCGCGCGGGTTCGCAAGAAGATATCTCCGCCTCCGTCCAAGCCCAAGGAACCCGAGTCTGGCCTCTACTTGTATATAGACCTGCATGGACACGCCTCTAAGAAAGGTAAACCAGATCTTGACATGTCAAAAGAGCTTTTTTTATAGATGGATCAAGATGGATTAATAGTACATTATTGTCGAGGAGGCGAAGTAGCACATTGATGGCTGAGTATTATGTTTAAACGGACGACTTTAGGAGTAATGTCACTCTTTTGAATGAAAATGCTTGATTTGTTGATACAAATACAAAAATCACTATGTGTATGCCTTTAAGATTTGAGGAGTTCCCTCGATTCCTCATGTATCCCATCATCAGAACTTGAGCTTGACGAAAATTTGTCCTGAGAATCTAACTAGCTTAACAAACACCGATGTGTGTTCGATAAGAGGAGGAATCGCCAAACGTGAACTATGAGAGTTCCCTTCTGATCATCATCAGCAGTTCCGCTTAATCAAATGTCACTGTTTTGAATGAAATTTGTTGATAAAAATCACTACACGTATGCCATTAACATTTGAGGAGTTCCCTCGATTCCTCATGGATCCTCATCAGATTGTCAAAAACGGGACCAATATATACTTAAAATCAAAAAAAGAATTACCAATAATTACTTAAAATCAAAATCGGTTCAGACATGACGGAGTTATGGAGTAACAAACATAAAAAAAAAACAAAAAAAAAATTAATGTGAAAAATGTCGTTCTGACTTTTTTCAAAAAGGTTAGGCTAAAGGGCAGACCCTTAACCTTATCGTCTTATTTTTAGGCTTAAATTGTAGCTGACTAAATTGTCCAGAGGAGTTCTTCTCAAATTTTTGATATCATCTTAGTTTCCAAAATATCGAACGCCAAAATTAAAATTTTTGAAAAAAATGGTTTTTTTTTTCACTATTCCGGCCCTAACTTTTTTCTTTTTTGATTTTCTCGAAAAATTCTTTTTGCACCTTACAGGTCTCGTAAATATGAGTCTTTTGAGCCATTTTTGAATATCATATCTTTACAACTTTCCGAGGTATAAGGGGATCGCACTTTTTCGTTAAATCGGGGCCTATACTGGAACGAACGAAAAGACATTTCCAATGTCAAAACAGTGACGAAAGTGCGACTTTCGTCACTGTTTCGACACGGTTTCATCACTCGAAATACATATTTTCACCTTTAATATAATTTAATTTAATTTTTAGGGTTAAGGAAAGGAAAAAACGGAACCCTTATAGGATCACTTTGTTGTCCGTCTGTCTGTCTGTCTCAGGGACCGGAACCGGTAACCATTAAAGGGGTATTAGATTGGGTATTTGATAGAGTTGTTTTTAAAAACCCTATCAATTCGGTAAGCGTATCGTTTGACTTACCCGAACGAAAGGCTAACCATGTCAATACAGTTAATTCGGGTAAGTGGTTACAACCCAGCATATGGTTTCCCTATCAGATAGGGTTTTTCAAAAGCGATTAAGCTATTTTAAACTCTGTGACTAATACATTTGGCTTATTTATTATTCGAGCACCCTACGAGCTAAGCGCTGCCGGGCGGCACGAGCGAGCCTACAGACAAACAAGAATCTTTTTGCGTATGTTTTCGTACTTACGCCTTTGATCTAGACGCTATTATTGCTTGTTAGTGCGCTAAAAGATCGTTGTGTGGTGCCGGTGTTTTTGTTCTTGCCATTCGAGCGTGACGGCTCGTGTCGATTGAATCTTAGACCCAGGCTTATAGGAATCAAAATCAAATGCATATTGTGAAGTGTTAAAATATATAATTTTGTGTTATTCTAGTTATAGGTAGTACTTTGTTTCAATGGCTCCAGCAAAATGTGACGCCGTTCACCGATACTTCTAGTATAATGAAACGATCAATATCAGTCATTGTTGGACACTCAAGAATAAAATGATTATTTGAAAAAAATATCGTAAGAATAAACTTATGTTGATTGTATTCCCGTTAAAATGATTCAAAATAATTTCGTCGGGACTAATTCATATACGAGAAAATGTAATAAAAATAATTGATTCTTAACAGAATTATTTAATCATGCTTTTTATTTTAAATAATGTTCCGCGTATAAGAATGTATTCTGGGGTTTTCGGTGTAAGAAAACATCGTGTGGAAACTGGACCTAATCCCAATAAGGCGTAGTTTCCCTTATGCCCAGCAAAAATTATATCTGTTTTAAAATCCACGGTAGGCAGATACGAGTATACTCTTTTCACTTCTCATGCTCGTAAAGTTCGACTTTAAATCGTGCGTGGACGATATAAAATCGCATTTTAAGCTCTAGGGCATAAAGTAAAATTTTCTTCTAAGACCAAGAATGTGGCTCAACAGCCAAACAGAGTCAAAATATATTGCACAATTTAATTGAACAGTAAAATTTCGTAAAATACTGAAACTTGTTCTTTTATTATATTCTTGTACTCAGATAGAATAAGCTTTCTGGCCCAGACAATTCCTATTGGATGGGTTTTTTTTTGTATAGATCAAAGTGTCAGGAATTGATACCAATAAAATTTGTAAATATTGGGCGCTAAGATGCCAAAAAAATGGTAAAAATGGTAAAAATCAGTTTTTCGATTCTAGAGGAAAAACTACGGCTCCGACAAAAAATAGTTAAATGTAACAAATGTGCGCTATAAAAAAACATAGAGAATGAGCCCCAGTAGAGCAAAATCTGTTTAGAGGATCGTCCGCAATAAGAAAAAAATTAACCAGTGTAAGTTTTTTTTTTTTTTTTTATACCACGACGGTGGCAAACAAGCATACGGCCCGCCTGATGGTAAGCAGCTACCGAAACCTATGGACGCCTACAACTCCAAAAGAGTCACATGCGCGTTGCCGACCCTTTACAAAAAGGAGGATTCACTTTGTTGACGACTAAAGGAACAAGAAGGTCCCTCATCGTCAACACACTGGGTCCTCTATGAGCTCTTTGGCAACCTTACTCACCAGCAGGAACACAACACTATGAGTAGGGTCTAGTGCTATTTGGCTGTGGTTTTCTGTAAGGTGGAGGTACTTCCCCAGTCGGGCTCTGCTCCAGATTTGAGCGATGACATTCGCTGAACGTGCCCTACCACACTTAGCGAGATGCCATTCGCAGTGCCCATACCTCTCTTTTTGGTTGACCTTTGTATAAGAATAATTACTAGGGCAGAAGAGGTCAGCTAAACATGGTTATTTAAGAAAGAAAACAATTAAAAACGGATTTTATCGCGTGTATTGAGTTTAAATTACATCCCGACGTTTCAAACACTTTACAGCGTTCGTGGTCAACGGGTCGACAGTCGACCCGTTGACCACGAACGCTGTAAAGTGTTTGAAACGTCGGGATGTAATTTAAACTCAATACACGCGATAAAATCCGTTTTTAATTGTTTTCTTTCATGAATAACTATCGCGGCAACCGAAGACAATATTATGGTTATTTAATTTTAAGAGAAATTAAGCATTATTGCAAATGGCACCTAAAATATAAGAATAGCAGAATTAAAATACTTAAGTATAGTTTAAGTTAATTATTAATTTTTTTAGGTGCCATTTGTAATAATGCTTCATTTCTCTGAAAATTAAACAACCAAGTTTAGCTGACCTCTTCTGCCCTAGTAATTATTCTTATACAAAGGTCAACTTACACTGGATAAAACACGTTTTTTTGCAAATATTGTAAATTCAATAACTCGCGTTCCGAAAGTTCTGGAGAGCTGAAATTTGAATATGATGTCAGTTTTGTGGTCCTCTAACTACAGTTAAATGGTCAAATGAAAATGTTGTAAACTTTTTGTAAACCGTCGAATTTGCAAAAAGTGACCTTTTTTTAAATCGACTGGGAGGGTATTTTAATTTTCGAAATCCGTTATAATTTCGATTTCTATGCATTAAGGAGGAGTTGAACTACAAATTTCCAAGTTTACAAATCATTTGACAAAGAATAAAGTTGTTTAAATAATCTATGAAGTTCAGGCACTTTTTGCGCGCGCGGCGGCGACGCACTATGGCCCAAACGCCCGATCTAGCTGGACAAAATTATTTTACACTCATAGACTAAAATTGACTATTTTTATTATTATTTTGCTATAATTCATGTGAAAAAAAATTTACCAGTGTAAGTTGACCTTTGTATAAGAATAATTACTAGGGCAGAAGAGGTCAGCTAAACTTGGTTATGTAATTTTAAGAGAAATGAAGCATTATTTATTACAAATGGCACCTAAAAAAATTAATAATTAACTTAAACTATATTTAAGTATTTTAATTCTGCTATTCTTATATTTTAGGTGCCATTTGCAATAATGGTCCATTTCTCTTAAAATTAAATAACCATGTTTAGCTGATCTCCTCTGCCCTAGTAATTATTCTTATACAAAGGTCAACTTACGCTGGTTAATTTTTTTCACATTAATTATACCAAAATAATAATAAAAATAGTCAATTTTAGTCTATGAGTGTAAAATAATTTTGTCCAGCTAGATCGGGCGTTTGGGCCATAGTGCGCCGCTGCCGCGCGCGCAAAAAGTGTCTGATCTTCATAGATTATTTAAACAAGTTTATTCCTTGTCAAATGATCTGTAAATTTGGAAATTTGTAGTTCAACTCCTCCTTAATGCATAGAAACCGAAGTTATAACGTTTTTCGAAACAACATTTTTACAACATTTTCATTTGAACATTTAACTGTAGTTAGAGGACCACAAAACTGACATCATATTCAAATTTCAGCTCTCCAGCACTTCCGGAACGCGAGTTATTGAATTTACAATATTTGCAAAAAAAATGTGTTTTTTTGCGAATTGCGGACGATCCTCTGGACCGATTTTGCTCTACCGGGGCTCATTCTCTTTGTTTTATAATTGCGCACATTTATACATTTAACTATTTTTGGTCCGACCCGTAGTTTTTCCTCTAGAAGCGAAAAACTGGTTTTTACCATTTTTTTGGCACCTTAGCGCCCAATATTGATCACTTATAAATTTTATTGATATCAATTCCTGACACTTTGATCTATACAAACAATTTTTTTCCCGTCCAATAGGAATTGACTGTACTTTTTATGATTTTTCCGCTAATTCTATCTGAGTATTGCTATAATTATTTGAATTGCGTGTTTTCTATAATGAAATAAATGAAATCAAATAAAATAGGAGTTGATAATAGTTTAGAAATGCCCCGAAACGTTTTGATGACTTGGCAGAAAATTTCTAAATTCACATGTTAAAAATTCAAAAAAAATATTAAAAAATTAATTGGTTGGAACCAACCATATTTGTTTTCATTGTAATATTTTTGTTAGAACTTGAAATTGTTTTACGATTACCGATAAATAATTTCCTCGCAAATGAAGTGAAAATTTGAGTGTAACCCTCGTCCATAAAACCCATTTTACACTCGACTTTTAAACGCCTCGCGTAAAATCGTACGTTTTATGCACTTGTTACTACTATAATAAAAATAAAATAAAATAAAAATGAAATAAAAATGGAAATAAAATGAAAATAAAATGAAAACAAAATGAAAATAAAATGAAAATAAAATGAAAATAAAATGAAAATAAAATGAAAATAAAATGAAAATAAAATGAAAATAAAATGAAAATAAAATGAAAATAAAATGAAAATAAAATGAAAATAAAATGAAAATAAAATGAAAATAAAATGAAAATAAAATGAAAATAAAATGAAAATAAAATGAAAATAAAATGAAAATAAAATGAAAATAAAATGAAAATAAAATGAAAATAAAATGAAAATAAAATGAAAATAAAATGAAAATAAAATGAAAATAAAATGAAAATAAAATGAAAATAAAATGAAAATAAAATGAAAATAAAATGAAAATAAAATGAAAATAAAATGAAAATAAAATGTAAATAAAATGAAAATAAAATGAAAATAAAATGAAAATAAAATGAAAATAAAATGAAAATAAAATGAAAATAAAATGAAAATAAAATGAAAATAAAATGAAAATAAAATGAAAATAAAATGAAAATAAAATGAAAATAAAATGAAAATAAAATGAAAGTAAAATGAAAGTAAAATGAAAGTAAAATGAAAATAAAATGAAAATAAAATGAAAATAAAATGAAAATAAAATGAAAATAAAATGAAAATAAAATGAAAATAAAATGAAAATAAAATGAAAATAAAATGAAAATAAAATGAAAATAAAATGAAAATAAAATGAAAATAAAATGAAAATAAAATGAAAATAAAATGAAAATAAAATGAAAATAAAATGAAAATAAAATGAAAATAAAATGAAAATAAAATGAAAATAAAATGAAAATAAAATGAAAATAAAATGAAAATAAAATGAAAATAAAATGAAAATAAAATGAAAATAAAATGAAAATAAAATGAAAATAAAATGAAAATAAAATGAAAATAAAACGAAAAAAAAAAAACGAAACGAAACGAAAACGAAACGAAACCGAAAACGAAAACGAAACGAAAACGAAACGAAAACGAAGCGAAAACGAAACGAAAACGAAACGAAAACGAAACGAAAACGAAACGAAAACGAAACGAAAACGAAACGAAAACGAAACGAAAACGAAACGGAAACGAAACGGAAACGAAACGGAAACGAATCGGAAACGAAACGGTAACGAAACGGAAACGAAACGAAACGAAAACGAAACGAAAACGAAACGAAAACGAAACGAAAACGAAACGAAAACGAAACGAAAACGAAACGAAAACGAAACGAAAACGAACGAAAACGAAACGAAAACGAAACGAAAACGAAACGAAACGAAACGAAACGAAAACGAAACGAAAACGAAACGAAAACGAACAGAAAACGAAACGAAAACGAAACGACAACGAAACGAATACGAAACGAAAACGAAACGGAAACGAAACGGAAACGAAACGGAAACGAAACGGAAACGAAACGAAAACGAAACGAAAACGAAACGAAAACGAAACGAAAACGAAACGAAACGAAAACGAAACGAAAACGAAACGAAAACGAAACGAAAACGAAACGAAAACGAAACGAAAACGAAACGAAAACGAAACGAAAACGAAACGAAAACGAAACGAAAACGAAACGAAAACGAAACGAAAACGAAACGAAAACGAAACGAAAACGAAACGAAAACGAAACGAAACCGAAACGTAAACGAAACGAAAACGAAACGAAAACGAAAGGAAAACGAAACGAAAATAAAACGGAAAAAAAATGAAAATAAAACGAAAATAAAATGAAAAAAAAAGAAAAAAAAAAAAACAAAAAGAATTAACAAAAATATTATACACTGATTTTTTTTATATAAAATGAAAAAAAAAATTATATACACGGTGAATCTGAGTATCCCGACAGATTTTAACCATAAATTCCTGATAATTGACTGATAAATAACTGACTGAGACTAAAATGTCGTATAAACTTTTCTGGAATTAGCCTAGTTTCAGAGTTCTTCTTTGTCGTTACACTCTTTATAGAGTGGTCGTGGCCAAAATGTACTAATTTATTTTAATTGACAGTTTTACCAATAACATTTATGTTTTTATGTTCAAAAGCATTTTAAAAATCGGAAAAATGAAAAAAAATTTTTTTTTTGCGAAATCGAACTAAATTCGTAAAACATTTATTACTCCTTATGACCTCAGGAATTTATGGTTGAAATCTTTCGGGTTACTCAGATTCACCGTGTATAATAATATTAATAAAAAAACCAGTCTATCTTGAATTTTAAAACAGATATAATTTATACACCCCGAATAATTAACCGAAAATAACTACCATGACTATTTTTCAGTAAAAAGTATATAACCGCCATCTTGGATTATAAAACAGAAATAATTTTCGAAATTACATCCCCTAATTATAAATATTAATTATTTGTAACGGGGTATTTACCTCGTACCCGAAATATCGGGTGCCCAATAGGCAATACGAGAACGCTAATATACATGGTAAATACCCCGTTTCAAATAATATTTATAATGTGAATGACCATGTGAGCTTAAAAAATCGTATATCCCATAATTAGCTGAAAACGACTACCAATCCCTACGCCAATTCATGGGATTAGGTTGCCAAGCGGACCACAGGCTCAACTAAGCCGTGGCAAAAGCCGGGACAAAGAGGACAAAAGGAGGATGAATATTGGTTTGTGTCAAATCGATTTGAATATGAATAAAAATTGTGTTTTTATTCTTATTCAAAATAATTATTGCCCATCTCATCAGTACGTGCGAACTATGCAAAAATAAACTGAACGTAAGACACATTTCTTTAACAGAAATTATTTAATGGAAAGTTGTGTACGTGAGCAGAGGACTGGACTGTGAGTGTGACTTTTCCAGAATGAATAAACGACAGCAAATCTTATATTTACTCAATTTGTTCCGCCGCCACCTCTCCTGTTCCATTTCAAATGAGAAAGATAGAACCGCCTGCCTGCGTGGAAAAGAGACAGGAAAAGGGTAGCCCTATGATAGGGTAAGCGGTAAATACTAAAGCTATCTTTACCCCATTCGACTCGGAAACCACATTGAAAAGGGTTAAGCCTATTAAAAATGATTTCCATGTCGATAGGGTAACCCAATGATAGGGTAACCCTATCATTAGGGTAAGACTTTAATAGGGTTACCCTATCGAAACGATTAATCAAATGAAGGGGTTTTCCGGTCCCTGGTCTGTCTGTCTGTCTGTCTGTCTGTCAAGAGCATTTTTCTCAGGAACGCGTGGAGGTATCAAGCTAAAATTTATATCAAGTACTCAGGTCTATTGTCCCTTGAAGCTGTGAAAAAATCAAACTTAAAAGCCAACGCAATCAAAAGATACAGTCGTTTATGCTGCAAATTTTAGAGTTTTTCGGCACTTGCAAAACCTACGGGGTACTTCCCGTGAACTCAGAAACTTGAAATTTGGCACGAAGCAACGTCATATAGCATAGACAATGGAAAAATTACAAAAAGTAGACATTTTTAGTAAAATCATACAAAAAAATATTTTTTTAAATTTTAAACTTACTACCTTTTTCCTCATAAATGCGTGCAGGTATTAAATTGAAATTCATGTCAAATACTCAGCGCTATAAGACCTTTCAAATGTAGCGAAACCAGACTTTTATGTCAACGCAATCAAAAGAAATTGCAATTTAAGTCGCTTATTTTGAAACTGAGTACTCGCAAGAAACTCAAAACCTAAAGGGTACTTCCCGTAAACTCAGAAACTTGAAACTTGGCACGAAAAAACTTCATATATCACAGACAAAGGAAAAATTACGAAAAGTAGACATTTTTAGTTAAATCATATAAAAAATATTTTTTAAAATTTTAAACTTACTACCTTTTTCCTCGTAAACGCGTGGAGATATTAAATTGAAATTCATGTTAAATACTCAGGGCTATAGGACCTTTCCGATGTAGCAAAACCAAACTTTTATGTGAACGCAATCAAAAGAAATAGCAATTTAAGTCGCATATTTTGAAACTGAGTACTCGCAAGAAACTCAAAACCTAAAGGGTACTTCCCGTAAACTCAGAAACTTGAAACTTGGCACGAAGAAACTTCATATAGCACAGACAAAGGAAAAATTACGAAAAGTAGACATTTTTAGTAAAATCATACAAAAAATATTTTTTGAAATTTTGAACTTACTACCTTTTTCCTCGTAAACGCGTAGAGATATTAAATTGAAATAAGTAATAAACATACTACAACTTTTGCTTGTTATAGGTTTGTACGGAACCCTCGGTGCGCGAGTCCGACTCGCACTTGGCCGGTTTTTTTAAACCTTTGATATGTTCTCACTACTGAGGTGAAAAGTTGTATGTGTCACACGAGAGCAAAGTTATTTTACATCTTTTGTTTTGAGTCCCTCGCTACGGTCAAGATTCTAACTTAGAATCACTCACTTCGCTCGTTATTCAATTATAAAATCTTTCGCTTACTCGGGACTCAAAATCAACACTCACAAGAAAAACCAACTTTCCTCTCTTGTTGCACAAATAACTATTGTGCGAAATGAGATGTCTCGTGGTTTGTATAGGAACTCATACAATTCACGGGACGTCACTTAGGTACCGCACATACTTACTCTACTAAATATAGTTTGCAAACCACATAAACCACATTTGTCAGTAGCAGTAGAAGATAAAATACCATATCATCCTTAAAAAAAGATCACATAGGTACCCTATGATATACAGGATGATTCATGAGACGTGAGCAGGAACAACCCTACACACTTAGTTAACGATAATGAATCGACCGCCATCATGTTTAAGTGAAACAATAACGCCTTTCAATTTTTTTAACCTTTTTGTTTCGTAGAAATTTTATTCTCTGTAATCATGGTCACCCCACATAAACAAATCAATAAAGATAAAACCTCTTTGACAATCATGACAGCACTTTGATTATGAAAAATTTAAAAAAAAAATTAAGCGAGATACGATGTTTCAAAAGTAACCAGACATCAATTTGACACATATCACAGAAAAACAAGAGAATATCGGTACTCGACGGAGTATTCTAATTGTAGTGTGACCATGCGTGTCGTAAATAATTTCAAACGTTTTATTTTTATTTAAAAAAAAAAAATTTGCGCTTATCACACTAATACTGATATCAAACAATAGCTTATTTTTAACTGAATCCGTAGTGTTAAGCCTGCTCACGTCTCATGAATCATCCTGTATAATAATGACAGATGGGTTATGCACGCTCCAAAAGTGAAGCACTTAATATGAGTGAATTCAAACAACTGTCGCTAGTCACGCTCCGGGAAGCGAGAGATGCGGACGTGTCAATGAACTCCCGTCACCCGCGTGGGAAAGAGACAAACTGTAATTTTCTAACAATGACAACCAAAGAACAACAAACAAATACAAATAATTTATTAAGAAAAGTATAGTACAGTGTTTGCTCTTACGGACTAAGATGTTTTAACGACACGTGGTTAACAAATGCCTGAACTAGGATTCCCTGAGTTTCAGGCAGCGAAGGACAATATTAGTTATTTTTAATTATTCACTTAATTATAAACTATAAGTATCTATACATATAATAAAGCTGAAGAGGGTCGAAAGTCTGTCTAGATAAGTATCTATACATATAATAAAGCTGAAGAGGGTCGAAAGTCTGTACATGGAAGATAATCGAATAAAAGTCGTCTGGGGATACTTAGAATCGATAACAGAACACGTTCCAACAATTTTTAGAATTTTTGTCTGTTTATCTGTTTATCTGTTTGTCTGTTTATTTGACCGCGCATCACGTGAAAACGGCTGAACGGATTTTGATGAAATTTTGGATAGATATAGTTTGAGTCCTGGGAAAGGATAATATATAGTTTTAATCCCGAAAATCAACCCTGGTGGGGGTGAAAATGGGGTTGAAAGTTTGTATGGAGAATTTTTAACCGCTGAAACGATTTAGATAGAAATGACTATGGAGATAAATTGAGTCTCGAGAAACGTCATAGGATAGTTTTCAAACCCTTGTGGGGGTGAAAAGGGGGTTGGAAGGTGGTATGAGGATTTTTTTACCGCTGAACTGATTTAGATGAAAATTGGTATAGAGATAGTATGGGTCTCGAGAAATGACAAAGGATAGTTTCTTCTTTAAACCCCCCCCCCCATCTTACTTTAGAACCGTAGGTCCAAAAAATTTGAAAAAAATAATGGAAGTGACGCCTGAAAGGTGCTTTCAATAAAAACTATCTATACATATAATAAAGCTGAAGAGGGTCGAAAGTCTGTTCATGGAATATATTCGAATAAAGTTGGCTGGAGATACTTAGAATCGATAACAGAACACGTTCCAAGAATTTTTAATTAGTTAACGGCTGAACGGATAATGATGAAATTTTGTGTAGAGATAGTTTGAGTCCCGGGAAAGGACAATGAATAGTTTTCATCCTGAAAATCAACCCTGGAAGGGGTGAAAAGGGGTTTGAAAGTTTGTATGTTGAAAGTTGGTATTGAAATAATTTGTAATTTTTTGGTCAAGGTGTTCATATTTATAACATGTTACCCGTCGATGCTTTAAATTCACCTTTACCCGCTCTTAAGAAATATTTGAAAATGTCATGAATGTCAAAGGGTTATTGCAGCAAACCAAAAAACTACTACAAAATCATCTAACATTTATAGGACACCGTTTAGGTAGGAAAACATATGAAACGTTATGTGAAGCAGTCAGATTAGGATTTAATTTTCTTTATAATTAAACAATGGGTACATTATCTGTCTCTCAAGCTGTTTTGATATGTCTTCTTGAAGAACTACGCATTATTTTATATCTTTAAGATCTAATAATGTATTACTGTTTTGAAAAAAACAAGTCCCGTCGAGTTTCTTTTCGGTCATAAATGTCATAATACTTCTTGGGCCAGAGGTTAGAACCGGTGGTAGTTTTGGAACGAAGTTCCTTATCGGACGGTTCGCGGATGGGGGGCTAGGCGAAAAAAAGTCACGTGACCGTCACGAAAAAGCGTCACGTCACGAAAACGCGACACCCATACGATTGAGGAACATGTAAAATGGAATGAAATAAAAAAGTGAAGAGTAGTGAAAAGTGAAAGTGAGAAGTGACAAAGTGATAAAAGTGAAAAAAGTCGAGAACCTAAAAGTAAAAAATGGCAAAATTTCTAAATTTACAAAATTTCCAAAATTTCCAAAATTTACAAAATTTCCAAAACTTCCAAAATTTCCAAAATTTCCAAAACTTCCAAAATTTCCAAAATTAAAAAAAAAAAGAAAAAAAATTAAAACCATAAAATTTACGAAAAAGTCAAAAATTAAATAACATACTTCGTTCCAATCGTGTGTTCCACGACACTCACGTATTTTATTTTTCTCTAACGTTCATTAGTGCATTGTAATATGCTTACATTGAAGAATAAATATCTTGATCTACACCAATATCATAAATCCTCTATTCCGCGTTCGGAACCGTATGTAATTACCACCATTATTGCAACCAGTAACGTAACATCAGTGTATTATCTGTGACAGTGTGGTAAAAACGTATGAAAATTCATTACCTACGGTAACGTAATGAAAATCCGCCCCCCCGACCCCCCTCCACCCCCAATTTCAACCGCGCCTGTTCTTACCTTTCATGCTTAGACTGATTTGACGGGAGGATTGATTTGGATGATATCTGCCGTGGACATGAACATCGTCCGATATACACATCTGTCAACTTTACTTCAAGTTCCGCCTCCAGGGTAGCGGGAGAGAAATTAGGGGTGAATTAGCCGCTTACTGACACATACCGAATTCCACGCGGGCGGAGCCGCGGGCACAGCTAGTTACACAATAAAAGTCTTATCACCTTCACAAAATAAGTAGGTAACAATGAGAGTGACAAAGATGTAATGATTGTAAATCTTTTTGAAAATACACGTGAGCAATAAGCCAAACGTTATACGTATTATAAGATTCTACCTATTATAAGATTTATAAATTATAAGGTTGGTAAGGCGTAGGTATCATATCAAACCGAGGCCACGCGGGAGTGTCATAGGCCTGCCTTACTTATTACTTACGTAATATAGGGCTGCCATCTCTAAATTCGCCGAACCCGGACAAAGACTGAAAAAACCCGGACATTTGGCGTAAATCGCATTTTTTCCCCGGACGTGTCCGAAAATAATATTATTAAAAAAACAATTGCTTTGGTGTTTCCTCACATAAAAAGTGTCCTTTTTTAAAACCGCCCCGGACGGCCCCCGGACGGACTCCAAACCAAACTAGGACAAATCCGGGGAAACCCGGCCGGATGGCAGCCCTACGTACGTATAATATGAGACCTCTGGGACTAAGACTAAACTATGAGAATCAAATCTATCGAGTATCGATCATCCATGATCAGTCCATCATTTTAATTTATTTCGATGCTATAATACGTTTATAAGAATTGGATACGACAGCATATAAATTTTAGCCTTTGCGTCGGTATTTTGAGCACCCTTTCCTATTATTTATAAATTGCTTTCCCGACGATTGTGCAAAGCGTTCAACAGCTTTAAAACTTCGTATGACAATAACGAATATGAGAATATCTAGGATAATTCCAGTCGTTAGCGCCCACAGGCGTTGACAGTTAAACATTGCGGTTTGATGGGCCCCGGAAAAAACTTTTCTTACTTCGCCTTAGGCGCTGACGACTGGTGAGTATAAAATAAATCATGAGTATCTATTCTATACATATAATAAAGCTGAAGAGGGTCGAAAGTCTGTACATGGAATATATTCGAAAAAAAGTTGGCTGGGGATACTTAGAATCGATAACGGAACACGTTCCAACAATTTTTAGAATTTTTGTCTGTTTATCTGTTTGTCTGTTTATTTGACCGCGCATCACGTGAAAACGGCTGAACGGATTTTGATGAAATTTTGTATAAAGATAGTTTGAGTCCCGGGAAAGGATAATAAATAGTTTTCATCCCGAAAATCAACCCTGGAGGGGGTGAAAAAGGGGTTGAAAGTTTGTGTGGAGAATTTTTAATAGAAATTAGTATATGGAGATAATTTGAGTCCTAAGAAACGACAGAATAGTTTTCATTCCGAAAATAAACCCTTGTAGGGGTGAAAAGGGGGTTGAAAGTTGGTATGAGGATTTTTTTAACCGCTGAACTGATAAAGATGAAATTTGGTATAGAGATAGTATGGGTCTCAAGAAAGGACAAAGGATAGTTTTCACCCCGAAAATTAACCCTAAAGGGGTGAAAAGGGAGTTGGAAATTTGTATAGAATTGATTTAGATAAAATTTGGTATGGAGATAATTTGAGCTCTGTGAAAAGAAATAAAATAGTTTTATCTCAGAAATTATGCCTTAAGCGGATGCAAAAGGGGTGGAAGTTTACATGGGGAAGAAACAACCAATAACCGCTGGACGTATTTAGATGAAATTTGGTATTGAAATACAAGTGGAATAGTGACCCAGTGTCCTAAAAATAGTACATCAGATTTTAAAATTTCGACGTTCATTAGTGCATTGTAATGTGCTTATATTGAAGAATAAATATCTTGATCTACACCAATATCATAAATCCTCTATTCCGCGTTCGGAAACCGTATGTAATTACCACCATTATTGCAACCAGTAACGTAACATCAGTGTATTATCTGTGACAGTGTGGTGAAAACGTATAAAAATTAATTACCTACGATAATTAAAATCCTCCCTCCCCGCCTCCCCGACCGCCGGCACGCCATCCCCCTCCCTTTCTTCCGAGCACCGGTACAATAAGGTTGGTCTTGGCGGTGTAATGGCGGTCATTCTAATGGTTTCCGAACACGTCATTTAGGATTTTTAATGTGTGTAGATAAAGCAGTGTATGCTTCTGTACGTAATTAGGCCTTATTACGTAACAGTTACATAAACTACTATTTATCTCTTTTTAGGGTTCCGTAGTCAACTAGGAACCCTTATAGTTTCGCCATATCCGTCCGTTTGTCTGTCCGTCTGTCCGCGGTCCAGCTCAGTGACCATTCGCACTAGAAAGCTGAAATTTGGTATCAGTATGTGCATCAATCACGCCGCCAAAGTAATAAAATTAAAATTAAAAAAATATTTTTATTAGGGTGCACATAAAATGGGGGTGAATTTTTCTTTCGCTCCAACCCTATCGTGTTGGGTATTATTGAATAGGTCTTTCAAAAAGAATAGAGGTCTTCTAATACATTTTTTGGGTGGTTTCGTAAATATTAGATCTGTAAGTTCAAAAAAGGGCGTCTCCTCCATCTAACTTTTGAACCGTGGGTCCAAAAAAATAGAAAACAATAATGGAAGTGAGGCCTAATAAGAACTTTCAATGAAAACTATCCATCCATACTAATATTATAAATGGGAAAGTGTGTGTGTTTGTTCGTTTGTCCGTCTTTCACGGCAAAACGGGGCGACGAATTGACGTGATTTTTTAAGTGGAGACAGTTGAAGGGATGGAGAGTGACATAGGCTACTTTTTGTCTCTTTCTAACCCCCACTTCCCTAAAATGGGGGGTGGAAGTTTGTATGGAGCATTCCGGGGGGCAAAGGGGAACCGTGTTATCCCGAATTTAACGCGAGCGAAGCCGCGGGCAAAAGCTAGTGTGGTATAAGAATTGTAAAAGTGGCCAAGCCCCACGTCAGATTATTAAAAATAAGAGTGGGAACGAAGCAAAGTAGTTAGCTATTTCCTGAATATTTACGGAGGGTTTTATTTCAGTGTAGATAGGTGTAATTAAATTAGTTGAAACTTAATTTATTTAATGATATACACAAATTCAGATTCAGCAAGCAGTTTAATATGATTAAAGGAGATAATGCTTATATCATAATCACAACCAATTAAATAACAAAGTAGATCATCCATACACAACAATAAACATTAAATACCCAATTTCATGATTAAAATTCTGTTATGTTATAACGTGACGTGTTCAAATAGTAGGATCTGCCATAGACATATAAAACGGGAAGATGTGGTCCCACGAAGATAGAACTGTGATTCCATAGTAAGCCGCGGTTTCGTGCACACACACTCACTTTTGACGTTTGTACCAATCACCGCTCGTCCAGGAGTTGTATATGTGTGCGTGTCGCGCGTAAACACAAGGAAATCGGCTTATTGTGGCATCTCGATTTTCTCTTCAATATGGTATTCACGGCACTGCGTCTTCTTATTTTATATGTCTGTGGGAGCTGCAATTAGATTTCGATTAGACGCGATACGCAGAGCACATAATAAGTACAACAACTCCCCTATCTTTTCGTTTCATAAAACAGTTCCACATGACACCGTTTGTCTTCGTCCACCGATAGAGAACGTACAGCAACGTCCCCAGCTTCAGAATGATAGTCCACAACAACCATTACCGCTTCAGACTCAAATTTCCCTTTGCACCTATAAAGCTTGACTTCCATATCTTCCGCTTGTGTCCTGTGTTCTACCGAGGTTACGTTCACAATGCTTACATCCACTTGCCTAGGTGTAGTCATTGTATTGCAATCGATAACCTCAACATCGAGTGATCTAACTTCGTTAGCACTACAGTTAACTTCATAGTCTTCTTCCGGGGGCACGAGGTATAATATATGTTTCTCTTGGAATAATATATGACGAATATTAGGAGAAGTTACTGATAGTGCAGGCACGATTCTAACATTGAGAATATCCGTGCAACCAGATTTCAGATTCATGCAAATAAAATTATTATCACCACCGTTTGGTTTGTATAAACGTAACTGTCTGGTGGTGGAATCTAGTTTTTTTGGAATTAAATTGTACCCATTTCTCTGTATTGTGTGGTTTGCAATGTCAAATGCAGAGCAGTATATTGTTAAGTCTTCTCCGTAGTGTAAAATAATCCGAGATTTTCTGAAGAGATTAAGATTAGATCTTGCAGTGGTTGCAGAAATTGTTGGTTTCCAGTGACCTCTCCCACATTTGTTGTAGGTCGTTTTTAAACTGGTGGCATAGGTATAGTCGCTTGCCTCTGCAGCGGTCAGTATAAGCACTATCAGTATGGTTAGTGCCTTTACAAAAGAACCCATTATTCCGGGCTACCTATTGTTATACTAATGTAAGCTCAATATGACAGCAATATAGTAGCTTGTTAGGGAGTCTTACAGCAACGAACGGTTGATATCACAGCTGAAATATAATGCATCATAGCTTTTGCGCTTCCAATTTATAAAGACTCTTGTGTTCAATTCAATGTTTCCTCCTGGGATTTTTATTGCATTGTTCATTTTACGTCAAAAATTAGCACATTTTAGTCATCCAAATAACTGGGCATTTGGAAGCTAACGAATTTTGAATTCCTCATGTCCAAAGGAGTTTAGTCACTGAAAGCTTTATTTTCCTCGTATTGTTTCATAACTAGGGTTTGCAATATCCGTAAAATTTTCATATCCGGATAATTTGAATAGTAAACATTCTTTTATCCGAATATTCGGATATTTCGGATAATTTCGGATAAATACGGGCCAATCCAATCATTGGGGAATCATCTCCATACATTGCCTTACAAAAGGTGGAGTAGAAAATGTTTTAATGGTTCTTGGTAGGCTATAGGGTGGTAATTAAAATACTAGATTTGAGACCTTGAGGGGGGGGGGGCGGCCGCCATCTTGATTTAAAGGTGCCAAAAGTCCGTTTTTGAACCTTGGCGCTTAAACGTTTATCAGTATGCCCAAAATGTCTATGGAACGTATGAAGAAGATAAAATTGTCTACAATATTTCCATACAGAATACTCGTACATCTGTAAATATTACAGATATAAAGATTCAGGGGGTGAAAAAGTGTATATTTTCTTATATCATAAGAATTTTATTTATTACCTTCAAAGTTTTGTGCTTCGAGATAAGGAAATGAAGTTTCTACCACAGTTTTGTCATCTTCTAATGATTCTTTTAAAAGATATTCAAGAGTTGAATTCATCCCTAGAGCGCTTATAGAGGGGGTGAAAGTAGTAAGTCTCACACACAAAATCAATGTTCTATTTATTACTCATCATAAAATACTACTAGGCGTTGTCAGGTATTCGTTTCCGTTAACAAGTTGTTTATATTTGAAACATTTCATTTATAACTAAGACTGGTATCTAAATTAGTATTAACAGTACGTACTTAACGTATTTAAAACTATATAAGTACTTACTTTATTTAGTTATTCCTAGAGGCAGGCTGTTGTAGCTTGTTGCACAAAATTAACATTTCACAAAACTACCAAGACGGTTTACGCATTGTTCACCAAAACCAAATCAAAAACTACTAACCCTTACAACTGATAAACACAGAATGAATGGCGAGATTGGCGAGGAGCGTGGGGTGGTGGGGTAAATATTGCATTTAGTTTCAAGTAACAATAATTGTGCACCAGGTAAAAACCCTCCTTATCAGTAAATACTTTGTTCTTGCCTAACCCTAAACGACCATAACTAGAAGCGTGGTGAATGTTACAAAAACGATAGGAAACATAGAATTGAATGTTTTGAAATATATTTAGTCAGCCGGTTGTCAAAATTGGTTCGGGTAACTTCGAAATAACGTAATAAATAAGTAAAACGTGATTTTATACACTGTTTATGCGTTGTATAAAATATCCGTTTTATTCGGATATTCAAAGTTGAACTATCCGAATATTTTCGGATACTATTTTTAGCGGTTATTCGGATAATTTGAATATCCGAATATTCGGATTGCAAACCCTATTCATAACAGTAGGTATGACTTCCATATAATTTCATTCATAACTAGTTATATTCTGCTTATATATAAAAGCGATGAATTGAATAACAATTATATACCTACCTAACTCTTAACGTAGCTGTAATGTTTGTGATTGTGCGTAAACTTTAGTGCATTTTTCACATGGTTCATTTTTAAATAGTATTTTTTCTACTCGTCGATTATAATGCCTTGAGACTTTGTAGACCGAATTACTAGTGCATATTTTTAGTGGAACTTTTATGGTCGCAAATTTTAGCATTGTCGACTATGCTGAAATGGATTTTCATACAATATTATACAACAGTCGGGGAGGACCGTACTCCAACGATCCTCCAGATCAAAGTTACTAAATTGTATAGAGGGAACAGGTCGTCTAAGGCAATTAGTCGAACTTAATTCTTACCGGCATGCCTATTTTGAGCACTCCTAGAAAAAGTATTGTATACAATAGTGACATAATTAAGCTTTTTAATTTCGTACCTTACTTAGGCCACTCAGCAAGCTTCGTGGCCTAAACACGGTACTCGACTGAAAGGGAGCTTCATTATGTCACGATTGCTGACGACCTTCAGATATATTCACAGGGCGAAATTGCCAATCTTCCATCTGTAATTAATACGGTAAACAATGACCTGGTGGGCATACTACACTGGAGCCGAAGTTTTGGACTTATTGTTAATCCGGCAAAAACCCAGGCAATTATTATTGGCAGTTCAATACTTATCTCAAGGATTGACTTTGAAAATTTGGCCCCTATCTACTTTGATGGTGTCCATATTCCATATTCTCATCAAGTAACCTGGGCATTATTATGGACCGGACATTATCTTGGGTTCCTCAAGTGGGCGAAGTCAGTAGGAGGATGTTTGCTGCTGTTGGTTCTTTACGAAGACTCCGAAATTTTCTTCCCATACCCACCAAGATTGCGCTCGCTCAGACTTTACTTCTCCCTATTTTGGACTACGCCGATATTTCGTACATCGATCTCACTGAAGATCAGCTGAATAAACTTGAGCGCATTCAAAATCTATGCATCCGTTTCATATTTGGGTTACGCAAGTATGATCGCGTTTCCATTTTCCGCTCTCAGCTCAAATGGCTTCCTATACGTCTTCGTCGTGACTCCCACACTCTATCTCTTTTATGCACCATTCTTTTTCACCCCGCAACTCCCCGTTACCTCAAAGAACGTTTTAGTTACTTGCTTTCGGCCAGATCTGCTCAAAAATTGCTACTTAATGTACCGTCTTCTTCTTCTAAATTTTATAACAGTTCTTTCACTTTTCAGGCTGTAAGGCTCTGGAATAATTTACCGTTAGACTTAAGGCGTGCTAAATCTCTTGCTGTGTTTAAGAAACAACTTAAAGAACATTATCTGTCTCTCCCATGATCCGTATAGATACCCTGCAACTCCATTAACCGTTTTAATAACCTGTGGCATGTAGTGTGTGTGGTCCTAGTTTATATTTCCTTATTTTATTATATTTATTAAATATATATGTATGTATGTTTGTATGAGCTATGTAAGTTTATTTATTTTTTATTTATAGGTATATTTTTCTTTCTTTTATATGTGTAAGTTTATTAATGTTTGGTTTATTTGCTTTGCAACACCTACTTTTCTGTTAATTTACAAAGGTTTTCGCTTCCCAAAGGTTGTCTGGAAGAGATCGCTCTTTAGCGATAAGACCGCCAATTGTTTTGCCTCTGCTTTTTTGTTTGTGTCTTGTGTATACTTTGTGTCTATTATTTGAGGTGTGCAATAAAGAGTATTTATGTTATGTTATGTTATGATTGTACTAGCTGTGCCCGCGGCTCCGCCCGCGTGGAATTCGGTCTGTGTCAGTAAGCGGCTAATTCACCGCTAATTTCTCTCCCTCTACCCTGGAGGCGGAACGTGAAGTAAAGTTGACAGATGGATACGCTAGAGGACAGTTGTCCTGATATTTTTTTTACAATTACCACAAAATGAAACTACAGTCAAAAATCATCAAGAGCATGTCGGGCGATGCTCAGTGTAGAGTTTCGTAGTTGCCGCCGTTACAAAACATCCGTTCAAAAGGTCGTTTATTAAGGGATATTTGGCGGCGCTTACGTCATTTTACTATCCGGCACTTCCTTTCACTATGCGTTTTTGACTGATAATTCAAAAACGGCTGAACCGATTTTATTCAATATAGTTTTTATTGAAAGTTCTTATCAGGCCTCACTTCCATTATTGTTTTCTATTTTTTTGGACCCACGGTTCAAAAGTTAGATGGAGGAGACGCCCTTTTTTGAACTTTCAGATCTAATATTTACGAAACTATGAGTTTCATCCAAAAAATGTCTTAGAAGACCTATATTCTTTTTGAAAGACCTATTCAATAATACCCAACACGATAGAGTTGGAGCGAAAAAAAAGTCACCCCCCATTTTATGTGTACCTACCCTAATAAAAATATTTTTTTAGTTATTATTCTATTACTTTGGCGGCGTGATTAATGCACATACTAATACCAAATTTCAGCTTTCTAGTGCGAACGGTCACTGAGCTAGACCGTGGACAGACGGACAGACAGACGGACGGACGTGACGAAACTAAAAAGAGATAAATAGTAGTTTATGTAACGGCGTGCCGGCGGTCGGGGAGGAGGGTGGATTTTACTTACCGTAGGTAATTAATTTTCATACGTTTTTACCACACTGTCACTACGTTACTGGTTGAAATAATGGTGGTAAGTACATACGGTTTCCGAACGCGGAATAGAGGATTTATGATATTGGTGTAGATCAATTTATTCTTCAATGTAAGCACATTACAATGCACTAATGAACGTCAAACAAAAAAAAATACGAACGAATTTATATTATTTCATTGATATTTTTGAAATTTTAGAAATTTTGAAAATTTAGAAATTTTAGAAATTTTAGGAATTTTAGAAATTTTAGAAATTTTAGAAATTTTAGAAATTTTAGAAATTTTTGAAATTTTAGAAATTTTTGAAATTTTGAAATATTCGAAATTTTTCACTTCACTTCACTTCACTTTATTCTATTTTATATTATTTTATTTCCTTCCATTTTACATGTTTCTCAATCTTATAGGTGTCGCATTATCGGGACCCCGTCCCTCCCATCCGCGAACCGTCCGATAAGGAACTTCGTTCCAAAACTACCACCGGTTCTAACCCTACACCTGGCCCGAGAAGTATTATGTATGACCGAAAAGAAACTCGACGGGACTTATTGTTTTCAAAACAGTAATACATTATTAGATCTTAAAGATACAAAATAATGCGTAGTTCTTCAAGAAGACATCAAAACAGCTTGAGGGACAGATAATGTACCTATTGTTTAATTATAAAGAAAAATAAATCCTAATCTGACTGCTTCACAAAACGTTTGATATGTTTTCCTACCTAAACGGTGTCCTATAAATGTTAGATGATTTTGTAGTAGTTTCTGGTTTGGGCCTTGCATCTTTGTCCGTCATATATAGTCCTCGAACCTACGATAACCCTTTGACATTAATGACATTTTCAAATATTTCTTAAGAGCGGGTAAAGTTAAATTTAAAGCATCGACGGGTAACTTGTTATAAATATGAACACCTTGACCAAAAAATTACAAACTATTTCAATACCAAATTTCATCTAAATACGTACAGCGGTTATTGGTTGCTTCTTCCCCATGTAAACTTCCACCCCTTTTGCATCCGCTTAATTATTAGGACGATACAATTTTGTCATAATGGCCCACGAGGTCATCTTTTTTTTTTCAAAATTAGATCTTGTTCCAGAAGGTGAAATTTTAAAATATGATGTACTATTTTTAGGACACTGGGTCACTATTCCACTTGTATTTCAATACCAAATTTCATCTAAATACGTACAGCGGTTATTGGTTGTTTCTTCCCCATGTAAACTTCCACCCCTTTTACATCCGCTTAAGGTATAATTTCTGAGATAAAACTATTTTATTTCCTTTTCTAGAGCTCAAATTATCTCCATACCAAATTTTATCTAAATCAATTCTGCGGTTAATAATTCCCTATACAAATTTCCAACTCCCTTTTCACCCCTTTAGGGTTGATTTTCGGGGTGAAAACTATCCTTTGTCCTTTCTTGAGACACATACTATCTCTATACCAAATTTCATCTTTATCAGTTCAGCGGTAAAAAAATCCTCATACCAACTTTCAACCCCCTTTTCACCCCCACAAGGGTTTATTAAGGGTTTATATGAAAACTGTTCTGTCGTTTCTCGGGACTCAAATTATCTCCATACTAATTTCTATTAAAAATTCTCCATACAAACTTTCAACCCCTTTTCCACCACCTCCAGGGTTGATTTTCGGGATGAAAACTATTTATTATCCTTTCCCGGGACTCAAACTATCTCTATACAAAATTTCATCAAAATCCGTTCAGCCGTTTTCACGTGATGCGCGGTCAAATAAACAGACAAACAGATAAACAGACAAACAGACAAAAATTCTAAAAATTGTTGGAACGTGTTCTGTTATCGATTCTAAGTATCCCCAGCCAACTTTTTTTCGAATATATTCCATGTACAGACTTTCGACCCTCTTCAGCTTTATTATATGTATAGATAAAATACTATTAATTTCATCACTATGTGTAATTTTATATGTCAGTGGCATAATGTTTAACAACTTCGGCTACCTAGACGTATGTACATTTCGATGGCTTTTGATATTGAATAGTTGTCGCGCGATAACTTAAGTAACGTTTTTCTTAATGCTTATTTAGTTTATTCGAGAAAAAATAATATTTTACAAATCACACACTTTACAATACAGTCAATTTAACAGTAAACTTAAGTCTAAAAATAACATTAACTAGAACATAACAAAATGTATATATGTATAAGTATCTAAATTTAGCAAAACAGACAAATAGCACTAAAAACTAAACTAATAATCTAAATTAACAATACCCAGCCCCCAGATGTCCCCCAAATCACTCCCCTGGGGAAGGGTGCCCATAATACTGGCTACATTTCCCCTCTGGATGGCGATACCCAATCTTTGGCCGAGAAATGAGCCAGCCCTACGGTCACCTGCTGTCTCCACCAACCTCTTCTTAAGCTCCTTAAAAAGCTTAAGGGCACCTGGGCCCCACGGACCAAGGGTTTCAACCGCAAATGCAGAAAAATCCATGCTGTTAGGGAGCCCAGCATATTTGCGCCGCTTTAACGTATCCACCGCCGACGTTGCCCCGCCCACCCTGACAGATGTGGTGGCCAAATGGTATGGCGGGAAGGTATCCACACAGGTGGCATCCCAAACAAGCGGCCGTCCCAATTGCCACGGTATAAGCGTCATTCCATCGGGCCTTTTGCCATCGTCACGCGCCAAACCGGGTGGTTCCAAAGCCGCCGGCACCCCCACGCTGGCAAAAGCCCGACGGATCACATCATTGAGGCTGGCGTGACGGGATATATGGCCAGCGCTTCTCCGGCAGGAGAGACCGTGACTTCCCAGAGAGTCCACCTCAGCACCGCACAGCACAAGGCAACGGTGGGGGGACAACTATGGCAGCACCCAGACAAAGCCCGACAGCCAACCGTCGCTGTTCGCTCCATACAGTAGGGACTACCTCCGCGTTCACCCTGCCTGCAAGCATAAGATTTACAAGGCGAGTAATGCTCGTCAGTAGATCGTCGCTTCTGCCACCACGAACACTCAGCAAGAGATCCTTCAGGTGCTGAGGCGTTCAACCGTCAAGGCCACTAGAGGAGCCACTCCAGAGGACATAACGGCGGCCATGACAGCATCTTCGCTAACTTGCAGGCAGGGTACAGCAGGGTCGGGCGGGTCAGGATAGTTAAGTGTTACTTAAAGGGGCTGGCGGGTGCTTACCTAGCAAAGATGCGAGGGTTTCGGGCGTATTAGGTGCTGCCGAGTCGCTGGAAAAGAGAATTTTTGCAGCACCCTTAAAGTCACCATCGTTGAATTTTGCCTCTACGACCTTGACTACATCCCGTGGTTTGGACACACGTTCCCCACTGTCCTGCGATGCGTCGATGTTGCCTGTACGAGCACAATTTGATTTGATCTTTGAAGTAAGAGAACGACGAGGTTCTCTCTTAGACACATGCAGTGTATTGAATACGAATAGGAAGAGGCTTTCCCAACTGGAACGGTCGTTCTTATTGACGCAGTTGTCAATGGTCTTTAAGAGGCCGCTTGCGACACGATACCTTGCACCTCTATGGATTCGTTTGACGACCGGAAAAGCTTTCTTATGGTTGATTAGCACCGTTTTTCTGATTTATATGATTTTTATTGTGGTTGTAGTTGAGCTCGATCAAGGGGTTATGGAGCTAGAAGGCACGAAAAAATCATCGTAAGGGTCTTGTTGTATTGGTCAACTCGTTTGCAAGTAAATAGCGAGTTCTCAGTGTGAGGCGGACTACTAGTTATATTATAATTTACTGTCTACATGTAACTAGCTAAGCCGACTCTTAAAGCCTAGCTATTTTTGTACAGGCCTAAAAGCGTGGGCTGTCTGACTGATATCAGAAAAATGGGCCGTACATTAGCAGAAGTCCGATATTATTTTGTACTGCGAGATCTATTACCGTGCGACCAGTTTAGCGTCTTTGGTTTAGTTAGTAGTGAGAACCTAAATTTTGGATATTTTTTTTATTGTTACTTCCTTTGATTATTAAACCAACCGGATGCGAGACGCGCACTAATTTATATCACAAAAAGTCTGCCAAATTCGGCGCGGGGGACGAGGAAACGCACACAAATACTGTTAACACTAATGCATTTTCCATTGACGTCGCTACACATGCACACGATAAAATTATCAAACACTAGCAAAAAATATACTCACACAAGTACAAACACAGACACAGACAACTTGTCCGTGAACGAGATAATGTCATCTTTAAGTAAACGTAGACAGTGCGAGGAATATACTTAAGTATCGATATTTGTGACATTTTCAAGTCAAAGGTACATCATTGTCGGTTGTTAATAGAGTTAGATTTTAAATGATTTTTTTATGGTAACGCCTTATTGACAACCGATAATGATGTACCTTTGACTTGAAAATGTCACATTTTATCGTAGATTTATTTATCGTATGCCTACATGTCACTGGATATAAGATAGGCATTTCTTCCCTAGGGTAGTGGGAAAGCAGATGATGAAGAAAATCCAGTGAGTGCTGCGAGGTCCAGGTAGGACAGTAGAGCTGCCAAGTTTGTAACTCTTTTAGCACCACCCAGGGATCACGTGTAGGGTTGTCTAAGGTGTTTCCTATGGACGCAGAGAAACATTGATCGTAGGTTAGTTATATATTTTTGTTTCTTTACCACGTATAAGGTTTAGCTATTGATAAAATTATAATGTTAAGTTGTGATTAAATATCAAGTTTTTTTACCAGCATATTACTTACAATGTTAGTATTCAACGTAAGTTAGTTTGCCTATTTGTTCAGGACAAATCTTGCAAGCTGAATTAGAATAACTTTTATATTATCAATTTAATATTTTGATGTGTATTTGCTTTTATATTTAGTGGAAAATACTACAAATTGGAAACAAACAACTATTAAAATGAAACAATGAACTGCAAAGAACTCTGGAACATCACGGAATTCGAACCCACGTGTTTAGATTACCGTTCCAATGTGCTTCCAATTACACTAGACGTTCTTCTATCCACATCAGTGAATTTTTCACTGTAATGAACAATGATTAATCAGTCACTAGCGACATCGTGATGTTCCAGAGTCCTTCGCAGTTGATATTTTGATTGTAATGGGCATCTGTTTCCAATTTATGTTTCTATTTCTATTATCTCTTCTTCATTTTCGACATTTATTTTTGTGCTGTCTCATCACTAAAACTTACCTGTTAGGTACAGTGATACCAGAGTCGGAAATTAAAAGTATAATCCATACAAAATTAAAATGCTACATAAAATGTATGGTAAAAATAAAGGAACGAATTAATTTCTAAACAGGAATATCGTTATTATAACAGGTATATTTCACTTAAGGGGCGCCACACATTAGAGCGGAATTCAGCGCGGAATTCATCACACTAGCTGGAATTTGTCTAATAAAACGGAAATTTGTTTATGGTAGCTGTATTTTTGAGACCATAGACAAATTTCAATAATTTAAATGTCGATTAAAATATGTTTAGAAACCATTTAATAACAACCCACACACACACAGACACACTGCTTTTTTAACAGAGCAATGCTTTACAATTACCTATGGCTGTATGCCGAATGGGTCTCTGCCTAACCCACGGAGTATCCTTTAAGTGTATTGCCAATGACAATGAATGACATAATGGCGGATGTATTTCTGCCGCACTGGAGTCAATTACTCTTGTTTGCAATATTTCACTTACCTCCCTCGATGTAATCGTGTTCATAATTGCATACCTAATTTATGAATGAATTCATTGATTAATTGGGTATGCGATTATGAACCCGATGGTACAATGTACTATGAAGAGTCAAGTTTAAAAATTACCCTAAAGCAGATGTAGTACCATTAAGTGGCAACACTTTTTGATTGGCAATATTTTTTAGTTTTTTTGCTAATTTCGTGCACTATTTGATGATATTTAGACGTAATTATACTTAGAGATGAAAAGAAACGTTATCCTTCTGTAAACTAGATGATTCAGATCTTTTCTTACATGAAAACACGCAGCAATTCGGCATTTTTACCTCAGATCGTTCCGCGCTGACTGACATTCATTGAATGGCGTTTGACGCGCGACAACTAGTTTTATATAACCGCTACGACCAGCGGTCTTGTAGTTTTGACAGAGGGGGACGCCTGACAATTACCACTCCATTGGTTTATTTCTCTGAGGTTACTTCGGATGGAGTATGTAAGTTCACTGAGGTTAGCCTCTTACGTATTTCTAATGTAAAGCCTGACCAGAAATATATGATCATGCGCCATGTTGCGGATTTTCATTGGAACTACTTTCTTACACTGGCAATAATTATAATGACAGGATGATATGCATGTGTGAGTGCATGAGATAGGCTGTCACTGTTGTCAGTGTCGGTTTTTTTGAATAATATTAAAGTGTTGAATATTAAATAAATAATAAACGAAAAATTATTCATAGTCAAGAGCGAAACATTGTAAATAGTGTATATAAGAAACTCCTGTAAATTAAACGCACGGGATATTAAACTATTTCGCTGTGAAACATTTTCATCAGAGCTGACAGGTAAACAAATCAAGGTACTGAACTGTTGCCATATAAATGAGAACAATAGCGCCCTCGTGACCATGATCATATATTTCTGGTCAGGCTTTACCTACCTATATTTTGATTAAAAATATTAAAAAAAACATCAACTCTCACCGAACTCACCGAAGTACATAGCTAAGCTAACCTTTGATTATACTAGGTATCATGTTTTACACTTTACTTAAAATCTGTTTGGGAATTACGACACGACAAATAGGCACACTTAGTCACGGACTTAAATTGTTAGGCCATTTACGGTTCAAGCTATTTCTTTTGTTTTATACTTACTGTATGAAATGTCCGATGTAAAGTAAACCCCGTAACGGCCTCCTAGCCCAGTCGGTAGTGACACTGCCTACGAAGCAGGAGGTCCCGGATTCGAATCCTGGTAAGGGCATTTATTTGTGTGTTTATGCCTGAGTTATGGATGTTTTCTATGTATGCAAATATTTATCTATTATATACACCGTGGGCCAATATAACTAGACAGATTTTAACAGTGTATTCCTTAGATATTCGTGGTTAAGATCTGTCGGGTTATTCCAGCCCACGGTGTATATCGTCGTCTAGTACCCACAACACAAGCCTTATTGAGCTTACTGTGGGACTAGGTCGGTTTGTGTAAGATTGTCCTATAATATTTATTTTATTTATTTATTTAAATGGGTCAATAATGAAGTTCGCACCCGTACCTATTAAATATATAATAAGTATCCATTAATTTTACGTCCGGGTTAATGAGAAATACCTAAATACCCAACTGCATACAAGTGATACAAGGTGTAACAAAAATGCTGATGACCCTTTTAAGGGTATAATTGGTATCGTATTCTTATAATGTGAAAACAAGAAAAAAAATATCTTGCAGAAAATAAAATTGGTTTTTCACTTCTCATGCTCCTAAAGTTCGACTTTAAGTCGTGCGTGGACGACATAAAATCGCATTTTAAGCTCTAGGGCATAAAGTAAAATTTTCTTCTATGACTAAGAATGTGGCTCAACAGCCAAACAGAGTCAAAATATATTGCACAATTTAATCGAGCAGTAATATTTCGTAGAATACTGAAACTTGTTCTTTTATTATATTCTTGCTATAATTATTTGAATTGCGTGTCTATAATTAAATAAATGAAATAGGAGTTGATAATAGTTTCGAAATGCCCCGAAATGTGTTTATGACTTGGCAGAAAACAAGTATCTATATCTAAATTCACATGTTGAAAATTTAAAAAAAAAACATTAAAAAATTAATTGGTGGGAACCATATTTGTTTTCATTGTAATATTTTTGTTACAACTTGAAATTGTTTTACGATTACCGATAAATAATTTCCTCGCAATTGAAGTGAAAATTAGAGTGTAGCCCTCGTCCATAAAACCCATTTTACACTCGACTTTATATCAATCCTCGCTCGCAAGCTCGCTCAGATGGATAAACGCCTCGCGTAAAATCGTACGTTTTATGCACTTGTTGTACAATCTACTATTGTATGAATACGACGTGTCCCATACAAAAAAAAAATTCTCCTACTTTTTCTTACTTGCAATACGATACCAATTATACCCTTATCCTTAAACGGATCACTAGTATTTTGTTACAGGTAATCAGGGCAGTCATTCTAAATTATTGAAATTCAGAGGTCATCCAGAGGGGCGATTTTTGAGATTCCAGCGCTCGAATATGACTATTAAAACTCTGAGTAAAACGAAGAAATGATGTT
The DNA here is from genome assembly GCA_947086415.1 of Pammene aurita. Lineage (NCBI taxonomy): Eukaryota > Metazoa > Arthropoda > Insecta > Lepidoptera > Tortricidae > Pammene > Pammene aurita. The sequence continues at coordinate 14,387,019 of OX352305.1, read as the reverse complement.
TTAAAAATAACAGCGATAGTAATTTAAAATCATGATTATTTATACTATTAATTTCATGCGTAAATAATGGCAACAAACTTTTGTGTGCGATTATATTCGAGGTTAAATTCTTTGAATTCGAGCGCTCGATTGTCAAAAATCGGCCCCCTGATGTGCCATTTTCAAACCACATTTATTAATATTATTATTAATCTCCCCTTTTTCATTTCATCACATATCGATTAATGTCACCAAAAACCATCGCCATAATTAGACCCATATAAGTTCAACAAGAGTGTCAAACAAGAAATATGAGCTTTTTAAGTGAACCTTTTACTGTCAAACTCGTCCTATCATAATCGTTAAATCCAAATGTGGCATAGCTAAGTATAACAATAAGATCTTTAACTTCAAATAAGAACGTCAGTTACACGCGCTCCTTATAAAGACTTTGACTAAATAGGCAAGTCATAAAACAATAAATAAAGTTGTAAACCATTAATTTAGTACGCCATAAATCTATTTACCACTTTAAGTGACATGCGCATTACTTATTTGATAAAAGCAGTACTAATTATCATGATTGAGGTTCACAACATAACGCCTTAATTTTATGTTAACTTCGTGTTCTTGTTTTACCACTTTATTATGTATATATGTTGCCCTATATACGTTCTAATGCTACACAGTTTTTTTCAGAGAAGTAGATATGCAGATTTCCTCTAGATGTTTTTCCTCCACCGTAAGTTATATATATATCTGTCGCAGGGGAATGATGAAAATAGAGATTTGAACAGATCTCTAAGGGATATGATTAAATCACGCAGGATGTTAAAATCGAGACTCCATATCATCATTTCCCTAGAAAAAATCAGTAATTTCACCAAATCACTGACTCTGTTTAGTGGGAAGACAAAATCGGCCAAAAAACGTGACACGCTTTTTCATTTCACTAGATTTGTTTAGAAATTTGACAAAATCCCTAACCACTACAGTAAGTTGATGAAACGAACTCAAAAAGTCAACTAGTTTTATCATTTCGCTAAACAAGTTTAGTGAAATGATAAAGTGTCAACTGGAAGATGGTATATGGTGATTTGATTAAATCTCTGAACTGGTTTAGTGAAATGACGAAAGAAAGTACCGAATACAATATTTTACTTTACAGTTAAGCGATTTTATCAAATCTCTGACTAGATAAAGTGAAATAGATATTAAATCAGAGATTTTAACAAATCTCTAAGGGATATGATCAAATCACGCAGGATTTAAAATGGAAAATCCATATCATCATTTCCCTAGAAAAATTCAGTCATTTCACCAAATCACTAACTCTGTTCAGTGGAAAGACAAAATCGGCCGGTGCAATATTTGTGAACATCCAGTGCATGCAACATGTGGAAGTACTGTTGGAGAGGAAGGTTAAGACTTAGTCGTTAAATGCCAATTTTGTCAAAAAGAAAGCAATATTAGAGCTGAGAGGGAAAATGCAGCAAAATTTTTCAACATATGCTAAAGAAAGATTGAAGATATGACTTGAAGATATAGACTAGATTACGTGAAAACGTTACATAAAATGTCAAAAGTAGGTAAGTATCAAAGTTGTTTATGCCATCAAAAACAAAAGTCTCGCAATTCAGTTCTTCTACCGGAAAAAGTTGTGAGATCCATGTAATACCAAGTCGGTTGATTTATTCAGTCCCTACTTAAGGGACCTTCTGTCTCAAGTTATTACGTAATTAGCTAATCTAACAACATCTTATAGTGACCGTGAGCATGCACTGGATTTTCACAAATAACGCACCTTCCAATTATGTCTTTCCACTAAACAGAGTCAGTGATTTGGTGAAATGACTAAATTTTTCAAGGGAAATGATGATATGGATTCTCCATTTCAACATCCTGCGTGATTTGATCATTTAGAGATTTGTTAAAATCTCTGTTTTAATATCTGTTTCACTTTATCTAGTCAGAGATTTGATCAAATCGCTTTACTGTAAAATGTTGTATTCGGTACTTGCTTTCGTCATTTCACTAAATCAGTTAAGAGATTTAATCAAATCACCATATACCATCTTCCAGTTGAGATTTTATTATTTCACTAAACTCGTTTAGCGAGATGATAAAACTAGCTGAATTATTGAGTTCGTTTCGTCAGCTTACTGTCGCAGTTAGGGATTTTGTAAATTTCCTAAACAAATCTAGTGAAATGAAAAAGCGTATCGCGCTTATTGGCCGATTTTGTCTTTCCACTAAACAGAGTCAGTGATTTGGTGAAAAGACTGATTGTTTCTAGGGAAATGATGATATGGAGTCTCCATTTTAACATCCTGCGTAATTTGATCATATACCTTAGAGATTTGTTCAAATCTCTGTTTTAATCATTTCCCTGCGACATATGCATTACAAACGTTATGATATTTTCACAGGTTATGTGTGATAAAATTTAGCTATGCAATTAGATAGGGAAGGCGGGATGAAACCCGTCGATGTCGAATACGAAATTGAGCTGTGTAAATAATTATTGAACTTTGTGGCTAATGAATGAATCTATATGTATCAAGAATGTTTATTGACGTTTCAGAAAAATGATATTGTTTTGTGGATCGTTTCACAATTTTCTTACAAAAACGTTTTTCATTGAGAAAATTCGGAACGGAACAACTAACTCCGCTATTGATTTGCGTCCTGAGGGTTTCGTACATCACACTATTAGATTTTAACAATCATTATCATTAAATAAAATATTTTTTATGTCATCTATAGAATAACAAATAAACGATTTTTGGCCTTTTTACTTTATTTATCCTGTAAGACCTAACTTTTTACCAATTTTCTTGATTCTAGGTCTATGGGAAGTATCCTATAGGTTCTGGGTACCCTGTGGAGTGTTACAAAATAAGGCTTAAATGGCCTTATATCTTTGGATTTATTCGACTTAGAAGCTTGATTTTTTTATAGCTTTTATCTCCACCTTTCCCTACCTAATAACAGTTTTATTAATGTAAACTTCTGTGAACGGAACTAAAACCAAGTCACCGGCGTGTAACGATAAGGGGGCGTCCATTAATCGCGTCATACGATTTTGGCTTGTTTTAGACCCCCCCCCCCTCCCCCATGGTGATCTTTGGTGATATTTTCAGGACCCCTCCCCCCCTATCCAATATGACGTGTAATTTTTTGCTAAATAAAGTAAGTACAGTTGTCTAACACGTGAACCTACTTACGTAACGTACGTACACGTAAAGGGTAAAAAAATGAAACTACATGTATATAAAATAAAATAATCTTTAATTGAAAAAATCCGGCCAAGTGCGTGTCGGACCACGCGGTTTCGTACCTACTATCGAAAAAGTAATATGAAAAGGTCGTATCTGCGTATAAAATGAGTTTTTAGGAGATAACTCAATAATTCCTAAACCGATAATGTAATAATAATAATAATAAATTTTATTGCTTTCATGTTGATACAGATAGTCTTAAGTATAGTTTAAAACTAAGAACAACATGAGACCCCAGACAGGGTATTGCAAATTTAAACACACAATAAAGCTATTACATAAATAAAAAATATAGGAAAACATACTTAACTAATTATAATCCAATTATATACATGTCAAGGCAAATCTAACGGTATTTATGGTATTTGTTATCTTCAAAATATTCTTGCAGCGAGTAGAAACACTTTTCTATTAGATATGTTTTTAGCTTCTGAACAAATTTTGCATATTTGAGCTCTGCAGTTATTTCTTTAGGAAGATTATTGTATATTCTTATAGTCATTACATGGGGGCTCTTATTGCTCATTTGAAGGTTACTAGTAGGTATGGCTAATTTATTATTATGTCTCAAATTTAAATCACTTAAATGGCGTTCTTTTGCTGTAGTATACAGAGCTGGTTGCTTGCGCACCAATTTACAGGCTTCCATAATATATAAACTGGGCAGTGTTAAAATCTTTAATTTTATGAAATGTGGTTTGCATGATTCTAAATTTTTTATATTTGTAAGAATTCTTATACACCTTTTTTGCACTATAAACAAATCCATTACATCTGTACTATCCCCCCACAAAATTGTGCCATATTGAAGCCATGACTGGGTAAACGCATAATATGCATTTACTGCAGTTTTAAAGTCTGTACTTGTTTTTATATTTCTTAACACATAACAAAATTTAGAGAGCTTTGTGCAATTTTTTTCTATATGAGATTTCCAATTAATATTTTCATCTATATTTATGCCAAGAAGGCAACTATTACTGGTTTCTTGAATTTTATTATTTAAGTATGTATAGTCTATTTCTATTGGTAGTCTTTGGTAGGGTCTAAATTGAATAAGATTCGTCTTATTTAGATTTAACTGTAAGTTGTGGTCTTCGAGCCAATTCGTAACGACATCTAGGATAGTGTTCATATTTTGTACGACTTCAACGTTATTTTGACTAGGGAATACTATGGACACATCATCGGCATATACAAAGCATTTAGTATTAAGGGAATTCACTATTTGCGGTAGGTCGTTTACGTAAATTAAGAATAGGATACAGCCTAAGACACTGCCTTGTGGTATTGAGCATGTAATGTGTCTACTTTGTGAATTTACTTTCATAACAGTGTAATCATAATAGTCTAACTGAATATATTGAACCCTATTTTCTAAGTATGACTTAAACCAGTTGTGTGCAATCCCACGTATCCCTATACCGTTTAGCTTATTGAGCAGTATATTATGTTTGACTCTGTCATATGCCTTGCTCATATCGAGCTATAGCCCAAACGCATTCTGATTGTTGTCTATTATACGAATAACTTCTTGGTTAAATTTGTGAACAGTAAGCACTGTGCCCTTTTGCTTTCTGAAACCAAATTGGCTATCGTTAAATATATGATGTTTCTCACAAAAGGCAGATAGCCGTTTGGCCATAACCGATTCAAAGAGTTTGGAGAAAGTTGGAAGCATAGCTATCGGGCGATATTGATCGGGCTCAGTGACATTTTTCTTTTTAGGGACAGGTCTGATAATTGCAACTTTCAGGGCATTTGGGAAAGTTGCTGTAGAAAAAGACTGATTTATTAGAAAAGTTAACGGTAGAACTAACTCATTGGAACAAGATTTTACTAACGAGGGAGGTATTTCATCGATTCCGGAGCTATGCTTATTTTTTAGACTTCTTATAGCTCTGTCAATTTCTGCGTGGCCAGGTGGATATAGGAAGAAGGTATTGCTTATGGGGTTCAGGACTGGGCGTCCAATTGGCTGATTGTTACAAGTATTAACCACTGACCACTAACCAGTAGTAGGTATTATGAGAAAAAGTAGGCGTTGAAGGTATCTGCTATAATTTGGGGTTCATTTGTGAATTTCCCGTCCACTTTAAGGGTAATATTATTCATAGGCTTTATTGTAGGTTCCTTTTTTTGTTCAGCAATAATTTTCCATGCTGTCCGTACTTTGTTGTTTGAGCTATTTACCCTTTTATTATGATATATTTTTTTCGCAAACGTAACACATTTCTTTAATACCTTTGTGTATGTTTCTACATATTTAATTAAAATAGGATCATCTGTTTGCGTGACAAGATTTTTTAGTTGTCGTTTATGTAAACAAGATTTTTTTAATTCCTGGGGTTAACCACTGTCTTTTAGGCCTTGTTTTAAATTTTCTACGTTTCTTAGGGATACAGCGGTTAAGCAACATATTCATTACACTATTGAAGTGATCAAAATTTTCATTCATACTATTAAGAGGTGACAAGATAGTAAACCAGTAAATTTTTTGTAGTTCTGTTTTGAATAAATTGACATTTTTTTCCGTAAATAAACGTTTATAGTGTATTCGTTCATCAAGTTTGTTCATCTTTCGGTCTATTACGTTTGGCACTATGACTCCTATACCTTTATGATCCGAAAATCCAAGCTCTTGAACATCAACTACTAATTCTCAATTATTTCATATTTTTTGGATCTCCGGTTCAAAAGTGACAGGGGATACAAGTATTTTAGACTTACGGGGTGATTTTTCCTTAAAATATTCACTAAATAAAAAAAAACAAAAAGTCCTCAATGTTATTTCGAAAGACCTATCGTGTGATGTGCATCATGTCGATATTTGGTAAAAAAAACTTTTTTGACAAATAATTACATGTATGGAGTAGTGCCCCTCCTTAAAATATCTTTTTCAGCAATTATACTACAAAACTAAGTAGCGGCATACAAAAACACACCTTATGTGACTCACACACACCCTATCAGATTTGGATTTTATTATTATTATTTTATTTTAATTAAACAATACGTACATTGTATGTCTCTCAAGCTGTTTTGATATGTCTTCTTATAGAACTACGCATTATTGTGTATCTTTAAAATATAATATTACTATATTACTGTTTTGAAAAAATAGGTCCCGCCGAGTTTCTTGCCGGTCATAAATAATACTTCTCGGGTCAGAGATGTAGGGTTAGAACCGGTGGTAGTTTTTCTTTTTCTCTCTGACGTTCATAAGTGCATTGCAATGTGCCTAAATTGAAGAATAAATATCTTTTATCTTTTATAACGGACGGACCGACAGACGGACATAACGAAACTATAAGGGTTACCTTTTTGCCACTTTGGCTACGGTACCCTAAAAATCTACTTTACAAAATAATATGTCAAATGCCATTAAAAATAATCTTCAATCATAGTGCTAGTGCAATTTTACTCTGCTTTTGACAGATTGATTCATTTAAAAGTTGATAATTTTTATTTTATTGACCATAATACAGTATAGCACAAAGAACAAAAAAATTACACGTGATATGTGTCCAGACCCCCCTCCCCCCTGTGGTGATCATTGGTGATTTTTTCTTGACCCCCTCCCCCCCTATACAATATGACGCGATTAATGGACGCCCCCTAACAGTTTAAATATAATATACTATACAATTATAGATAGTTGCACTTCCGTCCAAATTAGAAGCAGACATCTGGCTGGCATTGGGCCAGATCTGATACCAACTCGAAATTGGCCCAGTGGAATCAAGGTTTCACCAGCTGATGTATGAAATCTAATATTAATACGGTAATATATTCAGTAGGATCCTGTTAATTGTTCCATTGTAACGATGCTACTAGGGTTTACAATCCGGATCGAAATGCATGAAATTACCCGGATCTGGATCCGGATCGACGGATTTTTCTATACATTTCAGTTCCGTCGTGCAAACGCTACTTGTTACCTGAAGCATAAAAACGGTTTAACTGACAATTATCATCATCATCGTCTTAGCGTTTGTTCCGGCTTTATGGCACGGCTCAATGGAGACTGGCGACTCATTGTAATAGATCTCTCTAATAATAATAAGTCTCTACTATCTTATTACGAAAAAAATCATTGCTATGGCACGTTGAGGAGATATCCTATTTCTTTGGTTAATCAGCTTACTAGCGTCCCGTCCCGGCTACGCACGGGACTTTTTTGTAGACCTTTTTAAGGTGTACAATACTATTATTTTGATCTATCTCGTAGGGTTGCTAGCGTTTGCAATGTAAGCGTCACAGAAATCACATTAGAAACCTCTAAAATTATCAGTGTTTCTTTGCTATATTATGCATGTATTATACATATAAACCTTCCTCTTGAATCACTCTATGTATAAAAAAAACTGCATCAGAATCCGTTGCGTAGTTTTAAAGATCTAAGCATACATAGGGAGAGACAGCGGAAAGTTTTATACTATGTAGTGAAGTGATTTGATTCAGCGTTAAGTTAATAGACGTGTGCAATTGGTGCAGACACAAAATTACTATTAGGTACTAAACTATCAGCTAAGCAGATGCCAGATGAAGGATGAACAGACAGACAGAGAAATTATACGAATGTTGACTGCGGAGCCCTGTAAAGAATTTGAATAAATTAAAGTTCTGTCTGATTCTCTAGTTAAGTATGTGTGTTGAGAGGTGGACATACGCACGGGAGGAGACGTGCGGGGAGCAGGCAGAACGCGACGTCACCACCGCGGACCGCGAGCGACCCGCGGACGACACTCACCTTCATGCTATGGTCTCTTAGAACTTTGACAGGAGCGTTGATATTTTTATACTTTCTGCGCCATCTACAAACTGCGAGCTACTTGTGATTTTGGTTTTTCTAAAGTACGCTAGATAGCGCTGTGCAGCATGTGACGGCTGTGTTGCTGTTTGAAAAACATAGAAGTTTTAAATATTCTGGGTTTAAGTTTTGTTAAATTAGTTTATTATTGAAACATGCTTTTTTTTATGCATTTTATTATTTAATTACGGTTAAATAGTGCAATAGTTTGTTTCTTCAAGATTTACATAGATTTTTAAAACACTAGTAGAAAGTAGTAGATATTGTGGCAACATTTGTGCTAAATAAAAAAAATCGGGATCATGATGGCGGCGAAGTCAAATTTTCTTTCTTTCTTTTAGCGCAAGCTTTGAAGATAGTGACAGTTGTCTAAAATAATTAAATAGTTTTTGGGTGCAGGGTAATTATTATTATATGAATTATCATATAAAAATGTCGCCTCCAAATTGCTGCGTGCCCTTGTGCAATAATCAACGAGGACAGGGCTAGTATAATATTATTTTTCTATAATCAATCTGCCAAGAGCGTGGACCGGATCAACTTAACTAAAAATGATGCTTGTTTCAGGAATTCAAATGCATGCATTCCCAAATCCCACCAATCTCAGGAACCCTTCTTGAAAGGTTCCGAACGTGGGTAATAAGGATCGGTGGAAATATTGTGGGCAAGGCGGACACGGCGATCTACAATAATGCGCGGGTATGCCATCGCCATTTTGAGGCCAAATATATTTACCCCAATGGGCGCCTCAACCGCTTGGCTATACCAACGCTTCATTTACCAGGTTAGTTTTAACGCTATAATGTAATCAGCTTAATTAGAATCACCATCATCATAATTCTTCTAGCGTTCGTCTTGTTGCGGTTTTTTTTTGCTACGGCTCTGAGCCTGGGTACCGTTGGCAACCAAAACCTATGAACTAGTGCGACTGCTAGTTTTTACCCAGAAGGAGGTCCGATTTCCTCACGATATTTTCCTCCAGAAAAAAGCGACGGGTAAATCAAATTACATTTTGTACAAAAATTCATAAAAACGCAGTCGAGTCGGGGTTTGAACCCGAAAGCTCTGGATTGAAAGTCAGACATCTTACCGTCAGGCTACCAGCACTTCAGTGTTCGCTATAAGGATGTGCATGACTAAATTAGAGAAATTAGAATTGTTCCCATTAGTGTCAAAGCTATTGAGGCTATGGGATCAGGAATCATTGTGTTTATACTATACTTCGTTTTTTTTTGAGATTAGAAATTGAGTAAACATAGAAACAGTAGTTGCCAACCTGTTCTAAATGTTCAATTTAAACACACTGCAAACACACCAACAAGCGATTAGTTAACATGATTAAGAGTTCACATTTGTGAATAAATAATAACAATTTGCAGATTAAATAATCCAACACAACAATAAAAACACAATTTCGTTTTGATTATCACGTAAGAGATACTTACGTGAAAATTTAAAAACAGACAGTGAAGCATGTACGTTCTAAAACGGAAACTTAACGTCTAGTTCTTTATCAGTATTCACGAAAATTATTTAATTGACAATCATAATATGCACTTATTAATAAAATTTCGTAAACAAAAGTTCTTCTAAACGATATTTAATCGTTTTATTATATAATACTAAATAATAAAACAATTGTGGTGGTGGTAAAAGATTTGTTGGACTACGAGGTGGCTTTTGTTGTTGTATGCCACTCGGACCTGCCTCTGATTGCTCCATAACCCTCCAACCAATCGCACAATAATAGAACAAGCAAATACCTTTACTATAAGCTTTAACATTAAAAACTATCCAGATATGTCTGAGAGATACGAATGACAGATGACGCGAGAAAATATTTAAAAATCTAACCATCCGTCTCGAACCTCTTCTTCTATAGGTTTTATATTGTGCAACATTTACAAGAACATTAAAAGTGTTAATAATAAAATAATTCCAAAAAATAATTACTATCAAAATATTGTTAAATACTCAATATAACATGGCTTTACTATAAATACAAATATATTTATGGCCTATTTCACAATCTCCAGTTAAAGCATATCTGTCAGATAAATGTTTGCTGTCCTTTTCTTTTGTATGACTGGCGAAAAGGATAGCAATAATTTTCACTGGCAGATAAGTTTATCTGGAGATTGTGAAACAGGCCCTTAGTATGTTTAATGACGGCGTAGGCACTCTGACAGATGTGACATGTATCTTGCCTGATAAAGAAACCTGTACATCGTTCTGTCAACTTTTTTCTAATCTCAAATAAAATGAACAATAGGAATAAGTAAACTGTTTGAACCAAGGTTGATAAAGGTGGGAGTTCAGCACAAAATAAAGTATATATAGTCTCTGTATAAAAAAATAATAAATATTATAGGACAATCTTACACAAACCGACCTAGTCCCACAGTAAGCTCAATAAGGCTTGTGTTGTGGGCACTAGACGACGATATATATAATAGATAGATATTGATAAATACATAGAAAACATCCATAACTCAGGTACAAATATCTGTGATAAACACACAAATAAATGCCCTGACCAGGATTCGAACCCGGGACCTCCTGCTTCGTAGGCAGTGTCACTACCGACTGGGCTAGGAGGCCGTTAAATGGCCTGTATGTATGTCCTTTTTAGGGTTCCTATAGGAACTACTACAGGAACCCTTATAGTTTCGCCATGTCCGTCTGTCCGCGTTAGTACGAAAATCAAAAAAGTCATAACAGTCAAAAAAGTCAAAATAGTCAAAAAAGTCAAAAAAGTCAAAAAAAGTAAAAAAAAGTAAAAAAAAGTCAAAAAAAGTCAAAAAAGTCAAAAAAGTCAAAAAAAGTCAAAAAAAGTCAAAAAATGTCAAAATGTCAAAAAAGTCAATAAAGTCAAAAAAGTCAAAAAAGTCAAAAAAGTCAAAAAAGTAAAAAAAAGTCAAAAAAGTCAAAAAAGTCAAAAAAAGTCAAAAAAGTCAAAAAAGTCAAAAAAGTCAAAAAAGTCAAAAAAGTCAAAAAAGTCGAAAAAGTCGAAAAAGTCGAAAAAGTCAAAAAAGTCAAAGTCAAAAGAGTCAAAAGAGTCAAAAGAGTCAAAAGAGTCAAAAAAGTCAAAAAAGTAAAAAAAGTCAAAAAAATCAAAAAAGTCAAAAAAAGTAAAGTAAAGTCAGTCATAAAGTCGTCAAATCAAAAAAGTCAAAAAAAAGTGAAAAAAAGTCAAAAAAGTCAAAAAAGTCAAAAAAGTCAAAAAGTCAAAAAAGTCAAAAAAGTCAAAAAAGTCGTATACAGGTCACGATATAAAATCGGAATTGCGAGTTATTTCATTTTCAACCGACTTCAAGATTTCGAAGGAGGAGGTTATCAATTCGTCGGGATCTTTGTTTTTGCAATTTTTTTTTTTTTTTTTTTTTTTTTTTTATGTATGTTCACCGATTATTCGAAGACGGCTGGACCGATTTGGAAAATTATTTTTTTGTTTGAAAGCGTATACTTCACAGTTGGTCCCATTGTAACCATGTCAGGATCTGATGATGGGATCCTGGAGAAATCGAGGGAACTCTTCAACTATTATAGGCACACCTATGGTGATTTGAGTATTTTTTACAGCAGATCGAGCATTTCGTGTTGGAAAGGTGGATGCTTAGTAAAGTCGGTTCTTTTTTGTTTAAAATTATTATAGGTTAAAAAGGCGTTCCCGTACTGAACTTTTAAGTTCTGTTACTCGCGTGTTCTGAGTATGTTCTATAAATATCTTGCAGATGTGCCACAGCCAATGGAAGTGGCCGTAGCAGGAGTCAGTAACGTTGTTCCCGTGTCTACTGTATCTTCTGCAAAGCCTACGCCTGTTCAAGGTAAGACATGAAATGAAATTTTTATTTAAAAATAAACCAGTTTTAAAATTAAGCCTAAATCTAAACTATATCACAATTAAAGTCTCCATGCTTATAGAAAAAGTAGCTTGTTAAAAGTTGGATTGTTTTAAAAGTTTATCCTCCATAAACTCTTGGATGGAATAGTAAGCTTTTTTTTATAGAAGAGACTTCAGCTTAGTTTTGAAAAGGTGTGTTTCTTCGACACAATTTCATTTGGAATTTGGTAGCATCATAATTTACATTAAAAATATAAGTAACTATCAAATTATACCTATTTATAATAATATTGTTTCAGGTTTTTGGAATCCGAAACTCCAGTATCTACGGGTTAGCGGGGAAATAACTCCAATGACTTTAGGTATTGTTGCGTAAACATTTTAATTTTATTATCTCATTTAGATATACATATATTAGGATCAACACACACGACCACAGTCAGATTTGTATAGGTAAAGAGTGCTGATAACAGATCTTGATATTATGGTGATTATATGTGTCATTTTCAACTAAAAGGTACATCATTGTAGGTTGTCAATAAGGCGTTACTGCCATAAAAATTCATTCATTCGTATAAAATGACCTGTTGTGTGACTTTTGCTATAAGTAAAGGAGCTTTTTGGCAATCTATCCTCAAGACTAACCTTTTTCAAAAGCGATTGCCATCTGGACTTTAAACTAGTTCAAACCCAGAGCTTAACTAGACCTTATTGTGAGAAGTTTGGTTTCCTAACGATGTTTATTTTTACTGAATTCCTAGTAACTAGCGAATTATCCGGAATACGCTGCCGCTGGTTTAATTTTAATACTGCATTTACATTCAGCCGAATTGAGCAGGCAAGTGGGCAGGGAAGTGGGAAGGACGAGTGTGTAAACATGATACTTCTCATGCCACTGCTATTGCCACTCGCGCTGCCCGGCGCTCCCCTAAATGGCGGTTTTTTTGTGCGAAGTCAAAGGACCGGCAGCGCGAGCGGCAGTACGTGTTTCCAATTACATTCTCCTCCGTCGCTCAGTACTCGTCGAGCACCTGGAGGATCGCAAAAGACACAACGCGGCCGCTGTAATTATTTCAACGTCTGCCATTGCCGAGACTTGAAAGCGAAGTGAGTGGTAGGGCAGTATGTAAACACACACTCTTCTCGATCCTGCTGCAGCAGTATTTAGGGAATTAATGCCGGCAGCGCGAGGGGCAGCGACAGGGGCTGAATGTAAATGTCGGATACCGAAGCGCTTTTCATTCATTCATTTATTCCTTTATAAAACATAGTTTGTTGGTTCTTTGTGACTATCAATTCCATTAGTATGATCGAATGTCTACGGCAAAAGCCGGCTTGAGCGACGCCTTTTACTGTGCCTCTTTTTGTGTACTGACTTTAATGATTAGTCTCATAAAATAACACTATGGTCGTGCACACATAGTTTGGTACAAAAATCGACTAAATTTGTTAGATCGTAACTGTATGTACAATAATTATCTACTTTTATGTTCTAGGTATACCTAAGTCGGCTTATGAACCCACCAGAATAGGGTGATGTAGCAACATAAAAGGCTGGAGCCCTATCACTTCAAGAAGAATGTATATTGTACACTTACTTTCTGTAAATTACAGTATATATGTATGATTGTACCTTCCTACGCATCGTTATTATTGTCAACACCAATAAGACTTAAACTTTCACGGCTTTTACGTATTATGATTATTAACTAAAACGGAACTAAATTGCGTATATTAACTTAATAGTTACCTCCGATGTTTCGAGATCAATTATTGTTTCTGTGGTACCGGAAAAAATACCATAAATAGGTATATCAGATTTGCGTAATTAAATTTTTGTCGCCACAATTAGGTAACATACTAGTAAAATAAAATTTCCCTGTGCCTAGATTTATGTCAATTGTTAATTGTGACTGAAGGTACATTTCCACCAAGTATTGTGAGATAGGTCACGTCAAATAATAGAAGAAAAAAAAATCCTCGTAATAATTTTCTTTCTGTCTGTATGTCTGCTTACTAGTTAAGTGATATATTGTTAGTATAAGAAAGCTCAAATGACCCCGCAGCAAACATAGGGAAAAAGTGGTTTCAGTCAAAACTCACAAAATTTTAGTACAATGTAGATTCGAGTCTCTTGATTATTTTTTTATAAGGGCACAACTCACTCAGAAGTATACTTTCAGAAATAATCAATAAGTATTGTTTCATACAAAACATATGTAACATAACAATTTTTCGTAAAATCTTTCTCTTTGCTTTTGCATAATATAAATAACTAACCAAATGCGATTTCAACGTGACAGAAACGATATTAAGATCATATTTAACGCCAGTAAGTATCATTGTGGGTCATTTCAAAGTATAGATTTTAAGAAACACGTCATAGAAAAATAATAATATAAACTTGATTATTTCTGACAGTGTACTTCTGAGGGAGTTGAGCCCTTATAAAAAATTAATAAGGAGACCTGAATCTACATCATACTAAAATTTCATGCGATTTGACTGAAACCACTTTTTCCCTATGTTTGCTGCGGGGTCCTTTGGTATGAGTGTATGTATTATTAATCACACCGACAAAGTTGTAAAACAAAGTGGTTTTTGTTTGGGTACCTCCCGTACACATAAACTGGGGGTGAATTTATTTAGTTCAACAAGTATTGTGTGAGATCTTTCAAAAAGAATATCGTCTAAGATAGGTTCATTTTATAACAGCTATCAGGAAATGCCTAATTTCTAGGCACCACCGCACCATGTCTGTCATTACATTAAGGTTAATATTTAAATTAGCTTTTCAAATTACTATATTTAGGTATAATATAGTATTTACGAAACTTATGGCCCAACAGACTCTTGGCCGGTTTTTAGGTTTTTGTCAGATATTAAGTTATATGTGGGTATAACAATTGTGCATAGTATGTACCTAATGAAATATAATGATATGTACAATAAATATTGTATGCATTTGACATAAACTTAGTTTTATTTACAGGACGTCCAAACTTAGATTTCCCGCCGAACGGCTGTCAGGAAGGGGCGAGGGGGACGAGGTCTACCCCTCCCCTCCCAACCCCCCATACCCTGTAACCCCCTTCCCCCGTTCCCCTGTAACGTGATCAAATGTAGCACTATGAAACTAGATGGTGGCACTAGCTGCTGCAAGTACGAGCCGTAGAGTTGCCTATCTATCTCAGTTATATACATATTCATCTATGCTCACCTTTACCTACTCCGTCGGCAACGGACGACACCCGGAATTAGTTTTCTTTTTAATTGTTTGGCCGGGATTCCCACTGTAACTAAGGCGGAATAAACCAGCCTATCTTGATACAGTCCTCTCTTATTTCAACGTCCCAGTAGGACCCTAACAATGTGGTATTGTTAGTTTAACATTATTTATATGTTATAATTTTATTCAAGGCAAGGCAAGGCATAGCAACAAACGCAATAAATAACATAGACCATATGACACATCTGTTGCTTATAAATCATAACACTAATAAACCATTTATAACAAATCGCAGTCGTTTAAAAGATTTACCATTTCGACCTAGTTTTGTGGTAAAATATTTAATTTACAACCAAATTAAGAGTGTCGTTTACACACATGTCATGTCAAAGTGCTTGGATCACATGTGCACATATGCTACGAAAATAAAATAGAGATGTGACTTTTTGGACGTGAGTCGGTATAAAATGCGTGGGTTGCTCATGATTGGCATCAGGTTACATTTCAGCAACAGTTGTCCCGTACCTTTCAATACCAGCAGACTCTAGTAGACCAATATAAAGATGAAACTGTGTATGAGTAGGTAGCCGTATTATAAGTGGACGAAGTCGCGGGCGGAAAGATAGTCTATCTTTAAATGCTTTTGTCCTGACTGACTCATCAATGTAAATACCGAAACCACTGCAGCTAAAGAGTTGAAAATGTTAGACCAGCTACAGTTAGTACATACTAATTATACATTGTATGTACTAAGAGGTGATTTCGAATAAATCAATGGCTAAGGGGGTAAAAAGTGGGTTAAAAGTTTGTATAGGTAGGATTTTTTTTATATACACTTAAAAATTCGTACGGTCGCTGATGATTAAAAATAATAAAAGAAATATCAGTTTTATGAAATTCAACCCCTACAGTGTCAAAAATGGGTTGAAAATCTGTAGCTTTTTTCGTGACTGACTTAAATGTTCATTTGTAGGCTAATCGCTTAAAAGTAAAAAAAAAGTAATTTTAGTGTTTTACAAAATTCCACCCCAGAGGAGTTAAAACGGGGTTGAAAAGCTTGTATTAAAGCGAGGCCGTTATATCGGAAGCTACAAAGTTGTAATTTGCGGGTGGGGTACATTTATAATATGTACAAGTAATAGGAAGCGTTTTTGAAAAATTCAAAAAGGGGGTTCAAAATTAATATGGGTACAATTTAAAATTTTAAGTTAGAATCTTAAAACTTCGTACGTTTGATGATCATTAAAAAATTATAAAAAATTATTAAGCAGTTTTTGAAGTTTAAAAGAGGTTAAATGGGGTTAAAAAGAGGTTGAACCCCATTGAAGTTGAAAGATTGTATAGAGATTACACGTTTTGAAAGACAGACTTGAAACTTCGTTTGTAGGCTACTCTTTATAATCTGTACAAGTAATATGACGCGATTTTGAAGAATTCAACTCTCAAAGGGGTAAAAAGAGGGTGTAAAATTTGTATCGGTATTTTTTTTTTTAAGTTAGAGATTTAAAACTTCGTAGGTTTGCTGATTATTAAAAAATAATAAAAATTATTCCAACGACTTTTAAGATTGTACCCCTAATGGAGTTAAAAAGGGGTGGAAGCTTTTAATCGCATCGATGTTGAAAGTTTATATAGAGATAACAAGTTTTGAAAGACAGACTTGAAAGTTCGTTTGTAAGCTACTCACTTAAAACCAAAAAAGTCATTTAAGCGTTTTTAAAAATACCACTCGAGTTTAAACGGGGTTGAAAAGTTTGTATTAGAAAGAGGCTAAAACAACGGAAGCTAGGAAGTTGTAATTTGCAGAGCGGGTTACATTTATAATCTGTACAAGTAATAAGAAGCGTGTTGAAAACATGTTTGTGTGGAGTTTATAATATAAGTTCGAGACTGCGTAAGTTTACTGCTAATTTAAAATAATAAAAGTGATTTTAGCGTTCCTTTTAACTGAACTCCTAACGGGGTTAAAAAGGGCTTGCAAGTATGTATATATATTTTGTGAAAGACCTAAATCGAAGTTTGTGGACTAAAAAAAAAACTTAAGGGTATCTTTTTAAGAACTAGCCATATTGAGCGAGGTGATTTGGTAGGCCATACTAAACAACTTTTACTATTGGGTCAACTCCGAAATCTAATTTTTTTTTGGCTGTTTCATACATTTCGGCTGATCCGACGTTGACGTTTTCTATGGGGACGCTATATATTTTTTTGGATTTCAGGGTCGGTCCTATAGCAAAAGTTGTTTAGTAAGACTTATTTAATCACCTCTCACAATATGGCTAGTTATTAAAAAAACATCCTTTAAAGTTTTTTTTTTCTTTGAAGTGGATAGTACTACAAACTTTTCACCCCTAGAGGAGTTGAAACGGCGTTGAATACTTTTTATTAATTATTTTTATTAATTGTAAATGCTTAAAAGTAAGTTGTATGATAATTATTATAAGCAAAAAAATATTCTAATACCAAACCACACATTTTATAAAGATGAAACTGTGTATGAGTAGGTAGCCGTATTATAAGTGGACGAAGTCGCGGGCGGAAAGATAGTCTATCTTTAACTGCTTTTGTCCTGACTGACTCATCAATGTAAATACCGAAACCACTGCAGCTAAAGAGTTGAAAATGTTAGACCAGCTACAGTTAGTACATACAAATTATACATTGTATGTACTAAGAGGTGATTTCGAATAAATCAATGGCTAAGGGGGTAAAAAGTGGGTTAAAAGTTTGTATAGGTAGGATTTTTTTTATATACACTTAAAAATTCGTACGGTCGCTGATGATTAAAAATAATAAAAGAAATATCAGTTTTTTGAAATTCAACCCCTACAGTGTCAAAAATGGGTTGAAAATCTGTAGCTTTTTTCGTGACTGACTTAAATGTTCATTTGTAGGCTAATCGCTTAAAAGTAAAAAAAAAGTAATTTTAGTGTTTTACAAAATTCCACCCCAGAGGAGTTAAAACGGGGTTGAAAAGCTTGTATTAAAGCGAGGCCGTTATATCGGAAGCTACAAAGTTGTAATTTGCGGGTGGGGTACATTTATAATATGTACAAGTAATAGGAAGCGTTTTTGAAAAATTCAAAAAGGGGGTTCAAAATTAGTATGGGTACAATTTAAAATTTTAAGTTAGAATCTTAAAACTTCGTACGTTTGCTGATCATTAAAAAATTATAAAAAATTATTAAGCAGTTTTTTAAGTTCAAAAGAGGTTAAATGTGGTTAAAAAGAGGTTGAACCCCATTGAAGTTGAAAGATTGTATCGAGATTACACGTTTTGAAAGACAGACTTGAAACTTCGTTTGTAGGCTACTCTTTATAATCTGTACAAGTAATATGACGCGATTTTGAAGAATTCAACTCTCAAAGGGGTAAAAAGAGGGTGTAAAATTTGTATCGGTAGATTTTTTTTTAAGTTAGAGATTTAAAACTTCGTAGGTTTGCTGATTATTAAAAAATAATAAAAATTATTCTAACGACTTTTAAGATTGTACCCCTAATGGAGTTAAAAAGGGGTGGAAGCTTTTAATCGCATCGATGTTGAAAGTTTATATAGAGATAACAAGTTTTGAAAGACAGACTTGAAAGTTCGTTTGTAAGCTACTCACTTAAAACCAAAAAAGTCATTTAAGCGTTTTTAAAAATACCACTCGAGTTTAAACGGGGTTGAAAAGTTTGTATTAGAAAGAGGCTAAAACAACGGAAGCTAGGAAGTTGTAATTTGCAGAGCGGGTTACATTTATAATCTGTACAAGTAATAAGAAGCGCGTTGAAAACATGTTTGTGTGGAGTTTATAATATAAGTTCGAGACTGCGTAAGTTTACTGCTAATTTAAAATAATAAAAGTGATTTTAGCGTTCCTTTTAATTCAACTCCTAACGGGGTTAAAAAGGGGTTGCAAGTATGTATATATATTTTGTGAAAGACTTAAAACGAAGTTTGTGGACTAAAAAAAAAACTTAAGGGTATCTTTTTAAGAACTAGCCATATTGAGCGAGGTGATTTGGTAGGCCATACTAAACAACTTTTACTATTGGGTCAACTCCGAAATCTAATTTTTTTTTTGGCTGTTTCATACATTTCGGCTGATCCGACGTTGACGTTTTCTATGGGGACGCTATATATTTTTTTGGATTTCAGGGTCGGTCCTATAGCAAAAGTTGTTTAGTAAGACTTATTTAATCACCTCTCACAATATGGCTAGTTATTAAAAAAACATCCTTTAAAGTTTTTTTTTTCTTTGAAGTGGATAGTACTACAAACTTTTCAACCCTAGAGGAGTTGAAACGGCGTTGAATACTTTTTATTAAAGCGAGGCCGAAACTACTGAAGCTAGAAAGTAGTAATTTGCAGATTGGACACTTCGTAGTTTGTCTGCTTATTTAATGCAGCAAAAGCTGCTTATTTAAAGCATGCATTAAAAGGTCTCTTGGATTCCCCGAAATCGAATTTCGACATGATCGGATTAAATTCTACAAAATTTAAAATGGTCGCCGTTTTATAATTTTGATGTTAGATTCGTATTAGCCGTGCGGATCCTCAGATATCGATTTTCAAAGTGATCAAAAATAAACATAACAAAATAACAATACGGCCTTTTGTATTGATGATAATCACATAATTTCAGGATGGCGCTACTTTTTCGAATTCAAACCCTGGACAAAATTATTCTATTTATGGTATGTCAATTTCAAAACCAAATAAGAATTAGAATAAATAAAACTTGTCAAATTTTTTTACAACCCTGAACCTTCGGCAAAGACGAGAAACAAATAGGTTCTATGAAGTTAGATGACTGTATAGATTATATAATTGATATGTATACTATTCACATCCATTTTTATTAAGTGATAGCTGTGATATTATACAGTCGACTAAAAAGATATGTATCCACTTTTGAACCTTATTACAACGGATTAAGGTGAAAAAGTAGATACAGCTTAGCTCTTTGTAGTTGACTGTACAATCCATTTTTCCGTAGCCAAAATGGCAACCCTTATAGTTTCGTCATGTCCGTCTGTCCGTCCGTCCGTATGTCACAGCCGTTTTACTCGGAAACTATAAGACGTATCTTAATAAAATAGATCTGTAGTTAAATTGCAGAAAAAAAAATTTTTAGGGGTGGCGCTCCATACATGTAACAAACAAAAAAAAACAAATATCAACATGTTGCACATTAATCGATAGGTCTTTAAAAATAACATTAAGGTTTCTTTGAACATTTTATGATTAAGTGAAAAGTTTCAGAAATAATCGCTTCGAAACTCGAAAAAATAGCGTCCCCCCATGTAACTTTTGAACCGTAAGTTCAAAAATATGAAAAAAATTAAGAAGATGCGCGTTAGCATATACTTTCCAAGAAAATTGATTTGAACATTATCGGTTTAGCCATTTTTGAGTTATTTCTAAAAAAAACTTCTTCCATAGACATCAGATACGACCTTTTGGCATTAGTCTGGTTCTTATTCCATTAAAGCTACGGAACCCTCCATTATGCGTGGTCCGACACGCACTTGGCCGGTTTTATTATTAGTCTTTCAGCGCCGTCACCACCAAAGAAACAACTGACTGTATAGATTATATAATTGATATGTATACTATTCACATCCATTTTTATTAAGTGATAGCTGTGATATTATATAGTCGACTAAAAAGATATGTATCCACTTTTGAACCTTATTACAACGGATTAAGGTGAAAAAGTAGATACAGCTTAGCTCTTTGTAGTTGACTGTACAATCCATTTTTCCGTAGCCAAAATGGCAACCCTTATAGTTTCGTCATGTCCGTCTGTCCGTCCGTCCGTATGTCACAGCCGTTTTACTCGGAAACTATATGACGTATCTTAATAAAATAGATCTGTAGTTAAATTGCAGAAAAAAAATTTTTTAGGCGGGGCGCTCCATACATGTAACAAACAAAAAAAACAAATATCAACATGTTGCACATCAATTGATAGGTCTTTAAAAATAACATTGAGGTTTCTTTGAACATTTTATGATTAAGTGAAAAGTTTCAGAAATAATCGCTTCGAAACTCAAAAAAATAGCGTCCGAACCGTAAGTTCAAAAAATGAAAAAAATTAAGAAGATGCGCGTTAGCATATACTTTCCAAGAAAATTGTTTAGAACATTATCCGTTTAGCCATTTTTGAGTTATTTCTAAAAAAACTTCTTCCATAGACATCAGATACGACCTTTTGGCATTAGTCTGGTTCTTATTCCATTAAAGCTACGGAACCCTCCATTATGCGTGGTCCGACACGCACTTGGCCGGTTTTATTATTAGTCTTTCAGCGCCGTAACCACCAAAAAAACAAACGCAATAAACCGAAAACATCAAAACAAACGGTATTATCCGATGGGTATCCTAGCAAAGAAGCTATAAATAGCAGGTATAGCTCTCCTATTCATTCATAGCTTACAAGCGAGTCACATGAAGTCTGCGAACAGATTACTGGTCACAAGACTACGCATTATGAAGCCTAAATCGACCTAGCATTAAGTTATTTTATATGTTTAATTTGAAGTTATCAGTGCCTTGGATTTACTGTAATACTGTGTAACTGTTTTGAATGATAAATAAATAAATAAGTATGTTAAATACGCATTATGAAGTTTCTCACGACGTGACCACTAAATTCAGAGCTGAGAATGGCGTCACTCACTTCTATCCTATACAAAATTTACAACAATCCATGTGAATGATTTAACTCATAAACTCGATTTTTGTTGATATTTTATTTGAGTATAGCAAATAAATTGTCTTGGTGTATCGTCCTTTATATTGACCGACGTTTGTCCAATGCAAGGAGTGTGCTTCCCAGGTACGAAAATAACAGTTCGATTGCATCTATCTAACCATCGAACCTAAAACCACAATATGCTCTGTTCTGAAATGACTGATTGGGGCAAACATAATGACATTTCAATATCGGAAATCAGAAATATAGAAAAAAGTTTAAATAAAATATCTCTTTACCAACCTGTAGTACTTGCGAGTCTTCTGATTTGCTCTATCTAATACAAGTAGGTAAGTAATCTGTGCTACGTAGTAACCTTGCCGCGGAGGCGGGAGTTTTAAAATACGAACCTTAAATTATAAGTTGTTTATTTCGATTGCTCGTAAAGCACTTAGTATATTTACGATATTTTTTTGATTATGTATGTTAAATAAATAGACAATTTAAGGAAAAAGTATTCACAAGTGTAGGTTCGTATAAAGTGATCATATTCGCCAAAAAAATTAAAAAAAAATCATAATAAATAGATGTAAACATGTCACCGTGGTGAAAAATTACGGTAACACTTACATCTGTAGTAGTACCATACTACCAAATTTTCGAATTGTGTTCGAATTTCTAAGTCACTTTTTTATAAATATAAAGAAAAAATATCACTTAATGAAGCTTATAGACGAAAGCTCAGAGAAACAATTCGGGAAATCTTTAAGTTTAGTCATCACTTATTTAACCAAATACAATAGTGCTAGATCTCCAGTGTAGGATTTAGTCAATGTAGTGTTCCAGACGTTGTCTATAATGTTTTCGATTTCCTGAAATGCACAATCACGTCACTGGGGAAAAATATGTAGTGGGAATCTGACTACCCTACTTAATAACTAGAAAAAGCTTCCAAAAGTGTAGGATTTAATGCAAGGTAAAAATTTTTGGCCCCCGTCTAATAGAAGTCAAAGTGCAAACGTACACCTACACTGTACAGTGCCTATTGGTGCGGCATAGCTGGACTGCAAGAACACCTAGGTACACTATAACTTCATTCATATTGATCATTAGAACCTCTTTGGTCCATGCATCATGCATCTAGATTCTAGACACGCGATAGCGTGTCAAGCCAAGTTCAAGTATAACAGAACTGGCGAGCACGTGTGCAATATTATCTACATGAACCATTTGGAGCCACTTTTTACCCCCTCATAACTCAAAAACTATTTCACATAAATATGTGAAATTTGGCTCATATATTGAAACTTGCGAGATACATATGTTCTCCAAATTTCATAAACATACCTCAAACGGTTATTTAGATATTAACGTCCAAAAATCGTCATTTTTATCACGTATTGACCTATACATAGACCAAAACTCTAACCATGTTCCAGATGCTAGAAACTTCAAATTTTACAACTACTACTAGACAAGTCAAACCTTAAGCTTCAATATATAATCCTAAGTTTTAAGAAAAAAAAATATTTTGAGTTGTTATAATTTTTCCATGTTGTTATAAATAAATTTCAGGACTGACCATTGAACTTGCCACCCATGTAGATCTCACTTCTTTTGTCGTTGAAGTCAACAACCAAGGCATATATTATATGTATGTTCAACTTGGCTCTCATTTCACATTTATGTTTTTGATGGGATCTCTTATTAATCAAGTTCAGCGTAAACCAGTGCTGAATTTCATACCATAGTTATTGTTACTGTAAAAAGGTTATAGCGTCATGATTTAATTTTTCTAACCGTACATCAAATTGCCTTTAAATCAACTCAATAACGCTCTTAATTTCGTTTGTGCCCGATGTGTACTCAAAGAGGCCGAACTATACATAAAATTCAAATTTTACGATGTCGTTTATTCCATTGGAGCCATTATAATTATTAGCGTGCAATGATGAAGTGCGAGTAGTAAACGCCGTGAGAGTCGCGCGACAATTGTGGCAATTAGAGGCGCGGGCGCCACGCGTGATGTCACCGCAGACGGTTGTCCTTAGTCCAGTTGACGAGAATTTTCGCAATTTTTTTTCGTAGCCTCATAATTCCGGAATTGGCCATACAAACAATACCGGAAGTGCAAGCACTACTCACAATCATAGTATTCATAATAGTAAAAGAACGTTTAAAAAGCGGAAGTAAATAACGTACCTATATTCCGTTCTCGTAAACACCTTCAGTCTTAAATGTAACCCAATATACGATATCAACACGACATTTGTACATATGCAGATGTTTTTAGTGTACTATGGATGGTAAAGGAAAAGGAATATATTGGTCGTGCGTCCACGAATCCTCGGGACATTAAAAGCGGCTGTACAAGCCGTACAATCTCATACAATATCGTGACGGTGAAGTTTGACGTTAAGCGTCTGCTAGACGGTCGCCAACAAGCCCCTCCGACAGAGCGACCTTGGTCTGGACGGACTGTGTAGACACTTGTTTCCGGCAACACTAACCAAGGTCAGGGTGACCTTGGACCGTCGGCAGCCTTGTCGACCGTCTAGCAGACGCTTTATCGTCGACGTCCACGGTGAAGTAAAAAAGCGATCAATGGGTTTAATTTACGCGGTTTTAAAACTTTTAAGGGAACAGGGATATATCTAACCGTATTTACTTCAACTTATCAGACACTTTTACTCCTACCATTATGAGACTTTTAAAATTGAGTTTGGTATGTACTAGTTAAGTACTTACTTTAGCATCAGATTGATGGAAAGTGTAATATTTATTGTTACAGTAAAATGATAGAATAAAATAATTTCGAAAGCTTGTCTTTGTTGATCGGCGTAACTACATTCCCATCTAACAGACGTTGTTTCAACAAGCGATCTCGTATACTGTCTAGCCATTCTGTTCTATTATATAACACTTGCTATTGTTTTACGGTTCAATTTCTAATTGCATTATTGGCTAGGTTATGTCCTTTTGAAATTAATCTAGATTCATATACATTACTGCTCACTAAAGTGTGAAGTTTTAAATTTTGTTAGAACCCGCATTGTATAGTAAACAAGTATGCATTCTGGCACGCGGGTAACCTATTATAGTTGTAGTATCAGAATTATGAATCCAGGCGTCCCCAATTTGCAGTGATGCTATCTTTATGGTTATGTTATGATTATGACCCTCCTTCCGACATTAATGTATATGGATTTTTCTTACATTGTGTCAAGGGGCCTTGGGAACCGTTATTAGTTATTTGATATGCAAGGCATTGCATTGGCAATTGATGAGTCCCTGCGAAAAGAGAAGTCTCGTAGAATATATGAATTCCCATATAAACCACGGGACTTCTGTTTCTGCACAAATTCTAGCCTTTGTATTTTCTGTTTTTTTGTAATCGGTACAAGTTATATAACCAAAGGATTACGAAGGAATCGCGGCACTCGCAGCATATCTTAGCGAGCGTAGCGCATGCAGTGCAACCTAAAAAAAAAAGTTATAAAAATAAAACATATATTTTCACCCCATAACCGCAAAAAAAGTATTTTAGTCGATATTGTCTCGAAAATGTTAAAGTATTTTATAACATTTTATTTCAATTCTGATAACTTCTCCCTTTTAGCGCAGAGAAAGAGTTTATGCGTGTAAATTTTATACAATAAAAAGAACATTTACGAGCACATGGTAGCAACTAGATAGTTAGTAGGAATATTATCATACATATTCAAATTAATAACCTATAATGCACTATCTAATTCAGTTTGCAATAAAGCGCAACGACAGATGTCGACAGATTGACCCCTTTAAAGTCTAATTGTGGAAGAAGTTATTTATCTACAAGCAAGACATTCATACAGATATATGTGATTATGTTGACCAAAAGTTGTATGTAGTTAACATGGAAACCTGAGTCGTCCCGAGGAGCTGTGCCGTATCCTGCAGGCAGATGTCACACTGCTCCGCTCTTCGCAGCGACGTCCGGTGCTGCGGTTTTTACTTTAGTACTGCAGAATTTATATTTGTATACAAAAACGCATGGTATAACACAATCGCTCCGCGTCTCAATGCGAAGGTGCGAACCGCACGACGGTTCGCGCCTTCGGACGGCGATGCGGTGCGGGAGAGGAGGTATGCTACACCGATCTCCACAGTTCAGTCCATAAAAGGGAAATGAACGCGGTTCGTCGTGCACCGCAACTCCGGACGAAGATACGAAGAAAATTCGTCCGGTTGTGCGTCATCGCCGCACGCGAATTCGTCGCTCCGTACGCCGCAACGAAATGCGGCGTCAGTGTGACATCCGCCTAATCACGCACACAAGTTTTTAATCGAGAAAGTTAACCTGGTAACTAGACATTCAAGGTCATCATTTTGTTTTGGTGCTTTTCTTGCTTTGTTCTGCTTGCTTTCGTGTTCTTTGAACTAAAGTACTCAGTGTTTTCTTGTAAGTATCAATGTCGCAACACACGTGTCTCAACGTTGAAATTAGAAATATAAAGTGTATAAATAGAGAGTAGTAAAAGCAAGACGTGAGCTGTAATTAGTCATACTTAACACCGGTAGTTAAGAGAGGAATGCCACCGGGATGGTACGCTCGTTTGAAAGAGATACTGCCATATACTACGGTGCCATAAAGCTTTGTACTCACTGGCCAGGAGAACAAACGGGGTCTAGTACAGCGAACCACTTCGCTTGTTCGCTGGTCTACTCTCTGTCGGTCAAATATGAAGTAGAGGTAGAGAGGCAAGTAGTCAATTATCGAATTTCGATATTTGTGGTACCATATTTAGGTGTCAGGTTAATTCGTACACTTTAATATTTTTAAATTACCGTTGGGCGCGTAATTCGCGTTCGAGCTTCATTTTGTAACAATAAAAATATATGTATATATGATTTCAAGCTCACATGGTCATTCACATTATAAAGCAGCAGCAGTGTAGCAGTGACAATGGACGAAAAAAGCGAACTCGAAAGAGGGTAGATCGCTATACGGTGTGTGGGTAGACTACTAAAACTCGCCGCAACGTCAGTTACACCGTGATGATGGTGCATGCAACTGCGCCGAAATTTCGGGTGCTCAAAATCGCTAATATACATTGGTAAATACCCCGTTTCAAATAATATTTATAATAAAAGTATATGGTTTACCATCGCACGACAGGACAAGACTTCTTCAAAATGAACATTAAAAATGATTTAATCAACCTTCAAACTACACACATGATGATGTGATGTTTCTGGTTATCTACTGTACTAATTATAATATTTAAAATATTACATGTCAAATTACACTAGTTAGTTAGTTCTAGATATTAAGTTCACTTATTTACGCGCCTGATTTTCCTGTATTCTAGTTATAGTTTCCTTATTTATGTGTTTTTAGTTAACTTGCGTTGCGACCTCTCTATTCAATTGTTTATTTTAGGCTGTTAGCTTTAGTTAAATTTCATTCTATCCTCTTGGTTGCCCTGAAAACCAGCGCCATGGCTAAGAATCTTTAGCTATTGGCATATGCCGAGCGGCATCCTGTACCTTAGGATTATATATTATTATTATTTTCTGTACCACAAAATAAACAATTTCAATTCTTTTCTGTACCCACGCGAATATAAATATTAATTAATTCTATAAATTGAGTCCAAATCAGTCTATACGCAACTTTAGCAACTCTACGACAAAAAGTCGTCCAAGTACCTTTGTAGCGCGCGCCGGCGCCGGCGCCGGTTCTGATCAGCATTCATCACGTGTGAAGATGACGGCAACTCGGATGCGCGTACGGCGAGCCTTAAAAGGGACTAGTCGAGCGGAAAAGGGTTTGGTTAATAAGCTCAATAAGCTGTTACGTATTCTTACACCTAATATTAAATATGCCATATTCTATTATATTTCTTGAAGAGTTCAGGACTAAAAATTAAATGATAATCTGTCAATTTTATTATAAGGGATTTTTTTTCTACAAGTGGAGAGCCAGAGCAAAAGTGGTATAAGAAGTAGTAATCAAATCATGCACTTATGAAAGAACTTTTAAAAGTAAATAGTTTTTTCCGTACAAACACAAATCGTTTTTACCTACTTTATATGTATAGTGATAACTTTTTAAGATGTCGGAATTTTACTAAGGAATTCTATCGACAATACCGACATCTTAAAAAAATCGTACTATACCTGTATTTGTCTCTACTATACTATTATGTCCTATCCGAGGTACTTACGGCCGCTCTGTATAAATATGAGATGCATCAACGAGGAATCTAGACATAGACTGACTCAACCTAGACTAAATTAAGAACAATTTACGAGATGGTTATTTTATGTTTGCAGACAATTTAGTTCACGGCTCATTGCTACCTTTATTCTTATCTGCATTTAAACGATACGCATAACGTTATGCTTTGCAACAAGGCGGCAAAATTACCTATATAGTTTTATGACGTGTGTGGACCGAGACATTTTAGGGAGGTAGGAGGGTCTCTAACTCTATTTTGGAATAGTAACATAACATAAACATAAATACTCTTTATTGCACACCTCAAATTAAAGAAAGAAAGTACGAGTATACACAAGTTACAAACAGAAAAGTAGAGGTAAAACAATTGGCGGTCTTATCGCTAAAGAGCGATCTCTTCCACACAACCATTTCCAGACAATCATTTTGGATACCATGGAAATATAAATCATAATATGTGTCATTTTTTATGTTATTACCTATATTTTTCTTTTGTTATTTACAATTAAAGTATTTTACTACTAATAATGGAGTTTAGATATAACGGAGAAGTAGAAGACGCTTAAAGGATATGGTAGGAAATTTGGCAGCCAGAGATAAGTGTCAGTAGCTCAGTTGGCCAGAGTGACATGCATGTATCTAGGAGTCGCGAGTTTGAGTCTTGCCTGAGGTAGTCGATTTTTAGGGTTCCGTAGCCAAATGGCAAAAAACGGAACCCTTATGGATTCGTCATGTCTGTCTGTCTGTCCGTCCGTATGTCACAGGCATTTTACTCGGAAACTATACGACGTATCTGAATAAAATTTACACATAAGGTGTATTTATATGCAGCTACTTAGTTATGTAGTTAAATTTGAAAAAAAAATATTTTTAGGGGGGCGCTCCATACAGGTAACTAAATTAAAAAAAAATATTTTTTACCAAATATCAACATGTGACACACCAATCGATAGGTCTTTCAAAATAACATTGAGGTTTCTTTGACTATTTTGTGATTAAGTGAATATTTTCTGAAATAATCGCTTCGAAAGTCAGAAAAGTTTTGTAGCCCCCCCCCGTAACTTTTGAACTGTAAATTCAAAAAATATGAAAAAAATTGAAGAGATGCGCCTTATTATATACTTTCAACGAAAATTGTTTTGAACATTATCGGTTCAGCCATTTTTGAGTTATCTCCAAAAAACTTCTTCCATAGGCATCAGATACCTTTTGGTATTAGTTTGGTTCTTATTTCATTGAAGGTACGGAACCCTCCTATGCGTGGTCCGACACGCACTTGGCCGGCTTTTTCTAATTTTTTTGTGGTACTTATGACAAAAATAATTGTGCGAATAGAGTGTAAATAATACGTATATAAGTATATGCAGAATATCAGCATTAACTGCTGTAATGCTGTTCAAATAAAAATACGAAGGGCCTGTTTCACAATCTCCAGTTAAAGCATATCTGTCAGATAAATGTTTGCTGTCCTTTTCTTTTATATGACTGGAGAAAAGGATAGCAATAATTTTAACTTGCAGATCTAGACACACGGCAGTGTGTCCGCCAAGTTGGAGCAAAAAAAAGCGACACACCGGCCGTGGGTTATATTACACGAACCATTTCGGGCCAATTTCGACCCCCCTATAACTCAAAACATATTTTATCTACGCATATGAAATTTCGAGTGTCTGTTGACATCCCCTTAATTGTCTAGAATACAAAATTTCATTATTCTACCTATAGCAGTTCTTGAGATATTGACGTCAGAAAATCGCTATTTTTACTATACACTCACTCACTGACTCACTCACTGATTCACTCACTCATCAAAAACCTAGACCCCTTCAAATGGTCGTACCGACTTGAAATTTGGCATGGAGATAGGTCTTAAGGTCAAAGTAAAGGGAAAAATCTGAAAACGGCCAAGTGTGAGTCAGTTTTAAAAATAGCGAAGGTGTAACTTTGTTCTACTATGAAGTCATAATGAACTAAATGGGTATATCTTCCAATGGTCGTACCGAACTGAAATTTGGCTCGAAGGTTTGTCTTTAGGTTGAAATAAAGTAAAAATCTGAAAACGGCCAAGTGTGAGTCAGTTTCGAAAACAACGAATGTGTAATTTTGTTCTACTATAAGTAGGTATGGAGTGGAAATGAGATAAGACTTATTTAAATTTAGATACATACCAATTTAAGACAATACATGTTTGTCTTAAAGACAAGAACAATAAAATTGTTCACCACTCTGTGTGTGTCTGTTGCGGGAACCGAACCCACGATTTACGAAGTGCAAAGCAGGTCACTAGGTACCAGTGTTGGCCGATAATTTCAATTAGAATTGAAAATTGATCAATAAGATTGAAGATTAATTCCGTAACTAATCAATTACACTAACATCAATTTTTACTAACGTTAGTTCGCATTGATTTTGTGACGTCGTTAATTACACTAACCGTCAATTAGAATTAACCTATTAGTTACACTAACGTCTCGAAAATTTAATAAGAATTACAGTTAATTAGATTAACGTTAGTGTAACTAAATTAATCCTGTCTTACACTAATAATTAATTTTAAAACTGCATCTCGGGTTCGGAAGTCGGGACCAATATCACAAGATGGAGCTCATGCTGGACCCTAGGGCTACCTACTGGATCTCTGGTTTGGCGCATCATAGACTCATGCTGTTTGGGCTCATTCGACTTGTACTGATGAGCAGATGGTACCGGTATCAAAATCTGGAGCTCATGCTGGACCCTGGGGATCCCTACTGGATCTCGGGTTTGGCGCATCATAGACTCATGCTGTTTGGGCTCATTCGACTTGTACTGATGAGCAGATGGTACCGGTATCAAAATCTGGAGCTCATGCTGGACCCTGGGGATCCCTACTGGATCTCGGGTTTGGCGCATCATAGACTCTTGCTGTTTGGGCTCATTCGACTTGTACAGATGAGCAGATGGTACCGGTATCAAAATCTGGAGCTCATGCTGGACCCTGGGGATCCCTACTGGATCTCGGGTTTGGCGCATCATAGACTCATGCTGTTTGGGCTCATTCGACTTGTACTGATGAGCAGATGGTACCGGTATCAAAATCTGGAGCTTCTTTTTACTTTTACTTTCTTTGTGTGAAAGTCAAAGTCAAAGTCAAAGTCAAAGTCAAATTCAAAGTCAAAGTCAAAGTGAAAGTGAAAGTCAAAGTGAAAGTGAAAGTTAAAGTCAAAGTGAAAGTGAAGGTGAAAGTCAAAGTGAAAGTCAAAGTGAAAGTCAAAGTGAAAGTCAAAGTGAAAGTCAAAGTGAAAGTCAAAGGTAAAAGTCAAAGTGAAAGTTAAAGTGAAAGTCAAAGTGAAAGTCAAAGTGAAAGTGAAAGTGAAAATCAAAGTCAAAGTGAAAGTCAAAGTGAAAGTCAAAGTGAAAGTCAAAGTGAATGTCAAAGTGAAAGTGAAAGTGAAAGTCAAAGTGGAAGTGAAAGTCAAATTGAAAGTGAAAGTCAAAGTAAAAGTGAAAGTAAAAGTTAAAGAAAGTGAAAGTAAAAGTGAAAGTCAAGGTCAAGGTCAAGGTCAAGGTCAAGGTAAAAGTAAAAGTAATCAAAACCTCTTAGCTTAACCTTAATTCGCGTTTAGTTAGGTAAATTATTAATGTCAATTACCAATTCAATCTACACTAAAAATTAAATTAATGTTAAAATTTTTGAGAAAGACTAAAAATTAAATATCTTCAATTATTAGTTATTCGCAAAGGATTAACACGTTAGTTACAATTAATTTCAATTCTAATTGAAATCAATTTGCACTAAACTATTAGTGTTCAATTTTAACTAACGTGTTTCAATCTTCAATTTTTAATTTTCAATCACACTAACGTTCGGCCAACACTGCTAGGTACACTAGGTGCGCTAAATCAGTCAAACAAAAATGAAAAGACTATTTTTTCTCGCATAGTCTAAATAATTTCTATTTTTACAACTAATAAAATCGCAGATTCAAGAACATGGAAATCATATATACTCTAAGATGGAATTATATATACTACTGCCCATCTCACCCTCCGATACGCCACGGGATGAGATGGGATGGTGCACTTCTAGGGCTACATAATAGGCCACCAATTATAATACCTACTGGTAGGTAGGTATTACCAAGTTATTAATTATCTATGTAGGTAGCGTACTTACAAACAGAATAAAGTACGTTATTGATGTATGTAATTATATGTAAGTAGGTACATTTTATAGGTGTAGGGAGCCAGTTTATTTGTAAAAATCACCTATAAATAAATAGTAAAATAGGATTTATCATAGATTATAGGTACTCGCGATGCCCGATCGATCCCGAAATCCCGATATATGTATGTATAGTGATACTAGATAAAAATTCCGTTCCCCGCCTCGCGCACCCTCCGTCGCTGCCTACACTCGTCCGCCGCGCTCGCGCCGTCCGTGATAAAAAAATAATAAAGAACCTACACCTAACAAAAATAAATGAAATCCCATCAAAAACATAAATGTGAAAGGCTGCCAAGTTCGATACTATGGGAATGCTTCGCCTATAAAAGAAGTGAGATCTGAATAAGTACCAAGTTCCATAAAAATACCTCAAATCATAAATAGTTATAGGAATGCACACTTGATTTCCAGCAGTTTTTAAGGTACATTTTGAATAAGTATCACGTTACATAGAAATACCTAAAATTATAATAGTCAGAGAAACGCACACCGGTTTTTTTAGCAGTTTCCTGATAACATTTATTATTTTTAGTACTTTTTAATGATGTAACTTGGCAAGTTTTAATAGAAAATTATATACTTGACACATTGCAGTCCAAAGGTGTCGATTCATTGCATTGAAAAGGTGTGTGGTGTGTGAAAACTTGCCAAGTAACATCATTAAAAAGTACTGAAAATAATAAATGTTATCAGGAAACTGCTAAAAAAACCGGTGTGCGTTTCTCTGACTATTATAATTTTAGGTATTTCTATGTAACGTGATACTTATTCAAAATGTACCTTAAAAACTGCTGGAAATCAAGTGTGCATTCCTATAACTATTTATGATTTGAGGTATTTTTATGGAACTTGGTACTTATTCAGATCTCACTTCTTATATAGGCGAAGCATTCCCATAGTATCGAACTTGGCAGCCTTTCACATTTATGTTTTTGATGGGATAAGTTTATCTAGAGAGTGTGAAACATGCCCTTAGTGTAACAAAAATGCTGGTGATGCTTTTAAGCATAATTGTTAGCGTATTCTAATTATGAAAAACTAAGAAAAAAAAATGTTTATGCGTAAAAACTAATTATATGGAGGATTGGCCAGCTGGGACCACGAACCACGAGTCCCATACTAAAAAAACATAATATAACATAAATACTCTTTATTGCACACCTCAAATAATAGACACAAAGTATACACAAGTCGCAAACAAAAAAGCAGAGGCAAAACAATTGGCGGTTTTATCGAAGAGCGATCTCTTCCAGACAACCTTTGGGAAGCGGAAACCTTTGTAAATTAACAGAAAAGTAGGTATTGCAAAGCAAATAAACCAAACATTAATAAACTTATTCAATCAAATACAAACATTGAAAACATTGAAAAAATAATCAATCCAGCAAGACTTGAACTTGCATCGATACGCCTTACCGGGGCTCGATCGCTTTACCGATTAAGCTATGGGTCAAGTTACTAAGTTGACGAAATTCTCAATGCTTTCAATCATCTTTTTGCATTTATTTATTAATAAACTTATACATATAAAAGAAAGAAGAAGGTTGACTGGTAGAGAATGCCTTATGGCATTAAATCCGCCTTTTGTACGTTAAGTTTTGTTATGTGCAATAAATATTAAATAAATAAAAATATGTAAATAAAAAATAAACAAAAATACATAGCTCATCATATTTATTCGCGTCCAAAAAAATTTCCTCCTACTTTTTCTTAGTCTCAATACGATGCCAATTATGTTCTTTAACGGATCAATAGTATTTTTGTTACAACCTGTATAGTACTCGCTTATTACCATTTTAGTCACATTGTATTACGGTCAGATTTCTAGAATAAGCATGGTGAATTTTTTTCATGTATGGTATCAATAGATTCGTTTTGTTGTGAAGATCAAATGTCTATATGGGGCTAATTGCGTTAAAGTTAAAGCAACACAAACACAAAAGTCAGAAATGAGACTTAAAGTTCGAGATTTGCATTTGTTTCTCAAAACGCTCCTAACAAAATGACGTGCAAAAGTGACGTCACGATCACATAGTCGCCCTGTTTAAAGTATGGAAAAAATATGAAATTGCTATTTTTACAGTGAAATGTTGCGTTTATGTATATGGTTGCTATACAATTTATTTTACAGTAAAATATTAAAAACCGAATGGTATCATTGTTTTTTTTAAATTTCGCACTTTAAAAAATCGTAAAATTTAGAAATTTTGCAGCTTGATCTTTGAGCCATTTCAATAGAATTTATAAATTTTCACTTTATTAGGATATATTGATCATTCTCAATTTTATTGCATAATTCAATATGTGTAATCATGCCTATTACCACAGACTAAACTAGGTATATTAGTACCGTACTAGGTTTATTGGTAATACAATCTTAAATGTAAAAGATTAATACTAAGTTAAGTGAAATTGTTATTAACCCATTTCAGTATAATAAAAAGTTTAATTTTTTTTTTTACCTAAACAGTGTTAATCAACCCTAACACAATTCATGTTCAACCAGGTTAGTCTTGTTGTGGTTTAACGATTACAATGCATGGTAATTCTTACCAGCGCCAATGACAAGTATATTATAAAGACTGGCAATATTTATCTTTGTACTTTGCTACTTTACGAGTTGTTTTAAGACTTTTAAGTGGCATCTGCCAGATCTCTGTAGATGTACCTGCAGATGTACCTGATCTGTTGTATATTTTTTCTAGGAATGTAATAGATGACATATACAGCTACAATTCAGCGGTGAAAGAAGTCTTGTTGTCTGGTTGAATGGAATTTAATTGTTTTTGTTAAAAAAATAATGTAACTAGTAATATTGTTTTCTTATTTAGAGCATAATTCCACAATTCACTTTGAACATTTAAAGAACATGTGTGGAGGAAAGGACAAAGAATTAGAAGTGTCAAATGTACTGTTTTAGACTATAAGTGTTGTTTTTCTATAAGTGTTCTGTGTCAAGCAAAGTTAATGTATAAATAGAGGAGCACAGTCTAAGAACGTTTTGAGACTCCAAGTTTGATAGCTTTACTAGATGGCGCCGTATAAAACCATTCATTATGCGGCAACTCTGAAGCGCCATCTGAATCAGAGTTACCGCATAGCGCCATCTAGTAAAGTTATCAAACTTGGAGCCTCATAAAGTTCTTACACTGTGCTCCTCTATTAATACATTTTTCTTGGGTGTGAAGTAATTGGGCTTGGTGTCAGCGACACGACGCGGAAGGCATGGTCTGACAGAGAGTGCCTAGTGTCTGGTCGTGTCTAAAATGTCTAGACACTACTCTTGCAATTAGGCCGTGTACCTATATCTTAACACTTTCGCGACCGGGCAAAATTTTGAACAATACCCCAGAAACCGACAGAACCCGCCAGGCGGGCTACGACGTGCAACGCATTGCCGCACGCCGCGTGCCCGGCATCTGAGCAAACATTACGAGTGCCTACCAGGCGGGTTCTCGGTAGTCAAAGTGTTAAACGTCAACGTCCCCTGTCGTCCCCGGGATTAAGAACTTTAACCGCCATCCTAGTCTGAGCGTAGCTCAATAAGCATTTGCTCTTTTGCTCCCGATGCAACGGAGGCGGTACGGTATCGGTATAATAGACTTTATTTATTATTTATTTATTTTAAACTTTATTGCACATATACTAAAAAGTAAAAAAGGCGGACTTAATGCATCAAGGCATTCTCTACCAGTCAACCATAGGGCCAAACAGAGATTTGCTAAGGTGGGTGCAGCGAGAAAAAGAGATTGTGAAATTTGTCTTATATACTCATTTCTAACTAAGAAATATTTACAGATACCTGTGTACTCTAAATAAAATTTGGACAATTATAAATATGATGATTTAAGTAGGCCGTAGGTTAAGAGTAGTAACACAATCAAAATACGACAAAACTCGAAATCCCTCGGACAGTTTTGAAATTTGGTGTGTATGTTGATTAGACGGCCTCCTTGCCCAGACGGTAGTGACCCTGACTACGAAGCAGGAGGTCCCGGGTTCGAATCCTGGTCAGGGCATTTATTTGTGTGTTTATCACAGATATTTGTTCCTGAGTTATGGATGTTTTCTATGTATTTAAGTATTTATCTATATCTATATATTATATATATCGTCGTCTAGTACCCATGACACAAGCCTTATTGAGCTTACTGTGGGCCTAGGTCGATTTGTGTAAGATTGTCCTTATAATATTTATTATTATTTATTATTATTATTTGTATGTCTTTCCCGACCACGGAACAATTGTGTTCCGGACCTTTGGGAGGCATATGCGGAGCCGAAGCCAACGCGCAGAGGCCCTTTCGACAATTTAATGAAAAGTGAGGGGTACACTAAGCGGATGCTGCCCCTACCCGTGTCATGGGACGCACGCAGAGACAGCACCCGCCATGGTGTAAAGACTATTGAGAGTTAATGGAGTCTAAAATGTACTAGGCTATTGGGTGAAAAGTAGTGGACTAACTACCCAAGTAACACATCAAAGCAGTATAACGGCCGTCTTACAGCATATCTGTATGCTTTTAGCATTTTGAGTTCGTTTTATAGTAGCATTATAAACGTTTATAGTGCTGATGTAGGTCTTAAATGGGCACAAATTATCCAGCTTGAGATCCTATACAGGTCATTTAATAGCATTACAGGCGCATTATGTCTGCGCTATTAGCATTATCATTGTCATGGAAAGTGCCAATCGCATTAAAGAAGCATTAGTACGCTCTATTAAGTTGCCAACCGCATTAAAGAAGTATTAATACGGCCAAAAAACTTGCTAATCGCAGTAAAGAAGCATTAGTACTCTCGATTACCTTGCCAATCGCAATACAAAAGCATTATTACTAGCATAAGAGTGTAGTAAAATAAACCTTACGTCAAAGCAAAAACGTCTGTAATACCGACGGAACAAATGTTATAATACAATGAACATTGTGATTTAACTACTTTGTCTCGCAATATAAAATGGACGAAGACGGTACAAAAAACTGAATGAGTGACACGTCATATTTGTTTGCATCGTAACAAAATTTATAAAAGTTTTTGACTCTTTTACGTTATTTTATCCTTCAAATATTACTGCGCAATGTAGTTTACTGTAAATGTGTATATAAGTTTCATTGAAATTTTTCACGCGCCTTTGATTTATTGTGGTTTTGCTATAAAATATTATAAAAAGATATGCGTCAAATAAACAAAACAATTGTGTAATCCTCGTATAGAACGAGTTTCACATTATTAATATAATAGTGTTGGTTGAGCAGTCTTAAATTAAGTTATTTCATTATTATATAGGTATTTTCCTTGTATAAATAGGTCCGCATGATTTTATTTTTAGGTTATAAATTATTTACAAAATGGCGTTGGTCTATATAGACGGAGAGCTAGCCACGTCACATATGACACAATAATGAGAGCAACCAAACCCCTCTAGTCATTTTGGTATACTATGCTTATTTCTAGATCTGGACATCTGGCAGCTTTAAAGTAGTGGAGGTCAAAGAATGCAAACCATTTCAAGAAAACAAATCCTAGAGATCTGGGTTTGATGCAATATTATGAGAAACTATACAAATACTATACAATATTAAGAGGAATTATACAAAAGTTTATGTTGGGGGAAAGTAGTGACAAACAATGTGTTCATAGTTTGTCGCCTACTGTTTTTGTTTCCGTAATAATACACAATATTTTTTGGTCTAACGTTTTTTATAGATTTTTGACCAGTTTGAGTCGATATTCCAACATATTCACTACAGATAGAATTATAAGGCAAACGACTATCGGTTCTTGAATCTTTTATCTCCATTCTGTAGAGCCGGATCTTGAAATAAATGAGCCGTTATTTTTTTATGATATTTTTAAAATATGGTCTAAAAAAACACTTTTATCGATATTCGAATGGTGTAAAGAATCTTACATATACGTAATCTACATATAAGGGTTCCTCTTTGATGTCTCTAAAACCTGTAGAGATTTTAATTGTTAACTAATTGACACACAATTTATGACCATAAAACCACTTTTTTAGCCTAAACCGGTTCGACTTTGATGTCAAATATCTCGAAGACAATGAATATTGAAGTAAATATAGGATACTATATTTACTTGTTTAAAGCCGTTACTGATAATATGATAAGCTATATAAATCATTAGAAAACTAAGGGTATCAGATCTAAGGTCGTTGGCTCCAGGGAGCCTCTTAAAATATACGCCCTGTCCTTTATAACTGAGACAACTTCGGCAGCTTTTACCTAGTTTGGTATTACTATTTTCCAATTAAAACATTTTGCTAGTCTGTCACTGTGACCTCCACCCATTAAAAACTGCCAGATGCCAGGATCTAGCTATGAGAATAGTATAGCAATCTAACCAGACGGGTTTTGTTGCTCTCAATATTGTGTCATATCTGACGTGTCTAGCTCTTAGTCCAATAGCAGCTCAATGACCCTTAAAAAAAGGTTATTAATGCCTACAGCATTACAAGTGAATAATTGGGTACTTTCCTAGGTAAAAAATATATTATTCTATTTAGTCCGTCAGTTAGATTATCAAAAAATATTGAACACGTATTTTTTATTTTGTCAATCAAACAAAAATTGGTGAAGACATAGCCCGTTAAAGTTCCGCGTGACGTCACATTATACTAAAAATTGTACTGAAATGTGACGTCACGCGGAACTTTAACGGGCTATAACTTCACCAATTTTTGTTTGATTGACAAAATAAAAAATACGTGTCCAATATTTTTTGATAATCTAACCGACGGACTAAATATTTTTTTTTAGGAAAGTAGCCAATTATGCTATTAAACAAGATTAAGCATTTATTTATGCCATTGTAGAACCTAAGGCACTAAAACAGCTAAAAGCTGTATAGGGGCTGTTCATAAATTACGTCATCAATTTTTGATAATTTTTTACCCCCCCCCCCCCCCTAAAATAATCCAACCCTCCCCTACCCAATAAAGTGACGTCATTTAAAAAAAAATGCGTTTGTAGCTTAATTGTAAAATAAAAAACCATTATGTAGATAATATTTTATAGCATTAAAAGTTTATAGAAACACGACTTTCATTCCGTTTTATACACATTGAAGCACTTTTTAAAGATGCGAGAGATGA
Source organism: Pammene aurita (assembly GCA_947086415.1). Classification (NCBI taxonomy): domain Eukaryota; kingdom Metazoa; phylum Arthropoda; class Insecta; order Lepidoptera; family Tortricidae; genus Pammene; species Pammene aurita. The sequence continues at coordinate 14,347,643 of OX352305.1, read as the reverse complement.
TGTGATCTTCGGAATGACGCCCCCCACCCCCTCCTACGTCATCGTCATGCTACCATCATCCGATGTCCAGACCCCCCCCCAATTTGAAATTACGTAATTTATGAACAGCCCCTTATAGTGAATTACTTGGCTTTATAATGGTTTATATTATTGCTATTATACAGCATTAGGAATGTATTACCTACTTATAAATGCTATTGTACACCCTAAGGCATTAATAATAGCTAAAAGCTGTATAGCGAATTTACGTGGCATTATAATGGTTAATATTCATGCTCTTAAACAGCATTAAGCATTTATTTATGCCATTGTAGAACCTAAGGCACTAAACCACACCGAAGCATTAGTGTAGCAAACCAAAACGCAACTGTAAAGCTGAATGCTGTACAGTTGCATTTTGGTTCGCTGCACTAAAACTAATGGCTAAACAAAAGCATTTACATATGTCATTATACAACCGTTATACAGCGTAAAGCATCATATAATGCTATTGTAGAACCTAAAGCACTAAAAACAGCTGAAAGCTGTATACCGGATTTACGTGGCATTATAATGGCTAATATTCATACTCATAAACAGCATTAAGCATTTATTTATGCTATTGTAGAACCTAAGGCACTAAACCACACCGAAGCATTAGTGTAGCAAACCAAAACGCAACTGTACAGCATTCAGCTGTACAGTTGCATTTTGGTTCGCTGCACTAAAACTAAAGGCTTTAAAAAAGCATTTACATATGCCATTATACAACCGTTATACAGCTTAAAGCATTATATAATGCTATTGTAGAACCTAAAGCAATTAAGTGCTTTTAAACAGCTGAAAGCTGTACATTTGCGTTGTGGTTTGCTGCACTAAATCTAAAGGCTTTACAAAAGCATTTTGATATGCCATTATATAACCGTTATACAGCTCAAAGCATCATATAATGCGACAAATTGCTCGGTGAAAGTATATAAGAGTTTATACGGTCCTTAAGTTCGAAATAAGTTAACTATTCATATGTTATAATGCTTCCTGTGTTACTTGGGTACTGGGCAATTGGATGAAGAACCGGACGCCTGCCTAATAAAACGGTATCCAATTTTATTTCCGGCAGACGGTGACTCGCCCGCCGCAAGATGGGCCCCCGTAAAAAGCGACATCAAAGATGGCTCAAGGGCAACACCGGTGCGTGGGCTGTGAGGTTGTCGAGAGGTGAGTCTGCGGTAGCCAGATCCTGGTAATCCGTTCAGCAGGCCGCCGGCGTTATGACATTTTACACTTCCAACCTGGAGCATAGGTCCCGCTCTTGCGACTCCACTCTGGCCGGCCAGTTAAGGCAAGCACAGAGGCGAGGGCCAAATGGAAAGGGCCCTCTGGAATAGGGGTCCGCGGTGTCGCCACTCACCGTCAGCTCGCCACAAGCTGCCCCCGCGGGTTTATTATTATTATTATTAGAGGTCCTGTTTCATTGTCCACACCATTTGACATTTGAGGACCTCGAGGAATCGCCAGCACCTTGGAAAATGTCCTCTATCCTGAAGAAATTCGCTTTTCCCTCCGAATCTACGCACTCTGTGAAAATATGATAAATAATTTGATGATAAAACCCTGTTTTTGCTCTTAATTAGAGGTCAATATAGCGGCAGCAATGAAACTAGACAGGTGTCTAGTCCTCCATCCTGAAGGAAAGTAGGAGAAAATAGGTATTTTCTCTGGGATCCTTGTATGCATGTCTGAAAACAAGAGCTTCGAGGACCACCAGAGTCGGTTGCCATCATGCAAAGTATATCCATTTTTAGTTTTTTTGCACGCTTACAAAAAATGTAATCGTTATGCAATGAATGTGTATGCCAAACGAAACTTCATTAAATTCCACTCAAAAAAGTGTATAACACCATATCTCAAAAACTTGGTCGCGTTTCATTGCTGCCACTATTGATTGACCTCTAATTAAGAGCAAAAATAGGGTTTTATCATCAAATTATTTAGTCTTAGTGATTTATCCTTCATACATTTTAGAAAATTTTCATTGCATGGCACTGGTGTGTTGATTATAGACCTCCTGGTGTATCTTTCATTGAATTCCACGCAATAGTTTAGGCACCAAGGAATAAACATGATTTCATATTTGGTGACCTCTTGCGGCCGCCATATTGTTTTTTTTTATATATAAGTGTGGATTCATTGTTCAGATCAAGTGGAATTAAGGGATATGTCACTTGTAGAAATCTGCTTAGCATCCTAGGCTACAGGGTGTATTCAGTTTTCAGTTTTGAAACCATTACCTTACTGTTTTTGTCGCAGTCGGTTAAAATGTTGATATTGGTGTAGCTGACATACAAAACTATAAATAAACGTTAACTTTGTATTCTCACAAGTTTCATATCATGAGAATATCCCCTGGAAAGGCATTGACGATACACTTCACTTCCTCAAGTGATATCTCTAAGGAGGCGCATTTTTCAGGAAGAGTACGCATGTTTCTATGTAGAATTTAATGAGCTTTAATATTGTCCTAGATCATATTTTCACAGAGTGCGTAGATTCGGAGGTAAAAGCGAATTTCTTCAGGATGGAGGACATTTTCCAAGGTGCTGGCGGTTCCTCGAGGTCCTGAAATGTCAAATGGTGTGGACAATAAAACAGGACCTCTAATAAACATACACACCAAATTTCAATTCAATTCAATTTGGTTAATCTAACCTTGGTTCGATATGTTTTCTTATATGTAGAACAACGCACTTATATGTATTGTTTAGTTTTGATGTACTGTTGTTTTGAAAAAATAAGTCCCGCCGAGTTTCTTGCCGGACATAATTCTTCTCGGGTGTAGGGTTAGAACCGGTGTAGTTTGATTTTTTTTCTCTCTTACTTTGACGTGTAAAAGTGCCCTTGTGGCCTACTTACTGAATAAATGTTTGAGTTTGAGTTCAAACTGTCCGAAGGATTTCAAGTTTTGTCCTATTTGAATTGTGTTATAGGCCAGAATTCAGCCTATTAGGGTAATGTACGTTGAAAAGTAAATGTATTTTAGTACTTACCAAACTCTGAGCATTTTGTACAGTCAGAAAAAATACCCAATTTTTTTATAAAAACTACTTACTTCATCGACATTTCGGATGTTATAACTTTTTAAATTTAATATTGTTTACATACAGTCAAACTCACGACTTATATTACTTTTTAGGTTCTATAACAAGTTAATCATGATTGCATTATTCAAATAAGGGAATAAATTATGCAGTTTCGTTCCCAGATATTTTATCCAAAAAATACATAACAACACAACAAACATTTTATTAATTTAATTTTCAGTCCACAACTTGACCCGGCTAGTTCTCCGAAGGTCCGTTTGAATTTTAAATAGACACGTGTCATATAGGATTAACATATTGATGTTTATGCCTCCTGTCTGTGTAGAGAATAAGAAACAACCATAGTATAGTATATTGATCAATATTTAAACTCAGTACGCGCAATATGAAGCAACACTGACACTCGTGTCCTATGTTATTAAATTAATGTATTATAGGATTTGTAGGACATAGCGGGACTAGTGAATTACCTACTATGATGACTTCCTGATATACAAGCTTTCATTTGTTACCAACTTACCACACTTTACTCGTATAAACTTCATTTTACTACATACTCGTAGTATAAAACAAAGTCGCTTTCCGCTGTTTGTCCCTATGTATGCTTAGATCAGATCCTTAAAACTAAGCAACGGATTTTGATGCGGTTTTTTTTATAGATAGAGTGATTCGATAGAAAGGTTTATATGTATAATACATGCATAATATAAACACTGATAATTTTAGAGGTTTCTAATGTGATGTCGTAAATAAACCCAGTTTTTGCGCTTACATTGCAAACGCTGGCTGAGTCCTAAGAGATAGTAATGTACTACAGTATTGTACATCTTAAAAAGGTCTACAAAAAAGTCCGCGATGGTATATGTCTATCTCTTAGGGATAACCAACAATAACCATTTTTTATCCCGTGCGAAGCCGGGGCGAGTCGCTAATAATTAATAAAATTTAACCTAATTATTCATGCACCTTCGGTAGATTTGATTGCATTTTTTTGTTTATGTTTACTTTCATTATTTTTATGAATACGTTAAGTTAACTGGTTTTAATAGGGCATTTCTGACATTCCTGTATACGATGTGATGCTATACTTAACCATTACCCAGAAGGTAGAATATTTCGCTTTTAATGAAATGTTAGTTTGGCCTACGTACGGTTGCCTCGGAAGACCAGCGTCAAGGTACCTCAATGGTACCTTGACATAATGCTGAGTGGAGACCATTTCAGTGACGTCTTTAAAACTGTTTATATTAATTTGTGTATTAGTTTTAAGTTACTTTGTAACGTCATGAACAATTTTTTTTCTTTATTTTCTTTCAATTTGCAAGGGTTAAAACAGTCATCTTGTGATTTGTAGCATCGCAGCGCGCAAAAATATCTGACACTGTCATAAGAGTGTCATATATTTTAGCCACGGTTTCAGGTCCGTGATTTTAGCAGTCTTCATTGTGCGAGATATTAGTGAGGCTGACTGTATATGGTTATTTTACACCATATTTTATACTACGACGGTGCCGAACTAACTCACGGTTTGATGATAAGGTGGCTTTCCCACTGGTGCCGCGTCCCGCTCCGGTGAACGAGACAGCGCTATACACATGCAGAGCGCTATCTCTCTCACACACCGTCGTCGCATGCGGAAACCGCATCAGTATGATAACCGCCTAACCGGACACCGTACTTCGTAAGTAGGCGTTTTCAGCTCCATAAGATATGACGGGCATATTGTTGACCCTTTATAAGTGCACCAAGATGACAGCCTCAGATACCGCCACAGATATCAAGCACTAGATAGATCATATCATAAGTACAACTCGCGGTCACCACACATCAGCGCTCCCGTACTAATTTAGTATGAGGGCGCGACCGCCTATTTCATTTGAGTTAACTCATGTGAATTAAAAATATTCACAAAAATCTAGTTATAGGGACTAACCTGGATTATTATACTACAAAATGGTGTAAAATACTATTGAGATGTGCTGTTCTAATCGTAGAAATTAACGAATAAAATTGCGCTTATGTGTGGTGACCACGTGCTCCTATGAGTAGTCTGTGGGTACCGCACGCACCTTTTGACCCTCGTATTAGTGATGACCTGATGACAGCACATCAATCCAAATCAAACCACAAAAGCTATAAAGTACTTAGCACTCGAGTTCGCATTTATCTCGACTAATTTCGTTCGCCGTATAAGCACAAGACTCCCTTTTTGGTAAACGACCTCGCCTCTCATAGTATAATAGGTAATTGTACTTGTACCATTTCAAGCTGTGACGTGGGAATCGGCCAAATTTATCCCTATGACGTCATATTAATTTAATCCGTTATGGGATTCATTTTAGAGCTTTAAATGGTAACTAAATTAGTGCCGCGACTAGAGCTGTAGGTACGCTATTCATACTGCTTAGCAAACGAATGGTATCATATGAACCAGTATAATAATGAGATTGAGATCCGTTGCAAATCTGAGTGATCAGAGTTCACAACTGTATTAGTTCACCCTTGCATTGCAATTCGTCAGCGATGCCAGTAACGTCTATGCGCTTTAGCGCTTCGCGTCTGCAACCTTAGTCAAATGCTCATCAAATGTTATGAGAACTAAATTGAGATAATTTAATCTATGACGTGGTGCAAAAAAATATTTATGATGCGTCTAGCCAGTAGCATTGTAGAAAGAAACATGCAATACATACTTACTTGATTACCATATCTTCCTTGACCGAGTCGTGCATTTCCTCTTGTCATTTTACATGTCATAGATAGATCATAGATCGTAGTCCGACTGGTGAAGAAGGTCAAACGATGGTTTTTATGTTTTTATTAAAATACGTAGTCTCGCAATGCGTGCCATATTCTACATTTTCGTAATCCCCCTCACAAAATACGAAGGAAATCGTTTCGAAAATGGTTCAACTCGTTGACCTCAATTGATTTCATTTCAATGACTTTATTTCAAGGATTCAAGAAGTCTAGGTTAGATATCGTTTGTATCTTCATCGATGTAAAGACGAGTAGGTGATGAACACTGCTAAACTCAACACATAGTCCATTTAAATTGAGTCATATGAGTATGTCATAAAGTTCTGATAACGAATGTGGTTCGAAAGGAACTGCTACGGCAATGAGCATTGAGCATGAGCATGAAATTGCATAGTGAAATTGTAATATGGCATTGGGATTTTAAGGTACCCCCCCCCCCCCCCCCCCCCCCCTTGCTACGGCCCTGGCATGAGAGAAGCAAGTGCTCAACAGAAAAATGATCATCAAATGAAAAAAATGAAAATTCTTTATTTCTTTAACAACAAGTACATATATCCTATATTGACCGGCGTCTCCTTGTAAGTTATTTACAAAATAACTTGCGATCATAATGATGGAGACATCTGTGACTTTCGCCCATCTAGAGTTTCAGCTGTAAATAGAGGGTGAGATACAGGTAGGAGAGCTCGATTATGCGGTCTTTTGGCAGAAAATTCTTCGCGCGATAGTTTTCTCGATGGAGTGCAGTGTGCAGTACCTATTTCTTCTTCTTCTTTCTTTCGGCTTCTTTCGGTTTGTGAGCATTATGGTAATGCACATGGACTGAAATATAATGTTTCCAAGACTGAGATGATGGTATTCGCGTCGGGTGCAGGGCCGGACAACATACCCGGGGTGTACTTAAACGGGTCGAAAATTAATGTTGTTAAGCAGTTTAAGTATTTAGGACACTGGTTGACGGAACGGCTGCTGGACAACGAGGACATTGAGCGCGAGAGGAGGGCCCTCGCCGTCAGAGGCAACATGCTCGCGCGACGGTTTGCCATTGCAGCAAGGACGTAAAAACCACACTCTTTAAGGGGTACTGCCTAGGCATGTACACCTCCCAGTTGTGGATAACGTTCACGCAGAAGGCAATGAGCAGAGTAAGAGTTCAGTACAATGACGCGTTCCGGGCTCTTATGCGGCTCCCGAGGTGCTGCAGCGCGTCGGGCATGTTCGCTGATGCTGGGGTCCCAGACTTTTTCGCGATAATCAGGTCCCGGGTTGCCTCGTTTTGGAGGAGACTGCGCTGTTCTGGCAACGCAATACTGGTGGCTGTTTCTAACGATATCAGAAGTCCAATGTATAAGCGCTGGATTTCTGTTCACATGGACCAGAATAAAAAATGACTGGGCACTGTGTGGGACATGTGCATTAAATATTAGTTATTAGTTTTATTTTTATTTTAACTTTAAGATGAGTGGCACCCCTTTACAGTGTCAATTTAGTTTAAGTTATTCTTGTATGCACTATGGGTACTAACTGCCTGAAATAAAAACTTTTTATTTTATTTATTTCAAAAAATGTAGGAGTTACAGGTTTTTACTAAGCCATGGTGATGGAAAATATCATGAGCAAGTGTAAAGGTTTTAAAGGGATGGCGAAGCGCATTTTGAAGTACAGGTTACGGTGACAGCTGAACATCAGGCGAGCTGTATGCTTTTTTGCCACCGAGATAATATCAAAAAAACCGGCCAAGTGCGTGTCAGATCACGCATAATGGAGGGTTCCGTAGCTTCAATGGAATAAGAACTAAACTAATGCCAAAAGGTCGTATCTGATGCCTATGGAAGAAGTTTTTTGGAAATACATAACTCAAAATTGGCTTAACCGATAATGTTCAAAATAACTTTCGTAGAAAGTATATGATAAGGCGCATCTTCTCAAACTTTTTCATATATTTTGGAATTACGGTTCAAAAGTTACAGGGGGGCGGGACGCTATTTTTCTGACTTTCGAAGCGATTATTTCTGAAAATATTCACTTAATCAGAAAATGTTCAAAGAAACCTCTATATTATTTTTAAAGACCTATTGATTAATGTGCAACATGTTGATATTTGGTATTTTTTTATTTTATTTAGTTACATGTATGGAGCGCCCCCCTGAAAATATTTTTTCCTATAATTTTACTACATAACTAAATAGCGGCATACAAAATACACCTCATGTCTAAATTTTATTACGATACGTCTTATACTTTCCGAGTAAAATGGCTGTGACATACGGGACGGACGGACGGACGGATGGACAGACGGACATGACGAAACCACAAGGGGTCCGTTTTTGCTATTTTGGCAAGGGACCCTAAAAATCAGTTATCTCTTTGTCTAGTACGGAAGCCTAACCATAAAGTGCTATTTTGCATTTAGGTATACTCGTATTTAAATACCCCCTTATTCATAAACGTCTACTAAAGTTAAGAGGCCTCTGATAATCGTTTGTCCCTTTCCGTCCAACATATACGAGGGAAAGGGACAAACGTTTATCAGCGATCTCTTAACTTTAGTGTCTGTTTATGAATAAGGGGGTTAGTTTTTAAGTTGTAATTGTAACTAACCATCTATGGACATGGACTATAACTGTCTGGAAATAAATAATTTTTATGTTAATTTGCTTAATAACTGAATTATATTTCGGATGGCAGTAGTGGATAACTAAGAAAATTTTAGAAACTTTGATCATTATTTTTATTCATTAGAAAAGGTTCACAAATATCCTTATAAGTAATTTTCGCATATTTCCCCTACCACTGTTGTGCCAGATCGAGATTACTGACGTCATCGGCGGAGATTCCCTTGCGGCCGCTCCATGCCTTCCACTTGGCCATCTCTACAACACCGCTGCTGGGTTCTGCTGGAACAAACATATATTCGTTTTATATCTTTAAGTGGAGCATTGGGACAAAAAAAAAAGTTTTCTATTCTCTTTCCGAAAGTTAACCTAAAGGCTGTTCATAAAATGAATACCTACAGATGTTATGACGTACTCTAATAAGCAGTAATAATTTAACCGTACTTTCATTTTAGCCCGCTTGCGTCCGTGATCTTTGTATGACGTATGGCGTTCAAAGGGTTAAAAATAATGGAGTCTAATTTGTGATGACTTCTATATTGCCCGATTTAAATAAATGTATGGAAAAAAAATCTCCGGTTCCTAGCTTCTCTAGTTCTTGAAAACCTTGGTGAAGAGTTACCTAGGTTGGTCTCATGAAAGTTTTTGAGTCAACTAAATTTTGTATAAGTGAAATGTAATATTTCTTTTGAGGCAAAATAAATATCCTTAACCACATACCTCTAGCGATGTTGATTCTAATTTGAAAGTAATCGAGCATGAAACGTTCGTATTATTGGGCGTGGGTACAACGCGTCCTTATTCCGAGATTCAAATAGTAACATTTTTGTATGAAACTTTCATAATTTTGTGATTTTACATACCACTACTACTTTAATTTTTATAATCTCTGGGACGTGCTCGACGACACTATGAAAGCCAATCGCCAAGCCAATAAGAGTAAATTGTGTTCTTGATTTGAAATATTGAAAAAAGTAATAATAAATATTTTTAAAAAGCTTGATTTTATTCCTTATAAATATTATTATGGATTATTTCAAGTACACTGCGCTGGTAGCCTGGCGGTAAGACGTCAAAAGATAAAAGATAAAAGATATTTATTCTTCAATTTAGGCACATTACAACGCACTTATGAACGTCAGAGAGAGAAAAAAAAAAACTACCTCCGGTTTTAACCCTACACCTCTGACCCGAGAAGAATTATTTATGACCGGCAAGAAACTCGGCGGGACTTATTTTTTCAAAACAGTAATACAGTAATAATACATCTTAAAGATACACAATAATGCGTAGTTCTATAAGAAGGCATATCAAAACAGCTTGAGAGACATACAATGTACGTATTGTTTAATTAAAATAAAATAATAATAATAAAATCCAAATCTGATTGCTTCACAAAACGTTTGATATGCTTTCCTATCTGAACTGTGTCCTCTAAATGTTAGATGATTTTGTAGTATTTTCTGGTTTGGGCCATGCATCTTTGTCCGTCATATAGTCCTCGACCCTGTAATAACCCTTTGACATTAAACTTTTTTTCAAATATTTCTTAAGAGCGGGAAATGATAAATTTAAAGCACCGACGGGTAACTTGTTATAAATGCGAATACCTTGACCAAAAAATGACTTATATGCTTTGCGGATACGACTACTTCTGATAGCAAGCTTGTTTTTATTTCTAGTGTTATAGCTGTGGATGTCAGAATTTTTTTTGAATGTATGTATATTCTTTCAGCAAAAATAATATTGTCATAGATATATTGGGAAGCAACAGTTAAAATATTAATTTCTTTAAATAGTTCTCTAACTGATGCACCTGCCTTTAAGTTATACAGAAAGCGGATGGCTCTTTTTTGTAAAACAAATATAGTCCGACTTTCCATTCAGAGGTCTCTGGTCAAACCCTGGCTCGTACAGTCGCCATCAGATATATCTGAGCGCCCAAGGTGGTCACGATTATCTGAACAACGCCTTTATTGTCAGGGCGATAAAATGCATGTTCAGATATTTTTGAGTACCTTGGCCGTTCCGTTATATTTGATGGCGACCTGTACTACTGAGTTTTTCGGAACTTATGTACGGAATATCATTTGATATTTACCAGTCGCTTTTCGGTGAAGGAAAACATCATAAGGAAACCGGACCTAATCCCGATAAGGCCTAGTTTCCCCTCTGGGAAGGTCAGATGGCAGTCGCTTTCGTAAAAACTAGTGCCTACGCCAATTCATGGGATTAGGTTGTCAAGCGGACCTCAAGCCGGGACGCTAGGAGGAAGAAGAGAAGAGGGATTATTTCAGGTCAAGTATGAGTTTTAAATGTCAGTCACCCCTTAATTATTTAAAAAACATGCATACTGTACAAAATTGTAATTTGTAATACATTTTAATAGTGAACTATTTACGTAGAGTTAGACGGTTGTTTATGTAGTAGCCCAATGCACGATGGTACAAGCCTTGCTTACTTTGGGGCTAGGTTGATTTGTGTAAGATTGTTGCCAAATATTTATTTATTTATGTAGTTATTCCGTTGCTTAAACTTTATTTACTTAGGGTGGGTTGCGCCATGCACCATTAACGGACTCATCAACGTTAAATATGGCGATAGATCTGTCATCCCATAGAAAACTGTCAAACTTTTCATACAAGTTTTTTTTAACGATGACGTTGACGTTAACAGGCGGTTTGGTGCAACCGGCCCTTAATGTTACTAATAAGGACCGCCTGTAGTGGAGAAAGCCTCCTTTATGTTATTGATTGCTACTCCATCCAAGGGCGTCGCCAAGGGGGGGTAGGGAGGGGCAGCTCCCCCCTAGATATTTAAAAAAAATGTAACCAAATGTTCTACCCACAACAATTTTTTTTTCACCCTCCATTTATTTGATTTATAATATTTATATCAACCTGGCCCCCTTCTGGGCCATCGGCTGGCGACGCTCTTGACTCCACCTTCTACGGTCTATACTTACTTTTATAGACCGTAAAATATTGAAAATAGTAAAATACTTTAATCAAAATGTAACCATGACGCAACATTAGGTACATTTCAGAATAAGACCAAGTTTTCGTCGCTAATAACGCACGACATACGCCATTGAACAGCAAGGGATATGAATGATGCTTTGTCTGGACTGGAGACAACGGATGCAGATATTAAAGTAATTGTACTTTAAGTATTATGTAAATCTAGACATTACGGCAATATGCACGAAGAAGTTCGAAGTAAAAACCGACGCCATATTGTTTTACACAATGTATGATGGTCGGCGCCCGAGCGTGTGCTTGATTCATGGTCGAGCCGTTCGAGTTAGTAGCGCGGATCCAGGATTTCGTTCAGGGGGGGGTAATTTCCTTCATAAAAAATTTCGCGGCCCGCATCTATATGACGATTGACAACGTCGTGTTACGGCGTGGGTTACCGCGGTAAACCCAGCAACACCGTTGTGTTGTGAGTGGATGGATCAGAGACTTGCTGCGTTAGCGACGCGATAGAAGGTGCCAGTGCGTTCGCTTGAATAACGGGAACGCGATTTTGTATAAACATTTAATTTTGTCAACCCAGACGCTAATAGTAACCTATAAATCCATAACTAAACACACTGAATAGTCGGCTACATAGCCTTTAAACCTTTAAATAACAATTTAGTCATACTTCATACTTACTACGTAGGTTACATAATTGTTAAGTTCATTCATATTTGGTTCACGTCTGCATGGAACTATGTACAGAGTAGGATTTATGCGACACATGTTTCAGTATGCTTATATGACTTTTTAACAGTTTAGTAGGATTGCAAATTGCATCAGTGCGTATACTCGTACACAATGCTTTTCTCCTTGCTGAACGCTGGTCCTGTTGTCAAAGCTTAGCTAACACTCGCTCTAAACTAAGGTGATATTTAGATTCAGAATAAATAGTAAAATGGCAATTGTACAGTCACGAACCCGGATTGTTGAGCCACTTGCCATTGTTCGTAATTTAGCCGTATATTAAATGATAGTGTCCGACCAAAGGTTCGGTTTCGGCCAGTTTGGGCCAAAAAAAACGTGTTTCGGCCAAGGTTCGGTTTCGGCCAAAAAACGGCCGAACCTTTCGGCCGCGTCGAAACTTTCAACATTGTACTTAATCTGCCATAATGGCAAAAACGGAACACTTATAGTTTCGTCATGTCCGTCTGTCGGTCCGTATGTCACAGCCATTTTACTCGGAAACTATAAAACGTATCTTTAAAAAATTTACACGCAAAGTGTAGGTATATTGTCTCTATTTAGTTATGTAGTTAAATTGCAGAAAAAAATAGTTTCGGGGGGTCGCTCCATACATGTCATTAAATTTCAAAAAATGTTTTTACCAAATATCAACATGTAACTGAAAATTGTACGATGTCCTTCAAAGTTTCGGTTTCGGCCAAAACTGGATTCAGAGCCGAACCTTCTGTTTCGGTTTCGGCAAAAAAACATATGACCGATGTAACATCCATGTGGCTCAACAATCCGTGTTCGTGACTGTACGTGTACTCTGTGATATTTTCAGTATTGTCGGGAGGAAAAAGAAATACTGCACGACTCCGTGCGCCACCAAGCCAAGAAGCCTGACAATGACATCTAGTTTTCCGAAATGCCTATGGTGAATAGGTTAGGTTTAAATGGGATTTTTCAGTCCAAACCCAGTTTTCGCAAAGACTTGGTGGAAACTAGTTTTTACAGCTTTTTGCTACTCAACCAACAGTCGTTTGCACTAAATAGGCATCTCCAAAATTTTGTCGCCATGCATTCCGGATTTGTCCACCAGACATGTATGTAATATCTTAATTAATCACAACTTTAAATTTGAACTCAAGGTGTAACTACTTGCTGAACTATATCATTTAGTTTTACCTAACACATATGCATGTTTTTACTTTTTATTTTCATTTAGTTACCTACTAACAATAGACATAAGTCACATATATATTGTAAACAATTACCTACACTCACATTGTAAGTCCTCTAAAACGTGTTCAAAAACGGTAGGCAATGGCTAGCATTACCACAACCGATTTTACTATGATAAGCTTTTTATCTGTGGCAGTAACGTAATTTTACCTTTACATGCATATATTGACACGTTATGAGTTTAAAATTCCGAACATCGAATTTGATAACATAATGTAAATCCTGTCCTCCTTCCTGACCAACGGCACGCGCCCGCGCGACCGCCGGCACAATCGAATTGGCCATGGCGGTGCAATGGCGGTCATTCTATGGTTTCCGAACACTTCATTTAGAATATATAATATGAGTTTAGATAAAGCAGTGTATGCAACTGTACGTAATTAGGCCTTAAAACATCAACTCGTGTGATCTTATTATGAAACTCGCCTGCGGCTCGTTTCATAAAACCACACTCGTATTTTAAGGACCCTTATTACGTAACAGTTACATAAACTACTATTATTGTTAAGTACCTATGTGATTGAGCGCGACTGATCACTCCAGTTTGGCGCAATATTGTAACTCCCGAAACCAGTAATTGTTTTACATGAATAAATAATTTAATAATAAAAATAATTATAGCTATGTAGTTATAGTACGGGCGGGGACCGATACAAAGATAAGCCCCATGGCACATTTTCTGTACCTACATACAAATTGCTGTTTGTTATCATCCATTACAAGTGTCATCCATTTTTTACATCGGAAGTGGTACTTTTTTGTGTTTCGGCCAGTTCTATTTCTTTACTATTTTTTCACGTGCGGTATCACGTAACGTAGCAAATCTTGCGGTGCCCGCCTGTACTATTATTGGCTCACCTAAGATAATTTCTCGGTAACATATAGCAGCACAATAGGAATAACAGCTCTGAAATATATGCACATATTGTGTCAATGCGATTACTATGGGCTAAAATGAGAACATTGAACATAAAAGGTCTTCGAATGTTCGGATTTTGCAAGTAGTTAGGTACCTACGAAGTTGTACATATTTCACATTTCCATAATACTATTAAGAGACAATCTTACACTAATCGACCTAGCCCCACAGTAGCAAAGCTCAATAAGGCTTTTTTTATCAGTATAACTGTATAGTATAACTGAAAATAGATGTCATATACTTAAGAAAAAGTGACCAAACCCTCCGGTGTCCGAGGCCAGACACAGAGGGTGAGAGAGGAAAAGAGACCGGAGGGTTTGGTCACTTTTTCTTAAGTATATGACATCTATTTTCAGTTTATATATAGTAGTGTAACTACTTAAAAATTGCAAATCAAAAAATATTGAACAAAATAATTTGATTTGCTTCAAGATTTGTATAGTATAACTGTTTTTTTATAGTAGTACTAAACGACTATATACATGTATATATATATGTATACTTCATATACATTAATACTATACATACATGATACATTATTAACTATCTCACCTGCAGACAAACTGTGGAAACAGTTTTGCAGGGCACTGTATAAATCAATGTATACTTTTCGAATAATAAAGCAATCTATCTATCTATCTATACATATATACTACATACTCGTATAAATGAAAAACATTCATAACTCAGGAACATCCATATAAACACCCAAATACTTACATAAATACCCTTACAAGTTATTTTAAACACCTGAACCGGATACATTTTGCAATGGCTGAAAAATGGCTCATCCCCCTCCTTATATGAACGGAATAGGGTAATAATATCTATGGCTCATCCCTAATCATATCAATCAATAAACCACACAATTACGTAACTTTTTATTAATCATATTTAATTTTAGTTTAATTGGCTTTAGACACAACATTCGGTGCTTGATTATATTTTTTTTATATAGAATATATAGATCAAGACACTTGGAGACCTTATACACCTCTAAGGATAATTATTTATCAACAAAGTTGGTACAATATACATTAAAATCTACCTATAAAACTAAATAAATCTAAAAACTACAAACTAGGTAAGGTCACCGAGGTCCGACCCTTGCGGAAGGGTTCCCATAATGCTGGCTGCGTTCCCCCTTTGGACTGCTATACCTATCCGTTGTGCAAGGAACGAGCCAGCTCTACGGTCCCCGGTGACCTCAACTAGTTTTTTTGATAACTCTGTCACAAGTTTCCGGGCGCTTGAGCACCACGGCCCTAGAGTTTCGACAGCGAAAGCCACGAACATATGCTGATTGGCAAGAGCGATATATTTGCGGTGTTTCGTCGCCTCGGCCACTGCAGCCGCCCCGCCTGCTCTCAGTGAAGTCGTGGAGACATGGGACGGCGCTAGGGTGTCCACACATGTGGCATCCCAAATAAGGGGTCGTCCCAGTCTCCACGGTAATAGAGTCATGCCGTCGGGCCTCTTGCCATCGTCACGCACGAGACCAGGGGGTTCAAGAACCGCTGGTACGTTGACGCGGCCGGCGCCCTTAATGCATGAAAGGCCGTGGTGCCCAAAGCTGTCAACCGTAGCTCCGCAGCGGCAACGATGGGGTGAGACTATGTCCGCGCCCAAACGGAGTCCGACAGCCAACCTGAGGGTGTTGTTATCCAAAAGTGTGCCGAAATTGGATGATGGCAGGGCATGTAACCAGGAACCGGACTCCCTTTCAGACACGGCTAGTAGTCGGGCTTTTTCTTGGCTAGTGGAGCAGGTATTTACCAGGTGGGAATGGACTTGGGTGCAGATGGGTTGGTCCCAGATTCTCTGAACTGCTTTATTTATGGGTGGATCTACACCTGGACAGGCAATTTTCCATGCATCTTCTGCCTCGGATAAGTACGCAACCTCGAAACCACGGAGTGGTGGACTAAGAATCTTGCCGACGAGGGGGAGCGTGCTATGTACCGAGGACAGAAATGCAGGCAGGGCGATACTAGATGTTTGGCGTATACCGAGTCCTCCGAATCTGACAGGTAGTGTGGCATGAAGGAATTGTCTGTCATTTATTTTAATATTTAGAATTTTTTGCAGCTGAATGTGGAGTATGGAGTCGATGGATTCGGAGTAATTTGGAAATTTCCAGATTGGGCAACACCGTAAATAATATGTAAATTTAGGATAATTGGAATCACTTACTTTTTTTTATTTAAATTCAAAATTTGTTTCTAACTGTTGATGATGGATTATTATAATTTGGAAATTTATGTAGAAGACACAGTTCAGGTAAGAAAGTATATCAAACTTGTATGTAATTTATTTTCAATAGTCAGATTTGGACTCATCTTTTTCCTTTAGTATTTTTCTTAAACTATAACCTATTGTTGGTTAATCTAACTTGGTTTGATATGTTTTCTTATAGAACAACGCACTTATATGTATTGTTTAGTTTTGATGTACTGTTGTTTTGAAAAAATAAGTCCCGCCGAGTTTCTTGCCGGACATAATTCTACTCGGGTCAGAGGTGTAGGGTTAGAACCGGTGTAGTTTGTTTTTTTTTTCTCTCTTTTACTTTGACGTGTAAAAGTGCCCTTGTGGCCTACTTACTGAATAAATGTTTGAGTTTGAGTTTGAGTTGAGTTTGAATCGTAGTCGAGTCCCATTTACCATCAATTGCGTGGGTCTCAGACAATTGTATCTAAGTACCTACTTACGGTAGATGCCCTGTGCCGTAAAATGGGGTGAGTAGGGAGAAAACTGACATTCAAACCTCGATAACATTTTATTTTTACATATGTAAACTGAATGGTATATATAATAAATGTTCCGGACGTTTGTATTTTAGTTTTTTTAATGATATTGGGTAGTTCCATTTCATAACTTTACCGAATTAAATTTTAGAGACAAAACATATTTTACAAGCAGAAGCGGATACAGTGTGGGCACAATCCCATCATGGATTAACCATTACCATCCTGGTACAAAAACAAAGATAACCAATTCGCGTGATTGCAATTGTTCCGTGACCTTCCTGTCTCAATGAAAGCTGCAGACGAATAGAATATTGATAAACGATTTCAATTGTTTAAATGTCAATGAATGATTGACATATCGTCTAGAATCTTCAGTTCACTGAATATTTAATTAAGTAATGTAGATAATTACGAATGAAAGAAATGCAGATATCGATATTACGATTTTTCTAAGTTTGACTGGGCCCACCCCGCAGGAGGTCCCGGTTCGAATCCCGGCACCGGCATTCATTTGTGTTTTCACGATCCTTAGTTATAAAGGCGGTAACAAACATACTGGTGATCCGTTTAATTAAGGGCATAATTGGCGAGTAAGAAAAAATAGAATATTTTTTTGTATGGGTCTCGTCGTCCCAGCCGGTCAACCCTCTATACCGAACCCATAAGGGTTCCCATAAGTTTGACTGCGTTCGCTGGATCGCTATGCCAATCCTTTGGGCGAGGAACGAGCCAATCCTACGGTCCCAGGTGAGCTCAAACAGTTTATAGATCTAAAAGGTTATATTCTCAAAGCGACCACCTCGTGTAAATATGGTAATTTGACCCAAAGTGGACAGACGCGCGGTCAGAGTCAGACCAACATCGCACAGAACCATCACAACGCTGACTGCGTACAGTCAACGGCGAAAATATCTATACAGTTTTTAACCTTATTACAACGGAGTAAGGTGCAAAAGTTTATACATATTTTTGGCGTTGGCTGTACTCATTCACCCAATTATTTGGTGACTTTTCTTAACATCCAACTTTATAGAAAAATAAAAATAAGAGGCTATAACATCAATTTAAATGCATTTAGCGTTTGGATGAACCTCTAGATTAATAGAAGTATTACGGGTCAATCAGTGGCCATAAATTCAACAATAAAACGACAATAAAAGCCAGATCTATTTCTGTTTGTTTTAAATTGAGGAGAATTGGTGTAAAATATAGCACAAAAATTTCCCCTGTATAGTCAGTCCCCTGTAATAACATTAGCTATTATTTTTTAATTTGTTTGTTAAGTAGGTAGCTACTTTAGAATCGGCCCAGATAACGTCACATACTGCTAGTTTTGGATCACCTTTCGTGTTTGTAAAGTGCAGAAGCTGAGATTTTCTTGTTGACACCAAGTTTTTTGCCAACCCCAACAAAATTTGGCATCAATTCTACAATTTCAATGACCGAATTTGAATAGACGTCATAAATGCAAAAAGCCGTCCGGTCTTCCGCAAACTGAGTATGTTCTACATTGTCGTCGCTTACCGAGCAATTGTCTCCGACAAACCAGTATATACTCTATCCTGCTATTGTATCGGAAATCACACTTTTATAATAGTTATCCTGAGGCGAGACCTCGCTCGCGTGAGGAAAGTTCTCGCAGTAACAGTCAAAGTGTGTTGCGAATATTAAAACTATTGAAATTTATCGCTTGAGAACCACTTAGCGGATGAATCAGTTTCCTTCTAACCGGTCCGCTGTCCTGTAGGAAGATATATTACTAGGTACGTTACTAAACTAAGTACGTAAGTAGCTATCGTTACGTTTTTGGTTGCTAGAGATGGCTGTGCACGCGTAGGAGGAACGCCCACTATGAAGGTAATGAGCAAAAATTATCTTATCAAGAGAAGAATTAAGTGTAGGTATAGTATGAAATACTGCTTCTACAGATAAGAATACCTACCTGTGAGAAGTTTAAAGAAATAAGTCCCAGTTCCACGATATGTTAAAGGGAAGCAGATAGTATATTATTTCATCATGAACACAGGTTATTAATTAAAATACACGAAAAAAACGAAATTATATTAGTTTAAGATGCAAAAAGCCGTTCGGAAACATTTTAATTAATAGTGTATTTGAATTAGAAACCATATTTTTTGTCAAATGGGCACGAAATGGCAGAAAATGGAGAAGAGTGGCATTCTCTAGAGTGTCAAGAGGCCAAGATCAACTTGGGTCTTTCTTTCAGTCAGTGTAGTCTGGTTTTACGTGATTGTTGTTTTTCGCTAGTCTTAATGTTGGAGCTCTACCATAATAAATACTGGCCGTGTGTATGTACGATCACGGAATTTAATTGTTCAGCCATTTACGGTTTTTACGCCATTTACACTTTATATTGGACATTTCATAGAGTAAGTATGAAACAAATAAAAATATCTTGAACCGTAAATGGGTCAAGTCAACAATTAAAGTTCGTGACTGTATGTCACTTGTCGCTGCGTTAGAAAAATGTTTCACAAAATCACTTATCAACGTCCATATTAGGAGTTTATTTTGTCAAACTCAAACTCAAACATTTATTCAGTAAGTAGGCCACAAGGGTACTTTTACACGTCAAAGTAAAAGTGAGAAAAAAAAAAATCAAACTACACCGGTTCTAACCCTACACCTCTGACCCGAGAAGAATTATGTCCGGCAAGAAACTCGGCGGGACTTATTTTTTCAAAACAACAGTACATCAAAACTAAACAATACATATAAGTGCGTTGTTCTAACAGAAAACATATCAAACCAAGGTTAGATTAACCAACAATAGGTTATGGTTTAAGAAAAATACCAAAGAAAAAAGATGAGTCCAAATCTGACTATTGAAAATGAATTACATACAAGTTTGATATACTTTCTTACCTGAACTGTGTCTTCTAAATAAATTTCCAAATTATAATAATCCATCATCAACAGTTAGAAACAAAATAATTTTGAATTTAATAAAAAAAAGTAAGTGATTCTAGTATACAATAAACATACTATTTCTAAATTATCCTTAGAGATGTATAAGGTCTCCAAGTGTCTTGATCTATATATTCTATACAATAATAAAAAATATGGATAATCAAGCACCGAATGTTGTGTCTAAAGCCAATTAAATTAAAATTAAATATGATCAATAAAAAGTTACGTAAATGTGTTGCCCCAGTTTGCCTAAACAGACCTGTCTCCACAAACAGCACCCGTTCAATGTCAATTCAAATTCCTACTTACTATATTGTTTTCGCGTGTATGAGACCTCAACCTGTCAACGTTGTTCCTACGTTGCCTAGGTACTTACTAAATTCGATCTTGTGAACCTTATAATAATACAAAAACGAATTACTCGAACTTCCTGTACCTATTCAATTTGGTAAAGTATGCATGACATTAATAGGGAAGGAATTATGAATACCTAGGTGCTTGATTAGCCAATATTTATTGATTATTAATATATAATTATATATCGCATTCCAATAGGTAATAAATCTATCATCCGTCAAATTTCCTTCAGCGAATGTAAGTGAATTAAGGAAATGTTATCAAAAATTGAGGAAATGTATCAACATTTCCTCAATTTTTAAGTACATCAGTACTTAGTTATAAACCTGATTTAAAATCAAAAGGGTTAATACATTTATACATATTTAGTAATACGCTCAAAAAGTACGTTCATACGAGTATACCATACAAGGTGGAAAGAAGTTGATAACTCGAGATATAAAATTGAAGAAGTTTGAACCTTTATAAAATTGAAGTTCACTTCAACTTTTCCTCTCGAATTTTCAACTTCTCCCGCCATGCCCGGTAAATGCACGTACTCGTAAGTATATGCCTATACACCTAAAAGAGGAGATCGATGTTACGATTTTATATGTACCAACTTACACGATTTCCTTTATTGTTAAATATTTTTGCCGTTATAAGCTTTCGTTGCGATCTCTTTTTTAACCATCTACTCCTCTTTGGAGGCCCTCTTTGTCGAGATCAGGCGAAGGTGACGGCCAAGTCTTTGCTTTGATTTATACGTTTTTCCTATGTGAACTACTCTTAATTGGTCCATATCGCTATGGGAGTATTGGGTTTGGGAATTACGCAAATAACACACATGTATGTAAGTACCAAACTTCTTCAAATTCTAACCAGATTAAAGAAACCGCGTACCTCTGACACCGCCTCAAATCCCACTTAATCACTGATCAAGATCACTTCGTATTGACGGACGATCATCTATGCTTCCTTGTTTATCACAGCTTGCATCCAACATATACATACGGTTCTCGGAAATGTTACACTAGCCGTTGTTTTACGATTCTGTCCACATTTAAAAAGTCACTCAAACTTAGTAACTCTCATGCACTTGTAACCTTTAAGAGTTGGACACCTACATGTAGTCAAACCGCGGAAAATGTGCGGCCTTGCTAGATCTTGGGTTGACGACAGAAAGTCTGTTTTTGCTTGTTCGTATGTTACGTTGAGGTGGTTTAGCTGCAACGCCCGTAAACGTGTTTCCCGAACGGTTCCTGGAAAATGACCTTAGGAAATATTTTGATATGTTACTTGGTCAGGAGATTCTGAATTCACAATTTCACACATATAGACCGACGAACACTATACGTTTTTTAATTTTACAAACGTTGTCTCAATAGTCCAAACTCGGGTTTGCCAACGAGCTATTACTCAAATCGTTGATGTAGCTCGAAAGGCGGCCAATTTGAAGTGGGACTGGGCTGGTCAGGTCTGTCGCATGTCAAATGAGGTGTGGGCTAAGATTACCACTGAGTGGCAACCCGATAACTCAAATCGATCCGGCAGACCCCACCGGCGGTGGTGAGACGAGCTTGACTCCTTTCTGAAAGCATGACCAGAGACTACTCAGGATAGGAAAAAAAAAAATGGGGCAGGCCTTTGCCCAGCAGTGGGACAATATAGTCTTACAATAAATAAATAGGAAAGCACTGGATTGATTATTTCGCCTCATTGTTTGTTTCTGTTTGCTTTGAATTTCCCCCGCAGTAGTCGCGATGCGTTCAGCGTATTTACCACCATCAATCAACCAGTGCGCTAGTTTTTTTAAATCAATATTTTCACTATAACTATACCGAAGGTCAATAGAAAAGTAAAATAATGTAAGCAAAAAACATGGCTGACTGACAATTGCATTTCTAGGCAAATAAAGCATTTGAATCATGACAAAAATATTATGACAGAAATTAGTTTTCACAGATATATAAGTAATTAACGGATAGTTTACTAGAATGAATGTAAATAACAAGTTTATGTATATAAATTAGAGATGGTACTATGGTTATTCTTTAAAACTGCTTGATAGCGAAACAATAAAGGTAAATTGGTTTGTTTACATTATTTTACTTTTCTATTGAGCTTCAGTTTAACTTCTTTATGTAGTTATGTGGTTTTCCTTAGCATGTAAAAGCGATGGTTACAAGTGTTACATTACAACCATATATATTGTCCATATTGTATTCCGTGAGTAACCAGTGCAAGTGCGTGCGCGTGCGCTGCGTGCTTCCTACGTAAACAAGGGAACTTTTAACACGAACTCTAGAATATTAACCCGGTATATAATAACCTGGACAAGACGCAAGAATCAAGCAATATTAAACTTTGCGTAAACGAAATAGGGGTATGAGGCACGATAAACTAGTGTGGGTTTTCTGCACAGGGTGTGACGTATGAACTATTATTGTGTATGGCAACAAGTATCTAAAACAAGGCAAAGGTTAATAATACTAGTAGAGTGAGCCTGAGCCCTGACCTGACTTTCTTAAATAAGAGTAAGGAATAAGATTACATTTTCAGCTGGGGGATAAAATCAAGTAACAAATTAATAATCGTTATAAAATAGAGAATTTACGAGTAGGTAAGGTATTATCCGGTTTTGTGAATTAATTAATTAACTTTTCAGATAAGTTTTCCTAAAAATAATTTTGTATTTTCCGGGTAAGTATATACCTGAATAACTTTAAAAAGGTAGTAGGTAATGTGTAGTTGGGCTTTGCATAACCACAACATACATTTCCGCTGGTTTTTTAAAGTAGGACAAAAAGAGGAAGTAGTCGGTTTACCTCTTGGAAATGGGATCCTCAACGGGATAAATTAACAAGTATATTATATTTTAAAAATAAATTACAACTCTTTAAAAAACTAAAACTCTATATTAAACTTAAAACTATCTCGAAACTAAATACTATTATAGAAAGAAAACCCCGTCTAATAGGTCGCCTTGCGGCATGGTCCCCATCACACTGGCGGCGTTACCTCTCTGAACTCACATTCCCCTACAAAGTCTTACACGCAGACAAATCTAATAAAGCCTCGCTTACGTCACAAATTAAACAAAATACGCTTCAAGCACATAATTTATCAATCTTTCCTCGAAATCATCAACATACCATTACAAATAAGCCAAAAAATACTTTAAATTCTAAAATAAGAACAATAGAAAGTAAGCTTTCCGAAGGGGATGTTAGTGGTGCTGCCAGGCTTTTATTTTCCCGTGACGATCTTGCTGCATACTCCGCTGAGACCCACGCCGCTTTGAGAGAAAAACACCCTGTTCCTTCAGCCTCCTCTGTATTACCAGATCCCCCCACTCCTGATGAACCTAGAGTTGTGGTGTCCGAGGATGCAGTCCAGCTAGCCATAACATCCTTCCCCAACGGGTCCGCTGGTGGGCTGGACGGACTCTCTCCCCAGCATCTTAAGGACCTCACCTCCACGTCTTTAGGTGAGCAGAAGGCTACTTTGCTAAAGCAACTGACAAGCTTGATTAACTTAATGCTGTCAGGACAAGTGAACGCTGAGATTGTTCCGGTCCTGTACGGCGCCAATCTCATTGCTTTAGCAAAGAAAGACGGTGGAATTCGTCCAATTGCCGTGGGCTGCACTCTTAGACGCCTTGCGTCTAAACTCTGTTGCCGTCAATTCAGCGAGAGGCTTTCTAAAGGTTTCAAGCCCCGACAGTTGGGGTTTGGTGTCAAAGGCGGCTGTGAGGCCGCAGTACATGCTGCGCGCACCTTCCTGAGTCGTCCAGACTATGAAGTTTTTGTAAAGATCGATGTAAAAAACGCATTCAATTCGGTGGATCGCGGCGCTCTGTTAGCCGAGGCCAAAAAAGAGCTGCCGGATCTCTACAGCTACTTATGGCAGTGCTACGGAGCGCCATCAAAATTAGTTTTTCGGGATAAAATCATTTCGTCGTGCGTGGGCTGCCAACAGGGAGATCCGCTTGGTCCGGCAATTTTTAGTTTAGCAATTCAGCCAATAATCTCGTCTCTAAATTCAAAATTTAATTTATGGTATTTAGACGATGGTTCACTGGGAGGTGATGCATCTACTGTTTTGCAGGATTTGCAGACAGTCATCCAAAAATTTTCGGAAATCGGCCTTCTTTTAAACTTTTCAAAATGTGAAATTTTTATTCCAAATCACATTTCACAAGATAAAAAAACTGATATACTTACAAATTTTAACACCATACTGGCCGACGTTTCTGTACTTTCAAATTCATCCCTCACTCTTTTAGGCTCACCCATTTTCGAAGAATCTATTAACCCTGTGATCAACTGTAAATTAAACTTATTCAACAATACATCCGACCTTCTTTATCAAATCAATCCTCATATGGCCCTTTTTATTATACGTTTTTGTCTATTTACTCCTAAATTTATGTATCTATTACGGAGCTGCCCAATTTGGAAATTTTCGACCATTTTGTCATCCATTGATACCTCCCTTCAGACAACACTGTCAAAAATTCTAAATATTAATTTTGACTTCAGAACCTGGTCCCAAGCGGTTCTCCCTATAAGGTTCGGGGGGCTGGGTATTCGAACCTCGGCTAGCGTAGCCCTGCCTGCTTTCCTGTCCTCTGCTTATTGCTCGCTATCTCTTGTCGGCATCATTCTAAACCATACTCAGATAGTCGACGATGAGGTGGCGACTCTAAGGGAGGCGAGGGAAGCGTGGTGCGGCTCGTGCCCTGGATCGGATATCCCGGCCACCCGACATGTTCAAAAAGCGTGGGATGCCCCTCGCCTCAAGACAGTTCACGCATCACTCATCGATAATAGTCAGGACGACTCGGAACGTGCCCGCCTTCTGGCGGTATCAGTTCCAGAAGCAGGTCACTGGCTGCATGCACTCCCATCACGTCAAATAGGCACCGTTCTGGATCCAAGCTGTTTAAGGATAGCAATATGCTTGAGGCTTGGGTCCAGAATTTGCGTCCCCCACACCTGCATCTGTGGAAAGAGCGTCGATCAGCTTGGGCGACACGGTCTTTCATGCATCAAAAGCGCTGGCCGGCTATACCGTCACGGCACTATCAACGATTTGATCCGTCGCTCGCTTGCCACTGCCTCAATACCAGCCATCCTAGAGCCTACTGGTTTGGCAAGAGATGACGGCAAGCGCCCCGACGGAGCTACGTTGGTGCCGTGGAGGCTAGGTAGAGCCTTGATATGGGACGCTACTTGTGTCGATACGTTCGCCCAGTCTCATATCCAGGCAACCCGCTCGCAGGCCGGCGCTGCGGCTGATCAGGCTCAGTTTCTCAAGCGCCGCAAATACTCGTCTTTACTTAAAGACTATGAGTTTGCGGCGCTTGCGATAGAAACTTTGGGCCCCTGGTCAGCCGACATGAAGAAGTTTATGGGGGCCCTGTCGCCGAAGTTGATTGACACCTCGGGAGACCGTCGTGCTGGCAGTTACCTCTCGCAACGAATTTCTATCGCAGTTCACAAGTATATTTATATTAGAGTGGTTTGAATAAGTAGGTAACTATCGTTTTAACTATAGGTCCTTTTCAAACTAAGTAGTAATTTTATTTTCTTTATTGGAGAAATAAAACAACAGAGGTAAGTACATAATCAAATACAGTTTAGTATGTAGAACATTATACCTACTTCCTTCACGTTTTTACTGAGAGATTTTACCTTCAGTAGCTAAAAAACTCACTAAACTTCTCTTCTTAGTCGTGCACTCTTGGCAGAGTGGTCGTGGTCATGTCTAGGTCGAGTCTTTCGCCACCACTTCCCTGGTGATGCGACGCCATGTAGCACTAAACTAGGTACTAACAATAAAGCGAAATTATATCAAGAATAAAGACTATTGTTCCATTATCTACAAACTGTAATAATATTCCATTTTAGGACATCCTTTGCCTTCCTCAGACAATTTTCCTTCATAAAATTTTCAGAAATTAGCACTAAGTAGCGTATATTTTTCAGCCGTCCACCAAGCCATCAGAAGGTGGGCAAAATCCACATGCAAATATGCAACATTGTTCCCAACTTCTCTGAAATAATTAACCGCCAAAAACTTAACAATTGAACGGCTTTATGAAGTGCGAGGCTCATGATATCACAGCCACTCCACGCTAATTCAAACAATTACCATCATTAAGATGATTAACGTACCCTGAATACCCTGATACTCCAGATTGCACAGAAATGGGAAATGAAACCCTATTCCAATAAGCAGAGAAAATAATTCCGGTGAGCAGTAGTTTGGGATTTTTTCATGTAAATGAGTATGAAAACTATGAAAGAATATTGCGACCTCTGTGTCTGTCTGTATCGGGTTGTGTTTGCAGACAGCTAGGCGCTTCTCTTTTAAACAACACGCCTACGAAAAATGTGCAGTACAATTTTTATTTAGAGAACAGATTACGTGCAACATGTTGGAATACGTGTTAGGTTTATAATTTTTATTTATTCTGCTTACTAGTAAAAAACTTGATTGCGCGTAGGTACGCTTACTAAGTTAACTTTCAACGTACACTATTATGAGTATCTCTTACCTTATTACTATCATGGGGGTTGGTTAATAGTAGTTTATGTAACTGTTACGTAATAAGGGTCCTTAAAGTACGAGTATGGTTTATAAGATCACACGAGTGTTTTAAGACCTAATTACGTACAGTTGCATACACTGCTTTATCTACACACATATTATAAATCCTAAATGATGTGTTCGGAAACCAGTAGAATGACCGCCAATGCACCGCCATGACCAACTCGATTGTGTCGGCGGTCGCGCGGGCGCGTGCCGTCGTCGGCAACGCGCATGTTACACCTCTCGAGTTGCAGGCGTTTATAGGCTAGCTGACCATAAGGCGGGCCGTATGCTTCTTTGCCACCGTCGTGTTATAAAAAATAACTTTCTTGTTGCCTGGGCAATCTGGTATGTTTTAGGTTATGTTTTAGTGACTGCACTATTAAAACTTTTATTGTAATAAATATAAGGTGAAAAAGTGTAAACATATCTTTGACTTCGACTGTAACCCCACGTAGCATGCATTGAGGCGAAAGAAACAACAAAACACATTCTGCTAGATTGCAAGGAGACTAAACACCTAGAATCTCCAGGTAAGAGGCGGCGAGAAATCTGAAAGCTATGTTGGGTTTTGTGGAGGAGCCTGGGACAGTTGGAGTAACGCTACAACGGCTATTACACATGGCAATTTGTAGGGCCCAACCTGTTGTGTCCAACTCCTATCGGCGTTGGGCCCGTTATTACACTTTCCCTACAAATCGTCCCTACAAACCCTACCTCACCAACAAATCGTCCCAACCAACGTTTACAGAGATGCCTTCAAAACATCTAAAAAATGTATTGGGGAAGCACGGTGATAGTACTCATAACAGTATACATTAAATAAAAAAAGGAACTGTTTTTATTATTATAGATATTTAAATGACCGCTCGAGCTGCCTGAATCTAACTTAATCTGCCCAATCCTTCTATTATTGAAATACAAAACTAGATAAATATATTAATTACCAGCGAATCTACACATTTTAACTTTTATTTTAAATAAAAAACCAGACGGAATGTGTAGCAAAAATGGCTAACATTATAAATAAAAAAGGTAAAATAACTCTAACGACCTCCATAAACAGCTGCGGGTGTCGGGGCACTGCCGATCGCCCCGATAGCCCTAGATCGGGACTCCTACTCCCTAGGTGCCATTACACCTACCAACCCGACAGGTTGGACCCTACAAATTGCCATGTCTAATAGCGCGCTACGCCTTTCACGCAAAATAGGCACAATAGATATCGACTTGCGGAAAAGGCCCCGTATAATTAACTGACTAACTAGGTACCCCAGTCCAGTCTCACTTACTTAATTGTGATTGTTAAACGATTTTATTCTTGCTTGGTCGAATTGACGCTTTACAATGTAATTATGTATATTGACATGACATGTATGGATAAATTACGATTGTCTATTTACGGTATCCTGTGACTCAGTAGAATATGGAAATTTGAAATCCAAAACAGGAAGTGAGAAACCATTCAAGTAAACATTAAAGTAGAGGACGACACGGGAGTACCTATATTAACTTAATGCCATCTGCAAAGTGCAGTCTGAAACAAAAACTATTAGTCCTTTAAACTGACAACACAGTAACCCCCTTATTACATATATACATTGAATTATAATATAATATATATATCTATATCTACATATAAACGTAAAAGTCCTGACTGACTGACTGACACTGACTCACTTAAATCAACGCCCAGCCCGAACCGTTGGACCTAGAGAGCTGAATTTTTCACAATAGGTTGTTTTTATAACGTTAGTATCCACTAAGAAAGCTTAAGCCGCGAAAAAAAACGATTCAAAAAGTTTGATCAAATTTACAGCACGAAATTTTAATCACCAGTCATATTGAGCGAGGTGATTAGGTAGGCCACTGAATAACTAACTATGGGACAGACTCCGAAATCACGAAAATTTTTTTGGCTGTTTCATACATTTTGGCCGATCTCATGGCCGTTTTCTATGTGGAAACCAAACATTTTTTTAAAGATTTCGATGGTAGTAAAAGTTGTTCAGTATGCCCACTAGTATGCCTTACCTAATCATCTCGCTGAGTATAACTGATCATTAAAATTTCATCCTGTATAAGGCCGAAAGCTAAAATAAAATTGTAAGTAGTACTTACAAGTTTGTACTAAATGTATTATTTGCTAGTGCAATGCATTTTATAATTATATGTGAGTATACAACTCGTTGTTGATTGGTATTGGTTGACGTAGGCAACAGTTCCGCAAGACGCTGGAGGAGGTGGAGTGGATGGACGACTGCACGCGCAGCGCCGCGCTCGACAAGGCAGACTCCATGGCCTCGCACATCGCCTACCCCAGCGAGATGCTCGACGACGAGAAGCTCATTAACTTCTACGGTGGAGTAAGTATCACTTACTATAGCGTGACATAATGAATAGCTTTTCAGTGAAGTATACCGTGTTTATGCCACGAAGCTTGCTGAGTGAGTATATACATAAATACCTTTTCTACAAGTGTTCAAAATAGGCTATCCGACTACTTTTTCGCTTTACAATTTGGATTCTACATATATCTCCATTGTACGGTTATTCAAAATCAACGGCGCGGCGGGCGCGAGTACCGGTGGGGCTCCGGCCGCGCGAGCGCGGCACGTGATGGGTCGATATTCTCATTACAGTACCTACGGTCGAGCATTCTTTAACAAATCTTAAAGGTTGGTTAGACCAGGTTCCTCTTGTCCATCGGTATGCGCTTGTAGTTCGGTCTACAGTCTTAATTCAAGCATTAAAGTCGCGAGTAGAAAAAGTTAGGCGATATTAAAAACATAGAAACGGGCATTTACGTCATTTCAATGGATTTTTGCTCGACGTGTTTTTTTCTATCAATTTACGATTATCAGCTTAAAAAACCTTCACTTGCGGTGACAGCGCCCAGCAAACATTTTAGGTGATTTTTCCTAGGCTCAAGAAGATATTACCAATGTAAAAAATAAAAATACGTCTTACCTATTCACCAATTATTTTCACTTAGTGTGTATTTTTCCCGCCAGGTCAGAGTAGTCACATTATTACCTAAATATGACTATATCTATAAACGTAAAAGTCCTGACTGACTGACTGACACTAACTCACTTAAATCAACGCCCAGCCCGAACCGTTGGACCTAGAGAGCTGAATTTTTCACAATAGGTTGTTTTTATAACGTTAGTATCCACTAAGCAGGGGTTTTTCTAAATTCATCCCCTAAGGGGGTAAAAAGGGGGTTGAAAGTTTGTATGGATGGGGCTTAAAATGTTGATTTAGAGATTTGAAACTTCGTACGTTTACTAATAATTAAAAAACAATAAAAGTGATTTCAGCGTTTTATAAAATTCAACCTCTAACAGGGTAAAAAAGGGGTTGAAAGTTTGTATAGCTATAAGTATAAATAGATTAAGAAGATGGTTCGGGGATTAACAAAAGTTAGTTAAGAAGATAAAATTGGATATGAAACTCTGTATGAGGAACCGTATTATACGCGGACGAAGTCGCGGGCGGAAAGCTAGTATATAATATAACCCGAACTCCATACGCTCCATAACGAACTCTCAAATTGTATTGAGCTCTACTACAACCCCACCAAAGTTTATATAAAGCAGAAAAACGTTACTAAAGTTATCGCGCGATAACTATTCAAAATCAAAAAGTCATGGAAATGCACAGACCTCTAGGTAACCGAAGTTGTTTGAAAGAACTTCACTTCGCTTACGCTCCGGTCGTTCGATGAATTGAGTCTTGTAAGAAGTTTATGAAAAAGGGAGTAAGTCTCTACGTATACCTACTACATGTGATAATTACCGAGTTGCAATACAATCTTTTTTTTTTTACTACGCTTCTGCGTTCTGACTTTTAATAATAATTTCTGTTTCTGTGGCTAAAATAGAACTCATATTTAATGCAACTAATGTTCATAAAACAGCTAAACGCGTCTCTACAATTTAAAAGCCTCTACTATCCACAATAGTATCTATTTAAAATCAAGACGTTTCGTATTTGGTAACGTCGAGTAACTGCCACCCCACACTAGCGTTTTTCGAGCGCCAATGCCGCGTCGCTGCTGGAGAGACGCCGACGCTCGACAAACGTCGCGCTGACGTGGCATCGACGCCACGTCAACGTCGCGTCGCAGCTGGTGAGACGCCAACGCTCGACAAACGTTGCGTCGACGCCACGCCATCGCCGCGTCGCCGCTGGGCGGGCGTTTGCGCGACGTCTACGCTCGAAAGACGCCAGTGTGGGGTTGCCCTTATACATTACGTTACGAATAGGCACGCCTGCAGTGGTCTATATTTGACTTCTCCGATAATGTATTGTGTTGCTGACAGTACCCACCAAACTTTAATACGCAAGCGTTAACAGAAAGAAAACTAGAACGCTAGACGCGAAAGCGTATAAACAATAAAATCAATTGGTCTAAATGAGTAAGTTTTTATTCTGGGGCGGTGAGATCACTCCTTACTCGTCAGTTTTAGTAGATCACATATATTATCAATTTTAAAGGTGCATATGACTTTTTGAAATAGCTGGATTGATTAGGTGAATGCCCGACCGGGAAATGGGTCGCGGCATCCATGACATTGATGGCAAGTTGGCAGGTAGTAAAAATATCGTAACTCGCGGCTAACTCTGGAACGGCACGTATCCGTTAACGGGTTTGCCGTTTGGGTTTAACTACTGCCCTTAAGTGGCCAATTCACACTTCAGTGTTTGGACACTATTTGACGTTGTTTTTAACACCTGGTGACATGGTCACTTTTGTGAAGGCGACATTTTTAATCCGTCAATTATGAAAGATGCAATTTGAAGTCCAAGTGAAGGAAAGTGAGAGCAGGGATTTAAAAAAGGTTTGTTATAAGAACGCTGTAAAGAATAAATTCGCAAACTATAGGGTATGTAAGGACAGTTCCAAACATAATTAGATTTTTTTTCTACGGTCCCATAATAAAAGTTGACTAATTGGTCCACATAATATTTTCATCTCACAAAGCATGGATATATGCTGAGAAAACATACTAAAGATGTCAATCAACTCTGGCATTATGACTTCGATAAAATTAGGTTGTCCGAGACGCGGAAATTATGTACAGTAACTTTTCCTGGAAATTAGGCCAAAATTATAAATATAGTTGTTAATAATATTGGTCCGTCAATTTCAGCATTCTAGAATACTTACCTACTTTGCTGCTCTCAAGGGACCGTACGTTCTGGAATTTCTAAACCAAGATAGAAACAAATTTTGAAAACAAAATACTTAATATTTAGTCTGAAATTTTCAAGATTTCGCAGTATTAATGTTTCATTATATTTCGTATGAAGCAAGCCGAGAAAAGTTTGGGAACTTGTGTTTAAAACAACACAATTGTTTGGCGACGCAATAATTATGTAAGTTTATTATGAAAGTTAGAGTTACAATATTGATTTTACTGCGGCTTGAATCTTGAATGTTGCTAGGCATAGCAGCAGTGACTAACACATTTAATACTTGCTTCACGATTTGCCATATTTATTTTGTTAGTATCAGAGAGCAGAAACTTTCTGATCACGCGAGAGCGTCTCTGTTTCAGCTTGGGCAAAATGGTTTCGTATGCCTGCATTTTTTTTCGTGAAAGTACGATCTGTATTTAAAAAAAATCGATTAAATACTTAATTTTCTTATGATGGAGATATGGGGGATGGAAACGTACAAAAAAAAACTAAAATTTTGGACGCGAGGTTTACAGCTAACAGAACCACAAACACATTGTGGTATATTGACTCCTTGTTTGGGTTCATGTCAATGTCTGTCAGTTATGATTGGAATGGAATAAAGTGTATTACGTTGACTCAATAGTTTAAACTTACATTTAAAAAGGCTGTAAAACGTTCGTAAAAAATTGCGATGATGATGGATAAAGTGACTATTACAGATTTGAATAGAATAATACTTGTCAAAATAGAAACATATCTAACTAATACGTCCAATATTTTTGGGATAAGATCCAAGGCTATTAACCCAGTTCTGTTAAACAGCAGATATAATCTAGGCGATAATGTCATTCGTTAAATATAAACGTTATGTTTATGGATTTCCGTTTGATCTATATCTAGCGAATCGTATAAAAATAGCTACTAGGTATATGTATTCTGTATCAAGAATGAAGAGGAAATACAACACACATAATGCACTATATGCAGTCTTGGGACTCTTGGGACCTAAAACTGTCAGGGCCATTTAAAATTTAGAATTCTTCCTTCTTTTTTTGCGTACGTGTCTGTTCTCGAAGCACGTTAGTGCCAATGACAAACAGGAAAACCAGTCCATAACGCAGCACTCTTAACTTGAGAAAACACACAAGTAGGCGAAGTCTATCTCTGGACTTTAGGCGTAAGTAAGTACATAAATATTTTATTATTCGTTGGAATCGCTAAGGTTAACGATGCGCATATATATAGCAGAGCTTGAAATTGAAAAAATTGTGCGCATCGAGAAAAAGTTGTGAATTTTTGACCATGGATAGAGTGCCCCACGATGAATATTTTTTTGTATTGGAGGTCTGTAAAATTTTTGGAGCTTCACGTCAAAATCAGGGGTCCCGTGCAATATGTTATTACTCTCTGGTTATAGAATAGAATAGAATAGAATCGTTTATTGCGAAAACCATGGTACATACAGTTGTTACAAATATTTCATAGACTCACATGACACCCTGATAGGGTATTGCACTACTGCAGAACCTACGTCTATACATGAGACTAAGGTTTGTCCTAACAAGACATGGTACATATTACTTCACTACATGGTAAATATAATATTTTTTTTATACGAAATGTGATGAATACTTAACTTAGATATAGATATGAGTTTTATTAAGTGTATTCAATATTTACGTACATTTGTTAAATTGTTGCTATTTTTATCTAAATAAAGTGGTCCTCGAAAAATTCTTCTATTGTGTAATATACTTTATTGATTAGAAGTGATTTTAATTTTGATGTAAATGCGTTTAATTTTTCGATGTTTCTGATACTGTTTGGCAGCTTATTGTAAACCTGGATTGCTCTATAGTAGGGGCTTTTTTTATATATATCTAGGAGTGGTTCAGGGAGAATCAGCTGATTATTTCGACGTGCGCTTTTACAAAATTCGAATAGATGGATGTTTTTTCGGACAAAAAGATTTGATAGTTTTTGAAATGTGCTTTGCTACTGTTTGGTATCTGTATATTAGCTAATATTCGTACACAGTTTTTTTGTGATAAAAGGAGATCATGGGCATCACTGCTATGGCCCCATAGTAGAATACCGTATCGTAACCAAGCTTGGGCATAAGAGTGGTATGCAGACAAGGCGCATTTAATATGGGTGTTCGGTTTTAAGATGCCCAGCGCATAAATTAAAGAAGTTTGGATTTTAAGTTAGATATGTGTTTCTTCCAGTCGAGGTGAGTGTCTATGGTTATTCCTAATAGGGTGCTTTCTGACTCTTCTGTTATATTCAGGTCTAATAATAAAGGTGTTAAATCTAAAGGTTTTTTTTGATAGGGTCTTAATTGCATTATCTTGGTTTTGGCTGTATTTATTACTAAGTTATGTTCCTGTAACCAGTTTGAAATATTGTCGAATTCTTCTTTAATGTGAGAGTAGTTGTCGGAGTTGTTTTTATGTTTAAACAGGAGGGAAATATCGTCAGCAAACGAAATGCACTTATGACTGGTTATTTTGGGGAGATCATTTATGTAAATCAGAAACAGCAAACATCCCAATACGCTGCCTTGAGGGATCGAGCTGTTGGTGATTTGCCATCTAGATTGCAAATTTAGTTGTTTCTCAAGATCTTTATCGTAGTGCTCTATTTGTACGTACTGTTGTCTATTGTAAAGGTATGATTTAAGCCAATTATATGCATTGCCACGAATTCCGATTTCATAGAGTTTGGATAGGAGTATAGGATGAGACACTCTATCGTAGGCTTTGGACATGTCTAAAAAGAGACCAATGGCATAGTTTTTAATTCTGAGTTGTTCTAGTATTCCTTGGATAAATGAGTAGACTGCTAGGGTGGTTGAACGTTTTTGGCGGAAGGCCAAATTGATTTTCATCTAGCAGTTTATACTTTTCTAGAAATTTATATATTCGGTCAGCCATACATCTTTCAAATATTTTTGAGATAGTGGGTAAGAGAGCAATTGGTCTATAGTCACTAAGGTTGTGTTGTTTACCGCCCTTTTTTAAAATTGGTCTGATAGACGCTATTTTTAGTTTGTCGGGAAAACAACATTCTTGAAAAGACTGGTTAATCAGTAAAACAATCGGTGGGGTCAACTCATCATTACACATTTTAATTAGAATCGGAGGGATCTCATCAAAACCGCAGGTGTATTTGTTAGGGAGATTCTGTATAATTGTATGTACCTCTTGTTCAGTGACAGGCTGAAGGAACATTGAGTTGACAGAGGGAGTGGGACATGGGAGACCGCGGGGCACATTTGTACCATCGTTTTGGCCCACGGAGATAAAGTATTCGTTGAATTGGTTTGCAATGGTTTCGGGATTTTTAACTGTACTATTTTTGAGTTTTAGTTCTATATTTTTGTGTTGCTTACGCTTATTTTTTCCGGTTATATTGTTTATTATTCGCCACATGGTCTTAAATTTGTTGTTAGATTTATTCATGTCTTGTATGTAGCTATGTCTCTTAGATTGTTTTACGCATTTTTGTAGAATCTTATTATATGATTTATAGTACTTCTTCAAGATTTTGTTATTACTATGGTTGACCAGCGTTCTTAACATCATTTTGTGGAGGCACGATTTTTTTAAGCCTTTTGTTAACCAAGTCTTACTATTATTATTCTTTAGCTTTAAGGTTTTTTGCGGGATAAATTTATCCAGTAAACTAATTATATTATGATGGAATATGTTATAATTTATGTTGGTGTTGTTATGTTTAACTAAAGTCTTATTCCACTTAATATCTGTAAGGGCTACTTTGAATCTATGCATATTGGCATTATTAAAATTTCTTTTAAGGGTAAACATGTTATTGAACAGGGTAACATTTTGTTTAAAGCTATAAATTAGAGACTTATGGTCGGAGAGGCCCTGTTCTTCTACATTTACTTCATAGTTCCTATAATTGGTAAATATTAAATCAATACAGGTTGCTGAAAAATTTGTCTCTCTGGTTGGTACGTCTACAACTTGGCGGAGATTAAGCTCAAGCATAGTGCTAAAAAGCCTTTGATAGTGCGTGGAATTTTGGAATTTATTTAGATTGAAATCGCCTGTTATAACAATATGCTTGTGGCTTTTTACTTTCAATTTGCATACTAGTTTGTTTAGTACTTCAAAAAATGTCTCTATGCAACGGTCTGGTCTATAAACTGACACTAATAATATATCAGGCTTAATTTCTACGCCACAACACTCGATGACACATTCCATTGATAATTCAGATATATCAGGTCTTTCCTTGTACTGAATACCTTCTCTAAGTAGAATCGATATACCACCACCTTTGTGTTCGGTGCGGCCAAAACTAGCGGCTACGTGGTATCCGGTTATGTTAATTAGGTCTATATGGGCATTTTTGATCCATGTTTCAGTGAGACAAACGGTATGATGCTGTTTTTCGCCTAAGAGACTTTCTAGTATATGCGTTTTATTTTTAAGGCTTTGAACATTCTGAATAAATATTTGAAAGTCAATTCCTGAAGGAGTTTCGAAAGGAATAATTTCTAGGAATGATTGTTTGTTCCTCAGCGATTACCTCTAATTCCTGTGTCGGCGTTATAGGAGTTTTAGGCGTTTCTGCCGGTTTCGCTGTCCAATAATGACCTTGTTCTTGAAGGGTAACATGTTGTGTGTCGTGATTAGAAACTATACCGTTTATAATTAATTGGTTCATAATTATTTTACATGTTTTAAAGTGGGTATTCCACTCATACATTAGTATGTTATTCAATCAAATACAAACATTGAAAACATTGAAAAAATAATCAACCCAGTTGGACATGAACCAACATCGATACGCCTTACCGGGGCTCGATATCGCTTTACCAATTAAGCTATGGGTTCAGTTACCGAGCTGACGAAATTCTTAATGCCTTCAATCATCTTTTTGCATTTATTTTTACATCGACTTTATAGCAGCCGTAAGCGACATCTAGGTGCCAACCACTAGAGTTAGATACCCTTCCCGCCGACCCTTTTACAAGTGTCACAACGGAAATAACAGATGGCGCCTGCTATCAACTCATAATTATTTTACATGTTTTAAAGTGGGTATTCCACTCATATACATTAGTATGTTATTCAATCAAATACAAACATTGAAAACATTGAAAAAATAATCAACCCAGTTGGACTTGAACCAACATCGATACGCCTTGCCGGAGCTCGATATCGCTTTACCAATTAAGCTATGGGTTCAGTTACCGAGCTGACGAAATTCTCAATGCCTTCAATCATCTTTTTGCATTTATTTTTACATCGACTTTATAGCAGCCGTAAGCGACATCTAAGGCGTATCGATGTTGGTTCAAGTCCAACTGGGTTGATTATTTTTTCAATGTTTTCAATGTTTGTATTTGATTGAATAACAAATTAATTGGTTGTTAATTATTACTGCGTGATGTCCGTTTCTTCGAGCGTCCTGTAACTTTTTTCTTAACTGTCTTCTAGTATTTAGCGAGTGTTCGTCTAAATATTCTGTGATAGAAAATCCAGTATTTCTGAATAGGTGTCTATGCTGTAGTATTTGTCTCGTTATGTTTTTACTTATAAGTTCGATTGCTAATGGTCTCCTATGGTTTTTCTTTCCTATACGACGTGTTTCTTCGATGTAACTTTCTATGTTTATATTCATCAGATCTCGGAAAATATTTATCAGTTTTCTGTAAACATCTTCCGCAGTTTCTCCATAAGATTCGTCTAAGCCGTGAAGTACCAAAACTTTATTTTATGTACTTGAGTCCATATTTAATGTGTTTTCTTTTATGCGCCTTATGTCTTTCTGTAACTCAGTGTTTTCATTTTCCAACTTTTGTATTTTTCTGCTAAGAACACTTATACTGTCGCTGTCGTCAATGAGTGAGTGTTTAGTAGAGAGGTCATCTGTTTTCGTGATCATTTCTGACTTCAATGAAGAGATCGCGGCGTGGATTTCATCTTGTACAATAGATTTGAACCAAGCAATAATAGTCAGGTTATTAAATTCTAATTTTTCATCAAGTAATTTGCTAAGGGCTTCTATAGTAACAGGGCTCTTTGATGTATTTAGTTCTGAAGCGCAAGATGTGGTCAAAGTTTTATAACACGGGTTGTTTGTTAAAGAAGCAGATCTATTTGTTGTGGCTGGTTCTTTAGGCGAACTATCCATGTCAATTATTGTACTCGACGCAGGCTTGTTTGGTGTAATGGTTATGTCAGATAGAATTTTTTCTTACATGTTGAAGTGGTATTTGAGTATTATGCAAGTTCACGTATATTATTAGACGCTAGTGCCCTCTGCCGGCGAGTAGAAGAAAACTAGCGCCATCTAGTTGTTTCTCTAGGTCGTTTAGTGAGTGCTAGTTAAGCTATTCGAATATAGATGGCGTTGCTGACTTTCCCGGAGTATTCCTTCAACGAGCAAATAGTATCTTATCTGTGGTAGTTTTTGCTGATTGGCTGTGTCTGCTGTGCATTGATTGGATGATATTCTTTGTTTACGTTCTGCGTTTTGGTTTAAATATGAAATGTCCAACAGAAAATTTTAAAGTTAATTTACTGAATAATGCTTTAATGCTCTTGAAATTTTTGAATATTGGAGTCACCACAGAATATACACAGTAACACGTATTATAATTATGTTTCACTAAGTTTTAAACACTGTTAATGCAATATTTTGAGTATTTTGTCTGTTGATGTTGTCTAGAATTGTTTTTAAGTCACTGTCACTATTAAAATAGCTTTATAAAATAGCAAGATAACATTAGTTACTTATATTTATACTATTATCCACTTTAATTTAATATTTGTGCACTAAAAAGTTTGCTTTTACTATTTTTAATAACATTTTATTGTAGAGCCTAATGTTTACCGTGACACTACTTAGCGCCACACTCCACAAAAACTACGCGAAAAAAATCATCAGTTTTTGTATTGTAAAGGCCATAAAATGCTATATATTAAAAATATGCTTCCTTATGATATTTTTTTTATTTAAAAATAAATGATATTTATTACTTGTACAATGTTTTAAAAAATAAATTTTTTTTGAGTGTTTTTCCTCTTCGCAGAACTTTTTTTAAATATAGATTTTTACTTTTTAAATATCAAAAATGAATTCCGCACATCTGTTTTATACGGAAATGATACCACAGAACCCCTAGCAGCCTTAACCAGAGAGTAATAACATATTGCACGGGACCCCTGATTTTGACGTGAAGGTCCTAAAATTTTACGGACCTCCAATACTAAAAAATATTCATCGTACGTAAATTTACAACTTTTTAGGGTTCCGTAGTCAACTAGGAACCCTTATAGTTTCGCCATGTCTGCCCGTCCGTCCGTCCGTCCGTCCGCGGATAATCTCAGTGACCGTTAGCACTAGAAAGCTGAAATTTGGTACTAATATGTATATCAATCACGCCGACAAAGTGGTAAAATAAAAAGTGGAATATTTTTTTTTATTAGGGTACCTCCCCTATACGTAAAGTGGGGAGTGATTTTTTTTTTCATTTCAACCCTAACGTGTGATATATTGTTGGATAGGTATTTAAAAATGAATAGGGGTTTACTAAAATCATTTTTCGATAATGTAAATATTTTCGGAAATAATCGCTCCAGAAGTAAAAAAATATGCGTCCCCCCCCCTCTAACTTTTGAACCATAAGTTTTAAAAATATGAAAAAAATCTCAAAAGTAGAACTTTATAAAAACTTTCTAGGAAAATTATTTTGAACTTGATAGGATGAATAGTTTTTGAAAAAAAATTACAAAATAATTTCTGAACTAAGTTTGTAATTTAACCGTATAAGCAGGTGTTTATTGTACCTGTAATTTCTACAAAATTACAATGAAATGACGTGCTTTCAAATAAAGTAAAAACGGTGAAAATCGGTTCACGCAATAAAGAATTATTCCATAAAAATCATCTTCCATACTTTAAGCTCGCGCGCAATAGTTTACTTAATTTGCCGATAGATGTCGCTGTACGTGGAACTCGCTGTACGTATCATATCCTACATGGCGGTGTTATTAACTCTTAAGTGGGGACACTTACTGTGACGGACGGAAAACTACGGAACCCTACACTGAGCGTGGCCCAACACGCTCTTGGCCGGTTTTTCTCAATGCGCACAATTTTTTTCACTTTTGTAGTGAGAGAAAACCCTACTAATAGCAAATCAAAACGTTCAAATTGGTATTAAATATATTATGCTCTACTCCCGAACCGACAGCAGTATACTCCATAACACATTTTCTTCCTTTTCTTAGTCGTTGCACTCTTTACAGAGTATCTTAAACTGTATATTTCTCACCATATAATTTCTTGCAAGTGCACTTCATTTTTGTAGACTTTTCAAGGGTCCGCCCACAGCAGATTCGATCTGTTCTACACTCGACATGGATTCCGCTTAAGTTGTTGAGATTGCTGATATCTTAGTTAAAGAAGACCTGATGCAGAATATTCGTAACTTCGTAACATTGGTATAATTATTGGGCTCATATTTATTGAAGCGTTGGCAAGACGTCTGACTTTAATTCGGAGGTTTAGGGTTCACACCCAACGTGTCACTGTCGTACTACTGAGATTTTCGGAACTTATGAATCGGAAATATTATTTTATAGAATAGAATAGAATAAGGTTTAGAATTGAATAAAGGTTTATTGTCACTTAAAACATACCATACAAGAAGCAATAAAATAAAAACAGGATATTTTCTTAATATATACAAAATTAAAAGAAACAGACAGTGTGACAAAAGGGATGTACTCAGCGTTTGCTGTGGCGCAGACTAGCAACTACAGCGCTGATTTTCAGTTCACCTCCACATTTTCATCTCTCCTATTCGGAAAGTTTCATTTTCCTGGGTAGATGTAGCCGGGTAGAAAATTGCTTTTCATCCCTAGGGTGGAAAATATTTAATCTGTGTTAATTGTGGATTGAGCCGGTGCCCACCCGGATGACCTCCTCTCTGACCACCGGTTAAACATTGAATTTGTCTTTATAAAATTGTTAAAATTTTACTTTACATTTTTATAGATTATTCTTTATATACCTGTTTTATAAAATGTGCGTGTAGTATTTTACTTTCCTCACAGTCGAAATGAAAAGCAGAGGGTTTAACTCGGGTGAAATTGCCCATTTCATCCTCGAACTATTGGCGCTCTCACTTCATTCGAGTAATATTTCAGGTGAAATGGGTCACTTTCAACCCTTGGTTAACAATCTACTATTGTTATTTTACAAGTCGCTTTTCGGTGAAGGAAGAAAATCGTGGGGAAAGTGGATCTAACCGGGCCAGTAAGTTTCCCTCAGGGTTCGAAGGATAGCAGTTACTTTTGTAATAAAAACGCTGGTGCCTACGCTATTTCATGGCATTAGCTTGGCGAGCGGTCCCCAGGATTAATTAAGCTGTGGTAAAAAGCCGGGGCGAACGCGAGGAGAATGAATGACCGCCTGTTGTTTACCTTAAGTTTTGTAATTTTTCTGTCTTAGTTTCTTTTATTGAGGTGTACAATAAAGAGTATTTTATTATTATTATTATTATTATTATGAATGGATGATTGGGCTTATATTTCCAATAAGCGCCTGGCGCTTCCATATAAATCTGCAGTCTATCAGGGCTGTCATCATCATTTGACGGCTTGTGATTAAACGTCGCTATCAATCTGGCTCATTGGTGAGTGATGGCGCCGTCTGCAACCCTAATAGCCTGCCAACCCACTCATGAAACGACATAAGTGCGTGTTCTCGAAATATGAAGCAATCGTTGGAGATACATTGGAACGCTTGGTTTTCATACAAATGACCGTACATGTGATATAGATAAATATCTGCGAATTCCGCGATCATATTTATAATCACGTAACACGTTTTCAGCCCAAAAGTTTTCCATGTGTCTCACAAAAGTGCTTGTGAAATCTATTGGTGCTTACGACGTTCTTGTTGTAAGATTATGCAGTTTGGCTCGTTACAGACACTTTCTTACAGTAGGAGACGGCTCATGACGGTTGATTGCTTATTAGATTTGATTCGATTCAATTAAGGCGGTTTTCACACTGTTGCGGTTTCCGCATGCGGCGCCGGTGCGCTCTGCTCTGTATAGCGCTGTCACGCTTGCACACCGTCGCCGCACCCTGGCTGAAGTAGTAAACACTGGTACCGGAACCAAATAAACCAGGTGAGTTGGGCAGATAGTTTGTATGTATGTATGTATGTATCACTATATATATAGTAACAAATATAAAAGATATGCACAAAGGCGAGCTTATCCCTGATAGGGATCTCTTCCAGCTAACCCATGAGAAAATGAGAAAGGATTAAATAAAACCATGAAAGACAAACTATGCACGAAAGATACAAATAAAAAGTCCCAAAACACATAAAGCTGCAGGTAAACACTAATAAATATATACATAGGTACATTCATGTACCATACAATTACTTAAAATACGCTAAAACAACATACGTGATAATATAATATACATTACTATACACATATAATATCAGACCACGTTCATAAATAAATACCAAAATAAATATATACCTACATATATAATTTTAAACAAAAAAGAACCGACTTCACTAAGCAATCCACCTTTCCAACACCAAATACTCGAGCTGCTGTAAAAAATACTCAAATCACTACAGGTGTGCCTATAATAGTTGAAGAGTTCCCTCGATTTCTCCGGGATCCCATCATCAGATCCTGACCTGGTTACAATGGGACCAACTGTGAAGTATACTCTTTCAAACAAAAAAAGAATTTTCCAAATCGGTCCGGCCGTCTTCGAATAATCGGTGAACATACATAAAAAAAAAAAAAAAAAAATAGCAAAAACAAAGATCCCGACGAATTGATAACCTCCTCCTTCGAAATCTTGAAGTCGGTTGAAAATATTCAAATCGCAAAAAAACATTAAGAGTCCACTAGCCACAACTTTTTCAATTTTTCCTTGAGTGAGGAAACAGAATGTGACTTTTTTTACATCCACTGGCAACTCGTTCCACAATTTAACTGCATAAGCAGTGAAGGACCTAGAGTAAATACGCGAGTGTTTTGGCGGTTTTGTCCTCCGAGTACAAGCTTGAGTGCAGGGTGAGGCAAGGGGGGCTTACGTCTCCCAGGCTATTCAATCTTTACGTGGATAAACTGATACCCAGGCTCAACAGCATGCATGTTGGGTGTCATATTGATGTAGTTTGTATAAACAACATCAGTTACGCGGACGACATGGTGCTGTTGGCTCCGTCTGTCGCTGCCCTAAGAAAGGTGTTGACG
Organism: Pammene aurita; assembly: GCA_947086415.1. NCBI lineage: Eukaryota > Metazoa > Arthropoda > Insecta > Lepidoptera > Tortricidae > Pammene > Pammene aurita. The sequence goes on along the minus strand of OX352305.1, from coordinate 14,304,250 downwards.
GCGTGTGAGACATATGCCAAAGACCACGGTTTGCTGTACAAGTGCAACCCCAATAAAAGCGAGGTTATGATATTTAAAGTAGGAGCGAAAGAGTTGCACTGGATCGGTAAATAATGGCAGTTGCAAAAATTAGATCAAAATATATAAGTTATATTAACGATCTAGATAAATAATTAAATTGATTATATTAATTGTTAATCTTAAATTTTAATGTTTTAATATCAAATGTAGTTTTTGGCTTTAGTTATAAAGTTTAAAAACATACCTACTAACATTACATTAAGGATTATAAACTAAAATAAATTAAATGAAGGTATTGCTTAGAGAATTCAACCCGGATGGAGAAGCTATGTCTGTCATTTTCTATACAAAAAAAAAATCTTTACAAATTACTATTCTCAATATCCGGATCGCAAGCCCTAATCCATAATTATGCCAGTAGTAGTGTCTTGAACAAGTGACAGATACTCTTTGCCCTAAAACCACAATGATTTATATTTAAAAAAACCAGCGAGTACGAAGTCGCGGGTAAAAGCTAGTAAAAGTATGAAACAGGTCACTGAGCACCAACAAAAACCTCAAATTAACTGTAAAACCCTAATTATAATGTTAAATCTTTTTATATGACATACTGGCGCCTGTACGGTTCTCGCCAGTAAATTATACAATTTGGCAACGCGCCGGCCCTGCCACAGAATAGACACTTTAACAAAGAACAGACAACAATGAATGCCTAATAATACCTATTCACACATAGATTAAATTGATATTTTACTATATTACGTACAAAATAACAGACCCTTCTGTTTTCAACGCAGAAAGTAGCACGAATTTTTTTTTACAAAGTCTTACATATACAGAGCCATAAGAGCAAATATTTTTGCGGTGTTCGGCTTTCGTTGTGTTTTCCAAATATTATTTTTATTGCAGATGAATGTACGTACCCACTGCACACTGCCGTGGTCGGTTAAACAAGGCTGATAAACATGGACAAATTATTTTTAAATAGGCTGATTTTTTTGAAATACCCGAAAGTTTTTTTCTCAGTAATTCAATATCTACTGGAAGTCCTTACCTGAAAAAACCTCTATAGATTTGCTTTTCGCTCAACAAGTTGTTTACGCGTAATTAATTTGTTAACAAACATTCATATTTCATTCAATCAAACATACAAAGTTTACACAATTATTACATTAGTAAGATTTTAGCACGAATTTCTTTTAACAAAGTCTTACATATACAGAGCCATAGGAGCAAATGTTTTTGCAGTCTTCGGCCTTCGTTGTGTTTTGCAAGATATTATTGTTATTGCAGGTGACTGTATATACGTACCCACTGCACACTGCCGTGGTCGTTTAAACAAGGCTGATAAACATGGACAAATTATTATTAAAGAGGCTGATTTTTTTTAAATACCCGAAAGTTTTTTTCTCAGTAATTCAATATCTATTGGAAGTCCTTACCTGAAAAAACCTCTATAGATTTGCTTTTCTCTAAACAAGTTGTTTACGCGTAATTAATTTGTTAACAAACATTCATATTTCATTCAATCAAACATACAAAGTTTACTTAATTATTACATTATAAGATTTTAGCGGTAGAAGTTATAAAGACTAAAAGGTGTCACTTCTACATACAGTGATTATAGTGATTACTATTCTTTGCAACAAGAGCATCTCTGTGACATGTCGCGTGTATTGTGACACGGTTATCTGTCGTCCGGAGCTTCAGGGTGCGAAATATTATTGTTGCACAATTTAGTCTTCCGCGTGAAAATATCCGAAATATCAACGATTCTTGCGCCACGCAGTGGCTTTTACATTAGTTTTAATAACAGATTTCTTTTTTTTCCATAGATATTGAGTGGCGTCGTTGGTTCTGCATTTCCTCTCCACCTGGAAAGGCGAGTTAGGAAAGGAAAGTGTAGTTTTAGCAAGGAAAAAATGGCATCCACTCATTTAGAAGCTGCTCTACATCACTTAGACGAGTTGACGAAGCTGGAGTATATTCCAGGGGAACTAAACAGTCAATACTATAGGTCTAGAACTATAATAAATATTCAGTTATATGTACCTACATATAAATTATACGGCTACATACCAACCTATATACACGGTGTAACATGAGAAAACCGAATAATTTTAACAGCGTATTCCTGATCATAATTGGAGACTAAAATGTCGTATAAACTTTTCTGGAATTCGCCTAGTTTCAGAGTTACTACCACTTAAATAAAAAAACATTTTTTAATGTGACTCAGTGTAAAACGCTTTTTCGATGGCGATTTCACCCTTTATGGGGTCTAGTCTAGACATTCTTATTGACAAATATCAAAGTGCCAAGGAATACTTTACGTAAGCTATTTTTTACGGAAAAAATGTACTAATTTATTTTAAACGACAGTTTTACTAATAATATTTTTGTTTTTATGTTCAAAAGCATTCAAAAAATCGAAAAAAGAGCAAAAAAAAATTTTTTTTTTGGCGAAATCCAGAAAAGTTTATACGACATTTTAGTCTCCAATTATGATCCGGAATACGCTGTTAAAATTATTCGGTTTCCTCATATTACACCGTGTATAGAGAATCAAGACCTGTGAATTTATTGATATATAATAATATAAAATAATGAACAAAATCAAGACCTGTAACAGATAATATCGCTGACTGTACACCAATTCATTTAACAAAGTTCAGCGTACCGTTTACGACAAGTTTGTTTATTTCCAGTATGTAGTGAACGCTCTGTTTTTATTAGTGACAGCAACAGCCGTGCTAGGATGGAACGCTAGCAAAATTAGCAATGTTATTATAACCAACCAAGTGTCATATTTTAGGCACTTTACGTTAAGACTCGGCGCCGAGACGGTCTCGAGACATGACTGTGTGAATTTGAATCTTACACTGTTGGTATAAGATTCATTGTGGTTTATCTTTGGATGAGCTAGTTTTTTTAATCTGATTCATTTGAGACACTGACTCATTCCTAGAAGTCATAGTATGGTAGTGTTTAATAATTTCCGCTAACTTTTACGTTCGTTTTTTAGGGGTCCGTACCCAAAGGGTAAAAACGTGACCCTATTACTAAGACTCCGCTGTCCGTCTGTCACAAGGCTGTATCTCATGAACCATGATAGTTAGACAGTTGAAATTTTCACAGATGATGTATTTATTTTACCACTATAATAACAAATACTAAAAAACAGAATAAAATAAATATTGAAGGGGGATGCAACAGTTTTTTTGCCGTTTTTAGGGTTCCGTAGTCAACTAGGAACCCTTATAGTTTCGCCATGTCTGCCCGTCCGTCCGTCCGTCCGTCCGCGGATAATCTCAGTGACCGTTAGCACTAGAAAGCTGAAATTTGGTACTAATATGTATATCAATCACGCCGACAAAGTGGTAAAATAAAAAGTGGAATTTTTTTTTTATTAGGGTACCTCCCCTATACGTAAAGTGGAGAGTGATTTTTTTTTTCATTTCAACCCTAACGTGTGATATATTATTGGATAGGTATTTAAAAATGAATAGGGGTTTCCTAAAATCATTTTTCGATAATGTAAATATTTTCGGAAATAATCGCTCCAGAAGTAAAAAAATATGCGTCCCCCTCCTCTAACTTTTGAACCATAAGTTTTAAAAATATGAAAAAAATCTCAAAAGTAGAACTTTATAAAAACTTTCTAGGAAAATTATTTTGAACTTGATAGGATGAATAGTTTTTGAAAAAAAAATACAAAATAATTTCTGAACTAAGTTTGTAATTTAACCGTATAAGCAGGTGTTTATTGTACCTGTAATTTCTACAAAATTACAATGAAATGACGTGCTTTCAAATAAAGTAAAAACGGTGAAAATCGGTTCACGCAATAAAGAATTATCCCATAAAAATCATCTTCCATACTTTATGCTCGCGCGCAATAGTTTACTTAATTTGCCGATAGATGTCGCTGTACGTGGAACTCTCATATCATATCCTACATAGCGGTGTTATTAACTCTTAAGTGGGGACACTTACTGTGACGGACGGAAAACTACACACGCTCTTGGCCGGTTTTTATAGATAAGGGTTCCGTACCCTTCGTGCGCGAGTCCGGCTTGCCCGGTTTTTTTAACCGACTTCAAGATTTGAAAAGAGGAAGTTCTCAATTCGGCGTGTCGTATGTTTTTTTGATTTTTTTTTTTTGTTTTTTTTTATGTTTGTTACTCCATAACTCCGTCATGTCTGAACCGATTTTGAAAATTCTTTTTTTTATTGTAAGTATATATATACAGATTGGTCCCGTTTTTGTCAAAACGCAGTTCTGATGATGGGATCCATGAGGAATTGAGGGAACTCCTCAAATCTTAAAGGCATACATATAGTGATTTTTATATTTTTATCAACAAAACCATCATTTTCATTCAAAACAGTGACATTTGATGAAGTAGAACTGCTGATGATGATCAGAACGGAACTCTTCAACGACGCATAGTTCACGTTTGGCGATTCGTCCTCTTCGCTGTGTTTGTTTAGCAAGTTTACTTGTCAGAACAAATGTTCGTCAAGCTCAAGTTCTGATGATGGGATCCATGAAGAATCGAGGGAACTCCTCAAATCTTAAGGGCTTACACATAGTGATTTTTGTATTTCTATCAACAAATCAAGCATTTTCATTCAAAAGAGTGACATTTGATGAAGTGGAACTGCTGATGATGAACAGAACGGAACTCTTTAACGACGCATAGTTCATGTCATTTAACTAGACTAGCTGACCCGGCGAACTTCGTACCGCTAATCAACGCTTAACTTCACTCCTACGGTAGTATTACCGTCTCTAACCCCATTCTCACTGACTCGTACGTCAGTCCTACCGTCTCCCACCGCTCTTCCACCCCTCTCTTACCCTTCCCGCACCAACTATAACCACCTTCCCACTGACTTACGCAAGTCTCACTGTCACCGTCTTACTCCCATTATCTTCAGCCAGTCCTATTTGACTGACTTACTTCACTTGCATAGACCACGTTTAATTAATTAATTAATTTCTCCATTTATTCTGCTATTCGGGGCTGAGATAAATCAAACATCATTAAAATCGGTTCATCCGTTCTTGATTTATCAACGGCGTAACCGACACGACTTGTTTTTAGGGTTCCGTACCTCGAAAGAAAAAAACGGAACCCTTATAGGATCACTTTGTTATCTGTCCGTCCGTCCCTCTGTCAAGACCCTTTTTCTCAGGAACGCGTGGAAGTATCAAGCTGAAATTTATATCAAATACTCAGGTCTACTGTCCCTTGGAGCTGTAAAAAAAAACAAACTCCTAAGCTAACGCAATCAAAAGATACAGCCGTTTATGCCGCAAATTTCAAGGGAATCAAAACCTACAGGGTACTTTCCGTGAACTCAGAATCTTGAAATTTGGTACGAAGCAACGTCTTATAGCACAGTTAAAGGAAATTTTACGAAAACCGTAAATTTTTAGTTACATCATATAATAAAAATAATTTTAAAGTTACTACCCCTTTCCTCATGAACGCGTAGATGTGTTAAATTGAAATTCATATCAAAAGCTCAGGTCTATAATACTTTTAAGCTGTAAAGGTTTGTACGGAACCCTCGGTGCGCGAGTCCTACTCGCACTTGGCCGGTTTTTTTTAAATATATGGATGTTTAGTTTACATCACAAAACCAATACTGTTATTTATGCTGTTTGAACCATATGGTTTAACTGTTATATGACAAAGTATTCATTTGAATACCTATGAGATTATCGTACAGGATCTAGAAATTTTAGTTTTACCAATATTTAGATTTATTAATTAACCAAAATACGAAATTATTTAAATATCAATGATTTTAGTGCTAGATTGATTGTCTAGTCATATCTAAATAGACTAGACTTGTTTTCGGTTTCCTCAATAAACTACAGATGTTATTTTAAATGTGGTCAATTAAATCTTTAAGATGTTACATTTTAAGATGGTAGTTGGTAGTATAATTATGTTTGTCGCTATGGTTTAATGGCTATTTCTTAATTTATTGTATATAGTGCGAATACAAATGTTCGCTATTAAACTGGAATTGTAAAATATAATCATTATTTCTCAAAAAGTCCAGATAAAGGTCAAACTTAATATGCTAACTCTACTCTAAGAGCCGTTTTATACTATGCAACAAGCTAAGAAGCCGTTATTTAGGTACCTCATATGTGGACAAGTTTAGTGAAAGGGCCCACTTTGTCGATTTACAAGGATACATTCATTATTAAAAGATAAAAGATATTTATTCTTCAATTTAGGCACATTACAATGCACTTATGAACGTCAGAGAAAAAAAAACTACCACCGGTTCTAACCCTACACCTCTGACCCGAGAAGTATTATGACCGGCAAGAAACTCGGCGGGACTTATTTTTTCAAAACAGTAATACAGTAATATTATATCTTAAAGATACACAACAATGCGTAGTTCTATAAGAAGACATATCAAAACAGCTGGAGAGACATACAATGTACGTATTGTTAAATACAAATAAAATAATAATAATAAAATCCAAATCTGGTTGCTTCACAAAACGTTTGATATGCTTTCCTATCTGAACTGTGTCCTCTAAATGTTAGATAACTTTGTAGTAGTTTCTGGTTTGGGCCATGCATCTTTGTCCGTCATATAGTACGATAGCAAGCTTCCGAGTCCTTCTGATAGCAAGCTTGTTTTTATTTCTGTGTTATAGCTGTGGATGTCAGAATTTTTTTTGAATGTTTGTATATTCTTTACAACATAAATAATATTGTCCTAGATATATTGGGAAGCAACAGTTAAATAATTAATTACTTTAAATAGTTCTCTAACTGATGCACCTGCTTTTAAGTTATACAGAAAGCGAAAGGCTCTTTTTTGTAAAACAAATATAGTCTGTATGTCAGCTGCTTTACTCCAAACCAGAATACCATATGACATTACACTATGAAAATAACTGTGATAAACTAAGCGAGCTGTGTCAATATTCGTTAATTGTCTAATTCTTCTAACGGCATGAGCGGCCGAGCTTAGAGCGAGTTTTCTTATATGAGGACTCCATTGTAGATTTTTGTCCAACGTCGAACCAAGGAACACTGCTTTATCTACTATCTCTAAATATTCACCATTCAGGAGAATCTTAGTGTCCACCGGTGCAACGTTTGGCAAAACAAATCTAATACATTTAGTTTTCTTAGCATTAAGTAGCAAATTGTTAATAGTAAACCAGTTCAGTACAGCAGCTAGTGTGTTATGGATTACAGTAAAATCAGTACATTGCCGGTCAACTTTGTAAATTAAAGATGTATCATCGGCAAACAGAACGATATCACAAAGGTTTTGTACTACACAGGGTAAATCATTTATATAAACCAAAAACAGGAACGGGCCCAAAAAAAACCCTGTGGCACTCCTAATTTAACTAAAGTCCCTTTAGACTGGATTTTATTTACAACAACTGTTTGTGTTCTATTGCTAAGATATGAAGACATGAGATTCAAGGCATTTTACTAACAAACCATAATGTTCTAATTTAAGAATGAGGGTTGTATGATCTACACAATCAAACGCTTTAGAAAGATCACAGAATATACCAATTGCATCGAAATGTTTTTCCCAGGCAATGAAAATATGTTTAATGAGTACCGCAGCAGCGTTGGTTGTGGAACGTCCCTTTTTGAAACCAAACTGATTGCTTGTAAGCAATCCGTGTCTGTTAAAGTGGCCCAGTAAATCATTTAACATTATAAATAAATAAATAAATATTATGGGACAATCTTACACAAATCAACCTAGTCCCACAGTAAGCTCAATAAGGCTTGTGTTGTGGGTACTAGGCGACGATATATATTATAGATATATACATATAAATACTTAAATACATAGAAAACATCCATAACTCAGGAACAATATCCGTGATAAACACACAAATAAATGCCCTGACCAGGATTCGAACCCGGGACCTCCTGCTTCGTAGGCAGGGTCACTACCGACTAGGCTAGGAGGCCGTTAAACATTAGCTTTTCAAAGACTTAGACTTAGTACAGGAAGTATTGATATCGGCCGGAAGTTATTTAGATCACTAGAATCACCCAATTTAAAAAGAGATATGACTTTACTACATTTCATAAGATCTGGAAAAACGCCTTGTGAAACTGAATTGTTATAAATTAAGGCTAAGTAAGGCGCTATGACGTCTATGATATGACTGATGACTACAACTGATGTACCAAATGTACCCCATAAGTCTTCTGTTTTCTTTAAATTCAGAGATTTGAATATTTTTACATTTTTACTTATTTTATTCATAGATAGGGTAAATATATTGTATACCTAGTTTTAGGAAGTACTAATAACTCTATATCGACAAAGTTCCTGACACATACTATCTCATTCATTGTACAGCATTTAATCGAAATTTACCAATTTTCTTTTCAATGTGACTTTATGTTACACCCGCTATTGAAATTAAAACGGACCATTTTATATGGAAATTTAAACATTGTGTTGTGTACAACTCTTGAAACGTCAAGGAAAACTCTAAATGATCCGGCCATCTGGCTTCGTTATTCTCGGAGTCTGAGGTTTATTTGAAAAGGCGTCAGGGCCAGGGATGTTATGACGGACTGCCATCGCCATGTCAAATTACAACAGCGAAGTTCAGAGGACAAACATATCAAGTCATTATAAACTTTACTAATTTTTATCATTTACTAGAAATTATGACGATTTTTTAAAGGTTAGAGTCATTCCTAAACGGTCCTAAATAATCTGGGCCAGATCACCTAACAAAAATTGACGATCTCCTTTCAAAAATTTCATTACTGATTTTCATTACGTTACGTTCCGGAGGTAACGCAATGAAAATCCGTAGTCAACTAGGAACCCTTATAGTTTCGCCATGTCCGTCCGTCTGTCCCCGGTCTAGCTCAGTTACCGTTAGCACTAGCTAGAAAGCTGAAATGTGGTGAGGCCTGATAAGAACTTTCAATAAAAACTGATGAATAATAAAAACTGATAAGAACTTTCAATGAAAAGATGAATTATCAGTCAAAAACGCATAGTGAAAGGAAGTGCCGGATGGTAAAATGACGTAAGCGCCGCCAAATATCCCTTAAAAACCGGCCAAGAGCGTGTCGGACCACGCTCACTGTAGGGTTCCGTAGTTTTCCGTCCGTCACAGTAAGTGTCCCCACTTAAGAGTTAATAACACCGCTATGTAGGATATGATATGAGAGTTCCACGTACAGCGACATCTATCGGCAAATTAAGTAAACTATTGCGCGCGAGCATAAAGTATGGAAGATGATTTTTATGGGATAATTCTTTATTGCGTGAACCGATTTTCACCGTTTTTACTTTATTTGAAAGCACGTCATTTCATTGTAATTTTGTAGAAATTACAGGTACAATAAACACCTGCTTATACGGTTAAATTACAAACTTAGTTCAGAAATTATTTTGTATTTTTTTTTCAAAAAATATTCATCCTATCAAGTTCAAAATAATTTTCCTAGAAATTTTTTATAAAGTTCTACTTTTGAGATGTTTTTCATATTTTTAAAACTTATGGTTCAAAAGTTAGAGGGGGGGGGACGCATATTTTTTTACTTCTGGAGTGATTATTTCCGAAAATATTTACATTATCGAAAAATGATTTTAGGAAACCCCTATTCATTTTTAAATACCTATCCAATAATATATCACACGTTAGGGTTGAAATGAAAAAAAAAATCACTCCCCACTTTACGTATAGGGGAGGTACCCTAATAAAAAAAAAATCCACTTTTTATTTTACCACTTTGTCGACGTGATTGATATACATATTAGTACCAAATTTCAGCTTTCTAGTGCTAACGGTCACTGAGATTATCCGCGGACGGACGGACGGACGGACGGGCAGACATGGCGAAACTATAAGGGTTCCTAGTTGACTACGGAACCCTAAAAACGACCTTTTTTTGAACGGATGTTTTGTAACAGGGCGGCAGCTACGAAACTCTACACTGAGCATCGCCCGACATGCTCTTGTCCGGTTTTTTTTGCATTGTTATCCTGGAAATCACCCCTTAAGGATTACTAATTCCAATTCAAGAAAATCCTCAGCCAGGTTATACGTAGCCTATAAAAATACAACTTCTAAAAGGGGGGGGGTAGCCACTACACTCGACTGAGCTAAATTTGCATGGGTCATGGATCCCCCCCCCCTCCAAGTGCACGTCAAATAGAAAAAATCATTTCTGCATTTGTGACCCCCCCCCAATTTCAACCGCGCCTGTTCTGTTTCATGCTTAGACTGATTTGACGGGAGGATCGATTTGGATGATATTTGCCGTGGACATGAACGTATAAATACAAAACTGGTCCTGTATCGTCCGATATAGGTACACCTACTACTCTATGTCGTTTAAATCATGCCAAAAAAAATTAATAGGATAAAAAGTATTCATTTTTGAGTGTAGTTTTATTTAGTGGTAATTGTAAAATATTTTATTAGGACTACTGTCCTCTAGCGTCATCTGTCAACTTTACTTCAAGTTCCGCCTCCAGGGTAGCGGGAGAGAAATTAGGGGTGAATTTGCCGCTTACTGACACAGACCGAATTCCACGCGGGCGGAGCCGCGGGCACAGCTAGTATTAAAATAAATGACAGACAATTCCTTCATGCCACACTACCTGTCAGATTCGGAGGACAGCTAGTCATTTATAAGTTCACTATGTGACAATGTGTACGAACAGGCACCGGCAATAAGTTTTCTGCCAATAAACTGCTATGCAGTTTGGCAGATAGGTTAAATGGATTAATTGTATCTGTCTTTTTGTCAAAATAAAGAAGAAAAAAAGTATCTTCCTACACGAAGGCCGCAAAAATATGTGACACGCTCTTATTTGTAGGGCCATAGGAGCGTGTCACACATTTTTGCGGCCTTCGTGTAGGAAGATACTTTTTTTTCTTCTTTATTTTGACAAAAAGACAGATACAATTAATCCATTTAACCTATCTGCCAAACTGCATAGCAGTTTATTGGCAGAAAACTTATTGCCGGTGCCTGTTCGTACACATTGTCACATAGTGAACTTATAAATGATAAAAATTAGTAAAGTTTATAATGACTTGATATGTTTGTCCTCTGAACTTCGCTGTTGTAATTTGACATGGCGATGGCAGTCCGTCATAACATCCCTGGCCCTGACGCCTTTTCAAATAAACCTCAGACTCCGAGAATAACGAAGCCGGATGGCCGGATCATTTAGAGTTTTCCTTGACGTTTCAAGAGTTGTACACAACACAATGTTGAAATTTCCATATAAAATGGTCCGTTTTAATTTCAATAGCGGGTGTAACATAAAGTCACATTGAAAAGAAAATTGGTAAATTTCGATTAAATGCTGTACAATGAATGAGATAGTATGTGTCAGGCACTTTGTCGATATAGAGTTATTAGTACTTCCTAAAACTAGGTATACAATATATTTACCCTATCTATGAATAAAATAAGTAAAAATGTAAAAATATTCAAATCTCTGAATTTAAAGAAAACAGAAGACTTATGGGGTACATTTGGTACATCAGTTGTAGTCATCAGTCATATCATAGACGTCATAGCGCCTTACTTAGCCTTAATTTATAACAATTCAGTTTCACAAGGCGTTTTTCCAGATCTTATGAAATGTAGTAAAGTCATATCTCTTTTTAAATCGGGTGATTCTAGTGATCTAAATAACTTCCGGCCGATATCAATACTTCCTGTACTAAGTCTAAGTCTTTGAAAAGCTAATGTTTAACGGCCTCCTAGCCTAGTCGGTAGTGACCCTGCCTACGAAGCAGGAGGTCCCGGGTTCGAATCCTGGTCAGGGCATTTATTTGTGTGTTTATCACGGATATTTGTTCCTGAGTTATGGATGTTTTCTATGTTTTTAAGTATTTATATGTATATATCTATAATATATATCGTCGCCTAGTACCCACAACACAAGCCTTATTGAGCTTACTGTGGGACTAGGTTGATTTGTGTAAGATTGTCCCATAATATTTATTTATTTATTTATTTATTTATAATGTTAAATGATTTACTGGGCCACTTTAACAGACACGGATTGCTTACAAGCAATCAGTTTGGTTTCAAAAAGGGACGTTCCACAACCGACGCTGCTGCGGTACTCATTAAGCATATTTTCATTGCCTGGGAAAAACATGTCGATGCAATTGGTATATTCTGTGATCTTTCTAAAGCGTTTGATTGTGTAGATCATACAACCCTCATTCTTAAATTAGAACATTATGGTTTGTTAGTAAAATGATACTATTGCCGGTGACTACTATAAACAATTACAACTACAAAATAAAGAATCATACAATTAGGTTCAGGCATACGCCTTTTACTTCTCGGGTCGTAGCATCAAAGCCGAGCTTGACCTACTTATTGAGTTTTTTGGCTACTAGCTAGGAAACTATTCTAAGGAAACTAGCTTAATCTCAACAAAGTCTAGTTTACGCTATCAATTGAAAGGGCAACAATTAGGTAAAGGACCCCAGGATGCATTTAAGGACTTGTCTAGTTGCAACTGGCTAAAATATTGAGAAATAGAGTACCTAAGTAGTTAAGAAACGTGTGGAACAACATCACTTTATGTCATACTCAAGTGTGATAAACCCGACCTTAATATAATACTTACTCCTACTATTGCTGAAACAGAACCCCTAGACGGAGAGCTAGCCACGTCAGATATGACACAATAATGAGAGCAACGAACCCCTCTAATCAGTTTGCTATACTATGCTTATTTCTAGATTTGGACATCTGACAGCTGTAAAGTGATGGTCCACCACTTTGGACCACTGGTGGAGGTCAAAGAATGCAAACCACTTCAAGAACACAAAAGTTCACATAGTTTCTCGCCTACTGTTGTTTCCGTAATAATACGCAATGTTTATGTTCTAATGTTAAAATATAGGCCCTGTTCTTTATAAATGAGACAACGTCGGCAGGTTTTACCTATTTTGGTATTACTATTTTCCAATTCGAAAATTTTGCTATTCTGTCCTCCACCCATTAAAAGCTGCCAGTTGCCCAGATCTAGCCATAAGGCTAGTATAGCAATCTAACCAGACGGGTTTGGTTGCTCTCATTATTGTGTCATATCTGACGTGGCCAGCTCTTAGTCCACCCAGAATTACGTCTTGAATTCTTCAATATGAAAGATATTTCATGTTGTCCAGACGTTCTATTGTTTTTGGCACTTTTGTGACTCATAGTTTTAAGTACGTCTATTCACGAAACGTTTACCATCATCAGTAGGTCTAGCTATTATAAATAAAGCCTAAATTCAAAGAACTACCTACGCCTAATCAAAGGTCAGGTTTGTACTGGCTCGCTTGTAGCATGTTTAGTACGCTTTGTGAAAAGCTCTGTTATATTTATGATAATGGCTTTGGATATTTTGATTTCTGGGTTATCGTGCCAGGAATTATTTTTATTCGATGATTTTACCATAGATTCCAAATATTTTTGTCTCATAGCATTACGATATAATGTACAAACAAAGCATTAGCGGAATGCCTACTACTTAAACTAATGTAAATCCATACTAATATTATACATGGGAATGTGTATGTGTGTGTTTGTTTGTTTGTTTGTTTGTCCGTCTTTCACGGCAAAACGGGGCAACGAATTGACGTGATTTTTTAAGTGGAGATAGTTGAAGGGATGGAGAGTGACATAGGCTACTTTTTGTCTCTTTCTAACCACCCACTTCCCTAAAATGGGGGTGGAAGTTTGTATGGTTTGTAACCCCGAATTTAACGCGAGCGAAGCCGCGGGCAAAAGCTAGTATTTTCATAAAATGAGTCGTTTTAGCAGCATATGTAGCTACTTACTCGTACAATACCATAATATGCATACTCGTACTCAAAATGCTAAAACATGCTCGAATCATATTGAAAACTTAGTTCACGTAGGTACGTAGAGGACAGAACGCGTATCATGGTGGTAATTTTATCGCCTATCACGTCATGCATTACTTTCGCACTTACATACTTGTTAGAACGTGACAGCTATGGTGACGCGATAAAAATCCGACCATATTAGGCTTGCAGGTATTGATAACACAAAGCTTAAATATGCTGCGTGTTTTCTGTTTATTTTCGCGTTCTGAATTGTATCTAGCTTTAGCACAGTTGAAGAAAACCGCATCAAAATCCGTCCGATACTATCTGTGTTATATCAGCGGCCAGACAGGCGCGTGCGGGATTTGGTTTTAAATATTATAGACGGAGAGCTAGCCACGTGAAATATGACACAATAATGAGAGCAATGAAACCCCTCTAGTTTGTTTGCTATGCTATGCTTATTTCTAGATCTGGATATCTGGTAGCTGTAAAGTGGTGGAGGTCAATGAATGCAAACCACTTCGAGAAAACCAATCCTAGAGTTCTGGGTTTGATGCAATATTATGAGAAATTATATAAATACTGGGGTTTATACTGGGGGAAAGCAGTGCCAAACAAAGTTTAATGTAATTCATTGTTTGTCGCCTACTGTTTTTGTTTCCGTAATATACGCAATGTTCTTTGTTCTTATGTTAAAATACAGGTCCTGTCATTAAATTTAAACTTTCGTGAGACATGCTAACACTATAAAATATAATGCCGAAAGCGCGAAGTGACTAAAACGACGTGAATGTACCGGCCCTGTCCTTTATAACTGAAACAACTTCGGCAGTTTTTACCTATTTTGGTGTTACTATTTTCCAATTCAAAAATTTTGCTAGTCTGTCACTCTGACCTCCACCCATTAAAAGCTGCCAGATGCCCGGATAAGGATAGTATAGAAATCTAACCAGGCTGGTTTTGTTGCTCTCATTATTGTGTCATATCTGACGTGGCCAGTTCTTAGTCCATTATAAGAAGCACCTAATAAGAAGACTTCTCGCGGTCGTGATAAGACGCCTTAAAATATTCTACGATTGATGTCTGCCGTACTGAGAATACAGGATTAAAATGAACCATTCAGTTGAATGTGAACCTTATGCTAGCATGAATTAGAGTGATGTCTGTCTAGCTCGTGCTTTAGACGTTGAAGGCTTATTAGTTCTTATAAGTATCATGATACGTTCGATGACAATCCGTGACTTATGAGATTAGAGGTGACGATTGATATAGTACTGGATGATAGCTAAATTGGTCTAGACCACACACTGGGATTCAATCATAAACGATGTTGTGTTGACACTACTCTAGCAGTTAATATGTATTTAATGATATGTTGTGAGATTACTACCACACCACATAAGTACAAGCTTTTGTAAGAAGTGGCAATATCGACAAGCTTATGCTGTTCGTTATTAAATAATAAATTATTGTTATTAAATAAAAAGTACGACAGGTGTCGCATCATTTTCCACGACCGCCTTGCTGATTGACTTGAAGTCATAATAAAAAGCTGATGAGTTGTTTTGTTTTAAAAATAGGCCGTTGGGCATTATAGTTTTTCTCAATACATAACGCTATTTAGATCATGTCCACAGTAGTGTAAATATTTTAGATCCGTCTGTCAATATGTACTCGTAATAATTGACGTGAAAACAGTTTAGTTGAATTGTTGACTTGGACATTAAATAGTGTGCCGTTGCATTTAACAATCATGTTAGTTTATAAATAAGACACTCGATAGGTCCATTTGTCTTCTCTATTGAGCTTAAATTAGTGAGGGGCTTTGGCAAATCAAACTGTCTGTTTTGAAATGACATTTTTTTTAAGTTTCTGCTTAGTAAGGTGTCTATTTTAATCTTGCTCGCTGAAGACAACAAATAGCTTATGTTATGTTCTAGACCTCTGTAGGTATAGAGAGACTTAAAACATTTATTTATAAGTGTTTTTTTACTTTTGCCTAGAAGCTCTATATTAGCGTAGTAGTCCGAGTCTAACTCATAATGTTTGGTCCCATCCGGAAGAAGGCATGAAACTTTGCATGCATGTAGCAAGGCAAGATAAATAAAATAGAAGTGGAAACAGGTCGTCCAGTTGGTGTTTCCACCCTCCCCTCTACTTTAGTGTCCCAATTTGCAGTCTTTCATATTTTTAATAAAAACGGTAAAAGTTACCACATAAGAAGTTCATTGGAACTTCATTGGAAGCAAAGAAGAATATGTTCTTCATTAAATTCTCTACAATAGTTGTCTTTAAAGTATGTTGCTAGTATACTTATAGTTTTCAATTGATGTGTTGCGCAAATTAAGGCGAGCAATATGTTATACCGTCATACAAAATAGTATGGGCGACTAGGAAAACATCAACCTAACAAGAAAGGCATTAAATGTTAAAATATTGGCTATGGACGGGCTATGTCCATAAAAGAGCACGAAAAGTTGGCCTTTAACTTTACTTCTAAACCGATCTTGGATTGCCCAGTGTCTCCCACGCCGCTCATACGGTTCGTACTGTATTATATGGCAACTCATCATTTGAAAACCTAGTAATATACTTACTTGACAATTATTAGAGAGAATTTAATGGAAAATGTTTTGTTAATTGACAGTTTTGTTGTAGGTTCTACCGTTTTTATAAAAAGTGTAAAAAACTGCAGATCGGGACACAAAAGTGGGGGGAGGAGGTGGAAACAATCACTTGACGACCTGTTTCCACTTTTTTTCGTACCTGTATAAGCAAAGTGCATGCAAAGTTTCATGCTTTCTTCCGGATGGGACCAAATATTGTAAATTTGTTAGGGGCAAGAGCTATACTATAGGTATACGTACCAATAGGTATGTAGTTATAAAAACTTGATTTATTAGATAGATTATAAGTACCTTCTAATAAGACGATGACTCGGTTTTTTACAGTAGATAAATATTATAAGGGGCGTTGTGCTTATCACTGATTTATATGCATTGCTCCAAAGTATGTTTAAGTAAAAAGCAAGTATTTTTTGGACCATGATCGCTGAAGGTTCCGTTCTGCATTTTGTGGATCATATTTGTGAATATTCTATAGAATTCATACTACTTCATATAGTACTGGCAGTTTATATAGGCCTCCTCATGTCATTGATGAGGTACATTTTACCCTGCAGCGTTTACCCAGTTTTGTTTAAGTACGTGATTTTAAATTAAAATGTGTATTTCTGAGAAATTACCGAAATAACATTTGGGTTAGGAAACACTCTAAAAGGAGTGGTGCTATCACCACTCCTTTTAGAGTGTTTAAAAATAATAGCTGTTTTAATCGTTTTTAAATATGCGACGACATATGGCATTAACATATTGTTTTCTTGCGACTTGGGTTTCTTAACATTTTACTCTCCCTTCTTTGCCAGTCATAGTCCAGGAAAAAGATCTGCATATAAAATAGGAGTGCCATCGATTCCAAAAACCAGAGATGTGCAAAATGGTTTAGAAAAAGTATTTAAATACAAAATGCAAATACTTTCATGATTTACTATTTCAAATGCAAAATAAAAAATACTTAGCAAAATTGTATTTCAAATACTAAATACAAAATAGGTATTTTAAAAATACTTTTTTTAAATACAAATGCTTTTTAGAATTCCGTCGCCAAGGTGGAAAAAAACGGAATCCTTATCTCGTCATGTCCGGCTGCCCGTGATCATATGTCATAGTCATAGCCAAGGATCGGACAAACGCCCGTCATTTTGAAAATATAACCCTGTTCCGTACAGCAGAGACTTCCTTATATTAATAAAAAAAAAAGTATTTTATGGATTTATTGGACCATAATTTATATCCCGTGACAAATTAATTAATGATTGACATTCCGAAAATTACTTTCGCCAAAATAAAATAGAATGACCAAATTTTTTTCTAAATTTTCACTTGTCTAAAACTCCCACTAAAGCTCTAGATCTAAAACTCCCGGGAATATTTTGTAAAACAGTATGTATGCCCTCAACAATTTTAAATGATTTTTTTATGTGTAACTTCGTCTTTTCGTCCTTTCTTTTAGATCTAGAGCACAGATTATATAATAGTTCTTTAGAGCTATATCAAAATTTCAAGCAATTTTTAATAGGAATCCTGATTACGTCACCGTGAAAGAAATACATGAAAAAATTAACTCCGAGGCACAAGCATATTGGAAGAACAGTATACCATTGTCAACGATTACATATGCCCCTATGACGTCCATAGACTGTGAACGGACTTTTTCAACGCATAAATGGGTCCTAAATTCAAATCGTTATAGGCTCACAAGTGAAAATTTAGAAAGAAATTTGGTCATTCTATTTTATTGGCGAAAGTAATTTTGGGAATGTCAATCATTAATTAATTTGTCACTGGATATAAATTATGGTCCAATAAATCCATAAAATACTATTTTTTTAATTAAAATAAGGAAGTCTCTGCTGTACGGAACAGGGTTATATTTTCGAAATGACGGGCGTTTGTCCGATCCTTGGTCATAGCATAGCCATTTTAATCAATAAATATAAAGAAAATGTTAATCAAATTTTAACTAGAGGTGAGTTTTGTGTGCCACTTATTTGATTTGTAGGTAGGTAAATGGTTAAAATATTTTTTAGGATCGGCACTCGATACATGTAATTAAATGTATTTTTTTTTCATGCTCTGATATTGAGTTATATTTATCTGTATGGATCCGTTCCAAGGAATTTACTTTCCACGTATGTATATTTTTATTTAGTTTCAAGGCAATGTAAATTCAGTACAAAAATGGATTGCTATTTAATACGATTTCCATTATTATAAGCGCTGCATAGTATCCTGGCGATAAGACGTCCGACTTTCAATCTGGAGGTCTCGGGATCGAATCCCGACTTTGTACCACTGAGATTTTAGGAACTTATGTACGACTTATCGGTTGATATTTATCAGTCGCTTTTCGGTGAAGGAAAACATCCCGCGGAAACCGGAACTAATCCCAATAAGGCGTAGTTTTTCCTCTGGGTTGGAAGGTCAGATGGTAGTCGCTTTTGTAAAAACTAGTGTCTATGCCAGTTCATGTGATTAGTTCGCCAGGCCGGGAGAAACGCTAAGAGGATGATGATTTCCATACTTATCTTAACCCTTCATTTCAAAACAGACTACTAATTACAAAATGACGAGATCGTCAGGAATGAGTGCCTTTTTTCCCTTGGTTACGCGGTGTCCTGCCCTACCAATTACCCAGGTAGGAGCAATATAACTATAACCTGTTAAACCTACCCTTTCTACCAACATTATATTAAATTACAAAAAAAAAGTATTTTGTATTTTCAAAATAGAAAATGGGTGCCAAAAAGTATTTCAAATAAAATACAAAATGCTTTTGTTAAAAAGGTATTTAAATACAAAATAGGAAATAGGTATTTTCCATTTTGTATTTGCATTTTAAATACAAGTATTTCAAATAAGTCACATCTCTGCCAAAAACACACAAGATTTTTAGCTATAGTATCTAGTATCTACCTTAGTTCATCATTGATAATATGTACTGATTAACATAGGTTGATGACCTCAAAGAAATCTCACTTAAATGAGGCAAATACCTTCCAGTCCACATGATGAACAGGTTTCCTTGTCGCTATCTGATTAGGGAACCCTAAAAATAGTAGCGTGTTAATAAAGACATTACACTAATCACCTACGATACAGACTTTGATTGTGTTGTGTGGTGTTCCGAGTAATACACATGTTGTTAATGTTATTTTGTTATTGCGCTGTGCTGACAAATGACTGTAATTATACAAGAAGAAGTTATCGTTACGATATATCAAATGTCTGTGTTAGTGTTTTTGTACTTGCTTGATAGCTATCGATTTTTAGGTTAGAAGAAATCGAAATTTAAACAGTAAGTAGGTAGATGTTGTTGACATAACACCGTTTCATTTTCTGTCTGCTATTTTAATATCTAGACACCTTGGTACCGATTTATCTACCATACTCATGGTTACCAAACCGATCTTTGAGACATTCAGAATGTAGAAAGTTTAATACGTCCATCTAGATACCTGTGATGTCGACCTAATTTTCATTACACCTTGTTTAAGGTCTAGTAAATGCTCTCCCGTCGAAAAGTCGGGATTAAAATAGAGCATTCTAGAAAAAAATATTACATCATCAAGGGCTCAATGACATTATATCCCGGCACTGATCCCACCAGACTATAAATCAGGCGGTCATCGGTGACATCAGCGGATAACCTAATGGCCGGTATTTATATGCGGCAACGCATTGATGAGCACATTTATATTAGACCACACGATACTCTCAGTTATTTTTATTTATCCTTTATATTGAGTCTAGAGTGCCCTATTGCCCAACGCAGGTCTGATCCTCTCCTTCCACTTATTCCAATATTCTTAAGCAAAAAAACATTTTTTTTCTTTGTTCGAAAAGTAAACGTACACAAGAAGGCAGGTGACAATGATGACTTACTAGTAGGTAGGTAGCTGGTATAAATTTACTTATTTAAGCATCATGATCAGTAGCCATAAAAAATATTTTGTGGACTTAGAGAAAAAATATAAAATTTATCATTTAGTAAGTACCTATAGTTGAATAAGAAACTTTGATAACTAATTCGATTCAAGTTAACAGGCCTTCTCGCCCTTCTGTATTCCTTAATCAAAAGTATTTCATCTTATGTTTTCCCTGTATTTCTGCGAAACACTGCAATATATCTATTGAAAAGTAGCCTATCCTATTATACCATTGTACTTGTATGTTTGTTATAATGCAGTACCTATACAATTTTCTTCTTAGTCGCATGGGAAAACGCACGTGATTTGCGGAACACTGCGCGAAAGATAGCTGTCCGGGACATTTGCTAACTGTTCCCACGGGAACGCCGTGGACGGAAGTATTAATAGTTTTCTTAAATTGAGCAGTAAAATTCAGACGCCGGTTGGGTGGTGGGCATTCATTCAATAACTCTTATATTATTAAATGTTTATTATTTTGTTTCCTCCTTACACAGATAACAGATGTTTGGTTATATTGATGCACTTACACTTGCTATTTATACAAACGAGTGCAAATATTCTAAGACGTTTAGGTAAGTACGTGATCATAATTATCATCCTGCAACTCTCTAGCCTCGTAAGTCCCGTGTTTTTTCAATAGCTCTAGGTATATATGCCGGCTGTACTATACCAAGTACAAACCAAGAATAGTGCTTCAGACCGACACATAAAAACGTCGGTTATAGGTATTTTTTGAAGTAATATTTTGTTGTCTGTATTTTTTACGGTATATTTATTATCTAAAGCACCTCCTTAAGAAGTAAATTATTGGAAATATTTTATACTTATGTGAGTACATTAGGTTTTTACACAGTATAATTAAAACTATATTTAAAAAAAAAAAACATGTAAAATAATTATGAGTTGATAGCAGGCGCCATCTATTATTTCCGTTGTGACACTTGTAAAAGGGTCGGCGGGAAGGGTATCTAACTCTAGTGGTTGGCACCTAGATGTCGCTTACGGCTGCTATAAAGTCGATGTAAAAATAAAAATGCAAAAAGATGATTGAAGGCATTGAGAATTTCGTCAGCTCGGTAACTGAACCCATAGCTTAATTGGTAAAGCGATATCGAGCCCTGGTAAGGCGTATCGATGTTGGTTCAATTCCAACTGGGTTGATTATTTTTTCAATGTTTACAATGTTTGTATTTAATTGAATAACATACTAATGTATGAGTGGAATACCCACTTTAAAAAAAAAACATGTAAAATAATTATGAGTTGATAGCAGGCGCCATCTATTATTTCCGTTGTGACACTTGTAAAAGGGTCGGCGGCAAGGGTATCTAACTCTAGTGGTTGGCACCTAGATGTCGCTTACGGCTGCTATAAAGTCGATGTAAAAATAAAAATGCAAAAAGATGATTGAAGGCATTGAGAATTTCGTCAGCTCGGTAACTGAACCCATAGCTTAATTGGTAAAGCGATATCGAGCCCCGGTAAGGCGTATCGATGTTGGTTCAAGTCCAACTGGGTTGATTATTTTTTCAATGTTTACAATGTTTGTATTTAATTGAATAACATACTAATGTATGAGTGGAATACCCACTTTAAAAAAAAACATGTAAAATAATTATAAAAAGTACTTTATTGCAACATAACAATCTTCTTCTTATAAAAAAAATTCTAAAACACAGTCTTATAGACAATTTAAGCTTGATCAACTCCCTACGTACTAGGTAATTGACATTTTATAGCAAAATTAAGTATGTTTTGCATAGCAAAAAAAAGGCACAGTTTTTCCATAAACATCACTCAAGTGAATATTTTACTTTAGTATAACTTAACAATCTTCTTCTAAGAAAAAACAATTATGGAAAACAGTCTTATAGACAATTTAAGATTAATTAAGTTTTAAATCACAGATTCGAGGTCTTCAATCTTCCTTACGTAGTAGTTAATTGAGTTTTAGAGATCAAATAGTAATAAATAAGTATTATTAATACAAAATATCAACTGAACTCGAAGAAAGGGTTTTTATGTCATATTAATAATCCTCTTGTAGATGAAATGTCCTGAAACAATTCCTTGTAGAGTTCAGGCCAAGAGCTACATTGCAGTCAGAGCATTTAAATAAACTTCTTTTGTCACATCCTGAGTGACGGCACTGTTGTTGTTTGTCCAGAGTCGCTATTTGAAGCTTAATCGAGTACAGGTATAAACACATCATCATCATTCATCGTCCTCAGAGTCCTCGAAGTCCGAGAAAGATTGAGAAGTTGTGATATTTGCTCTTCCTCGAAGGCTATGATAAGAAAAAAAAAACTCTTAATATAGACCGAACGTACTACCACAAGTACAAATTATCAACAGTTATTTATGTAACAAACGCCTAAGGTACTACGTCAAGTACAAATTATTTTGACTGATCACGAAACTCCTTAAATATACAGTTTACTTTAATATTTTATTTATTTTACAACATTCATAATTTAAATTTACTAATTCGAATATGAAACATAAGAAAAAACAAATGATTGCTAGGATAAAAACAGATTAACTTACCTTGTGCTGGCTGGCGACCCGACCGCGTGGCCATCTTGGGACAAAGTGACACTGACACTGACAATTGACTTCACCTGTCAAACATGGTGGAATCGACCATAAAATATAGAACAAGAATGGCCGTGTCAGTGTTGCCGATGTAAAAAATATACCCGGTAAATGGGGTATGAAGAATTTGTACTTGGGTAAGTACATTAGGCAGTTACTCCATGTATGTAGTTAAAATGTCAGGTCTGAACTGCTATCCTTAATTTGTACTTGTACAAGTACGCGGGGACTTACGAGGCTAGTATAGTCGGTGGAATAATCGCCTATCCTCTCTTCTAGGGTATGCAATATCGGTATTTTTTGTATGGCCGATACCGGAATTCCTGGAACTCCCATACAAAAACACCAGCATTGCTTGCCCTACTCTCTTCTATGCCAGTCTTTAAATTTCCCTATAACGATAGGTACTTCTTCATTTGTCTGAGATACGTAACTCTAGGCTGTCTGATTGCTGCCTTGTGTCTCTTTAATCCTGGCGGAATGTCTAAAACAGTATGACTGTTTAGTTAGATCTAACGATGAAAAAGCTAACTGCAGATATCTAGTAGTCATATTATTTAATCAAAATATATCACACCTAATCGAAGCCGTGTAGCAAGCGATCAAGGCATGATACAGAATCGAAAGATGAACCTAATGAATACTTATGATTTTAGTCATGTTTTTGTCACCAATACGAGTATTCGTAATCATTTTTTAGATGACAAGTGGACAAATAAAGTTTGGCGTACAATTTGGTCACCCTAATGAATGTGACGTCTTCTCGTTTTCCATACAGCCTATGTCGAAACTAATAGGTTGACCATGATTTACTCAGTTTAAGATTAGTTTTACTTTAAAAATAAAAATAATTAAATTCATTCTGTTTTGATCAAAAACTACCCTATGATAAATGGTGATCAGTTAAAGAGTCAGAAAAAGTGGTTCATGATCACGACCCAGAATTCATTCTGTATAGTTAATAAGTACCTATGCAATGTTTTCATGAGTCAACTATACAAACGCAAAATCCATATATAAGACCGAACCTGCCCTTGATAACCGCGGAAAAAGGGTAACACGTGCCCTCTTGAACAGATGTGGCGTAATGTCCTTAACCTTGCTATGCGATTTTAGAAAAACTACATCACACAAATGTGTAAAAAGCGGCTCTTACTCATCATAATGATTTATATAAACCTAATATCAAGCTCAATGAATTAAGAATCAAGCTCCTAACTCAAGGTCTAACCTGGAATCGTGGCCAAGAAGTATGACTAGGAGTAGATTTGACGCAAAATTAAAGCGTTCATCTTTTTACTTTTTTTAAATTGTATGCTGTGTTTTGTACAATTTTTAGGCGGGTACCAAGTTACTGCAAAATATTCTTCCGCGTGAGAGGAGGGCTGAATTCTCCAAACCAGAAGTTAAAGAACGTAATTGTCCTAGGTACCAAATGTCGGTTTCACCTCGTCTCGAGCTAACAAGGAATATATTGGTATAAGATTTGTCAAAAAAGAAAATACGCTTACCTACATGTGTAGTTTTTTTTTGTTAAATATATACTCGTACTACCGGTTTTTCCAAAGATAATCATAGTTACTATTTGCTGAATATAAACTTATAAGTATCTATCTACCAGTGGCGGCGAGTCAATAATCTTCGTAGGCAAGCCGGAGTTAATTTACCTTACCTTTTGTTCGTGAGCTGTAGGCAAGCCGGTGGGAATCGAGTTCTATAAACGCGTCGCCACTGCTACCTACCTGCCTCAGACCTTTGTTGTGAGTTACATATCAGTAGGTCTGCAGGTACCAATTTTTTTTCCAGGATATTGCAAGTTTAATCTTATGGAAGCTTGGATCGGAAAAGCGTACGCACGCACGTTCGATTTTTAAAATGGAAGAGTTGAGATCGTCAGCGCTGCGCTCGCGCCGGCAGTGGCCCTCAAGTCGCCGCGACGCGCGCTCCGCTCCCAGCCCGCGTGCACCGAACGAACCCATTTGCACCTGAAAAAAAAAATTAAATGAAAAAAACTTAAATTCGAATTTCAAACACCGCGCACATTCGAAATATTTATCCTCGAACACGTGTTTATTTAAAGTAGGCGCGAACGCGTTTTTCACTGGTAGTGAATAAATTACCGCGCGTGCTCACAAATTTCACTTTTATCCGTGCTCATCTTGTCTGCCGGCCGTCTGCGCGAAACCATGGATCGATGACATGTAAGTCCTAATTATTATGTAATTTAAAACATGTTAATCTTATACCGGTTAATTTACGCCGCCGTGAGAGCTTATAGATAGGTTCGCAGTTGCGAAGGAATCTAACGTTAATATGTACAATAAATTCGCGCCAATATGAATTAGAATAGTAAAAGTGTCTCGGTATGGTTATGCCCCATTCAACTGTCTATGTAAAACCCGACCGTAAGCAGTAATGATAGTGGTACTACTTTAATGTCACCTGTTTAAATGTTGCCTTCATATAAATTAGTAGTGTTAAATTAAATAGGTTTTTACTGTAAATGCAAAGTGGTAGAGCCGTTATCTAGGTCACTTGGTATTTAAGGACTTTGAAATATCTTAATGGTTGATGTAGCTTACTATTGTTAATTAATATTATGCCATATAGTTACCTAATGCTTTTATTTTCTTTAAAAGTACATAATATATCAGAAACATATCAGTAACCCCATAGACCTATAAAATAAGAAGACGCGGTGCCGTAGTGAAGACCATAGTGAATGAAGACAAAATTGTAATTCATAATAAGCCGATTTCCTCGTGTTTACGTGCGACACGCACACATACATATACGACTTGTGGATGAGCGGTGATTGGTTCAAACGTCAAAAGTGAGTGTGTCTCTGTCTGAACGCGATCGCGGCTTATTATGGAATCACTGTTCTATCTTCGTGGGACCACGTCTTCCTATTTAATATGTCTATGAGTAACCCTAATAAATGAAAACGATATATTTTTTAAACAAATAAAAATGTTTATAAAATAATTTGACTTTTTTATAGTTAGATGATACTTTTTATTTATTAAATTACCTGTATTTAGTTATTAATTACTGCTTTAGTCAAATGTAGAGTCATTAACATTTATTCGATCGATAACATTTCTTTAGGTAATTCTCTGAAATATAAATATCTAAGTTAGACAATTATATTTTATCGGTTTCAACGACAGAATGTTTAATAAATAACTCGCTTAATTTACATTCATTGAGATAAAGAGTACAGAAATAGAAGAACGGTGAATAATAAAATACTCGTACGGTAGCTCGGTTATCGCCTTACGATACCGAGCATCAGGTGACAAGTGGCCCCTGACATTCTAACTTATCCATAGTGGAATGGACTAGTCCATACTCTCCACATTCAAAGTTTAGAACGCGATAGGAACTCTTTTTGTTTGCCTTCCTACCTATTTGTTGTCTTTTCACCTTCACGCATCAGAATGATGTGAAATTTGGTATGGGATAGTGGTGGCGGTGAAAGGATTAAGGTCCCGGAAGATGATCTATCATAGGCAGATATCGTTCTATTTGCAGGATAATTTGAGTAGTACCTATATAGAAATACATACTCTATTAGGGAATAGTGAGAAAAGCAGGGGTATTTCTCTATCATTTAGGAACCTGAAGAATCTTATCTTATCTTTTAGTACAGTGTAATAGCCTCTATAGCAGTGACTCAAGAGTTAGTTCCACCATTGACAGAAGATGAAGCTCAAAAACAGCGCTCGAGTTCCTTTGGTTTCAAGTAGCCTGCTGCAAAGCCTATCGTTTTCTACGTGAAAGAATATCAAATGAAGAAATGGCCGATATCAAATAATCCCAGTACTTACTAATTGCTAATTGGGCGAGCATTTAGCACATGTCCGCAAACTGCTCCACGTGGGTGAACGACCTCTGTTTCATACTCGAATGGTGCTAATTCCTTCCTTTGTCGCTATTTAGCATCCTTGCCTATTACTTACCGGGAGCTTGCGAAGCTCGCTAGTGTTGGTAAGAAGTGAGAAAGAACTCGAGTTTTTTTGTTTGAGTCCTGGAGCTGACTGAAGTTGGTTTAAAACTCTCTCTCACCACCACCATTATATGTGACAAACGAATACAGTTGTTTGAAATGCGCCTTCATTCCTTCAGATTGCTTATATGAAATAGAATATTTTTGTGCCCATTTAAAATTCATATATTTGTTAGCTATACCTATACGAAATTATTAGACCATAATATAAATACTATGCATTGCACAAAAATATGGAGCCGTAGGTAGTAAGTAGATGTAGGCTATAAGCACTGTCATATTTTTTAGATACTTAACGAATTTCATTCGTTATCTTTCGGGGTACATTTGTATCATGACTCGACAAAAGAAAGATACAAAAGACATCTCTTAAACGTAAGTAGGTACCTACCTAGTCGCTTAAAATTAAGAACTCAAGTTTTTAAAACTAATCAAGACTCGAGTCCTTACCAACTCTCCTATGGACCAGCCTTGTAGCTTGCAACACATACTATTTTGCAAGATTCAGCTATTGCCCGATCGAGTCACATGGTTTATTATCAACATACGAAGTATTTCGTCACAGTTACTTATTTTCCATAGATTATGTAGGTAATTGAATGCAAATATAGCCTCGCTGTTGCAGTTTATAGGCCTGGGTTAGTACGATAGCTTATTCACGTTGTTACGTTACTTTTATGTCACACGGTTTATATGATAAACTTAATGCACCTCAAATAGGCAAGATAATCGACTTATCAGCTATTACTTAAAATATTTAGGGACAAGCTAGAAAATTGATTTTACCAGACTTTAAAAGGAATAAGAAAATAACATTAAAAACTGTTTGACTGACTCTAGCTGTCATATGACTGCGTACATTATCCGCCACTGTAATCATCCGTCTCTTGAGAACTTATTCAAATGCACTTGTAAGTGCAATTGATCTGGCAAGTGAGTAGGTACTTGCTAGATCACAAACTCTATTATGTCCGACGTAAACGACAGTGTAAGCAACTCTAGAAAGCTATGCAACGTCCATTACTCAGTTAATTTCGTATTGCAAATATCGCCAAACCCGTCTTGTCACTCAGTTAATTGTAAAGTATAGGTATGCTCATTAACATCGCGTTGTGTCACGTCCTCGCCTTTAGCAGTTTATTCCAATTAAATTGTCGTTGTCAATTTTAGCATTAGGCTCGTGAGAACTGGTAGCAACGCAATTTGAGGTTCAAGGCCAATGATATCATACCGTTGGGCCCTAATCTTAATGAATAACATAAAACATAAATGGGTCGGGAAATGATCGAGCGCGATGATGGATAGACCGAAGAAGCGCTTTTATTGATAGGTTTTTATAAAGATAAAAGCAGTATTGCGTCAGTAAGATGGGTTAAATGTACTGAAGTAATAAAATCGGCCCTCGCTCGTGAACTCAGGCCGCGCCGAGCCCTGGCCCCGATGAAGGCCGAATGTTATCATGACTCTAACAATAGTTACGACTTGCGAGCGCTGAAAACGGAACGGGCGTGCATTCTCTTTTTCTAAATCTAATCTGAATTTAATTTGAATTCAATTTGAGTACCATTACGGCGCACAAATAAAAATTTACGTCAGCAAAGTGATGCTTTTCCGTCAATGCTACGTAAGCCAATATATTACAGTAATGTTTTAATGTCGTCTCGGTGCAATAACTTGTAAAAACTAAAAAAACTAATTTGTGTTGAATGCAATGATTTTAGGAGACTTTCTTTTGTATTCTAAGTAGAATAATTCTCAAGTCTGGAACCTAGTTTACTAGAATCTTCTAACACTCGTTTCTGTTCGTTTCGCAACTGTTTGAATGAAAAAATATCGAAATCAAAATTAATATTCCAAAAGTAAAATATTCTTATTCAGTCCTCAATAACTACGAGTAACTTTTAGTTATATCGTTTAATAATTTTGTGGATTATTTTCCTCTTTAGGCGTTAACTTAAGTATGTCCGACATGTGATAACGTTTCGTTTTGATAATTCGTGTAAGAATTAAAACTGCAAGATCGCCATTTAATCTTATTAGATTTTGGTTCTGAATTTATAGACATATTCATCTGGTTGCCGTATCCCAATAAGCCTATGATAATTTAAGTTTTTAAGGCCTTCATCCGTTTATAGGTACATAATATAGTCATATCTGCATCTGCAAGATATATTTAAAGTTACCTCCAGTTTACCTAGACGTGAATACTGCCATTGTTTATTATAAATACTGATGGGAGTAATTACTGATCGAATCTAATTTAAATTGTGTATTTAGAAGTTATTAGGCATTTTAAAAATGAATGATAAGACGGTTTCTTAGCTTTTTATATCTTTATCAGGTTTTAACCTTACCTAACCATGGTAGCAGCAGGTTTAAATTTACTTTGAATTTATTTTATTAATTAGGTGCTTAAGTAATTATTTATAGCCGTAATGCTAGAACGATGTCAAGAAGGTAATTAAATAATAATCGTAAAGAATAAAATTTAAAACGAGCTATGTAAACCTATTCAATTTACGCTAATGAAATTTATATATAATTGGCAATATTAAATGGATAAACTTTACTACAGTAAGACTGACAAAATGAAATTAAGTACTAAATCTTTAACATTTTTTAGGGTCATCTACGGAGATTTTAAGCAACTAGGTATCATAAAACTGGAAAACAATTAAGTAATCTCAGTAATCTGGTATTAGAAAGCCCAAGTAATACGTCGCCTTATTGAATGCTAATGATAAGACCGGTCGTTGACACCGAGCGTGAACTTGCGCCGTGGCCTTCGGAACTTCATTGTTCCTAAGAACCTAACCAGGATACATAATGAACTATGCTTAAGCATGCGTGTCATATCGATTCTCTATGCGCGGAAATCTTAAGAATTTTGACCGCCGCCGAGATCCTGAGTTGACATAGTTTCGTTTTTTGCGAGTCTAGACTGATAGGTTAACCTGTTCCACAATAAAAAAATTAAGGATTTACCTATGAAGTTATGTAACAAATAAAAAAAAAACTCTTTACGCACTTTATGATACGTGAAAATTAATGCAATAATTATTTCGCGCTAAAACACCCAAGTCTGGTATCAAAAGTTATGAGGTTGGTTTACTTAGTTATCCAAAACCAAGACACAACTACACTTACATCAATCATTTGGTATCTGGCATAACAGGATTCTCCTACCGGAAAACAGATCTTTAAATTTTTGCTTATTATCAATAGTGTCGTATGTTTGTCTCTACCGGTACTTACCATAACATTAAAAGAAATTACTAATTAACTACTTCGCGATAAATTATATTCTCATAAATAAAAATTATTTTCAGATTAAATGTTCTAAGATACTAACGAAAATAAAACTTTATTTATTAAACAAAACTAGAATATCTATAAAAACATAATATATTTAGTTAGCTCAAAACTTACAAATAAAAAACCTGACCTAGGTCCCCATCACTAGGTAGAGTTCCCAGAAGGCTGGCCGCATTTCCACGCTGGATAGCTATGCTGATCCATTGGCCAAAATAGTGGCCAGCCCTCTGGCTATTTTCTAAGTATTCTAGACTTAAGTTAATTTTGGAATTGAAACATTAAAATTTAATAGGTATATTTATACGGATTTTTATTTTTATTTTTAGTGAATTTATTCTGAATTTTCTATTGTGTGGCAGCATTACTTTGCTTAAGCTGACATTCTCTTTACAAATATATTTGCATACTTTTTCGTTATTGGTAAAAACGTACCTACTTAATTTTCTGTCAGAAATCTTAACGTTTTATGCTGTTCTTTCGGCATGCTTGTACATATGTATAGATAGATACAGGATGTTCCAAACCTTGAAGTCGAAATTTTTTCTTAGATTCTTCACGTCGTGGGCTATTAGAATATACCCCATGTATGTTAGCCGATTTTTCGTAGTTTTGGAGTTATGCATTTTTTATTTTTTATTTTTGTTAAGAAATTCCGGGGTGAATCAATTGATTAATAAAAATAAACTATTGAACTTTTTTGAATGTTTCTTTTTGTAGCATAATCCATTAAAAAAAGCGCAGTTGCTAAAAAAAATCAGCATCCTCACTTGGCTGCGAGTTGGAAAAAAAAGTTTATTCTGATAGCCCACAACGTGAGAAATCTAAAAAAAAAATTTTGACGTCAAGGTTTGGACCAACCTGTATGTATGTATGTGGCTGTCGTATTGTATGTAAACTGATGGGCCTCTCTAACCTTGAACTAGGACTGACTTCAAAATTGTTGCCTATTATTTAAATATCTTGTTACTTTTACTTATTGCATTCAATCATCTCGTTAGTATTGTTACAAAGCAAACATTGTCGACACTTTAATAGCTTCACAGACTAAATTTTAAGATATATCAGACCTTACTTCATTATAGCGGACAAGTCGTTATCACTGGTAGTTCGTCACAATGCATAGGCAATTTGTTATACTTATAGCTAACACATCGATTTAGAGATATCCATTCCAAAGGATATCCACACGCGGATAGGCATAAAAGCTACAGAGATATGCCCGAATCGCCTCTTTGCGGATATACATGTAGATACACCATAAATAAGACGGTCATAACACTGCTGCGGTTTCCGCATACGACAACGGTTTTTAAGATAGCATGCTATGAATGTCTATGTCGCTGTACATGTAGATACACCATAAATAAGACGGTCATAACACTGCTGCGGTTTCCGCATACGACAACGGTTTTTAAGATAGCATGCTATGAATGTCTATGTCGCTGTGTCGCTTGCAGATCGTTGCTGCATTCGATATGGTAACAGTTTGATAAACGCCTAACTAGTGTATTTAATAAAATACAATATACGAGTAACATCAACGATACACATGATAACTGCTGAAAAGTTTTCCTTCTATTTGTTTGATGTAGGTGTGTAAGATAATCGCTGCCAGTATGGATTGACATATTTATTTAGTAAGTAATTTCAAAAGTAAGTAATACTAGGTTTTTTTGTGTTGCATAGCTTTCAATACAAGTAACACAGTGCCCTCCATTATTGTATAGAAGTTTAAATGCGGAAACTGGGCAGCATTATTTCTTTTTATAATTTACTACATCCTATAGAAATATCCAAACTACCTAGGTGTCAGCCATGCCCCCGATTTTTAGTCATAAATTCTAGAGAACCAGCGCGCCATATGTGAACAGCTATTGCGGCTGCAGATTTGGGTCGCACGTGATTTTCCTACTGGCTCGAACCTAAATCGATCTCGCGAAGTTTGTAGCTTGTAGGTAATATTGACTATTTGACTAGGAAACTAAAATGTAATTAATAGCATTAACATGATTCTAGAACGTTAAAAGACTTGGCCTATTCCCCAGTTCGTCACGTCTGGTTTCCGTGAACTTGGGAACCGAAAAAAATTAACGCACAGAAATAAACTATACATCCAGCCATGAACCCGGTACTACGCTATTAGAAAACTGACTGCGAGATTTTATATTACCAATTGCGAGTGTAGAATTTATTATTATTAACACAATAGCATCACGTATTAATTAATTACCTACGGTTTTCTAGGGCATGCTACATAGATTTAGATTACTAGGCAATAAAAAGAGAACGTTTTAAATCCCACAATCATTTAAGTGACATAGATAGGTATACCTACTAACATTTAATAATAATTTAACGACAATTAAGAGTTTTTTTTTTTAATACGAAGGTAATTGTAATAGCAAATAACATTAGAACATCCCTGATGCGCCGCGGAGTGCGGATTACCCGGAGTACCTGGCTAGTCCAATATGGAGGCACTGGAACTCCATCCACATGGAATCTAGAGGCAATGTTTATGGGATATTTTAAGTACCTATATGTATCTATAGAAAATTTAGTTTACCTACACTCATATTGTAAGTTCTCTAAAACGTGTTCGAAAACGGTAGGCAATGGCTAGCATTACCACGACCGATTTTACTATGATAAGCTTTTTATCCGTGGCAGTAACGTAATTTTAACTTTTCATGATCAATTATTGATGTGCTATGAGTTTTAATAACATAATGTACACCTGCACCCTCCCGCGCATCCGCCGACAGCCCGACACGCGCCTCCCCGACCGCCGGCACAATCGAGTTGGCCATGGCGGTGCAATGGCGGCCATTCTATGGTTTCCGAATACGGCATTTTGTTTCTAAATAATATGAGTGTAGATAAAGCAGTGTATGCAACTGTACGTAATTAGGCCTTAAAACACTCGTGTGATCTTATTATGAAACTCACCTGCGGCTCGTTTCATAAAACCACACTCATGTTTAAAGGACCCTTCTTACGTAACAGTTACATAAACTACCTCCTATTTAAGTATCTAGCCTATAATGTAGTATTTACGCTTTGTAACCTACTAACACTCTATGGATATGTCTGAATTAATTAAATTGAATTGAATTATCTTCGAAGAATTAACCTTAGTTTATTATAACGCCCGCTTTAAGTTAATGATGTATTTAAATTACCTATGCTCCTGTGTTTATCTAATAAAGCACAACATTAAAAAACATAAGCAGGCAGAAGTTGAGATAAACATATTAGTGGAGTACGGGAACGCCTTTTTAACCTATAAAAATGAAATAACTCACAAGTACGATTTTATTTTGTGACCTGTTAGAATACGTTAAGTACTAATAATATTTTCTTACAATTGCTAGCATTGCGCTAGGTATAATACATGTATTTGTTTGCTACACAACGAAAATATTATGCAAGTTTTACTTTTCTCCACCAGGCTTTTTATTATTGCAACATAACTTCGCATTTTATAACGGTTTTGTCGAGAGCATATGTCGACTCAGCCATTTGCCATTCGTTTAGTATTCGAGGTCACTTATATTTTTACAAATTATTTTCGATTATGCTCACACAACCCATTGACCAAACTGTTATAAAAGACAGATGATGTTGAAATAGTTGAATGCAATAGTATGGTAAAGAAAAAAAAAGTCTATATTATCTCGGTGTTCTTGACAAATGTCTATATAATACTTACCTAGCGCAACGTCAAAAACTGTAAAAATTTTTTTTTCACTATAAGTAATCAGATTATATTCTCTAACTAAAAAAGAAAACTGCACTTGTGAATTAATCGAAGCTCAAAACTGTTCGCGTACTGTAGTATAGGTAGAGTGACTTTGCGTAACTCTTCTGGCTATCACTTGCGTCGAGTGGCAGTGAAGATATTATTTTTGCATCATTATTATCATTATTGGACTCGTGACGGCCGAGCACATTAAATGCCGCATCTAATCAACGTGTTTGCGGATAGCTCTCGTGACTGGAGAGTACCGATTTGTGATTTTTATTTTAGGAGCCATGCGCTGCGGGTGACTCGTAAAGTTTTTATTGCTGGCCAACAGCACAGTTTCAATTACTATCCCTTTATTTCAAAACAGGCACGCCATTTACTTCATAAAGATTAAAAAATTCATTCAATTCTTAGCATGGTGGTAGAATAAAAGGGCGAAAACATTAAAAACTTCTCGCTTGTTCTACCATATTCTAGTGAGCTCAATAGGTGTTCCTATTTTTAGTAATAAATATACAAGTGACTGTTGTTATTCATGTATTGTATATTTACAATGTTATATAGTTTTTTTCTTCTATAGCATATTGAGTTTCTCACCCCTGGACAACCTTTTTGTTAAAATTTTCGACCACTACAGACCACTACAGAATGCGTTCAAGTCAATGCCATCGCTTTCCAAAATACATATTCTCAAAATTTAACTATTAATTAATATATAATACATTAATATTTCTAACAATTTGTAAGAAGGGTGTATAGTTTCTGGTATATAATTATGGTGTACTTATCTTAATGTTGATGTTGATGATGTATCTAATAAAAATGTTGATGTTGTACCTACTTGGTTCCAATGGTTTTATCACCTTTCTAAAGTCAAGGAAGAACGAATATAAATATTAAAAAATATGTACAACAACCTCAGGCCAAAGTTTATCCACATCCGATGATACCGAGAAATCTCTACTTTAATTATTATGACTACCGAAGGAATTAATTTGTTTAACATTGTGATAAATTTTATAGCTTTTCTTGTAGTTTCTAGAGTACCTAGACCACCCCGACTCGAATTATAAGTCTGGTACATCATGAAGCTGGAGATATCTCTAGACAGAAGCTTTAAGGCGCTGGGGTACCAATGTATACCATGTGATGCGTGTGTACTTTTTTGGCTAAGATTATGATTGGCCTCCTGAATGATTACTTGATGCTAGTTCGCGTAACAAGAGATCGAAATATTAAAATCTAGGCGCATTATTATTCTACACTTCTAGCAAATCATTCGTATAAGTCAGTATTGTAGGTAGTGTAGGTGACCTATTATTTGAATCAATGAATATTATCTAGCCAGCGCTCAGCTACAACTATCATTAAGAAAACAACGGCAGTTCATATCTTCATTCATAAAACAAAACATACATATAAGTACGTACATGACATTAAACTGATAAAATAAGTAACATGCGAAACATCTAGTTAAGAATTTCGTCCGTTTACATACCTAAATTATTATAAAATATAAACTATGAGGGGTCTTGCAAAAACGAAAGATGTTTGTACAATATAATATAGTAGTATTTTCAAACCGTTAATGCTTTGTTACAGCATTTTATATAACTACAAAAATTTTCAACACAAAATAGCATAATAGAGTTAGAATTCACAGAATACTCGTACTATGGCCGGAAATTTGCGAAATGTGCCATAGGCAAGTTGGGTGAGGATATCAACCAGAATCTATACATATAATAAAGCTGAAGAGGGTCGAAAGTCTGTACATGGAAGATAATCGAAAAAAAGTTGGCTGGGGATACTTAGAATCGATAACAGAACACGTTCCAACAATTTTTAGAATTTTTGTCTGTTTATCTGTTTGTCTGTTTATCTGTTTATTTGACCGCGCATCACGTGAAAACGGCTGAACGGATTTTGATGAAATTTTGGATAGATATAGTTTGAGTCCTGGGAAAGGATAATATATAGTTTTAATCCCGAAAATCAACCCTGGTGGGGGTGAAAATGGGGTTGAAAGTTTGTATGGAGAATTTTTAACCGCTGAAATGATTTAGATAGAAATGAGTATGGAGATAACTTGAGTCTCGAGAAACGTCATAGGATAGTTTTCAAACCCTTGTGGGGGTGAAATGGGGGTTGGAAGGTGGTATGAGGATTTTTTTACCGCTGAACTGATTTAGATGAAAATTGGTATAGAGATAGTATGGGTCTCGAGAAATGACAAAGGATAGTTTCTTCTTCCAACCCCCCCCCCCCCCCCCTCCATCTTCCTTTAGAACCGTAGGTTCCTAAAAATTTTAAAAAAATAATGGAAGTGACGCCTGAAAGGTACTTTCAATAAAAACTATCTATACATATATTAATATAATAAAGCTGAAGAGGGTCGAAAGTCTGTTCATGGAATATATTCGAAAAAAAGTTGGCTGGAGATACTTAGAATCGATAACAGAACACGTTCCAAGTATTTTTAATTAGTTAACGGCTGAACGGATAATGATGAAATTTTGTGTAGAGATAGTTTGAGTCCCGGGAAGGAACAATGAATAGTTTTCATCCCGAAAATCAACCCTGGAAGGGGTGAAAAGGGGGTTGAAAGTTTGTATGTTGAAAGTTGGTATTGAAATAATTTGTAATTTTTTGGCCAAGGTGTTCATATTTATAACATGTTACCCGTCGATGCTTTAAATTTACCTTTACCCGCTCTTAAGAAATATTTGAAAAGTCATGAATGTCAAAGGGTTATTGCAGCAAACCAAAAAACTACTACAAAATCATCTAACATTTATGGACACCGTTTAGGTAGGAAAACATATCAAACGTTTTGTGAAGCAGTCAGATTAGGATTTATTTTTCTTTATAATTAAACAATAGGTACGTTATCTGTCTCTCAAGCAGTTTTGATATGTCTTCTTGAAGAACTACGCATTATTTTGTATCTTTAAGATCTAATAATGTATTAATGTTTTGAAAAAAATAAGTCCCATCGAATTTCTTTTCGGTCATAATACTTCTTGGGCCAGAGGTACACCTACAGGGTTAGAACCGGTGGAGTTTTGGAACGAAGTTCCTTATCGGACGGTTCGCGGATGGGGGCCTAGGTGAAAAAAAGTCACGTGACCGTTACGAAAAAGCGTCACGTCACGAAAACGCGACACCCATACGATTGAGAAACATGTAAAATGGAATGAAATAAAAAATATATAAAATAGAATAAAGTGAAGTGAAGTGTAGTGAAACTGAGAAGTGGCAAAGTGATAAAAGTGAAAAAAGTCGAGAACCTCAAAAGTCAAGAATTTTAAAAATATCGAAAATGTCAAAAATTTAAAATTTCTAAATTTCCAAAATTTCCAATATTTCCAAAATCTCCAAAATTTCCAACATTTCCAAAATTTCCAAAATTTCCAAAATTTCCAAAATTTCCAAAATTTCCAAAATTTCCAAAATTTCCAAAATTTCCAAAATATACAAAATTTCCAAAGATTTTCAAAATTTCCAAAACTCAAAATTTCCAAAATTTTCAAATTTTCCACCATTTCCCAAATTTCCCCTATTTCCAAAACTTCCAAATTTAAAAAAAAATGCAAAAAAAATTAAAACCACAAGATTTAAGAAAAAGTAAAAAATGAAATAAAATGAAATAACATAACTTCGTTCCAATCGCACTTGATTCACACACTTTCCACGACACTCACGTATTTTATTTTTCTCTGACGTTCATTAGTGCATTGTTATGTGCTTACATTGACGAATAATAACTTGATCTACACCAATATCATAAATCCTCTATTCCGCGTTCGGAACCGTATGTAATTAATTACCAACATTATTGCAACCAATAACGTAACATCAGTGTATTATCTGTGACAGTGTGGTAAAAACGTATGAAAATTCATTACCTACGGTAACGTAATGAAAAACCGCCCCCCCCGACCGCCGGCATGCCCCCCCGACCGCCGGCGCAATAATGTTGGTCATGACGGTGTAATGGTGGTCATTCTAATGGTTTCAATGGATTTTTAATATGTGTACATAATTAGGCCTTATTACGTAACAGTTACATCGCCATGTCCGTCCGTCTGTCCGCGGTCTAGCTCAGTTACCGTTCGCACTAGAAAGCTGAAATTTGGTGAGGCCTGATAAGAACTCTCAATAAAAACTATATTGAATAAAATCGGTTGAGCCGTTTTTGAATTATTAGTCAAAAACGCACAGTGAAAGGAAGTGCCGAATTGTAAACTGACGTACGCGCCGCCAAATAAACGACCTTTAGAACGGATGTTTTGTAACAGGGCAGCATCTACGAAACTCTACACTGAGCATCGCTCGACATGCTCTTGGCCGGTTTTTTTTTTCATTGTTATCCCGGAAATCACCCAATTAAGGATTACTAATTCCAATTTTAGAAAATCCCCAGCCAGGTTATACGTAGCCTATAAAAATTCAACGTCTAAAAGGGGGGGGGGGGGTAGCCACTACACTCGATTGAGTTAAATTTGCATGGGTCATGGACCCCCCCCCCCCCCTCCAAGTGCACCTAAAATAGAAAAAAACCATTTCTGCATTTGTGACCCCCCCCCCCCCCCCCCCCAACTGATTTGACGGGAGGATCGATTTGGATGATATTTGCCGTGGACATGAACGTATAAATACAAAAGTGGTCCTGTATCGTCCGATATACACCTACTACTCTCTATGTCGTTTAAATCATGCCAAAAACAAATATGATAAAGAAAAGTATACATTTATGAGTGTAGTTTCATTTACTGGTAATTGTAAAATATTTTATTAGGACTACTGTCCTCTAGCGTATCCATCTGTCAACTTTACTTCAAGTTCCGCCTCCAGGGTAGCGGGAGACAAATTAGGGGTGAATTAGCCGCTTACTGACACAGACCGAATTCCACGCGGGCGGAGCCGCGGGCACAGCTAGTTAGAAATATGTATCTATTGCATAAACTGTGTGCTTTTGCATAAGCATGGTCATTACTTGTCTTTTCAATTATCATGTAAACAAACAATTCTTAAAGACATTATCACACCTTTCTCTGAGATTATTATTATGTTGTTTGTTATATATATGTACTTAAAAGAAACTCATAAAGTATCGAATATCATTTCTAATAAAAAAATCTTTAAGAATAGAAACAATAATGAAAGAATAATCCCTAAAAATAAATGACATTACGATGTCTAGATTGACACAAGTTTGTTTACATGATAAGACAGGTAAGAATCAATTCAGTATATGTCTAATAAAGATACATTGTTAGAGGTTTAATTGTGCCAACCATAACTCTTCTTCTTAGATACATACAGTGTGGAAAGATAAGTCGGGCCCTGGAGGGAAACTACCTTAAAATGTTGAGATAGCTCAATTCACTGAAAGGAAACATTCTTTATTTTTTTTAAAGGACATGACTGCATTTACAATTTTTTGGAAAAGAGTACAGTTTACAAAAACTATTTATTTTGTAATTTTTGCCATAAATAATTTTTATGACAAATTGATGCCAATCGATCCAATTTCCAACAAGGATAAAAACTTCTTAATACCAAACAAGTTTAGGGCACAAGAGAACCCATAAAAATAATAAAAATATTTTTCATACAATTAGTATGGAAAAAAATGAAAATTAAGAAAAAAACTGTGAACGCAGTTTTAGTTTTAGGAAAAATAAAAGAATGTTTCCTTTCAGCGAATTGAGCTATCTCAACGTTTTAAGGTAGTTTCCTTCCAGGGCCCGACTTATCTTTCCACACTGTATAACTAAATAGGTATAGGTACTCACATTTCTTGGTTTCTCTTGACTGTATAATTTATACTATTCGACTGACTGATGCACGAAGCAGCTTATAAATAATAATAAAAAGGCCAATATGCGACAGAACCCTAAAATACGGACGTCAAAGCGAGCGTTTACTTACGTCGTTAAATCGGCTCCTGATTTATTCGAGCGACAGAAACTGTGGCAAACGTTGCAACGGTCACTGCTTTAACAATTGCAATCCAGAAATAAAAAAGAATCAAGCAGCTACGAGTGTTCGAGTCCACTGTTCAAAGTAAAAAAAATACCGATGGATCCTATTTAAATAAATATGAGAATGTGTCATAAAGAAAAATCTTATAAACAGATACAAATTCTATTTGTCATCGCCAGACACATTCTGGTTTCGCTGAGCAAATATGATCGTATTTATTTATCGCTAGAAACAATCGCCATTCATTTCTTTCATCTTCTGACATCTCTTGTCAGATGTCCTTGCTAAGGTTAACTACCGTAGATTTTTTCGCGTATACAGTTCGATAACTTACGTTTTTATATCAGGTCATATCGATCATTGTAACGCCAACGCCTACTTTGAATTTAGATAACGACTGATGTCGGCGGCTTTTCTTGTTGCCGAGCCCACTTTTAAATCCCCTTTAATAACCGTGGCATGTCCATATTGTCCATGGAGCGATGAAGATTGGTTATTAATTGCGCTAGGTACAAGATACCATATAAAGTACAATAGGTTGTCCGTAGTCTCAGGTAGGTGAGTGGACATGGTTCGAGTTTTAAATGGCTTGTTTGACGTAGTACTACGGGTACCTACGATAAAAAATATTTAATGTAACAAAAAAGCTTTTTATTGCTACACTTTTTGCTATTTAAATTATAACAGGTGAGATTGAAGATGATGTGATAGTTAGTTATCTTATCAGACTAAGCAAAATTTTAACTAAGTAATATCAGAGTTAAATATTTTAGTAGTTTATGTATTATTCATTTATTTAAATTGTATTTCACAACAAAAATAAGTATAAATGGCGGACTTAATGCCTACTACAAGGCATTCTCTACCAGTCAAATATAGGGCCAAACAGAAATTAGCTAAAGTGGGTGATGTAGGAGAAAACTTGCTGATTTATCCTATAACTTATTTGTACTTAAATATACTAGGTACTGATCATCGAAATTATTGCCCTCACGACATTGTTTACCAACCAGAACTATAAAAAAAATTTACATTTCTTCTTATTGTTGCAGCTTTGTGATTGCTATATTTGCTATAGGTAGAAATTCCTTTACCAGTATAAGTACGTAATATATTTTTCTCAAACATGCTCGGAAATGTTCCTGTTACGTTAGTAATTAGAGACCAGTAGGGACTCTATTCCAAGGCAGGTTCAGCGCGACGTACGTAAAGGATTTTCATACAACATTAAATCACTCAGCCAGTAACTGAAGCACTAAACAAGTAATTTTATTTCCTTACATGTTTGAGAAAAGCACTATACATGCTTCGACCGTAATCAGCTTACCTGGCTTCGTATTGTAGCCGTCCTCGTCTTCGACTCGGACGGCTACTAAATACTCAGCCAGGAAAGCTTACTTACTGGTCTCTGCAGTAATGTACTATATATATTGGTTAGTTATTTTTTAGGTTATATAAATTACGAATATCTGTTTATCAAATGGAAACTGTTTTCCCAAAATTAATGTTTAATGAATAGCTATAAGTAGGTACCGACTATCCTTTTAACTTTGCCTTTTACAATGCCTTTACTGCTTCGATTTTCAACTTCCATACGACGACTTACTACAATTATTTACACCAAATAAGGATCAACAGTTTAAATTCACAAAACCTATTTGAAACGGGGTATTTACCATGTGTATTTGTTTTTTCGAGTGAAACTGTGCCGAAATATCGGAAACTCGAAAACCCAAATGCACATGGTAGATACCCCATTTTATCGTTTTTGTAATGTTAATGGCCATGTTAGCTTAAAATTGTTAACATTTATCTTGAAACATTTACTGAAACCCAAAAAAAATTATCATACTCGTAATTGTCTGATGCTAAAAGCCGGCGTCGGTATGTGACAAGAATATGGTTTTGTTATACAAACCAACATTGTTTATTGTCCTCTATTTTTAAACCGTCTGGAGTTATTTTTACATTAGACTTTTTTGATTTAAGAGCGCTTAAAATCTCCTCGTCAGTACAATGAACTTGTTAGAACAAAGACTAAATCTACGCACTCTCTGTCGCGCCAGAAAGGTGCCAACCTCACTTATTTAGGTACAGTTCTGACGCGCAGATGTCCCACCGAGATTATGAATTAAACGTTAGTAATTAATTTTAATACATAATATTTCGGACATTTCGGACAACGAGAAATAATGTTTCCGCATTAAACTATAAAGGACTAGCTGTTTTTTTTATGATAGGTAATTTTTTTTTGTATAAGTAAAATTTTGGGGACCAATTAAAAAGGTTAAAATGCTGACAAATACAATGTACGGGTATTGTTAATAATGTGTTAACCAAAATTCATATATTAATATTGATTAATGTAAAAAGATGGTAACGCAGTGGTAAATACCTTTTCATACAAATCAGGATACAATCAAGGACCACTGAGTTACTGGGATCAAGAATATATACAGTGTTATTATTAAACTAAGCTATGAAGATTGATAGCCTAATTAAGCCTCTTTCTCTGTCACAAAACAGCAAATGAAAGTACATAGGCAAATAGTATTCTTAAAATATGCATTTTTCTCGAAAAAAGTGTAACAAACTAATGTACAGCGAAAAGTAGAATTGCCCAATAAACGCCTAAATTGACAATCGAAAAGTGATACGCATTCCTAAGCTATAGTGTGGCTATCTCCTAGATATCTTATGTTTAGAAACTGATTGTCATATACATACACAATATACAAAATTGTGTGTAAATAGTGCGTATGACTGCAGCCGTTTGTCGGACTATAAAAATTAACTTAAAAGCAGTAGAATGTCCACATGCACTTTAGCACGTTTTATCTGAACAGTAGCTCCGAGCCGGCGCCGGCTTTGTACCACAAATGGTCCACTTACCCTGTTCATCTATTGACACGCGATGCAACCTGACACCGCGTCGCTTTGTTGTGCATACAATTACCTACCACATTGCTCCTCTAACCTCTAACAGTATTATATCCTTTATAACAATCGGGTTAAGACTTAAAATGACTAATTACGTGAAGTAAATTTAGATGGCATGTAATGACATATTTTGATGGTTTACAATATTATTAGGTGCATAATCCTCGTAAAGTTAACAGTTTTTGCCAACGCTGTTTGGCAATCTGTTAAGGTACACGATATATTAGTAATTTGTACAAGTCGTAAACAGTTTACGGAGTCGTTAGCGAGCTGGCAGATCGCGCGTTAGCAGTCTGCTTGATGAATATGAATATTCGTACATATTGATGTGATGAAATATATGACGTTAGCGATGCCCAGCCTTTTAATACCTATCATTCTACCACCTCCGCACAAGATTGCGGAGTTTTTCACTAAATGAGAGCACCGTGGCGAGAGGTATTTTTGACAGCATCTGTCAAAGTTCACTAATAAAAAAAAAATATAAAATGATTGGTGGATTTTGATAACTAGACCTCTCGCCACGGTGCTGTCATCTAGTGAAAAACTCGATCGCGGAAATAATTGAAAACAAATTGTCATAAAATTTTACCCTTCTGAATATGTCCGTAGAACATTTAAAAATATTTGTTACAGTTTAGAAATCCACATGTAGGTGTAGGAAGGTACTGTTTAAAATATTATTACTTATTTCAAAATTCATACACATAATTAAAACAGATGAAGTTAAAATGCGATGTCTTCCAGATGATAACCAGGTACCTAACCTGTAAAAAGGATTTTTATTGAACTGTGGGCCTACGCAAATGCTTTACATTTAACATAGGAGTGACAGTATTGTATACAACAATGATTATTTATTACCCATTCAATTCAATTCGGTTCGTTCTTCCAATTGAATTATAACCTTCACTGACAAAATTAAATTCGGCGTTCGAATCCGACATAATGTTTGTATTAAACTGTCTACCTTATTCTTCGAACTGGCCAAATTAAAATTAACATAAAAATTGTTATTACTCCTAATACATATGT
This sequence comes from Pammene aurita, assembly GCA_947086415.1. Lineage (NCBI taxonomy): Eukaryota > Metazoa > Arthropoda > Insecta > Lepidoptera > Tortricidae > Pammene > Pammene aurita. The sequence goes on along the minus strand of OX352305.1, from coordinate 14,260,170 downwards.
ATGCGAGATACCACGTTGAATAAATTGAGAGCGCACGTGTTTTTCATGTTAAACCTAAACGGTATCCGTCCGTTGAGTGTTAACTTATCATACTTCTAATTGTTTTTTTTTAAATAAACATAGTAGTTGTAAGGTACGTATAGTTTAGCAAATGAGTAAGTATATTTTTGTTAGTTATGTTATATATTACGTTTGAACCAGTAGGACTCATACATAGAACTCGTACATGTATTGTAATACTCATAATAAACCTATTTAAGTGTTTCAATTTCGGATACGTGATTTTTCGGATTAACAATCCATACTTAATATTATAAATGGGAAAGTGTATGTGTGTGTTTGTTTGTTTGTCCGTCTTTCACGGCAAAACGGGGCGACGAATTGACGTGATTTTTTAAGTGGAAATAGTTGAAGGGATGGAGAGTGACATAGGCTACTTTTTGTCTCTTTCTAACCCCCCACTTCCCTAAAATGGGGGGTGGAATTTTGTATGGAGCATTCCGGGGGGCAATCAGGAAAGGGGAACCGTGTTACCCCGAATTTAACGCGAGCGAAGCCGCGGGCAAAAGCTAGTGTTTCATATTTTTAATGGAACAGACTATGACGTACAATCTGGACAAATAATCGTTGCCAGGCGATTATGTAAACTTAGTATTTTTATTATAAATATAAATCATACCAATTGGAACTGGACGCACGACAAATTCGACATGGCGTCACGATCTGTCAAAAACGAAGGGAAATAGTGACTCAGAGAGCCCTATATTTCTACGCAGCGAGACCGCAGACACTTCAGCCGCCTACGATATTTAAAATAGCGCACTACGATGCGTTTCACTATTTTCTCCCGACAGGCTGGGACAGATTTATGCATCCTTAACTTCGCCTACACGGACTCTTCACTGTATAAAAACCAGCATTTACATTTCAATTCAGAAGAACATTTAAATTGGAGCGGCCTAAGTGTTGACAGTGACACTAGTTTTACGTGCGACTTATATTTAACAGCCAGAAATAATATCTAGTTAACCCTGTTACTCTGTATACTATTATCTAGTTAACTCTGTTTTATTTTATTTACTCTGATTTGATAAACTTTGAAAATAGTGAAAATACTGAGATTAAACGCACGCGCAAGCATCGTTGTCTTGCAAAGCCTGACAAGTCCCTACCTCTCATCTAGACGATTTTGAGTAGCCTTTAATAAGCGGCTAAGCGAAAATGTATTGCAGTGTTTGTATCGTTGTTGGCTTGTTGCATCATCATTAGATCATCTCTTTGACATAATTACCTAAATAAAACATTCTACAATGTAGCCAATGTATGATTGACATCTTTAACACAGACAACAAGGGCAGTGAAAAGTCAACTAATAAGATTGGTTTACAGATTGACTGTGGCGCAATTGAAACTTAATCTACACAATATAATAAACGCGTAAGGCGAAATCTTTATGTTCGCGAGCTTCACAAAAACTGCTGCACAGTATTTCATGAAATGTTGTATAGTAACAGTTTACACCCCGGAGTCCAGATCCCGTAGCAACATTTAGGGTATTTTTTCCTCCAAAGAGCAAGCGGGTTTTTTAATAAGTTCATCTTTCTAAATTAATCGTGTGATAAAAATTTTTAACGTTACATTGCGTTAACGTATACATATATTTGAACACGTGGCGACCAACAGTCTGCGTTCATTGATTTGCAATTATATTTAATTGTTTACAGTCACTGTGGACGACGTAGGTAATAAGCAAAAAATTATTAAGCTATACATCTAACATGACATGTGTAAAGTAATATGTGTAGACAAGACGACGGTGGACATTTCCGGTGCGTGGCGGCGCTGCGCGAGCGCACGCAGTAAAATTACAGCAGTGCAGTAGCTCAGTAATTAATACTTATTAGCAGAAATCGGTGCGGACGGTGCAACACCGCGGGATTCCAAGTTATTTCTTTAATCGTATGGTAAAATACAGAAGCATAATATATGTATGTATAATTCAATAAATTCGGTATTAAATGTCAACACTAAGATCAGTCAGCCACTTGATGGCTTCGTCGCATAAGGTGATCAGATTATCTGGAGGACGGACGGTATAGCGTGATATGGGGCAGTCTTCAATTATGTGCTGGATAGGTTGAGCCACAGCATCGCAAGTGCAAGCAGGAGAGTCCACCCACCCGCAGCGGTGATATCAAGTAGAAATCTTAATTACGACATGATTATAATATCACGTCTTGATCAAAAAGTAACTATATTGAGTGTTATAGCTGATTTATAGATTTATAAACAGATGATTACATATTTAAGAAACGAATAAATTGTACCATTGTTCATTGAATAAATGAGTAAATTTTCTTTATTCTATTGTAAAACAATAAATCTTTACGTAGTTTTTTTACGAACTCGGCCATTACTAATCAAAAACATTGACATATGCATATGCATATGCATATCCATATGAGCATAATGACTGAGTTAAGATCATCGACCCCGTGTTGCACCGTCTGTGGCGATCACTGCTTATTAGTTAATGAGAAAAATAATAATTTATTCACAAAAAACCTAAATAACTATTTTTACGACGTGTTTGTACTAGTTGTATTTTAAATTTAAAGTGGGTATTGTAAGTAGGTACCTACGTGCGCCTGATTTAGGTTAACCCTATATTGCAGGCAAATATTACATAGTGCCTCTAGCGTTTTATGTGTGTTTAATAACCTAAGGATTACAAACATTGTAGGCAATCTGGATATTTACTTTTTTTCTATAATTTAGAAATTATCAATTAAAACTAAATGTATCTTTATTTTTTCTGCTCATAGCAATGTAAGTAAAAGTAAGTATGTAAATGAGATATAGAGACGGCGCCGGGGAAAATATAACTTAGGTCTGCTTTGAAGCCGTTATTTGTTTTTATTCAATAATATAACGGTCGTGTGTAGAACAACCCATAGACTTATGCAATGTCTTCTATTCATTTACCGAATATTTAATAACAAATATCGCATACAGAAATGGAAATTAAAAATGGGACTCTGGTTGCACTACTGTTGTATTGTATCCTCTGTGCCGTTCGGCCGAAGTTACGTGAATGCAAATTGCATGCGAGTGACAATCTCATTAACACCTTTATTGTGTGGTTCAATTAATGGCGGCGAGCCTTACAGCAATGTGTCGCCATGTTCCTTAGTATTTGTTCTTCCGATTGAGTAACATCGGCGAATAAACATTTTTTTATAAGCGGTGGGTGTGTCGTGACGTGACACTGACACTAATCACGTTAACTTGGTATGTTCCCATCTGTGGGTTATGGATTTTATTAGTAAATATTCCGATTTGTACCTTCTATATTACGCGTGATTAAGGCGGGGAAATGCAGAAGCAGATGGTAATGCACCGTTAACTTTACTTTCATTAGTCGCTTTTATAATTTGCCGTGGACTTTAAAGTTATCGTCACGGTGCGATCACATTTATGTAGCTCATCGGACGTGGCCATACATGTGAACGCACCATTATGTCGTGACGACAACGTTGACGTCCACGGCGTATATAAATGATGTATAACAATGTGGGTAACCATCGGGAGATGGTTACCGTTATCGACATGACAACGTGATAATCATGTGATAATGACAACTACTGCTTTTCAATCGGGATCTTTCATGCGTCACTATTTTGTGGTTCAATTTCAATTTCAATCTAGTTCTATTTTTATTGTGTGGTTCAATTAATGGCGGCGAACCTTACAGCAATGTGTCGCCATTTTCCTTAGTGTTTGCTCTTCCGATTGAGTAACATCGGCGAATAAACATTTTTTTTATAAGCGGTGGGTGTGTCGTCTGACACTGACACTAATCACGTTAACTTGGTGTGTTCCCATCAGTGGGTTATGGATTTTATCAGTAATTATTCCCATTTGTGCCTTCGCTATATTACGCGTGATTAAAGCGGGGAAATGCAGATGCAGGGAGTAATGCACCGTTAACTTTACTTTCATTGGTAGCTTTTATAATTTGCCGTGGATTTTAAAGTAATCGTCACGGTGCGATCACATTTATGTAGCTCATCGGACGTGGCCATACATGTGAATGCACCATTATGACATGACGACAACGTTGACGTCCACGGTGTATAAAATTATGTATAACAATGTGGGTAACCATCGGAAGATGGTTACCGTTATCGACGTGACAACGTGCTAATCATGTGATAATGACAACTACTTTCTTTCATGCGTGATAATGCGTGATAAATAAGATATAAGTACAGTCAGCAGCAGAAGTAGCTAAGCGGGCGAAGTGTTCAAAAAGAGCTTGACACAACTTTATTGTAAAGAGTATAACAGCGTGTGAAGGTAATTTTGAACACCTCACCCGTTAAGCTCCTTCTGCTACTGACTGTACATATCATCTGTAATTTTTTTTTACCTTAGAAGCTAATATCTTAGTTAAGTAGATTTCGGTAAATATTTTTTTTGTTATGCGGTATCAGATAAGGCGCTGGTAGCCTAGCGGTAAGATGTCCGACATCAAATATGGAGGTCTCGGGTTCTAGCACCGGCTCTTACCACAGGGATTTTCGGAACTTATGTAACATCATTTGACACTTACCAGTCGTTTACGGTAAAAGAAACATCGTGAGGACACCGGACCTAATACTAATAATACATGATTTCCCATCTGGATCGCAAAACTGCTGCCTACGCCAATTCATGGGATTAGATTGCCAAACGGACCTAAAGCTCAATTGAGCCGTGACAAAACGCTAGGAGGTACACTATTTCATGCTCGCAAAATTATCAGCAATGTACTAATCTCGCAAAGACAAGATGGCTATGCGCCAATTTAATGAGTATTTCACAGACAGCTGCAATTCTAAAATGCACTGATTAGAATTCAGTGCAACAATTTTAAATCATGTCATCAAAACATTAAATCAGTGGAAAGCACTAAATAACAGTGTCGACAAATCATTCAATTAATTTGACTTGGCGAACAATTATCTAAGTATGCTTTAATTCCACTGCACACGCAAACACAAACACGAAAAGGAATTTTTCACTTGTCATGCTCGAAAATTTCGACTTTAATTCGTGCGTAGGTTGCATAAAATATCATTTTATGATCTAGTGCATAAAATAAAACGATTTCTTAAGACTCTAATTATCTTAGCAATAATTTCCAAAACCTTGCCATACCTACAAACTCACACAGTATTGTATTATACCTATATTGTATACTATTTTTAAACGTAATTTATTTATTAACATCATCAGTTTAAGTTGGATATGGTAATAAATAGTTTTTTTAGTTAGGTATACTTTAGTAAAAATGTTCATCGTATTCTGAATTTCTAAACAGCATTATTTAATGTGTTTGTTTTGTGCTAGGTTTGCAATATTTAGGTGTTATTTTCGATAATGAATGAACAAAGAGTTGCAAGCTCATCGAAAAGTATTGAAATGGCACAATTAATGAAGTATGATTGTCGACGCGTGTCAGACGTAGATTGCTGTGTAGGTGTTATTGCTAATGTTGCAATATTTTAATCATTATACAACACCTGTTATCAAGGCTGAATATATTTCTCATATAAAATTTATATTTATTTATTCATAAACATTAAACAACCCTTGCAAATATGTAGTTTCTCGTTACCCATGCTAACGAAAAACTATCATCATTAAAGAACCGGCCAAGTCCGAGTCGTACTCGCGCACGTAGGGTTTTGTACCATTATCTATAAAAACGGCAAAAAAATTATGTTGTATGGGAGCCCCCTTAATTATTAACTTTATTAACGGCCTTCTAGCCTAGTCGGTAGTGACTCTGCCTACGAAGCAGGAGGTCCCGGGTTCGAATCCTAGTCAGGGCATTTATTTGTGTGTTTATCACAGATATTTGTTCCTGAGTTATGGATGTTTTCTATGTATTTAAGTATTTATCCATATTTATCTATTAAATATATCGTCGTCTAGTACCCATAACACAAGCCTTATTGAGCATACCGTGGGCCTAGGTTGATTTGTGTAAGATTGTCCTGTCCTATAATATTTATTTATTTACTTATTTATTTATTTATTCTGTTTTTTTTGTACTTTTTGTTATAGCGGCAACAGAAATACATCAAATTTCAACTGTCTAACTATCACGGTTTCATGAGATGAGATACAGCCGTGACATACGGACAGACAGGCGGATAACGGAGTCTTAGTAATAGAGTCCCGTTTTTACCCTTTGGGTACGCAACCCGAAAAAACACTTAAGATGACGAAAATCATTAATTTTAGAATTTGCTTTGCTAATTACTATCCAATTTTAAAGCTCTAGCTAGAGTCTAGGGCATCTGCATCTCCTTCCGCTCTCTGGCGACGTTCTAACCAGATAACTAACTTTACTTGTTATTTCTCAACTCTTCAAAGTTATTAAATTTAAACTTTCGTGAGACATACTAACACTATAAAATATAACGGTTACACTCACGTCACTTTAGTCACTTCGCGCGACATGTGACACTTGAAGATGGAGAGCTAGGTTCTCCGAAATATGTCGTGTGAAGTGACTAAAGTGACCTGAGTGTAACCGTTGTATTCTATACTCTTCAAAGTTATTTAATATTCCAATGAATTTACTTCATAAATAATATCTGAGCTATTTACCTGAGGAATTGTAAAAAGGAATATTCATTACCAAATCATTGATACATGAAATGAAATGATTATGAGTCATGTGATACTCGAAATAAATACATATATTTTTTAAAATTGGTATTGGTTGCCTTATTTATTTATAACTAGTTTTGCCCGCGGCTTCGCTCGCGTTAAATTGGGGGTAACACGGTGTGTTTTAGTCACAAATAGTCCGCATACCACTTTTTAGCTTTCTACCTTGAAAATTGCGGAATGCTCCATACAAACGTCCACCCCCCATTTTAGGGAAGTGGGGGGTTAGAAAGAGACAAAAAGTAGCCTATGTCATTTTCCATCCCTTCAACTCTCTCCACTTAAAAAATCACGTCAATTCGTCGCCCGGTTTTGCCGTGAAAGACGGACAAACAAACAAACAAACAAACACACACATACACTTTCCCATTTATAATATTAGTATGGAGTATGGATAGAATAGTAGTTCTTTTTAAATATATTAGCTATTTCTTACAGACGAGACGAGACACCATTATCTGAGGGACGGCTCTCAACCCACATAATTTGGCAGGGCCATTAAAACATTCTTTATATAAAACCGGTAGTCATAATCATAAGTGTCATTTACTATTTATCTTAGAATCTCGCCAGTTTTAATTAACTCCGATTCACGTATTTAAATTAATATAACGATGGAATAATATGTAATTTCGTTAAAAGTCCTCTATTTATAAGGACCAACCTGAGCCAGTGTATTATTCTATGTAATAAATGTATAAATGTCTTAAATAACTTTATTATGGGTATCCTATGTATGTACCTACATTGGCTACTTTCCTAAAAAAATATATTTAGTCCGTCAGTTAGATTATCAAAAAATATTGGACACGTATTTTTTATTTTGTCAATCAAACAAAAATTGGTGAAGATATAGCCCGTTAAAGTTCCGCGTGACGTCACATTTCAGTACAATTTTTAGTATAATGTGACGTCACGCGGAACTTTAACGGGCTATATCTTCAACAGTTTTTGTTTGATTGACAAAATAAAAAATACGTGTCCAATATTTTTTGATAATCTAACTGACGGACTAAATAGAATTATATTTTTTTTACCCAGGAAAGTACCCAATTGTGATAAAAAATTGTTTAGAATTTAAATAATCAATATAACCTATATTATGAAATCGCACTCTATTAATTAGAATCCACACAGATTAATATATCTGAATATTACGTGAGAGATCTTCCTATGATTAAGATAATATATCTTTTAAAAAATACAACTATAGGTATTAAAATCTTTTTATAGGTACTAGTTACTCAGAGACCGCATAATATCTGCATTTTACACAAGATATTTAAAAAACCTCTAAAAATGATTTTATATGCAGCTTAATTAGGGTCAGGGAGGGAACAGTCGCTAGGATTTTTTCAAGAGGCTGTAGCATGAAAAATATAAATCCCTGAACTAATTGTTGCAAGCACAGAGCACAGTGCATTATTAAACTTTCATATGTAGCAAATATATTTGCTGTTACTTTCACCAAAAAAGATATATCCATTCTTTTTTAGAAATTGGGAATCGAACCACTATGTACCCGTTGCTGTACACAGTGACTAGGACCCCCCAGTACACAGTGGCTCGAGTACACAGTGGTTCTAACAGTACACAATGGCTACGTAAGAATCGAACCTAAATAAACTTTATAACAAAAAACATTTTTGTTTAATAAAACGGTAATTAGAATAGGTAAGCCTAATTCCGGAATAATCGTTCCTGATTCATTCTTCATTTAAAATAGGTACTTACCTAATAAATGTCGCATGATTTATTCACTTTCATTTTATTAAAAAAAGAGTGCATGAATTATTTTTAATAATAAAAGAACTTTTATTCTTATTCATGTTCAAGTAAATTTTAGCCCAACTCTGTAAGGTGCACAGTGGTACGCGAGCCACCGTGTACTTTTCTGAAACGAACGACTGTTGACCTTCGCGCCATTTTGTATTTTAGATAGAACTAAAAACAAATAGAAACATCGAGGGCCTTGAATTATCAGCCAATACTAAGTAGATTAGACACACTCTTCACCATAATACATTCGCATGGCGCCGAAGCGGCTCACTAACTAGTTCGTACATGATAGGGTACGGAACGCTTCCGATTGATGTAGAGGACAGGCCTAAAGCTCTTTCCGTTTCCCGCACAGCACATTCGAGCCACTGTTCCCACCGAGCGACTGTACCCTCCCTGACCCTAAACTACCTATTTTCACAATGTAAGCTTTTTTGTATTTAACTTAATGTGATTACCTCTGTTGTTTAACCTTCAATTAAAAAGTAAGATTAATATCCTATTAAGATGATAAGTTTTTTATAAACTTTATTATAATACTAGCTTTTGCCCGCGGCTCCGCTCGCGTTAAATTCGGGGTAACAAACCATATAAACTTCCACCTCCCATTTTAGGGAAGTGGGGGGTTAGAAAGAGACAAAAAGTAGCCTATGTCACTCTCCATCCCTTCAACTATCTACACTTAAAAAAATCACGTCAATTTGTCGCCCCGTTTTGCCGTGAAAGACGGACAAACAAACAAACAAACACACACATACACTTCCCCATTTATAATATTAGTATAGATGATTAAAGGATGATACACGCTGTAACGTTCCGCGTCCTACACGACATCACGTGACCTCCGAGGGTCACGTGACGCCTTCTATACAAAATCAAGTGTCGGAAGTATCGTGTAGGACGCGGAACGTTACAGCGTGAGTCATCGTTAATTCGGCATATGATTTTTTTATAAATTCATATATCGCCAATTTTTCCACGACTTGGTTTTTAAATCGACATAAAACGGTACCTCAATAAAAAACTATTATACTTCAGATTCCAATATTTGCTAGGTTCAACATAGTATAATGCAATTAATTACTCAGATGCTATAAAAACAAGGTTTTATATCCCGTGTTTGTTTATTGCTTTTCTTGGTTTATTTGTCACTGCATCTATTGTAAAGCGTTCAAACCATACACATTCGGTTTAGTTTCTCGGAACTCGTTTAGTGCCTACCTACCTCGAATCTTCTGTTTAAAATCTAGCTTAGAATTTATTTGTGTATTTTAATACGACACCCCATTAACCTCTACGACATATTCGAATAGATTTATTAAAAATATTTGCTGTTTCTAAGAACATCATTATAAATTCAAATCGATAACTCGTAAAAGTTTTAACAAAATTAAGATGCGTAATTATGTAAAAAATGTTTTGTTACAAATCGGTTCTTTTAAACCAAACTTTAACTGAACTTTGTTGTAAAGTCATGTGGTCATGTCGCAGTGTGAAAGGTGAAACCACCTAGCGTAGTTTCTGTACATACATGGCTTTACAGACTAAGAGACAAATGAAAGATGTTAAATAAATGCTTGTAATGAAGCTCCTACAATGTTAACATTGTCCAATTGAAAGTAAAACCCATGTATCTTGTGGGTGACCCAGCACCAGATTTCTACATCGCCTCAGGTGTAAAATGATGTAACCGCTAAGAAATTCTTATAAAGATACACCTTTTTCTGCAGTACAGACCACAGAATACAATGGGACATAACTCGATAGTTATTCCGATAAATCTCGGCCTACGCATTCGAAAGGTGTTACCTGTATATGTTTCTTTGTACAAGTAAGCATGCGCTTGCGATCCTAAATAGCATTTCTAAGAAATCTGCCAGTGGAAACGGCTAGAAGAGGGACACTGACATTAGATCCATACGGTCAGGTGTCATGGCGCCTATGTTCGTCTAGTTACCCGACTTCGGTAACTGCAAATAATGGATTATAATGCTAGAGGATCTACGTAATTAAAATAAATAAAATAAAATAACGTATAATTTAACGGCCTCCTAGCCCAGTCGGTAGTGACCCTGCCTACGAAGCAGGAGGTCCCGGGTTCGAATCCTGGTCAGGGCATTTATTTGTGTGTTTATCACAGATATTTGTTCCTGAGTTATGGATGTTTTCTATGTATTTAAGTATTTATCTATATCTATATATTATATATATCGTCGTCTAGTACCCATGACACAAGCCTTATTGAGCTTACTGTGGGCCTAGGTCGATTTGTGTAAGATTGTCCTTATAATATTTATTTATAATATTTATATTTAAAATAAATAAATATTACGGGACAATCTTACACAAATCGATCTAGCCCCACAGTAAGCTCAATTAATTCTTGTGTTGTGGGTTGTGGGTACTAGACGACGATATATATATAATAGATAAATATAGATAAATACTTAAATACATAGAAAACATCTATAACTCGGGAGCAAATATCTGTGATAAATAGAAATAAATGCCCTCACCAGGATTCGAACCCGGGACCTCCTGCTTCATAGGCAGGGTCACTATCGACTAGGCTAGGAGGCCTCTAAAAACCGCCGTAATTAGGTTTAAAAATAAGTAAAACAACGGTCACTGGCGTTGAAACAATGTGTGAAATTATAATTTTATGGGTCAAACTAAGCTGATCTTACGTTCGAAGTAAGCGGTTTACCTACCATTGGTCCAAATATGTACTGCTTATTGCTACTGACCTGTACATATAAGATAAAGTTTGCTTTTGTTTCCGTGTGACTTAGGAATTAGGAAATCTTTTATTAAATAAATTTTCTCGTCTGTACAAAAACCACTGAAGGTATGGTTTTTTTTGCACCGTTTCTTATTAACGCATGTTTAGTATGTGCAAGCGACTGCTTTCACTGCTTCATGCCCCTGATACGTATACTTACTATCAAGAAGTGACTTAAATACTTCGTTCGATACTACTCAAATCTGTTTTGTCACTGCTTAAGGCTTCTGTTCTTCATTTACACTGTTTGCTATTTATATTTGCGCCATCAGCTATTTATTGACGTGGTGTCAACTTGAATAAACAAGTCAAATACTATTCATAAATAATTCATTGGTATTTTATATTACAATGAACGTCGAGTCGATAGTAAACCTCCCCATGATACGACCGTGTTCTCGAGGCCGTATCCTAACGTGTAGACACGACTCAACTACAATATGACTCCACGTCTGAATTAGAAATATCAGAATTGACTTGAAAACTGAACTCACTGACTGAACGGACTTGAATCTGAATTGACTTGACTTGAATTGATTTTCGTGGTACTACACCAATACGTCTTTATTTTGTTTGTATGTTAATTTGTATTTGTTGTATGTTGGAGTTATGTTGGGGATTTGTTTTTTGTTTATGTATTTTAAAATTAGAATATAGCACCGGTTGTAAATAATCACATAGATTTTAATTAGTTATAACAAGTAGTGAATTGTGAATTCAATATAATTCTGCACAGTTTATTTAAGACTGCTTCGATCCTTTTGGGCTAATCAAAAGTTATACGAAGTACATAGGCTGCTATTTATATATCCGGAAACCGGGATTACAATCTTCTTAAATAGCATATTTGACCTCCATGGTAAAATTTGTACTTTTTTAAGTACTGGCCGGTATATTTTTTCTTTCTTATTAACGCTCGTGTTTTGTTTTTGACGGGTTTTAAATGTCATCTCGCAGCAAGAATGGAACTCACTCGTGAAAATATTCGTGCTATGATTTATTATGATTTTCGGCGTGGTTTAACGCAACAACAGTGCATAGATCATCAAGGGGAATACTTTGAAAAACAATAAAACCATTTTCAGCCGTGTACGTTTGTTTGTTTTTTTGTTTCCGGATATATAAGTAGCAACCCTCGTAAATAAGGAATATCAAACCAAAACTTGCAGGATATTGATCCCAAGTCATAGTGGTGTTGGGTTATACTGAGCTGTCTAAAAAATAATAAATACATTTTTTTCCCTTACAGGGCCCTGTAGCAGCTAATGCTGTAATAAACGAAAAACGGCAAACAACGAAAAATTTAATCCACAAATACCTACTAACTTAAAAGCAAGTTATTTTCACTTGCTCGAGGTTGGCCCTTTTGATATTTTTTTAAGTATGATGTATATAAATGAATCTTGAAGCAAATCAAATATTTTTGTTCAATATTTTTTGATTTGCAATTTTTTAAGTAGTTACACTACTATATATAAACTGAAAATAGATGTCATATACTTCAGAAAAAGTGACCAAACCCTCCGGTGTCCGAGGCCAGATTCGAACTGGCGTCTTCAGCTTTCGCGGCTGACGTCCTGACCACTAGACCACCCGGTCACGGCGGAACTTGACAAATTTTCTCATGTAGGGTGATTGTGCTCGTTTCCCGTCCATGGTCAGTTTCCGTCCACCTGACGGTTCTGCTACAAATATATGGGGAAAACTTGAACATAAATTAATTTTCCTGCGGAAGTTTGGTCTTGTTGCGATCCATAATATCTAAGAAACAATTCTACTATCATAAAAAAGTAATTTGACAAATAGTGCCTTTAAAAATAAAACATTAATAGCCGCCTCGAATTCGGCCCTAGCAAATGTCATCGCAATGAAGAAAAAAACTTGTGGCGGGAAAAGTTTATGATGAGTTTTATTAATGATTTAGGCAGTGCACTAAATATGTTTGGCACGAATTATCTATTTTAAAGTTAATTGTACGAGATTTTACGTGGAGATTAAAGTTTTAGCATATAATTTATATATAATCTTTGTGGACGAAAACGGGCAGAGCAATTTGGCATATATTTCAGTTTTGCGACCACCTGATCCCGGAAACCCAAACAGCTAGGTAAATATTTCTAATGGTTATTTTACTTCAAAAGACGTAATTAATACGTAATATTGTAGTATAGTAATATTATATTAGATTATACACTTTCGTTTCTGTCCATTCCTCGTATAATGTTACGTAAATAAATGTAATAAATAAAACATTTAAATGACTTGAGCAAAGACTAAAACTAGCTCTTCTGTTGCATTGTTATCGTTAATATACGAGTTATTTGTGAGTAGACAAAACTATAATTAACATTAGAATGACCAAATGGTAGTAGAATAACAATTATAACCTCCATAAGGTAAATGTACGCTTCAGCGAACGTGCCGTATCGCCGAATATATTCCATTTTAAGCTATAAGTCGATTACTTACAGCAGATACTACGTTGTGATATTTTTTCTGTGAGCTACATACCTACCCCTACGAATACGCGTCAGAGACGGCCATGTTGGGGCTCACTTGCGACATGACAACTGATTTAGTCGGTCGAGTGCCACTTTGTATGGGCGCCCTTAACAAAATCGTTAAGAAATCGCGTGCACTTCTTAAGATCATAGAATCGTTTAAAACTATATGTGGGTTCCAAATTGTGGATTTAGAGTGATGTTATTTAATAAGTTTATGTATTTTGGTATTTTAAGTGAATTTAGTGCAGTTATATTCTCAGAATTTAAGATAAATGTGAATCCGGTGATGTGTGACCCAACTTTATGACTGGATGGTTTAACCGAACAGCGTACGGAATCAGGGAAAGCGTATGTCTTTGAAATTATTTTTTTACTGATTTATTATAAGCTATTAATATAAACTTGTTGACTTTTCAAATAATGAAAAGTATTTGTAATTTTATGAGCATTTACCGAACATCTGTAGACAGCAAAGACTATAGTAAATCCGCGTTTGAAATCTTATAGTTTTACGACTTTTTGAGTTACAAATAAGCCTTTCGACAAAGCTATCTTTAATATTGTTTTATAGTTATTTTACGGCAATATTAGTGAAGACTAAATACATGAACGGATTTGTAATCCTTCTAATTATTAGTTTCAATGTTAAATTTGTGGTTATGTCACAATTGTTGCAATTTAGGTACTATTTTCAAAATTTGTTCGCGTATTAGGTTCCACATGTTTTGTATAGTTTATTTACTGAACGCGCGTTCGGTAAATCGTGCCCATAGTCTCTGCTACCGAATTCGTATCTGCCTCGGCCTCGTTTGTATTCGATAGACATTAAAATATCATTCTTATTTCTATCACAGCTAGGTCGACATTAAAATGTATTATTTTTTCTGCCTATTTATAAAGGCCAGCGCTTCTAAACATTAAAACATGTTCATGGGCCTGCTGTTGATAGGTCGTTTTGTATAAAGAGAAATTGTATAATAATAAAATAAAATATTAAATTGTGTTTTTTATATTTTTTAGATAAAATTTAACTTTTGAATTAATATTGTAAAAACTTCTATTACGTAAACATCCCAAAAAACGATGATGATGTTTATGTAATATATAAAAATAATGGTTAGGTATTTTGAATAAATATAAAAAAAATAAGGTTACTTTTGTTTTGTATGAAGTAATTCAGTAATGTACGGAGACGCAAATTTAGCGCAGTTAGATGGCATTATCTAAACAGTGAGACAGTTTAAGTTTGAGAATCGCTCAACACCAAATTCCAATACATTTTTCTTCTAGTTCGGTAAAGTGGTCACCGGATTCGGTAATATATGCAAATCATGTTTCTTAGTTCGCTTAATGGTACAAATCAAGTAAGGCGGTCTAAAAAACTTTAAAAATATTTTTTAAATATGTCTAACCTTACAAATAATTTCTAAGTGCGATAAAATGATTACAAATGTATTTAAGTTACCAGTATAGTATTGACAATAACCGTATGAAAATGCCAGACCTTATTAAAAAATGAAACGTACATCCAGGTCTTAAGCGGTCGTGGAAACGTACATTTACCTTACTATGGCGTGCTCTGCTTATTTCACTTCAAAAGAAAGCTTTGTGATCGTGCCATTGCCATCGTCCGTATACACACACACACCCGTACATCTTTCACAATGAATATTATCCGTTATTTTCACTAAGCACTATCAGTATCACATCACCTTTATCTATTTACCGGCAATTAAAACCACACGAAAACACAAACAAAAACATGCGCTGTTAAATATTTGAACAAATACATCCGAAAAAAGGAAGTCTCGTGTTTTGAGCTGATTACTATGAAAAAAGCTACTTTTTTAAATAGTCGCATAACATTCGGATCTGATCGGAACCAATCGGAAACCTTCGGCGGCACGATTCCGGGTAAGGCACGACGACCCTTAGAGAATTCAACCAACCGGAGTCGCCATTGACAGGCGTTCCCCTCTGCCGAAAACATATGTATGACCAGTAACTGCAGTATGCTAAAATTAACGGAAATAAAGAAACACGGTGTTAATCCTTACTATCATTAGTTTTTAGGATTCCGTAGCCAAAATGGCTAAAACGGAAACCTTATAGTTTCGTCATGTCCGTAGTTCGTCCGTATGCGATGGCCATTTTTTATTTGAAGACTATAACTAATATTGATGAAATTCTAACAGAAGGTGTATTTTGTAAACCCCTACTTAGTATTGTAGTAAAATTGCTGAAAAAAATATTTTTAGGGGTGAGCCACAAGGGTTTTCCATACATGTAACAATTTTTTTTTACCAAATATCATCATGTTGCACATCAATCGATAGGACTTTAAAAATAACATTGAGGTTTGTTTTATCATTTTTTGATTAAGTGGATATTTTCAGAAATAATCGCCCTACTCAGTGGACGAAAACTAGCAGAGCCCAGGACGGAAAACTGACATTTATGGACGAAAACTAACGAATACCCCACTTTTTCAAATAATATTTTTTATACAAAATCTCGCAAGTATGGATAATTCTCGCGTAATATTAACATAAACTAGACTATATAAGCTACAAAATGAAATATAATACATTTAAGTAAGGGTACTTTAAGATATTCTTTTTGCATCACAAAGCTGGCAAAATCGATAAGTGGACGAAAAGGAGCACAATTACCCTATATGCAATCTCTGAATTTGAAACGGCTAGGCGCCGTTGACCATACTCTAAGGGCATGCCTCGGACACCGGAGGGTTTGGTCACTTTTTCTGAAGTATATGACATCTATTTTCAGTTTATGATGTACATAATTCAGCTCGCCGTATGGCATTGCCAAATCTTGAAAAAAATGCTCCACGTTCTTGTATATACAAGTGCATACAGTGCAATATAATATTGTATTCAGCGCATCAATCTTCATTGCAAAAGTGATATTATTATTTTTGTATTTATTCAGCATTTCGCGAAAGTAACCTCTCATTCTACGCAAGACTGGTTTACCCAAGTTCAAGATCACTGCACCAGTCGATGATGTAACTCCTTATCAGCGGTGATAACGGGGCGATAACGCACTCGCCTGTCATAGTCACGCACGCGAAACGATAGACTATCACCAATGTACACTTACATTTTGAATTTAATATCAAATTGCAATTTATAACAAAAATTCCGATATTATAAATAAAAAAACTAAAACGAACATTAAACGAAATAAAACAAAAATAAATCCATAAATGGCCCCTGCAGCATGGTGGCGAAGAAAGCTGCCAGCCCTTGAGGCTCCTAAGGCATCACTGAGCCTCTTTAATAGGTCACTCAGTCAGAGTTGAAAACAAGCATAAGCACACATTTGCATCTTAACCGACATTTGCATCAACCTATAATACTAAATACGTTAATGTATAATCATTTTCAAATAAAACCGGATTGTAATTTTAAAAAACCGGCCAAGAGCGTGTCGGGCCACGCTCACTGTAGGGTTCCGTAGTTTTCCGTCCGTCACAGTAAGTGTCCCCACTTAAGAGTTTATAACACCGCCATGTAGGATATGATATGAGAGTTCCACGTACAGCGACATCTATCGGCAAATTAAGTAAACTATTGCACGCGAGCATAAAGTATGGAAGATGATTTTTATGGGATAATTCTTTATTGCGTGAACCGATTTTCACCGTTTTTACTTTATTTGAAAGCACGTCATTTCATTGTAATTTTGTAGAAATTACAGGTACAATAAACACCTGCTTATACGGTTAAATTACAAACTTAGTTCAGAAATTATTTTGTATTTTTTTTTCAAAAATTATTCATCCTATCAAGTTCAAAATAATTTTCCTAGAAAGTTTTTATAAAGTTCTACTTTTAAGATTTTTTTCATATTTTTAAAACTTATGGTTCAAAAGTTAGAGGGCGATTATTTCCGAAAATATTTACATTATCGAAAAATGATTTTAGGAAACCCCTATTCATTTTTAAATACCTATCCAATAATATATCACACGTTAGGGTTGAAATGAAAAAAAAAATCACTCCCCACTTTACGTATAGGGGAGGTACCCTAATAAAAAAAAATATTCCACTTTTTATTTTACCACTTTGTCGGCGTGATTGATATACATATTAGTACCAAATTTCAGCTTTCTAGTGCTAACGGTCACTGAGATTATCCGCGGACGGACGGACGGACGGACGGGCAGACATGGCGAAACTATAAGGGTTCCTAGTTGACTACGGAACCCTAAAAAGAAACACCGTATTTTCTACAGTTTTGCTTCAAAATCTCTGGACTTTTTTTTGTTTAGTGGCAGTAATGATACTAATGATAGTAAAATAAGGCCGAACAAATGTATAGCCGCCGAATATTTTGCCCCTGGGTAAGGCCTAACAATTTTACAGTGACATAGTTACCTATTGTTTAACTTTGCATTATAATTTCATCACGTTCGATTATCTTCTGCATTAACTAGTTTAAACTAAAAAGCCCAGGCGAAAGTTATAGAAGACATGATGTCTACGTCGATGTCGGTAGGTACTTAAGACGATTGTCGTCGGAGTGTCCTTGAGCGTTTGGGCGCTCTCTACCCGCGCCACCCGCGTACCCTTCTCATTGCGATCGTGCGTAAATCCGCCGCGATGCACCGCAATAATGTTCAAAGAATATGGCTTTACTCAGAGGCGCGCGGGCAGATTTATAATAATCATACCTAATCCTTTTGTGGATCTTTTGTGATTTGAATACTGTGATTAAGTACTACGGTGACATTTTTTAGGAATGCTACTAAATAAGATAAGTAATAACGATCTCGATTAGTAGATTTTTATGTAAAAAAATGAAAACCTAGATTTTGAATTTGAAGTACAGTGAGCGGCAAAATATTTATGAATTTACGAAATATGGTTAAAAATATTCCGCATATCAGAAAAAAATAAAAAATACTGACTAGTACAGCAAAAAAAACTGAATGCACATCAAAGCGGTGTTTTCATGTGAATTTGGATTTTTTTTGCTGTGCAAGTGAGCTTAATAGATCGTTATTTTTTGTTGCGATTTTAAATATTAACCGTAAAAATTCACTTAATTACGATAAATTAACAAAACTAAGCCTGTTGCGAGTTGCGAGTAGTAAAAATGCACATGTAAGGAGCGGTATTTGTACACGAAATCGTCATACAAATGAGAGCTGTAAGCCCATTAAATTGCTAAAAAGTCTTTTAGGTGAGGCACTCCATACATACATACATATGCCAAATTAAATGTCAAAAATATTTTTTTTGTAAATATGAATATGTTGTACGATTCGGCTTTAAAAATATCTTATATATATATATATATATATATATAAGATATTTTTAAAGCCGTATCGTACAACATATTCATATTTATATATATATAGAGTATTTTTAAAACTTTTTATTGAGTCAATATTTTCAGTAAAGTCTAAATATAATAGCCCCCATCTAACTTTTAATCCGTAAGTCTAAAAAATATGAAAAAATACCAAGAAGGCTTAGTACTTAATTTTCTACGAAAATTATTTCACATATTATCGGTTCATCCGTTTTTGAGTTATCTCCAAGAAACTACTTTCTACGGAACCCTACATTATACATGGTCCGATACAAACTTAGCCGGTCTTTTAAAGATATTTGATAGGTAGTATTAACCCTTAGTAGTAATTTATTTATTCACTTGTGTTGATAACTAATATAAAATTTGTATTTATTTGCATTTCACCGACATAATAAAGTTTTTTTTAGGGTAGTCAAATAGGCTTTATAACTGCTTTCAATCAGGCGGGTCGTATGCTTGTTTGCCAGCGTCGTGGTATAAAAAAAGCTTTTTTTCCTTTATTCTTACATACATTGAACTCTTAAATATCAGCAATTTTTTATTAGATTCTCAATCAGCTTTGGTATGAGTAATTATGTGTTTTAATTACGCCTACAAAGTGGTAAAACAATAAGTATCTGAAACCCATTGTTGGATAGGTCTTTCAAGAAGAATATGCCTTAAACAACTTTTGGATAAAACGAATACTTTCGTAAATAATAGCTTCGAAAGTTAAAATGCTCTTTGTTTTTGAACCGTGGGTCCAAAAAAATTGGGAAAATTCCTGGAAGTGAGACCATTGAAATACTTATCACGTATTTTCAATAAAAACTATATGGAATAAAATCGGTTGAGCCGTTTTTGAGTTATGCCTATAGTAAAATAACGTAAATGCCACAAAATATTTCTTTATAGACTACCTTTTGAATGGATGTATTGTAACTGGCCGGCAACTACGGATCCCTACACTGAGCATAGCCCGATATTATCTTGGCCGGTTTATCTGCAATCCTTTGCAGTTTACTTCGCAATTTCTAGATTTGAGAAATTAGTATAAAGTATAACATTAAAGATTGTGTTTACTCATAAAATAAAACGCATATTACATTCGTTTAGAACACGGTATTCTTAAATAAATATGTTTAAATAAATTCGGTTCTTTGGAGTTTTTTATTAAATTAATTATTAGTCTATTGTATTGCAGTACTAGCAGATTTCCGCAACTCGACGACTAATGCCTATTTTGCGTGATGCATGCGTCTACTAAAACATAATAATTTTAGTTTACTTACATGACCAAATTTGTTTTCAGAGCAATGTGAGATTCATGATTTTTGTTTTTTCTCCATATTTATTTAATTTATTTTTTACTTGTATTATAATCTAAATAAAATACACTTTTTATACGAACGTACATAAACATGCATACGAGTACATTATCTTAAAAGATAAAACGTCTATACATTATTGATTCCGGGAAGACACGTTATATCCGCACCGCATGAACCCTCTGCAGTTATTTAGTCTTTAGGCACAGTAAGTCCGATATTATTGCTCACGGGCCAAGCACAAGTATATGTAGTACAAGGGAAGCACGGAGCGACGAGCGACATAGCCTCCTCGTCTCAAAGCTAGCTCACGACTGCCAGCAACGCCGTTTTCGAGCTAATAACGCACGAAATGTGGAATTATGATCAAGTTGTTTAAGAAAACTTTATCAATTTAAATATCCTACGTTGAGTTTGTAGTGTTCTGTAGTACATATTTTTTAGTTCAACAATATTTTAAATCGAATAAGCCGTTCAGTAGATATAAGCAAAATTAACCGTAAAACGACATTTCGTTACATTTACATAACGGAGAAACTATACGTTACACGAGTTATTCAAACGTTGAAAATGTTGTACATGAAATGGTGAATAACATATATTTTTTTCAAAATTTTTGAATGATCCGTTATTGAGATATATCCCTTAGAAAGTAACAGTTTTTGGCCACAATCAGCGCCTAGCGCCTTAAGATGATATATTCTTAGGTTGTTTTTTTACATTTAAATTATAGTTTATATTAAGCGAACTTGTAATTGTGAAACCATTTATGGATACCGCTAATCTTGCTACGGTTTTCTTTAAAGATACCATTATACATTGTAGTTACATAACTTTTTTTTATAAATTACACATTGTGTTCGATCACGTCATAAGTAGGTACTTTGCGTGTATTATTTTTATCACACTTAAGGCCCTTTCTTATCAAATTAAACATGACATCCGTAAACGTATTTACTTTTCCTAATTTACTGTGTAATATATCATCGCCTCGTTTAAAATATCTGTTCAATTATGAACCGTATCCCTTAAGTCATGTAAACATTTATAGACGAATAGTGCCAGAGAAAACATCTGAATGCTTCAGATGAGATCTGAATCCGACAGGCATCATTAGTCTCACAGGATTACAAATAGCAGCTGTCACTGTTAGTAGACGCGGTAGACAATGCTAGGACAAAAAAGTGATTCCATTAGGGCCTGGTTTCCGGGTTCCTATTTATACGCCAGGGCTAAAATTGATTTATAAACAAACTTTGATTTAACTTTGAGGTTTTGTACGTAGTGGTTTAGGTTAAATATTAGTTTAAGTGGCCATAAAGCAATAGGTGTTTTGATCCCTTTTAGTTTTTTTTCGTGATGACAACAAAAGATAAACTCTCTTAAATCAGGACATAGTCTACTCTCTTATATAAAAGCTACTTGGTCTGACGATCGACCTGTTTTCGAATACTTACCTACATTACTTTTTTCAAAATTTTTGATCCTACATATTTTACAGCAAAGTGTTTAATCATAAAAAAACACGCTTCTCTTAATACTTTTTTTATGTATTTCATTATGGCTTAAGATTTTTGAATGTTATTTTGTTTTTTTTTTGTTGCAACTACATTCCAGTCAGCATTCTTGTGTGCATAAAGGTTAAACATGTTGCCAATTACATGAGATGAGTTTATAATTAATTTCCGCAATAATTTTCAAGTAGGTACACTAAAGTAGGTAACGAGTACACCATGACCTTCAGGAGATAAGTGTGGTTGTAACTGATATAAGATAAGTTTAGTAAAATGAAAGTGTAGTTTTGAAGAGCGATAAAAAAATCTTATAAAAATGTAGTTTTAAACAAAGCATTGCAAAAAATATTTCAAGCAATTGTCTTGGTAATATTCTATGTAAAATTCCACCCAGTCTCAGTAATATTCCACCCAATTATAATATCTATATATTTTTTAAGTTTAGTATAATTTTTATACCAAAGCAGATGGATATTAAAATATGTTAAGGTTTTTCCTAGCCATAGTTTCGAGTTCTGTTCCATCCGTATTTTTCTTTTATTTTCGTCGCAATACTGTGACATAATTTTAGTAGGGAATAACATCGAGTAAAGGCTAAATCGTCTAAATCTAGAACCTTGAAATTTATATCAAAAAGCTTCGTGTTTTTTAAATAGCATTGTAACCGAGAATCACGCAAAATATTTTTAAGCTCTTCATTTCCTTGTGTATAATGGGTAAACGCGACCGGAGCTACCGGTCTACAGAAACAAAAAAAGTAAGGGGTAAGTATAGGTACTATACAATCAACTTTTTCTATTATGTGTATACAATTGGTGCAATTTTTCATAACAAAACGGTGAAAGATATTTTTGACAAAAAATCGCGTCGTTATTTTAGACAATTCTTTTCTCGGTCACACTATAGGTAGGTGATACGCAGAGCAGACTCGGAAGGTTGACTTACCTACGCGAAGAGAACAATTTGGCTTATTTCTCTGAGAGAATAATATAGATTGCTCTCATTTTAGGCTATGACAAATAACCCAGGTGTGTTAGTGATCCTTCGGGGTGACGATTTGACATCGTCTTTTCTTGCTGTTACTATTTTTAGGTATTTCTTTTTGTAACATTATTCTGACAAAATGGGTTTTAAACCAAAATAATCAAGTTCCTGACATTCATGCAAAGTGCAAATAAACATACTTACTAAAAGTGAAAAATTACACGCTTATTTTAGTATTGTGTTTCACTGTTTCTTGAATATTTAATAAAAATATTATTTTAATTATCAACGAATTTATTTAATTTACTGTGAATTTAATAATTATTTAGATGGAGTGTAGTGTACATTTATAACTTTACATATATTTACTTATTAGAACGAATGTTACAAACAAACTCTAGTTATTTGGTGATGTTTCCTGTAATCCTATAGAACACCTTTTTGGAGACATAAGAATAGCAGTAGTTCCGCAGAGTCAATGCATAGGTAGGTAAAATACACAGTCTTCAGCATACCTATATGTTACTTAGTGGCATGTGTGCTGGTATACGAGAGTCTGTACTTGATATGTATCTATCAGAAGTCATTAGAAAATTGCCAACACTTCGAAAGCTACGATTTATAGGAAATACTTAGTTTAATTATAAAAACTTGCTAGACTTGCTGGTAGCCTTTTTTGGTATAACTATCCCAGCTATCCTGAGAAGCAATCATATTCTATTTATAATTAACCCTACCATTTTAGCCTAAGTATGTGATCTAATTTAAAGTAAGTTCCCAGGAAAGGCAAAAAGTGGGACTACCCATTAAAGGGTTGATTGCTATTGTTTCTTCCTTTCATTTGTTCAATGCAACAGAAAGGGATTGTACAATAATTATATTGTACTACGTTATCTACTATGAAGGCACCTGAGCAGTGAGCAGGCGCCGGTCGGGCCCGCATAGCCCATTTAACACAAAACGCATTAACCGCCGTAGTTTTTCTATGCTCATATGACTTTTTATCCAAGCTTCTTGCCCAGCCGCCGACACTACCATTGTGGCGCGCCGTGGCGCCACCACCGTCAACTTTTTGTACACTTACATACCATTTGCTTGTAGACCTTTTCTTAGATTGCTTATGTCCAGGAATCCATGATCGTATGCGCAAGCTATTTACGATGTCGATCAATATCAACTAATTACAACGCTTATTAAGTCTTCTATTGTCACGAATAAGCATTTTAGTTTCGTATCTTGATGAGTATTTCTTGTGCGCCGCGCCGGTCGCTTTCTTTACCCTATAAAGCGATTCCTTATAAAGAACAAGTGATTATGGAGAAAAATTGCCTCCACAAATGACAGTGACCTCAATTCGTAAACTTTAAATTTCCATTATCTGTTTGAAGAAGGCCAGTTCCAGTCTAGGTTATACGTCATCTGTCAGCAAAGAGCGAATCGGGTCAGCTCTGAGATTAGGCAGTACACACCGCTATCTGAAGCTGAGATAAAGCGATTACCTAGGACGTGGTGCTGGGAAATCAGAGTTGTAAAGATTAATGTCTTTATAGTGTTTTACGTAAAACTCAAGGTAGGGGAGAATGGGGACGAGATACCCAAGAAAAATATAAGAATCATAGTCAAAAGAAGATTTAATTGTTTAATAGGACAACTTTGTTAGTAACCTTGGTGGTACTCGATTAACAACATTTTAATCGGAGCGTAAAAATTCCCTAGTACCTATGTTCAAAGATGGCATACCCGTCCTGCGCCCTTATGAAAAATGTTGTTGTAAAATCAATGTCTCTGCTATAAAATATATGCTACATCATGATGTTTTTTATGATATAACTCTAATCTTGGTTTGCCCCTGTTTCCCCAAAACATTATACTTTATAGTAAAGTATATTAATTAATATAGGTATTAAGTAGTGTATGGTTATGTTATAAGACTTATAAGCCAATTAACTTTTGACTATGTGCAAATGTTTGGTGATTGTAGTTCTGTCCTACATTTTTATTCAACAGTCAGTTGGCAACATCCGTGCCTCATTAACATTGGTTAAAACGTCACTCGATATTGTTTAAGCCTGTGTCAATTTAAGTCGATACAACAAAGAATCGATTTAAATATCACAATGTGTGGATATGAAAATTTGAACAAGTGTCAGAGCACACTTTACCACATGCGAATTATTTGATAAAGGTGTCTGATGTCGCACGGAGTATTTCTAATGAATAATGTCATATGCTATTTAAATCTCATAGACACTTGGGACCTTTTTCCATTAAACAGCGGAATATACGTGTTGTGTTGTGATGAACAAAACGTGATGAACCTCGTGTTCATTATTCCTGTTGGATACAATGAAAAGGAAAGTCAAAATACAAGATGTAACAAAAATACTTGTGATCCGTTTAAGGGCATAATTGATATCGTATTTCAAGTACGAAAAAGTAGGAGAAACATTTTTTTCGTCGTCCTAGCCGGCCAACCCTCCATACAAAACCAAAATTTTTTTGCAAGAAAAATTTTTTTTCGTCGTTTTTCATAATTAGAATACGAGACCAGTGATGCCCTTAAAAGGGTAACCAGCATTTTTGTTCCACCTTGTATACATTATAGAAATTACCTACGTTTTAATCTAAGCGTAGATTTTTTGTATTGGTCTTATTTTATTTTAAGAACATAAAAAAACTGTCATAATTTATGTACATACTGCGAATAAATGGGATAAGGCTAGAAAATGATGATGAACGACGATATAATATACCTGTAGTCAACGGATCAAATACATTACTAATCAATTAATTTATTAGGAATTGTTTTGTAGGTTAACTAATAAATAATAACTAATAGTCATACACAAAGGTTAATTCGCTATATACAAAGCCACGTAAAATAGAGCTTCGGTTGTATTTAAAAGTACATCGGAGCCAGAGCCAGACGCTCCCTTATGAATAAACAATAGGTTATTTCTCCGTGTCATTGTTTCCTATCGTAACTGATGATTACAGGGACCTAAATGCAGTAGACACTAAATTTAACAATTGCCATGGCGCCACTCCTCCCGAAGGAAACGAAGTGGTACATAAAGTTAGTTCAATTGGTTTGGGTCGTTTACACACTAAAATCTAGCGGGCAAGACTAAGAACTTTAAGCAACCTTTTTGTGGCGTTTGCTACTCGTATATTTAGTTAAGTTCACATTTTAACTTGCATCAATTGTAATATTAAATAGCTTATAAGTTGCATGCACTTTAAAGTCTTTAAACTACAAAAGCCGTCTCGTTTTTGCTAACATTCGTATGTTTCTGACTTCCACGACACAGGCCTAGCCCAGTGTGGGAGTCACTGATAATCTGTAAAATGTTTATAAAAGTGGTCAATAAAATATATTTACTTTATTTATTTATATACTTTACTTTATTTTATTATAGTTAGGGACTTCTTTTTTCGTATAGAGTTTGTTACATATGCTGTAATAGAATTCTTCTTCTCCTTCTTTCGTGTCGACGGTTCCTTTAAGATCGATGTCCAGAAGGCAGCGGTGTGATTGAATATACTTAAATAGAATTAATATAAAGAATTTCATTTCAAGCAAATTTTCGGTATAGTACTTTTTAAAGATGCCCAAAGGTTACCATTCTCTCTTCGTACCATTCGAACTCTCAAAAATCTAACCATACCTAATCTTATGGACCTAAGATACTACCGGTCGGTAGCGGTGACACTTTATCACAAACACGTGTCTTCATCTGCATTAATTCCCGGAACAGAATGTCTAAATAAACAAAATCAAATGTTATTAAAGGGCTGTTTAATCTTTCCACGAAATCAAATTCCCTGACTTGAATTGCCTTATCAATTATCACTAGAGGCTTAAGACGTTGCTCTGTGGAACTCCCAGGTTAGATGCAACATGGATAATGCTGGCGCCGCCTTATCGTTGGCACGTGGACATTACCTGTACCTTTATTCCCGGAACTCAATAATATAAACAATAAATATTATCATTTGTGGGTTTGCTCGGCTGTAAATCTTTAAAATGAGTTGAATTTTTGGGTTTTATTTGGGTCTTAGAATGGTAATCTGGGAAAGCTTTCCCGTTCGGATGAAACTTGGACGTGGTTGGCGCCGTCTCATAGCTTATCACAGTTACCTTACACGTTTACTAGATACCTCTGCTTTTTTAATATGTACTCTTTCTTAGAATACATATTACTATGAGATTTTTTTATGTTGTTGTAATGTAACTACAATTATTAACAACTGTTAACCCTATAGTAATTTTTTTACCTGTTGCTAATCAGGCCGTGAAACAAAGTTAAAATAAAACCTTTAATATTAACAAGAAAATCTTAATATTAAAAGAAGATCTTTAATATTAACTTTGAAATATATTATTTAGGGAATCGTTTTAACTTTTAATGCGAGTAATAGAATTGAGAAACCATGTCATGCCGATTGATTTCGTCAGTATGTATACTATGTATGTATACCTACTCATTCTTAATTCTGCAGCTGTTGCTGAATAAACATTCGATCGTAGCGGCCTATGCTTCATTCTTTTTTCACTGTTAACTGTTACCGTGACACGATACCAAGGTCATCTTATGTAATGTGCCGAAAACGTGCGAATTTTAGGTTCATATGTAAGGATAATTTAATTTACAGGAATTTTTATGAAAGTGACCAATTTTTGTTTTAACTGTTGTGACTATGTGAGCAATATCCATACGTACATAAATGATAATTCTACATAATATTATGTATCTGTTAGTAATTTGTAACGAAATGATTACTAACGGAGCTATTTCAAATATTATTGCCTTCCAACTCATCGTCCTAATTCCGAAGAAAAAACGAAGTAAAACTACAACAATAGATGCCGTTTAATTAACCGGCAAAAACCATCCAAAATCTCGCTATCACGTCTCCAGTGCTAACTAAAACACAAATCGCATGTGTCTATATGGGCACAGATTAGAGATATAATTATGTAACAGACGGCTACGCTCTCAGATCGAGATAGCGGCCCGCCTCTACACGCACGCGTACTGCGGTGCGGCTCTGTGCCCGTACTTTGATAAACTTTTTTATAACAACTTTATAGTGCGTGAAATATAGGCTTAATTTTTGTGATAGCAGTTAATTTTTTTTGTATATGTGAATTAGGTTTAAATACCAAAAAATATAAATAATGGTAATGATAAACAATATTTTTAAGTTTCTTAAGTGTATAATTAACGCAAATTTAACGTATTGTTTTTTTTTGTTTCAGATCGAATATAATGAACGTTCAACAAAGCCGACGACCGAGCATCTACACATTAACGCTGTCTAATTACAGGCACAAAATATCATAACAGTGTTCTAAGTTGTCTGACTCGAATTACGTTACGTTATATCATTAGCGCAATGATAAAATGCACCGGTAGTAGTATTGTCATGCCAACGACATAGACGTTGACAGTCATTCAAGACGCGAAATGATGGTGCTTAGAAAAATGGATGTGCGGTGTACATTAAAACTCTTATTATTCCAAACTTTGGTGGCGTGGTGCAGCGCGAAAGTTATAGTAATGCCTAAAGTGGTATATCCCACGGGCGATGTCGAGAAAGATATCCAGGACAGCATAAGAAACATCATTCATACTGGTGAGTACATATGTAAATGATTAAGTAATACTAAAATCTAAAAGCATACAAATATATCATTTCAACTACCTAAACCAACTTACGTTTTTTTTATACGGGACAAAATAATGTACTTATAATTTGATAGCATTTGCGGAGATCGAAATAAACCGATTATTAAACATACCGTTAATAATTCAAATTGTGTTTTGTAATGTAAAGGGTACAAAATCGGCTAACAGATAACGTGTGACAGGGCCTCTCGTACTGATGTCACTAATCTTAGGATTCGTTTTGTAGTTGTCACACTGTTTGATAGGTCGGTAATTGGATTCAGGTCTCGCGGCGGACAGGGCTCCAATGACTCATCAGCGCTTAGATTCAAACCTTCTTAAAAGGATGTTGAAGACTGACATCCTGACAATATTTTTACTAAAATTATTTGTCTTTATTAAATGGGATGGATTTTTTATTTTAAGATGATATTAAAAGTTTTTGTAGGTGCAAGTTATTCACTTTTAATGGCAGTTTAAGTTAATCAACACTTTTTGCCATAGAACTGATCCCTGAGGTACTCCATTTAAGGCTGTTTTTCTTTTTTACACTGTTACTCATATTTGGTGTCATTCATAATAACTTTTAAGACTAATTTGGAAATATTGAAACAAATGGCACCTATTCATGCATAGACAGAATAAATAATAGTAGTTTACACATGTGTTTACTATCTCAAACGCTTCTGTTTGTTCTAATTGGCCACTGGGCATTTCGATCGGCGAACCGAAAGTGTAGCAATCGACGACACGTACGGTAACACAGTCTATTTGCAGACCTCATAACATCTAAAATAGACCGTGGATGGCGTTATGCAAACGGCACTTGGACCATTAAATCGTTCGTTAACGCAGGCTAATAAAAAAAACTTAATAACCGATCCGAACATTGAACCGACAAATCAAAACGTGGGATGTAATTGACTTCAGCTTAAATACATCAAACAAAGTGACTTGCGTAACCATAAATTTACAATGATATAAGTCTCGAACGTGTACCTCTATCTACTCCATATTTGAACTGTGTGACTTCACTCCTGTTAGATTTATCATCTCGCAGCCCGGGAGTGCCTCTTTATTGTATTACTGATGTGTCATGCTTACTGAAGGACTGAAAACGTAATAATGACAAAGTTCAGTATCTTTCATATCATATCAGATGATTACAGTTGGCATAATACGTCTACGATTTGCAGAAAACGAAATAAAAAACCAGTGCGGATATGGGCTCAATTAGACTCTTGAAAAAGAGGAGCTTATGCTTGCAACTGGTTTTTATTAACTTTTTAGCTATCGATATCGATTGATAGTGAGAAAGGAGTAGCGGAATTACCCAAACACAAGGAGTTGATGTTAGAAGATTACTGACACAATATATAGACATGAGCTTTAAAACAAAAATGTAAGTAATAAAAGAAATTAACATACCCAATCAATATAATAAAATAAATAAAATACTGTCCCAAAATCAACACGCATTTAATTCAATTATTAAAATAATCGTAATATACTAAATTTTACTATGAGTGAATTCAGCACTAGTTATATACTTAAGTTAACATTATGTGTTTAATTAAAATAATGAAGAGGATTGTGAAAATAAAAACTATATCCTTACTACAATCAATAAATATTAAATAATCAATACAGAACAAGTTTCACTACGGCCTGTCAGGCCTATACATGAATTAATGTAATATATACACTATATTTGATTTACATTATCAAAAAAGTATTTATAACTTAACTTTATCACGAGAAAGTGTAAAGTGTAACGATCTGATTTCCTTATCGCTGTGATAATATTTGCAGAATCTATCTTATCAGCGTCGTGCAGAAAGGCGAATCACTCGTATAGTGACGTTTACGTGACGTAAACTGCCAGAGCCTGATACAAAATCGGCCGTAACGTAGACATACATGCGTGGCGTGATCACCCGTCATGTGTTTACTAATTAGGATTAAAACTGGATAATCAGCAAGGGAGATTTAAACTTTTATTTTATTACGGATAAGATTTAGTTGACACCAGCTTACTTGCATTGCAGTTGTTGAACCCTGAAAATTCATGAAAATTATCAGATAATTTTAACTTACGATTTTAACTTATTAAAAAAAGGCATAGGCTTTTGGTAAATTATATACAAATTTTATGTAAAGGGCAGGGTGGTGTTCCAACCAGTTTTAATTTTATGTTCTTTGGTTATTAGAAAAGTGTTATGCTATTGTCAAACGAAACCGTACTCATTTCGACGTAATTATAAAGGGGATTGGGCTAAATGAGCGCTGCCAGCGATCGACAGCCCGCCTACCTCCGGCTGGGCTTTCCTACATCTACAACTTATAAGAAAAGTGCTCGAATTATTCACGTGACAAAATATGGATAAAATGAAACCTCGAATAAAAAAAAGGCTTTTAATTATCAAAGGATATCTTATAAATGTATCATAATTATTATTTCAAACAAACTTAATTAGATTTGATACAAAAGGGAAGGTTCCCTTGATGAAAGTATATCACGACTATCACGTTATATTTCGCAACGGAAATCTTCAGTTAGTCACAAAATAAATAGATATTCATAATATTGTACAGGGAAAATCATTAAAAACATCCGTTCATGTCTCACTCGAGTTGTAAGGTTTACTTTGATTATGTAATTAAACCTAGTGTTCACTTTTATCGCAGCGTAAAATTAGTTTTTATTGCCCGGTAACTTGTACGGAGATAACGTTGTTCGTTCTGCTTGCTCGTCTAATCAAAGGTTTTTGCCTATGATGGCAGCAGATAGTCGCGGGATAGCGTGATATAAAATGACAGTTTGTCGGCAAATGTCATTTTATATCACGTTGTCAGTATTATATAATCTGTGACGCTGTCCCGCACCAGTCGTAGTATGGAAATAAGCCAATTATAGCAATATGGTATATGTAGGCACATGCTTTTGTTTTTTAATAATAAGTTGCACATTTTACTCAGTTTTAATTTGGTTACATTGCGCAAAAGTGTCATCAACTCATGAGTTTATCGCCACTCAAACAATTTTTTTTTCATGATAAAATATAAACGGTTGTACACTCACGTCTCTTTTGTCACTTCGCGCGACATGTTGCGGAGGGCCTAGGCCTCTCTTCGAGCACTAAGAGTGCTATTCTACCGTTTATATTTAATTATGTTCGTATGTCTCACGAAAGTTTAAATTTTATCTTGTACTTTGATTGTTTCCAATAGAACGAAAAGTATGTTGTTTACAAATTAGACACAATTATGATGGCATTGTCAAGACATTGTATCTTTCAGCGGAATATCTTGTTAAACGCAAATGCTCAATGACCGTAAACTTTATATACTCATTGAAGCCGCGAAAATGTTTACTTGAAATTATAATAATGATTACTACCTTGAACCTAGTGAATTACTGGTTAACATCAAATTGGTATATCGCGCAGTTAATGAGGTATCTTCGAGTTTAGAATTGCTCAAAACTGGTTTTTATCCGGCATTGCAACGTGATGAATAAATAATTAAATCTATTGGGCTCATTATAACCGTAGGGGGTCCCAATTGTCCGTATTTGTTTGCAAGAGTTTGCAATCAATTTAAGTTATAGGTGTAGGTACCTATATAATGAAAGAACGCTCACACACGTTAAAACAAATGGTGCGAAACGTTTGAGTGCAATAAATGTTGACCTTTGTGATTATTTTATTTCGAGCGATTCAAAGTTAAAATCATCTCCTAAGTTCAGGGCCACTTATTTTTTTAGCCAGCCGGAATATAATTTGAAAAATAATTCTTACCTTACCAACGTCTTAAAATTTTCGCTAGCCCAATATTACAGGTTTCTAACTATATTTCCCTTTTATCGAATTGAAATTTGGACATTGTCATAGTGACACTATGAAACTAAGTCTAAATTACCTACAGTGAAATGTAACATAGAACCCTGTAACATTGGGCCAGCGAATTGCCTATGTATTATAATTAGCTGTTTAATCATATAATAACATTTTTAATAGATAACTAGGTATTCGTTATTTTCTTAATCACGAAAACTGGCGAAAATTTACTATAGATACTTCCTTAAAATAATTCGCAATTAAAACTGCATTAAAGTTACCCACGAGTTTGTCAGAGTAAAAAAATGGTAATCATAACTTTAAAGAGCTTCCCGGCTGCATGAAACCTACTATTATAAACTGTTTAGCATCTTGTAGCCAGCAGTTATACAGGCTGTTGCCTGTAACACGAGCAATAAATTAAAACATAGATTTTACTCCTCAATCAATACAACTTTAGTTCAACAACTTGAAAAAAATATGTAGTCTTTTAGATTGTTTCTTTTGTAAACAAATTAAATAGTATTTTCGATGTACGTTAAAAACTTTCTAATTGACATTGCTTGTTAGTCTTGTCACCCTACAGACACAATCAATTTCGCAATACGTTGCGTGTTCGAAGAGATTAAAAAGTGTACTAAAAATGAAACCACAAGTTATTTTTCAAGAGGTGTTTGAGGAGTAGAATGTACGTTTATACTTATTTTTTATGGCAACAAACTAAAAGATGCCAGCCACATACCAATGTCAATGTCACACTTATAAGGCTGGCACGTCAAATCGCTTTCGTTACAGTAGTTAGAGCTAAATTGTATCATGTAGTCGTTATAGAGTAATTTATAGATAATGCTCGAATCTGTTGTGGCGTGTAAGTAAATGCCCGGTTGTCCTCCTACGCTTACTATGGTTAGGTCGGTGCTTTGTCGCGGTAGGGGGCGGTACCCTGGGGTAATGGCTAGTAATTGCTGTCACGTTTATTGGCCTGAAGACATGCGCTGGCACCCACGCGTGCACAAAAACATGACAAAAGAAGGCTTGAAAAATATGACGATGTAAGTGTGATGTTTTTAGGTGTAGTGTATAATGTTTGCAGGCGCGGATACACGGGGGGGAGGGCAACAGGGGCAAATGCCCCCTTGAGACGCAAACCTCTGTACTACGGGGGCCATAGGTGCGGACCGCGAGATTTTTGTGAAGAAAATTGCCCCCCCCCCCCCTGAACGAAATCCTGGATCCGCGCCTGAATGTATGTAATCTATTCCCGTAGTGCAGCTCGATCGGCTTGAGGGAGATGTTCTCATTTTTATTATGAACACACTATTATGAATACACGTGTTTTATTTTATGTGCGAATAGAACTTGGAGCGACAGCTAAAGGAAGAAGATAATTCCCTAGTGCATTACCTTGTATAATGTCTATATAATTGATCTAAATTAAAACATCATTTTCAATTATAATATTTATTATGATGATGTAAATGCTCCATTTAGGTTTAACAACCAGGGAAACTGTTAGCGTAATGAAGATAAAGACCGACTCAGTTAACTGTCAGATCGTGATAACGGAATGCATCTAGCAATTAGGAATTCAAAGGTTTTTCAATTATAAGCAATCAATCTTATCTGTATCGGTCAATCGAAACCGGTTCTAGGCTTCATTTTAATTAGACTTGCAAGTAGTTACAAAAAAGTATTAAATCAATTGACCTACTTATTCGTTAATAAATTTAAATTATATCTAAACGTGAAAATTGGTACATATTCATTTCATTCATAGTTGGCTTTTAGCTTTTTACCTAATGATCTGCATACAAATTAAGTGAAGATTTACCCATCAAGAATGAATACTTAGGTATAACAATTTGACGGGTTAAATTCTAAGATGCCGCAAGGCGCGTTGATGTCGTCTATTCTGGCCTGTGCGTGAGTGTAGTTTATATAATTAATATAATATTTCTTTGATGAGTACTATAATTACAATTTCAGAACAGTTAGAAGTGTCATAAAGTAGGCATTTGGCGTTGTTATTTCGTTTGTAATTTCATTAATTTAAAAGATTAAGGGCCTGTTTCACAATCTCCAGATAAACTTATCTGCCAGTTAAAATTATTGCTATCCTTTTTCCAGTCATATAAAAGAAAAGGACAGCAAACATTTATCTGACAGATATGCTTTAACTGATGATTGTGAAACAGGCCATTAATTTGACGTTTCTAATTAATAATTTAATTTTATATTACTCTTTAACGACAAAGCTAACCACAGCTAGGTACCATCATAAATTAACCGTTAAGGCGTTTGGAATGCAGGTAGTGCCAAAGAAATAGACATGCATTTACACATTTTAGTCTTTCAACCCTTCCTTGTACAGATCGATGATACAATAAAAAGTTTTTCTCAAGGGACTACAAAATGGGGTTCTTAAAAAAACATAAAGCTCTATAAATGGAGTACGCTTCGCCTCATCTTTCCAAACAAAAAAGTCTGCCAAAATCTGAGGGGGGCGAGGTAGCACGCATGTGATGTTTTCAAGTTGTTAATACAGTTTGTTTCTAAATGAATTTTTATGGCAGCAACGCTTTATTGAAAACCGACAAAGATGTACCTTTGATCTGAAAACACCAAACATATTTGATATATTCTTTTTATACTTCATAACACTAAATGGAGCAATAGATAATCGACTGTACATATGTTAACATATGGTTCATTATCGGATCCAGTCCTTGCAAATGTCAAACAAAAAACCCAAGGATCATTTTTGATTGTATTTTCAATCAATATTTTGTTACTACTATATTTAGTAGACAGCAATCCTTAAGTGCGTTAAATATGGAGAAGTGTCAAACGTCAAATAGTTACTGCCCGTCAGAAAGAAAACGAATGTCTTTGAATCGATTCTGTAAACGAAGCTCGATTTTCGATTTAGGTTAAATATTTTATTACGAAAGTAATGATAAATAAAGTAAAAACTGTACTTACATCCGAAATAGTATTTCATCTTTGTGTAAACTAGACGAAATATAACATTTTTTACATCCAAAAACAGCGCATACGGGCATTTTCACGGAGCTCCATTAACAGCGATGACGAAAATACGTGACATCGATTATTGAAATTGTTTTTATATATATCATAAATCCTCTATTCCGCGTTCGGAAACCGTATGTAATTACCACCATTATTGCAACCAGTAACGTAACATCTCTGACAGTGTGGTAAAAACGTATGAAAATTCATAACCCATGGTAACGTTACGAAGATCCGCGCTCTCCCCGACCGCCGGGCATGCGCCCGCGCGACTGCCGACACAATCGAGTTGGTCATGGCGGTGCAATGGCGGTCATTCTACTGGTTTCCGAACACATCATGTAGGATTTATAATATGTGTGTAGATAAAGCAGTGTATGCAACTGTACGTAATTAGGCCTTAAAACACTCGTGTGATCTTATTATGAAACGAAGCCGCAGGCGAGAAAGAAGAAAACCACACTCGTATTTTAAGGACCCTTATTACGTAACAGTTACATACATAAACTACTATTATAGATGTACTGGATTTTCCTGCCAATACTTTTGACAGAAGGCCCAGAGGGGAAATGATACCTAAGGCCTCTCCTGGCTTAGAACTCTCTGTAAAAAAAGGAAGTGTACAGATTTCTAAAGGGCCGGCAACGCACATTTTACACCAGAGTTGCAGACGTCCATATGCCAAGGTAGCTGCTTATCAGCTGGCGGGCCGTATGCTTGTTTGCCACCGTCGTGGTATAAAAAATACAAGATAAAATATTTAATAGGCATAAAATAGTGAGTCGTTGAAACATGTGTGGCCATTGTCAGCTAGGGCCGAGCGGCGCGCTGACTACGCTCCCAAGTTTCATAGAAAATCGCTCCTTAGACTACCCACGGCAGAAAAACGTCACGTATACACTAGCCGAGCAGATGTACTACCTACTTAAATTTCTTGCAAAATTTAATTCGTGAATGCACGTATACAATACACGTCAAAAGTAAAATTAATACTAGTGAGCTATTATATAACTAGTAGCCTCGAACTGAAAACTCGCGATCAACTTGCAAACATGCTGACCAATATAACAAGACCCATGAGATGATTTTTTTTGCGCCTTCTAGCTCCACAACCCGTTGACCGATCTTGCTCATATACGAACTCTCAAATTATATAGATCTCTGCTACAACCCCAACAAATTTCATAAAGACCAGAAAAACGTTACTAAAGTTATCGCGGAACAAACTCTCAAAATCAAAAATCCATCGAAATGCGGAGACGTCCCTGTAGCCGAAGTTGTTTGTAAGAACTTCACTTCGCTTACGCTCCGCTCGTTCGATAATAATTCGCAATGTATAGAAATAAGGATACTTAAAAAATAAATATACTAGTAGTCCGCCTCGAACTCAGAACTCGCGATTTTTTTGCAAACGAGATGACCAATGTAACAAGACCCTTGTGATGATTATTTTAGGCGTTCTAGCTCCATGACCCCTTGGTCGATCCTGCTTATATACGAACTCTCAAATTACATGTACCTCTGCTACAACCCCAACAAATTTCATGAAGATCAGAAAAACGTTACTAAAGTTATCGCGGAACAAACTATCAAAATCAAAAAGCTATCGAAATGCCGAGATGTCCCACTAGCCAGAAGTTGTTTGTAAGAACTTGCTCCGCTCGTTCGATTATGTTAATACAAAAGTCAAACATGTCAATTAGATTACTAGTAGTCCGCCTCGAACTCAGAACTCGCGATTTCCTTGCAAACGAGATGACCAATATAACAAGACCCATATGATGTTTTTTTCGCGTCTTCTAGCTCCATGACCCCTTGGTCGATCCTGCTCATATACGAACTCTCAAATTATATGTATCTCTGCTATAACCCCAACAAATTTCATGAAGATAAGAAAAGCGTTACTAAAGTTATCGCGGAACAAACTCTCAAAATCAAAAAGCCATCGAAATGCTGAGACGTCCCACTAGCCAGAAGTTGTTTGTAAGAACTCACTGCGCTCGTTCGATTATTTCCATAAGATTTTTTTTTGCATAAGGCGAGACAAAAGGCAGACATTTTGAAATTGTAATTCTGTCGTAATTTATCACATTTATATAGTATCAGATAGCTATGTCAAACTGAAATAAATGTATTTCCGTTAATTTCAAATTTGGGGCACAAAAGCGTCCATCTAACCGGATAATAAAGAACGCAACATAGGGCATCAGTTTTAGTATTTACTTGTTTCCATTGTATTGCACTTTTGTATTTTTGTTTTCCATTAAATTGCTAAGATACTTATTACTATTACGTGAACGATGCTAATCTCGCTGTGCTGCTGAATTACTCCTAACTCGCATAAGTACCTATATTTAAAAATTATACACCAATTAAGATCCTAAGCTGCGCATTCGTTAAATACTTGCTATTAAAGTAAACGCACGCCTCGTAAGCACCTATAAGTACGTTTGAGCGACTAACGTAAACAATCTAATTTGATAGGCTTCATTAAGTGTAATCAACCTGATAAAAATACCGGTATACTAATTTCAAATAGGTCGTAACTCGCGTTGTTTTATATGCTGTCACGCTGTTTTGAAGTCAGCGTAGGAGGGTAATGATTTCGGTGCGCCGGCGCCAGCGCCAGTGGCGCCATCTGCTAGGGCGCGGGGCGTGACATTGACCCGCTCCTAGCCCAAATGATTGTCCTACCGCTCGAAAGAAAAAAGAATTAAGCGCGTGCCTACGGGCGCTACGATTTGTACACACACACATTAAAATCTGTCTTTATCGTTTCGGAATAAAGCGGTCATTACCATATAGAATGACAAGCGAAAAGAACCATTCATAAACCTTTGACAGTGTTGCTTGTTTTCATTATTGGTTGATGTAACATAGCGATGTCAGATTGTCTTGAAGAGACACATTGTTTTTCCAAAATATTTTTAAAATTCAGCATGCCTACCTACCGAGTACATGGCGTAAGATATTTAATTTTCTTTAAAGGAAAATTGATGAGAATCCCTTTTTATCACGTTATTATTGAGCGGAATAATAAAGCAATATTGTTCTAATAAATAAAAGTATCTAAATAGTAGGTTATCTACAGTTGCTTGATTGTTAGGTCAAACTTGGGTTTTATATTAAGGCTATGATAGGTTTAAGAGTTACTTTTATATTCTACAGCTAAATCATTTAATAATTATCAATATAACATCATCAACATAGCCCCAGAATATAGTAACCGAATGACAATAGCACAAAACTGCCGTAACCTGCCCAATTCATTATTTACACGACCGGTATCATATTGCAAATATGGTGTGATATATCTTGCATCATTAGAAAACATGTGCAAAAGATGATAGCAAACATACGTATACTTACACATGTAGATTGTAGATACGTTTTATCAGCAGTTATGACTGTCAAGTCAATGCCGCGTTTCCGTTTGTTTGCTTAATATCCGTTAACATCCGATTTTCTCGGAAGTTGTTGAGTAGACTCGTTTCAATAGGGCATATTACTTTTGTAACAGTTTTCATATTTTCGACCTTATCTCTTAAATAATAAGAGATAAAAATCAGTCGCACTGTCGTAGTGCTTGTGTTAGCAGAAATTCTCATTATTTTCGTCGATATCTGACATATGCATTTCAATAAAACTTACAACAAAAATATAGTAGGTAAGTGTGAAGTCGCGTATGCTGTTTGTAATAAATATGTAGTTGCCAAATTAAGTTAATGAATTTAGGTAGGTACATCAATTTTGAGCTTAGGTACACTATATAGTCACTATAATCAAAAGTCAAAACGGATTACTCAGCATGTCAGCATGGAATATAGAATGTGATCTATTTTCATTGATCTCGCGTGTATGTGACGTCTCTTCTCGTTGAAACTGTCGCGTTTATTGCGAATGTCACACGTTTGAGTAATAACTTCGAACTAATAAAACGTAGGGTCAGGGAGGGAACAGTCGCTCGGTGGGAACAGTGGCTCGAATGTGCTGTGCGAGAAACGGAAAGAGCTTTATGTCTGTGCTCTACATCAATCGGAAGCGTTCCGTACCCGACCATGTACAAACTAGTTAGTGAGGCGCTCCGACGCCATGCGAATGTGTTATGGTGCGTTTTTGTGTTTAATGCTATCAAAATTACATTTCCTGATAAGTTTCACTCCTCTTTTTTCTTTACTCGTATGAGATTTTTAATTACTAATGTTATTATCGAAGAGTGTGTCTAATCTACTTAGTATTGGCTGAGAATTCAAGGCCCTAGATGCTTGTATTTGTTTTTAATTGGAAATAAAATACAAAATAACGCCAAGGTCAACAGTCGTTCGTTTTTGAAAAGTACCCGGTGGCTCGCGAACCACTGTGCACCTTACAGAGTTGGGCTAATATTTACTTGAATATGAATAAGAATAAAAATTCTATGATTATTAAAAAAATTACTTGCACTCTTTTTTTTTAATAAAATGAAAGTGGATAAATCATGCTACATTTAGGTAGGTACCTATTTTAAATGAAGAATGAAACAGGAACGATTATTCCGGAAGTGGGCTTACCTATTCTAAGGTAGAATTAATAATTCAGTGGAGTGATTTGACAGAACTTTACATACATTTGACAACCGCTTTGTACGCCGAGAGCTGTCAATCACTCCACTGAATTATTAATTCTACCTTAAATACCGTTTTATTCAACAAAAATGTTATTTGTTATATTTTTTTTTTTTTTTTTTTTATACTACGACGGTGGCAAACAAGCATACGGCCCACCTGATGGTAAGCAGTTACCGTAGCCTATGGACGCCTGCAACCCCAGAGGATTCACATGCGCGTTGCCTACCCTTTAGGTACCTATTCACTCCTTTTTTGAAGAACCTCATACTGTAGCCCGCTGGGAAAACCTCGGCAGGGAGTTCATTCCACAGCCGCAGCGTTCGTGGGAGGAAATTCCTCTTGAACCGTACTGTGCGCGACCCTTTGGGCTCCAGGGTGTGAGGATGAACACCCTGCCGGCGGCGAGCGGTGCGGTGATAAAAAGCTGCCGTGGGCATCATATCAAACAGTTCTTCGGAGCACAACCCATTGTACATGCGATAGAACACACATAAGGAGGCAAAGTCTCTCCTTAGACTCAAAGGTTCAATATCACTCGCGAGTTTGGGATCGTCGACGATCCGCACAGCGCGCCTTTGTACCGAGTCAAAGGGCCCAAGCTGGTATCCAGGTGCTCCCGCCCAAAGGTGACAGCAGTACTCCATGTGGGGTCTGACTTGCGACTTGTAAAGAAGCAGTCTCTGCCCCGGAGTGAAGTATCTCCTCGCTCTGTTGAGCACACCGAGCTTTTTGGATGCCAGCTTGGCCTTCCCTTCAAGGTGACTACGGAATTGGACGTCACTGGAAATGTCGACTCCGAGGATCCCAATACTCCCTGACATTGTAAGGGTTGTGCCTTGGAACTGAGGGGCCACAGTAAATGGGGTTTTCTTAGCGGTTCGATTGCTACGTACCTAGCCATTGTGAACTGTTAGAACCACTGTGTACAGGGCGTAGTACACAGTGACTCGAGCCACTGTGTACTGTTAGCCACTGTAATAGCAGCTCCTAGTCACTGTGTACAGCAAACGGTACACAGTGGCTCGATTCCCAATTTCTAAAAAATAATGGATATATCTTTTTTGGTGAAAGTGACAGCAAATATATTTGCTACATATGAAAGTTTAATAATGCACTGTGCTCTGTGCTTGCAACAGTTAGT
Source organism: Pammene aurita (assembly GCA_947086415.1). Lineage (NCBI taxonomy): Eukaryota > Metazoa > Arthropoda > Insecta > Lepidoptera > Tortricidae > Pammene > Pammene aurita. Next base: position 14,218,939 of record OX352305.1, on the reverse strand, counting down.
TCAGGGATTTATATTTTTCATGCAACAGCCTGTTGAAAAAAACCTAGCGACTGTTCCCTCCCTGACCTACTTATTGCATGCTTTCTAATTTGGTCCAAAATACTATTAGGTTTTAATTTGTATTTCCGTATCTTACCTACAATGCAAAACATCAAGATCATCTTTGAATATTTCAAAGCCACATCCACAAAAGCATACATATGTATTGGTTTAGTATATGGCATTAGTTTTTGCGAAGTATTTTAAAAATACCTTTCCTTCCAGGTCTCTACTCTCACAAGCACCTGGATCCATCCCAAGTGCAAGTGTCATCGCCGGTCAAGGTCACGCGCGACGGGCAGTTCTTGTCGCACGCCCTCGCGCACCAGCACGAGCACGGACATGCGCGCGCGCGCAGGGACCTGCGCGGCGCGGAGCACACGCTGCCTCATGCAGTGCACTATAACCTGACCGTTGACGGACGGGAACTGAGGTTGGATTTGCGGTGAGTAAATGGCGATGAGTACTGTTTTAATTTATGGCATAGGGTTCGCTGTAAGCGGTTCATGTATGTAGTTCTGCATCTTATAACTAATGGGCCGCTGGCATCGGCACGTACTTGCAGCAGCACCACGAAATCACACAGTGCGCCGCCTGGCCTGACCCGCGAACTACTTCGTTCGTTCGATTGTCTATTTGCATCACTATCTTTCGAATATGCAAGAGCGATAGAGACAACACCGAAATTTCGAGGTTCGCGGTAGGCCCTATGGCTAGCTAGGCTGCTATGGTGCTGGCGAATATTTAACAAAAAAAAAACAGGAAAAGCAATCCGTGAACGAAAGATTTAAGTACGTATATACTCGTACTTAGTTTAAAGTAGACTCCTGACCATTGCAATGGATTCAAGTCACGAGACGCTAATGGACTTTACACCTGAAAATCACTTCTCAAAGCTGCAAGTTTTAGACTTGCAGCTGTAACGCTACACGTAAAATATTCTAAATCTAGTAATAAGTCACTACGAAATTGGAATATTAATCCAAAATTTGCGCTAACGCATTTTACCACACTAGCAAAAACCATTTACGCATAAATTTAGAACGATAAAGAAAGCCCTACCGAGGTTGTGACGTGAAAATATTTTTCCATTTGAATACGCACTATGGGACGTGAGCGTGTCCTCAATAAAACATGATAAGATTGATAAATGAATTGCTGTCATGAGCACAATAAAAATGTCTCATGACAATTTTTTTGTGTACTTAACAAAAATGATTTCATCATTAGATACCCGTTTTACGATGCAGACTTCTGTTTCGCTTGTCACAACAATCTGAATTATCAATTACATAACCCAATCGGTAAAGAAACTCTTAAAAATCAGCACAGAGTATTAATAGGACTATTTTTAGAACTTCTGTTGAAATAATCTCACGACGATTTGATACTGAATCATGGACCAATTTTATTTAAGTCACAAGTTCAAGGCCTTGTAATAAAAATCAGTTATACGACTTTGTATTCTGAATGAGTATTTTTTGTATTAGTTTTGGGAGGTTTTTGGTGATATCTGAAACTTCGTGAAATTAAGATAATTTAAATTATGCCATATGCGAGATAACGATGGTAACAGACACGAATTATTAATTGATTGCTGTTACCAAGCAGCTATTGTGGTGAATCTCATATTTTTCATTCAAAAATTTATTGGAACATTGGTCATAAATAAGTCAAAATTTTATTTTAAAATAAGTGATATCTATATAATAGTTAACTAACCACTTACTTAAAAAGTCATAAAATTAATGCAGAATTTATGGCATATTTTGGGCCTGATTTAACTCGCTAAAATAATGCCATCATACGGTTTTACTTTTTATGTATACAAATACAACAGCCCATCACTTTGAAGCCACTTTGAGTCAAATATGCCGCTCGATCAGTTTGACGATATAGGACAAATGACAGTGACGATCTTCGTAGGTAATTTGTATACAGGGTGTTTGGTAACCGGATGCAAAGCCGAAAGTAGGAGATAGCCTAGGTCATGTAGAACATTTTTAGCCATACTTGTCTTAGACAAATGTTATTAGTTTTTTTTTAATTTAAATTTAAAAATTTGTCGGAGAAAACTGCAAAACTTCAGACTAAATCGATAATTAGTACTTTTTTTACTGCAGGTAGATTTTTTTTTGTTTTATTTCGTATTGTGCAATGTCTATCAAACACTAGAAAAGTGATTTCAAACATCTGTGTCTAAAGAAAACAAGTTGACAGCGATTTAAAATTTTAGTTACATGAAAATGTAAACGATTTAAGTGATTTCAAAGTACGAAAAAAAAACTAAAATAGCCACGAATTTTCAAACCATTTTAAAAACATGCTTGGCTTTTACCCTTTTATTTAAGCTATCAAACACGACTGTAGCTACTGTATCCTTGAAAATAAGCCACCTAAACCAACTGGGTAGCTAAAATGTTTCACTCTACTTGTGATACTTGTGGTAGTTGTGGTGACGAATCTCATTATGATTTTACAATAAAACATTGGTTCTGAATACTAAGTTGGCGTTGACTTGACATTTGACTTGTTTTAAAAGGGTTAAGTGTACTGGACAAAACTACCACATGCAATTTTAACAAACAAAGGCTTGCGGCGGTGAGAGACAAAAGAGACTGATAGCGGCAGGCGGTGAGCGATAAGACAATCATGTCTCAAGCCATTTTATCTTTGAAAATAGGCTACCTGTACTAATAAGAGGGAATGTTTAGGGTAAATTAAAACAAAAGCATAAAAGATAAGTTATTTATTTTTACGATCATCACATTAAAATTACACATCATCGCTCGTTTTCAAAATGTGACCCGCCGTTTCGAATACAAGCACGAGCCCGTCTTCTTACTTCTGTGGTGGTTGTTCCGAATATCATTTCTTCCCTCATCCTTTCGAACGCCGCTTCTATCCTCTCCCTCAGCTCTTCTACGGTATTAATGACCTCTTGTGTGTAGACTAGCTCCTTAGCTCGGCCCCAAACGAAAAAATCCAATGGTGTCAAGTAACATCATTAAAAAGTACTGAAAATAATAAATGTTATCAGGAAACTGCTAAAAATACCGGTGTGCGTTTCTCTGACTATTATAATTTTAGGTATTTCTATGTAACGTGATACTTATTCAAAATGTACCTTAAAAACTGCTGGAAATCAAGTGTGCATTCCTATAACTATTTATGATTTGAGGTATTTTTATGGAACTTGGTACTTATTCAGATCTCACTTCTTTTATAGGCGAAGCATTCCCATAGAATCGAACTTGGCAGCCTTTCACATTTATGTCTTTGATGGGATTCAGTTTAGCTGAATGTTCTTTGCAGTATTCGAACGAAACAATGTATACTACCTATAATTAAAAAAATTGCAAAAAACTTTGGGCTATAACCTATAACAGAGGCGACAATTTGTTTGACAGATCGTTAGTGATGGCATCGCCCCGTCACAAGTATTAAATTGGCTTAGTGCCCTTTACAAACTACGATTGCCATAGTGTAAAAAAATAGAACTCAGAGTACCGTCAACTGCTACAACTTTGCCTACGATGCTCAACTTTTCCTGGCTTGGAAAACATGGTTTCTTCACCAAACAGCTATTTATATCTTATTTCTGAGATGGCCGCCTTTCTCCCATCTTAGGAATAAGAGATAAATAGCTGTTTGGTGAAGAAAACCATGTTTTCCAAGTCAGGCAAAGTCGAGCATCGTAGGCAAAGTTGTAGCAGTTGACGGGATTCGCATTTCCATCCAAGAAATGGACTTTTAGACTTTGTAAACTATAGTTTTATCATGATAACTTTATGTCTAACGATTAGATTGTATCTCTTAAATCGGTGCAATATAATGCCTTCCTATGTTTTTATACCGACCACCTACTCAGATCAACACGCCGTACAAAAAACATTCATACAGGGTGTTTGGTCCATCGTTGGCCAAATTAAAATGGCGGATAGGTGGGGTCGTTCCCTATCTCACCACGCTTTCCAAAAAATTTTTTGACCGACGTGCATTTTTTTTTAAATTTTTTTGTTGTTTTGAAAAGAAAATCAGGACCAACTCGTTTAAAATTAAATTTTGATAAAAAATAAGTGCTAGAGACATGCAATTGTTATTGCATCGTGATGTGCAACGTTGCACTGCTTTATTAAAGTGAAAATTTCGGACACCTAACGCTTAGTTTATTTTTTATTGGCCGTCGAAGGTTTTACAGCATGTAAAAATTTTGCCAAAGGTCAACTTTGATTTGCAATGAAAAAATAAATAAAAAAGATTACGTTCTTAAAATTCTTTTACTAAATTGTGTGTTTTATCCTCTTTCTAATGATGTAAAATAATCCCGGAAAACCTTTCATAAACTTGATTTTTCCGCGGTTATTGTAACGGACGCGACAGGCAAATCATCATTGCCCAAACATTGACGCCTCTTTTTTGAAATCCCGTAACAAGCGGGTTTGTTTTCTCGATGACCGATGAGGTTTTCAGGTTATTATGATTTAAAACTTATCTTACGTTAATTTGGCCTTGGAGTTGAAGGTCAACTTTCACATTTCAGCGTGATAAGATAAGAAAGTGTTTTTGAAAACAACACGTGCAAAGCCGGTAAAGACTGCTATCTCCCTCTTACACAGCACAATACGTGCAGTTGTCTCTCTCTTTCATGGGTTAGACGTCAAACTGATCTATCAAAGGCCAGCAGTAGGGCTAGATAAGAAGACTACACTTTACTTAGGTAGTGACATCAGATTAGACTTGAGACGTGATTTAACCATCTTATGGTACATTAATCCTGAACCTTTCCTGAAATAAAATTTTCCCCGGTTCTTGTATGGAAGCATCAGAAAAGTATCGACATGCAGGTTAAAAAAAAAAATTTTTATTACACGTTTACAAATTTTGTTCAAACTGGCGACCTCCGTTGCAAATGCATGCATAGCACCTTTTTCTTATTTCCACTGTTGTTATTCGCAATCGAACTTCTGCTTTGATCAGCTCGAAGGCCGCCAATATTCGTTGAGACAAATCTTCCCGCGATTCCACCTCCGTTTTGTAAACAAGTTCCTTCGCCCGTCCCCAGATGTAAAAGTCCAACGGAGTTAGGTCAGGAGAACGTGGAGGACATGGAATAGGGCCATCTCTCCCAATCCATGAATTAGGGAAAGCGTTGTCAAGGTGCTCCCTGACTGTTATCCTCCAATGGGCCGGACATCCGTCTTGTTGGAAGATGATATGCCTATCCTCGTTAAAGTGCGGCACATTCTCCAGCAAATTAGGTAAATCATTTTGTAGAAAATGAAGATAGTTGTCTCCATTCAAATTGTCTGGCAGGAAATGTGGCCCGATGACTTGATCGCCAATAACTCCTGCCCAGACATTGACACAGTATCTTCTCTGAAACCCCCTATGTCTTTTTTGGCGTGGGTTTTTATTTTTAGGTGACCAGTGGTGGAGGTTGTGCACATTGAAAATTCCTTCTCTTGTAAATTTTGACTCGTCTGTCCACAGAATGCTTTTTAAAAAGTCACGGTCTTCTAAATCTGTGTGCAGCAATAAACGGCAAAACTGAACACGATTCCCAAAGTCGTTATCTTCAAGACCTGAAAAGAAACAAAAATCGAATAAGAACCTGTTCCTACATGTTTAATGATTGTTAGGTACAAATGACATGAGCAAGCCTATTTCGTCACGGTTTACGGCCTCTACCTGCATAAAAAGCGTGAAAAAACAGACGTGCTCGCTGCGGCGGATTTCAGTTTTTAATTACGGTTATCAAACATCATGTTAAAATGTATGAAATTCAGTTCAAACGTTCAATACCTTGTACGGGAGTGTAGTGAAATGCGTGCTGGTTATTTTGGCGAAGAACTTTCCACACTTTCCAGATAGAAAGTTCGAGTAATGCAGCTACATCTCTTATGCTTCTAGTCGGGTCTTCCTCAATCATTGCCAAAATCCGGTTATCAACTTCAACATTGTGTCGCACCACAATCCCTCTTGGTTCATTCACGTTCAAATTTCCAGTTTCCCGTAAGCGTCGGTAAGTGTTTTGAAACACGTTCCGGTGTGGTAAGCGTCTGTTAGGGAATCGTTCCTGGTAGAATCTTTGCGCTGCTCGTGCAACACCATCAGGCTTACCATACGCCATCAAAATATCCGCGTATTCTTTATTCGTAAATGTTGCCATTCTCGAATAAACGAAGTAAACAGAACAGAGATTAACAATAACACTAATAAAACTCAACAAAAAACAACATCAGGATTGGAAATGGGTTAGCCACCAGAGACAGTCAAATAACGACTAAAGTCTAATCTGATCCCACAGTCTTATCTAGCCCTACTGCTGGCCTTTGGTAGAGCAGTTTGACGTCTAACCCATGAAAGAGAGAGACAACTGCACGTATTGTGCTGTGTAAGAGGGAGATAGCAGTCTTTACCGGCTTTGCACGTGTTGTTTTCAAAAACACTTCCTTATCTTATCACGCTGAAATGTGAAAGTTGACCTTCAACTCCAAGGCCAAATTAACGTAAGATAAGTTTTAAATCTTAATAACCTGCAAACCTCATCGGTCATCGAGAAAACAAACCCGCTTGTTACTTACGGGATTTCAAAAAAGAGGCGTCAATGTTTGGGCAATGATGATTTGCCTGTCGCGTCCGTTACAATAACCGCGGAAAAATCAAGTTTATGAAAGGTTTTCCGGGATTATTTTACATCATTAGAAAGAGGATAAAACACACAATTTAGTAAAAGAATTTTAAGAACGTAATCTTTTTATTTATTTTTTCATTGCAAATCAAAGTTGACCTTTGGCAAAATTTTTACATGCTGTAAAACCTTCGAGGGCCAATAAAAAATAAACTAAGCGTTAGGTGTCCGAAATTTTCACTTAAATAAAGCAGTGCAACGTTGCACATCACGATGCAATAACAATTGCATGTCTCTAGCACTTATTTTTTATCAAAATTTAATTTTAAACGAGTTGGTCCTGATTTTCTCTTCAAAACAACAAAAAAATGTAAAAAAAAATGCACGTCGGTCAAAAAAATTTTTGGAAAGCGTGGTGAGATAGGGAACGACCCCACCTATCCGCCATTTTAATTTGGCCAACGATGGAGCAAACACCCTGTATAATGAATCACAATTAATTATATGTTTTGAAATCAAATCATGTGTGAATCTGTACAAGGTGACGTTTTGTCTTCGGGTCCCAAATACGTGTCACGATGCGTGTAGTTGATATATCTATACCCTATCCGCTTAACAAAGTTAATAGAGCACCATCTCTGTTACACTTTGTATGCAAATGAAAAGGACAAAAAACAGGCAATTGGCGTAAACAACTGCACCTCAAGGGCGGGCTCGGTTTACATGCCGTCGCTTGGAATATTGGTTTTTATTAATTCTTGATGATTTTTGATGATAATGGTTCTCTATTACTAATTCGTTATTATTCATTTATTTATCATAAATTATTATAATAACCTATTTGGGAAGCCGTTAATAGGAGTTAAAATATTACTTAAATAAATGAAGGATGGAGAAATTGGGGAAGGATTAGGGTATCTCACATAAATAAAACCATATGTTTGTTTGTAATAATAATAATATTTAATCATCATCTATATCACTATTATCATTTTCTAAATTTATTATGAATCTATCAGCTGTTGTATTAGCAGTACTACTCATTTTTGGCTCGATGACCTCGACAACGTGCTTGATGCATTCTTTCCACGACTCAGCATTTACTTTACTAATGGCTTCATTGAGTAGCCTTTTTACTTCGACTAATTTAAATGTTCTATTATTATTTGCTATGTACCCCTTTATTTGTGACCATATTAACTCTATCGGGTTCAGCTCGCAATGGTAGGGGGGTAAGCGTAGCACGGTTTTGTTTTTTTTCTTTGCCATCTCGTCAATGACAAACGCCTCGTACCTATTTTTGTGGGCCTTCACTATATCCAGCAAGTCTTTTTTATTTGTCTTGGTGGGTGGCAATAAGTTTTTTTCTTTTAACCAATTTTCTATTTCATTTTTTTTCGAACTGGTGTTGGGTATTTTTTCTAATTTTCTGGAATGGTACGGGGCGTTGTCTAATACAATAACTGAGCCGTCTGGTATTACATCAAGCACCTTCGAGAACCATCCTTCAAACACCTCCGAGTTCATATCTTGATGATAGTCTCCGGTTTTTTTTGATTCGAAAACCAAAAGTCCGCTTTCCACAAATCCGTCTTCACTTCCAATGTGAGTTATAATCAGTCGTTTCCCTTTACCTGCGAAACAAAAGGACATAATTGTAGTAAAATATATTAATAATTATTTGTATTTTGTTGCAGCTGCAACTTTCTATTGATAATAGCCGGCCAGATGCAACCAACATGTGCAAATACAATAGATAAGGAATTTCACTTAAGTGATTCATTGTTTTGCATTTCACAATGTGCTAAAATCATAAAGAATGAAATATCTTACCTGATGGATTCTTTAAGCCGACAGATAAACCGTTCATGAATGCTTGTCTTGCGTTTTGAATTGAAGAGTCGACCCATATCTTATTATTCGTATGACCTTCGTTGACCCAAGTCTCGTCCAAATAAAAAATCTTCTTATGGACGTTTCTGGCTTCCTTTATACTCTGCAAGTAGTTTCTTCTCCAATATTCTAAATCTTCACGATCACTCATCATACTATTGCGAGTTCTTTTCACAAATTTAAAACCCATATGTTTCAGTAGTTTGTGAAATGTCGTCCGTCTATAATTGCCTAAACTTGCATCGTCGTTTACTATCGCCAGTATTTTATCTAGTGATGGAATTTCATTCCTTGAAAAAAATCCATGGATAATTCGTCTTATTGCATTTTCAGTGAAGCTGTCAGTCGTGCTTATCACAGATTTGCGTGTCGTTTGTTTTATCGGCGATTTAAGGACGCCTTTCTTCTGCTTTTCATTTACAATTCGGTGTACGGAAACCCAGTGAATGCCTAATGACGAAGCAATTGTTTTTGCAATGTCATCTTTCGAGGCTTGTGGAGTCTCCTTTAAAAAAGTATCAAACAAGTTGTGTATCATTACCTTTTCTTGTGAAGAAAAGTGCTGTTTACGCCTCTTCATTATCACTTCCTGTGAATTATCCATAATTCACGAATAATCAGTCCAATTTCAAGCCGAATCACAGAATAAACACGAAACAGTCCAAATTAACAAGCCAGGTCACTGAGGTAGCAGGTAACAATCCGATAAGCAAGCAGTGTCACCGGTTTAACAGGAATCAGTTCAGGTTAAAACAAAACAAAGGTGTGCACTTGTATAACGCGTCCGCACCGTACGAGAGACAGATGTTGACTGAACGTTGACCGCTATGTAAACCCAGCATGTGCGCCTACGATGTCCTTATCTCTGACCAATAACATGCATTTTTAGTTTTCCCCTGTTAACTTTCTTAAACGAACAGGGTATAGACACCCGAATTTGATAATTAGACTCATTTTAGGCTTCGATTAACATAATAAGATACAAATCTATTCCGACTTCCTATTCAACTTGACTGTTTGTATAAATTTATTGTTTGTTCAGCTCTAAATAATGGAAATCATTACTAAGAGAAAATAAAGAGAACAGTTTGATATGTGGTCTGCAAATATTATTAAACGAGTTACGAAACAAGATGATCTTTATTATGTCATTTCTTAAATCCGGGATTGACATAAATTATTGCCATTGGTGCCAATTTGATGTCTTTTTACGTTCTTTGACTTAATTCAAAGATTAGCGAGAGCTCGTTGGAATTAAATTTGTTTTATTTATCAAAAATAAAATTAGGTCAGATATAATTGTCACACGAGACATTGTTTGTCGATTTTTGTTTATTTTTTGTAGCTGAGTTAGGACATGCAATACCAGTATTTCTTGTATGGCCAATACCGGAATTCCAGTATACCGGAATACAAGAAATACCGGTATTGCGTGCCTTATTCGGGGCAGGTAATAATGCCGGTAGTTTCATTACCTAGTTAGTCATCGGAATTGTTTAAGATGTCAGAATTTTAGGAAGAGTCCTTAAGTAATCTTAAAAAAAATGACACTTCTACTATGACAGGATACTACTCAAGTATAATTGTATTACTACATAAAATATAATCCAATTAATTTAGAAACAACAATCATGCTTATATAACGGTGTGATGTAAGTGATGTAAACACAGCAGTTGGCGACACTCGGCCAGATATAAATTGCATCAAAATAATTTAGAGATAATATTGTTTCCCTTCAGTATTATCTAAATTAAAATTGACAATAGCTACTCTAATAATCGTAATACGTTTCTACAACGAGATATTAATTTAAGACAAGCCGTTGGCCGCTCGCCTAATCCATCGCACTTAGATACTGGAAATAATAAAGTAGGTGAGCTATTTCAGTTTGTATTCACAGTCAATCTGAGTTAACTCCGTTCTGTGCTGATCTTTTCAATCTATATATACACGTTGAACTTAAAATATTTAGTTACTAGGCGAATATTCCTATGCAATAGAAGGCTAGTCTACCCTTTATTTTTCCTTCCTTTACAAATTTGCTTTAGATAATATTTAAAACTGTAGTGCGTTTATGAAAGTAACTCAAACAGCATACCTACGATACGCCGTGTCGTGTGTTCATGTTCTGGCGGAAAAGACGGGAAAAAGGAACTGTCACTGTCTATGGTTGTTACGAGTGTGGTGAAGTGTAGTTACCAAATGATACGTGAACATTGCAGAGACGGTGTTGATATTACGAATACTTAGTGAGAAACTTTTTAAGTATAGGAATCTTTTTTTTAATACGTTTTACCAAACATCCCTTTGAAAACAAGTTCTCAATTATCAATAACGGCGCTGTTAGTTCCATTTTCGGAACAGAGCCTAAAGCTTGTTTATCTTTGGCTAGATATAATGATTTCCTAATCGGGCGTTGTAACAACATTCTTGTCCTAAATAATGTGAATAATTTACGCCTTGGACGTAAATATACACTAAATAAACTAACAGACATTATTCCTGCTACACCAATTGAAATGACTGGATAATTTTCTGTAATTATTGTTTCTTCTTATTACGTGTCGTATTTACCTAAATATATTTCGAAATGCTTGCAATAGTCGATCGACAGTAGTTTATTGTGCGACCATTATGGTTTATTCTGGATGCAACACCAAGTCAGGTTACGTCTTAATGGGTGTGTGAATAAAGTTATTCTAAGAGAACCGATTGTCTGAAAAAAATTTAGATAATAATGATATTCTACTAACACCCCAGAAAAGTTTTTTGTCCCATGTCTCTTATGGATATTATACATATAGGTAGTTCTGGTTCATGTCATGCAGGCCTATGAATCCGTACCTAGTTGTAATTTACAACTCTCTTAGTCATTTATCGGCCTCACGCAACGCCTTACTCACGAGATTAACTGATAACTTTTGTTATTAAATAATCTCGTGATCGAGTGAGGTAAATAGCACTCAGGACACGCATTAGGAATCTGATAAATGTTCGCGATTAGCCGATTCATTGTTAGCATTATCTCAAGACAATCGTTCGTTTTATCTATCAATTTTGCTTTTATCTACGATTAATGGTAGTTTGGCAATCAATGGAACGTTGACTTTCACAGAGCCTGGACAGATACAAGGTAGACTGGATGATTTTATAGGTCGAGTTTATGATTGAGTTATGATACCTATTTCTTAACATTTTGCTCTCGGAGCCTAAAAATTTTCGGTTACACTTTATATTTGACTTAATATTTGGAAAGTCTATCGCATAAATACAACCATTTAGGAACGATGGTACCTACATCTCGTCAACCGCTATATACACGACTGATTCCCGATAGCCTTGATGCTAAAAAGAAATTCATCTGTCAAAACACATTTTTATACTCCTAATTTAATCGCACACAGACAGCTCGATGTCCTGTCCATCGTCTCGGCTAATTGCATGTCGAGAGAGATAAGGTTGCATAACGAACAGGAGATTTATAGTATGGGACAAACATGAACATCGCTTGCCGTGTGCAGGACGTGTATTCACAATCGTAACGCGAGCGCACAACTCAATTCCTCTACCTGACAATTATTTAAAACGTGCTCTCGAGAACCTCTCAAACTAAGCGGAATCGAAGACACTTACTCGTACACTGGTTCTCCTGAGCCGCTGAGTTGCCCGTGGTCGGTAAGCATTTCGAAAGACACCCAAGTGATCAAAGCGGCCCGCGGAAGTGGGATTTCGCCTTGCATTGATTCTCGGAAGCTGCTATCACTCGCACTGGGTCCTGGCACTGGGTGGGTACTCGGAAGCTGTACGTGCAGTTTTTGCGCTAAGGTAACGGTTTGGCGTATAAGAAAGTTAAATGCAACGGGTTAATAACACACCCTTTAGTTAGTAAAAAAGGCGGCAAGTGCAAGTGACGCGTGTGTGAATTGGTTCCATAATAATATTGAAATACCAATTCAGTCAGATGTGTGCCGAGATACAACAAATTGTGTTAAATTACTGTTGTATTGTACCATTTCCTTTTATTATAAATAAGAATTAAATTATTGCAGAGTTTTCAAATTGTCAGAAGAATCATATGAGAACAAATAAATAAAAATATCTTTGTTTTAGTATTTTTTTAGGATTCTGCCTCTCCGAAGACAGAGAAAGATATATGAAAAACATAGTTTAATATTTTAACGTGTTTTTAAAGATTTAATATCGTCTTGCATTTTGTCCTTACGTTTAATTAAAGTCAAAATTAAGATTCAGGGTTCCAAGATCTTTCTTGATTTTTAGGTCATAAGTGTCATAACTGACAATGTCTCTTGTACCGAAATGGGACGTGCCCGTATGTGCATCTTTAATGCGATCAAGCAAAAACTCAGTTTGAAAGCGGTTTACTCTGTTCAGTTCATACATATTTAACGGGCAATTTATTGTAATACAATGAACGATGAATATTGCAGGGATTGCGCAATCCTCCGTAGAGGGATCGACACACCTAATATGGTATACCGAAAACGTAGTTGTCATGGAGCGAGTTCAATGTTCATCGCTATTTAATTCAGTGCTTTCTAGACGTGCCCCATGTCTTTGATTGTGCTGCTAAGCCAACAACCGTGGGAATATGTAAAAATACTTACTTATACTTAATGGTTTTAATACCACAACCGAGATTAATTTCAATGATTAATATATTGCGTATTTTTAAGTAAGTATTGAGCAGATTTTATTAGCTTAGAAAAACTATTACATTAGGACGTACCTACCTATTTTATTAGTAGAATTGTAAACAGAGGCGCCTACCTGCCCTTATGAATGAAGCTTTCAATTTCGCTATGTCAACAATACTATAGACCCGAGAGTCTAGCTTTTACTCTCTTTTCCTGTACTCTTCTTATTCGTGTAAAGGGATCAAATTTCTTAAGGTTAAACTTTTGATTGCCAATATTTTGCCACTTCTGTTCCTCGGGGTGTAGCTCTTAGGAGATCTTCCTCAGTGCACGTTGTTGGGCACATAGGGCACTATCTCATGTGTATCGTTGTTTGGAGGACACCACACTCGCAGAGAACATCATCTTGTGGTCCAATTCCCCATTTTAGGTTATCTTTTGACCGACCAACTCCCGTCCTTAGTCTGTTGAGAGATTTCTATATTGCCCACTTTTCCTTTCCCCCTGGGGGCAAGTGTTCCGCAGCTTTTATTCGTAACGATGTGTCAACACGATTTAAGTTCCATGCTTTGAGGCGAGCCGCCTGGGGGGTTTGGTGTTGGAGAGCTATGTTTGTAACGAAACTCTTCCGGGACTTTAGCCTTGCGGTAGCTGGTTTATGATCGTGCAGGGGGTGTCGTGGGTCGTGCAGTTGTTTTCCTCGTTCGGCAGCCGCGGCTACGTTTCTGCGTATATCCAGCGGTGCAATTCCACTCAGTTGATACAGGTAGTCGCGTTTGGTGGGTTTTAGGCATCCGGTTATTAGGCGGCAGGATTCGTTGAGAGCTATGTCAACCTGGGCAGCGTGTGCAGAATTCTTCCAAACTGGGCAAGCATATTCCGCAGCGGTGAAGCTAAGCGCGAGTGCCGTTGTGCGTAGAGTATGTGGGCTAGCTCCCCACGTGGTAGTGATGCGTCGCAGCAAGTTGTTCCTTGCCGCCACTTTCTGTTTGGTGTTGAGGCAGTGAGTTTTGTAGGTCAGGGATCGGTCCAGCGTTACTCCTAAGTATTTGGGGGCGAAAGTATGTTCCAGTCGATTACCTTCCCAAACAATGTTCAGCTGCCTAGTAGCCTGGCTGTTTCTTAGGTGGAAGGCACAAACCTGTGTTTTAGCTGGATTCGGTTTAAGCTGGTTTTCTGTGTAGTACAGTGATAGGGTCGCCAAACCTTCCACAAGTCGGTTCTCTACTACCTCAAATGACTTTCCTTGAGATGTGAGTGAAAGGTCATCAGCAAAAAGGAAGTGTTGTAGGTTATCTATGATCGGTTGGTCGTTCGTATAGATATTAAATAGTGCTGGTGCCAATACGCTACCCGGGGGGAGACCATTTTTAAGGGACCTCCATCTACTTTTCTTCCCTTGGAACGACACATAGAACCTTCTGTTGGAGAGCAATTCAGATACAACTTGCGTGAGTCTATAGTCTTTTGTAGTCTGATACAGTTTAGTGACTAGTCTCCTGTGGTTTATGGTATCATATGCGGCTGTGAGGTCAACGAAGACTGCACCTGTCACCATGCCCCTTTCGAAACCATCCTCAATGTGTTGTGTCAGGTTGACAACCTGCGAAGTGCACGATTTACCTGCCCTGAAACCCGCCTGTTGGGCTATGAACGCATCGCAAGGTATGGCAGAGAAGAGAGATCGGTCTGTAACTTTTCGCTTCGGCAGGGTCTTTACCAGGTTTAAGAATGGCAGTTACGTGGGATTTCTTCCATATCTTCGGGATAGATGTTGTCTCCACGCAAGCATTGAACAGTTTTAGGAGCCACAGTTTGGTTGCAGGCCCGAAGTGTTTTATTTGTTCGACTCGTATGTCATCGATCCCGGCGGCTTTCCCTGTCTTAAGTTTTTGGATAGCTGCTTCCAATTCCGACATCGAAAAGGGTTTACTTAGATGATCTTATTCATTCTCAGGAGGAAGCCTTACAAGTTTTAGTGGTTTACGCTGACCTGACATTTTTCCGTTCAAT
Organism: Pammene aurita; assembly: GCA_947086415.1. Classification (NCBI taxonomy): domain Eukaryota; kingdom Metazoa; phylum Arthropoda; class Insecta; order Lepidoptera; family Tortricidae; genus Pammene; species Pammene aurita. The sequence goes on along the minus strand of OX352305.1, from coordinate 14,203,704 downwards.
AACAGTTGGTGGACTATCTGATCAGCTGTTATGTTGGCTAGATACGTGTTCTCTTTGTTGTCACTGCTAAGCTTGTTTATAAAGCTCCATGCTTTTTTACTATTGTGGGTCATATCGACACTTTCCACGAGGTCGTTCCACTTTTTCCTTTGGGTTTCCGATATCTCATCCATGAATTTATTACCTAAGAGAATAGTTTCGTCATCACGTCGATTGTACACATACTTAGCACATAGGTTTATTGCTTAAAATAATCCCATCTCCAGGCCATTTTCACTACATATTAGCGATAAATGATATGAGTATCTTGATATTTAGTAAAGTCTTAAAGGAAAAGGTCTAATGGGAAATAATCCAAGGTATTTATTAAAATTAAAGTAATGATATCGGTCGTTTAACTACCTAATAGTAACTTTAATGTCGTAGTTACGTATTTAATTATAATTTTATTACTTCAATAAACTGATTACAGTACTGAACAAGTAGAGCAAGCGTGTAATGATCTCCAACATTCTGTTTGTTTTCATATATATCCACGAATATCCCTTTTATTACAAAACAGAACAGTTACTTTATATAACTGATGATCGGCTGTCGAGCGTTATATTGCAATAAATAATAATATACGTCTAAAAAGAACACAACTTGAAACAATTTATTGTAATTGCCTTTTAAAAGGAGAATATTTTTGTATTTTTCTTTTCGAAATCCACTTTTATTTTTGTTAAATTATCGCTGAATTTATATTACAATCATCGAAGTACACTTTGAAGTCGTCAAAAAGTTCAAATTTCTTATTGGATCAACATAAAATGATATTTTTTTTGTAATTTAAGTACCTACATTTATTTTTATGAAGCCTTTTGCCGCCAAATATGTTGGCAATGATGTTGAAATGGATTGCAGAGTTAAAAATCTTCTTGAAAGTATTACAAAGACGTTTTCAAGGTTTACTTTGAAGTCACATAATATGAGGTTTTAGGTAAGTAATGTCAATATTCTATTTGATACTAGGAAGGCGTAGGCATACGTGATGTAAAATATAGTGAATTCGCTAGTATATTTACGCTCCTGACTTATTATTAGGTTGGTATCGTTAGCTGCACGGAGTCACTTGCCGCTGAGACTACTTGGCAATAAATCTAAATTTGCGGATGCGGAATATTTTAGGAGCGTAGTAAGCTTGAGAAAATGCCTTTAGGCGTTATGATAGTGTTTCGAATGTTATCAATTTATTATTTATACTTATAGGTAAAGTAGGAATCTGCTAATACTTTAACCAAATTAAGCAATTTTTGACACGTGAATTTAACGCCGGAACGATGGTATGTACGTCATGACAATCGAAATGACATCTTGCATTTGCCAATTATATATTTTACACACAATGGCTAATGATTATTGCAACTAAAATCGTAGATGCCAACGACTCTGACAAATAGTAATTACTTGTTTATAATGGTAAACAGCTGTACCTATGCCATTTTATACTATTAGCAAACGAAATTTTGGTAGGTATACATATTAGTGTTATAGCACTGCCAATTAAAGTTATCCAAGCTACACGTGGTCAATGATTAAGTGCTGGAAGCTGACAACTTAGCAATAAATACTATGCTTGAAATAATGTTGTTAGCGAAGGCACATTAGTAGTAGTAAAACACTTTATTGTACAAGAAAACACAACGAAATACATATAACACAACAACCACCACTCCGTTGTAAAGTTAGTTACCAAAATTTCAGTAAGTAGGTATCATAGACTAATTAACCCAAGACCCCGCATAGCCGGGCGACCCCCGCTGCCACGCTCGGAGTAATTTCACTCTATAGTAAGACACTAACTATTGGAAGTTACAGTAAACTTAGTAGTAAACTCTTTTTTTTAATGTTTATATGTTCTTGTTATTCTAGATTTGTATATACTTCGAATAAAATTTATGATTTATGATTTATATGATTTTACATCTCCATGGTAACCATTAATGTCTCTCTCTCTCTCTGTTACGCCCCACGGAACAATCGCGCGTTCCCTGTCTAGTATTCCTTGTTCCCCTCCCGCACCCCTTCTGTTTGGCAGCTGAGGTTTCAAAGAAATAACTCGCTAAGAAATACTCGGTATGTGAACTGAACATACTGAGTCTTAGTTAAAAATTAACAAGAAATACTAAAAAAACAGGTAAAAACGAACTTAATACCTACATCGTCTAAATAATACTCAAGCTAATTTTATTAGAAGGACGAAAGATTTAAAAAAAATGATGAAATAAAATTTAAAGGTAACTTTAAAAGTCAAATTACTTGTTAAATAAAAAAACACTTCTTTCCAGCTTGAAACCTCAGCTAAATCCTGTCGTTGAACACTCCAGGACTATATTTATTACAAGCCTAACAAGTGCAAGGACCTCGTTATCTCGTAAAAGATTCGCAATAAAAGAACAAAAGGTTGCATGACGCCAAAATTACGGCGCCGTCCAGCTTCTGGCAGTTAAACGTAAAAAACCGGCCAAGAGCGTGTCGGGCCACGCTCAGTGTAGGGTTCCGTAGTTTTCCGTCCGTCACAGTAAGTGTCCTCACTTAAGAGTTAAAATATCACCGCCATGTAGGATATGATATGAGCGTTCCACTTACAGCGACATCTATCGGCAAATTAAGTAAACTATTGCGCGCGAGCTTAAAGTATGGAAGATGATTTTTATGGGATAATTCTTTATTGCGTGAACCGATTTTCATCGTTTTTACTTTATTTGAAAGCACGTAATTTCATTGTGATTTTGTAGAAATTACAGGTACAATAAACACCTGCTTATACGGTTAAATTGCAATCATAGTTCAGAAATTATTTTGTAATTTTTTTTCAAAAACTATTCAACCTATCAAGTTCAAAATAATTTTCCTAGAAAGTTTTTATAAAGTTCTACTTTTGAGATTTTTTTAATATTTTTAAAACTTATGGTTCAAAAGTTAGAGGGGGGGGGGGGGACACATTTTTTTTTACTTCTAGAGCGATTATTTCCGAAAATATTGACATTATCAAAAAAATATTTTAGTGAACCCCTATTCATTTTAAATACCTATCCAACAATATATCACACATTAGGGTTGAAATGAAAAAAAAAAACACTTCCCACTTTACGTATAGGGGAGGTACCCTAATAAAACATTTTTTTCCACTTTTTATTTTACCACTTTGTCAGCGTGATTGATATACATATTAGTACCAAAATTTCAGCTTTCTAGTGCTAACGGTCACTGAGATAATCCGCGGACGGACGGACGGACGGGCAGACATGGCGAAACTATAAGGGTTCCTAGTTGACTACGGAACCCTAAAAATGGCTACAAATTGAAACCTTATCGCAAAGAGTTAAAAGTTTGCATAGAAATATAACAATAGTTAAATTGCCTCATGATAACAAGACCTAGTAATTTCGTAAAACAAGCCTTGCCTTAACACACTAAGTAAGTACACTAAGTACATAGTGCATGTTTGTCTATCTTATACTTTTCTCTCAATTGCTCAAAGGTTAACTTACCCTTAAAGGGATAAGTTCGCCTTTGTACTTTGCTTATTTTTCTTTTATCATGTTTGTTTTGTTACTTTTTATGTACAATAAAGTGTTTACATACATACATAAGTACATACATTAACTCGGTAGAAATATGTGGTTCTAGATAATAGAGATATTATGAGGGCAGTTTATTTTTTCACTTTTAGAGATGGGATAGTCAACAAAACACTGAATAATTACAATCCATTGCCTTCTAATTAACTTGTTCAACTAAGAAAATCATCAGAATTTAATCTTAAATAGAAAATCAAATATTGCAAAGGCCCATTAAATACCGATGGGATTGCAACCGCATCCTTCCTTTACCCTACATTCGGCAGAGTTGCGCCACGTGTCGGCCTATGTTTATTAAGTACATTAAACACATTCAAGATCTACCACTACAGTATTTCAACTTGTATTTTATTTTATAATACACACTTAGCCATAAAGTAACAGGCGTCTCGCTACTCGAAAATATTTTCCTAAGTAAAATATAGCTAATATGAATAATATATTGTATGGGGTACCCAAGATTGGCTCGAGTTATCTGAAGCATTTTTAAGCCGTACATAGTTAATTAGATACTTACTTCATTTATCTAAAAAATATGTCTAGCTTTAGTATCTTTTAAAACGCTTTACTCCTTGCTATGCGTTAACCACGTAATAACTCGTTTATAAAATATCTTACATAAAACCTATGATGATTTTCCGATACTGCTATAAGTAACATATACCGCGAAGTGCCTATTACAAGATTTATTCATGTTGACATTTATGTTAATGGTAAGCGATTAAACTAATCGTAGTTATGTTAGTGTAAAAGGTCTCGCCTCGATGTCGCCTAAACATATAAGGATATTGCTGGTGATAAAAGTAGCGCCCACCCTGAACAAAAGGCGCGTAATGCCAGAACGACGTAGGAGAGGCCATTACGAATTATTCAGATTGTCCTTTGGGCTTTATAATGCTCCTTAAAAGAAAGGGCTGAAACTAGCTCCACTTACGTCTCTTGAGATAGAAGCTAACGCACTAAGTGTTACTTGCTCATATGCTCATTTGCACCTATTAGGAAATGAACTTTCTGCACATTTCCATTCAAATGCTAGTTATTTCATAACTGGTAATGGCACTATTTCGTAATGGGGCATGCCTACGACCCTTATTTAAATCAGCAGCAAATCAATGACAATTGTGTAACTTACTATTTAATTTAAATAATATTGCCAACTTCTGATTAACGAAAAATAGAAAACCCTAAACAGAAGTCCCTGCAGTAAAATCTAAACTAAGGAAACCGCAATAATTATTTATTTAACGGAATATTCGAATAAAAGTGCGCGCTGACCTATCTATATCTATCGCTTCAAATGCATATAGATTCTATACTATTATTAATTAACCTATATATTGCCCAACATTTTACCTCAGGAAAGAACATTACTTATAAAGGTACCTTAAAGCATAGGAGCTACACTGGCACCTACATAGTAGCAAAGTTTGCGTTAGGCATGGCGCCTACCAGTGGGCTACATGCGCATGAATGTGTACAAATGCACACATTTGTGTCAACACGGGTCCACGTATTCGGGGCGACCGTGTTTACCTTTACTAATTGCCGTAATGAGCCTTATCTGTGTGTCTAGTCGATGTGTTTGAACACTGATCGACAGCCCTTGCCCTCTTCCCTTCGCTTAACCAACGTAGGTGAGCTAACCAACATATTTTGACCCCTAAATTCGTAACAACCATTCATAAAAGTGCAAAAAAATATAGAATTACTTCATTAATTTGTAAGAGATTACTAAGGCATCTATACATCTATACATATAATAAAGCTGAAGAGGGTCGAAAGTCTGTACATGGAAGATAATCGAAAAAAAGTTGGCTGGGGATACTTAGAATCGATAACAGAACACGTTCCAACAATTTTTAGAATTTTTGTCTGTTTATCTGTTTGTCTGTTTATCTGTTTATCTGTTTATCTGTTTGTCTGTTTATTTGACCGCGCATCACGTGAAAACGGCTGAACGGATTTTGATGAAATTTTGTATAGATATAGTTTGAGTCCTGGTAAAGGATAATATATAGTTTTAATCCCGAAAATCAACCCTGGTGGGGGTGAAAATGGGGTTGAAAGTTTGTATGGAGAATTTTTAACCGCTGAAACGATTTAGATATAAATGAGTATGGAGATAATTTGAGTCTCGAGAAACGTCAAAGGATAGTTTTCAAACCCTTGTGGGGGTGAAAAGGGGGTTGGAAGGTGGTATGAGGAATTTTTTACCGCTGAACTGATTTAGATGAAAATTGGTATAGAGATAGTATGGGTCTCGAGAAATGACAAAGGATAGTTTCTTTTTCAAACCCCCCCCCCCCCCCCCCCATCTTACTTTTGAACCGTAGGTCCAAAAAATTTTAAAAAAGAATGGAAGTGACGCCTGTTACCCGTCGATGCTTTAAATTTACCTTTACCCGCTCTTAAGAAATATTTGAAAATGTCATGAATGTCAAAGGGTTATTGCAGGTTCGAGGACTATATATGACGTACAAAGATGCATGGCCCAAACCAAAAAACTACTACAAAATCATCTAACATTTATAGGGACACCGTTTAGGTAGGAAATAGTAGTTTATGTAACTGTTACGTAATAAGGGTCCTTAAAACATGAGTGTGGTTTTCATAATAAGATCACACGAGTGTTTTAAGGCCTAATTACGTACAGTTGCATACACTGATTTATCTACACTCATATTATTTATCCTAAATGCATTATTCGGAAACCATAGAATGGCCGCCATTGCACCGCCATGGCCAACTCGATTGTGCCGGCGGTCGCGCGGGCGCGTATCGGCGGCCGCGCGGGAGCGTGCAGGTGTACATTATGTCATCAAAACTCATAACACATCAATATTTGAGCATGTAAAGTTAAAATTTCGTTACTGATACAGATAAAAAGCTTATCATAGTAAAATCAGTTGTGGTAATGCTAGCATTGCCTACCGTTTTCGAACACGTTTTAGAGAACTTACAATGTGAGTGTGGATAAACATATCAAACGTTTTGTGAAGCAGTCAGATTAGGATTTATTTTTCTTTATAATTAAACAATAGGTACATTATCTGTCTCTCAACCTGTTTTGATATGTCTTCTTGAAGAACTACGCCTTATTTTGTATGTTTAAGATCTAATAATGTATTACTGTTTTGAAAAAAATAAGTCCCGTCGAATTTCTTTTCGGTCATAATACTTCTTGGGCCAGAGGTGTAGGGTTAGAACCGGTTGTAGTTTTGGAACGAAGTTCCTTATCGGACGGTTCGCGGATCCGGCCAAGGCGAAAAAAAGTCACGTGACAGTCACGAAAAAGCGTCACGTCACGAAAACGCGACACCCATACCATTGAGAAACATGTAAAAAGGAATGGAATAAAAAATATATAAAATAGAATAAAGTGAAATGAAGTGTAGTGAAATTGAGAAGTGACAAGGTGATAAAAGTGAAAAAAGTCGAGAACCTTAAAAGTCGAGAATTTTAAAAATGTCGAAAATGTCAAAAATGTCAAAATTTCCAAAATTTCCAAAATTTACAAAATTTCCAAAATTTCCGAAATTTCCAAAATTTCCAAAATTTCCAAGATTTCCAAATATTCCAAAATTTCATAGACCAATATCATAAATGCACCAATATCATAAATCCTCTATTCCGCGTTCAGAACCGTATGTAACTAATTACCAACATTATTGCAACCAGTAACGTAACATCAGTGTATTATCTGTGACAGTGTGGTAAAAACGTATGAAAATTCATTACCTACGGTAACGTAATGAAAATTCGCCCCCCCGACCGCCGGCGCAATAATGTTGGTCATGGCGGTGTAATGGCGGTCATTCTAATGGTTTCAATGGATTTTTAATATGTCTGTAGGTAAAGCAGTGTATGCTTCTGTACATAATTAGGCCTTATTACGTGACAGTTATATCGCCATGTCCGTCCTGTCCGCGGTCTAGCTCAGTTACCGTTCATCAGTAAATACTATATTGAATAAAATCGGTTCGGTGCCGGATAGTAGACTGACGTAAGCGCCGCCAAATATCCCTTAATAAACGACCGTTTGAACGGATGTTTCGTAACAGGGCGGCATTTACGAAACTACACTGAGCATCGCCCGACATGCTCTTGGCCGGTTTTTTTGCATTGTTATCCCGGAAATCACCCCTTAAGGATTACTAATAAAAAAACCTTTCTGCATTTGTGACACCCCCCCCCCCCCCATTTCAACCGCGCCTGTTCTTACCTTTCATGCTTAGACTGATTTGACGGGAGGATCGATTTGGATGATATTTGCCGTGGACATGAACGTATAAATACAAAAGTGGTCCTGTATCGTCCGATATACACCTACTTATTCTATGTCGTTTAAATCATGCCAATAAAAATTAATAGGATAAATCCATCTGTCAACTTTACTTCAAGTTCCGCCTCCAGGGTAGCGGGAGAGAAATTAGGGGTGAATTAGCCGCTTACTGACACAGACCGAATTCCACGCGGGCGGAGCCGCGGGCACAGCTAGTATATATAATAGATAAATATGGATACATACTTAACAAATATGCATACATAGAAAACATTCATAACTCAGGAACAAATATCTGTGATAAACACACAAATAAATGCCCTGACCAGGATTCGAACCCGGGACCTCCTGCTTCGTAGGCAGAGTCACTACCGACTAGGCTAGGAGGCCGTTTAATTAACAAATTATTATCCACGGTATTTTACGTTTGATAAGAGATTATGAATAACGCCATTAGTATTTATGTATAAAGCATTTACATAGACCTCACCGGAGGTGACGAACGAACTTGGCGTCTAACAAAGTCGGAAAAAAGCTTGGACGGTCTCCTATGTCTTAAGGTCATTGCAAAAAATCTATTTGTGTATGAGCCGAGAATATATCACTTGGGAAACACCAAAGAGTGATATAACTATTCTCAGCTCATACGCAGATAAATGTATATTGTAACGAACTAGTAGGTAGGTTGGCGATAGTAATAGAAGCACTGTCTAAGGCCCTTTTACCCAGACAAATAAAATATATCAGACATATATAATCATTAGCGTAGTCAATAACGCTGCTAACTGATCAGTGATCACTGATTACAATATATTAATGTAATTTTTGACACGTTTAAGTACAGAGTACGTGGTTTCTGCTACCCATTAAGATAGTGATAATCCATTTGTTTGATTGATGTTAATGGATATAGTCTTTCCCATGGTCAGATAAGGTCAAATTGATATGATAGAACTTTGAATGTCGATGTATTGACGGAAGGACGGAAAATGGCAAAAACGGAACCCTCATAGTTTCGTCATGTCCGTCCGTCCGTCCGTATGTCACAGCCATTTTACTCGGAAACTACCCAAGTAACACATCAAAGCAGTATAACGGCCGTCTTACAGTATTTCTGTATGCTTAAAGCATTTTGAGTTCGTTCTATAGTAGCATTATAAACGTTTATAGTGCTGATATAGGTCTTAAATGGGCACAAATTATCCAGCTTGAGATCTTATACAGGTTATTTAATAGCATTACAGGCGCATTACATCTGCGCTATTAGCATTATTCTGGTCATGGAAAGTGCCAATCGCATTAAAGAAGCATTAGTACGCTCTATTAAGTTGCCAACCGCATTAAAGAAGCATTACTACGGCCAAAAAAGTTGCTAATTGCAATAAAGAAGCATTAGTACGCTCGATTAAGTTGCCAATCGCAATACAGAAGCTATACTAGCATAAGAGTGTAGTAAAATAAACCTTACGTTAATGCAAAAACGTCTCTAATACCGACGGAACAAATGTTATAATACAATGAACGTTGTGATTTAACTACTTTGTCTCGCAATATAAAATGGACGAAGACGGTACAAAAAACTGAATGAGTGACACGTCATATTTTTTTGCATCGTAACAAAATTTATGAAAGTTTATGACTCTTTTATGTTATTATAACCTTCAAATATTACTGCGCAATGTAGTTTACTGTAAATGTGTATATAAGTTTCATTGAAAATTTTCACGTGCCTTTGATTTATTGTGGTTTTGCTATAAAATATTATAAAAAGATATGCGTCAAATAAACAAAACAATTGTGTAATCCTCGTATAGAACGAGTTTTGCATTATTAACATAATGGTGTTGGTTGAGCAGTCTTAAATTAAGTTATTTCATTAATATATAGTTATTTTCCTTGTATAAATAGGCCCGCACGATTTTATTTTTAGGTTATAAATTATTTACAAAATGGCGTTGGTCTATATAGACGGAGAGCTAGCCACGTCAGATATGACACAATAATGAGAGCAACCAAAGCCCTCTAGTCAGTTTGGTATACTCTGCTTATTTCTAGATCTGGACATCTGGCAGCTTTAAAGTGATGGAGGTCAAATAATGCAAACCATTTCAAGAAAATAAATCTTAGAGAAGAAATTATACAAATACTATACAATATTAACAGGAATTATACAAATACTATACAATATTAAGAGAAATTGTACAAAAGTTTATGTTGGGGGAAAGTAGTGCCAAACGATGTATAATATAATTCATAGTTTGTCGCCTACTGTTTTTGTTTCCGTAATAATAAGCAATATTTTTTGGTCTAACGTTTTTTATCGATTTTTGACCAGTTTTGAGTCGATATTCCAACATATTCACTACAGATAGAATTATAAGGCAAACGACTATCGGTTCCTGAATCTTTTATCTCTATTCTGTAGAGCCGGGTCTTGAAATAAATGAGCCGTTATTTTTTTAAGATTTTTTAAAATAAGGTCTAAAAAACCACTTTTATTGATATTCGAATGGTGTAAAGAATCTTACATATACGTAATCTACATATTAGGGTTTCTCTTTTATGCCTCTAAAAACTGTAGAAATTTTAATTTTTAACTAATTAACACAAAATGGTTGACCGTAAAACCACTTCTTTAGCCTAAACCGGTTCGACTTTGATGTCAAATATCTCGAAGACAATGAATATTGAAGTAAATATAGGATACTATATTGTTTAAAGCCGTTACTGATAATATGATAAGATATATAAATCATTAGAAAACTAAGGGTAGTTGGCGCCAGGAAGCCCCTTAAAATATAGGCCCTGTCCTTTATAACTGAGACAACTTCGGCAGTTTTTACCTAGTTTGGTATTACCATTTTCCAGTTAAAACATTTTGCTAGTCTGTCACTGTGACCTCCACCTATTAAAGGATCTAGCAATAAGGATAGTATAGCAATCTAACCAGACGGGTTTTGTTGCTCTCTTTATTGGGTCATATCTGACGTGGCTAGCTCTTAGTCCAATAGCAGCTCAGTGACCCTTAAAAAGAGCTTATTAATGCCTACAGCATTACACACTTAAAATTGCTATTGTAGACCCTAAGGCACTAAAACAGCTAAAAGCTGTATAGGGGCTGTTCATAAATTACGTCATCAATTTTTGATGATTTCTTACCCCCCCCCCCCCCCCTAAAATCATCCAAACCTCCCCCTGCCAAATAAAGTGACGTAATTAAAAAAAATATGCGTTTTTAGCTTATTTGTAAAATAAAAAACTATTTAGTAGAGAATATTTTATAGCATTAAAAGTTTATAGAAACACGAACTTCATTCCTTTTTTTAAACATTGAAGCACTTTTTAAAGATGCGAGAGATGATGTGATCTTCGGAATGACCGCCCCGGGTCCTACGTCATGCTACCATCATCCGATGTTCAGACCCCCCCCCCCCATTTGAAATGACGTAATTTATGAACAGCCCCTTATAGTGAATTACTTGGCTTTATAATGGTTTATATTATTGCTATTATACAGCATTAGGAATGTATTACCTACTTATAAATGCTGTTGTACACCCTAAGACATTAAAAACAGCTGAAAGTTGTATAGCGAATTTACGTGTCATTATAATGGCTAATATTCATGCTCTTAAACAGCATTAAGCATTTATTTATGCTATTGTAGAACCTAAGGCACTAAACCACACCGAAGCATTAGTGTAGCAAACCAAAACGCAACTGTACAGCTGAGTGCTGTACAGTTGCATTTTGGTTCGCTGCACTAAAACTAATGGCTAAACAAAAGCATTAACATATGCCATTATACAACCGTTATACAGCGTAAAGCACCATATAATGCTATTGTAGAACCTAAAGCACTAAAAACAGCTGTATACCGGATTTACGTGGCATTATAATGGCTAATATTCATGCTCATACACAGCATTAAGCATTTATGTATGCTATTGTAGAACCTAAGGCACTAAACCACACCGAAGCATTAGTGTAGCAAACCAAAACGCAACTGTACAGCATTTAGCTGTCCAGTTGCATTTTGGTTCGCTGCACTAAAACTAAAGGCTTTAAAAAAGCATTTACATATGCCATTATACAACCGTTATACAGCGTAAAGCATTATATAATGCTATTGTAGAACCTAAAGCACTTTAGTGCTTTTAAAAAGCTGAAAGCTGTACAGTTGCGTTGTCGTTTGCTGCACTAAAGCTAAAAGCTTTACAAAAGCATTTAGATATGCCATTATACAACCGTTATACAGCTCAAAGCATCACATAATGCAACAAGTTGCTCGGTGAACGTATATAAGAGTTTATACGGTCCTTAAGTTCTAAAGAAGTTAACTAGTCATATGTTATAATGCTTCCTGTGTTACTTGGGTATACGACGTATCTTAATAAAAATTGGACATAAGGTGTATTTTGTATGCCGCTATTTAGTTATGTAGTTAAATTGCAGAAAATAATATTTTTAGGGGGGGCGCTCCATACATAAAAACACTAAAAATCAACTTTTGAACATTTTGTGATTAAGTGAATAGTTTCAGAAATATTCACTTCGAAAGTCAGAAAAATTGTGTCCCCCCTGTAACTTTTGAACCGTAAGTTCAAAAAATATGAAAAAAATTGAGAAAATGCGCCTTATCATATACTTTCTACGAAAATTATTTTGAACATTATCGGTTCAACAGTGATTTTTGAGTTATCTCCAAAAAACTTGTTCCAAAGGCATCAGATACAACCTTTTGGTATTAGTTTGGTTCATATTCCATTGAAGGTGCGGAACCCTCCATTATGCGTGCTCCGACATGCATTTGGCCGGTTTTTTTTATGGGTATTTTTTTTGTAATATTTTACAAGTCAAAGTTGATAGCTACTAGCTTTGTTTGTAAGGAGATTCTAATAACATGCCAGAGGAAACTGCCAAATTATTAATCTTGACATTTAAATCCTTAACATCTCTATGGAATTTAAAAGATTTTATTCTAAATTGATTATTGAAGAATACCGGCTTTATGGTTGTTAAAATGAATAGTAATTGTATCAAATGAGTGTCGAGTTAATATTTATTAATAAAAATAATAACGTGATCTAACTAAATAAATAAAACTGTGACCTTGTGACGAATTTGCATTTTTCAAATGTTTACTTTGTTTGAGAAATTATCTGAATACAAGTAAATGGCCTGAAAGTAAACCTTTACGTGCAGTCGACGTCAAAGATATGTTTACACTTTTTTAACTTACTATTTTGTAATAAGGTGCAAAATTGTAAACATATATTTGACGTCGACTGTACCAATAAATGCTACAATATAAATGGTCAGCGAAGCGTGTTGTTGTACCAAAGACAATATGCAGTAAGTCCAGACCATTTCTCGAAGGCTTTTAAAGTCGTTACGTACATTCCGCGGTATCTAAGGCCGCTGCCCGATAAATCTTGACCGTGTGCGACATCTACTTTTTATGGTCGTCGCCATAGTGGTCAGATCCCTTGGCCGATATGCGCTAAAACGAACAATTTATTGCTATCGACGCACATTACTCAACGTTCGACAATTTTTCCTCGTTAGCTCAGTTTCAGCATCAAATTGATAGATCAGGGGGGCGGGGCGATTTTTGAAATTCCAGCGCTCGAATATGACATTTAAAACCCTGAATAAAACGAAGAAATTATGTTTCAAAAATAATAGCGATAGTAATTTAAAATCATGATTATTTATACTAGTAATTTCATGCTTAAATAATGGTGACAAACTTTTGTGTGCGATTATATCCGAGGTTAAATTCTTTGAATTCGAGCGCTCGATTGTCAAAAATCGCCCCCTGATCTGAATTAACTAATAATAATGTGAAATCATCCATATATGCCTGTTTTCCTTTCACACTTGATGGAATTATGATACCTTAATATTTTCTAGTTATACGACCAGACAACCACAGCATTTACATCTCCAATAATTTTTAAGAAAAAAAAACCGACTTCAATGGGGGTAGCCGGTGAAGGATTATTGTAGATGGTGCACTTAGATTCCATACAATGAAATAACTTGCTTAAAAAACGCAGCGGAGAGGACAAATCGCCAAACGTGAACTATGCGTCGTTGAAGAGTTCCGTTCTGATTATCATCAGCAGTTCCACTTCATCAAATGTCACTCTTTTGAATGAAAATGCTTGATTTGTTGATAAAAATACAAAAGTCACTTTATGTATGCCTTTAAGATTTGAGGAATTCCCTCGATTCCTCGTGGAACTCATCGTCAGAACTTGAGCTTGACGAAAATTGGTCCTGACAATCTAACTTGCTTAACAAACATAGCGAAGAGGAAGAATCGCCAAACATGAACTATGCGTCGTTGAAGAGTTCCGTTCTGTTCATCATCAGCAGTTCCACTTCATCAAATGTCACTCTTTTGAATGAAAATGCTTGATTTGTTGATAAAAATACAAAAATCACTATGTGTAAGCCCTTAAGATTTGAGGAGTTCCCTCGATTCTTCATGGATCCCATCATCAGAACTTGAGCTTGACGAACATTTGTTCTGACAATTAAACCTGCTAAACAAACACAGCGAAGAGGACGAATCGCCAAACGTGAACTATGCGTCGTTGAAGAGTTCCGTTCTGATCATCATCAGCAGTTCTACTTCATCAAATGTTACTGTTTTGAATGAAAATGATGGTTTTGTTGATAAAAATATAAAAATCACTATATGTATGCCCTTAAGATTTGAGGAGTTCCCTCGATTCCTCATGGATCCCATCATCAGAACTGCATTTTGACAAAAACGGGACCAATCTGTATATATTTACTTACAATCAAAAAAAGAATTTTCAAAATCGGTTCAGACATGACGGAGTTATGGAGTAACAAACATAAAAAAAAAATAAAAAAACATACACGCCGAATTGAGAACCTCTTCTTTTCAACTCTTGAAGTCGGTTAAAAATAAGAGCATTAGGATGTTTTACCTTTAAACATCGTTCTACCCGATCTTTTAGCTGCATATATCTGTTAAATTCAGCTGTAGTAGAAAATTTAATCAAAAAGCGTGATTGGACATTAGGTGTTCTGGTGGCATTATCAAAACATCTAACCAACTCGCTGATGAATATATATCGGGCTAGCTGCAGCTTACTCATCCATGTCTTCATCTGTGAATCTAATAGGCGCCGTGATCTAAACGTAATATCCTGACAAAATGTACAAACCCAGAGACTCAGTTGTTTGTTTGATAATGTTCATGGCCTCACTATTGGAATAGACCGTTTGTATTTTGGCATAAATATAGCTTATATTTGCAGTCCAGTGAAGGCCATAGAAACTGGGTAATAGCAATAGCCGACAGAAATGACCTACGACTTTGTATGAAAACAATGGTATGGTTACGCACAATAAGATAATAAAAATATTGATATACATTTTCTGAAGTTTTATGAAAATATTTTTTGCAAGGCGTAACTCAAATTTACTCTTTTCGAGGTTAACCCGATTAATCCACAAAATGTACTTATTTTTAATAAATATGTATAACATATAAGCGCTGAAAGCATTTTATCTAACCTTTTAATTTTATTGCCAACTGCATTCAAAGAGTGCCGGTATTAAAGCTTAAAATACAATTTTATTTTAATGTTTCAACATTCGTATTGTACATCTTAACGTTTAACAGAGATCAATGAATAAGGTCCAGGCTTAATCATAATAATCTTCAGGATTATTTTATTGCGAATTGGCGTTTTAAATTAAATGTTTAAATAAGTTTGAGAGGAGGCCGGTCGCAATCAATTACTACGTGTCGTACAGAGCGAACTGCGATTTAATCGGAACCGTTGTTAAACGTGCAGACTCTTTTATTTTATTTGTGGAGAATATACTATCCTTAAATCACATCGAAAAATGCAAAAAGACGTATCGTTACTGAAATACTGCAGAACTTACTCTCTTCTGCAATAAAAATAATTTAATTGTCTGCCTCGCGCCAGCATTCAATACTCGCTACTCGAACTAGGATTGAAAATTCCTGGTAAACTATTATAAAGCAGAAAATGTGAATCATGTGAAGATAGGATCTATTTAATGGGTAGAAATCATGACAAGCGTAGCATGCCTTAGATTTCTGGAATGGTGAAATAACTTTGTGGCACATTAATTCGCAACACTTCATAAATCGTAAAAAAAAATGTTCATGTTTTATAAAAATGGATTGTCAAAATTCTCCACGAATTATTTTATGTTTAAAATCGAAATCCTTGAACTCTAAAAATAGCAAAAGTCCGTCAAGACGGCTGATAACTTACGGATTTACGAGTGCGGGAACGTTAATTGAGAAACAATTTTTATATGATAAATGCAATAACATTTTTTATATGTCGTTTTCAGGAAAAGGAAATTGACAGGTGCCTATGAAAATTTTACACACTTGGTGTACAAACTTGGCGTAGACTGTATCTAGTACTGCTACTGTGCCGACAGGTATACCGCATCAAGTCGCTTCTTCCTGAAATCAGGCGTAATTCATTTATTACGTACGACCGTTTTTACCACTTTTGACTCCCTCCCTCCCGTACGTAAGAAAAAACAAGAATAAAAATCCTCCTCTCGTAAGGAGAAGTAAGACATGATCAATCCGAAGGGGGCGGGCCCCCTAAAGCGTCTTTCGTTATAATAAGAATGGCGCCAATTGACAAAAATGATTACGTAAGAAAAAACACGAATAAAAATCCTCCTCTCGTAAGAAGTAAGACATGATCAATCCGAAGGGGGAGGGCCGCTTAACACGTTCACTGTCCCTATACAAAACGATCAGACAATATCACAAGTCCAATTGTCAATTTCAATATGTGGGCGTCACCCCATAGATGGAGCACGGACTCCTGAAAAAAAGCTTTATGACCCCACATTGGGGGCACCCGGACAGGTAACGTGTTTGCGTCTATCGTGTAATAAGAATGACGGCAATTGACAAAAATGTTTACTCCTGTCTTTGTTGGCATTGGTGCTAAGTTCGGTGATATTGTCCACAGGCCGTCGGTGAGCTTCATCACGCCGGCGCTGGTTGTGGAGCGGCATGGCGACGGCGAGCGGACGCGGCATAGGCCCTACGAGGGCGCCACTGGGTGCCACTACACCGGCTCCGTCAGGGGCCAACCTGAATCTAGGGTGGCACTGTCGGCCTGCGATGGACTCGTAAGTTGCTTAAGCATTAGGTTCGAGAGTCAACTAGGTGGTGTATTCCCATTTCTCGCCGCCTGGATCGCACCCAGTACGGCGATGGTGGGGACACAGGAATGATTACTATGAAAAACCCATTGACAATGTGTCCCCGACGGAATACACCAAATAGGTACTGATTATAAGTGGCAGAGCGATGGCGATGAATGTACTTATCTCCTTTTTCTCTTATCTTAATCAAGTTATTAAACAAAAGCTGTAGATAACTAGTCTGTAAGGAAAAAACCGGCCAAGAGCGTGTCGGGCCACGCTCAGAGTAGGGTTCCGTAGTTTTCCGTCCGTCACAGTAGGTGTCCCCACTTAAGAGTTAAAATAATACCGCCATGTGAATATGATATGAGCGTTCCACGTACAGCGACATCTATCGGCAAATTAAGTAAACTATTGCGCGCGAGCTTAAAGTATGGAAGATGATTTTTATGGGATAATTCTTTATTGCGTGAACCGATTTTCACCGTTTTTACTTTATTTGAAAGCATGTCATTTCATTGTGATTTTGTAGAAATTACAGGTACTATCGGGTTCAGAATTGCATGGCCAATTTATGAATGAATTCATTGATAAATTGACCATGCAATTTTGAACCTGATGGTACAATAAACACCTGCTTATACGGTTAAATTACAAACATAGTTCAGAAATTATTTTGTAATTTTTTTTTCAAAAACTATTTAACCTATCAAGTTCAAAATAATTTTTCTAGTAAGTTTTTATAAAGTTCTACTTTTGAGATTTTTTTCTTATTTTTAAAACTTATGTTTCAAAAGTTAAAGGGGGGGGGACACATTTTATTTTATTTCAGAAGCGATTATTTCCGAAAATATTTACATTATCAAAAAATGATTTGAGTAAACCCCTATTCATTTTTAAATACCTATCCAACAATATATCACACGTTAGGGTTGAAATGAAAAAAAAAATCACTCCCCACTTTACGTATAGGGGAGATACCCTAATAAAACATATTTTCCAACTTTTTATTTTACCACTTTGTCGGCGTGATTGATATACATATTAGTACCAAATTTCTGCTTTCTAGTGCTAACGGTCCTTGAGATTATCCGCGGACGGACGGACGGACGGACGGACGGGCAGACATGGCGAAACTATAAGGGTTCCTAGTTGACTACGGAACCCTAAAAAAGGTTCCGTAGAATATTTGAGTTCCCATATAAACTACGAGACTTCTCTTTCCGCACATTTCCAATACTATACATGCCTAAACAAAGTTAGCATTCCAGCTCGCTTTGCATCGCCGAGTTGGGGTGTGTCTTGTAAAAACTTTATATCTAACATGAGATCTTTGTCTTTTATTCAATTGATTGAGTTCTGTAATAATTTGTCTCTGCGTGAGGCATAACCTTGGAAGTCGGAAGTAAATCAAAGAGTGGTCTATAAAATTTGTAAAGCGTTTTTCATACGTGTGGTCGTTTCGTATAAGGACGTAGACCCGTCCAGCGTTTTAAGACTGTCTGTGACCACAGCGAGACCACTAAGTGTCGGATTGAGCGCTACCTGGACTTGTGGTTCACAGTTCGATCATCCTGTTAAATTTCATGCTCAGCCCACACAAGCTTTGATGTTCATGTGGTTACCACCGTCTGACCAACAGTTTAACGATCTTTAGGGAAAGACAATTTAAAACATTATTTTGAGTAAAACTAGGGACTTGACAATGATAAAAATCTATCATACTGATATTTGTATACCTACTACTGGTACTTTTTACTAGTTTCATGCTTTTTTTTACAGACTACAATAAGTTTAAAACTGTTTCTATATATATAGTATACGTTTCGTACATCTGACCATGTCATAATATTTAATTACTCGCTACTTCTGAACATAAGAAAAAACCGCTAATTAAACTCAAACATCTAAAGCAAATAAACCCTCAAACCACAACCAAAACCATCAGGCATGTTTAGTCTACGAAGCTTCATTTTTATTGTCAGTTATTTATAAACGAAGAGTTCAAATAAATCACTACGCGGCCTTGCATAAAAATCTGCGGATGAAACATTAGGTCCTTCCTTGTTATTTATCTGTGTGTTTTGGTATATTTCTGGCCCGCGGCTAGAAAGAATACTGTAGGATTACATATGTGTTATTATACCTTATTGTGTATTAGTGCTTGTTATAAAGGCTTAACGAAATAGCAGTGTACTGAAGGACCATATTAGTTGCAAATTAAGCAGTTTTCCAAGCCTAACCACTCTAACCAGAGGATCATTAGGAAGGCTCAAATCGAATCAATTATGTAATTCCTAGTAAGAGTTCGTACCTTTTTGGCTCTTCAATTCAATTTTTTATATGTTGAATAGGTTACACGTTTGCAATACGTTTCCAAATTGACGTTTGCATATATTTTGATACTAGCTTTTGCCCGCGGCTTCGCTCGCGTTAAATTCGGGGTAACACGGTTCCCCTTTCCTGATTTAAAACACAGAAGAGAACTCGGACCAAAATATTATTAAAATTTCACCCCCTCTTTTAAGGGGTTGGGTGCAGATTTCCAAAAAAAAATGATGCACGATTTTTTTGTTAGGCACAAATAGTCCGCATACCAATTTTTAGCTTTCTACCTTGAAAATTGCGGAATGCTCCATACAAACTTCCACCCCCCATTTTAGGGAAGTGGGGGTTAGAAAGAGACAAAAAGTAGCCTATGTCACTCTCCATCCCTTCAACTATCTCCACTTAAAAAACCACGTCAATTCGTCGCCCCGTTTTGCCGTGAAAGACGGACAAACAAACAAACAAACAAACACACACATACACTTTCCCATTTATAATATTAGTATGGATTGTTCGCAAAAATTAATCGTATCTTTTCTATAATATAATGATGCAAACTGATTGCGTGAACCACCGACCTGATTTTCACTTTTTAACAGTTCTAAACCACTACGTACTTGTACCTGCTATTAAGTCAACGACGCCGTTAACAGAACCTTATCCTAATGAGCATACTAAACACCAGTAGGCAAGAAGGCTTAATATATAGACAACAAACTACAGACCTAATGAGGCGCTGTCAGTAGCGACAAAGCCAACACTCAATCAACAAGCTACTGTAACATTTACTAAGTGCTTTTAGTTGCACAAACAACTTGCAATAGGAGATACCGGCGTCGCCTGGCACAAGAAACACAAATACCTAATACGTGACAGCGTTTACAGAATTTATGAATGACACTCTATCGGCACAAAAAATAAGCTTTCGAGGGTCAATAGGCGGCACTCTTACTTTCATTCTTCTCTTTTCGGCTTAGGCTGGCGTCATGCTGTTAAAAGTGAAACTTTTATTTGGCATTGTTAGTGTTTGCTTAATTAATTCAGATACAGGCGCAAAAATAACACGTCTTGTCTTGTCATATTAGGGTTCAATATTTAATCTTAATTATTGTGGAATATTGGTGAGAAAAATACTTATGAAATAATCTCATGGAAGCGAGAAGGAGGAAGCCGCAAATAATAATTTAAAAAAATGCTATGTGTGACCTATGAATGTAGTTGGCAGGAGCAGAATCTACATAGTGCACTTACCTTTTATACATACAGCGCATTGACTATGACTCCACAGGCGCCTTCCAAATGTTCGGAACACCATTGTTCAGTGTACGAGAAGGGATTAATTTATTTGACATAAAAAAACCTAAATAAAAAGAGCAGGTTTCTACTGGGTGCTGGTCTTACTATGTTTTAAATTTTTTTATTCAAAATTTCCTGTACCTCCACCTCTGTCTGGTTTGGAAGGTCAGATGGCAGTCGCATTCATAAAAACTAGTGCGTACGCTAATTCATGGGATTCGGTTGCCGAGCAGACCTCAAGCTCAAAAGAACAATGGCAAAAGGCCGGGACAAACGCTAGGAGGATGATAACGAATTAAAATTTCTTCTCTAACAATCCCACCTAAATGCGTTTTAAACCCTTATTCGTAGTTCGCTCGGTTTGGGCATTGGAGGTGCTTTAAATAGACATTTCAAGTTACGGGGAGTTTTAATTTGCGATCTTTTAAGGCGCTAGGCGCTGATTGTGGCCAAAAACTGTTACGTTCTAAGGAGTATATCTGAATAAGGGGTCTTTAAAAAATTTTGAAATAAATATATGTTGATAACCATTTCATGTACAACATTTTGAACGTTTGAATAACTCGTGTAACGTATAGTTTCTCCGTTATGTAAATGTAACGAAATGTCGTTTTACGGTTAATTTTGCTTATATCTACTGAACGGCTCACTCGATTTAAAATATTGTTGAACTAAAAATGTGTACTACAGAACACTACAAACGCAACGTAGGATATTTGAATTGATTAAATTTTCTTAAACAACTTGATCATAATTCCACATTTCGTGCGTTGGTAGCTCGAAAACGGCGTTGCTGGCAGTCGTGAGCTAGCTTTGAGACGAGGAGGCTGTGTCGCTCGTCGCTCCGTGCTTCCTTTGTAGCTTATGTAGTAACATATACTTGCGCTTGGCCCGTGAGCAATAATATCGGACTTACTGTGCCTAAAGACTAAATAACTGCAGAGGGTTCATGCGGTGCGGACATAACGTGTCTTCCCGGAATCAAAAATGTATAGACATTTTATCTTTCAAGATAATGTACTCGTATGCATGTTCATGTACGTTCGTATAAAAAGTGTATTTTATTTAGATTATAATACAAGTAAAAAACAAATGAAATAAAAATGGAGAAAAAACAAAAATTATGAATCTCACAATGCTCTGAAAACAAATTTGGTCATGTAAGTAAACTACAATTATTATGTTTTAGTAGACAAATGCATCACGCAAAATAGGCATTAGTCGTCGAGTTGCGGAAATCTGCTAGCACTGCAATACAATAGACTAATAATTAATTTAATAAAAACTCCAAAGGACCGAATTTATTTAAACATATTTATTTAAGAATACCGTGTTCTAAACGAATGTAATATGCGTTTTATTTTAAGATTAAACACAATCTTTAATGTTATACTTTATACTAATTTATCAAATCTAGAAATTGCGAAGTAAACTGCAAAGGATTGCATGTAAACCGGCCAAGAGAATATCGGGCTATGCTCAGTGTAGGGATCCGTAGTTGCCGGCCTGTTACAATACATCCATTCAAAAGGTAGTTTATAAAGAGATATTTTGTGGCACTTACGTTATTTTACTATAGGCATAACTCAAAAACGGCTCAACCGATTTTATTCCATATAGTTTTTATTGAAAATACGTGACAAGTATTTCAATGGCCTCACTTCCAGGAATTTTCCCAATTTTTTTGGACCCACGGTTCAAAAATCAAAGAGCATTTTAACTTTCGGAGCTATTATTTACGAAAGTATTCGTTTTATCCAAAAGTTGTTTAAGGCTTATTCTTCTTGAAATACCTATCCAACAATGTGTTTCAGATACTTATTGTTTTACCACTTTGTAGGCGTAATTAAAACATACTTATACCAAATTTCAGTGTACTAACTATCACTGAGCAAAGCCTGATTGAGATTCTAATAAAAAATTGCTGATATTTAAGAGTTAAATGTATGTAAGAATAAAGGAAAAAAAGCTTTTTTTTATACCACGACGCTGGCAAACAAGCATACGACCCACCTGATGGAAAGCAGTTATAAAGCCTATGGACGCCTGCAACCCCTGAAGATTCACATGCGCGTTGACTACCTTAAAAAACTTTACTATGTCGGTGAAATAAATACAAATTTTATATTAATTATCAACACAAAGTAAATAAATAAATTACTACTAAGGGTTAATACTACCTATCAAATATCTTTAAAAGACCGGCCAAGTTTGTATCGGATCATGTATACACTCGCGTGCAAAAATATCGAATCACTTTGCATTTTTTCGTCTGCATCCAATATCTTTGTAAATCGGTTTATTTTTCTAAATTATCTGAATGTAATTATGTTTGTCGGAATATTAGATTTATAAAAAACTATGAAACATGAGCATTGGCCCAGGATTTTTCAGATTATGGCCAATCTCCCGGTTTCCCGTGTTGTTACGGCTTCTAACGCCCACGAGTTGCACTACCCTTGACCCCTATAAAACGGGGGTGGTGGGGATTTCTTATCAGTCACTTACCAGAAGTCGACCTGCACACATCTCCGCATCTTTTCTTGTGAAGAATACCCTGAAAAAATGGAAGCTACCGAAGCTCAAGTCGCCGTAGTCGTCCAGCTCCTGCAAGAAGGGCGTAGTCAACGATCAGTAGCTGCCGAAGTGAACCTGAGCAAGTCCACAGTTTGTAAACTGTACCAGAGGTTCCAGCAAACAGCAGCACTTACTGCAAGACCTAGAAGCGGCCGCAGAAGGTGCACATCGGAGAGAGACGACCGTTTCATTGTGTCGACGGCTCTTCGAAATCGTCACCAGACTGGAGTTACCATCCAGCAGCGTCTGCGGGAGGTGCGAGGAGTGGTTGCCAGCGAGTGGACCGTGAGAAGAAGACTCAAGGCAGCGAACATGATACCCAGGAGGCCTGTGACAGGGCCCAGGTTGCTGGCAAGGCACCGCACAGCCCGAAAGGAATTTGCGAGGATTCACAAGAATTTGACCCTGGACCAATGGACCCCGATTCTGTTCTCGGACGAGTGCAGAATGTGTTTGAATGGCTGCGACCGAAGAGAAAGAGTTTACAGGAGGCCAGAAGAACGCTACGCTCAGTGCTGCATCTCCGAAAGAGTCGCCTATGGAAGTGGCTCAATCATGTTCTGGGGCGGCATCTCGTACGAGGCACGGACTGAGCTGGTTTTTGTTCCTGGCGGTGGTCGTGGCGGTGGATTAACTGCTGCCAGGTACATAACGGAGATTTTGGAAGACCACGTCGTCCCCTATGCCGGTATTTTTGATGAGGGGTTCATGCTAATGCAGGACAATGCCCCTTGTCATACCGCAAGGGTCACCGCTGCCTACCTCCGCGAGGTGGGCATCGATACCATGGTCTGGCCAGCGATGAGCCCGGACCTTAACCCCATTGAGCACATGTGGGACCATCTGAAGAGGAACGTTCGGGCCCGGAATCCTGCTCCAGCTACTGTCGACGAGTTGAAGATTGCCTTGGTGGAGGAGTGTGAAGCGATTCCTCAAAATTACATCAGGAAGTTAATAAAATCCATGAAAAATCGTTTACGTTGTGTCAGTAGGGCTAGGGTAGTAATACCCGTTACTAACGTAATAATAATAAATTGAATTTTATTTTAAACAAGCCTTTTATTTCGAGTTTCCCTTGTTTATTTTAAGGCCGCTTTCGAGTTACTTCCGATATTCGAGTTTTTTCCAGCTTTGGATCTGAAATATTATTGAATTGGCACATTTTCCAATACGTTACATTGTAAGCTTTCATTTAATACCATAATTTTCAGATTCAAATGGGAAATTACAAAGATATCGGATGCAGACGAAAAAATGCAAAGTGATTCGATACTTTTGCACGCGAGTGTAATGTTGGGTTCCGTAGAAAGTAGTTTCTTGGAGATAACTCAAAAACGGATGAACCGATAATATGTGAAATAATTTTCGTAGAAAATTAAGGACTAAGCCTTCTTGGTATTTTTTCATATTTTTTAGACAAATAATAATTTTTTTCGTGCACAAATACCGCTCCTTACATGTGCATTTTTACTATTCGCAACTCGCAACAAGCTTTGTTTTGTTAATTTATCGTAATTAAGTGAATTTTTTGGTTAATATTTAAAATCGCAACAAAAAAATAACCATCTATTAAGCTCACTTGAACAGCAAAAAAAATCCAAATTCACATGAAAACACCGCTTTGATGTGCATTCATTTTTTTTGCTCTACTATTTTTTTATTTTTTTCTGATATGCGGAATATTTTTAACCATATTTCGTAAATTCATAAATATTTTGCCGCTCACTGTACTTCAAATTCAAAATCTAGGTTTTTAAATTTTTACATAAAAATCTACTAATTGAGATCGTTATTACTTATCTTATTTAGTAGCATTCCTAAAAATGTCACCGTAGTACTTAATCTTAGTATTCAAATCACAAAACATCCACAAAAGGATTAGGTATATATAATTATTATAAATCTGCCCGCGCGCCTTTGAGTAGTCATATTCTTTGAACATTATTGCGGTGCATCGCGGCGGATTTACGCACGATCGCAATGAGAGGGGCACGCGGGTGGCGCGGGTAGAGAGCGCCCAAACGCTCAAGGACACTCCGGCGACAATCGTCTTAACGAAAATAGGTAAGCATTTGACCACAATCTCACCTGATGGTAAAGTGACGATGAGGCCGAGGATGGAGCATGCTTCACCGAAATACTTGGCTTCTTCTTCTTGGTTGGCTTCTTCATCGTGACTGATGATAGTGATGATCGTGGTTGGTGTGTTTTGTTCGGGCACGAAGACTCTCGCCATAGATTCCGGTTTATCGCTTTCCTCACCACATCGTAGGAATTCTGAGAGGGTTCCTTACCTTTGAGTTGGTCAGTCCATCGTGCTGGTGAACCGCCCGTGACCTTTTGGCTTCAGTATATATATCTTAGCAACCCAAACTGTCTATTTCTACCTACTGAACCCTCTCTCTTCTACCTACTGGATATATAATCATTTCAAATGAATAATATGCTTTTTGTCTACCCTTGTGCCCACATTCGTAATTTAATATTGCAGCCTTGCTTTTGATCGATGAGTGAGATACTGTTGCGAATTTTAAAATTAATTAATTATTTATTTATGGATATGGAAGTATTTAATCGAAAGTGGGCGTTGATTGCGTGATTCTAGTTCCTAAGTAGGTATGAAATCATAATATTTTCTGTGAGCGCAAAATTTATTTCGTTTTTTTCGACACACGATGTTGTAAGATTTATGATAAAAGGCATGAATTATGACGCCAGCGAATAAAGAAATAGCGCTTTTATGTTATTACGTAATACTCGTAAGTCTAAAGGTTCTAAACTAAAATGCCGAAAATGTTGGTCGTGTGATTTCTATGATCTCCGTTGCGGCGCTTACCTTCAGTCAATATTGCTTACCATATTTAAGCGCGGCAATATCTTTAGCATTCTGGATACGTTTGGACAGAATACAGAATGGGATGTATTTCAGATAGGTCTCTGTTAATTTTAGTTAGGTAAGTACTTTTAAGTCTGATTTGTGCTTATAGTCGTTTTAAGTAAATTACAACATATTAAAATTAAACCATACCAAAATAGACTTAGCGAGGGTTATCGCACCTCAGCATCATTTGATTCTCCTCTTACCCTAGAGCCAGGTATTAACGCTTTACTAGCTTTGCAGTTAAGACGCCATTAAAATTTAACGCGTGCAATGAAAACCGTAGGTTATTACCTAGATTTACGAATAGCCTACTTTTACAGTTATAATTGTATTGCCGTTAAATTGTTTGTCTTTGTATTTTTCGGGTATATTCGACTTGTTTTTTTGATTTACCGCAGAAAGGTTAAAGATAAAATATATCTTTATTGTATACACAAACGTAGTTGGTAGTTTCTCACAGTTAATGATCTCCAAACACACGTACCTTACTCTCCCTGACTCCCTGCACTGCCTGTTAGTTCAATACATTACCTGTCAGAAAATGAAATTTTTGACATAAGATGTATTATGACAGTAATTGTCACCTACCTTCCTTTACTGCAGGGAGACTAGGGAGAGTCACCTTATGTATAACACGTAATCAAGGGGGTGTCACTCTGTAAAAAAAAAACAACGGGGTGCACTCCGGGAGTGCCGGCAGAAGTGAAAACTTTGATATTTTGGAATGGTTAGGAAATAAATTTGCACGAATTGCTTTAATTATCAGTATAAAAGTACTATTATTTATGTGGTAAAATACAATATTCATTTATTGCGCTATCGTACACAAACATGACTATTTATATTAATTAATTAAAAATTTAACACTTCAGAACTATTACAATTATTTATTCAGCCATTTTACTCGGAAACTGCTAAACGTATCTTAATAAAATTTGAACATTAGTTGTAGTTTGTATGCCATACTTAGTATTGTAATAAAATTGCTGAAAAAATATTTAAGTCCATGTACTTATGCATGTAACTAATTGCCAAAAACATTTTTTTTACCAAAAATCAACATGTTGCACATCAATCGATAGGTCTTCAGAAATAACATTGAGCTTTTTGAAACATATTTTATAATGAAGTAAATATTTTCAGAAATAATCATTCCGTCTAAAACATTGTATAGGGGGGGCTGTAACTTATGAATTAAATCATGCTCGAGTTGTCTCCTAAAACCCTCTTCCAAAGGCAGATACAACCTTTTGATTATTTTTCCTTAATCTGTTGAAGGTACGGAACCCGCCATTACGCGTGGTCCGACACGCACTTGGCCGCAACCGACGTCAACCAGCCACGGCCTTACTGTTCAATTAGCACGTACTACGTATCATTTCGCGATGCGATCAAATCCACTGCCAAACTCAGTCGATTTTACGCGTCGCGAACCGATCGTTTGCTCCAAATTACAACGCTACGCCAAAATAAATAAGAACCGAGATTTCCTACTTTCTTGAGATCTAACTAATAGCGTGCTATCCTTTGATTAAAGTAAAAAGAGGAAGATACCTGACGTTCATAGCTGACAAAACTGAAATGTGTACCGGCACCCACACACTTGTAAATGCTTACACTGCTATAATAGTACATTATGATATTTAAAAAAAAATGATATAAAAAAAATCGTATGTAATGATCAACTTAGCACACTTGTATAAGTGTGCTACATGTGTGTTATACATGTGTTATACAAGTGTGCTAAGTTGATCATTACATACGAAGCAATATTGTGCGCTCGAACGCATGTGAGTGCGCATAAGGAAGCTGAGCTTATGTAATGATCAAGCACACGCGTTTCATAGGACGTTTTTCAACACACTTGCGAGGAAATAACAGTATAGTATAATTAATAGCTTTTGATAAATACATTAATTGTCAGAATGTTTACAGGATAGAGGTACTTACGAACCTAAGATAATTAAATTGAACTAACCTTTTTTGTGATGTTATTGAGTATCTGGAACTCTTTTTAAAATCATTTCATAAAATTAAAGACTTCACATTTCTTGTGCAATAAATTATAGTATTGTTTTCTTACGTATTGCTCACTAGATTTTTATAATAACATTTTACTAGTATGTATCACAATTTTGAAATATATCCAGAGGTTAAATTAACGCTAAAGTTGTCTTCTTATTCATTGAAAATATAATTTGTTTAAATTAATAAAACACGACGAGAAAAATCTAACAAATAAACAATGATTTGAGGTTAACTTATCAATGGCGCGCAATTTCCTTATTTTGATGTGCGTGCAGCTTGAGGCAAAGGCGCGGACGTATAATGCCAAACAGCCAATATTAAAACAGACAATTCGTGTTTCAAACGTAATTTATTGTGTATTACGGGTAATATAATAAGTTGAAATGATTCTTATTCACAATCAGGATTGTATAATTTCGATTCTATCGTAAATGTGTATATTTTTAATATATTTACTTTTTTTTTACTTTTTTAGAATGTAAACTCATAAAGAGTTAAAAAAAGTAAAGGTAATACCCGACTAAATTGCAGCGATTCGTCTGCGTACGTACAACTTGGTACTAGAGTACAAACGTCACTTGATCGGATTATTAATTTTTTTTACTAGTTGGATAATTATTATGAAATGCACCCGTGTTTAATATTTTTTTTTTTTTTTTTTTATACCACGACGGTGGCAAACAAGCATACGGCCCGCCTGATGGTAAGCAGCTACCGTAACCTATGGACGCCTGCTACTCCAAAGGAGTCACATGCGCGTTGCCGACCCTTTACAAAAAGGAGGATTCACTGTGTTGACGACTAAAGGAACAAGAAGGTCCCTCATCGTTAACACACTGGGATTATGAGCATAAAAGCGGTGGAATAAGAACCTCGTTACGTTACGTGTGTTGAAAATGCTATAATGTACAAGTACATCAGGGGTAAAAGAGATACACCAATATACTTAACACGACAGGTGACAGACACCAACTAATATAATTTACAGTAGTGTAGACAAGATCGTCATATTTCTAACAATGACGTATAGAAGTAAAAAGGGAGTCATTTGGGTTTGAAAAAATTAAAATAATGAATTGATATTAATCATAGTAAGTCCTTGTCGCATCAATATGAAAGCGGGCAAAATGGACCGATATAGAAAATTAAATGTCGAGTCAATAGCATACTATATTTTTAAAATATGAATAAATTTCTAGTTCTAAACTTCTGGTGCTCTAGTCGAATATTCCAGTGTTCAACGAAATAGGTAACGAACGATCGTCTCAAAAAACCAGTATAAAGGCATCTACGATTTCGCGTAGTTGTTACGGATCTAGAGGTTTCTCATTTTAATGCAATAATGGTTTGTCAAAAGAGACGTGTATGGTAAGCGACGGTTATATTGCACTACACAGAAACGGCGAATGATCCGTGTGGTCCTCTAGTACTTTAATTTCCATCGCCTACCTCGCGCACGACTCAAATAAACCAATGTAAAGGTGTGACCTCCGATTGTGCATAGTTATAATGGTAAAAAAAGATTTACTTATCCTGAACGAATTGTAAGTCTCGGGAATTAGCGCTAGGTGCCTAATTTCGTAGGTAGGGTTATCAAATAAAACTTTTTAATACCACGACGGTGGCAAACAAGCATACGGCCTGATGGTAACCAGCTACCCGTAGCCTATGGACGCCTGCAACTCCAGAGGTGTCACATGCGCGTTGCCGACCCTTTACAAAAAGGAGGATTCACTGTGTTCACGGCTAAATAAGCAAGAGCAAATAAAACTGTTAGAAATTTAAGTAATATACTTTCTAGAAACGTTTTCATTATCGGGTAATTCGGGTATTAAAGATAATTGCTTACATTAATCGGGTAATACCCAAAACTCACTAATTTCTACCACAAGTTTATAGCCGTAATTAACCATATTAGTAACAAAACAAGGTTGATTTTAGTTTAATAATTTTATTGCAATTACTGAGTTTTGGTTGTCACCTGACGAATGATATTTTCTTAAACGTATTTATTCTCTAGTATCTGGTATTAAAGATAATTGCTTAAAAGGTTTTGACATGAAATAAAACAACTAAAAACGGATTATATCGCGTGTACTGAGCTTAAATTACATCCCGACGTTTCGAACACTTTACAGCGTTCGTGGTCAACGAGTCGACTGAGGAAAAATATACAATTACCTCCGTTCAAAAACTATCACAATATGCAAACCTACCCACATATTAAATATTAAACAAATTTTGTCATTGCACATGCCATTTCACATTCCTTTGCCACACTCTTTATATTTTTTGTAACTTAAAATTATTTGACATTGAAAATTAGGTATTTGACATAATAATGTTACACATGTTTGACATAATTATGCTAATAAGCATTTGTACATAAATAATTTGTACATACGTTTAGCTTGGTAACGGTTTCAAGCACTAGGAGAACAGAATAAAATAAAAATGCATTTTTATCAGCATATTATTTGCTAACGCTACCCAAAGGGGCATGACACTCGGACATACGTGTTTCACGCGTGGGTACTGCCTATTTAGCTGTCTCGCTTACTCAATAACAAAAATGTTTTTGATAAATTTTGATAAAAAATTATGTTTGCTTATTTAAAACAGTACTTACGAATGAAAAGTTATTCCGTGAGCTTTGTTTTTATGTTTTGAGCTATTAAAGCTTTCAAAAAAGGCACAATTTGGCATGATTTACGGGTATTTTAGTCGTTATTCTCGAAAGCACGCTCTTCAGCGGCCATGACACGACTGATTCAATATAGGCGACGGAACCGGCGGAACCTATATTTGATGGCACACGATCGTGCGCCTGGTACCATATCTATTCCCTTTGTATTTATCAAAGATGTAACCTAAACTTAGCGCCTGAACTGCAACAAGATGTTACGTTATTAAAATGATTTTATATTTTAAAAGATCAGGCGCTTTGTTTTTTCATACATCTACAATCTTTTGATGCTGCTGCCACTGACAAGGCCACGCACGGGGGCTTGCAGCACCGCATTATCGTGTAGCCCTACCCCTCCCCTGCTTCGAGGAACAAAGGAAATCTAGGAGACTTATCGTACTAGAAACTGGGTTATTAATTTAAAAAAAAATAATAATAATAAAATACGCCACCATTTTTTTTGCATTGCAGCCATTGATGTATTATGTATTCTACTAGATGGGCTATCTAGAACAAATTTTGTGCGCCATGTTTGGCGGTTGACAGCTGTCACTGAATCAAAGAGTAGCTTTAACAAAACTGTCATAACACTGTTTTGACAAAATTCATATTCTGCCTAAACACATTTTGTAAGGAAACGTAATTAACTAAATTATTGTGTTGTTTACACCTAATGTTTATTTCGCTCCTTACCCTAGAGTTTTAGGAACGAATGGAGTAAAATACTATTTTTGCCGACAGGCGCCTTTCAATACGCACTTTGGGGGTTAATGATCCTTGATATTTATTTAAAATGACATTGATTTCTTCGCACGGATGAAAAAACATTGTGTAAGTACGTATTACACGGGTGATATTTCGATATTTAAGTTTTAAATTAAATTCATAAAAACCGTTTCTATGTATTTTACTCGCATTAACAATTTTAGCAAAATCGCCCTTGTTCAACAATAAATATACGTTTAATAAACTAAACATTACCTATATAACGTCCTTATCTAAAACATGTTTATTACGTAAATATTTAATATAATATTATGCTGAGTACTATTAAACAATATCAAGTATAACAATGTCAAGGTATTTCAAGTGTAGGTACATATGCTGTGTTACTTCTGCGACATTAATCTGTGCGCAAAGGAATATGGCGTCGCAACGCCAACATTAATATTTTAAATTAATGTAACACCAAACATTGCACTTACTTACCTATGGAATGTAATTACGTGGCTTTTATTACTATTTTTAGAATTATTTTTACAGTTTATTATCATGCAAGAAGCCTTTATTTACGTTTACATTTGATTTTTAAAATTTTTTGACACTTGCGTGTAATCATGTCTGTGGTCCAACAGCCACTGTCAGACTTGTAGTGATTTTCACTAAAACTCATGGTACAAATAATTTCTTAGGGATGTCTTCTCCTGTTACTCAATGATTGCAGCATCAGCATTTCGTGTTCCCCCATTAACGACGCGTCTAATTATATATATCCATGTCTCATATAGGAGACTTATCGAACTAGGTTCAGTGTCATGGGCTCACCTACTACATATTAGTTGATAGGATGCAAAAATTATCAAATTATCCAATCCAAATGAACTCTTATTGTGCCATGCGACCCTAGTCTGTACAGTATTCATCACATTTGCGAACCCTCTGGGCCGGTCAATCCTGCTTAAACAGCTATTAGACATGGCAATTTGTAGGGCCCAACATGTTGTGTACCCTGCCTCTCCCTCACCCTCCTTCAGCTCCCTACAGGCCCAACCTCCTATTACACCTCCCAACACAACATGTTGGGTCCTACAAATTGCCATGTCTACTAGCCGTAATAGCACTGTGGCGATCGTATTACAAATCGACTACTAACGTCTTATGTGACCCTGGTACTGTTAAGGATACTAGCGAATGAAATTATGAATAAAAAATTAGGGCTAAGTCAGTCTAAATAGGGCTAACTTTAGCCCCAAAAGTGCTAAATTGGCAACACTGAACCTGTCGAATCTGTCGGTCACGTGACCCTGTCGCGAGTTTAACATTTTTTCCCCATCACAAAAAGTGCACAGCGCCGCTAAAGAAGTTTTCCCTTCAAAAAAATTACTTCATAATGAGTACCCTGTACTTTTGCACAAGTGAGAAAGAGAACTTATCATACGTTAACATGCTACGTGACGTCGCAGTGAGACTTCTTTATAGTAGTATTATTTACTCCTTGATGTAATCTAGCTCCTACGGGCTACTTGCGCAAAAAATGTACGAAAGGCGGACTTAATTCTTTAGTTGGGTAAAACAGAATTTTTAATTAATGACCGCTATGATTATTGCTTTATTTTTTGGCTACGAAGCATACATATTTCATTCACAAAAAACCGGCCAAGAGCGTGTCGGGCCACGCTCAGTGTAGGGTTCCGTAGTTTTCCGTCCGTCACAGTAAGTGTCCCCACTTAAGAGTTAAAATAACACCGCCATGTAGGATATGATATGAGCGTTCCACGTACAGCGACATCTATCGGCAAATTAAGTAAACTATTGTGCGCGAGCTTAAAGTATGGAAGATGATTTTTATGCGATAATTATTTATTGCGTGAACCGATTTTCACCGTTTTTACTTTATTTGAAAGCACGTCATTTCATTGTGATTTTGTAGAAATTACAGGTACAATAAACACCTGCTTATACGGTTAAATTACAAACTTAGTTCAGAAATTATTTTGTAATTTTTTTCAAAAACTATTCAACCTATCAAGTTCAAAATAATTTTCCTAGAAAGTTTTGAAAAAGTTCTACATTTGAGATTTTTTTCATATTTTTTAAACTTATGGTTCAAAAGTTAGAGGGGGGGGACACATTATTTTTTACTTCTGTAGCGATTATTTCCGAAACTATTTACATTATCAAAAAATGATTTGAGTAAACCCCTATTCATTTTCAAATACCTGTCTAACAATATATCACACGTAAGGGTTGAAATGAAAAAAAAAATCTCTCCCCACTTTACGTATAGGGGAGGTACCCTAATAAAAAAAAAAATTCCACTTTTTATTTTACCACTTTGTCGGCGTGTTTGATGTACATATTAGTACCAAATTTCAGCTTTCTAGTGCTAACGGTCACTGAGATTATCCGCGGACGGACGGACGGACGGACGGACGGGCAGACATGGCGAAACTATAAGGGTTCCTAGTTGACTACGGAACCCTAAAAAAGCTAAGACAAATTAACTTAATACACTTAATACACGTGTTTCCTTTGTAAATTATCCGTCTCTGTCAAAACATTTTATTGCACCGATCGAAACAGTTGCATTTTATATCCCTTGATGATAATATACTAGAAAATAAAAAATGTAATCATATAAATATTGCAATATTAATCATTATTTTTTAATTAGATAGAACATCTATGTTCGGTTCTGCAGAACAAAACGACTACAATTACGGCGACAAAAAACGAATGTTATTATCGAGTTGTAATACAAGTAACAATCCTGATCATATGTATTATTTATTATAACGATAACCTAACAAGCCAATTACTACGTGAATGTCATTGTGTGCCCATAACGGGCGGAGATTATTTAAAATTAATGAATCGGCTAAATAAAACTATTCATCATTGTAAATAAAATATTGGTCCAATTTTGAAGGAAGTAACGATCGAGAACGAAAAAACTCCGTAAGGATGAATCGCTAATCATTATATTTAGATCTCCTTTAATCCCAAGAAAAATCATAAGTTTTTTTTATACATATCTAAAAATCCATAATGTTATGTAATCGATCATCTACATAACATTATGATTATGAGTAATTGACCATGAGTAACATATGGAGTTCTCCGTAAGTAGGTATATGTAAAATATTACAATTTTATTAAGTTGATAACAAAAACGAATTACCTTCTGATAAACCTCCCAAAACCTCAACAAAATGTAATATGTGATAAGAACAAAGAATTCTTGTAAATACAATGTTTCAAATTAATGATGGCCGGTCATAGTTCATGGCAGATTATGACTTGCGGCAGTTGCGGCGCAAGAACGATGTCCTGTATAAAGAAAAGCATAACTCGCTACACATTGCCTTTAAAATACGACATTTCGTGACTGTAAAATGTAGTGCTAATCTTGAGCGAGTGAATGAATGAACCGACAGACAGGTGAATGAAATTAATAATGCAGAGCTGCCATTTAATGACTTGTTTCTATTGGGAATCATTAATTTTTAAGTGTCCAAAACGCGCTTGTAATCAATTTTATGAACAGGAACGTGTCTCTGTCTGGGGTTCCATTAGTTTCACTGTTTTATAGGATTTGTTTTTGTATTGGCTTCAGAATATTTCAGTAAGTACCTATTTAAATAAGTTGATAATTTATTACGTAATTTTGGCTAAATATTTATTTTATTTTATTTGTAATCAATCATTTACCGACATGATTAAAATAGTAGAATTTTAATTTAAAAAAATGTAAGACTAATATTTTTCTTGTAAAATATTGCAAGAATGGGGAACCCTGAAAGCCTGGAGGCTTGTTTTACACTTTTTGTTGTTACTTAAGTGGATCAGCTTAAGTCCTTTAATTATTTTATAATTGATGAACCATTACCTTAAACGCGTAGGTTTTTAAAATTACTTCGCTCCTCTGTACAATACAAGTTCATACAAAATGGTTTGTCTTAATAAAGAAACCATGAAACTTAAGCTCTTTGGCACAATGACAGCCATATATGTACTAGATATTATGTAGAAACTTAACGCAAGCGTGTACGCATTAAGATGCAAATCTTAGTGGTTTGCGTTCATAAGTTAATTGAATATTTAATAGGCGAGCATCGAAATAACTTCCTTTTGTTATCGTTAAAGACGTTCAAGGTAAGAACACTGAAAGAACTGGGGATGTAAAGAGTCGCCTTTTGCAAATATTGGCATATTTACAAATGTTCGTATAGTATAGTTGGATTTTTTTAAATACGCATCTCCGGACTGTAGGAGGGTCTCTTTAGTAACATTCGGATATCTCTAAAAAAATTCCTATCTACTATAAGTATAATATATTGGTTCATACGCAGAAATTAGGTTCACACCTTTTCTGTGGGCATACCTAACCAAAATTAATAAATTAATGATCATAAAAGGAGAATATGCAAAGATTAACCTATTTAACTACAAAAAAAGCAAAAACAAAGTAATCCTGATTCAATAAATTAACTTAAAACCTAAACCCCCTTATTCAAAAACATCTCGCAGGATAAATTAGTTACTTTATGTTTTGTCTGTTTCTAACAAACACAACTGTCAAAGTGGGAGATAAGGACAAAATATAAATTAGCGGATTGAGGCCTGAGAGACGTTTATGAATAAGGGGGTAATTTTCTGGTGGAACCCTTTACCGTAGAAGCTTACTCCTTTCTATTCCTATTTCAACCGACTTTAAGATTTCGAAGGAGGAGGTTCTCAATTTGTCAGGATCTTTGTTTTTTATTATGTATGTTCACCGATTATTAGAAGCCGGCTGGACCGATTTGGAAACTTCTTTTATCTACACTCATATTGTAAGTTCTCTAAAACGTGTTCGAAAACGGTAGGCAATGGCTAGCATTACCACGACCGATTTTACTATGATAAGCTTTTTATCCGTAGCAGTAACGTAATTTTAACTTTTCATGCTCAATTATTGATGTGCTATGAGTTTTGATAACATAATGTACACCTGCACCCTCCCGACGTCGACGCCGACAGTCCGACACGCGCCCGCGCGACCGCCGGCACACGAGAGTTGGCCATGGTGGCGGTGCAATGGCGGCCATTCTATGGTTTCCAAATAAGGCATTTAGAATAAATAATATGAGTGTAGATAAAGCAGTGTATGCAACTGTACGTAATTAGGCCTAACAGTTACATAAACTACTATTATTGCTTGAAAGATTAGGTATACTTGACAGTCAGTCCCATTGTAACCAGGTCAGTATCTGATGATGGGATCCTGGAGAAATCGAGGGAACTCTTCAACTATTATAGGCACACCTATAGTGATTTGAGTATTTTTTACAGCAGCTCGAGCATTTGCTTTTAAGTAAAGTCGGTTCTTTTTTGTTTAAAATTATTTATATTATCATTCTCATGTAATGGTTAATAAGGAAAACGATATTAAGTTTATGTAGGAGGAATAATTTGAAAGTAGAAGTCAATGTGTTTAAGTGGAGTTTATTCGGTTATTTGGCTTGTATTGCCTTGAATTACTTGTTTGTGTAGGTGTTACAGAAAAGGATACTTACTCCTGTACCGGTAGCTTTGGTAGGAATTACATAAATACTTTAAGTAATTGATACGAATATCCAATATGTACTTTCGTAATTCGGATTCATGTAACAAAAAAACACTGTTACAATATTATTTAAATTGAATTTGCTGTTGCCACTGTTGTTTACTTAATATGTGGATTTTTTGTTTTGTAGTTGTCAGCTTTTTTCGTATGCAAATAAATATTTAAAAGTTGTAAGTAGTTAAATACATATTTTAGAAAACCTAAGTTATGGGTTGGTAATCTTTAAAAAAAGTTAAAGTTAATCGTTATACATATTTCTTGCATCTATTCAATACAGTCTCGTTTCTAACAAACATCTCCATATATTTCGTTCGTCTATATCCGTAGAAGTTTCTCAATGGATCCTTAATCTTAAAGATACTAGATATGCAATGCATTAGATTGTTCAGAGAAACGCCGCCGTTTCATCTCCACTTAGACTAAGACAAACACTTGACTGACTGGACATTTCGAGTGGATACTTCAGCATACATATAAATAGATATTTCAATTCAGGATTTACAAAATTAAACTTAAACGGCACAATTACAAGAATGAGTTTGGCATGGCGAGGTGCTGAGCATTTATATTTATATAGCACGTTCACTTTCTACGTTACTACGTTATGCTCCTTTATTCTTTTTATTAGATGTAGTACGCTAGAATAGTTTGTATGCATAAATACATAGTGACCATCCTGTTAAATAAATTAGGACTCAATAAAATATCGTTTAAAAAAATAAGTATTTCTTATGTAGGTGCATTGTGTATTGTGCTGTGCCGTATGTTCGCTGATAGGTGATATGCTCATTGTTATTTTTTGTTGTTTTTTTTTTACTATAGAATGCGGCCGCCTGTTCTATGCATATCATGTGCCATGAAGTTAATAAAGTTAAGCATTGAAGCTGAACTGGTTGAAAATTAAATTAAATTGAAAATTAAAAAACATTAAAGCGGGATTAACTACTTCAGGAAAAGTTTTGGTCTTAATAAAAACAGTGCCATGTCTTCGAATTTCGGGAACAACACAGACAAATTAGAACCTGCTTAACGCTATAAATATGCAAGTAAATTGGAAACTTAAACGTATTTCAGGCCTTTCCACAGACCACAGTACACTTTGCCTAATCATAGTGAAAACGACGGTTATGAATCTGACTAGAACTTGATACGTCTTTCTCAAACTGACAGTACAGTTCGACGTACGCTCACGGCCTTCCGCGCCACAAGGCCGGGCGGCATACAGACTAGCCGGCCATCGCACATTATATTATAAATATTGTAATACAAACATTACGCAGGTTATAAATATTCAAATGTATGCAGCGTTTAAAGCCCACACCCAGTCATTAGGTTTCGCAAATACGTATAGGTTGATTTTTATAGAGATTATATTTTCTTTAATTCCTAATTAATCAAACAATACCTAGTTAGTTTTAATTGTTTCTTTAGACATTTTTTAATTTGCTGCTTTTAAATTTAATTTTTTACTATGAGTTTCAGTAGCCTGTGTGTTTTTCATTGTTTACAAAAACATACAAAAATACCTTTTATAATTATAAGGAATGTTTTAAACAGATCTATATCACCAAAATTATATTTTTACAGAGAAGCTAGAACATTTAGTTTTTTATCTAAAAAAAGTTTTGAGTCTTTTGGTAGGTAAGTAAGTTTTCATTAAAATTTCAAATAATTTCATAAATAGTAAAATTTTTGTAGCCGTTATTAACAGTAAAAATCAATCCAAAATATTTAAAATACATATTTATCAAATTCATAACCTTGGTTAACGGTTTAAAACATCCTGTAGTTATAAATCGTTTTAAAACTCATCGGTTTTATAGTTGGATTATTATATTGATTTGTTTGAGAGATTAGACAAAATTTCATGTAAAATACCGAAGCATGACTCATAACAAGCTACTTTCAAAAATGTATGATTATTGAAAGCGGATTTTAGTCAGAATCAACATGTAGGTATTGTAACGTTGGAACAATTTAAAAATATTCTCATATATTTAAACACTTCTCGTAGTCTTTTCACTAGGTGAAAAATGGAGAGTACCTATTCATTATGAACAGTCGTGTTTAGATTTAGCCTTTAGCGCTATCTATTTGCAATCGTAGACTTTCTTGTAGGTAACTTATTACTCCAAATTGCTCTAGAAAATCAATAACGAGAAGACATTTTATCATTTTACAATCACTCTTGACTGCAATAAATATATCTAAGATATAATACTGAAGTGTAGAAAGGTCATAAGTACGTACAAACTGTACAAAGCTTTTAAAGATACTGCGTTTCGCTTTAAAATAGTTGTTTGTTTTCTATGTAGACTACATCCCCAGACTCCGCATTAGTTACAAATACTTCACTGTTACCGCATATTAATAGAGCTTGTCAATGTAAATACTACACTAAATACCAACCACAGCACACAGTTGCAA
The DNA here is from genome assembly GCA_947086415.1 of Pammene aurita. Taxonomy (NCBI): domain Eukaryota; kingdom Metazoa; phylum Arthropoda; class Insecta; order Lepidoptera; family Tortricidae; genus Pammene; species Pammene aurita. Next base: position 14,164,044 of record OX352305.1, on the reverse strand, counting down.
CCTAAACCATTGTATAGGTTACTATGTTTTCTTTTAAAACTAATTTTTAGGCGTATTTGTAATATATAAGAGTGCCTACTGTTAGTAAAAGTGGACGCAGCAGAAATACGCTCTTGTAGAAAAATATGAGACCGCCCTCAATATGCGGTGAGTCGTCTTATATGGCCGTCTAGTAGGTAAATGTTCTGTGGTTTACAGTATTCGCGCAAAACTACTTCCACTTCGTTATCAATCAATTTATCTACCGTTACCAGCAAACAAGACGCGGATTTGTTGACCCACTGGTTGGCCAACCGGTTTGTTGGTTCGCACTCTCAATGGAGCCATTCAATATTACTTTGCTATCATTTTATTTGAGGATTTGACGATTTGATTGATAAATGTTTGGACATAGCATCTCTTCTCCATTCTAAACTAAACATTATGTATTTGTTATGATAAATTTAAGTTTATCATGTACATTTTTATTATGTTTTTAAAACGTTAATGTCAAACGCTTGTCAAACGATATAACTGTACCTATTTACCTCCCTCTGCATAGGCGAAAGTATTTGATATGACAGTAAATTTTGCGTATCGTAGGTAGATCGTCGACATAAGTGGTTTGACGGATATCAAGCATAACCAGACTTTATTAGTTTCCGGTGACATCACATCGATGATTTAGAATTAGCACATTTATTTTATTAGCGGTACTAAATAAAATGTTTTATTACAGGCGGGCCTGTTAAGGACAGAACATGGAGAATACTGGATCGAGCCGTCCAATCAGGTGGCCAGGGACGACTCTGCGGGGCGGCCACACGTCATTTTCAAACGATCAGCTGTCGACAAAGTCGAAGCTTACCATAGAAAAAAGAGAGCAGTAAACTACAGTACTGATAGCAATGAACAATATAAACGATACTACGAAAGGGAATACCAAAGGTTTCATCCGAGAAGAAAACAGAACGTCAGAAGAAATCACGATAGCAAAGAAACAGCGGACAAGCGCTTACGAGAATACGAGAGACTTAAACGATTAGAAAACGCACGGAAAAACCCTATCGCCTTCAGAGCTGAAATGCAAAAGAGAAGAGAAAATAGAATCAACCAATCACTGAGTCAATCAAAGAGTAATTCTATAGAAACCAGCAATAGTAGGTCAATGGAGGTGCCTTACGTGAGAAACGGTGGGCGGAGGAGGACGAATAGGAGACGAGGGGATGGTCAAAAGAAGAACAGGAGACGTCTTAGGAGGAAAGCGAAAAACTGCGCCACCAAGCAACCGCCATACACGTGGAACATCACAAGTGCCCGAGAATATGATAGAAACAGGGTAAGAACAGCAGCATAGCTATAACTAATTTAAAGGCCCCAAGTTCCAGAGAGACATGTGCTTAATTTTGCCTGAATGTCGCAATAAACGCATCTTTAGTGTCGAGGGCATGTAATGTCTTCGCCAACGAATTGCCTAGATTATCTACAATTCACTTTAGTGTATTAAATTCAATTAATTTCAAGATATATTATCTTCGATCATTTCTTCTATTCATGGTTTCAGTAGCATCGAGATCGATATATGTAGAGCTCAAATTCTGACAGCGTATTTATAGACCCTGGGTTCCGAAGTACTACAAGGCCGAATAAAAGAGAAATCCTGACATTTAATTTACTTTTCAGAACAAATATCTTCCTAATCAACGATCTACGCGTAACGCGCCGAGACGACCTCGGTCCGTGAGCAAACCCCAACACGTCGAAGTATTGCTGGTCGCCGACAAGTCCATGACGGAGTTCCATAAAGACAATAATGATTTAGAGACCTACTTACTAACTATCATGAATATGGTAAGTGCGCTATTGGATTTATGAAGTCGGTTACATATTATATTTTCCTCATCAAAAAGTAGAATCATGATGTCAGAAGTGTGTCAAAAAACCTTTATATTTTATGAATTCAAAGTATATTTTTTAAATGCTTCCTAAAAGTGTTGTCATGTACATACATACGTACAACATATTTCCTCTTATATTGTCTTTATTTTAAATGTCACCTTTTAAATAGTGTACTGGTGTTGATTCAAATTATTCCAAAGGTATCGGATCTCTACAAGGACCGGTCAATCGGCAATTTGATCCAAGTGGTGGTCGTCAAGATCGTGTACCTGCAGAACTCACACGACCTGCAGGTGTCCACCAACGCCGACACGACGCTATCTCTCTTCTGCCGTTGGCAGCAGCAGTTGAATCCTGTCAACGACTCTCATCCGCACCACCATGATGTGGCTATCCTGGTCACCAGACAGGATATCTGCAGTCTTCACAATCAGCCTTGCAAGTAAGTTAGCTTTTTATCATAACCACTATAACCAGTAGCACATGAATAGTCTTTAAAGACGTGAGTCCTTCATCCAAAGTTGTGAACTCACATGACAAAAATTCTGGTCTCAACTAGGTCTTTTTTTATTTTGTTTGTACCCATTAATTTCACGGCAATCGCTTTGATAAATGATAGTACTGGCGTTAATGCTTGGGATCCCGTAGCCAAACTAACTCTGGCCTTGACGCGATAAGGATGCATTGACATGAATCTGATGTTACCTAAAAGTTGTCGGTAACATTCTCGGGCGTGACTCTGCTAGAGTGGTAACTGTTGTAAGCATTCATGACTGCGTCATCGCTTACTTTTCGTATCAAACCTTCAAACCTTTTCTCGCAGTATCGCAACAGGAAGATTCAACAGCTGTCTTCCTGGTAAATATATAATAAGCATTAGTTAACTTTTTTTTTCCGAACAATCTCGCGGCGTTACAAGGTCAATGGCAGAAGGCGTCTGGTATTGAAGTAAATAGAGCTGCATGAGTAACCGATTCCGAAATAGAACACTTTCGTATGGAAACCCTCGCTAGGGTTGCTAAGTGGTCGTTTAGCACCGGTTTTCTTAATGTTTTTCGAGAAACTCTCGGTAAACTGGATGTATCGCTGCGAAATATGTCGAAAGCAAATCTGATAGATTACTGTCTTCTGTCGTTTAACGCCTTATGTGCATGTTTAAGTTTTTGGCAACCCTGTTACTCATACGATTTCTTGCTTACGTGTAAGCAAGAAATCGTATCTCTTGTTTCATCTCATAATGAACATTAGCGAACGTTATTAGTGGCTGAATTTGCTTTGCATTCGGTTTCGATAACGCTTCGACTCGAAATGGGTAATCTATTTTGGAATCGTTGTACGCCTATGCCGCGCCTTTATTGCATAACGTAGGTACTACATACAGCCGTGACTCAGTCTAAGATCAATCTGAACAGCTCTCTTTTAACACTTTTTTTAAAATTAAATAATACCACGCTTGAGAAATGGCTTATCACTCAAAATCACAGTTTATCTCTTGATCACTGTGTTCAGTGATTTAAAGTATTTATGCGAAAATACTTTCTAATAATTTGAGGGTCATACACAACATTAAGTCCACGTCTATCCTACAAACTTATAGAACCCCAGAATGATATTCTGTTATTTTATTAACGTGCGTGATAAATTAATCATTACTTTTACGCACACAAATAGTTAACTATAGAACAGAGCTGACACAATTTTGTTTTTAAATTTGAGTATGACCCTTAAATTAAAAATCGCCTTCAAGTCTGACTGATTGATACAGTAACATTAACGGGGTTAATATAACGTATTCAATGGAGACATCCTTACAATGTGGTACAATGTCGATATGTCGCTGCATTATCAGACGCAGCGGAGCCGTATATTAATGTATGTCTGCACTGAAACAGCGTGTGTGGGTTGTTAAGTGTAGAGTGAAGTGCTTTGCTGTTTGCCGGCAAAAAACTGTTAAGTGTTCAATGAAAATCGGATCAACAGCTCATTAAATATCGAAAAGGGATCGATTTCGCCACAGCCGTTGCGTTGGTTTAACGTAAACGAATAACAGTGGTTCGATGTTGCATTTTGACGTTTATTACAAGCGTTTATTTAGTTTAGTCCGGCGATTCCGAGTAAGTCGAAATACAAGAATAGCTGAACATTTTAATACTTTAAGTACCAGGTCATAGTATCGTCGTAACTCGGGTGGTTTGAAAGTGTAACGTTAGGAGCTGTCGATTAACATTGTTATTTATCGTACTATTGGTTGATAGACATTTTTTTTGTTTAAAAACTTTAAAATATCTTGAAGCAAATCAAATTAATTATAATTATTGTAATAATGCTACACCGATCTGGTAAAATTGTATTGAGACAAATCGACATCAACAATAACATCACCTCTTATGTATACATACAATTTATGGCAATAAAGAAAATGAAATTAAATGAAATTATTTTATTGAATATTTTTGATTTGCAATTTTTTTTCTGGCCTCGGACACCGGAGGGTTGTTCACTTTTTCTGAAGTATATGACATCTATTTTCAACTTTAAAATAGTTGGTAGTTAATTGTAAATAAATATTGTAGTCGCGTGTAGGTCAAAGACAGGCTTCAGTAAAATAAGTTGTAGAAAATTGTATTACGATTATACATTTTACATCCACATGGTAAAATGTAAAATTCTTCGCTTATCTGATGCTAATGGTATGCGAATGTGCGAATGGAAATTACGACATACGAATAAGGACAATGGTTTATGTTATTTTTTATTTCGAAACGATTTTTAATCGGAGCCCGACAAATTCTTGTTTACGCAATTATCGATTTTTTATAAAGCTACTAATCTGTAAATGCTCCGCTGTCCCAACAATTTAAAAGGTTGTATGTTTATAAGAAGCTCAATGCTACTTATAATGTTTTTTCAAGTTTAAAATAAACTGTTGCAGTAGGGTGTCACTCTTAATGTTTAGGCAAGTAGATTGAAATTATATAGAGGCTTTTCTGTGTTGACTTCAAAAAGCCGACAATGATGGGTATTGGGTCAATTGGGTGTGGTTTCTTTCATTACTAATTAACAAGAAGAGCCTGCCTACATATTAATAACCTTGAAATTCAATTTTGCTACGTGTAACTGAGTTTAAATTGCCAATTATGATTTTTATTCTGATGCCATTATTTCAGGGTGTGTAATGTAAACTAAAACACGGCAAATAAAATTCACATAACCAGTACAAGATTACCCAAGAAACAAGGACATTATTTGCCTGACGGTGATTAGCGCTACGTTATAGAAATCTTTAATTAAATATTGGAAGTTTGCATATTTTAATTGCTGATGGCGGATTATGTTTGTTGATTACCTACTTGAGTAAACCTTACGTATATATAGCTCTAAACCAGGCCATATGGCGAATCTTCATAAAAAAATATACCTACTTTAATATTTTGTCTGCTACAAAATTACCTAGGTTGCGAAATGTCTACACGTAAAAATAACCCGGTAATAAAAATTGACTATTGTTTTTTTTTTATTTGGTTTTTAACATTGAAGTATCTTTAACTATGAATATTAAAATGAGAATGAGCTTTAAAAGACGTAATAATTATAACACTGTCATGATCGAGCATCAATTTTTTTATGGCAGTTAACAAAGTTTTAGTTTAGTTTTTAATTTAGTTTATTTTTCATATATTTTTCGTTGTAAATTTATGTAGTTGTGCAATAAAATTCCTTATTTTTTTTAGGGAAAATTTAATGTATTTGGTTTTGTGACAATGATACATTCACATTTGCCACAATTTGGACTAATAAGGAGAAGACTCTAACTATATACGTGTAAATATATTTATGCTCCTGTATATCTTTAATGACTTTTTTAACACAGTAACGTTTTAGATTATATTTAAATTAGACTCAGACAATTTCTGCCTAAAACCAAAAGTCTAGTGAAGACTAAAAGTTTCCGTGCTCAAATCGCACGTACAGTCACCGGCAATAGTATCTTCCTACACGAAAGCCGCAAAAACACGTGACACGCTCTTAAAGTTACGGCCATAAGAGCGTGTCACATATTTTTGCGGCCTTAGTATAGGAAGATAGTATTGCCGATGACTGTACAAATTGCTTGCATCACTGTTGCCAGGTTAGATATTTATTTAATTTAACTAAATCTTTCCTTCACCCGTCGGTTTGCCGAAACATATTTGTTTAACAAAACATTTGAGCCAGTAACCCAGTAACTCTCGCTTGATGCTGAACAGAAGCTAAGCTTATGTAATTTGCCAAAACGTGTTTATATTGCAAGACTGCTGTAATAGTGTTATTAAGGTACTTAATTAAAATTTTACTATACATAGATACCTAGTCTGTAAGCACGAGTGCTTTAGTTAGCAGCACTCGTACCGCGTACATCGTTTCGCATATTTTTATTTGGCATACTAACCTGACCTAATCTATGCCACATAAAAATCCGCCGAAATATAACTATGCGAAACAATTCATTTGATAATCGTTGGTATAATAACTAAACGTACTGCAAAGTTGTTTGGAAAAATGAAATTAAGCGAAATGTCAGTAGGTAGGCACACCTAACTTATCAGATACTGCATTATGAGAAAGATTTTGCAAAACATATCAAAATAAATGGCTATAAATGATACAGTAAGCGTCGATAAAAGGGTCACATTCGTAATAAATATTAACTCAATGTTAATTACAATATTTTTACACACCGATCACGTATCCTTTTTAAAAAAGCCGCGCGTAATATGAAAAATCGGAGTTCGGCAAACGGTACATGCATACACCAAGCAGAAAGGACTTATGTCATTAAATCAAGCAAGGCAGATATGTCATTTCTTCCCGATGAAGGAGTCAAATATTGACAACAGTTGCATTCGACTTTGTTGTTTGAAAGCTCGTCAAATCACGAGTCGAGCGAATTTTTAGTAATATGACGAGTTTGGCCGGTTTATTACCTTTAATTTAACTTACTATATCGTCTTGCATTTCAAGTAGCATAATATGATTGGCGGCAACAAAATTATCATTTTTCACAATGACTGTACCTATATAGGGCATGCAATAGCGGTATTGCTTGTATGGGCAATCCCGGAATTCCGGTATTAGCCCATACAAGCAATACCGGTATTGCATGCCCTAACTGTATACGGCCATATATTGGTCGCCATATGTCATATGAGAAATTGTCATTTAAAACCCCGAATACTGCTGCAAAAGTCGGCAATCAAAGACAATGAGTATAACGGTGTTGGCCTGCAGGCGGCAGTCCTACTCTACTACTCAAAACTAGAAGGTATTAAGTGAATACGGAACCCATACTTGTTAATGCCCTTTCTTTCAAAGAGGACCACTTAACTACCAAACTTTCTTTTCAAGCTACCAAATTCTTACTGTGTTTCCAATAAGGTTTAATTTTCCTTGATTTGTGTACGAAATATTCTGGCGCATTATGCATCGAACTGCATAAAAAAGTAATCATCAATATGTAAACATGTATCCATATTGATGATTACAGTTAAACTTTTGTAAGATGCTGAGATAACAGAATACAGTTGCATTGACATGTTTTGGTGACTGTGAGAAAGTTTTTAGCAGACTAGTAAAAATCATAATATATTTGTGATTTTAATTAATAAAACTATACTCATTTAGTGAATAATTGTATTTAAATAACGCATTTTGTGTTATATGTATTATCCGTAGGTGTTATTAAAAATAAACTGTATTAAGTAGATCTATACCACTAACAATACCTATAGACGTATAAAATAAGAAGACGTAACGCCGTAAAGACAAAACTGTGATTGCATAATAAGCCGATTTCTTCGTGTCTTACGCGCGACACGCACACATCTACAACTCGTGGACGAGCGGTGATTGGTTCAAACGTCAAAAGTGAGTGTGTGTGCACGAGATCGCGGGTCATTATGGAATCACAGTTTTATCTTCGTGTGATTACGTCTTCTTAATTTATATGTCTATGGCAATACCATATACCTCTATTCTCATTGGCTTGCCTAATTTTCAACCAGTTCAGTACTTTTATCTTGGCTCTAGAAAAAAAGTAAAGGGAAATTAGCTTTAGAATATTTTTGACGCGCTGCCACTGGTCGATACCAACTTTTTTTTTGTCGAAGGTGTACCTACCTAACATTAGTGAAATCATCACGAACTAATTATTTTTTTAATCACGTGCCAGTTTTTAATTAACTTTTTTAACACTGCTATAATTTGATTCTCTATAAATTTACATGACATGATTTGATTTGACATACCATTAGCTAATGCAAAAATCAAACATGAAAACATCTTATTGGAGAGACTTCTTATCATATTCTACACCTAAAGTAAATAAATACTGTCTTAAAGATAACTTCTGTTTGCATGATTAACGAAACAAGACAAGATGCCAATTCAAAGAATATAATCTGTCATTAATTTCATTTTAGTTTGATATTGAACAAGATTGAAGTTGTGCAAAGTGACGTATGGTTTATTTACAATACATCATCCTTTTCTTTTAAATGGATCATCGTATTCATGTCAAAGCAAATAGGTATCAAAATCGGCGCGATAAGAGAATGCTTAACGTCAATACGGTACATGAAGCGTTATAGATAATTATATTGGTTGTCAAAATTACAATTGGTTTCTGATGTCATGTTGATGACAAAAATATACTTATGAAAATTTAGGATTTTGAAGGTAACATACTACTCCAGGTATTAGAATTATAGGTATTATAAATTATTTGAGACAGGTTTTTAGTCCTCATTCTTTCGACTGTTTATTATAATGTAAGCTGTCAAATCGACGGACGTGCGTCGTTTCTTTACCCGTGCCGCCGCCAAGCCGTCTCGCGGCTTATCGTGCTTATGCAATGTACAGTTTCGATCCGATGACAACTGTCAGTGATAAATACCGCATGATAGGCCGCTTGATATCGCATGAGTTTTGTGTATTCTGCGATAAAATCGATAAAAGGGACCGCTGTAAAATTTAAAAAAGTGATCGGAAATAATAAGATATTATTAAGAACGTAATAAAGTTAAGGTTGGTATCAAGCTTTTATTAATGCATATCCGACTTATGTGTCAACTTGGAAGTAACATATTTTAAATAATAATAGATGGGTACGTAATAGACAATAGAAATGGAATTTATATAAAATTTACTGGCAAATCGTCCTTGCTTATTTAATGTAAGCAGGTGTTTGTCTGTTTGTAGTATATGTTATTGTTCTAGTGATTTTTTATTGATACTAACAAAAAATTATAACATTTACACATTTATACATCCATACACGAAACGTGGAGATTATTATCAAGCTCATGTTAGCGAGCAAAATAAGGTTCGGGAAATCTGTACGTTATTTAAAATAATAATAATCAAAATAATAACAATTAAATCGTAATTAATCCTTGTAATAATACGGTTCCAAGTAAAGCGCAGTGCCCATATTCAATAATATGAAATGTCTGACGTATCACCTCAGGAAATGGCCATAAGCTTTCATGTCATGAAATTATATTCACGCAATTTTCCATTTCAAAATGGCAACATTCTAAATAAGCTTAATAAATTCATGGGCCTTACCGCACTTGCTCTCTCTCAACTGCTAACTCCGGTATTAATGCGTTTTGCATACAATTTGTAATCGATTGAAACTTATAAATATTTATAGAACGTTTTTAACGGTTTATGTATGGCTTTCTCCCGTTTGAAGTCGCCGCTCCCGCGAAGCTTGGAGCTCTTTACAATAAGCTTTTTACGCTTAAATATACCACCCACAAGCTTATTTAGCATTTTACTAAGTTTTGAAATGCGAGTGCTAAGATTTAAGTCGGTGTGGTCGTCGTTTACAGCATAGGTATTGGTTGATTAACAAGTATTAGAGCATTGCTAAAATACTGTTTGACAACGTACCAGGTGCCGTATTCGAATTTTAAAATACATAAACAATACATTAAATACACAAACTATCCACACACTACAACACACTACAAATAATCAACCAATATTGAAGTTGTATTGGAGTTGCATTGGAATAATTTTCAAGCACATTCTGATAGTTCTGATTTAGACGTTTAGTCGTTAGCTGTGTTGCATATTAGTTAATGCATTGGAGTTGTAGTGAAGTTGGATCGTGTCTAAACGTATTTTTTAGTTAGAATACGGCCCCAGGACGCGGTCGCCGATGATTTGGTAATCAGCACCTCTATGATAGTAGCAGTTATCGTGTGATAGCGTGATAAACCTAATCCTGAATAAAATGTCAGTTGCCGCCATTCGTATCGTTCCATGCTAATTTCACGTTATCCATCAACAATTAAGTACGTGATTCTTTCTTGATAATAACAAAAATCCATCATTAGCGTAATGATAACATACCTACTTATAAATACAAATAACACAGGCTGGAGGTTCGATGTAGATCATTGTTTTATCAAAATGGACACTTGCTCGAGTATATAATTTAACACATAACATTTTATCCACAGCGATAAGCGATAATCACGACCGAACATGGTACTCGTGGTAGCCCCATTATTTTGGGCAATTCTATTTCCTTCAGTAAATAGTAACCTAGCAGTCAACAGCGGATATAGCTAAACGGTCAAAGTGTTCAATGTTATCTTGGCACGACTTTATTGATCTTCTTCTTCTTCCTTCTGGCGTTTGTCCCAGCTTTTTTGCTCTATTGAGCCTGGGGTCCGCTCGGCAACCTAATCCCAGGAATTGGCGTGGGCACTAGTTTTTACGAAAGCGACTGCCATCTGACATTTCAACCCAGAGGGGAAACTAGGCCTTATTGGGATTAGATCAAGTTTCCTCACGATGTTTTCGTTCACCGAAAAGCGACTTTATTGTTAAGAGAGTAAAAACGTGTGACAGTCATTTTGAACCCCTCACACGCTAAGGTACTTCTGCTGCTGACTGTACCTTCTCGTAATCTTTCTTTTGTTTGCAAGCATTCGAATGAACGCGCAAGGAATTTATTCGACATGTAATTAATTTAATTCGCGCCTAATAACGGCTTGAGCTCACTTCGATTAAGCCGCTGTAATAAATCAAAGTTCACGCTTCACCGCTTTTAAAGGACCACACGTAAGGTCATGACAAAAGAGCCCTTTGGCATGAAAACGTCATATGAGCTTTGAAAAACTGTAGCACTGACTTACCTACTGATAGTTGTAGGTCTTGTGCTGATTGGAATAGATTTAAAATAAAATAATATAAAAATTACTAATAGATAAGAAATAATTTTAAACAATAAAGAACCGACTTAACATAGCATCCACCTTTCCAATAATCGGTGAACATACATAAAAAAAAATGCAAAAAAAAAAACAAAGATCCCGACGAATTGATAACCTCCTCCTTCAAAATCTTGAAGTCGGTTGAAAATTCAAGTATCCGTAACACGTAGACATTTAAAATAAGAATAACCACGCAAAGTATGAGGTATTTAATTCCAGCTAATAACTACTTCCAGGTTCAGAATTTAAAAAAGAAACAATTCTGCTTATGTATTTCACCGGATTTTTTGTTTATGGAAGTATGAATTGATTGTCAATTAAGCAAGGAAGATATATCATAATCATCATAAACTTGTGAATAGTTCCAAAACATAATTAGAACTACGAGTAATATAACCTCTTGGGTTTTTACCATTACTTGGTAGGTGCATAACATCAACAATGATTCCTATGATTGAAGATAAAACATGTTTCTACAGACGTGAAGAAATCCTTTAATAATATATGCCACGAACTACTTATTATGGAAAAACGAGTTCTAAGCATAAGCAACGAGCTTTCCGCCTCAGTAATTATTCAGAGAATTTTCCTTACATTTGTATTATAGGCGCCAGACAGGCATAGTTTTAAATAACCTGGTTGAAACTTTTCTGCCGTGAACTTACAATTTTATGTTGATGCGTCCATTCAACTTATTGCTTGCCGTTTTATATTTATGTTTTGGCATGCTATCAAATTCTTACTATTCGCGAAAGTGCTGTATATTTTTTTTGCTAACAATATACAGTATGTTTTAGAACAAGGGGCTTTAAATGCCATGATTTTATTTTATTTTATTTGATCTGTTTTGGATGAATTTGATATTAGTGGTCTCAATGTTGGCCGTTTTTAAATAAGTATGTTATATATACTGAGTCGAATCAGACGTTTTGATCACATAATATTGTGATCTTAACGTAAGCGTGAAGTCTTCAAATAAGGTCAAAAGTCCGTATATCATAATTTGTTCAGTATGTTAGAAACCAAACAAGTCTACATTAATTTTTGGCTGTGGTACGAGTATACGGATTAGATCACATCTGCGCGTATGTGTGCGCGTTAATTTATTATGTACTCAAAAATCAAATGGCTTATAGATTATTCAATAAAAACTTAAGATATTATTAAAAATGAATATGAAGTTACCGCCTTTTTGCAGTTCACCAAGTGGCGCGTAATGGCACCCGTTGATGTCTTTTCTAAGAACTGACTTTTCTATTTACTAAAGTTTCGGAATTTATGACACCAGTAAAACAACTGATCTTAGCAGTCTTAATTACTACGCGTCATTAGAGACCAGGTTTTTATAGTTAAAAACTTATTTGACATGATGATGAGCTTTTGAGTATCATTCGGACTTGAACATACAGTAGAAGAAAATAAAATTCTTAAACATTTTATAGCCACTTAAGTTTATATATTTGCCACTTTTATTTTCCCCTCCACGCATTTCACACATCGCCAATATTGACTAGTTCATACGTTGGATTCGCCTAAGCTTAGTAAGCGATCTGAATGCCATCTATTCTTTCACTAACGCCTGTTAAGGTTTACATTTGACACGTCTCGATAGAGACCCCGACACTTTATCCTGTTATTATAACAATACGTCAGTACCTCACCACCATATGTCCATTATAAGCACAGTGTCAAATGCGTAGTTATTTTAGATCACAAGCCAATACTTACATTGGTTTCCTGAGAACTCGCCTCGCCTTACAACACCTGTGATTGATGGCACATTTGCGGCATGAAGCCTGTAGCCGCTATATATACATACAGGGAAAGCGAAAGTAGAGTTCAGGGTAAAACATCCGTTGAATGGCTTGCGAATTGTCTGACAATTGCACATATTTGTGACCATTACTTACGGAGATACGGCCCGCCTTACATGTGCCAAAAATGCATGACAAAGGCGTCTAACTGGACTAACAGGTTAACTATACAATGATTTTTTTGAAAATGTCTAATTACATCGTAATATTTAAAATAAAATAAATAATTATTATCGGACAATATTACACAAATCGACCTAGGCCCACAGTAGGCTCAATAAGGCTTGTGTTATGGGTACTAGACGACGATATATATAATAGATAAATATGGATAAATACTTAAATACATAGTAAACATCCATAACTCAGGAACAATATCTGTGATCAACACACAAATAAATACCCTGACCAGGATTCGAACCCGGGACCTCCTGCTTCGTAGGCGGAGTCACTACCGACTGGGCTAGGAGGCCGTTCAATGTTCAAAAATGTGTTAAATATCCATGTTACAGTCAACAAAATTGATACGATTTTTGGACAAAATATGTGTACGCAACCAATCCCATAACAATATAAGCTTTGATACAATGCAAATACCACAAACATTATGTCGGAACTTGACTCAAATCTTTTTTAAAGAAGACACGATTTTTTTGTGGTAATTTGAGATTTTTATTATGTCTATGTTATATTTTATCACGACTTAAATGTCACCCTGTATGATGTGTGTGTGTGACAGCCAAAAGAGTTTATTAACGACGCCTTCGGCACTTATTATCGTAACGAGGATTTCCATGAATGTCACGCCAACAAATAATATTTGGTAAATAAAATCGTAATGGAGTAGGTACACGTATGCGGAAATATTAAAAATAATATTTCTATAGAACTTATTTACATTGGTACGTAGCTAACCGTGAGATTTATGGCGTATTCTCATAACCTCGTCATAACACCGGGATTGTTTATTTTGATTTACTATGAATTTTATTTATTTGTGAATTCGTGCGCGCAAGAAACCCTTTTAACTGGGCAGTAAATAAAAAGCTTATGGCGAGGGCTTCACCGCAAGAGAGAAGCGAAGTTTATTAGGTACAAATGGAAATAACAAAAACATTTGCCCTTCACTTATAACTTTTATTTTTCTGTAATTTGCGCAAGAGGCATACACGCATGTATTTTTTATGAATATTACGAATCGGAGCCCGATTAAAATTATATGCGCAGGACCGTTTATATTTAATTATGTTTTTGTTAACTTTATAAGTTGTGACTAGTTTTTATTTTCTACACGAATAATAAATTTAATATCTGTGAATAACATTTGTTTAAAAGTACCTACCTACTTAAAAATAGCACACTCAATGAGTTTCGCCCCGTGTTCGCCTCGGCACAGCGTTCTTTCTCAGACCTCATACTGAGCTAGTGCTACATCTTTACTGCCATATATTTCTCGCTATATCGATTATTTATGACCAGTTGTACGAACGAACTTATTTTATTAACTGCAAATTCTTGGAAATACGAACCGTATCGTTTAAATAATCTGTTAGTTTCTATTAGAGACCAAGAAATCTGAATTGATATGATAACTTATATTTATTTACGAACTTACCACACGAAACGAAGTAATTAAAATGCATATATGTAAATATTTGTCGCACACGAATTAATGCCAGTGCTGCTAACTAGCTGGAACACGAACTAATTTTCGCGAAAAGAAAATTAGACTTTACCTTTGAAAAACCATACTAAACTAATTAATACAAAATTAATTCACACTTCGTAACCCGTTCGAATACCCGTTCAAAATAGCTTTTAAATAATTAATGAGTGTATGCGTATATATGAATTAACGAGTAAGAAAACAACTAACTCGGAGACGGGTATAGTTAGCCATGCAAATTTCCGAAGCGTGGGTTCGATGAGGGCAGCGGCGCAAATTGCCGGTAAAATGGAACGAACTGAATGATTGCACTGCGTTAGACGCGCGTTAACACATTATTTGCGATGCATGATATATCCTGGGGCATGTTCACAACGCAAAATGTGATGCAAGCTCTACATATTTATTCATGCATCTTAGGATCATCATAATAACTAGGGCCGTATTCTAACTTTAAAACACGTATAAACACGATCCAATTTTAATACAACTACAATGCATTAACAACGCAATACAACTACATCATCAATATCAGAATCAGAAATATCAGAATTTGCTTGAGAAATATTCCAACGCAACTCCAATACAACTTCAATATTGGTTGATTTATTCTCGAATTTTTTTCACGTACTTATTGTAAAACATTTCTCTCTAGCCTAATCTACCTATAACTCATTGGAAATGAAGTTTCATAAATGTGTGAAAGAATTTAGTTAGACATAGATATTCTATTTTAATTTTGAAGTACAGTTTGACTTCTGGACTATTATTAGGTTTTCCGCTATAAGAAGACTGTTTAATGTCACCAAACTGTGATCGTAACTCTTAAGTCGTAGTTATTTATTTATTTATCAGGATATTGTTTTGTGGTGTTAAGTAAGTTTTTTTCTTTCCGCTAGACTTTTCTTCACTGTTTTTCAACACCTATTGACTTCATTTATTTAATGCAATTGTAGAATTGCATTAAAGCTTGATTGCTACTACCTAAAGATTGTATGGGAGAAATCGCTTTTTAGCGATAAGACAGCCTGTTGTTTATCTCTAATTTGACTTTATGCATTTTCTGTACTGGTTTTCTTTTTGAGGTGTTCAATAAAGAGTATTTTTATTGTATTGTATTGTAGGTTCATTGTGGTAAAATCAAATTAAATATCAACAAGTAGTTTCATTTCGTTTTACCAACAAACGGTTTTCCCATATCGATGGAAACGCATGTATCGCGAGCCGCAGACGGCCCGGAATAGACGTCTATAAGCGTCGTCTGACTCACTGCTCGCGGAAGGCGGGCTCTATAAATCCCATACAATAAATTTAATAAACTCATACACACGTACACACTTTACTATCGCGGTTACTATAGTGTAAACATTTGCGTTTATTTGTGGGCGATCGACCGGTTTGGGGCTAAAGTCAGATAGCTTCTGCAAGGAATATCGTGTTGTAGTATTCATCTCGTGTACTTCAATCAATAGCTAATACTAGTAGCGATCTAACCAACTACAATTAATACTAGACCAATGGCGAGTGGTAAAGCGTCGGTTAATAGATTGGATTGTAAAATATCTGGAACAGTTGGATGCAAACTGGAACTAATTACTCGTAATTGTAACTGCAGCGTCTGTGGCCCTCAGAAAAAAGTGGATATTCCTGTCTACTATCATCACAATTTTTGTACCCCCAGTGGTCCCAGTTGTTATACAATCTGATTACCTACCTAGATAGTCTCAAGATATTGGGTACTATGTTTTACAGAAGCGACTGCCACTTAGCTGTCATACCAATAGGGGTAATAGGCATAATCACAGCTTGAGATTAAGCGTTGGTCAAGTGAGTGGCCATTTAATGGGAATCTTAATTACCTATAGCCCTGAAGTTTTCTGAGGGTATATTCACAATCCTTTTCCATGTTGAGCCTTTACTCATAGGTAGACATTAATGAAATGCGTTTGTTCACAGTACCCTGGGGGTGGCGCACGTGGCCGGCATGTGCATCCCGGACCGCAGCTGCTCCGTAAACGAGGACAACGGCATCATGCTGGCTCACACCATCACGCACGAGCTCGGACACAAGTCAGTACTACTGCCGTAGAATAGATCTCTTCTTCTTCTACCTAGCATTATCCCGGCTATTGCCAGAGTCCGCTTTGCGCGGTCCTGGGCGTCCTCCTTTACGAGCCCGTTCTCGCTCATGTCGGCCTCCACGACATTCAGCCATCGCTTCTTTGGTCTTCCGCGTCGAGGGCCGTCCAGGGCTAGATCAAGGCATATGTTCCCTATGTAGTCTGGTGGCCTGCGAGAGATGTAACCGAACCAACGAAGGCGACATTCTTTGAGCTTCTCCGCTACGTCACGAACTGCGAGGCTGCCACGGATGTACTCATTACGAATGCGAATTAATGCCGTAGAATTGATACAAGTTAATAAAGGCTTATCTGTCTATCGTAGGTTGGTATGCTCGAGAAGAAGAGAAGAAAAGAAGGTATCACTATCACTACGTTACAGACACCACTTTGATTCCTAAACTTTAAATTTTGGAGTAAATTTTAACTAACTTAGTGCGGAGTGCAGGCCCCGTTTTGAGTTCACCAGAGTTGCAGATTTTTGTCTGAGAATCAAAGTGATGTGAATGACGTAGTGATGGCGGTACTTTCCTTGTTTTCTTCTATAATGAAATATACCTAAGGTTATCTGAGTCGTTAGTGCTGTTAGCGTCGAGAGCCATAGCGCGTTACCAGTCAGTAAACGTAAGACTTTTCCCTGGAAAGTAGACTATATGGTTTGGTTATATTGAAGAATAAAGCTCCATCAATGATTAGGTGGCTTTGGATAATACTTATGATTATTTAACACTTAATCCAGAATTCAAAATGTGTAGGTTCTATCTACCTAACAGTACCTACCTACTGCATTAAAAATGCTAAAGATTCATTGTTGTCTGGATGTCTATTTGTATTTGTAGGTAACGCATACAAAACTCTAAGAAGAGTAGTTGGATTTCTATTAATTTACACGTATTAGTCAGGTCGTCTCGTTGGTCTATCAGTATACGCGACGTGACTCTAATAAAGGAATGTAGATGAAAATGTAAAAATACAGAGAATATGTAGTATTCATTTATACCGATTCGCTATGTTTGTCGACGATGTGACTTGATTTTTTTGTTGAATTTACAACGTGACAAGAAGACATAGGTCTTGATAAATATATAATTATGTAGCACCTACTTATTTTTGATAAAATATTTACAAGAACTTATCAGGTCTAAATGTTATAGGTATTTTAACAACTTTAACGTTATTTCCTAAACATAATGTAATTAAATATGCAAAAGTTAATTAACCTGGTCTGACCTAAGACCGTGACAAGCTTGATAAACTGTTGGTATTCATTATTTTGTAACCCTGCACTAAGAATGTTAGTTTAAATACCTTAATGTCTTATACAAACACGAAACGAAAAGTATAATTATAAGAGAACATTGAGCCTACCTAACGAAGAAAAACTTAGAGGGAATAATCCGTGTATATCCGTATTTTGGTATGGTTGTAGGTAAAGGTGTCTTAAACGACATACTAAAAGTACTGGTGGGCGGGGGTGAAGCGGACGGAAAAGGGGTCCCTTTTTTCAGTTTTTTGTAAATAACTCACAAACGGTAACTCATTCAAAAAAATGTTTTTGTTGTTAAATCATCCACGTACAATTTTCTACTGGGATCAATGTTTAATGAGATATCGAGGGCATAAGATAGACACTTTTAATAGGTAATTCAAGGTAAAACATGCGAAATGTTAGCTGCCATAATCCTGGATTGCTTTATTGGCTGCAAACAAAGCATATTTCTTGAATCTCTCACCACGATACGCAAAAAATTCTAGTGCTCGAAAAATAACACGCGTTCTCGTATTTATAAACGTATCGTCAACCGCAGCTACGATATTTTGGAACTTTAGAACTAAGCGGTAAGCGGTTTGTTTTAGTTTGAAAATAATGCAGCATCCAGTTTATTTGCCCGCGGACGGCCGGTCTGAGTCACTGCTGTTGCTACGCGAGGATCGGATCAAGGATAGGTACTTTCATTCAGGGAAGTGATCGTGTTACACACATGTTTCTTCAGTATAAGTCGTTCAATACTTCTCATTCCATCTCCAGCACACTCGAGTCACCAGAGCCATTATACAGAGTGTAACAAAAATAGTGGAGATTCGTTTAAGGGCATAATTGGTATCGTATTGCGACTAAAAAAACCAGGAGAAAAAATTTTTGGACGCAAAAAATATATTTTATTCATAAATGTCCGGCAAGGTTGACTTTTACGGTTAAAGACTAGGCGGCGAAGTGCCTAGTTTATGGTCAAATAAAAATTAAAAAGTTACGGAAATTGCAGGCTCGATATCGCGACATAAATGTTGCATACAAATTCCATTTTTGTCGAGGTACAAACTTTTTAAAAAGTTCAACTGCCATACAAAAATAAGGCAAAGGTCCTAAACAGCCAAAACACAACATCGGTATTTGTTATTTATAATGTTGGTACCGCGACTTTTTAGTTATCTCAAATAGCTTACGGTAAATTCAGAAGAAAAATACACTTCAAACTTTTTAATAAAAATATATAAAGGCGGCAAAGATGAGCGTGTACCGCGAACATAGAAAATTGTAGTTTGGAATAAATCTGTCTCTCTCACTCAAAATGAGAAGCGATGGAGATGGAGATAATTATAGGATTCGAATCGAAATTAGATGCTCGCGGTAGTGGTCATTCTTTTAACCTAGAAGTTATGCTGAATATATTATTTATGTTAATATTGTTTGTTGTTCATCAACGTTGGCTGTTTTGCATTATTTTTGAATAAAGCACTATATTGGACTCGGCGTGAAGGACCATTGCTGGCTTCGTATTAAATTAAACGGACTCCTAAAGTCGTCCGTTTAAACGTAATACTCAGCCATCAATGTGCTACTTCACCTCCTCGACAATAATGTACTATTAATGTCCATACAAAACTATTTTTTTTTCGCGTGAAATTTTTTTGTTAGCCATTTTAATTAGAATACGATACCAATTATGCCCTTAAACGGATCCCAAGCATTTTTGTTACGGCTTGTATTTGTACACCTTGATTCCTATCTGAACAAAGAACAGAATAGTCTTAGACGAATTGGATTAAAATTCGTTTTAATGGTACGAAACTTTATGATAATAACCTGGTGCAGTATTAGCTGCTTCCCCAAAGTATTGAGCGTTAAGTCAAAAATTTACAAAAATACGTATAATAGGTACCTACATACAATATACATTTCGGATATGTTTGTTCTAAGAATAAAAACTGTGCATGTCGCGATGTCATACACCAATGCAACAGGAAACAAATAATTTAATAAAGCGATGCATCTGACAATAAATTACACAATTGTTTCAAGCACAAGGAGCCACGGTTAGACAACTCGCATAATCATAATACAAACACGATTATGTAAGTGCAAACAGGCACCAGGCAATGACCTTCGCGTTCAGTCACTCTAGACACATGAATGCATCATTCGTCGAGTACAATGCGCCAAGGTGCATTGACGCTGTGCTATCAGCCCACACATGTATTTTGTTCAGCTTATCTTGAGCAAAGAATAATGAATGGGCTAATAAAGGACATGATAAAGGATAGACTTGAAGAAAGTTCTACAGGATACTATGATTGAAGGTTTCTGTTATCTATTGCTCTTGAACGGACAGTTAGTGTGCTCTTGTTAGGTCACAACTGTCTTATAACTTAAGTTAAATATAATGAATGAAGATTGATGAGTATGTATTAATGAATGTAGCATTGATTGGTGAGTATTAAGTGTTCATTGGGTTCATTGTACGCAATAACGAAAATTGTAATTTTCTTTATCGATAACACCTATACTTAAATAGGGTTTGCAAACCGTACATATTTATAAGTAGCAAAACAGTCACTAACAACTATACTAATAAGTCTTTTTCGATGAATCCATTATAAAACAATTTATTTTTGAAAACATTAGTACATTAACAGTAAACTGAAATATAAGAATTATAAATAAAAACTAATCTTAAATAAACAGCCTACTAAAATATACTTTATATACTAAAATAACTAATACCGTAGATGCTGGCAGAATTCCCTCTCTGAATGGCAATACCAATACGTTGAGCAAGGACGCTGCCAGCTCTACGGTCACCGGTGGAATCCACTAGCCTCTTTGAAATCTCTTTGAAGAGGGCGTGGGCACTAGGACTAGCATCAATCATTGTTTTTTATTTTTTATTTGGGGCATCAACAGCAATACAACAAATAATACAAAACTTAAATAACAGAAAAAGCCAATAATAGATGACCACAAAAATATAACTAACATGCAATAACAAGTGGAAATAATAAGTGCCATGAGCATAAGCAAAGGAAAGATTGAACTTTTTAAACAAAATATAAAACTAGCTTATCTGTACGGTAATTTTAGTTTATAAATCAAGTCATTCTTAAAGACCTTCAAAATCCTCTAAGGAGCTTGAATATTTCTAACAGTCAGTTGGCCTACTAGACCAAAATTAACTCTCTGTGGGAAACAGCAAACTGCAGTAAGCAAAAGATGATAAAATGACGAGAATCTACTATCTAGAATTCTAGAACGTACTTATACAGTATATTCCTAATATGATAAAGGAAGTATGCTCCAAAGACAAACACATCAATTAAGTAGGTACTAAGTGTCGTATAAAACTAGCTTATCTGTACGGTAATTTTAGTTTATAAATCGAGTCATTCTTAAAGACCTTCAAAATCCTCTAAGGAGCTTGAATATTTCTAACAGTCAGTTGGCCTACTAGACCAAAATTAACTCTCTGTGGGAAACAGCAAACTGCAGTAAGCAAAAGATGATAAAATGACGAGAATCTACTATCTAGAATTCTAGAACGTACTTATACAGTATATTCCTAATATGATAAAGGAAGTATGCTCCAAAGACAAACACATCAATTAAGTAGGTACTAATTGTCGTTGCAATTTACAACTAATAGCTTTTTATCAATGGACGAGTATGTCGCCAGCGTGCCAACTAATTACTATTCAGATAACCTAGGCAATCATGAATTACCGTGGCCCTACGTTACTTAGAAATGAGTAGACAGCGAAAGTTAAAAGTATAGAACTTGTATTATTTAGCTCTGCAAAATGACCCACTTTGTTGCCGTTCATATGCCATCGGAGGCAGGGAATAAAAGCTATTTATTTTATATACCAACGCAAATTATAATTAACATTTTATTTGACCAATCTCAACTTTTATTAATAGCGAGAATTTTCGTATTGGGTAATATCCAAAGCCGGGAAATGGGGTAGAGGGAAAACTGGTAGCCATAGGTATATCAGGACCGTTTTTGAGACCCATTTTTGTCATGGGTCTAATGGGTCTATATCTATTCTGTCGCTGAGAGTAGGTACCTAAAGTAACCACGGTCGGCCATTCGTGTGTGACCATCACGCCTCATAATTGCATCAATAAGGCAATAAAAGCCGTAATATATCATTGTGACATACATGACACGACAATTAAACATGTTATTAACCAGTATTCAGTTATTACCCGACTACGGCGAAGACAAAAGGAAGGGTTATGATTTTAGCAGTCTACGTATGTATGTATGTTTGTATTTACGTATGTTCCACCGTAGCGTAGAATAAATTAAAGGAAATAAATGTAACAGCACGTCTTTCTCTATCGCTGCGAACAGATTCTCCCATGGCCGAAGGCCCGCACCTTAGATTACAAAAGTCTTAAGTCATTCATGCTATTTCACAATACGTCATTCATATCATACGTTCCATTTCACCCACTCCTAAATACATGTGTAGCTCGAATATGACTGTTAAAAATTGAATTCTTGTTCTAGCTTCGGTCTGTACCACGACACAGAGAAGATTGGATGCAGCAGACGCGAGGGTTCGACACTCCACATCATGACACCAGTTTTTGAAGCGGACAGCGTCCAAGTGGCTTGGTCGCGATGCAGCAAGCGAGATGTCACAAACTTTTTAGAGTAAGTTGTAATTTAAAAAATCTTAGTCTTCTTCTTCGACCATTTTTCACCTACTGTTGAAGTGTTGAGTATATGTCTTCTCATAACGCCATTCCCACGATTTTGGGCTTTTCGCATTCAGTTCTTTCCAACCACTTTGGCAATGGATGTTATTTTGCCAGTGGTTGGAATTGGAACACTCGTCTTGCACACTGCACTCTAGAATTACAAGATCCTTAGCCAAGGTCTCTACCTAATAAATGTCCTAAACTTTCTGTAGCAGATATATTCAAGAAAAATAAAATTACCCGTTTTTTCTGTCATGGCCTCTTTAGTTTTTTAGATAATTACAGTAAGACAGTAACGTCAGTATGTGTTCAATCGTTTATGGTATATCTATCTTTCTATACATTTATGGTAGGTATTACATTACCTATTAGTTAGCAGCAGCAGGTTTTAGCTTGCAAAGCACAGTAATCTCGATAAAAATTATATTACGATAGATCCATAGGTTAATTGGATAGATGCCGTTATAAAATTATCAAGCAGTTAGATACCTAATTTACTTTGAATCTTTGGATTAGTAGGGGTAATTCAGTAGTGCTAATTAGTATATCTGCGTAAATGTAATTAAATTCGAAAGACCCGTAATACCTGCTGTAAAAGGGAGTAAATTCTCGCTAGAAATATGTGTCAAATTTTGAATCTTATAACAATGGAAGAAGGTGCAAAATTGTATACATATTTTTGGCGCTGACTGTACGAGTAACAATACGATTTTCTGATAAGATGTTTTTTACTGTGCGCTTCCGCCATTCACAGCCTTATACAGATCTTTTAATTAATGGAGCTTTAAAATGTATATCAAATGTATTAAAGGCAAGTGAGATGCGGTAGTGTCAACCATTTAAAGGTCTTTATTGTAATCGAGTTATCGATTTGCGATCGTGCGCTATTGGTATCACTAAATGGTTGCCCAACTAAGGTGACAATGTCAAGAAACTCCTTAATCACATTGAATGACGGGTCGTAAACATAATCGAATGAACTTAAATTAATAATAGATTTGTATTCATAATTGTATGAATCGTCACTAACTGGCCTTGAGATAGGAATTTAAATGTTCTCGCATTCCTGAATTTGATGGACAACTTAATATATTGGTCCCGGTTTACAACAACTGGGTATTTAATTATAAACCATTAAAATTTATTAATGGGTTTAATTAATTAATTTATTAAGAAGGTACATAAATTAGCCATCGAACGGTAAATCCCGGCTTATAAACGGGATAATGTGTTTAAGCGTGAGTACAATGTTTAATATCTACTTTGGTATTATTTAACTGTATACCTATAAATATATAACATATTCGGCAAATTTAACTAAAAATAATAAAATTATTTCGAGAAAGTAGATTCCGTCCTATTTCGTCCACGAGCGTATATTACTTTGATTTTTCAATCGTAGGAAAAAACAATTTGCTTTTGATTGCTGAAACTAAACGCAATCGCTGCTTTATAGATGAAATTATCTATTTTGTTCGTTGTTCGAGGGAAACGCTAATGGACGGAATAGTCCCTATTACGGAATTAACCCCATTGACCTTACTCGAAATAATGACACAATTATTGAAAAACTTATTAGCATAGACTAACTAGACTAGAGAATATATGGATTCGGAGTCTAGGGATATGGTTCAAGGAATAAGAAAGTAGTCTGGTAAGTAATTAGTTCAAAGTAGCATCTAGACGCCATTATCTGCATGATACTTTTATAACCAGACTTTGAGATAACATCGTTCATTACTTTTCTACCTATCGAAATGGAAAATTTTAGGCGTAAGCTGCTAATGAAATAGATAACAGGGTAAAGAGACCAACCCTAATAAACAGCCTCTTTACAAGGCAAAGTTTTATGATGATTTTATGACATATCATATCGTTAATTTTATGACGTATCATATCATAGGGTATGTTAATAATATTTATGTTTTAATGCAATGTTTAAGAATTAGAAGCTTAACATGACAATTATGTTTAAATTATAAAGTTCCATATTAGCACTGCCTTAGATTAGATCAGTAGTTAATAAGTAAAATTAGCATGCTTATGTAAGTAAAATGTACGCACGTAACCTGTACCTTCCAACTGTATTTATCACTACATTTGCAGATAAATATTTGATTGATTGAAAAGGTAATCCGTAAATTAGCATGGCTTGTCACAACCATTTACAAAAGTATCGATCGCCATCACATTGGTGTCATAATAATATCTTCTGATCAGAGCAAAGTGCTTACCAATATTCAAACATGGCATGCATAGTATACTTAGTATAAATTTATTCTTGATAGCAACTGTACTTAGATCTTTTACAAAAGTTAAGGATATACACGGTGCTCGTGAGGATTGCGAGAGATTTTAACAGTGTGTTCCTGATCATAATTGGAGACTAAAATGTCGTATAAACTTTTCTGGAATTCGCCTAGTTTCAGAGTTACTACCAATTAAATAAAAAAACATTTTTTATTGTGACTCAGTGCAAAACGCTTTTTTGATGGCGATTTCACCCTTTATGGGGTCTAGTCTAGACATTCTTATTGACAGATATCAAAGTGCCAAGGAATACTTTACGTAAACTATTTTTACGAAAAAAAATTTACTAATTTATTTTAATCGACAGTTTTACCAATAACATTTATGTTTTCATGTTCAAAAGCATTTAAAAAATCGAAAAAAAAAACGAAAAAAAAAAGTTTTTTTTTTGGCAAATTGACCTAAATTCATATAACATTTATTACTCCTTATGACCTCAGAAATTCGTGGTTAAAATCTCTCGCAATGCTCACGAGCACCGTGTATAATAAGTTAAAAATGCTAAAACTTATTTATGTATATTAACTGTATCGACAAGCTTTCGGATCGTATACATACCTATATTCACGGTGCTCGTGAGGAACCCAAATAATTTTGCCAGCGTATTCCTGACCATAATTGGAGACTAAAATGTCGTATATACTTTTCTGGAATTCGCCTAATTTCAGAGTTACTACCAATAAAATAAAAATAAAAACATTTTTTATTGTGACTCAGTGCAAAACGCTTTTTTGATGGCGATTTCACGAAGGAATACTTTACGTTTAGTATGTAAATGGTTACATAGGTACTACTACTTAAATAAGCTTACTTAGATTTCAGAATGTCACATAATGGATATATGTAAGCTTTTATTTATTATTTTTAATAAGTTTTGCTTTAGAATAACTATTCTCTATATATTAAATTTTCTTCCTGCACCAACACAAGTCTCTGTTTGGCCCAATGGTTGACTGGTAGAGAATGCCATTTGGCATTAAGTCCGCCATTTGTACATTATCACTTGTTGTGCAATAAAGTTTAAATAAATAAATTAAATAAATAAATCTGATTCAGGTAAACGTAATAAATTCCCAGTTTATCCGCATAATATTCAAAAATATTCATTCATCATCAATTCATCACACATCAACTGAGATACCGAAATTGAATACCGGTTAATTTGTATGAAAATAATACCGGTATTCGATCCCTGGCTACCGTAACTTATGGCTAAGTAAATTTAAAACTTTGCAAACTACTCACACCCAGGAAACGCATCAGGCTACAGATTTTAATAACGATATGACTTATTAATTAAATGTATACGAGACTTACGCGTAGGTACATTTACTTTTATTTTTGAACGTAACGTACATTCTTGGTCGCAGGCCGACTCAAGGCATGAAATGTATACTTAGGTAGAAATAACATATTCTCAAGTGGCCAGTATTGGCGATTTACCCTATTTGCAGAACCACCGGATTAATCAGACAAGGCCAGTTAATTTAATTATTTATTTATTGACGCTCCGGACCGCCCAATCTTTAATCAATATTTACGATCGCCCCACAAAACTACCAAGTTATTTGTCATTATAACGTCAATAATCATCACGAACGATATGATTGAATATAAATTGGAGTCGAAGATTAAATGCGTAGTAAATTTTGTTAACAATCGCTGATATGTTTTTATGAGATACTCGTAGTAGGCGTCGAGCGAAGTTTTCTATTTGCAAGCAGGTTTGCTAGCACTTAGAATTGAATTGAAGTATCTTGTTGTACTTACATCAAACCTCGATAGAAATTTATTTTTACATATGGCACGTTGATACATAAAAATTATACCGGCCGCATGAGTTTTAGTTTTTTAGTAGGTACCTATCTGTCGTTTAATTTCATAATTTTAATGATAAACACAAAAATAGTGGCAATCCCATCTCTACCCGTCGTGGAGTTAGAGGCCATAGCACAGACCATATAACTAATAGCCATAGCAATTGGGTAAGCTGGGAAAATGTATGGGGAAAACCTTTCGGATTTTGAATTTTGGATTAGCTTGCCTCGATCTGCGTTCTGTCCCACTTCACTCATATTTATCGCTCCACTTCCGCATGATCGCTTCTTGCAACCCTGGTTCCACTCCAGGCCACCTATCTTTCACCTCTCCCTTCTAGAGACTCCACTTATTTTAAATGTTATAATTTGGCTACTCCGTCTTGCCGTAAGATAAGAAAATATGTCTAAAAGTATAATAAAATTACTTTTAGAGCAACCCGAGCCAGAAAATCAAAGTAGCAACTGAAAATATTCGCGTCCCATTAGCCCCCTCAATCCTACCCCATTTTACGGTACCTACGTATGAAAACTAAATATTTTTTTTGTAAATATTCACTCATTAAAATACATTGTTTCTGTTGCAGCAATGGATTTGGAGAATGTTTGGGTGATGAACCGTCCAGAGACATTCACGAGTATAAATATCCAGAACTCCCCGCAGGTAAATAAATAGTATTAATATTAGAAAAAAGTTTTTTGGAAGGTTAGTAGTAGGTATAGTAGGTTTTTTTTTGTAGGTAACACTATCTGTCTACCCAATGCTATAGTTGTATAGTCTCCACCTCTGTCCTGGAAGTAAAATATTTTAGCAACCCATATCTTGGACAAAACATGAACCTAGTCAATGAACTATTTTGTCGATTCCTTCCGTTTTACAGGAGTCATGTACGACGCGACGAAGCAATGCGTGCTCCAGTTCGGAACGGACGCAACCGTCTGCACCGGCACGGAGCCGGCGGAGCTGTGCCAGCATCTCTGGTGTCTCGTCAACGACACCTGCAAGTCTATGCTGCGGCCAGCTGCCTCGGGGACCACTTGCGGAGTCGATATGGTGAGATATGCATTTGCCTAGACGGAGTAAGCCAGCTAGCCACGTTGGTGTAAAACTACAAGATAGAATACGTGGTCTAGTACGGAGCTGTGCCAGTATGTCTGGTGTCTTAATTGTCAACGACACCTTCAAAGTCTATGGGGGGACACATGCGGAGTCGACATCGTGAGATTTGCTAGAGCTAGACATTTGCCTAGAGTCTAGACTGACACTTGGGGGAGGTTGAAGGGCACACATTATAATTGGGGAACCGAACCCCACTGTTATTAACACTTTGAGCACCAGGAGCCCGCTAATAGGCGGGCTCTCTGTGTGTAACGACTTTGAACGCTGAAATCGGCTGTGAGCATACCGCGTAACGAACTGCGGTACGGAACACAATTATTTTAGCTATATCGTTCCTCCTGCAAATCTTGGTTTCCTCTTTACAGTGGTGTCAAAACCAGAAGTGTGTTCCGCGTGTGAGGCCACCGGAGGCCCGCGACGGGGGCTGGGGCGAGTGGACCAAGTGGAGCGAGTGCTCGCGAACTTGTGGCGGCGGCGTGGAGATCCAGACCAGGGAGTGCGACAACCCTATACCGTCGAACAACGGGAAGTACTGCATCGGAGACAGGAGCCGGTATGTCCAATAGGTTATCTTAGGTATCTAATGATTCTAATTAGTCTGTTAGGTTACCTGACAAAAAATATAAGATACTTACGTAGTTTTGCTTTTGTCAATTAACAAAGGTAATGCGCGTCACAGTTCTGGGGGTCGATTTTTGACAATCGAGCGCTCGAATTCAAAGAATTCAACCTGGAATATAATCGCACACAAAAGTTTTCCGCCATTATTTACGCATGAAAATTGTAATGTTAATTATTAAACACCTATTCAAATAACATTTTTTTATTACAGATATCGGACATGTAACAGGGAGAAATGTCCTATAAACGAACCGTCGTTCAGGGAGGTGCAATGTGCGAAGTACAACAACAAACCGGATAAAAACAACGATACTGTTATTGCTGACTGGGTGCCATTTTATGACCAAGGTAAATTCAATATTGTAAAACTTACTTACACATGTTTTAATGGGTCAGAAAGTCGTAGGTTGAAGCCTCGGTCGTGACATATAGATAAAAAAATAACGAAAAAAGGGTACCGAAAAATGTGGACAGCTTCCTAACCAAGCGCAGACGAAAGGTTAATGACAACTCATGACATGAAATTTTAAACACCGGACAAATTGAGCGAGATGTTTAGGTAGGCCATACTGAACATCTTTTTTTATGGGACCATCAACTCCGTATCGTGATTTTTTTTGGCTGTTTCATACATTTCGTCCGATCAGCTGTTTTCTATGAGTAAGCCAATTTTTTTTGGGATTTCGAGGTTGGTCCCACAGTAAAAGTTGTTCAGTATGGCGTGCCTAATCACCTCGCTCAATTTGATCGGTGGTTAAACTTTCAGCCTGTATATCACCAAAATAATTAGCACTTTTGTGTCAATAAAGATGATGGATTACCTACTGTTACAAGATTTCTTTACGAAACCATCATGTTTTCTAGATAAACCGTGTGAGCTGCAGTGCGTGCCTCGCAACAGGAACGAATACGAAATATTGCCTGGCTACGTGGCCGACGGAACGCCTTGTTGGCAGACCATCGCTGGCAGACATTCGCGCGACATGTGCATATCTGGTAAGTGCCTTTAATTTTTATATTAATACGGTTCTTTGACGTTTTATTCTACTGGAAATCTGTTCCTATATGTGGTAAGTTCGGTAGAAAAAGGTAGGTTCGGCAATTGCATCGGGCCACACTTCGGGCTTCAATTTTTTTTTCTACATGGATTAGTCCAATGGTCTTAATTTTGCGTTAATATTTAAATGCTTTTTTAATGTTTTAAGAATACAATATTTCATAGGTACGGTCCTTAACGATACGTTTATTTCAGGCGTGTGCTACAAGGTGGGATGCGATTGGAACGTGGGCTCGGACCTCGAGGACGATGCGTGCGGTATTTGTGGGGGAGATGGCTCGGCTTGCAAGACTGTACAGGGCATCTACACGAAGGGAACCACTAAGCAATCCGGCTTTACTGAGGTAACTATAATTAACCAGGCCTGTGCGGACTTGTACCCATAAAATGGTGCGAAATTACATATTTCGGTGCGAATTTTAGGAATAGTGATTAAAGTAGATTTTTTAATTCAGTAACAGTAATCTGACACCTCTTGCTATACATTGTAAACCACTTGGTATGGCAAGATCTGTCAGATTACTGTACTGAATTAGAAATACCCATATTTTGTCAGTTGGAAAATTCGCTACCAAATATTTGAATTTGCCAACTGACAAAATATGGGTTACAAGTTACAAACAATATTAGTGTTTTATATGTAATTAACCTTTAATGTTTCTAGGTTGCCGTGATACCCGCTGGGTCAAGAAACGTGAAAATTCGAGAGAAAGTCAGTCCCGGAAATTACATTTCTATTGGAAGTGCACGAACGAGGAAACTTCTTCTAAACGGAGGCGGAGCTCGGTAAGATGAGGTCAAACTATCAATAAAAAAATATAGCAATCGATTTCCATCGATTCGATATTGGCACCATGCTTTCTTTGTAAGGAATAGGTTTTTTTGTTAGTTTTTATGGACAATATTTTAATTTCTATTGATACAGTAGACGGCAACAAAAGCGTGTATAGAAAATAGGAAATGCAATAGGTACCGATATTTGTGTACAAATACGTATTGCAGTTTTTATTGAATATTTTTTCTTTCAGTAATGACCGACCGACCGAGTACTTCGTGGCTGGCTCCCAGGCGATCTATGAACGAGATCGCGACTGGGAGAAAGTGCAGATCGCGGGACCGATTCTAGAGGATATTAAAGTTTATGTAAGTACCACCCACCCTTAAATAAATACAATGACCTGTAATATATTATTTCTCACTTAGCGAAGAGCAAAATATCTGTCACAATCTTAGACATTTGTAGAGCCATAAGAACGTGTCACATAATTTAGAGGCCATTATTTTGCGAGATATAATTTTAGTCCTCGGTTTAGTCAATGTTACTCTGCGTCCGTAGGAAACACCTTAGGCAACCCTACACGTGATCCCTGGGTGGTGCTAAAAGAGTAACAAACTTGGCAGCTCCACTGTCCCCTCTGGACCTCACAGCACTCACTGGATTTTCTTCATCATCTGCTTTCCCACTACTACCCCAGGGAAGAAATGCCTAGCTATATCCAGTGACATGTAGCCATACGATAAATAAATAATAATCCTGAACCTAAGTACGTAAATTAGGAAGCTTAATCGCTTCATGGAATTATAGGTTACCGATTTTGTAATTTTCTCCACCCATAAGTATTTGGTTTTTCTTGCAGCAACGAATTTACCGCGGTAACCACCGCAACCCGGGCGTGAACTACCAGTATACCGTGAGCAAGAAATACCGGTACCGGCTCAGCGAGTGGTCCCAATGCTCGGCCACGTGCGGTCGCGGCCGCATGTACCGCCAGCACGAGTGCGTCACCGAGAGCGGCCGTAAGTACCGTAGCATAGGCCACTTTATACTATAGTATCCCAGCTAGAGCCGTAGCTATGTAAACATCATCGCCCTACCTTAAGAAATACCACCGAATATGACAATAAAATAAATGACCTACCTTAGTATGGGCCTTACCCTACCTTCATACCACTGACCTATCTTCAACTCTGGCTACTGCACTTTAGTATCCACAAATTAGTTTGAAGTTAAACAAGTTTGATGCCTTGAGTAGCATTGCAGCGAAGAAGGAACGGTACCGTCGGGCGGCACGAGTGAAGGGCGTTAGTACCGAACCGAATAAGGCATGCAATATTTTTTGTATGGCCAATAACGGAATTTGGGGTACCGGTATTGCATGCCCTAGTACTGAACCCCTGATATCTGGAAAAACGAGTAGTTCTCTTAATCGGGTTTAGCACAGGAAGCGAGTAGGTACCTTTCTGTGCTTTATTTAGAGACATTTCCAATTCTATTTTTATAAATCAAATTGTTTTCGTTAACAGGTAATGTAGATATGTCACACTGTGACCAACAAGAGCAGTTTAGCAGGGAAGCGCTCGTGCAAATATGCATCAGACCTGCGTGCACCGCGCGCACCCACTGGCGCGTCGACTCGTGGCAGCGGTGCAACACCTCCTGTAGGATACCGGTAAGATTTCGGCAGTACCGGTAAAGCTTTGGAAATACCGGTACGACTACTGTAATGAAGATAACTGTGGGCTTCATAGTTACACTAGTTTTCACTACGAGGAGCGATTAATAGATTGTTCAACGTTGAATTTTAATTAATCAAGCCACTTGTTTAACTCATATCATTACTGAATCATAGCATAAAGACGGAACGGTATATAATGTATTATGTTACAAATAGACAATATTTCACCTGTTGTACGCCATAGGTACGGCAAATACAGCCACTCACACGACACGCCAAGATCACTAGCGTACAGTGAACCAATTTTATTCATAGGCCAGCATGCTCATGGATTTGAAAATAACTGTGCACTCCTAAACTAGCTATTATGACATGGTTCTTTAGTGGCCTGGCCTATGAATCAAATTGGTTGACTGGGCCCCAATTCGGCATAACTGACAGTAGCTAGCGAGACAACTATGAGATCACACTTTTGTGACAGTTGAAATTTGGGGTGGAATCACTCAAGAGTGACATCTAAAATGGTGGCCATAGCCATAGACAAAACGCTCTAGCGAGACCTACTGCCAGATTGACAGTTAGGTGTGGACACGTGTGGACAGATGCATTTCACTCTATCACCTAGCGAGACAAGTGTGAGAGCCACGTCTCGCAGTTTGGCATGTCGAATCGAGGCCCTGTACCTACGCCAAAACACTTATAGGTGTTCTTAGCGCTTTGGACGAGTGTATACTCAAGGCACCTTTAGGAGTTCTTTGTGTCGAAAAGGTTAATACGTTTAACTTGTTGCAGGGAAAGGAGCCAACGAAGCAAAGAAGAGTTTACTGCGTGGACAACCTGACGAACCAACGGCGGAGCGATGCTGACTGCGACCCCGCCATGAAGCCGATATCGACCATTATCTGTGCCGATATACCGCCCTGTTAAACGCACCGTAGTGAAAGATGGAATGAAAGTTCAATACACCTAGCACGGGTATGATGGTCTTGTTTTTATCACTTATCGCCGTGGATACCACGATAAGTTATAGGTACAGACGAAACCGTAATACACCGCTCGATTAAGGTTTCCAAATTAGTAAACTCAATAATTTGGAAACCGTTGAAACGAGGAGTATGTGTTGTCACATGAAGACCCGAACCCAACCGGTGTAGTGTGTGTCGTATAACGAAACGATAAGTGACATAGTGACACTAAGGACAATGTGACGTTATGATCGTGAAATCGAAAAACGTTCAGCTATTAGGAGCTAGTGGACTCTATATGTGAACCAGTGAAGTGTTTTTGTGTTTGGAATGTAAACCCATCGAATAAGGTTACGCGTGCCTTAGCTTCGGACTAATCTCGCAGGGAACCCACTTAAGGTTTTATTTCATTTCATTCACGTAGTTTACAGCAATGACATAAAATGAAATGAAATTTCCAATACGACTATACTGCCATATTACGTAAGAAATTACTAGTTTTAACATATTCTTCGCTTAGTTATTAAACTACTAATAAATAATTATATATTCTGTAACATCAGTATTAAAATGGTGTATTTATATCTTTAAATAATTCAGATGAACGTAATGTGCGAAGTGATTAGATACTTTAAATTTTGGACCAAAAATATCTTAAGCAATCAAATTCACGTTGCCATAGGTAATCACGATTACTGCCGATTACTTTTGTACGACTAACCTCACTTGCATTAACTATAATCAGATGTTTTCCTATGAGTAGTTAGACCAAAAATAAGGAGAGCGTAAGATAAGTGGGACTCTGTTGAACTCAATAAGTATATATTACAGAAGCTGCATTATTTTTTAAGTGATGAATGGAAATATCAAAGCCCCGTTTGCATTACCAAGTCCCCCATTTACGGTACCTACTTACTTAATGTATAGGTACCTACTACCTATAAAAATTTCGCTGGCATTTTATAACTGCACTTTTGTTACCAATTTTTAGAATGATTTTATTTGTAATTTAATTTAATTTAAGATTACAGTTCTTGCAAGTGTGAGATAAACTAGACGTAAGTTTTATAGTACTGTCTCTGATTATCGTCTCATACGTACATTATGTTATTAAGGTAAAATGTAATGTGTTATAGTAATTAGTGCATTTAGTAAAGAAAATATTAATAGTTGAAATCGGGGACCGATTACCGGTAGTCTTTTATTTAATGAAAATTAATAGCTAATGAGCCAAGTATTTTATTTATGCAGGTACTGACTTTTTTACAGTTACATTTTTGCATTTTAACCCTAATTCCAATTTACAAAAATCTGACATTTCAAATTGTCTGAATACCGGTAATGGTCCTTTCTCCAAATATGACAAAGCCTATGGGAACTTTAAACCGCTAGTCAAATCAACGGCATATGTCCTAGATACATGATGCGATCTGG
The DNA here is from genome assembly GCA_947086415.1 of Pammene aurita. Lineage (NCBI taxonomy): Eukaryota > Metazoa > Arthropoda > Insecta > Lepidoptera > Tortricidae > Pammene > Pammene aurita. The sequence goes on along the minus strand of OX352305.1, from coordinate 14,129,531 downwards.
TCAGTATAAATATTGCTCACTTTCCTTATAAATACCACAAAACTAGAATTACTGTTGTACATATTAAAACCGGCAACATCTTTACCAGAACTGGATGAAGACATAAATACCGGAATTTAATAAAACCGTACCGGTAATTTCAGGGAACAAATCGCATCTCGTAGTTAATTTCGCATAACTATTAGGGACATTTTGAACAATTTTAGTAACTTGTTTAATATTAACTATAGTTTCTCTTGTCGTTTTTTGTATAGACCGTATTATAACTGTTACCTGCATTTTGTGTGTACCCTGAATTTTGAATTCATGCCCAAGAGCAAATGCCTAATATGATAAGTGTACGTGTCCGTTTATTTTTCAAGTAACTATGCATAATTGTAATTGTAGTTACGTTTTATTTATCTCGTATATCTATCTATTTTTTATATTGCTATTTTAATTTTCTAAATGAATGGGGTTAAAAACCTAAAGCTCATAGCAGAGAGCGCCACTGCCTCTTAAGTAAACCAGATTAGAATAGGATTAAGATAGCTGTTAATCTATATTAATTTTGACGTAACAAGTGTATGGGAAATCTGTCATGTCTATTCCTAATTTCTTTGCGGTTTAGTAATAACAGTTAGTACTATCCAGCCAGTATTTTAAATTAAAAAAATTGGGTCCTAATAAGTTTAGTTAGTGCATTGGACACAGACATAAACAAACCCAAAAACCTCTGATTTTAGTAGAAATGGCGCTCTCTGCATATTAACACTTTTAAACCCCATTGTAATAGTTCCTGATATTTCAGTTCTAAGAATCGTCAGGAATCTTGTCAATCGATTGATATACACAATTTTAATTCCTGTTAGGTGTGTAAAACAAATTTTACTGTTAGGCTGATACGTCGTAACTAAATATATTTTTTACATGTCGCATTGATGTATTAATTATAATTGTGTATGTAATTAGACATGGCAATAAAATGTGCATTGTTTTACCCATGAATTTTAATGAATACCTCTTGTTTCATACCTGGTTTGCATGTCACAAAGGTGAGAATGTTACATGTAGGAATGAAAAGCTAAGTGCACCTGACGAATATGGACAGTAGTACGGTTGCCACTTCCACCTCGTGTACGCATCATCGATAACCCCCTTCTAAAATGTTTACTTAGACATGATTAAGTTGGTTGGTACTGTCACGTCTGAAAATATGGATACATTTAATGTGACAAAAATATGTAGCCACTCTACATATTACCAAGGCGTTAAATCTTGGATACATGTTTTTGTCACATTAACCTTTTAAACGCGGTCCGCGGTACGTCAAAAATTTATCTATCAATTTTGAACTCTGTCATAATTTACGAAAGTGTCTTCGACCTCTCATGGAAGTCTCATGGAGTACTGTTCTCAACTCTGGTCTAGCGCTCCGTAATACCAGCTTCTCCCACTTGACTCCATCCAACTTCGGGCAGTTCGTGTTGACGATCCCGATCTTACTGACGGCTTAGATCCCCTTAGTCTCCGGAGAGATCTTGACTCTTGTGTGATCTACCGTCTGTTCAACGGGGAATGTTCTAAAGAACTTTTTGAACTGGTGCCACCGTCACGTTCCTACCATCGCACCTCTCGCCAAAGGAACAAAGTTCATCCTCACTTCCTAGACACTTGGTATACCAAAAATAATCGGGCATCTCGCTCGTTTTTCCCTAGAACGTGTGGAAAGTGGAATGAACTGCATCCCGTGTTTCTATTGAGTTTTGACATGGGGTTCATCAAAAAGCGAGCGTACAGGGCTCTCAAAGGTCGGCAACGCATAATAAGCGGCTCCCTTGATGTTACTTATGTTCATGGGCGACGTTGACCGCTTCCCATTAGGCGGGTTCGTCTGCTCGTTTGCTAGTTTCATTAAAAAATTGTATTCATATTTTCAGACGTGACCGTACAGTAAAGTTCTAAAATATAAAGATTAGGACTAAAATAAAATAGGGGCAGTTGATAAATTACGGCTTCCATTTTGGGCGATGTGATGTTTCGTACCTATCTGGTGAGGTTTTTATTGACGAACCAAAGAAACGGTGACGCTGCGTCTACAACTATTATATGTGCAAAGGAATAACCCTTCACAATCGAGGCAGTTAAAAGAAAACTTTCCAATAAATCAGTTAAGTGCTTTATTTTCATATAAAATTTAATACGTAAAATCATCATTTGTAATAATTGTTTTAAATCACAGTGCTTTTGAGAAATCCTTTCACAATCGAGGCAATTAAAAGAAAACTTTCCAATAAATCAGTTAAGTGCTTTATGTTCTTATAAAACTTAATACGAAAAATCATAATCTGTAATAATTGCTTTAAATCACAGTGCTTTTGAGAAATCCTTTCACAATCGAGGCAATTAAAAGAAAACTTTTCAATAAACCAGTTGAGTGCTTTATTATATTATAAAATTTAATACGAAAAATCATCATTTGTAATAATTACTTTAAATCACAGTGCTTTTGAGAGAGAAACTATATTATTAATGTAAATTAGCTATAAACGCATACATATTGTGGAACAAATAAATCATTTGGGGCATGTGCCCCTATTGCCTAACTGGTAAGGGCTGCTTGCGCTTTATGTGGGCTTTCTATGCGCCCTGCACAACGCACGCACTTGATCCAAATTTAAAATTGTTTCATTTCGCGGGCTAAAATAAGAAAACCTAATTAATCGCCAGTAACTGGCCACCGTTAAATACATGGCCACCTCATACTAATAATTAACTTTGATCACCTAAACAGAGTTCATTTTAGTATAAGGTTTCAATTACTGACCACCCTTCAATAACCGGCCTAGTTATACTATACTAAGATGAATTCTGTTTGTAGGTGATTTTTAGTACAAGGGGGCCAGCTATTGAAAGGTGGCTAGTTATTGGCGATTTACCTTTACATTACTTACTTTACATTATTGAAAGTAAAATTAGGTTTAAGTCTCAACAAATCTCTTAATACTTTTATTTACACTTGTATTCCATTTATTAGAACCATTTTGTAAAGAACTCCGTTTAAGGGACCGTTCATAAATTACGTCTTAGGTTTAGAGCGATTTTCCGTCCGACCATCAGGGTTGAAGTATATAGTTGAAAAAAGTGAATTTGGGGAAAAGTTTTTTTAACATATTGTGTACTTCTCCTGAAGCATAATTTACGAAAGATTTAATGAGATTTGGATAGTTCCCTCCCAACACGTAACGTAAATAATGGACGCTCCCTAATAAATTAGCAATCAACGCCAGTGGGTATGTTATATTGGAGATTAGATATAATTAATATTATAAAAACGTTGAGAGTCATTTAAAACTGCATAATACAGTCAGCGGCAGGAGTAGGTAAGCGGGTGATGTGTTCCAAATGAGCTTAACACGACCTTCTTGTGAAGAGAATAAGGGCGTGTGAAGGTCATTCTGAACACCTCACCCGCTTAGCTACTTCTGCCGCTGACTGTACATATAACATCATAAAGTCAAACATATAATACCTCGTGCCACCCACTATACATAATTTTATCCCGCGAAATTTGAACGAACTTATATAGAAATAGAGTTGATTTTCCTTTGGTGAAGATTGTAGGAAAATGCATAGCATGAGGATCAACTATACTCAATCAAGAGCTTGTTAAGAACATACAGAAAAAAGTTACAAAAAAAACAAAAAGTATAAAAACGTACCAGATATACAGTTAGTTGCATAACTGAACCAATGTGCATCACTTTGATATGCTTCTTTCATTATTTCAGAAGAGGGTTATTAAGTTACTATTTTATTATTAATTAGTAACAACGCTAATAAATTTACTGACCTATTAAATGTTTATTTTAGATAAAAATAAACATTTTCTCTATTAGATGATATTTGGTACTGACTCAGTTTTGCACCGACATCGTTAAATGAAGATAAGTCTGATCAATTACGGAAAAAATATAAACTTTTAGGTAATATTTGTTCGTCTCGGTGTCAGCTATGTATCTATATGAAAAGCCAATTTCGATTCATTGCATTCACAATCTTGATTTTTTTATTCATCCATGATTTTGAACCAAAAACTGTTGTTACAACTACTTTTTTTTATTTAAGACGATTGTCGCCGGAGTGTCCTTGAGCGTTTGGGCGCTCTCTACCCGCGTCACCCGCGTACCCCTCATTGCGATCGTGCGTAAATCCACCGCGATGCACCGCAACAATGTTCAAAGAATATGACTACTCAGAGGCGCGCGGGCAGCTTTATAATAATTATAATCCTTTTGCGGATGTTTTGTGATTTGAATACTGTTTATTTATATATATATTAATTAAGTACTACGGTGACATTTTTAGGAATGCTACTTACCTATTAAATAAGATAAGTAATAACGATCTCGATTAGTAGGTTTTTATGTGAAAAAATAAAAACCTAGTTTTGAATTTAAAGTACAGTGAGCGGCAAAATATTTACGAATTTACGAAATATGGTTAAAAATATTCCGCATATCAGAAAAAATAAGAAAATACTGACTATTACAGCAAAAAAAACTGAATGCACATCAAAGCGGTGTTTTCATGTGAATTTGGATTTTTTTTGCTGTGCAAGTGAGCTTAATAGATGGTTATTTTTTTGTTGCGATTTTAAATATTAACCGTAAAAATTCACTTAATTACGATAAATTAACAAAACTAAGCCTGTTGCGAGTTGCGTATAGTAAGGAGCGGTATTTGTGCACGAAATCGTCATACAATCGTCATGAGAGCTGTAAGCCCATTAAATTTAGATCTTTAAAATATATCACAGCGCAAACACTTCTTAGGGTTCCATAGCCAAAATGGCAAAAACAGAACCCTTAAAAGTTTTTTGAAACATGTCCGTCTGTCCGTCCGTATGTCAAAGCCATTTTTATTATAAAACATATATTACTGAAATTTTATCTAGAGGTGTGTTTCATGTGCCGCTACTTAGTTTTCTGGCTAAATTGCTAAAAAACTTTTAGGGGAGGCACTCCATACATACATATGCAAAAACTAAATGTCAAAAAAATATATTTTTTGTAAATATGAACATGTTGTACGATACGGTTTTAAAAATATTTTATATATATAGAGGATTTTTAAAACTGTTTTATTAAGACAATATTTTCAGAAATATTTGTTCGAAAGTCTAAATATAATAGGCTCCCCATCTAACTTTTAATCTGTTAGTCTAAAAAATATGAAAAAAACCCAAGAAGGCTTAGTACTTCATTTCTACGATAATTATTTCACATATTATCGGTTTATCCATTTTTCAGTTATCTCCAAGAAACTACTTTCTACGGAACCCTACAATATGCGTGGTCCGATACAAACTTGGCCGGTCTTTTAAAGATATTTGATAGGTAGTATTAACCCTTACTAGTAATTTATTTATTTACTTTGTGTTGATAATTAATATAAAATTTGTATTTATTTCACCGACATAGTAAAGTTTTTTTTAGGGTAGTCAACGCGCATGTGAATCTTCTGGGGTTGCAGGCGTCCATAGGGTTTATAACTGCTTTCCATCAGGTGGGTCGTATGCTTGTTTGCCAGCACAATATAAAATAACTATCTAATCTCTTTATAAACTACCTTTTGAATGGATGTATTGTAACAGGCCGGCAACTACGGATCCTTACACTGAGCATAGCCCGACATTCTCTTGGCCGGTTTATATGCAATCCTTTGCAGTTTACTTCGCAATTTATTGATTTGATAAATTAGTATAAAGTATAACATTAAAAATTGTGTTTAATCTTTAAAAAAAAACGCATATTACATTCGTTTAGAACACGGTATTCTTAAATAAATACGTTAAAATAAATTCGGTGCTTCGGAATTTTTATTAAATTGATTATTAGTCCATTGTATTGCAGTACTAGCAGATTTCCACAACTCGACGACTAACGCCTATTTTGCGTGATGCATTAGTGGACTAAAACATAATAATTGTAGTTTACTTACATTACCAAATTTGTTTTCAGAGAATTATGATATTCATAATTTTTGTTTTTTCATCCATTTTAATTTTTTTTTTTTTTACTTGTATTATAATCTAAATAAAATACACTTTTTATACGAACGTACATGAATATGCATACGAGAACATTATCTTAAAAGATAAAACGTATATACTTTATAGATTCCGGGAAGACGCGTTATGTCCGCATCGCATGAACCCTCTGCAGTTATTTAGTCTTTAGGCACAGTAAGTCCGATATTATTGCTCACGGGCCAATCACAAGTATATGTAGTACAAGGGAAGCACGGAGCGACGAGCGACACAGCCTCCACGTCTCAAAGCTAGCTCACGACTGCCAGCAACGCCGTTTTCGAGCTACCAACGCACGAAATGTGGAATTATGATCAAGTGTGTTTAAGAAAATTTAATCAATTTAAATATCCTACGTTGAGTTTGTAGTGTTCTGTAGTACACATTTTTTAGTTCAACAATATTTTAAATCGAATAAGCCGTTCAGTAGATATAAGCAAAATTAACCGTAAAACGACATTTCGTTTCATTTAAATAACGGAGAAACTATACGTTACACGAGTTATTCAAACGTTGACAATGTTGTACATGAAATGGTAATTAACATATATTTTTTTCAAATTTTTTGAATGACTCGTTATTGAGATATATCCCTTAGAAAGTAACAGTTTTCGGCCACATTCAGCGCCTAGCGCCTTAACCCAATATTTATATTTTTCTTTTACACAACCAGGTAAGACAATTACTTGAAATAGTACATTATATGCTCTTTAAAATGAGGTGCAAGACTTTTATATCACTCACGTATTTTTATGGTTACCTATCTCAGAATGAAGTCCGCTACAACAATTAACTAACGAGAAATTTGTTCGGCCATTTGCCTTGACTCAGTTTTGCACCTGACTATACATCGCCAGTAACTAATTACAAAAGTAAGCCTGATTTAAATGATTGATAACTAAAATAATGGTCGTGGAATTCCTTACTTTAAATGAGTTACTGAATTGGGAATGCCTAAGAAAAAATGAAATAATGGGAAAATAAATTAGGTGAAATTTTACAGTTTTCGGTATGAAAATGAGAAAAATGTATAAGTCGGAAGAAAATAATTTGTGAGGCAGTTTTGTAGCGGTACCCAAGGATTACTATTCTGCGTTTAGAACTTATATGTAAATTTGATTGTTATCAAATTATTTAAATTTTACTAAGGTTCTAATATTGACTCAGTTATGCAACTAACTGTAAACCTGGTTAAAATATTTTACATTTTAATAAGTTATGAATTAAACACTACATAAATGAGTATCATCGCGTCATACAAAGTGGAACAAAAATAGTGGTGATCCGTTGGTATTGTATTTTAATTATGAAAAACTACGAAAAAAATTTTTCACGCAAAACAAAAAATATTTTGTATACAGGGTTGGCCGGCTGAGACGACCTGTCAAAAAAAATCTACTCTTAGTCTCAATACGATACCAATTGGGTACTTTCCTGGGTAAAAAAAATATAATTCTATTCAGTCCGTCAGTTCGATTATCAAAAAATATTGGACACGTATTTTTTATTTTGTCAATCACACAAAAATTGGTGAAGATATAGCCCGTTAAAGTTCCGCGTGACGTCACATTATGCTAAAAAGAGTACTGAAATGTGACGTCACGCGGAACTTTAACGGGCTATATCTTCACCAATTTTTGTTTGATTGACAAAATAAAAAATACGTGTCAAATATTTTTTGATAATCTAACTGACGGACTAAATATATTTTTTTAGGAAAGTAGCCAATTATACCCTTAAACATGCCACTATTTTCGTTACACCTTTAGGTACTTGACGTACAAATTATACGTTTTCTTTAATTGGAAGATTTTAATTAACTATACACTAAACTTAGTAAATGCTACTTCGCAAAAAAATAAAGCGATAATCCTGTTATATAATCTAAGTAATAAAATTCGTAACTGCAAATTAGGCATTTATTTTATTTTTTAAATTTTACTATCACTTCAGTTTTTTGTATCTTTTTAAATTAATTAAATAAATTAGGTAATCTCTTCTCAGGCAGTTGCAGAGCTAGATTCTTTTGTTATTATGGCTTCAGACGAAACGTCGAACCGTATATTTTTCTTCTTAGTGTTGTTTTTCTGGAAAAAAATTATTAAATGAGTTAGATATTTATTTTATGAATGAATAATATTTATTTCAGAAGTAACAATCCATATGTATTAGTAATGACATGTGAGATTTTAATTGTTACACGGGTTTTTACTATGTTCTGATAAAATAGCAATGTGTATGAACTAATGATTTTATCTCTTGCCAATATTAGCTACGAACAATTTATAAGTTAATTCTTTAAGTTTTTTAACTGATAAATTTTTGATTTAACAGTGTTTAACCCTCATCGAAAGAAACGATATATGCATTTTAGGACAAGAGGATGTAATGTTGGTGTTTTCGTGCAAACAATTGAATTCTCATTTATATTTAAAACGGCTTAGCAGAAATCGTTGTGGTTACAATAGAAATGATAATTAAATGAACTTGACGTGGTGGACTTTCGGGTCGTTTTAAGCTTAACACATTAACTGCCAGACGAAAAATGACGTCCTACTTCAAAAACTGGGCGTCCATAGCTATAGATAAATTAACGAGAGCATGGAATTGCATATGTAGTAGTATTGTATGTTTACAGGCATTCTATATTTGAATTTTCTATTTTCTCGTACTACCAAAGTAAATACCAAAATCATGTCAGTGTCAAAATGTGAATATTATTTACGTTGTGCATATATTTTTACGTCTGATTTTATTGTATTCTCACAATTATCAGAATAATTTGGTGTCAGCCCGTACGACTAAGTGTAAGTTACATAATTTTCAAAAAATATGGCAGTGAGTAATTTTGGTCCGATTGAGAGTCAAAGTAAGCAAATTATTTTTAACTGTTATAAATATTTTGAACTTGAACTGAAGAAAAATTTAAATTCCCCTTACACCGCTGCCCAGTTAGTTGAAAAAGCTACAGGTGTTTGTCTCTCTACTGTTTATAACATTGTGTCTGAGAGCAAGTGAGAAATTCGCAACAACAAAGAAATTCACCTCCCCGAGAAATAAAAAGTTACGTACTTGTCCGTCATCAGCAGTAGACGATTTTGATCAGGAAGTCATCCGGAGAACTATATAGAATTTTCATCTGTCCCATAAGCAATTTCCAACCTTAAAGGCACTCCACTTTGTGTTAAAATCCGATATAGATTACAAATTTGGCATTTCCACCTTACGAAAACCATAGCTGGGCATTAACTCGTTAATCCGTTAATCGTTAATTAACGAAGTTAACATTTTGATTAACGGATTAACTTTTAAGTTAACTTTTAAAAATGTTAACGGACACGTTAACTTCCGTTAATATGCAGAAGTCCGTTAATCGTTAATCCAATGCCTACTATTTACCGCAAGGCACCGCGGCGCGGCGCGAAAAACAGGTTCAGACAAGTATGAAACGAACGACAAGTGCCGGGCGGCGCGTGGCAGCGAGTGAAACAAAAACAAAACTAGATATATTATGCCGGCGCGTGCGAGTGAGAAAACTGCGAAGAGATTTTCCTCAGGTAAAGACATTTTAACACCAAAACGAGCCTCGATTTCAGACGAGAACTTCAACATGTTAATGTTCATGAAGGGGAATATGCACCTTAACCTTATGCCCAACGATTAAATTACACATTTGAATTATACAAGTATTTTGTTTTGTTCCTATCCTGTTAACTTCCAGAACCTTAACCAACAGGTTTTATAAGTTCACTAATACAAAGATATAAAAATGCAATTTTACACATATTAACGGATTAACGATTAACGTTAACTTGCGTTAATTCTTCCGAAATGTAACGCTTTAACGTTTAACGAAGCTAACTTTTTTTGTAGCGGATTAACGATTAACGAAGTTAACTATTTGATTAACGGTGCCCAGCTATGACGAAAACAAATACAAAAATTAGGATTTAAATGGAAAAAGACCGAGGACAACCGAAAAATATTAATGGAAAAACACAACATACGACTGCTAAGAATAAATTACCTTACCAAAATTGCGGAATATCGGTCTGAAGATAGACCACTAGTTTATACTGATGAAACCTACATCTACACTTCACATGAGAGGCTTGGACCGATGGAACAGAATTTGGTGTAAAAAAACAAATTAGTACAGGCCAGCGGTTAATAATAGTGCACGCAGGAGGAAAAGATGGTTTTATTCCCAACGCTTTGTTAATGTTTAAGGCAAACCAAAAAACGGGAGATTACCATGACCAGATGAACTTTGTCAACTACGAAAAATGGTTAAAAGAAAAATTAATACCGAACCTTAAACCGAATAGCGTACTTATCGTAGATAATGCGTCCTATCACAACAAACTTTTGAATCGTGCTCCAACGTCAAATTCTCATAAACAAGAAATGATGGATTGGTTGACAGAACACAACATTTCGTATAGCCCGTTGATGTACAAAACCTGTTTGTATGATTTAATTAAACAAAATAAAGAGCGGTTTCGTGAGTACCACATAGATGCAATTTTAAAAGAACATGGCCACTCCGTTTTACGATTGGCACCGTATCACCCCACATTCAATCCGATCGAAAATATTTGGTCCATGGTAAAAGGATATGTAGCGAAAAGAAACGTTTCATTAAACATGCAAGGCATTATGAGTTTAGCAACTGAACGAATGAATACTATTACTGCTGAGGACTGGGAAAATATTTGTCGCCATGTCGAAAGTGAAGAAAATAAATATCGATGTCAGGAAAGGGAAATGGATCGAATTTCAAACAATCTTATTATCAATACTTGTGACAGCTCAGATGAAGAACATGATAGCGACTAAAAGCAAAAAACAGAGGACTACTACTTATTCCATTTCTTAAGGGAATGTAATTTTATTAAATTAAGAGAAAATTATTCTCCTTTTGTTGCAAACGGTACAACCACTACAAATGCAATTCCATGATCTCGATAATTCATCTATACGTACAAAACAACCCGCCCAGCGAGTTGTCCGGCATCTGAGCAAAGTTTACGAGCGCCCACGAGGCGGGTTCTTGGCAGTGAATGTGTTAAGTTTTAAGGATGACATAAGAGACTATAATAAATTAGTGAACTCAATTCAATTCAAAACTGACGTAGTACAGTCGCCATCAGATATGTCGGAGCGGAGGAACATGCACTTTATCGCCTTGACAATAAAGGAGTTGGTCAGATAATTGTGACCACCTTGGCCGCTCCGATATATTTGACGGCGACTGTACATCTGTTGCTAAAATGTGTCACTGCAGGAAAAAAAGGCCCCACTTCGTCGATATGGAGTTATCAGTTCCTAAAACTGCACAATATACGCTATCTATTAGTGAAAGAATGAAGTCTATGTGTACCAACCAAACAAAGTGGGGCCTGCGCTAAACTCGTCCACAAATAACGTACGTACAGGCAGGTGTTTACGTATAGGCTCTTAAATTAATTGGGTACTTTCCTGGGTAAAAAAATATAATTCTATTTAGTCCGTCAGTTAGATTATCAAAAAATATTGGACACGTATTTTTTATTTTGTCAATCAAACAAAAATTGGTGAAGATATAGCCCGTTAAAGTTCCGCGTGACGTCACATTATACTAAAAATTGTACTGAAATGTGACGTCACGTGGAACTTTAACGGGCTATATCTTCACCAATTTTTGTTTGATTGACAAAATAAAAAATACGTGTCCAATATTTTTTTTAAAATCTAACTGACGGAATAAATTAAATTTTTTTAGGAAAGTAGCCAATTCTGGACCACCTTACAATGAAAAAGTGTAGTTAAATATACAGTGTCCCTAAAACCCCCTGATTTTCACTATGTCTGCCATTGTACCCGTTTTTGCCGTTGCACTTACCGCATATGAGGGCTATTGAGAGAAGGGTTGGCACATCGCTTATCACCTTATGGGTGCGTTCGAATATAGTATCAATTCAGCCAGATTGTCAAATTCAGAACAAATACTATTACTTATTCTGTGCTAAACCCAATGTCAAGACTTAGGGCTGATAGAAAGAACAGCTCATGGGCAAATTTAATGCGAATGAAAAAATTTTTTCTCGTGATATTGGCAAAATGACTACTTTAAGCTTTATAAAAAACCTTTTCATTTCCTGAAGGGTGTCCACGATAAAAATATCCTGTGTCCTTCCGAGCTTCTTCTTTCCGGCTTCTTCTTTCGAGCCGAGAGTCACAAAATATCTCCATACCTATTTTCACCTGAATCGGTTCGGCGTTTTAAGCATCAAGAAAAGAAAGTAAGTCTATACTTACTTTCTTTTCTATGTTTGGTACCTTTTTTTTTTTTTTTTTTTTTATACCACGACGGTGGCAAACAAGCATACGGCCCGCCTGATGGTAAGCAGCTACCGTAACCTATGGACGCCTGCAACTCCAAAGGCGTCACATGCGCGTTGCCGACCCTTTACAAAAAGGAGGATTCACTGTGTTGACGACTAAAGGAACAAGAAGGTCCCTCATCGTCAACACACTGGGTCCTCTTTGAACTCTTTGGCAACCTTACTCACCAGCAGGAACACAACACTATGAGTAGGGTCTAGTGCTATTTGGCTGTGGTTTTCTGTAAGGTGGAGGTACTTCCCCAGTCGGGCTCTGCTCCAGATTTGAGCGATGACATTCGCTGAACGTGCCCTACCACACTTAGCGAGATGCCATTCGCAGTGCCCATACCTCTCTTTTTGGCGTAGTTTAAGGACATACCCAGGTCCGGACGTAGTTTAAGGACATACCCCGGTACCTACACTATTTTGAAACATTATACCTACTGCATTATTATCATCTAAAGTATCTCGAAAACTGCCATTTTCATTGTAGCCAAATTTGCTTTATCTGATTGCGGATCAGCTGTTTTAGCAGCCCTTTAAGTTTTGACGTTGGTTTTAGAGACAGTCTGAATATTATTAGAGTATATAAAACATATACCTTATCTTTAGCTCTTGGGTCTCCGTTCTTGGACCGCTCCTTCTCGAGGTCCGTGTGTAGGGACGCTATCTCGGCCGTCAGCTCCGCTTGGACTGCTCTTAGCCTTTCCACTTCTATCAGTACTTGGGCTTTGTCTTTCACTGAAAATACAAAACTTTTAAGTAAAATTTATATTATGGGGACAATCTTACACAAATCGACCTAGTCCCACAGTAATGAAATGAATAAATAAATAAAGTAGCTTTCTATTTCCACATTTTAAAAAGTTACATAATCTTAACTTTTAATCTACTTAAGATTACGCAACTTTTTAAAATGTGGAGATAAAAAGCTATATTATATATTATTTATACAAGTAAGTAGATTTCAAATTATACATTTAGTTTTAGCTTTTCTGATGTGGATCCCTTTTGGGTAAAAGCCTCCTCACACTTTTTTAATTTATCTCTGTCTTGATTCCCTGCTCCCACAGTAAACCTACAGCCTACAGTACACTCAATAAGGTTTGTGGTGTGAGTACTAGATAACGATAAGATACTTAAATACATAGAAAACATCCATAACTCAGGAACAATCTATGGGTAACACACAAATAAATGCCCTTACCAGGATTTGAACCTGGGACCATCTGCTTCGCAGGCAGGATCACTACTAAATCATTCATCATTTATATAATTTCTGGGGTTTGATTTATGATGAATATTTTTACTGGTTCAATATCTTAATATCTAGCTTATAATCCAATTTGAACATCAACTTTAACTGCACGAGAATAGATGCAATGCGCATGTGACACCTCTGGAGTTCCAGGCGTTCATGGGGTGTGGTGACTTCTTATGATCTAGTGGGCTGTATGTTTGTTGCCACCATAGACTAATTAACCCAAAACCCCTAGTCGGGCGACCCCCTGCTGCCACGCTCGAAGTAATTTCACTCTATAGTAAGACACTAACTATTGGAAGTTACAGTAAACTTAATACGTCTCCATGGCAACCATTAATGTCTGACTCTCTCTTACGCCCCACGGAACAATCGCGCGTTCTCTGTCTAGCATTGCGTGTTCCCCTCCCGCACCCCTTCGTTTTGGCAGCTTAGGTTTCAAAGAAATAACGCGCTAAGCGGGGTATAGAGATATCTTGTATATGGTTGCCACCAACATGGTATAGATAGATCTATAGAATATGATTATGATGCAAGTAAATACATAATGTCTAATTCTTCTTTTCTATTAATTGCCTTCAAACTTCGATATGAGTATTAAATAGAAAAAACGTCAAAAACTTACTTTCTCCCTGTCCCAGTATATTACACAACTTTTTATTTCTAGACTTGACTGTTAATAACTCTTTTTTCAAATTTATGACTTCCTCCTTTAGCACAAGTATTTCTTTATCCTTTCTTTCCAAAGCATCAGCAAATTGTGCTTTTGTTATATCTGGATTTGTTTGACGAGGTTGTGATTTTACCCTATCAATTATTTTGTCTTTTATTAATTCATTCTTAGTTTCCGATTTTACTCTTTCAAAGAATTCTGTGTCATCTTTAGGCTTCTCACATTTGGATTCTGTAGATTTCTCATCTTCTTGGCTAGCTGAAAAAAAAAAATTATTGCATTAGTCAAGGCTCAGAACCGGTTAGAAAAATAGTAGTAGATACCGGTTTTATTGCGGTTTTACTCCGAACTATCATAAGAACGCGAATGTTGTAGCACTTTATTATAACCTAAATAAACCGGTTTATTCGACGAGCGACGAGACGACCGGTGATGTACCGCCGCGTAAACAAAGACACGTAGGGTCGTAGGCATCCTGCGTCGGAATAAATCGGTTTTTATTGTCTTAAACAGGTTAATCTGACAACAACTTTATGGAAATGTTCCGCAAAAACCTGTTAAAAAAATAGGTTTCATGAACGAAACCCTGTGGCCCGACTTGGTGATGCAACACTATTGCTCTAAGACCAGGGTGTGTAGCCAACGTGCCAATCGTTAACGCTCCGTAGCGTATCGTAGTCACGTCTCTCTATCACTCTTCCATATTTGTGTGACAGTGACAGTTGCGTTTCGTTCACTACGACGCGTAAACGATTGGCACCTTGGCTACGCACCCTGTACCTCTATGCTATCGACCCGTGTTGAAAAAATAAACTATTTCATTTTTTTATTTTGAAATCAAAAGGTTTAACACCAAGTACATGGTAATGGCTTGGAACTTTAACCAGTATCCAAGCCTTGGCATTAGTCTACGGTATATTATACTACACTATGGAGATCTCAATATTCTCAATATGAGGTATCTGTATTATCTTTATGGGAATGGTTACCCAGGTTATCAATGTTAAAGGTTGAACACGCCAAAACTTGGGCATATAAAAATAGCTATAGTTATTCGAAAAATGGAGATATTTAAACTTTTGAAACAACAATTTTCTCACAAGGAACTGGGCTATAAAATGATGATAGTTTTATTTTCTTTTATTTATTCGTTGGCAAAATGTCGAGCGTACAATATCAAAAACGTGAACGCATTTTGCACGAACATGTAAAAAATCCCATGTTAAGCTACATAGATATCGCGAAAAGGCTGAAATATCCACAATCTACCGTTGGTCACGTATTAAAAAGTTTCCGTGAACGCTTGACAATAGATAGAAAGCCAGGAAATGGTGGGTTGCATGGAGTCAAGAATAAGAAACAGGAAAGAGTATTTTAAAGATTTTTGCCTCAAATCATACGATTTCATCTCGTGATGTTGCTAAAAAAGTGAAAATGTCTTAGTCCTATGTCCAAAAAGTGAAACAGATGGCAGGACTGAGGAGTTATAAAGCCCAGGCCGCACCAGATCGAGACTCAAAACAGAACTTATCCGCAAAGATACGGTCGCGACAACTCTATGAAGATTTTCTTACAAAATTTAAATGCGCGGTGATGGACGACGAGATGTATATAAAATTGGATTGTAAACAAATACCTGGTCAAGAGTTATATACTAGCAAATCTCGAACAGATAATCCTGAAGATTTTGAATTAAAAAAATGAGGGCAATTTCCAAAAAAATACCTTCTTTGGCAGGCAATATGTAGCTGTGGTAAAAGAAGTCGCTCGTTTATCACCACCGGGACAATAAACGGCGATATTTATCAGAAAGATTGTTTACAGAAGCGTTTGCTGCCTTTTATAAGACAGCATGCCTCACCACCGCTGTTTTGGCCAGATCTAGCCAGTTGATAATACGCAAAATCAGTTATGGAATGGTACAACGCTAACAGGATAATGGTGGTACCCAAAATATGCAATCCGCCAAATAGTCCGGAACTGCGGCCTGTTGAAGAGTACTGGAGTATTATGAAAGGAATTCTAAAAAAGAAAGGCGGAGAAGTAAAATCCGTCCCTGAGCTACAAAAAATATGGACCAGGGCGACAAAAATCTTTTCTAAAGAGATGGTGCAAAGTCTTATGAGCCGTGTGCGTAGAAAAGTTCGATCTATGGCTTACTGTGTAAACATTAATTAAAATTAAAAATGTGATTTTAGAATTCATTAAATTTGTCATTAAATGTGGTATTCATAATGTAGTTATTTATTTTCAAACTGGTTTAAAAACAAATTTTGCGTGCCCAAGTTTTGGCGTGTTCAACCTTTACTCTGCGTCCGTAGGAAACACCTTCGACAACCCTACACGTGATCCCTGGGTGGTGCTAAAAAAGTAACAAACTTGGCAGCTGCACTGTCCCTCTGGACCTCGCAGCACTCACTGGAGTTTCTTCATCATCTGCTTTCCCACTACGAATTGTTCCCAATTCTACAGATTTCTTTTACAGATTCCCATGTCTACAGAAACCTAATCCTACAGAATTCCATATCTACATATTCCTAATTCTCCAGATTCCCATGTCTACAGATTCCTAATCCTACAGACTTCCATGTCTACATATTCCTAATTCTCCTGATTTCCATGTCTACAGATTCATAATCCTACAGACTTCTATGTCTACATATTCCTAATTCTCCTGATTTCCATGTCTACAGATTCATAATCCTACAGACTTCCATGTCTACATATTCCTTATTCTCCTGATTTTCATATCTACAGATTTCCAACTGTAATGTTTTTTAACTATACAAATTTCCAATTCAATAGATTTTCGATACCGTAAACGTTCATAGGCTACGATAACCGCTTACCTAGAGATGGCCCGTGTGCTTGCTTTCCATCATTAATAAAAAGATAAGCAATATTTATTTACATATTTTAATGTTGTTCTGTACACATACACAAAGGACACAAACGTTATAATTTTGAAGCAATAATATTAAATTATTTAACATACATTCTCTTTGCTTTATTCTATATTGCATCAAGTATTCTGGCCGGCACTTACGATTTTTGTTTAATTATTTATCTTGAGTGTCGCGTCAATACAATGTCATTCAGATATCTTACGAAGTTGCATGTTTCTGTGTCTAGTACATTAAAGGTTGTAGTTTTCCGTATCAAGTTGGAAAATGGATGAAAACGAGGAATTGTCTTTTGTGATTGGTGAAAGAGGAAAAAGAGTTTTGATTATTGGATCTAACAAATATTACTTTAGCGTCAAAAATAAATCTGGAAGCACAAACTGGAGATGTTATAGTTATAAAACAACAGAATGCAGTGCCTCCGTTACTATGAGTGCGAATAATGACATTCTGCGTAAAACAGTTCATGCATGTTTTTCAGATACATCTGAAGCTAAAAAACGGCTGAGAGAAAAATTTATGAACACTTGCAAAGAAAAGGTGCGTGAATGTATGGTTCCGGTCCAGCAAATCTTCGAAAGTGAAATAGTGTCACCCCAATACAACGATAATAACATGTTACTCCCAGAGTTTTCTTCTTGCAAAAGTTCAATGTACCGATTAACCGAGCAAGGTACCGATTCCTAAATATTACTAAAGCGACTGTTGAAAACATAAGCGACGTACAAATACCACAAGATTTTAAAAACGATTTTTTGGTTTATGATGGTGCAAAAATGGACAAAATTCTAATTTTTAGCACTCCTCTGGCTTTAGAAAGTCTTACAACAAAAGATTCCATTTTCTGCGATGGAACATTTAAAATAGCATCAAAGCCATTTAAACAGGTATACAGTTTTCATGGGGATTTCTCCGAAAGTGATACTGAACTTAGATTTGTTCCGCTTCTTTACGCTTTGCTTCCCAACAAATCTCAGGCTACATACGAGGGTTGCTACTTATATATCCGGAAACAAAAAAACAAACAAACGTACACGGCTGAAAATGGTTTTATTGTTTTTCAAAGTATTCCCCTTGATGATCTATGCACTTTTACATTCGCGTGAACCAATTTTTAAAGCACTTCTGCCACTCCGCCTGAGGTACCTCCATAACGTGTTGTTTGAATGCGTCGACAGCATCTTCAGCGGTCGAAAATCGTTGACCGCGTAATTTATTCTTTATATTTGGAAATAAATAAAAATCGTTGGGTGCCAAGTCAGGGCTGTACGGCGGATGACCCGTTAATTCCACATTTTGACCCTCCAAAAATAGAGTTGTTTCGCGTGACGTATGACAGCTGGCATTGTCATGATGAAGAATGATTCTTCGTCGCTGGTTAGTTTTACGAATTTGTTCAAATACTTCCGGTAAGCAAATGGTCGTGTACCACTCTGAATTAACCGTTCTACGGTTTTCTAGTGGCACTGTAGCTACATGGCCATTAATACCGAAGAAGCAGGCCACCATTTGTTTCAATGTACTTTTTGCACGAGTAACTTTCGTAGGGTTCGGCTCATTTTGAAACACCCATACCGTTGATTGTTGCTTCGTTTCGGGATCGTATGCATAGATCTAGGATTCGTCACCTGTATAGATGTTATAAACGGCTTTTGAGTCACCACGGTTACTTTTTTTTAACATTTTATTGCACCATTCGACGCGAGCATCTTTTTGCTCTTTTGTTAAGTTGTGGGGTATCCAACGCGAACAAATTTTTTTTACAGCCAAATAATTATGTAATATGCTATTAATGCTGGTCATAGAAATACCCAGAGTCGCCTCTATCTCGCGGTACGTAACATGTCGGTCGTGCATTATAAGTTTTCGCACAGCCTCGATATTTTGTTGTACAACGACCGATTTCGGGCGACCTGCCTTAACTTCGTCCGTAAGCATACTACGTCCACGATTGAACTCACTAAACCAGTGATACACAGTAGTTTTAGATGGGGCTTCATCACCAAAAGTTGAAGTTAGTTGATCTATGCACTGTTGTTGCGTTAAACCACGCCGAAAATCATAATAAATCATAGCACGAATATTTTCACGAGTGAGTTCCATTCTTGCTGCGAGATGACATTTAAAACCCGTCAAAAACAAAACACGAGCGTTAATAAGAAAGAAAAAATATACCGGCCAGTACTTAAAAAAGTTCAAATTTTACCATGGAGGTCAAATATGCTATTTAAGAAGATTGTAATCCCGGTTTCCGGATATATAAATAGCAGCCCTCGTACTACAAACTATTCACAATTCTGAAAGACAATTTCGGAGTAACAATAAAAAATGTGAAATGTGACTTTGAAGTTGCCGCTATTAACGCCTTTAAAATGGTATTTCCGGAAGTCACAATAAGTGGCTGCTACTACCACTATCAGAAGGCCTTGAGGGCAAAAGCTGAAGAACTTGGGATAGACATTACGCGAGAAGGAAAGACAATAGTCAAGTCCTATTGTATGTTGGCGTTTTTACCAGCTCAAGTAGTCACTGAAGGACATATCAGCATAGTTAGTGAGTTACCAGAAAGTTATTGTCATGACGATAATTTTACACAATTTGATGAATATTTTCTAAAGTTCTGGATAAAAAGAATTACCAGTAATGTACTTAGTTGTGCCAATGAGGACGTGCGTACAAATAATTTATTAGAAGGGTGGCATCACAGAATTAATACCAGAATTCCAAAAGTTTTTTGTTATTTACCAGCTTGTTAAAAATAGAAGCCAAACACCAAGATCGGAAAATACGACAAAGCCAATTGCACTTACCTGGCAAAAAACGCAAGGCAAATGACATTCAAAAGAACATTCAAATAAAAAAAATTGTACAAGATTGCATAACAGAAAAAATAAATGTCAAAGAATGTATAAAACGATTAATGACTGTTTACTAACTATTTCTATTTGCAATGGAAGATTATTTTGTTTTTAAATAAGATATTTTTAAGTAAACTATTTGTATGTAAGAACGCAGTTACAATAAAATTAAAATTTAATTTGATGATAGTTTGATATGATTGAAGATAGTTTTAAGTTAAATGTTCTGAAATAAATTAAATACTTTATTAGAATTATTTTTTATTACGTAGGTACTAATCATGAACAATCTGTTGACATGGGTTGGAAAATCTGTGTGATCTAAGACACATTCGTCAGATTAAAAAGTAATCAGGAAAAATTATAGCCTGTTTGTTTCGGAAGAAAACGGAATTCCTTTTGGGACAAAAAGGTTACTAAGGGGACTTAAAGGTTAATTTTTAAAACATTTATTTGTTACATCTATAAAAAAATCAATAACCTTATTCTAACGATATTGTAATGTTGTACAGTTTCACGGTATTGTACATGTTTATGTTCATCCAATACATAACAAAAAAGAAAAATTGATGATTTTAGCCATTGAAAATAACTTTAAACTAAATCAAATATACTTAAAAAATAGCTGTTAATATGTACTATAGAAACAACAAAAAATAAAATTGATCCTTCCCACCATTGTCTAGAGATATGGCTTTGCACGTTTTTTGCTAATAACTTAAAATGATCCTGCATTCAGCCGCCTTTTAGTTTGAGGACGGCAGTAAAATGAGTAAGAAAAGAACATCTGTGTAGATAGGAATTCGTAATATAAAGAGTATGTTAAGTTAGAAATCTGTAGTATTGGGAGTCTGTAGTATTGGGAATCTGTAGTATTTGGAATCTGTAGTAATGGGAATCTGTAGTAATGGGAATCTGTAGTATTGGAAGTCTGTAGTATTGGGAGTCTGTAGTATTGGGAATCTGTAGTATTGGAAGTCTGTAGTATTGGGAGTCTGTAGTAATGGGAATCTGTAGTATTGGGAGTCTGTAGACGTGGGTATAATTCCCCACTACTACTACCCCAGAGAAGAAATTCCTATCTATATCCAGTGACATGAAAATGAAAAATGTTTATTGGGCTAAATAGTATACACCCATACTAATATTATAAATGGGTAAGTGTATGTTTTTGTTTGTTTGTCCGTCTTTCACGGCAAAACGGGGCGACGAATTGACGTGATTTTTTAAGTGGAGATAGTTGAAGGGATGGAGAGTGACATAGGCTACTTTTTGTCTCTTTCTAACCCCCCACTTCCCTAAAATGGGGAAATAGCTAAAAATTGGTATGCGGACTATTTGTGTGCGGTTTATTCTGTTCAGAGTTCTCTTCTGTTTTAAATCAGGAAAGGGGAACCGTGTTACTCCGAATTTAACGCGAGCGAAGCCGCGGGCAAAAGCTAGTCCTTAATACAATTCGACTTGGATCCTCCGATATGTAGCCATACAATAAATAAATGGGAATGGTCCCATTCATTATAGGTAAAAACTAAACTTAACACTTTCACGACCAGGAACCCGACTGTCGGGTTCTCTCTTCGTAGCTACTACGCGCTACATACGACAAATAAGTGGCTACGGGCTACGAGCGTAGCGCGTAGCACTAGGTGGTACGGAAAGTGTTAACCAAGGTTGCAAATGGTTACAACACAATCAGGCTAATAAATAACTTAGTTTATCAAACTAAACCACAAATGATAGTGCGACAATTGGAGAAACACTATAAAAACACCTTCAATATCTTCATGACAGATAACTGTCATGAAGATATTGAAGATTCGTACAGTTGGTCTTACTTTTAGATTCATCACCAGCTACCATGTCATTAAACTGGTCCAAGCTCATGACATTCTTCTTTTTTTGCTTCTTAGTGGATGTGCGAGCAGCATCTTCTTTCTTTTTAGTAATTTCTGCTTCTTTTTTGATTTGTTGGTATACATCTTTTTTCTCTTCATAGTCTAATTTTGAAAGAAGAATGGCCTGAAATGAATTATGAAACTCAATTTTTTTTAAAGTAAAGAATAACAGCCCTATGTTCGGCAGTGGATGTCTTTCGGCTGATATGATGATGATGATGATGATGAAAGGATACAATGGATAAGTAAGTTCTTTTAAATGTTGCCAATTTGGGCTGATGTTTTTTGTATTATACTTAACGATAAATCTCAACTATTGATTTCCCACAATCCAAAACTCATAAAACCTAAAACCTCTGCACTTTCTGACTCATATGGCAGTGGCAAATGATAAGATATGATTTTGGAGACACCACTCAATCAATTACTTTTTACGGAAAATGGCCTATTTCCAATACGGAGAAAAATTTTGCCAGTGTCTAGTAGCTTATAGAGCGGCCGTGAGGACAACCAGTTATTTAATTCTTGATTAGCTATATATTTGTTTGTTAGATTACTGCACAAAAAGTTATCAATATTACACAGTGAAATGTTTTTTTTTTTTTGATTATGGGACTGACCAGCGATTGACCCTAGTCTCACCTGATGGAAAGTGAAGACAGGGCCTAAGATGGAGCTCACCGGTTCAGTAATAGCCTATTCACTCTTGCCTTGCCTTAAAAATACCGAGATCGTATTTATCAGGGAATACAGATGGTGGGAGCGCATTCCATTCCTTGGCAGTCCGCACCAAAAAAGATGAAGCAAATCAACAACAACGAACGGGTGCATTTGCTCCCCGCGCCTGGTAGTCCGATGATGGAAAGGGGAACGTGGAATCAGGGGGTGGGTATGAACCCACCTAAATGAACAAAGAACAATTATCAATCCTTCGCCATGTTGAGATTCAGCCAGAAGTCCATCGCGATTCGATCAGTGACAACCGCAGAAGTTGAAACCTTTCAATATTTCGACCATCCTCTCGTAGCAAATCAACGTTCCATATTCCCTTCGCTAATAATAATTATAGGCAAAATTCCTTTCTTCTACTAGCTGCTCGGTCTTTTAATCAGCTCTGTAAACGTCACAATCTCATCGATCTGTTCTGTGATAGCCACTATTTACTACAACCAAAATTCCCTGACTTTTCCCGGTTTTCCAGGCGTATTTTCAAGTTTTTCCCTGACCATAATCTTAAATGTAATATATAAAATATATAATTGGAATACATTTTTAAGTTTTTGCAGAAATCTGCTGCATTGTATAAATTACAAATTGTAATTTGCTATCAGCACAGATAACTAATAGTACTACCGTACAGAAAATTCACTCCTTCACAAAAGTCAGATTTAGGTATAAAATTAATTATACCTATACTCGCCGCCTGCAAGCAAAATTTAAACTTATAACCGCGCACGAACCGTGAATCTTCTTTGCGCGCCGCAGTTTTATGACCGAGCTGTGAGCGTCGGCACGGGGCTGTCACTTAACAAGTTTTTGTATCTACATATACCTACTGATTTATTATTTTTAAGATAAATATGTAGGAATTACTAACGTTGATTCTGTAAACATGAAATTTTTATCCGGAGATAGAAATTTTTATGGAGATTATGTCTGATTCTCACGGAAGTAGGTATGCCACAGCCGTATTCCTTTGAAAATATGTCGGTCAGTCCCTAATATTGTTTCTGGGCAATCAATTTTCAATAAATTAAGGATGTTTATTTTAAATATTACTAAGTAAGGACTTCGGGATCTTTCAATATCGTCCGGAATTTAAAAATGTTATTTCTGCTTCCTTGTTCTTCCGTTTATGCAGACATCCGTAAAGACATCTTTTATAAATACGGATTAGATCGAGATTTAGGTTTCGAAGCCATTGTGTATTTTCAATTTTGCGCGAGCGCCACGTGACACGAGTATCGTGCGAGCCGAGCGGCAGCCCACTGCCATACGCCTGCCCGGGAGGCGCGCCGGCCAAATGTACCTAAACTGCGTAGTGAAACCCCCCTGCTATCAGACAGTTCTGTAATAACCCAATAATTCATTTAATTTTTGACCATTTTTGTTAAAAGCTGTACAGTAAAAACCGGCCGGACTCGCGCACCGAGGGTTCCGTACAAACCTGTAGGTTATAGGGGTAGTAACTTTAAAATTATTAAAAATATTTTTATTATATGATGTAACAAAAAAATTACAGTTTTCGCAATTTTTCCTCAATCTGTGCTATAAAACGTTGCTTCGTACCAAATTTCAAGACCGGAAATTTGTGGCATAAACGGCTGTATCTTTTGATTGCGTTGGCTTAGAAGTTTGATTTTTTTCACAGCTCCAAGGGACAGTAGACCTGAGTATTAGATATACATTTCAGCTTGATACCTCCACGCGTTCCCGAGAAAACGGTTCTTGACAGACGAACGGACGACAAAGTGATCCTATAAGGGTTCCGTTTTTTCCTTTCGAGGTACGGAACCCTAAAAACCAATTGAAACAGTACCTCTGACTACTAAATTTATTGAATATTGAATGTATCATATAATATAATCCAGCGAGAAATACTAAAGGGAACACTTTATACGGGCCTTAATCGTATTAGTAAGTACTAGACTTCAACGTTTTGCGTATTATGGTACCTACAAAAGCGACGAATTGAGAAACCTCATTTTTTGAAGTCGGTTAAAAATCTTGGGTATAACTGAAACAAAACTACCTAGTAATCACTTATCATGTTTATTATATATTTAAAAAAATAATAACTAAATGTACTGAAAATAGATGTCATATACTTCAGAAAAAGTGACCAAACCCTCCAAGCTTCAAGATTTGCTTCAAGATTAATAACAAAAAGTATTGCAACTTGGTAATCTGTTTTTCCAATTTCCAAAATTTCGCAGCTTGTTGGCAGCTCCTTCGAGATTTTTTTGCCTTTTTGCTTCTAGTTCTCTGACCATTTCCGCAGTTTTCCGTTTTACTGCTCTGATTTTCGCCTCTGAACGGGGCTCCACACGTTTTTTTATCAATTTTTGACCAGTTTTGAGTCGATATTCCAACATTTGCACTAATACGGCTATCGGTTCTTGAATCTTTTATCTCCATTATGTGGAGCCAAATGTTGAAATAAATGAGCACTTATTTTTGAAACGGAACCATTATAGTTTCGTCATGTCCGTCTGTCCGTCCGTCCGTCCGTCCGTATGTCACAATCATTTTACTCGGAAACTATAAGACGTATCTTAACACCTTGGTTCAGTGATCAGCTGTGACGGAAAAATAGATGCAGATGTGATTCACAGAAGTAATACTGGTTGGCTTAAGTGGAAGGAGCTGACTGGCGTGATGTGCGACAAGAAAATGCCCCTCAAAGTAAAGGGAAAATATACAAAACAACAATAAGACCCGATATGCTGTATGGTTCAGTTCAGAATGCTGGGGTACAAACAAGGGCCACGTAAATAAACTCCATACCAACAGAGATGCGCATGTTGCGCTGGTCAGCTGGTGTAACACTGCTCGATAAGATTCGTAACGACTATATCAGAGGCAGCTACAAAATAGCACCCATCGCAGATAAACTGGTGGAACGACGCTTGAGATGGTTCGGTCATATTCAAAGACGCCCAGACGACCATGTAGTCAAGGTAGCTCTGGATTTACCCACGAAGACGCGCAGACGCGGAAAACCCCGTACCACCTGGTTGACATTGGTTCGAAGAGACCTAAAATCTTTAAATTTAGACGCAGATATAGCACTAAATCGTGCAGAATGGAAAAAAAGGACAGGGAAGGCCGACCCCAAGTAAATGGGACAAGGTCCAGGAAGAAGAAGGCGCGCTCCACACATGTAACTAAATTTAAAAAAAATTACCAAATATCAATGTTGCACATCCGTCGATAGGTCTTTAAAATAACATTGAGATTATATTTTCAGAAATAATCGCTTCGAAAATCAAAAAAATAGCGTCCCCTGTAACTTTTGAACTGTAAGTCCAAAAAATTTGAGAAGATGCGCGTTATCACATACTTTCTACGAAAATTGTTTTGAACATCATCGGTTGAGCCATTTTTCAGTTATTTCCAAAAAACTTCTTCAGTAGGCAATAGGCATCAGATACGACCTTTTCGCATTAGTTTAGTTCTTATTCCATTGAAGCTACGGAACCCTTCATTATGCGTGGTCCGACACGCACTTGGCCGGTTATTTTTTTTCAATATTAATTTGTCTATACCGCCGTGGTAGGATATAGCGTCATAAACGTGTCTTTGCGCAATTATAGACTCTTGCCAAAGATCTTACACTAATATCTCCTTATTGATGGAAAAGCCACGCTCACTATAAGCGTTTCCGTGGGATAACACCATGACCATTTTTATTTTCCTTTTTTATCAAACTGAGCCAAAGATCATCCAGTTGGTGACCATCCTTATTGGAAAATTGTTTCATAAATTTTTCAAATTTAGTTTTATTTTATTTTATATACCATGACGGTGGCAAACAAACATACGGCCCGCCTGATGGTAAGCAGCTACCGTAGCCTATCGACGCCTGCAACTCCAGAGGTGTAACATGAGCATTGCCGACCCTTTATAAAAAAAAAAGGAGGATTACTGTGTTGATGGCTAAAGGAACAAGAGGCTCCCTCGTCGTCAACACACTGGATCCTCTTTGAGCTCTTTGATTTACAAATATTATTGAAGGCACTTTTGGCTATATCCGCATCTCTCGTCGGAATTCTGCATTGACTGTGATTGCGGGATCGAAACAAGATATTCCCTTAGTCAAAGCATACAAAAGTGGGGATGTTTGGCACAATGACACGCTTTTATCACGTACTTAAATTTCCCTGACAATTCCCTGACTTTTCCATGACTAGCAAAATTCCCTGACTTTTCCCGGTTTTCCAGAAAGTGGCCACCCTGTTCAATACGTAAAGTGTAAACTAATGATCCAAGACTTCTCCTTCTGATATCACTTCTATGTAATTGTATCTTGTTTATTTCTCTTTTGTTCTTCTTGTTGACTGTTTAATTTCATTACTGCTGATAAGCAACCATAATTATAAGCTTAGTTTTTATTTGATGTACATAGTACTTTCACATACTATTTATTTTACACAGTTTCTACCTGTGGAAACTTTTAATTGGCTCACTGTTTCTACATTACTGCCTATCTTGTTACCCTAGCTGTAAGTTTTCCTATGAAATAAAATAAATAAATAATAATAACACTAGTTTTAGTTATATAATGAAGCTACCTGCTGTAGTTCGTCTTCAAAATTACCATCTACAAGTTCTTCGTCCTTCTGCTTCCAGAGTTCCCACTGCTTGGACGATTGAGCAGGCTGCTTTGGCTTCTTCTTCTTAGCCATCTGTACATAACATAACATAAAATAGCCTTTATTACACACCTCAAAATAAAGAAATACACAAAATAAGTTAAAAACAGTAGTCTTTCCGGAAAGAGAAGTGTCATAGAATGTATGAATTCCCATATATACCATGACACTTCTCTTTTCGGACAAAGTCTAAAAGTAGACAATTGGCGGTCTTATCGCTTAAAAAGTGATATCTTCCAGACAACACTGTTTACTTTTTTCTGTCCCTTCTTAAATGCTAGTAAAAGTTGTGTTAAATGTGAGTTTGTAAAGAATGTGCATCAAATATTCTTTTAAATACTTACAAGAATATAAAAACACTTACTACTTAAATTTAGAGGTAGAATTTTACAGAGTACCTACAAGACAATAGTTTCTACAAGAAAAATAAACAGAAACAAAGATACCTGAGTTTTAGCTGGCACTGGTTTAGCTTTTTTCGGAGGCTCAGCTTTTTTAGCGGCGTTATTCTTGCTCTTCTTGTTCTGTTCGTCCGAGCAATAATCTTCGTCTTCCACCAGTAGCCCCGCGAAACGCGATTGAACAACAAGACCGGCCATTTTTTTTCAATTTATATTCTTGATGATTGTAATACTGGAATGCGTATATTTTAAAAGATTGGCATACCTAATGAGAATAGAAATGATAATTTTGATATGAAATATGGCATGAAAACAGAATATACACTAAATACATGAGTTCTTATAAGAACTTACTGTAACTTTAATGTATTTATAAGAAATGAATAATAATATTAATACAGCTTAGAGATACTTACACTACGGTTTATTTTTGTTGAGTATAGGGGTAGAATTTAATTTTTACAGTGTAAAAACAGTGACGGCAAGTCAGCAATCCAACAGCAATCCTGTAATTTGTAGTGTAGACGCAAGACAAGACAAGAAGAATACAATTGTTTTTGTTGTTTCGGTGCTGCCACAATACGTCCATTAGTTTTATAATTATAATAAACAAATGAAAAATCTGGGAGAAAGAAATACCTGAAATAAAGAATATAACAATTAATCGTGGTTATTTTGCTTTAACTTACAAATAGAATTAAAATAAACTCTGTTATAGTATGGCCCTAGCTGTGTAACCGGTAGTAGACATAACCAATTTAAACCGGTATTAGACATTGCAATATGTAGGGCCCAAACTGTTGTGTACCCTAGCTCTCCCTAACCCTTCCTACAGCTTCATAAGGGCCCTAACTTTTATTACACCTCCCAACCTGAAAGATTGGGCCCTACAAATAGCAATGTCTAATACTGATTTAAGTACTAAGTAGGGACGCAGCAATAGGTCAGAATGAGAGACGAATATCACCATCTCATTCTAGCTAATAGCTTCGTCCCTACTTAGCGTAAGCGTAAGATAAAAAAATAATAATATAGCATTACCTTAGATAGAGTAGACAAAATAACTGCGTTTTATTGAATGCCGGAATAAGACAAAAAAGATTGTAAAACAGCTATTAGACATGGCAATTTGTAGGGCCCAACATGTTGTGTACCCTGCCTCTCCCTCACCCTCCTTCAGCTCCCTACAGGACCAACCTCCTATTACACCTCTCAACACAACATGTTGGGCCCTACAAATTGCCATGTCTACTAGCCGTTTCACTGCTGACAGTGACACTGATGTCACCACACTGTCACTGCCGTGTCACATTCTCACATTGTCATTTAGTGTAATTTTTGCATTCGCGGTTTGGCGCGAGAAATTAGTAAATAATCATTCATAAATGAACCCTTTCTCGTCCAATTTAGTAATAACATAAACAATGAAACTACAGTGCCAAGTAGAAGTTGTGAATAGACTACATAATGCTTTAAATTTAAGAAAAAGCGGAAAATATTTAAAATCGACTTTAGCTGTGGGCAAGGAACCAAAGTCTGAAACCGAATATTTTATATTACATTTTTCATCAGTTAATCGAACTGGAACGAAGTACAGGGTCAAAAGTATAAAACAAGTGTTCGTAAAATGTTTAAATGAAGGCAAAGCTACGATAAGATTTGAGGAACCTCCGCACGATCTATGTATTAAAAGTGAGCCTATACAGTTGAAGTGTTTTATGAGAATACTCAAGTCGTGTATAACAGGAGATGCGAAGGACCTACAGCTTGGCACTTTATCAAGCATAAGTGTAACTTCTAAGGACAATGCGCCTACAAAACTTGTTATTCACGATCGCAGTGAGTTTCCAGTGAAAGGTCTTCCCAGAACATTGGAATCATTGCATATCAATGGGCTTGGTTTATGCAATTTTAGAAGAGATATTTTGTTGTTAAAGCTTCTCACAGTACTTGATTTAAGCAACAATGAAATTGACAAGATGCCTCTCGAGTTTGGTATGAATAATTTACAAATTAATGCTCAATTGAATGTAATCTTAGCATTTCTAAGTGTACCTTTTAATTGTTGTTTAACAGGTAGAATGCCGAACTTGTGTGAGCTGTACTTGGCCAGTAACAAACTAGGAGCTCAAAAGGAAGTAAATTGGAAATGGTTATTTGGACCTCAGGTAATTTCCTACACTCATATTTTTTCAGTAGAGTATAAATAGAGTTGATTTTCCTTTGTCTTAAAATAGAAAGAGAATGGAAGATATACTTTATGAGGGCACGACTTTCCGTGCGCGTGATTTGACGTCATTAGCAGTCAAAGGGTTAAAATTCCGTTTAAGCAAAATGTACAAGATTTTTGTATTTATAAGCCTTTTACAAACTTATTTATTTTGTTTCCATTCATTTGTTTTTCTTTGATTCTAATGTTCGTAGGGTCCTTCTGACCTAGGCCTCTTCCCAATCGCCTTCTAAATTTATGTATTTATGGCTCATACAGATATTTAGGTTTGCTTCTCTTTGGACATTGAGAAAGTTAAATATTGAATTGACTGCAGGAAAGATTATTTTTGGTTTTATCATTCTGTATGACCCTTATCTAACCACTTCTTCCGTTTTTATCTATTTGTTGCTATTTCTTTCCAGTCTTTTCCTATTCTTTCGATTCATCTAGTTTTTGGTTTGCCCACTTTTCTTTTGCCAATCGTTGGTTTCCAATTTGTCAGTGTTCTTGTACATCTGTTGTTTGGCATCCTAGCTATATGACCAGCCCAGTGTAATGTTTGTTATGTATGTATGTTAGTAAGTGTTTTGCCGCATCTATAAATTTCGTTCTTTTTCTTTCGTTTGTTTTCTTATTCTGTTTGATAAATAAAATAAATACTGCTCTCTATGGACCGGTGACAAACCTGTATTTTTATGATTATGAAGTTGTTTGTATTAACCAACAAATATTATTGCAGATAACAAAATCCCTAAAGCTGTTGGATCTTAGCAGCAACCAGTTGACACAACTACCTAAGTCAATCTGGAAACTGCTAAAACTAGTTACTCTAAAACTGGATAATAATCAGCTTGAAAAACTACCAGGACCTATTGGAAGAATTAGCACATTAAGGTAAGATTAATAGTCGTTCCTGAGTTATGGATGTTTTCTATGTATTTTTAAGTATTTATCCATTATATATATATATATCGTCATCTAGTACCCATAACACAAACCTTATTGAGCTTACCGTGGGCCTAGGTTGATTTGTGTAAGATTGTCCTCAACACTACCATCTAAAAACATTGATATTATCGTAAATTTTTTGTAATGACATCATTATCATTACCTTCCACAACCAAAACAAGAAATCAAAAAAAAAAAAATTATAACTATGCCATGTATATTGAGTTAAAAACTATCTAAGATCCAAACCTGCAACCAAATTAGACAAGCCCGTTTGGAAATAAATGGGAACATAAACATTAATTTGTATGCATTAACTAAAAATATCCTTTTGCCTTATAGGCATAAGTACTATTATTTCATGGAAAAAAAATGCATGAATTAAATTAGCTAAAACATTGCATGGTCTTCATTCAAAATTACAAGATGTTAGTGCAAAGTTCTACCTTAATTGCCTTATTCTGTTTTTCTTTAACCCTTTGTGCGCGAGGCAACTCGCTTATATTTTGGACGTGATATCACGCGCTGGCGCTGAGGGCACGACTTTCCGTGCGCGTGATTTGACGTCTTTGGCGGTCAAAGGGTTAAGGAAGTATGAGCTTAGTTTATTATAGGAATATTGTAACATTAACCCTTTGTCCATCACTATGGCCCTATTTTGTTGAAATATTCTTCAATTTTCAACTGTACACTTCAATGTTTCAGGTACTTAACCATATCGAGAAATGCACTGAGCTCTCTACCATGCAGTTTAATGCAGTGCAATTTGGAATACTTAGACCTCTCTGCCAATAATTTCAATCATCATATAGAAAACCCAGAGTTTAAGCAGCACTCACCATGGGACTTCTATGTGGGCAGTCTAGTCCATTTGGCGTCAAAAGTGGTTTTAAAACATAGAATGTTCTACGCTCCTAACATAATACCATGGACTCTAGTAGAATTTCTAGACAATGCCAATATGTGTGTTTGTGGCTTGCCTGTGGTAAATGACATGTACTTTAGGAATAAGGAGTATGAACTCAAAGACTTCTTCAGGGTTGTGGTTTTTGACAATAACAGAACAAGTACTGTTGCATTTGAGTGTTATTATTGCTCTCCCAGGTGTTTTAGTAGATAATTAATAAAATACGCTTCTTAGTTTTAGCTTATTTATTAAATAAATTTTGAATAATTATACAATTTAAGAATTTCATTTTTTTCTTACATGTGAACTGTTACCCCCTAGTTGTACTAGTTTAGGCCATCCAGCTTCCAATTTATATCTTGAATTATAGGTGCTATCCTCATGTGTGGTTCTGAAATGAATGAATTCGAATAAAATCATAAACGCTTGAACCATAAACTAAATTTACAACTTCACTAAATCATTACAATGGTACAAAAAAAAATATAAGGAAAGTTTAAATTAAAGTGTATTCGGGTTAGTCTGGAATTCGGAAAATTTCGAAAATCATTTAACCCTTTGACTGCCAAGCATCGGATGGAAAAATCGTGCACTCAGCGCCCGCGAGCGCGCAAGGCAAACCGGTTATATTTTGGACATGATATCACGTGCTGACGCTAAGGGCACGACTTTCCGTACGCGTGATTTGACGTCTTTGGCGGTCAAAGGGTTAAATCAATCACGTTCCTTTACATCATAATAAAAATTCGTTTTCGGAATGAGCGTGAAAATCCACAGATGATGATTCTTAACCGCTATTGATGAAGCATTTCTGTTTTTCTGAGGTCTAGGGACTGTACCATAGACTATGGAATTAGGCGGGTCCACACTGACGCACCGCCTCGCGAGGAAATTGCCGCGCGAGGCGGCTAGGCTAGTGGCCGCGCGTGCGTTTGCCGTTGTGCGTTTCAATAGGCGGGTTCACAGCGGCAATTTCCTCGCGAGGCGGTGCGTCAGGTGTAAGCCCGCCTATTGACATTTCCAAACCATAACCAACGAGATGTTTGTTTCCTAGCGATTGATATGCCATCTGCGCATATGTTTGCGCGTTTATCCTCTACTTTTTCTTACGGAATTGCCCAAATACACCTTACATCGAAACAGTGTACAGTCGCCATCAAATATATCGGAGCGGCCATGGTACTCAAAAACATGAACATGCACTTTATCACCTTCACAATACCACCTTGGCCGCTCCGCTGATGGCTACTGTACATTGTATTGCACATTGGGCCCTACAAAGTCAAACACTTACCAAGGGACCCAATGCCCTGCGGCAACACGCTGCAGCTCTCCGGAACGTTGAGAGCCGCTATGGCGGCATTAGTCGCCTCTATAACTAGCTCGTTCGTCCAAATATCCTTGAAACTGTCCTTCATCTCTTTTAGTAACTTTTCTAAACATGTCTGAAAAAAATAATTGAAATTTAACCCTTTGGTCATCAACAATTATTGGAGGTGTTATCCTATTGCGTCATGTTTACAAATGATTGTGATGTTTATGAAAGATTACACTGTGAAAGAAAGCTTCATGATATCAAGTACCTATGGGACTAGCTAAATCTTCGCGGCAATTGACATTTTATTCCCAATTTTTAGAATTATTAATAATAATATCAGAGCAGATAGAGGACTTAATTGACTTAGCGTACGTGACCCTTAATGGGCTTGTTTGTGTAATCTTATTTTTTCCGAGGGCTCTCGTGTATAAGAGGAGGCCCTGTGCCCAGTAGGGCACACGTGTATATAGGATAGGCGTTAGCCTGTGTGTATGTACGTATAATATGTTAATATTATTATATCATTATTATCTAAAAGATAAGATATTTATTCTTCAATTTAGGCACATTACAATGCACTTATACTTACAGAAAAAAAAAACTACCACCGGTTCTAACCCTACACCTCTGACCCGAGAAGTATTATTTATGATGACCGGCAAGAAACTCGGCGGGACTTATTTTTTCGAAACAGTAATACAGTAATATTATATCTTAAAGATACACAATAATGCGTAGTTATATAAGAAGGCATATCAAAACAGCTTGAGAGACATACAATGTACGTATTGTTTAATTAGAATAAAATCCAAATCTGATTGCTTCACAAAACGTTTGATATGCTTTCCTATCTGAACTGTGTCCTCTAAATGTTAGATGATTTTGTAGTAGTTTCTGGTTTGGGCCATGCATCTTTGTCCGTCATATAGTCCTCGACCCTGTAACAACCCTTTGACATTAAACTTTTTTTCAAATATTTCTTAAGAGCGGGAAATGATAAATTTAAAGCATCGACGGGTAACTTGTTATAAATGTGAATACCTTGACCAAAAATTACTTATATGCTTTGCGGATACGACTACTTCTGATAGCAAGCTTGTTTTTATTTCTAGTGTTATAGCTGTGGATGTCAGAAATTTTTTTGAATGTATGTATATTCTTTACAACATAAATAATATTGTCATAGATATATTGGGAAGCAACAGTTAAAATATTAATTTCTTTAAATAGTTCTCTAACTGATGCACCTGCCTTTAAGTTATACAGAAAGCGGATGGCTCTTTTTTGTAAAACAAATATAGCCTGTATGTCAGCTGCTTTGCCCCAAACCAGAATACCATATGACATTACACTATGAAAATAACTGTGATAAACTAAGCGAGCTGTGTCAATATTCGTTAATTGTCTAATTCTCCTAACGGCATGAGCGGCCGAGCTTAATCGAAGAGCGAGTTTTCTTATATGAGGACTCCATTGTAGATTTTTGTCGAACGTCGAACCAAGGAACACTGCTTTATCTACTATCTCCAAACATTCACCATTCAGGAGAATCTTAGTGCAACGTTTGGCAAAACAAATCTAATACATTTGGTTTTCTTAGCATTAAGTAGCAAATTGTTAATAGTTAATCTGAACTGAACAACTTAACTTACACTTACTCAGTGCCGGCCATAGACGGGTTGGACGAAGGGGGCGGTCGCCCAGGGGCGCTCCGGGCCACATAGCGCCACTTTTATTTAATAGTCTGAATTTTCCTGCGGGGGGTGCCGCGGCAGGACGCCCAGGGTGCCAGGAGGGCTAAGGCCCTGCTCTTACTTACTTACTTTTTGACTTTCATTATTATTTGGAGGAGGGACTGGTTCCGTTACTATACCTGCAGAAGGAACGCCTCATGGTCCTTATCAAAGCAGCTCAGCGCCGTATTGAGCTCTTTGGCGGACAGCCTAAGCTCAAAAGACGACGTGATGAGGTTATGTAAGGCCATGACGAGTGCAACGTCCTCGTATTGGGAGCCTTCCTTCAATGACGCGACTTTACGCTCGTGCTTTCTGCGGTTTTTACTGGAGCGGAAGGTTCGTCTGTGAAAGAATATACACGGTGCCCGTGAGCATTGCGAGAGACTTTAACAGTGTATTCATTATCATATTTAGAGAACAAAATGTCCTTTAAACTTTTTCGAAATTCGCCATAGTTTCAGAGTAAATACTACTTACAAAAAATTGCATTTTGAATTGTTTCTCAGTGTAAAATGATTTTTTGATGGCGATCTCACCGGTATGGGGCATAGTCTAGACATCTCTTATTGACTGATATCAAAGACCTAAGAAACACTTTGCATGGACTAGTTTTTACGAGAAAAAATGTAGCAATTTACTTTTTCCGTTACTTTTTTCTAATGACATTTACTTTTTATGTAGAACAGCATTCAAAAAAAGTGAAAAAAAAAGTAAAAAAAAAATTTTTTTTTGGCGTTTTACAACAAAAGTCATATAATGTTTTTTCATTCTTTTGACCTCAGAAATGCGTGGTTAAAATCTCTCGCAATGCTCACGGGCACCGTGTATATGCCATTTTTGTAATCACCTACGATAATATTTTGCAAGACTCAATACTATCACCATCCTCCTAGCGTTTGTCCTGGCTTTTGCCACGGCATAGTTGAGCCTGTGGTCCGCTTGATAACCTAATCCCATGAATTGTATTTACGAAAGCGACTGCCATCTGTCCCTCCTATTCAGAGGCGAAACTTAGGCCTTATTGGGATTAGGTCCGGTTTCCTCGCGACGTTTTCTTTCACCGGCAAGCGACTGGTAAATACCAAGCGATATTTCGTACATAAGCTCCGAAAAACATAGTGTAGGTACGAGTCCGCGTTTGAACCCGAGACCTCTGGATTGAAAATCCCCAATATCTGACACTAAAATGACTGATGGTTTGTAGAGAAATATGAGCTGGTCATATAATTGTGCGTGCAAATACATAACGCATATGTACATTCTTTAGGGTCAATGCACACCGCGTTTTTTAAACGCACCGTCGACGCACGTTTGTATCGATACAAATGCAAACAATTTGCTTTGTGGAATGAAAAACGCGCCAACAATGCGCGTTCCCGAAACACGTTTAATAAACGTGGTGTGCATTGGCCCTTAAAAGTGCGAAAAATGTTAAAGGATCTTTAACCCTCTTGCGTAGACAATAAGATCAACACTTTTTTTTAAATACCACGACGGTGGCAAACAAGCATACGGCCCGCCTGATGGTAAGCAGCTACCGTAACCTATGGACGCCTGCAACTCCAAAGGAGTGACATGCGTTGCCGACCATTTACAAAAAGGAGGATTCACTGAGTTACGACTAAAGGAACAAGAAGGTCCCTCATCGTCTACATACTGGGTCCTCTTTGAGCTCTTTGGCAACCTGAAATATTTATTCATATACAATTTCTAACATACCCAGAACTACGTGATTGCGATGACGCCACTGTACTACCGGCATCAGAATATAAATCACAATCCTTATTAGCATAAGATATGTCTATCTCCGGAGCATTCTTCTTAGTTTCCCTGACAATGAAAAGACGATCTCTGTGCTTTGTGAATGTTCCCCAATTTCGTTCAATTAACTCTTGGAGATTTTGATACTCCTCCATCAGGGCTGGTAGTAATTGATCATCTAGAAATTGGAAGAAAATATTAATATTGTGATTTGCTAGAAGGAACCTTCAATAAAAGAGAAGCCCTATGACCGCTCAAAAGTGCTATGAAAATTCCGGTATCTGGCTCATCATCCTCATTAATATTAGCTTGTATGACAAGTAGTATTGATGACAAGTTTGACAGTTTTCTATGGGATGACAGCTCCGCCGCCATACATATTTAACGTTGATCAGTCCGTTAATTGTGTGTGGTGCAATCCGCTGCTATTGTAGAGTCCAATACCATTAACGGCCGGTTAGCAGTCGTTACAAAACTGATGGTCAATTTCAAACTCCATACATTTAAAAAAAAACCTGCCAAGTGCGAGTCGCACTCGCGCACCGAGGGTTCCGTACAAACCAGTAGGTATATATAAGTAAAAGTTCACCCATTGCGTTGACATAGAAGTTTGATTTTGTTACAGCTTAAAGGTATTATAGGCCTGAGTATTTGATATGAATTTAAATTTAATACCTCTACGCGTTCATGAGGAAAGGGGTAGTAACTTTAACATTATTAAAAATATTTTTATTACTAGCTGTGCCCGCGGCTCCGCCCGCGTGGAATTCGGTCTGTGTCAGTAAGCGGCTAATTCACCCCTAATTTCTCTCCCGCTACCCTGGAGGCGGAACTTGAAGTAAAGTTGACAGATGGATACGCTAGAGGACAGTAGTCCTAATAAAATATTTTACAATTACCACTAAATGAACTACACTCATAAATGTATACTTTATTTTTATTATATTTGTTTTTGGCATGATTTAAACGACATAGAGAGTAGTAGGTGTATATCGGACGATACAGGACCACTTTTGTATTTATAGTATTTATACGTTCATGTCCACGGCAAATATCATCCAGATCGATCCTCCCGTCAAATCAGTTGGGGGGTGAGGGGGGGGGGGGGGTGTCACAAATGCAGAAATGATTTTTTTCTATTTTAGGTGCACTTGGAGGGGGGGGGGTCCATGACCCATGCAAATTTAACTCAATCGAGTGTAGTGGCTACTCCCCCCCCCCCTTTTAGACGTTGAATTTTTATAGGCTACGTATAACCTGGCTGGGGATTTTCTAGAATTGGAATTAGTAATCCTTCATTGGGTGATTTCCGGGATAACAATGAAAAAAAAAACCGGCCAAGAGGCGATGCTCAGTGTAGAGTTTCGTAGATGCTGCCCTGTTACAAAACATCCGTTCTAAAGGTCGTTTATTTGGCGGCGCTTACGTCAGTTTACTATTCGGCACTTCCTTTCACTATGCGTTTTTGACTAATAATTCAAAAACGGCTGAACCGATTTTATTCAATATAGTTTTTATTGAAAGTTCTTATCAGGCCTCACCAAATTTCAGCTTTCTAGTGCGAACGGTAACTGAGCTAGACCGCGGACAGACGGACGGACATGACGATGTAACTGTTACGTAATAAGGCCTAATTATGTACAGAAGCATACACTGCTTTACCTACACACATATTAAAAATCCATTGAAACCATTTGAATGAGCACCATTACACCGCCATGACCAATATTATTGCGCCGGCGGTCGGGGGGGGCGGATTTTCATTACGTTACCGTAGGTAATGAATTTTCATACGTTTTTACCACACTGTCACAGATAATACACTGATGTTACGTTATTGGTTGCAATAATGTTGGTAATTAATTACATACGGTTCCGAACGCGGAATAGAGGATTTATGATATTGGTGTAGATCAAAATATTTATTCGTCAATGTAAAGCACATTACAATGCACTAATGAACGTCAGAGAAAAATAAAATACGTGAGTGTCGTGGAAAGTGTGTGAATCAAGTGCGATTGGAACGAAGTTATGTTACTTAATTTTATTTCATTTTTTACTTTTTCGTAAATTTTGTGGTTTCAATTTTTTTTGCATTTTTTAAAAATTTTGGAAATAGTGGAAATTTTGGAAATAGTGGAAAATTTGGAAATTATGGAAATTTTGAAAGTTTTGGAAATTTTGTGAAATTTTGGAAAATTTGGAAATTTTGGAAATTTAGGAATTTTTAGAAATTTTGGAAATTTTGGAAAATTTGGAAATTTTGGAAATTTTGGAGATTTTGGAAATATTGGAAATTTTGGAAATTTAGAAATTTTTGACATTTTCGAAATTTTTGACATTTTCAACATTTTTAAAATTCTCGACTTTTGAGGTTCTCGACTTTTTTCACTTTTATCACTTTGCCACTTCTCAGTTTCACTACACTTCACTTCACTTTATTCTATTTTATATATTTTTTATTTCATTCCATTTTATATGTTTCTCAATCGTATGGGTGTCGCGTTTTCGTAACGTGACGCTTTTTCGTAACGGTCACGTGACTTTTTTTCGCCTAGGCCCCCATCCGCGAACCGTCCGATAAGGAACTTCGTTCCAAAACTCCACCGGTTCTAACCCTGTAGGTGTACCTCTGGCCCAAGAAGTATTATGACCGAAAATAAATTCTACGGGACTTATTTTTTTCAAAACAGTAATACATTATTAGATCATAAAGAAGTGAACGGCCTCCTAGCCCAGTTGGTAGTGACACTGCCTACGAAGCAGGAGGTCCCGGGTTCGAATCCTGGTCAGGGCATTTATTTGTGTGTTTATCACAGATATTTGTACCTGAGTTATGGATGTTTTCTATGTATTTAAGTATTTATCTATATCTATCTATTATATGTATCGTCGTCTAGTACCCACAACACAAGCCTTATTGAGCTTACTGTGGGACTAGGTCGGTTTGTGTAAGATTGTCCTATAATATTTATATTCAATATTTATATTTATAAAGATACAAAATAATGCGTAGTTCTTCAAGAAGACATATCAAAACTGCTTGAGAGACAGATAATGTACCTATTGTTTAATTATAAAGAAAAATAAATCCTAATCTGACTGCTTCACAAAACGTTTGATATGTTTTCCTACCTAAACGGTGTCCTATAAATGTTAGATGATTTTGTAGTAATTTTTTGGTTTGCTGCAATAACCCTTTGACATTCATGACAATTTCAAATATTTCTTAAGAGCGGGTAAAGGTAAATTTAAAGCATCGACGGGTAACATGTTATAA
The DNA here is from genome assembly GCA_947086415.1 of Pammene aurita. Classification (NCBI taxonomy): domain Eukaryota; kingdom Metazoa; phylum Arthropoda; class Insecta; order Lepidoptera; family Tortricidae; genus Pammene; species Pammene aurita. The sequence goes on along the minus strand of OX352305.1, from coordinate 14,089,565 downwards.
ATATGAACACCTTGACCAAGAAATTACAAATTATTTCAATACCAACTTTCAACATACAAACTTTCAACCCCCTTTTCACCCCTTCCAGGGTTGATTTTCGGGATGAAAACTGTTCATTATCCTTTCCCGGGACTCAAACTATCTCTACACAAAATTTCATCATTATCCGTTCAGCCGTTAACTAATTAATAATTAAAAATACTTGGAACGTGTTCTGTTATCGATTCTAAGTATCTCCAGCCAACTTTTTTTCGAATATATTCCATGAACAGACTTTCGACCCTCTTCAGCCTTATTATATGTATAGATAGTTTTTATTGAAAGTACCTTTCAGGCGTCACTTCCATTATTTTTTTCAATTTTTTTGGACCTACGGTTCTAAAGTAAGATGGGCGGGGGTTTGAAGAAGAAACTATCCTTTGTCATTTCTCGAGACCCATACTATCTCTATACCAATTTTCATCTAAATCAGTTCAGCGGTAAAAAAATCCTCATACCACCTTCCAACCCCCTTTTCACCCCCACAAGGGTTTGAAAACTATCCTATGACGTTTCTCGAGACTCAAATTATCTCCATACTCATTTCTATCTAAATCGTTTCAGCGGTTAAAAATTCTCCATACAAACTTTCAACCCCATTTTCACCCCCACCAGGGTTGATTTTCGGGATTAAAACTATATATTATCCTTTCCCAGGACTCAAACTATATCTATCCAAAATTTCATCAAAATCCGTTCAGCCGTTTTCACGTGATGCGCGGTCAAATAAACAGACAAACAGATAAACACAAAAATTCTAAAAATTGTTGGAACGTGTTCTGTTATCGATTCTAAGTATCCCCAGACAACTTTTTTTCGATTATCTTCCATGTACAGACTTTCGACCCTCTTCAGCTTTATTATATGTATAGATATGATGTAACTAAAAATTTACGGTTTTCGAATTTTTTCCAATCTTTTGATTGCGTTGGCTTAGAAGTTTGGTTTTTTCACAGCTCCAAGGGTCAGTAGACCTGAGAATTTGATATAAATTTCAGCTTGATACCTTCATTATTACCTTCCTGAGAAAAAGGGTCTTGACAGACGGACGGACGGACTACAAAGTGATTCTATAAGGGTTCCGATTTTTCCTTTCGAGGTACGGAACCCTAAAAATGTCGCAAATTTTACAACAGAAGTAGATGTCGCTCTACATTATCCGGTAATTACGTTAAATAACCATACCTTTAAGCTCGCTGAGCTTATACATCGAGCAAAGTCGCAGGGCAGATTTAAATTGACGACCTTCAATGGCATACTTGATTATTTCAGCTTTGTCGTTACAAAATTGTTCCAATAATATTAGACCTTCTCGGTATCGCTTTTCATCTTTCAGACCGTTTGCTAGCTCCCTAGAAAAAACAAGATTATAAAATTAGCAAAAACATGTAGGTATTATAATTAACAAAAAAAATATTAATAATACTACTATACTTGGTTACTCAGCCAATAAATTGAAAAGAATTTACTATGAGAGATGTAATCTATGTTTTTATATAATTAATCCTTGGTTGAATAACAAATTCGCATGGTTTTGGTTTAGTTTAATTATATATAAAAATATATATAAATAAAGAGTATAATAAGATTCATACCAGCATATTACAGACTGCTCATCTATCGATCTTGTACATAGTAGTTTAACTACTAATTCCCATTCCAAAGCATCTTTATAGCATTCAAGTGCCTTTTCAATATTTTTAGCACGTTCATATATAATGCCTGCTTCAGTGTATTGTTTCTGCAGTCTCAAATGAAGTCCAAAATCTTCTGCAATTTCATTGTAGATAGCATCTTCGTTAGTGAACAACCTTAGAGCTTCCCTATAAAGACTGTGATATTTCACAAATGTTTTTAACTCGTCATATTTGTCTTGGCCACATTTTGCGAGACATTGGACAGCTCTGGTAAATCTCTTCAACTGTTTGTTGATAGAAAACCTTCTATAATTTTCTTCCATGCCATTAAATTCGTTGAGCATTGGAACATATTCCTTGGGGTCTTTCTGTGATTTGTTAGCTACTAGTAGGACTAAATCGAAGTCATACATTCCCAGAGCTACATCGAAAAGTTGGTTAACCTCCACCATATATAACAAGTACTTGAGAGCTTCATCAGAACCCACTGGAAGCTTACTTCCAGCAGTTTCTTGCGTTTTCAGATCTTTTATAACATTCAACGCAGATTCCAAGTCTTCAACATTATTCATCTTTACAAAAGTCGTAAGAATTGGCAAGATCTTTAAGTCTTTATCAGGCCTTTTCATCAAATGAGCTCTAATGGTTTCACAAATTCTTTGTATTTTGGAACTATTTTCTCTTTTGGCTTCTTTCTTGTCAACGTAACTGCTTGAATACATTGATTTTGTGACGTCAGCGTTTTCCAAATCAGATAAGAATAAACTGAGCCATGTATTATTTTGGATTGCCTCTAAGAAAACATCTATAGAGTTTTCAAACTTTTCAGGATCATGATCATAGATAAGATTTAGGTTTATCCTTTGTTTTCTCATCAAGTCAAATGCTTCATAATATTTACAGTTGTCTAGATATTCTCCGATAATTTTCAAAGAAAGAGGCCTTGGTTGTATGCCTTCTAGGTTTCCTCTGGGCATTTGAAAGACAGTCCTCGTCTCATTTGGTACCGCTATGACCAACTTCGCGCCTCTCTCAATTTTTCTTTTATAAACATCAGAAGATTCATTTTTCTGGTACTCCTTTAGAGCATCGAGGCCTGATTGTGTCAGTTGAACACACAAGAGAACATGCTGAAGAGTCGTCAACAAAAGAAAATGTGTATGAACATAGAAAGAACTAACATTGTTCAATATTTTTGCGTCATCTAAAAACAATGTCCCTTTATGTGTCAGACTTAAAAAGTGAATGTGGTCATCAACTTCTATTGCACTGAATAAAGGGCATGGGACTGAAAATGATATATCTAGTGGTTCCATAGATCCTCCTAAAGTGTACAGCATAATATCTCCATTAATAAGTTGTAGGTAAGAAGTCGAGCTTTCTGTTGGATGAGGCTCAATTCTTGCTACCGGTTCTGGCAAAGCCTCTGTGTTTATTTTTGTAATTTCTCCAGTCTTTATGCTAAACTCTGTCAGAAAATTATTGTTATTATTATCAACTTCAGCGCAGATTATAGTGTCATAGTTCAACCAAAACCAATTGTAATACTGGAATGGGAAATTATACTTTTCCAAAGTAAGAGTCTTGTATAATTCATATTTTAGAGGAAACTTGTTGGTTTGTCTGTAAAATTCTAGTTTATAATCTGCGGTACAAACAAAGAAGGTATTAGGATCATGTTCACCATCCTTCTTATCAGGAGCAAAGTGAGCAGAGTTTACAAACGAGTTCAACTCAATTTCAAGACTTGCCATAGGTGGAGGTACCACAGTCTGTCTAAATCCAGTTGTTAAGACTTTCTTCCCATCTATAACAATGACAACTGCATCATCAGCATGGCATTTTCCTCTGCTATGATTAAAATTCCAGATCCAAGAGTATGTGCAATGCTGACCATTAGTTAAGACAAGATGCAATTTCTTATTGTTAATGACTTCAAAATCATTGTCCCAGATTATCTTACTTATTTTTTGGTAACTGTTGAAAGTCAGAGTTTGTTTAAGATACCAGTGATAGTTGCCAGTTGTAAACAACATCACGCTGTGGGAACTTGTAGCCCTATTATAACATTGCAGTGCTAATATTTCAGAGTCTGAGCTCCAAACTAGGTCTTGAACTTTGGTTTCTGTGTCAACTGGTATATCAAAACCGCCATGTTTCAGACCATTTTTCTCAAAGAAAGCTACCACATATTTGTCATTTACTTTTTGTGTGGTTGCAATGACATTGCCACTGGGTCTCCATGACAGATTTGCTTCTAAACCTGGTTGTTTTTCACTGGTGTACTGTAGATGGCCCTCTCGGTCAAAGACTTTGAATCTTCTGATGCCGTCCATTAGGAAACCAACAGCATACAGGTTGCCATCACCTCTCCATGATATCTTTACTGCACTATTAGCATCTGCATCTGTAAAATTAACATCTGTTTTTGTAAAAAGAAAGATAGATCCCAAAACCCCCATTATATGATTTGGTTAGTATTTCCTTAGTGAGCCTCTACACCTCCAAATATACCTTTTATATTGGAGACATTTTACATCCCCTGTACTGTACAGTATCATGATCTTTGATATAATGTACTTGTAATATTTTTTTTTTTTTGCAACTAACAGCAAATTATAAATTTATTATAGAAAGTTCACATCAATACAAAAAATCACATGTCATTTATTTTTAAGATCATTTCAACGGAATGTTTATATATATATAGTCCTTACTTCCTTTGATGAGACCGTATGTAACTCGCAAAGCCAAATTTGGTTTTAAACATCCTGTCGCATTGTGCACATAAAAGCTGCCCCTGACTGTAACTGAAACTATATACATAGGTCGGTCTAGGCCAAGACTTCCTAAAATGGCTTCTGGTCTAGGTGTCAACGGAATGTTTACCCAGGTATTGGCTGTTTAATTTGGCTATGTAATGTTATTGACATGTAAAAGAGCCCTTAAGGTTTACTTGCAGAATAAATGTTTAAATTTTTAGTACAGATTTTAAAAAAGTGTATAATAGTGAGATTCAGAACTCATCTAATCTTATTTTTTATATTTATGTTATTTTTCTTATATCCATCAAAAGAGAACAAATGATTGGCCCAAGGTCATTTTCGTTGGCATTACTAATAAATAAAACTTAAGGCTTGGAAAATAATAAAATGCTAAAATGAACCCCAACTTCTTACCACCACTAACTTCAGTTTTCAGTTTAGCAGCTTGTTTTCCTTCAGACCCATGAAATTGAGTTTCCTTCTTCCCCCATCCCACTGTGATGAATTGCTTCTCCCCAAATTCTTGGTCGAAAATGCTTGTTTCATGAATTGGGTCAAATGTGCAGGACATTAGAATGGTATTCATGTCTTTTGTTACCAAAACTAACAGTTCTTGGTCTGGGCTCCACTCCATTGCCTATAAAAAATATTAACATACAATTGTAGTTCACAGTGCCTTGGTTTTAATACTGTAATGCTGTGTAACTTATTTGAATAATTAAATAAATAAATATTTATTTAATATACCCTAAAGCCGGGTGAATCTCTAATATACATAACCTGCCCTGGCGTGAAATGGCGCAGGACCAAACAGGCTATTATTAATATGGTGTTCTTTTAATATTTTGTGTCGGAAGCCAGGACTCATTTTGGGTTGTTGTGATAAATAAGTAAGTTACTGAGCAGCAAATCCTTTCACCACAATCATTCCACCAAAATATCAGTAGAGTTATACATGAGACTGTGAACACCCCCACCTATTAGCCGTGTCCACACCTGACGCACCGCGTCACGAAGAAATTGCCGCGCGAGGCAGCTCGGTTAGTGTGGACGTTCCTCGGCCGAGGCCACGTGTGCGTTTGCCTCCGGCGAGGCACGTCCACACTAGCCGAGCTGCCTCGCGCGGCAATTTCCTCGTGAGGCGGTGCGTCAGGTATAGACACGCCTATTGAGCATCTCAAGTAAGAAACGGTACCAAAAAGAAGAAGTAATTAAGCCTGGTTACTTTGACCCATATAAATGTCATATACCGAGGGGTAAAATTTCAAATGTGGATTGCTCGCTGGAACCCTCAACATGGCTATGAGCCCTAATTTCAATGCAATAATAAAATAAAAACTGCATAGAGTAAATCCCAATGACCAAAATGACCCCCCAGGGCCAAAGTAAACCGATTTTACTGTACCTAAGTTTAAAGATATATTAATCTTGAAAATTGGTTACTAGAGAGGTATGGCCAAAGTGGCCAAACAGGCAGAAGTTTCAAGCATTTAAAAAAACAGTATGTTGTTTCACTTCCATCAGCACCAAAGTTCAAGTCAACTAAACTTAGCTTTATATTACATTTAAAAGTGGGAATCTTACCAATAATCCAGCCTGACAGACCCCTGCCAAATCGCAGCTGTTGCCCATATCAGAAATCGTGTACAACTCGCCATTGGCAAGACCAACGCACAAGGCATTGGACAGCGACAAGTACGTCACATTCACGGGACTATTTTCCGGAGACGCTACCTCACTTAAATCCTTAGTCCACTTCACCTCACCATCTTCACTGAAGTTGCTTACTATAAGGTTATGTGAGCATGAGTACAATTCTCCAGTGAAATTTCCTTCGCCATGACCGTAACAGAACGTGGCGAGCTGGTCCTCACCATTAGTAATCAAGTTGCGCACGTTTACGTGCCAAAGTTCCAAATTTTTCATGATTTAAGTTTTACCGAAAGTGTACACAAACATACCCCTTGGCCCTTTAACACGTTGTCAACTTGACGTTTGATTTGACGTTGACGCAACTGCGCTAGGGGTATGTTCGAAAACGAAACAAGCCGACATTAAAATAAGTATTTCGACTTTTTGGGGTTCTATAAGAAAATTGCAAAAGGGTTACCCTCATCATGCCGTATCAGTCAATCGTAAATTGATCCAAACATATCGAGCAAAAATTGACCTAAGTTACGTGAGTAACCCGTTATAAATATTTTGGATAGGTTACCCTCGATAGTTTCTAAACTAAAATCTGACGGTAGTCGCTTCTGGAACAAGTAAAACGACTTGCAGAAGTAACTTATCACATTAACGTCGATGAAGATCGCGTAACTGGCCCAATCTGCTCAAGCTACATTACTCCCGTAGTACTTACTGAACGTACCTATTTTAATCTTCCGTTTCTTATCCTGTTCATTGGTTTGGTAAATATAACAGTAAATAACCGCCTTGAAAAAACATCGACCAAACCTCTTAGAGTCTAGGCAATAAAATAAAAATTAGATAGGTATATTACAATTTTATTAATAAGACCTAAACTAACATAAACTAAAAAAAAAATCGGAACAATTAGTGTCCATTTGTATTAGTGTGGAAATTGTGGAATCCCAATCCTGACTTATACTTTAGGATAATAGGTCGTCTCAAACTTTTTTCTGCATTTCGGATACGGTCTGAGCACCTTCGGAATATACGGCGGTAGATGTTCATCAAGCCTCCTCTTATATGGGTTAATTCCAAGCTCGAATGGCCTTCGCTTCTTCTCAAAGAACCTCGTGTTATGCTGTATTTTGTAAATGCGCTCCCACAGGTATGTTTCTGGAGGTAATAAATGCCTGGGTCTGTTAGATACAATGTGTTTATATATTCCTTCAAGCCAACATCTCCTGTTATCATCTTCAATGTCAGCAATAACTGATTCTTCCTTGTCCAAGTAAGGCTTCATATCATAATCGCGTTCTTCTGGAGTGTTCATGTAAAACTGAACCAGCAATTTCAAGACATTTTCATTAAGGCCTTTCACTTTTCCGTCTTCAATTGTGTCAAATAGTTTCATTGGTTGGGTGCCAAAGCAGATATTGTGTTTTGGGTTAGTGTCTATATGTTCATTATGCATAAGTATAGTGTTCAGTTGGTAGGCATATAAGGACCAAAGCTGCCCGTTAGTGATCAATGTTTGCGTTGCTAAAGGATAGGTCACGTCGTTGAATGTTGTGAACCCTTGATAGTTAGCTTGGGCTAGCAGCCAACCAAAACTGGCCTTTATTGCTTGGCAGTGAAGAGCCTCTGTGTTATCCTCGGGTCCAAAGGACTGTTTTCTGCCGTGTAAGTGTCCTCGGCCATGGATGGAAAGCAGACCAAAGTCGTCATAGTCGCCAGGCCAAAAACCTGTGGAAAATAAAATTAGCACTTGTAGTACAAGTCTGATACACTGTAATTGAGTTTGACATAGACAAGACAAGTTATTATAATTACATATCTGCGTAATAAGTATCTTAGGAACTATGTATGTCACCAAGTCTTGTATAGATCAAATTTGTGGAAAACACGTTTGTAGATGAATCAATATAGGCGAGTTGTAGGTATAACTAAGATCCAAAACAGATTTTGTGTTACCTGGAATGTTGGTAGCATGCCTTAGCGTCGCGGCATATCCAACGTTTTGAGGCACATATTCAAATTTCGGTACTTTCAAGTCTGGGTTTGTAGCTTCGCTGTACGGCTTCAGAGGCTTTAAAGGCAAGTGGCTTCGAAGTGTTAGCAGTGGTCTCCCTGAAGTAATCAAAATTAAATACAGATAACATTTTGCTCTTATTGCAGATGTTAATACAAAATTTAGTTTTTTGAGAATTGCCTTCCAGTCATGAGCAAACCAATTTCAAAGAAAAACCGCAAATCGATGTACAGTTTAGCCATTTGGCACACGCTTACTAGCAGTCAAAACAATTTTTTGATCCGCAGTTCTTTAAAAAAAACCCCTTAGGAGAGTGCTGAATTATTTTGTTTTGTATGGGAAAAACAACATTTATTTTCCGAAACCTATCGCGTATAGTATCATATGAATAGTAGATTGTTAACCTTTTGAACGCCACGCATCGGACAGAAAAATCGTGCCACCAGCGCCAGAGCGAAATTTGCACGAGCGCACTCAGATACCGTAGTGATTGGAAAACAACATATCGACAAAACATTTCTTTCCGCCTAATAGTGGATTTAGTTAGGCAAAATCACTTTAGATATTTAGAAATCATAATAGTAAAGAATATTCATTTCGTATTTTTCTTATACACCTAAAAGCAACTACAAAAATATGAAAATTAATATACAATTTAATTTAATTTTGTCAATATAGCCACAGCACTACTTAAGTGATAACGTCACGCGCTGACGTGTTATGACGGCTTTGGCGCTGGTGGCACCGTAACTTATTTTATGAATGTTAGAGCTGGGGGTGAGAGATATTCATTCATTTCTCATTCAAAAATTTCCGTGGTGTAACTGTATGAAGGAAAATACGTTAGGTTTTTTAAGTGTTTAGTTGAGTAAAAAAATGTTTAACAATACCATAAAATAAATATGATAAAAACTAATGAACATCGGACAGAACGTATGTAAAAAAACACCTCGCGCACATTTCATTCTTTTGTACCTAAAGAAACTTGGTATATCCCTAATAATGACATATTCTTTGTTCACTTAAACTCGGTGTCTCACCGATAACATTCATATTGGTTGACATTTTATCTAAAATACCATTTCATTATTTTTACTTAGTATGAATGAAATGGACCGAAAGCCCACGTGTCGTGGTATTTATCATTGTTTAAGGATTAACAAGAATGCGGCGAAGCAATAAGATTAAAAGAAACGACATACACATTGTTAGGTTTTAAATACGGCCCTTATAACACGCATTGTATTTATTCCATTGCGACTTAAATAAAACTCTTTCTTTTTTAATAATGCATACCGGGTGTGGCCTGTAATAAGAGCAAAAAATTAAAACTTAGATTCTACTCCTCAAACTAAACAACGTTTGTTCAACAAGTTTTAAAAATAACTTGTAGTTTGAATTTTATTACAGTTTAAAGTTTATTCGAACACGCAATGCATTACGACATTGATTAATATATGTATATGTAGGGTGACAAGACTGACAGGCGATGTCATTTAGGCAGAATTTAATGTACATTGAAAATACTATTTAGTTTGTTTAAAAAAGAGACAATCTAAAATCTACATAACTTTCAAAAGTCGTTGAACAAACATTGTCTAGTTTGAGAAGTAGAATCTATGTTTTAATTTTTTGCTCCTATTACAGGCCACACCCGGTATATCAAAGTAAAAATTTAAAATATATAACTTTTTTAACATTACGATATGTAGTTCCTAAAACTAATCTTCTACACGAATCACAGTTTAATAATTAGTTTTATTATATAATAAAGCTTAAAATGTGAAAAACATTCATAATTACAGTGTTTGGTTAATGTTCAATTGTTCATACAATAATCAACATCGACCACTATGCTTTCAAACAAACAACACTATTTCGAAGTGACGTCACGCCGCCGTCAGTGCCTTTTTGTTCTTTTAAATAGCTTTGAGGTATTTTCTAATTTTTTCTTGAGTTACGGGTTATTTTTAATGAAATTTTAACTAAAAAGATAGGTGAATGTTAGAGCTATAATAAATATACAAAAATATTTCTATAAAGGTTGTTTATTAAGGAGTATTTTGATCTCTCATTTTGGACGTTTTAACACGTCATGGCGCTGAGGGCACGACTTTTCGTTGACGTGTTTGAACGGCTTTGGCGGTCAAAGGGTTAACCAAGGGTGGAAAGGGATCCATGCCGGCCGAGATATTTCTGGCGCTCGAACGAAGTGAGAGCGCCAATAGTTCGAGGGTGAAATGGGTAATTTCACCCGAGTTAAGCACTCTACTTTTCATTTCGACTGTGAGGAAAGTAAAATACTACACGCACATTTTATAAAAGGCATATTAAGAATAATAGTTAAAATTTACAGTAAAATTGGTACAATTCGAAAAAGACAAATGTAATCTTTTGCCGGGCATTTGACATTTTGAGCGGATCTTCAATTCATGAAATGGTGTTATGCCTTAAGATATCTCTCTTTAGGTACCTACTTGTCGAAGCCATTTTTAACCAAAAAAGACACCGTATTTCTATTTAATCGTGTATTCCCGCTTTTGCTATTGCAATTTTTTCTGTTTTATCAATGATTCCCGCCTTTTCTATTATTTAGTTTTCAATTAAAAAGTTTCAGTGTAATGGGCTCTATAGACCTTGCAACAAATCGCAAACTATTTTTGATACAATCCCGATAAATTGGGTGCGAATTCAGTCTATGGAGACCATTATCCGATCATTTCATTAATTCTTTCTATGGTTTCATACCTTAGAGAATTCAACCCGGAGTAGCCATGTCTGTCATTTTCTATACAAAAAAAGTCTGCCGATTTTTACGGGGGAGGGGAACGTCAAACGTATGGCTATCCGTAAGTAACGTACAAATAGCCACGTCAGATAAACGTCAGTCCATACATGGGTATGACCACTGGTCACATGTTTTCGGCAGAGGGGAACGCCTGTCAATGGCGACTCCGATTGGTTAAATTCTCTAAGTTTCAGACATCTTAATACCGATACCTAGCTTTTTTCAAGAGACAGAATGAGATAGCAATAGGTGTCTATACCGCCATGAACGAATGGAGGTACAGCCACTAGGTCTATTTTATATAGCATAAAGCTTATTTATTCTCCGTTGCTCATCGTAACTTTAAAAAAAAAATACTTTCTACCCTAGGGTGGGAAAAGCTATTTTCCACCCGGCTATCTCATGAAAATCATACTTTCCGAACAGGAGAGATGAAAGGGCTTTTTAAGACGATTCTAAAAAAACTCATAGGAAACTTCTAAAATTCATAGGAGGGTTCCGTACCTTCAATGGAATAAGAACCAAACTAATACCAAAAGGTCGTATCTCATGCCTATGGAAGAAGTTTTTTGGAGATAACTCAAAAATGGCTAAACCGATAATGTTCAAAACAATTTTCGTAAAAAGTATATGATAAGGCGCATCTCCTCAAATTTTTTCATATTTTTTGGACTTACGGTCCAAAAGTTACAGGGGGGGGGGGGTACACAAATGATCAAAGAAACCTCAATATTTTTTTTAAAGACCTATTGATTGATGTGTCACATGTTGATATTTGGTAAAAACATTTTTTTTGAAATTGGTATGTATGGAGCGCCCCCCGTAATTTTTTTTTTTCAAATTTAAATACATTACTAAGTAGCGGCACACAAAATACACGTTATGTGTACATTTTATTCAGATACGTCGTATAGTTTCCGAGTAAAATGGCTGTGACATACGGACGGACAGACAGACAGACAGACATGACGAATCCATAAGGGTTCCGTTTTTTGCCATTTGGCTACGGAACCCTAAAAACACATCATTACATTTTAGCCATTTCTTTTAAATAATTTCAGCTCCTCTAGATACGATTTGGCTGGTTTTTTTTTACAATATACCTACCACAAATCTTCATATCTATCCCCAAGAAAACAATTTTGAAGGGATGTTTTTTTAAGAAGTGCGTGTCAAATATTGTTTTGACCTCTAGTATGCTCCGAATCTGAGACTAAAGCGATTATCACACTGGTGTTACAACCGGTTGAGTAAGCGAGACAGAGCTATACACATGCAGAGTGCTGTCTCGCTCGCACGCCGGCGCCGCATGCGGAGGCCGGAGCAGTGTCAATAAATTATATAAAAAAACATGAAAAAATCTATAAAGTATATTTTTAAATAACCTAAACATTATTTTCAAGAATTACCTACCAGTAACTGAAATTTTACATATAATACTGATTAATATATGTAAATCTTTACCTAAATACTGCACAGCTCTATCTTGCGGCTCATATAACTTGTCTCTCAGCCACGGGTACTCAGCCCTTTTGCGAACTATTTTCCTTGAAGGATGTACGCCTCCCACAAACCAGAATGCTTCATGCCTGGGGTTATAATCCACCTATAACAAGAAAGAAGTGATGTCATTAGTTTATGGAAAGCAAAAATAAATGACACTTTGCTACAGTGGTACAGTAAACATTAGCCCCAATGAAGTATTAGCCTAGTTCATTGATTAACACATTTAGCTATTTCAGCACCGTACCGAGCATATATAACTGATTTAGTAAGCATAATTACGAGTATGGCTGTGAATGTGCTCAAGCATCAGGCCAAATAGGCTTTTGTTTAATGTGACTAATTTTGCCTAAAATACAATAAATAATTGACATATCTACCTACTTATCATTTGACCCAATTTGTCCAAGAAATATAGGGGTAAATAAAATATATCATTTGCATGGATCGGAAACTCTGGAGCTATTATATCTAAACTTCGGGCTCGGGCTAAAGTATGGAGGCGGACTCAATGTAATTTTACTAATAATTTCCCGGGATTTCCCGAAATTTGCTCAACATGTTTCGGTCAATTTACGATTACGTGAGTAACCCATTATAAATATTTTTAATATAGAGTCTCACGAAAGTTTTATAGTTAAAATTCTGTATGTCGTTAAAACGGCTTGTGTGTTGATGAAATGTCGCTAAAAAAGGCATAACCCAACGACAATTGATCCGTATTAACCATTTTCTGATGTTGCATACAATCCCGGGATCCCGGGATTTAAATAATAAAAAATATTATTTTTAAGAAGCCGACTCCATACTTGCTTAGCTTTTTCCGGAATTTTGCTAGTTGTAGGTATAAGTTTCCGATCCCTGATCATTTGACCTAATTTGTCATTTTGCTTAGCCTGAAAATATTCATGTTTTTTGTATAAATAAAAGACAAATTAGATTAGGTTGACTGGAAGAGATCGCTTATTAGCGATAAGACCGCCAATTGTTTTACCTCCACTTTTACTGTTTGTGACTTGTATTTTATGTGTTTCTTTATTTTGAGGGGTGCAATAAAAAGTATTTATGTTATATGTTATGTTATTAAATGTTTTCTAAGGAACCATTAAAACCTTACAAACACTAACATGGTTGGGATAATCAACATACCTGTGCAGGTAGTATGTGGGGTACTTTGTCTGATAAATTATTACTAATTATCCTGTTCATTTGTCGGGCGATGTTTTCAGCCAAGGCATCCTCTTTTTGATGTTCCACTGTTTTTGTGACATCAGTAGGTTTGAAATTACGCCTGTAAGTACAAATTGTTTTTTAAATGCCTAAAAACAATCTAGCATTTAAAGTAATAACAATTATTGGTAATATATCTTACTGCACGCCTTCATGTTCTATAGCAATTGCGTCCTCAACTAACGACTTTATCTCCGCTACTACAGCGTCCGCAGCAGCGGCCATTTCTGCATACAAATCTGGGAGATTATCTTGAGGTATGAAGTGTGTTCTTGTGTAACTTTGCACCAAAGGTAAGGCGTTATATGGTACCTTATCCTCGGTTAACATTACACTCCCCCAACCATAGTAGCGAGGCAAATTTAAAGCTATCTGCTTCTCCTCAACAGTCTTCAAATTCTTTATATTTTCATGTTTAGCTTGCCTCTTCCGAAGCTTTTTACCTTCATACGAGACATCTATAATTGGCGGATATTCTGGGGTTTCTGTGTACTCGCTTTCATCGACCGCTACCGCCTGGGAAGACCTTCTGAGCAACACATTTTTCAATCTTGGAAATGTTCTGTGAACTTTTATAAAATTCATTTTAGATTACCATTTATTAATTCTTCCTTTTTATTTTCGATGCTCAGCTTAGCTTAATTAAAGTAAGAGGTTATGTGCGAGTTTTGACGTTTCAGAGGCGTTTTCGTTAAGGATTAAGTTAAATTAGTTTTTTTAACATGGTATTAAATTGCGTGTAATTTTGTCATATCTTAAGCGCAATGAAAACAAACTGCTTTTTTTGTTGAAATGTTGTCCAACCTGACAAAAGCTGATGCAATTTGCGATTTGACAGGAGCAACCTGCCAGGCATTTATAACCAAGTTTCGTATCAAGTGTGACTAGTATTTTTTAACATAACCATGGATGAAGATATGATATTCGACCCTTCTCTGAAGAAAAAGAAGAAGAAGAAGACTGGCTTCGATATGGACGCTGCACTAGCGGAACAGGGTGAGAGCACGAGCATGGAGGCTCCCGTTGACACGGGTGACGTCGACGTGCCAGAGGACGATAACCTTGATTTAGATAACTTCGGTAAAAAGAAGAAGAAGAAAAAGAAGACCTTCAATTTGGAGGAGATAGAGAACGCGCTGCCCGAGACGAGGGAAGAGAGGCCCCCTGCCGAAGAGCCCCTGCAGGAGGACGAGGTGGTCGACGACCTGGACTTGGATATAGACTTCACGGCCAAGAAAAAGAAGAAGAAGAAAAATGTTGACGAACTTATGGCTGATGACGACGGTCGAGAAGAGGATAAGGAGAATGTAGAGGACGTGCACGGAGACTGGGTGGGCTCGGACCGCGACTACACGTACGATGAGCTACTGGAGCGCGTGTTCGACATCATGCGCGAGAAGAACCCCAGCATGGTGTCCGGCAAGAAGCAGAAGTTCATTATGCGACCCCCTCAAGTTGTCAGAATTGGCACAAAGAAAACATCTTTTGCCAACTTTACAGAAATTTGCAAAACACTGCATCGTCAGCCTAAGCATTTACTAGACTTTTTACTGGCAGAGTTAGGTACCAGTGGCTCTGTGGATGGTAACGCCCAACTTATCATCAAGGGTCGCTTCCAGCAGAAACAAATAGAGAATGTGTTACGTCGGTATATCAAGGAATATGTCACATGCCATACCTGTCGCTCCCCTGACACAATTCTACAGAAAGATACCCGGTTGTTCTTCCTTCAGTGCGAGACCTGCGGGTCCCGTTGCTCCGTCGCTAGCATCAAGTCTGGTTTCCAGGCTGTCACCGGCAAACGTGCAGCCATGCGTGCAAAGACTGCATAGAACATTAGTGCTTAGTGATAAAACAAATAACAGTCATGGTTCTGGGGTACATACAGCTATCTTCCTATTCCTTGCTTCATTTCAGGTAAATCTGGTGCTGATCTTTGTAAATGGATGCTTGTGCAATTGCAAGTTAGGTAGATATGAATAAATATATGAAGATAATGTGTATCTTCGATTTTTTATTGTGGTTAATATTATTAAATATTTGGTTCCAACTAGCATTTGATTATTAACTCCCTAGATGTTTTTATTTTATGTCTAATTTTGTGCAATGGAATGTAAAGTAATGCAAGGAAGGGTGATGCAATGGAATGTCATTTTTATTATGATTGTGAAATATCTGACAACCTGTTATTGTGGATGTTAAAATTAAATGTTGTGATGCCTCCTTTATATTTATCTGGATGTACCCCATTCCAGCCCCTCTATTTATGTATAGCTCACTTCTGTATTATTCTCATTACACAATGTTTTATACATGTTAGTTTCATTTGATCTACCTTTAATGGTAACAAGAAAATGTGTAGAGTAAATATTTTATTATCATACAAAAATTAAGACAATGTTATCAAAAAATAAACATACAACAATCAAATTCAAAACAAGTAATTTAGAATAACAAGAGTATACAATAACAAGTAACAAGAGAATATAAAAATATAAAATTTGGCCAATTCATTTTTGGTATAGATGTAAAATGAGATTATTAGATATTACAAATAATTTGAGGTTTATAATCAGGCTTAATAGCCTTGGCAAGACTTTCAGCATACAGATCCAGACGCTGTGTCATTGAGAAACCCCATTTATCTTTGATCTGGCGACACAGGTTCAAGTCTATTTCAGCAATCAGCAATCCATCCTTAACTCTTGATAAACCAGGAGTTCTGCATCCATCTGGGGCAGTCACATAGCTTGAACCATAGAAATGACCAAACTCATTGTGAGCTGGCTTTCCGTCTCCTGAAGTAAACTCATTGGGAAAACTTTCTGTACCCACTCTATTAATAGCAGCAGTGAAGTAACTGTTAGCAATGGCAGCATTGCGAGCCTCCACTGCCCACAGGTGTTCGCTCAATCCAGCCACTGTAGCAGACGGGTTAAACACAATCTCTGCTCCATTAATGCCAAACATCATCCAGTTCTGAGGATGGTGGCGTCCGTAGCAAATATTGATAGCAATCTTGCCATACTTGGTCTCAAAAACTGGATGGCCTGTGTTGCCTTCAAAATAGTAGGTGGACTCATTGAAGTCACCCACTCGAGGGATGTGATTCTTCCTGTGCTTTCCAATGACTCTGCCCAGTTCATTAATAACTACAGCAGTATTCCATATAGTTTCACCATGGACTTCATCTCTCTCAAGTATAGGTGACACTATGACCATGTTATATTTCATGGCTAGCTCCCTTAAAAATTGGGTACTAGGACCTTCATCAGCAGATTCTGCAAACTCACACCAAGGTTGCTTCTCCCTTGTGCAAAACGCAAATGGCATACTCCATGCTTCTTGTAAACATAATATATTGACCCCCTCTTCCCCAGCTGCAGTAATAAGTTTTCGAACTTTGTTAAATATAGCATCTCTCTGCACCACTATTGGTTTGTCGGTAGTAGTAGCTATGGAATGTTGAAGTACCCCCACTTTCACCAGTCTTGGGCTCCTAGTCTCTTCTTGCTTCGCAGGGAACTTATAAGCGGCGATATCAAAGGAATTTTCCGCAGCGAATTGTTTGTTGCTATCTTTAATCTTTATTTCATGGTGATCAGTTCTTCCGTAGTGGATTCTATTGAATTCATTCAAGGCTAAACCCGAGAGGGAATTCGCTACAAGCTCATCAAGACTCACAAGTTCAGAAGAAGCTGCCATAGTATTATGATGACTATAGTTTACTTATGAACTTATTAATAGCGCACAACACAATACTGCGAAACAATACTTGGCAGCAAACTGATTGAGAAGTTGTAATGTAAGTTGTGTTGTGAACAAACAAACTTTATCTTATCTCTACTTTAGATTACTACTCTTCTTGAAAGCAAAGGCGACTCCGACTCCACCCTTCTTAAGATAATAAAAAAGATGTCTATACATGGCGCAATTTCGACGCGACAAAGTAATATGCAACTTCAATACATTGCCGTATAGGTAGGTGCAAAGATATCAATCGATATATAAAATGCCGTAATGTATCGCAAGTGATTTGTTGTGTAGTCTATAGAGACCCAGGCGACAGCAGAAGCTATTTGAGCTAGCATAGAAGGCATTCGTTTAACAAGCTGGCGATAAAAACAAGTCAACTTAACGTCAAACTAAATTTGACATTACAAAGTGAGGCTTGATGTCTACGAGAACGCTGTGTATTGTAATTTTATAAATTATAATAAACTAATTATTATTTATCCAGTGTAAGCTATATTATCTCAACATGAGCATGAACAGCATGAATGCGCTACCCGCGCAACCCACGGGCATTCAAAGTACTGCAGGAGCTGTACCCATTCGAAATGAAAAAGGTTCGTATTCATTGCAACTTCTATAATATTCTGTCGCAAAACATCTGTGAATCACATATTTAACGGAGAAATTAGTAAAATTTTTGCGTCCTGTGTCTATTGATTTTTCTATCTAGGGTTGGAAGCTGTAGGATCTGTGTGTTTTCATGTTTTAATTTTAATTTATCAACTTCAGGTGAGATATCTATGCAAAAGGTGAAGGTACAAAGATATATATCTGGTAAGAAACCAGACTACGCACAGGGAGCCTCGTCTTCGGATGAGTCGGACACTGAGGACTTCATAGAACAACAGAGACCTGAGCGGAGACAGCAGACATTGCCACAAGTGATTAATCGGAAAGATGACCATAGTGATTCTGAAGGAGAGGTGAATATATAACAAATTATGATTAGAAATATTGATGTATCCAAATCCAAAATAATTTGCAATGCAAATACAAAACCTTATCAAAACTAGGTCAAATTTCATCAAAGACTAGTAACTATAATTAAACCGTTTTGAAATCATATTATGATTTGATGTTTTACTAACTTTGCCTAGATAATTTTTCTACAATGTTAAGTAGTGGCAATAGTCAGGATAACTGAAATGGAAGACTACATATTTATCCATAAGTGCTATCACAATAATTTTTAAGAAAAAAAAACCGACTTCAATGGGGGTAGCCGGTGAAGGATTATTGTAGATGGTGCACTTAGATTCCATACAATGAAATAACTTGCTTAAAAAACGCAGCGGAGAGGACAAATCGCCAAACGTGAACTATGCGTCGTTGAAGAGTTCCGTTCTGATTATCATCAGCAGGTCTACTTCATCAAATGTCACTCTTTTGAATGAAAATGCTTGATTTGTTGATAAAAATACAAAAGTCACTTTATGTATGCCTTTAAGATTTGAGGAATTCCCTCGATTCCTCGTGGAACTCATCATCAGAACTTGAGCTTGCCGAAAATTGGTCCTGACAATCTAACTTGCTTAACAAACATAGCGAAGAGGAAGAATCGCCAAACATGAACTATGCGTCGTTGAAGAGTTCCGTTCTGTTCATCATCAGCAGTTCCACTTCATCAAATGTCACTCTTTTGAATGAAAATGCTTGATTTGTTGATAAAAATACAAAAATCACTATGTGTAAGCCCTTAAGATTTGAGGAGTTCCCTCGATTCTTCATGGATCCCATCATCAGAACTTGAGCTTGACGAACATTTGTTCTGACAATTAAACTTGCTAAACAAACACAGCGAAGAGGACGAATCGCCAAACGTGAACTATGCGTCGTTGAACAGTTCCGTTCTGATCATCATCAGCAGTTCTACTTCATCAAATGTCACTGTTTTGAATGAAAATGATGGTTTTGTTGATAAAAATATAAAAATCACTATATGTATGCCTTTAAGATTTGAGGAGTTCCCTCGATTCCTCATGGATCCCATCATCAGAACTGCGTTTTGACAAAAACGGGACCAATCTGTATATATATACTTACAATCAAAAAAAGAATTTTCAAAATCGGTTCAGACATGACGGAGTTATGGAGTAACAAACATAAAAAATAAAAAACAAAAAAAAAAAAAAAAAAAAAACATACACGCCGAATTGAGAACCTCCTCTTTTCAAATCTTGAAGTCGGTTAAAAATAACTGAGAGTGTTTTTAGTTGGTCCCATAGTAAAAGTTGTTCAGGATTAAAAAAGATTCTGTATAGTTTCTCATTTTTGCATTACATATTTTGATAAAAAATACAGTGCATAGAAATTCTAAAAACTCATATTTTACAGACAACAATCATTAACTTCCGTTAAATCTTCCAAAATGTGATGCTTTAATATTTAAGTGATTAGCAATAAAAAAAATAAACAATTTTTATTTTATTATGTGTGGCGCAGCGCGTGTTCGCATGTTCATGCACATTGTGTACGGCCGCTGCAAATGTATGTGCCACGCGTAATCTGAAAACTACTTAAAATTAATGGTGTCCAGCTCTGGTACGTGTCTTTGTTATTTACACGACTCAAGATCTTCATTAAATCATTGTCAGGTGGACGATCCGCGTCTACGTCGTCTGAGAGTCGCCGCGCGCTCGCCCCCGCGTCGCGCAGAACACAAGCCAGAAATCATTGATGCTGAGCCAGAACAGGAGTCAGCCTCCAGTGCTGAAGAGCAGCAGGACAGCTCGGAGAGCGAAGATGAGCTGGATGAGGAGGAGATTGAGAGGCGTCGCCAGGCGCTTAAAGCTAAACTTGCTGCTAGGTTGGTAGTCTTATTTAATCGTCATTATTTCAAATATCGTCATCCTCCTAGTGTTTCTCCCGGCTTTTTGCCATGGCTCCATTAAGCCTGATGCCTGCTCGGCAACCTGATCCCAGGAATTGGCGTACGCACTGGTTTTTACGAAAGTGACAGCTATTTCCTTCCAAGAGTTCACACATATCGATTGGTAGCCAATTGTTTTTCCTTAAAGTGCTTGGATATTTTCACAAATCATTGTGAGTTCAAGTGTTATACAGATTCCGCAAAAAATTAGGCTATTTCTAGTAAGAATCGTAATCAGTATAATAGAAGAAAATCAGTGTATACAGGATGGTCCAAACCTTGACGTCAAAAAAATTTTTTTAGATTCATCACGTTGTGGGCTATTAGAATATACCCCATGTATGTTAGCCGATTTTTCGTAGTTTTCTAGTTATGAATTTTTTTTTTAAATTTTTGTTAAGAAATTCCGGGTGTAGCAATTAATTAATTTAATACATTCACATACATGGGGTATATTCTGATAGCCCACGACGTGAGGACACAAAAAAAAATTTTGACGTCATGGTTTGGACCACCCTGTATAAGTAAGTGTACTGTTACTGGATTCGAAAATATGGCACACTTTTTGTATTCCAGTAAAGTCTACTTACTTACTACGATTCTAAGTGGAAATAACAAGAAAACTGAATATAAACAACACTCACAAGAGATCCATTCACAAGAGAGGTAACTTTAATACATGATGTATTCAATTAAATTACAGAGAGGCAGAGAGAGAAGTCCTTGGGAGGGAAGAGGATGAAGAAATGTTGGATGGCATTAAAGAGGAGAGTGGTTCGTCAGACACTGAATACACAGATAGTGAGGAAGATACTGGTAATGCTACGTTTTTTTAAAATATGTATTAAATAGTAGATTGTTAACCAAGGGTTGAAAGTGACCCATTTCACCTGAGATACAATAGTTCGAGGGTGAAATGGGTAATTTCACCTGAGTTAAACACTCTGCTTTTCATTTCGACTGTGAGGAAAGTACAATACCACACGCACATTTTATAAAACAGGTATATAATAATCTATAAAAATGTTAAGTAAAATTTACACAATTTGAAAAGTCAAATTCAATGTTTTGCCGGTGGTCGGGAAGCAGAGCATCCGGGTGGGCACCGGCTCAATCCACAATTAACACAGCTAATTACTTTTCACGCTACTGTTCGGAAATGTGACAAAAGATGGTCAAAATCCAAGCTGGAAAGTAAGCATTTGCTGTAGCACCTGAACCACCACTACAACAATGTTATTGTAGCGATGAAATGTCATTAGTTGGAAAGTAAATTGTCCAGTTATGTCATTGCATTCATTAAAAACATTAAAAGGTCTTTTTTTGGCACAACTTTGTTTCAAAAATAAAATAAGGTTTTTTATTGGGCCAACTACCTGTTTAAAAAAAAAAGAAACGTCAATCAAAACCATTTATTCACCCTTAAGGCGTTTTTACTTTTTTAGCCGTTTGTGGTTTTCTATCAAAAACGCCTCTAAGTAATGAGTCGGTTTGAAGCAAACAACAGAAAAACGCTTCTTGAAAGTGAAAAAAAAAGTAAAACGGCGGGAATGGAATACTGAATTGGATTATGACAAATGTTTTTTTTATTTCCTCACAGTAGTCGTGAAAAGCACTATGTAATATCTCGGCCGAAAACGCTATAGGTGGACTCGTATCTTCGAACTAACTCGATCCACCTATAGCTTACTTTCAAGCCTCTACAACAATGTACTATTCCACCCTAGGGATGGAAAAACAATTTTCCACCCGGCTATCTACCCAGGAAAATAAAACTTTCCGAGCAGGAGAGATGAAAAGTATATAATTAAGTAGGTACTTCATTTTTTTCCTTGTTTTGTCATAAAAAGGTCTAATTTTTCAGTACAGTTACATCTGAAAATATGGATACATTTAATGTGACAAAAACATATATCCAAGACTTTACGCCTTGGTAATAGAGTCGTGGCTACGTAAACGTATCTATATTTTTAGACGTGACTGTACCCCTTTTTTATGTGCAATACAAATTGGGCGCCATTTGTAATCTTTTACTTTAAATGTAATTACAATGGTGCCCATATTATATATAGGGTCCTAAGCAATTAGTCTCGTTCGTGTTTATCTCTCTTTAAATTATAGAAAAAAAACCCCTTAACGAGAGGGATAGAAATAAACTAAAAGCACAGATTTTATTTTAGTATTGCAAACAGACTTTACTTGATATGGAGTGCTGAAAACTTTATTACTACTTAACTCCCAATTTCATCACTCGACTATCAAGCTACTATCAAATCAAACTTATTTCAGGGCCCAGAGTAAAACCGGTGTTCGTCAGAGCTTCAGACAGAATGACCGTGGCAGAACGAGAGCGTAAAGCGAAGCAGCAGAAAAAAGAGGAATCCGAGGCTCGCAAGGAGAAAGAGGAACGAAGAAGGGAAGCGTTAAAGCTAGTTGAGGACACGATTCGCTCTGAACAAAGGAATACACAGGTATTGAAAGTTATATAATAATAATAATAATAAGAGACGTTTATTTAATAAGATTGCATAAGTACATAATAAGAGTACAGTAGATCATGCTTAAACTTATTAAAAAGGAAAGTGACTCAGCTTATGTCTGTGCGAGAAGGCTTAAAGGCACTAGGGCCCTATCACCTTCATGCAACGGACGCTGTTATTCTGCCACCCCGGGACTTAATCTAACTTAATCTAATTTAACTAATAGGGATACAATAAATCAGTTACATCACTCAAGTTTAGCAATCTGTCAACCAAAAGTGAAAGTAACTTCCTTTTGGAGGTCCAGTAGGAAAGCCTTACATTGTTTTTTAAAAACCGCCAGGGACTTGCAATTCATTACTGGCGGTGGCAGATTATTCCAACATTTAGAAGCATAGCGAAAACTGCCTCTAAATGCCTGAAGCCGGACTAGAGGAAGCAATGTAATTTCTTTTTGCTCCCGCAAACCCCGTGCACTTCGGTTACGCTTCCACACTAGTTTGCGCGCGAGATATGGAGGGGTACCGGATTTTTTCAGAGAAAAGACTAGTGCCGCCAGCTTTAGCTTACGTTCGTGTGACATATTTAGTTTTCCTGATTGGTTTAGGTAAGGGCGTATGTGAGAGCGGCGAGGGATATTTTGACAGGATATCAGGAGGGATATGTGGAGGAGTTTAGTGTAAGGGTAACCGCTTTGTCGATTTGGGCATTTTTATTTTAACGTGTACTTTAAAGCACGACTTAAGTCGTGTTTCAGTAACGTACCGTCACATTCCTGACAAAATGTATTGGGATTTGACATTGACCGTCAGTTTTGTGACGATTGTTAACCGGCCGGTAGGTAATGGTACACAGTTACGTGAAAATGCCCATTTACAAGAATGTCAAGGATAAGTATCCTTGACATTCTTGTAAATGACGTTTTTTGACTAATAGATTGTGTATAGTTTTAGGAAGTACTAATAACTACATATAGACATAGTGGGACTGACACTTCTGTAACTTTTAGGCATATACAAGATATCTCTATACTCCGCTTGGCGCGTTATTTCTTTGAAACCTGAGCTGCCAAAAAGAAGGGGTGCGGGAGGGGAACACGCAATGCTAGACAGGGAACGCGCCATTGTTCCGTGGCGCGTAAGAGAGGGTCAGACATCAATGGTTGCCATGGAGACGTACTAAGTTTACTGTCACTTTGTCGCACTATAGGGTGAAATTACTTCGAGCGTGGCAGCGTGGGTCGCCTGGCTATGCGGGGTCTTGGGTTATTAGCAAAGCCCGGATGACGGGACCAAAAATGCACTTTTACTAGTGCTATATTAAATATCGACTATTCTATCGACATTCATACGAACAATTTTTGAATCAGAAATGTATTGATCGAACTCATTATCTATGTCAGGTTGTTACACAATATTACATCAGATACTTACATTATATATTATTTCATTTAACTAATTACATACTATAATTATTATCAATATTATCATACTCATGGGAATTATCGTAATAAAAAAATAAGAGTGATAGTTCTTTTAAATAGATACTTTTCTCATAAGTTATGTTATGATCAATAAATTTCTGATTCAAAAATTGTTTGTAGGAGTGGATGTCGATAGAATAGTCGATATTTAATTAAGCACTAGAAAAAAGTGCATATTTGCTCCCGTCATCCGGGCTATGGTTATTAGTCTATGCTTTTAGGTAAATCTTTCTGTTATTTTAATATTTAAATACACGCACGATTATTGACCTGGGTTCGTAGCCAACGTGCCAATCGTAAATGCTCTAGCGAACGAAACTCGACCGTCACTGTCGCACTAATACGGAAGAGTGATAGAGAGAGGTAACTACGATACGCTACGGAGAGTTAACGATTGGCACGTTGGCTACGCACCCTGATCGTTTTATAAAGTTACAATTTCGCTTTTTGTCTCTCTTTCGAACAAAATATGATTGTTAGAATGAAACACGTTATACACAAAGATCTATGCCTTAGGTCTGATTAAGATTGAGTGCATTCGTTACTGGGTCGGAGTAAAAAAAAATTGGACTAAAATTGTGCTTTGAAGTGCATCTCCCATAGTTTCCTTAAAAATAAAATAAAGGAAACTCATCTCTATTTTTAAGAATATTGGTAATTTTTTGTGGGCTAATACCATACGTATTGGGCGGCACGGGAAGAATTTCCTCTGCAATTAATTACCTTTCGCATCAGAAGTTGACACATAGGGCAATACCGGTATTTTTTGTATGGGCAATCCTTGTCACGTATAGACGACTGTGGCGTCAAAATGATTATTTTTATTTTTCAGGCCGAGCAAAAGGAGGGCAACATTAATGACGTGTGTACAGATGATGAAAACGACGAGGTAGAATACGAGGCGTGGAAACTCCGCGAGTTGAAGCGGATAAAACGAGACAAGGAGGAGAGAGAGGCGTAAGTCTTTAGTCAATTGTCTGTAATTTGGTTTCTAAAATGACAAATTATTAGCGCGTCATATTTAATATTGGTTTACAGTTAAGCCAAGATAATAGGGACTGTTTGGTGTTCTATATACAGTTGTTGCATTCTTATATAAGGTGTAACAAAAATGCTGGTGATGGTTAAGGTCATATGTAATTGGTATCATATTATAATTATGAAAAACTAAGAAAAACATTTTTTTACGCGAAAAAAAAATTTGTTTTGTATGGAGGGTCGGCCGGCTGGGATGACGTGTGACGTGTCCCATACAAAAAAAAATCTGCGTCCGAAACATTTTTCTCCTACTTTTCTTACTCACTGCACGATACCAATTATGCATTTAAACGGATCACCATTATTTTATGTTACACCCTGTACATATTTTCTCTCTATGTCTAAGACAATCACCAAGTTACCTTTCACTTAGCTTCATACACGGTGTCTTGAAACGTTTAAAAAGAGCCCCGATAAATGCGAAAGTAACTGTCTGTCTGTTAACTTTACGCTTAAACCGCTGAACTTATTTAGATTTAAGATGAAATTTGGTGAAGCGATAGTTTGAATCCTGGGGAAGGACTTGATAGTTTTTATCACAGAAATCCTATCTTAACCTTTTAACCGCCGTACGTCTAAAAATGAACTATCAATTTTGAACTATGTCATAATTTACGAAAATGTAATTTACGTTGTCATTTTGTCTCATATATAAGACTATGGCAGTTAAAGAGTTAAGCTTAAGGGGGTTGCTATTACATTTTGTGTAGGCGAAAAGCTAGTAAATTATATAATTACAATTCAATTTGTTTAAAACTAAATATCCATATTTTGTTGATATTTTTACAGCGCCGAAAAGGAGTTACTATCCGTCGAACGTATGCGCAACATGACCGAGGAGGAGCGGCGAGTGGAGCAAAGATTAAACCCCAAACTTGTCACCAACAAGTCGGTCAAGGGCAAATACAAGTTCCTACAGAAATATTATCACAGGTACGTACCTGGTCACGTGACCACGTCATTTGATCGCCACTGTCAGCTATACACGACATCGGAAAGTCGTGCCATGGACGCCAACGACGGCTACAGTCGACAGCTTCTCTAATGCATTAGGGACCTTGGGATTCCGCAAAGTTCAATTTCGCTTAAACAATGGGCTTGAGTGGCGTCAGTGACGCATAATTTTTGTTTAACGCTAGGCGCTCAAAGGTTAAAATAGTTTCAACAAAAAAAAATCTTTTAGTACCGAAAGTGTATGGATCGTGGTAATTTCAAAATAATCGTTAATTTTGGCTAATTCGAGCCAGCAGTGGAACCCAAAATCGGCCATATAAATAATTTTCAACAAAAAAGAACCGACTTCACTTAGACTCCACCTTTCCAAATCGAAATACCCGAGCTACTGCACAAAAAAAAAATCACTATAGGTGTGCCTATAGTATTTGAAGAGTTCCCTCGATTTGTCCATGATACCACCATCAGATCCTTATCTGGCTACAATGGGATCAAGTGTGAAGTATAATCTTTCGAACAAAAAAAAAAGAATTTTCCAAATCGGTCCAGCCGTCTTCCAATAATCGGTGCACATACGTAAAAAAAACAAAGTTTCCGACGAATTGACAACCTCCTCCTTCAAAATCTTGAAGTCGGTTGAAAATGATTCATTTTAAACAAAAATTATCTTAGTTTTTCCAAAGTGACGCTGTGGTACCCAATATAATACTTAAATTTTATGTTTTTTTTGTGTAATAACTAATAAATTTATTTTCCTTTTACAGAGGTGCTTTCTATTTGGACAAAGAAGAAGAAGTGTTCAAGCAAGACTTTTCGGGTCCAACGTTGGACGATCACTTTGACAAGACTGTTCTACCTAAGGCAAGTTACTTAATATGTATTTAATATACCCTTCGTAGTTCTCTGTAATAATAATCTCCCTTTTATGAATAACTAGCTTTTGCCCGCGGCTTCGCTCGCGTTAAATTCGGGGTAACACGGTTCCCCTTTCCTGATTTAAAACACAGACGAGAACTCGGAACAAAATAAACCGCACAAACAATACAAACTTCCACCCCCCATTTTAGGGAAGTGGGGGGTTAGAAAGAGACAAAAAGTAGCCTATGTCACTCTCCATCCCTTCAACTATCTCCACTTAAAAAATCACGTCAAATCGTCGCCCCGTTTTGCCGTAAAAGACGGACAAACAAACGA
This sequence comes from Pammene aurita, assembly GCA_947086415.1. Classification (NCBI taxonomy): domain Eukaryota; kingdom Metazoa; phylum Arthropoda; class Insecta; order Lepidoptera; family Tortricidae; genus Pammene; species Pammene aurita. Next base: position 14,062,129 of record OX352305.1, on the reverse strand, counting down.
ACACACACATACACTTTCCCATTTATAATATTAGTATGGATACTTAGTATTTATTGGCACAGTCTTCGGGGACTGCTTGCTTTCCAAACTAGCATTCTAATGAAGCAGATTATTACAGAAGTGATAAATTATTGACAAATTGCACTTTCTCTGTCACACCTAGTGAACGTTCCATAAGACCATTCCTTCCGGTCTTTTTATTATTACCTTGTCCCATCTCTGCTTTTTTGTATGTCTATAGTAATCCCTTACTTTGGCGTGATAGTGCTAGTTTACTTAGTAATAATGATTTTTATGATTCTGCTTCAGTAATAGCGATCTAAACTCCAAACTACAATATTCAGAGCCCGTAAAAAGTTTAGTGATGTTAAATTGACGTCTACTCGCTGCATATAAGATGCTCACAATGAAGTTATTAGTTATTATAAGTAGTAGAGATCCGGTCATTCTACCCCATACCTGTTGATCGATGTGCTGTAGTAGTGATGTTATGGTACAGTCAAGTGCAAAAATACGTATCGAAAAAATCGTCTCATAAATATGGTACTACGCACTTATTACAACGGAATAAGATACTATAGGACATATTTTTGAGTAAGATGAGTACACCCATATTTTTACACGACTGTATCTAATAGGGTACTCCGTAACCTAATACAAGTCCAAAAATATAAACCCACTCATTCACCGGTTTCGTGTATTTATGTGTTTTTTAAAAAGAAACCACAGTAATATAATGTGCTATGTACTAGTCTATTAATCGTAGTAAATACACTAAAAGTAAATGAGTGAGGTTACATTTTTGGACTTGAATGGGGTTATAAAGTATAGTTCAATTGACGTGTAAAATTGGCCTATTTACTGAATTATGTTTGAGTTAGAGTTATGTTAGGTAGCTATCGCATGGGATGATCTCAATAAGGTTCAATATAAGTAGTACGGATTCGGCAATTCCACCCCACACCATGGTCGATGTGATGTGACAGTGAGTATCGTATGGTTACCAGGTGATGCAAGTGAAGAAGTTCGGCCGCTCGGGGCGCACCAAGTACACGCACCTGGTGGACCAGGACACGACGGAGTTCGACTCGGCGTGGAGCAGCGAGGGCGCGGCGGCGCGGCTGCCCAACTTCCGCGGCGGCATGAAGCAGGTGTTCGACCGCCCCACGGCCAAGCGGCAACACACCGTCTAGTACACCTAATACTGTTTGTATATTACTTACTGACCAAACTGTAAAATTAAGTTATGTCGCTCCCACAACAGCTGTTATAAATGTTATATAACAAAGTGTAACAAGGATAAGGCTAAGTAGCACTACAGCCTTGGCCAGAAGTGTTGAGCACCCTTGCGATTTTCATACAAAACTCGAAAGTTTAGATCGGCGTTTCTATCTTTTTTGAAGTTATTTTATCAATTAATTCGAACTCAACAGGCATGTTTAGATGAAGTGAGTAGTAACTGCATAGAATATTTGCAATTTTTCGCACCGACCTAAATTCGCAATGTTTGCACCTCCACTTCTCATATTTTATAGGTACCTTGAAAGTGTTATTAAGTGAAATTTTCTAGATATATCAATAAAATATAACATTTTACGTCATCGTACATTGTAATGATAGGGAATTAATACTTAACATCAAAATTGTAAACAAAAAAGAGCTATGCTCAACACTTTTGGCCAAGGCTGTATGTTGTTAAAGAAAGATAGTTGCTGTTATATAACATTTATAACAGCTGGTGTGGGAGCACCATTACAGACATATAAATCAGTGTGTGAATAGTGTGACTTACGAGCGAGAAATATGAGTCGAAGATAATCCCCCAAAAAGGTTACGCACGTAAAAGTAAAATACCATTGCCTTACCTAAGGAATAACTATCATTGACTATGACAATGAAGTAAAATGTCCTCAGTACCTGTAATTACCATTGCCTTATTTTATCTTCAACTCAACTCTACGCAACCAATAACGATAAGCCATATATAGAAAGGTTTTTTCATATTGTATAGTCGCCATCAGCGGCCAGGTGGTCACAAATATCTCAACAACGCCTCTATTCTCAAGGCGATAAAGTGCATGTACAGATATTTTTGAGTACCTTGGTCGCTCTGATATACATATATGATGGCGACACAACAACAACTTTTTGTATGGAGGGAAATCTCGAACCGCTGTGTGAAAAAGGTTATGGCAAGATTTAAATAAAATCCATCAAAAAGATTATTTTTATCGTCATTGGGTTTTAGTTCTGTACAGCGGTTTTTAAACGTTTTATCATATAAATACACATAAGAAAACAACCAAATCTCGATATACCAATTAAACAATTACTACTTTTCAAACATAAGGTTCGTCAATTATGAGTAACCGCCGACAGTTTACAGAAACCGATAAGAAAACGCAGAATATTAGCAAAGACGAAAAAGTGCTAAACGAATTTGAATGGCTGAACCAGAATAACACCAAAAACGTATGAAAACGCATAAAAATCTAAATCATGACACAAAATCATCGACAGTTACAAAACCTTAATCTGTAAAGCGATCAGGAACCTAAGTATCGAAGAAACCTACATAGTAACGTTTGAACTCAAACTATCTGCTACAAACTATAAATACAGCGATAACTTTTTTCACACAAAGATTTAGGACTACCTGCCATTGTAAAAGTTTTAGAAATTAGAATAAGCTATCCAGTGGAACATCGCTTGTTCTTATTGGTCATTTAGTGCTTTGCCCTTTTACTTTGTTGACTACTCCGATCTGACAGGCATCTTTGGTTGGTACAGTCACGGTCATTAATCGATGAGCCACTTGCCGCTGTACGTATTTTAGCCGTGTAATACATATTTCATCCTCACCATGGCGACGTTTTAACGTATCCATAGTAACTCTAGAGATTGATACCAACATATAGAACAAAATAATGACATCCATCACATTGTCACATACATAACTGTTGCAAATATTTGAATATGCATGGTAATCCCGCCATTTTGAAACGAAGTTATTTTAAATATTTTTGTTTTATATGTCAGCTATTGTCAGTGTAATTTTCATATACTACTTAAAAGTAAATAGGGGCCACTAAGTATTTTGATCTTTACGTAAAACATATTTTTTTACAGTATTATATTTCTTTCTAGTTATTAGACAGCATGAAAGAGATTGGACACTTACGGATATGAGGCATCATTAATCAGCCACTTATCACTTATCAATTAGTTGATGGCCCAGAATTATCAATTAAACAGAAATATATAGACTTTGTTTTGAGTAGTATACATCGTCTAATAAAAAGTCAACCTTTAGCAAAAACATATTTATTTTTAAATTTAATATTTAGAATAAGCTCCATGGCTGTCCGATACAGCTTGTAGTCGTGTTCGCATAGAGGCGACTAATTTTGTTCCAATATCAGTTCCTCGCATACTTTCCCAGATGTCTTGGCAATGTTGAGCCAAAACATCAGCCCTGCGTTCGTTACGGTGATCCCATCGCTGCACCATTAAACCCCATAGATTTTCTATGGGATTCAGGTCCGGAGATTTAGATGGCCACGGAATTACCGTAATGGCTGGGTGTGCATCGAACCAGGCGTTAACGACTCTTGCACGGTGTATCGAGCAGTTATCATGCACGAAATTGATGTTAGGCATATCGTGCTGTGGATAGACCGTTCTTACGGAAGGGAGCATGACTTCTTCCAAAATGCTAATATAGTCCAGGGCATTTGCACGCGGTGGCATTTGGACGAGTTCGCCAACACATTCGGAGCTCATCCAACCCCACATATTAACACCTATTCTGCCCGATTCCCTATTTGGTATGACATGATCTATGTCATACCGTGTTGCGTTATACCGCCACATTTGTAGGCGACCGTGTTCGCTTGATTGAAATGTTTTCTCGTCAGTGAAAATTGTTGAAGTCCAATCAAAATCTACGAATCGGTTGGCGAAATTTTCGCGGGCGATTTTATGATTTTCCGTCAAATCAACCTTATAAGCCGGAACTCTGTGATGCAAATTCATTGAATGCAAGATGCCTTCGGATAGTTCTGGGATCCACATCAAACCGTTCTGCATATAGTTTAGTGGGTGTGAATCCATTTAGTTCGTAACCTTGGAGCATTTCTGTTCGCTGCATTTGGCTTAAAGCAGCAGGACGATGATTGTTTTGGCGACGATCGGCAATAATCCCTTCCTCAGCATATCGTCCCACCCATAACGCAACGGTGTTTCGCTAAAAATACAAACTTGAAGTTAGTGATTTTTTTACTTTATTTTAATTCTGGAGACATATCAGACAGAGCAAACCTACCGACAAGAGCAGATCCCTCGAAATTGCACGAATACTAAGACCCTGCTGGTGCATTGTCACAATTCTATGACGAATCTCATCGTTAATAGTGGGTGGCATTTTCGCTTAAATGGAATTGACTACGGTTATTATTACCAATTTTTTTATTATTTCTTGACACCTGACTTTTCAGTTGTCAATATTTTCTAAAATAATATGCGTTATTGCAACTACGAGTTTTATTTCAAAAAAGGTCTGATATAATTATTTTATGAATCATCATAAGTTGGATTTAGATTTTCCTCGGACATTTCGCTACCGCAATGTTTTAGCACAGATTCGCTGCATTCGTGCGAACGGCGTAATTTATGCAAAATTCAATCGATTCATTATTGATATGATAACTTCATTAGCTAACCTTTAACCTCTATGGTTAAGACATATTTCCTAGTAGTAGTAAGTTGTTAATCTTTTTGATTCTGACCTCTTTTGAATTAAAACGCAATGTCAGTTGAATGTTATGTCAAAGACGACAATTATAAATTATGCATTTAGTGAATCGTAGCTAAAATAATATTAAAGTGTTTACACGATAATGCCAATCACAATTTCCGATTAATTCTCCGAAGAATCGTGTCAATGTGTCATCAGGGTCTTGAGTATTCGGCCAGCCTCAAGAGAATCCTCGAGACGGAAAGCTTATTCCATAATGTTGTTAAACATTTAAATTGTCTAATACTTATTGCATAAAACCATAAGCTCGAAAGATTTAAAAAACACGTTGCGTTTTGGGTAAGACGATACCTATGCCGAAAAAGTTAAACTATCATCGTCAGAACAACCAGCGCCCCGATGCATTTAGCGAAGAGGAATGCTCCGGAACACGAAATTGACAGATTTAGACCTACGAAGTTCGCAGCTCTATGGAACGATTTGATAATTATGAATACATTTAATAAATTTAAACTTTAAATATTGTTATTATTTATTAATATGATCTATTCGATAGTTAATAGCTACAACTTAGCTACTTTCATACCAAAACAGGCATTCAAATTCTTAGTTAATTTTTCTAATGATGGCGGCCGTCAAATTGTTAGTTATCAATTATGATAACCTGATTTCATCCGAATACTAATTCGGATAAAATCGGGCTTTTCGTTTCTCCTGTGTCGAAATGCCAATGCCAATCATAATGTCTCCGTTACTATCGCTAGGTACGCTGTAACAATTGTTACTAAGTTACGGTTGCTAAATCTGCAATTGGTTAACTTTTCGAAGTGACAATTGACTCTGTCAATCTGGTAGCTCTGAAGTTAGCCAACCTCAACAGTCGGACCTTAGTGACGGTTGATAAACACACAATGATAAAGATAGAAATATAATTGTGCTCTTTTATTATACGAAGACTTGTTAGGAATTAATACGAGTAAAAACCCGATTTGTATTACACTGCTAAAATACGTACAGCGGCAAGTGGCTCATCGATTAATGACCGTGACTGTACCTACCTAAATACGTTATAAAAATGTGTGCTCGACTGCTCGTTTAAAAGTTGTATTATAATATAAATATTTGGTTGTATGAAACATTTGTCACAACCTCTTTGGTTGAGACATTACTGAAATGAATAAAGATGATTTCTTAGCCTTTTAACCGTCACATTTTTTTTTAAATAACATGCATTAGTAAACTATTGGGTCCTAGGAAGCTCGAGACGCAGTGTATAAAACTACAAGTTACAATTTTGTTGTTTGTCTCTCTTACCAACCAGTGTTGTGTTTCTGCTGGTAAGTAAGGTTGTCAGAGCTCAAAGGACGCAGTGTATTCAATTTAAACTTTCGTGAGACATACTAACACTATAAAATATAACGGTTACACGTCCCGTCTTGAAGATGGAGACCTAGGCTCTCCGAAACATGTCGCAACACGTGACTAAAGAGACGTTAGTGTAACCGTTATATTTTATAGGATGCAGTGTGTTCATGACGGGGGACCTTATCCCTTTAGCTGTCCGCACAGTAAATCCTGCTTTCTAAAGGGTCGGCAACGTGCATGTGACACCTCTAGAGTTACTCGGCGGAGGGTTGGTAGGCGGCATGGCGCTCCCAATATCGTTCAAAATCGAGTTCGAGGCAAAGAGAGTACCCAGAAGATCGGCTTTCACTTTTTACACTATGGGCCAGATTACCATCAGCATTACGCAGTGGTGGTAAGGACTACCGACAAAAGTTTCCCTCGGCTGCTTTGGCAAGTGACCAGAAGGCACGACTCTCGGTGTGGTAACCCTCTAGTTTCTCACCATAGGCTACGGTAGCTGCTTACCATCGGGCGGGCCGTTTGTTTTCCACTGTCGTTATATAAAAAAAGGTTTTTCAGAGAAAGAGACTAATAGCAAAATTGTAAATTGTAGCTTTACAAAACGCGACCCTGAAGGGTCATTTCCATATCTAATAGTGCAAACCGACCTTGCGAAGACGTCACTGTGGGCACCCCATGACCTTTGTCGTCTATGGCCGACTGTGGCGGTTAAAAGGTTAAGTCGAATCTTTTACAAGCGGCAAATGTGTAAATAATAATTTAGAATAATTTTGGACTTATTAAAAGTATAAATTCGGTTATCGTGTTTTATTAGCGACCTTACCTGAAAAATGAAACAAAAGTTTTTTGTCTATGGTGTCGTATAGATTTGACATACTCGTAGACAATTTGCGCATAGTTTTGAACCTTAATCCTCATTTTATTTCCTATTGCCACTTTCGTATTACTCTCATCTCAGGGAGGCACTTGGATCCCTCACTACGCTCAACATTTCAGTTACACGCGTTTTCGCAGTCGCCATCACATTGACATCGCACGACAAACAAGATGCTTCCTTTTGGGCGCCAATGACGTCAAGTCACGGCATCGGCTAGTCGGGCCCTGAAGCCACCGACGTCAATAGCCGAGCCGTCCGTGCAAAAACTGTGAAATACCAAACCTTGAATCCTTTTTTGACGTTTGGCATTATAACTTACTAGCTTTTGCCCGCGGCTTCGCTCGCGTTAAATTCGGGGTAACACGGTTCCCCTTTGCCCCCCGGAATGCTCCATTCAAACTTCCACCCCCCATTTTAGGGAAGTGGGGGGTTAGAAAGAGACAAAAAGTAGCCTATGTCACTCTCCATCCCTTCAACTATCTCCACTTAAAAAATCACGTCAATTCGTCGCCCCGTTTTGCCGTGAAAGACGGACAAACAAACAAACAAACACATACACTTTCCCATTTATAATATTAGTGTCGCAGATAGCTTAAAATTACTGTTGTTTTTGTGTAACTAGATCTAAGTTAATCATTTTCTCGATTTATACCAATTTGTTTGTTTTAATAACGTGTATAAATATTGTGTTTCTATGTCTAGTTCCTAAGTATTATCTGTGTCTAATTTTATTGAAATTGTGTCGTAATACCCAAAATGTCTAGATTGTAAGAATTTTGTACTTAACTACGAAGAAATGTCCCATAATAATATAGATTTACACCCTCCTACAACCATGTAATAGTTTAAGATTATTGGCAAATAAACGAAAGACTTACACGGCACATACCAGCCACTAGTACGAGCACGCTAGAAAACCCATAAAAGAGGTCAGCACTCGTACTCGTTGCCCTATTCCGGCTACGGCAGCGGTTGGGTGAGGTCGTGCTCACTGTGCGCTCTTGCTCTATCGTTGTCCTAGTCCCGAACCTCACTCAGACTAGCTCTGACTCGCTCGCTCTCTGCTCCCCCTCGTGGTGATTTAATCGCAAATTACCACAAGGACAGCTCCGGGTGTGTTAGTTCAGACTTTCTCAAGTCACCAGTAAGACCCGTGTGTCTCGGCCCCTCTGGAAATCCACGCTCGTAGTGGTCGCTCAGTGGATACTCGTTGAAACTGAGTGGGCTAGACTCCTGGTTGTAGCAATACACCTGGTGGATACCCGTTAGTTAAGACTTTCTCAAGTCAGACCCGCGCGTCTCTGCCCGCTGAAAAGACCACGCTCGCAGTGGCCGTTTGTGGTGGATACTATAACAGTGCCAAACGAAGCCATAAACGGGGTGGATACCACCACGAAGCCCGATAAACTCATACCAGTCCGACTCCTTCCCGCAAACTAGGTACACATTTAGCTGACCGACACGGCGGACAAGTGGACGTTGACAAACACTATAGGCTCACCTCATTCCCGCGTACACTCGTAGTCTTAAGTTTCCGCGTAGTTTTTAAGTGCGTGCGGCGACTCACTGTAGAATGGAGGTAAAGGACGAGATAGCGACGCTGAGGGAGGAGATGGCGACCCTTCGGGCTAATCTCGAGCGACAAGCGGCCGAGATCAGTACCCTGAGATCCGAAAACGATCACTTGCGTACGGAACTCGGTATGCCTGTGGCCCGGGCGGGCCGTAGTCACATCTTACGCCCCTCAACGCTCGACATCAAAGTCTCGAGCATCCAGGCCCCTAAGGCAACGCCGGCAGTCACTTTGCCTGCCCCGGCCCCTCCGGCCACCATGGGACCGCCGCCGCCGCCGCCGGCGCCGTCGGCCTCCAAACCTAAACCCCCTCCCCCTGCCCCTAAGGCAGTCTTGCCGCCCTCTGGGGGCGCTCGTAAGAAGAAACCCAGTAAAAAGGCAGCCGCGTCTGTCTCTTTATCCCCTCCAGCCCATAAGGCCTCCCCTGAGGGTATTAGCCTGAGGAAATCCCGGTCACGTTCGCCTAGGACACGTTCCTACGCGCGAAAAGACCGGGACTCCAAGCGCGCCCCCAGCTTGTGTCCAACCCGCTCTCTGACTCACGTACTGACTGACGATGAAAACAGGGACCTTCTCTACTCGACCGACGATATGGACACAGATACCGACACCTCAGGTTGGGAAAAAGTTCGCAACCGCAAGGGAAAACGTACGCGGTCTCCAACGTCTTCGGCGCCGGCGCCGAAGGCGCCGCGGACTCCCTCCGTCTCAGCACCCTCTGTGCTGGCCCCTCAGGCCCGTAGTGCCACTCCGGCAAGAGACGGCGGGTCTTCGACAACAGCTGCGATCCCGTCGAATCCTACCGTCGCAGCACACTCTGTGCAGGCCCCTCAGGCCAGTAGTGCCCCTCAGGCAAGCGGCGGCGGGTCGTCGGCACCAGGGATCGACCATAATAGGCTCGACTCGTTGGTACTGGTCGATGTACAGCGATGGACCACTGCTCGGGCCATGGCCCAGCAGAGGGGCATTGCCATACACCGAACGGATCTTCAGACCGAACCCTATTACGGGCTTAGGATCACGGTCCAGGGATCCAAAACTTACCGAGCCCTGGCCAGGCTCTTCGAGGAACTCAAGCTGTCTTTCAACCGGCGAACGTTCCCCGAAGAGAAAGACCACAGGGCCATCATCCGCAATGTACCTAGGTTCTTTGAGGATGATGAGGTAAAGGAGGATCTAGTGAGGAAGGGAATCAACGTTCGGGAGGTGTGTCGTCTCTATCAGAAGTCTAGGGGCAAATATGATATTGTTCTGGTGAAGACTGATCCCAGTCCTAGCTCGCGTCAGGCTCTTCAAGCCATCAAGAACGTGTTAGGTGTTACGGTTAGGGTAGAACCTCCCAACAAGAGGAACTACGTCACGCAGTGTCACAACTGCCAGAGGTACGGTCACAGCGCTCGTGGCTGTAACTCTCCCCCCCGCTGCGTCAAGTGTGCTGGCGACCACTCGTCTCGCAACTGCCCGCGTCCGAAGGGTTGCAAGGACCCGGTAGGCCGGCGGTGTGTCAACTGCTTGGAGCGCAAACTTCCCCATGGGCATACCGCCAACTGGGGAGGCTGCCCCTGTGCTCCAAAGCGGAAGGACACCTCCGGCAAACCGAAGCCCTCGCAACCTGACGGGCGCAGGTCAGGCAAGACTCAGGTGGCTCCTCAGACCACTAGCGCACAAGAGTTCCCCGCCCTTAAGGCTGTAGGATTAGGGCTTGCCAATAGGAACCCGCCGCCCTCTGCGGTCGCAGCACCCTCTCCGGCACCCTCAGTGCCCTCGTCCCAGGGGGGCCCCGTTGCCCGAGGTACCCCCGCACCTCAAGCAGGCCGGCCTGCCCCAGGTCCCCGCCCAGTTTCTATACTGGCCTCAAAGACCCTCTCTCCCCAGGAGCAGAGGGAATATGAGGCTTATATAGCAAACGCTAGCAATTACTTCTTCGCCTCAGTGTTAGGCCGTCAAGTCGCTCTCCACCAGAATGAATAATAGTTGCCTCAAGCTTAAACCCAGTTCGCTAACCATCGGTTTTTATAACGCCGATGGCCTAAGCCGAATGAAGGATGAGATTACACTCTTTCTGCGCGATCATTCCGTCGACATCTTCCTAGTACAGGAAACATTCTATAAACCGTTTATGCAATGTTTCCGCGTCCCTGGTTACACTCAGATTAGAAACGATAGGATTGGTAGGGCCCGCGGGGGCACTTGCATCTTCTATAAAAGTTTCCTACATTGCATCTCTCTCAACCCCCCTCCACTGACAAATATGGAAGTGTCGGTCTGCCGCATATCGATGGACGGTCATCCCCCCATATCGATTGCGTCAGCCTACATCTCTCCATCACTTAACATACTACAGACTGACCTAGATATTTTAGCAGCCCTAGGCCCCTCGGTCATCGTGGCCGGGGACCTAAATAGCAAACACGTTGACTGGGGATGCGTCGCGACTAACCCCAACGGTAGGCTGCTCAATCGTCTGTTGATCGAAAGCCTCCCTTTCGATATCCTCCCTCCCCTTGAAGCAACCCACTACCCCCATACTGAAGGACACCGACCAGACATACTTGACGTAGCCCTTCTAAAGAACGTAGCGCTCACTCTGCGTTCTATAGAAGTGCTAGACGAATTAACTTCAGATCATAGGCCGGTCCTCTTGCGACTGGGCCCTCACTCCGATCAAGCCCCTCCTACCAGGACACTCGTGGACTGGGACAAGGTGCAACAAGGTCTACTAAAGACAGACGCCCCCATACTTAGAGACATACCTGACATTATTACCACAACTCAACAGACCGACCAAGCGATCGACCTATTCACCAACTACCTCAACGCTGTCAAAAGCGAAGCCTCTAGGGAGGTGTCGGCCGAGGAAATCCAACGCCGCCCCCTGCCTAGGGAACTGAGAGAGTTGCTGACTAGGAAAAATCGCGCCATTAGGACCTACTCTAACTGGCCTTCCCCCGAAAATCGTCAAATCCTGAGGGGCTTGTGTCACGAGTCCAAACAGCGAATTGCCGAATTTCGGGAGAACTCTTTTAGGGATCTGATGGGGGAGATAAAGCCTAGTCACCAGGCTTACTGGAAACTAGCTAGATCTCTCAAATCAGATACCGTCTGGACTATCCCCCCTTTGGAACGCCCCGGTAGTCCAACCCGCGCACTCGAGGACGACGAGAAAGCAGAATGTCTCGCCAATAGTTTAGAGTCTCAATGTTCGCCCAGCCTCCTGCATGCCGATGAAGCCCATGTCGAGAGGGTAAATTCTGAGGTGGACAGGAGATCGCGTCTCCCCGTAACTTCACCTCTCGTACCGGTGTCGGTTAAGGAAGTCCACGATCGAGTAAGGTATCTTCGAGTAAGGAAGTCCCCGGGTGCGGATGGCATCTCCAACCGCATGCTGAGACTTCTGCCCGAACATCTCTTACTCATTCTGGTCGGCATCTTCAATGCCGCCCTGTCCAATAGTCACTTTCCAGCCGCGTGGAAACGTGCCACGGTCATCGGAATAGCGAAGCCCGGCAAACCCCGGGCCTCGCCAGCCTCTTACAGGCCCATCAGCTTACTCAGCTCGCTTGCTAAGCTGTATGAGCGAATCATCCTCGCTCGGATTCTCAGGTTCACGACTGAGAATTCAATTATCACGGACGAGCAGTTCGGCTTTCGTGCCGGACACTCGTGCGTCCAACAGGTGCACCGCATCACGGAGCACGTGCTGGACGGCTTCTCGCGTCGAACAGGGTTGAAGACGGGAGCGATCTTTCTTGACGTGGCGAAAGCCTTCGACAAGGTCTGGCATAACGGGTTGATATACAAGTTATATCAGATCGGTATGCCGGACAGACTCGTACTCATAATACGAGATTTCCTTGCGGACAGAAGCTTTTGCTACCGACTGGAGGGAACGCTTTCACCTCCACATCCTATTAGGGCAGGAGTCCCGCAAGGCTCCGTCCTCTCGCCTACACTCTATTCGTTGTTCACGAACGATATTCCTAGGCACCCGCGTGTCGAACTAGGGTTGTTCGCGGACGACACCGCGCTCTTTACGACGCACAATCGCTACATTCTTGTTCGGAAATACCTCCAAGAGGCAATCAATGGCTTAGGTCAATGGTTTCGTCTTTGGCGTATTGAAGTCAATCCGGACAAGAGCGCAGCGATTATCTTCCACCCTACTGCCATAGGTCCGACAGGCAGGAAGGTGGCTCCGGTCCGGCTTTTTGACCAGCCCATTCCGTGGGTTAACGAGGTCAAATATCTAGGCGTCACTCTCGACCGTCGTATGACTTTCAAAAGCCACATCCGTAGGGTACGCAACAGAGCGCTGTTCGTATTAGGAAGGCTAGGGCCGATGATTAACAAGTTTAGTAAAATGTCACTTAGAAATAAGCTGACACTCTACAAGACTTGTGTTCGTCCAATCATGGCATACTCAAGTGTGGTTTTTACCCACGTGGGTATGTCAAGTCTCGAGCCGCTTCAGGTCGTTCAGAATCGTTTCCTCCGTAGGGCGACTGGGGCCCCGTGGTACCAGACGACCCTCAGTTTACACCATGACGCGGGGCTTGACTCCCTTTAGCAGACTGCCCGGCGTTATTTTGACAACGCTCCGCACAGTAGTAATCCGCTAGTTAGGAAGGCTGCGAACTACATTCCCAACCCTCCCCCCATCGGACTCTTAACACGGAAGTCACTGATTAGGGGCCGCTCGGTTCGGCGGCCTAGACACTACGTCACGGACCAGGACGACGCACTCACAGCGGCCATTCATGAGAAATGGAACGCTGTGCGTGCGCCCTCCCCCACATGTACACTGCGGCGCCCCCGCCGGCGGGGACGCCCACCTCGGAACAGTCGCGACCACATCGACACGTTCAGTCCCTTATCCACCCGGTACCGCCGCATACCGGATAGAGTCACCCCGACAGTCGTCGGGCCTAGCTGAGTTTCTTGCTGGAGTCTTCTCAGCTAGGCTAGGAGTAGCGAACCAGCGACAAAACCCCCATTAGCTCGATCCCCCCCCACTCACCCAGATCAGGTTGAACTCGCTTCAACTGATCTCGCTGGAAGCGCAAGCTCGGTAGGAGCATTCCAGCGTAGCAAACTCATCACGTTAGGTCGCGGAAGGGTCCTGGATTTTCCCCCGGCAACCATCCCACCAAACAGTCCGCCCGCTTTAGCGCTCCAGAAGCATAAAACCCAAGTCAGGCTCAAAACTCGTTGCTCATTCACTTCTCACCGCTCACTTCTACAACTACTCCCAGCGGGGAAACACCTGCAACTACACTGCTCAAATGTTTTACAATTCTAAATAAGTGTTTTTATTCATCTCCCTACATGACCTGGTAAATGGTACAGCGGGTCAGCGCTGCTTGGTTCGACGTGGTAATCCGGTCTGCACACAACAGCTGGTCCTTCGAGCTCCGGATATCAGAAAACTGCGGCCAATTGAAGAAAGAAACAAGTACGCGCTGAGCTGGATTAATTTCGCTCAGAATCTTCATACGGTGTCCGGCCTAACCGCTGATACACCTGCCCGCTTTCGCGGAAGAGCCCTGTGCTATTTACCAGCTTGCTGGACGGACCGCTCGTGTAGAGGCCATACTCCACGTTCGTGTCCTGGCAACTTTCGTTGCAACGTCACATGGTTGACGTCTTCACACTGCTTTCGGACGCTCTGGCACTTGCACTTAGCCTTTGCGCGAGATTCAGTGCATCAGGGATTAACGCCCAAGAGTAAGTAAAGTGAACGTAGGGCCGCTTTCACTGCACTAGGCAGTGTCAGCCATTAGGTATTAGGTAGGTAAGGTTAGGGAACCCCACGTGCGTCAAGAAGAAAGAAGAAGATGTCCGACCATACAATCAAGATGTCTCTTCGCTCACACAAGGGACAACCTGCCAGAGCCATTACCCCGCCGTCTGGTAAAACAACCTCCGGCGAAACTCATACATGGGACATAGGCACCAGCGGCAACCATAACGACGGCCATATCGTCGAGCCGCCGCCGGCACAGGCGCCGGCGCCCGCGTATTCGGATATATCGGGAGACGAAGTAGGAAAACCGCCAGATAGGAGTCCTCCGGGGACATTGTGTAAAGTTAACACGTCCGTCCGTGAAAAGGACCGCGTTTCTCAGTGCCGCGACCGCGTTAATAGTGAAGTGCGCGAAAATCGTAGTGCGAGTAGTGTAAAGTGCGACGAAAAGTTAGCTTTGTTACTAGCGAAACTCGAGGTTCATAAAGCCGCTCTCGCCGTTGCTAATAAACAGTCGGAAACTGCCAAGTTAAGGCTACAGATTGCCCAGCAGGAGGCGCAATCTGTTAGCGGTAAGACCGAATCTGTGGTCGATAAAGACGAGCAACGTGTGAGAAATTGGGTAGATCGACAATCCCAGCTAGATCAAAGCAATTATGTAACTAAAATTGAAGCGTCCGCCGCACACGCTACGCGTAATTTCGCGCCCCGCGAGTCGCATATAAGCACACGTCTACCGCCCGAGCGGCTGGAAGTTCCAACTCATTACGCTCCCATTTTGCATAGGCCCCCAGAATTACCCACTTTCGACGGTAATATCACCGAGTGGATCGCATTCCGTGCCGAATTTGAAGATACCGCGCCGATGTTTAGTCACGTGAATAACGTCAGTAGGCTTAGGCGCGCGTTAAAAGGCGAGGCGCGTACCGCGGTAAAATCCATCGTGTATACCGTCAAGGATCCGTATGAAATAATGGAAGCCTTAGAAAGGCAGTTCGGGGATCCTGAAGAGATCGTGTTGACTGAGCTACATAATGTTAAACGCATGCCGCGCCTAGCTGAAGATAACAGCAATATTGTGTCTTTTGCCGCGCACGTCGCAAATGCAGTAGCGACGATAAAATCATTAAAACAAGAAAAACACTTGTACGCGCCAGAGCTAGTCAACAAGATCGTCGATAAGTTGAACCTCATTGTTAGGTACGAATGGGGCAAGTTCAAACAAGCTAATTTGGACTCGCCCGATTTAGTCGCGATCTCAGAATTTCTGTTAGAAATCAGTTCCGCGGTTAAAAGAACGAATCGAAGTAGATATACGAAGTCGCGCGTAAACTCGATATCCTTTGAGCCGGAAAGCAGGTCAGGGCGACGTGACGCCCCCGCCCACGCTCCCGCTCCCGTGTTTTCCCGCGATTCTTCGAGCGATTCGGACTCAAGTTATAGCTACCAGAGCACTCGCCCGCGAAGCGATGAAGTCGAAGCTCGCGTGTCGGAGCATAGGTCGCCGACGGTAGCTCAAACAAAGCCCCGCGAGGCTAAAGAGCCCGCGTATACGGGAACAAAGCCCAAACAACATTCGGTGCCAGCACGGTTTATGTCTCGCAATAAGTGTTTAATATGTCATAATCACGAACACAAAGTAGAAGCATGTACTAAATTTTTGAATGCATCGGTAGCCGAACGTTGGGATTGGGTTAAAAATGTAAAGTTGTGTTATAAGTGTCTGGACGCGTCGCACTATGGTCGCTTCAAGTGCAAATACGTAGCTTGTGGCGTCAAGGGATGCGAAGCTGGGCACCATAAATTGCTACACGGTTTGAACGCAACTGCGCCCGTGGAAAATATTACTAGCAATATTAACACAATTGCCATCCCGCCTACATATTTGGGGGAAGTGTCCATAGATGCGACACGGCCGCTAGATACACCACATCAATCGTCGGATCCGACTGTAGCGTCCGTAGGCTACATGGTGCCGCGAACGACGGACGACGAAGTCCTAGCTCCCGTAAATGAGCAGGATAAAAAATCAGACGTAGTTAGAAACGGATTCGCCTCCGACAACCCGAACGTAATCTCGGACGTAGTCCTGAGCAAAGAGGGTACGTCCCTCAGCAGGGGAGGCGAAAGCGAACGCACAATAGGTTTGCCGCCAGTAGAGTCTGTAGAACCCGTCACGAAAACGGGCACAGAACGCGTCAACAAACCGGTTTGTTCCGTATATAACGTGCAAAAAAGGTCAGAATACCTACCCGACGTAAGTAGGTTTTCGAAATATACGAGGTTAGTCCGCGCTACGGCCCGAGTTTTGGTTGCCGCCGAGGTTTTCAAAGCCAGATTGTCTGTTAGAAATCTAGATACAGAAATGAACGACAATCACATAAGTTTGGCAGAAACTTTATTGATCAAACGGAGCCAGAATGAATCGTACGCCGAAGAAATACGACGGCTGGAAGTCGGGCGCGCGCTGCCTGAGAAGTCTTCACTACATCGAGTCGACGTGAAATTGGATAGAGATGGCGTGATAGTGACAGACAGAGACGGAACACATATACCCGTCCTGCATGCTGAAGATGGATTCACAAAATTATTGATCCGCCATTTCCACGAAGTGTCCAACCATGACGATCACGCGACCATTTTCGACGAGTTGAAGCAAAAATACTGCATTGTCAGACTGCGCGGTAGCATTCGTTATCTGACGAATAAGTGCCAAAGGTGTCGGACCTGTAACGGGGCCAACCTCACGGTTCCCGTAGGCGACTTACCGCAAGAGAGGCTCATAGCGAATCAACCGCCGCTTACCGCCGCAGCTGAAAATGACGGCCACCGCAGAGAAAAGCGAGGGAACGTACTGTACACACGTCTCATCACACGAACGATGTACCTAGAGCCCGCCGCCTCCTTATCGGCGCCCTCTACCTCCCTACCGCTACGTAAAATGATATCTCAGAGCCGTGCGCCTACCGTTCTAAATTCAGACGATGCCACGAACCTTTTTGGCACAGAACGGGAGCTATCCGAGGCAATTAACTCTCTGCCCGATAGTCTCACACATCCAATGACAGAACGGCGCCTGATCCAGAAGAAGATCCCGCCTGACGACCACGTATGGAAGCGCTGGATACGAGAATATCGCCTCAACTTGATGCAGCGATCCAGTGCTCGACAAAGGTCTACGAAGCTACACGTAGGCGACATAGCCGCCGGTACTACGCCACGAGTTACATGGTCTAGAGGCGAAATCGCACAACTCTTTCCCGGTCCTAATGACCAATAAGAGTAGCCATTGTACATATATAAACTCACGTAGAAGATGTCCGCTGCCCGGCTTCCAGACTCATCCTCACCTGCTCCACACCAATAGACTGTGCTGACGCACGTGGGGGAGAATTGTCGCAGATAGCTTAAAATTACTGTTGTTTTTGTGTAACTAGATCTAAGTTAATCATTTTCTCGATTTATACCAATTTGTTTGTTTTAATAACGTGTATAAATATTGTGTTTCTATGTCTAGTTCCAAAGTATTATCTGTGTCTAATTTTATTGAAATTGTGTCGTAATACCCAAAATGTCTAGATTGTAAGAATTTTGTACTTAACTACGAAGAAATGTCCCATAATAATATAGATTTACACCCTCATACAACCATGTAATAGTTTAAGATTATTGGCAAATAAACGAAAGACTTACACGGCACATACCAGCCACTAGTACGAGCACGCTAGAAAACCCATAAAAGAGGTCAGCACTCGTACTCGTTGCTCACTACTCTCAACCCTGCAGGCGCATACCAACTCGCGCCTTCAGAAGAGGCAACGAGATGAGGACAGCCCGCCGGGACAGGAGGGAAAACGGGAATGCAACCGCATTTCCCCCGTGTCCCACGGGCCCCCTCACCCCGTTGCCTGCCCACAGGAACCCCAGCAGCCAGCGACATCAGGACGAGCCGTGGAAAAGGACAGCGCTGCAACACCAACCGCAGCCACGGGATTCAAGAAGAAGGCCACCAACCCCGCACCGAGAAACACCTACGCGCAAGCCATCAAGTCCCCCCCGCCAAAACCGTCCACATCTCGTAAACGCAGCGCTAACGCCGATCCATCTCTTCCCACAGAAGCCGACACCGCCATCACGGGCCAGCCGCCCACGATCTCGGTCGAGGTATTCCCGGACTACGAGCAGCACCTCAAGACCATCGAGGCTCAGCTCGGGTACAAGGCCCGGACTCAGACGCTAACTCCCGACGGCGTCATGTTCCTCCCCAGGACCGGGGAGGAATACAGGGACGTCATCGGCTACCTGAAGGAGGCACACGAGAAAGACAAACGCATCAAGTTTGTCCAGCACCGGAAGAAGTCACAACTACCACTGAAGGCCGCTATCCGCGGTCTTCCCGCAAGTACCACCACCCAGTCTATCACTGAGGGCTGCGCCGCCCTCGGATACAAGGTAGACCACGTAAAGCTCATCTCCATAGGTCGAGGACGAGGAGGCAGCGTGTTCTTCGTGAAGCTGTTCGGGACGGAGAAGGAGAACCCGGGCTTCATGGACATCACCGAGCTCGGCCACATCACGGAGAAGATCCGGGTGGAGCCCTGGCGAGGCAAACGCGGGCCCCCGCAATGCCATCGCTGCCAGGGCTTCCGCCACTCATCACTCGGCTGCCACCGACCAACCGTCTGCGTAAGTTGCGCAGGCAGCCACTGGTCGCACGCTTGCACGCACCCCAAGGACGAGCCAGCACTCTGTGGTAACTGTTGGGGGGACCACCCAGCCAACCACAAACAGTGCCCGGTCTACCTACAGGAGCTGCGCAACTGGCAAGCGGGAACTAGGTCTCTCTCCCGCCGCCAACGCCAGCGCCGCGGCCCTGCTACCAGAGCATCGGACACGCCGAACCAGGTAGAGGACTCAGCTCAGGGCTCTCTCATGGCGCCTGGGAACCCTCCCAGGCCCCGGACAAGAGGACAGAGGCGACAACAGCAGCAGCAGCAGCAACAGCCACGCACCCAGAGGCCGCAGCGGCCCCGCAGCGAGCCTACGCTCGCAACGGACCCGGTAAACAACCAGCAGCACGCGTTAGCTCAGCAGCTAACAAACATCACCACCGCGCTCGCCGCGGCCGTGGAGCAGTTTACAGAGGCCGTCTCCAAACTCTCCAAGTCTGGCTAGTTCCAAGCCGGACCACCTCCACAGCAGCAACTGTAAGTAGTTTGCTCGCAAGCCACTCTCGATCTTTTACGGCCTAAAAGAGAAAGAGTTACGAATTGTATATTGGAACGCGAATTCCCTAACGGGAAAAACGAACGAGCTCCGTCATTTTCTCCACAGCCAGAACATCGACATCATGCTCATCTGCGAGACGATTCTGAAGCCCTCGCAGCATCTCAACATCAACGGATACCAGGTCTACCGCCTAGACCAGGCGAACCCTCTCAACGCACACACATAGAGAGGACTAGCCGTCCTAGTGAAGAGGACGATTATCCACCAACTGGTGGACCCGCCGCCGCAGCCGACTACCCTCTCCGCCTATGGGGTAGATATCAAACTAGTCGGACGTGATCTGCGTTTGTTTGCTATTTACAGACCCTGCGGATACTGCGACGCCACCGACATCCGCAACGACCTCCAGGCGCTCATAGTGGACTCCCCCGTGCCGACCATCCTGGCCGGAGATTTCAACGCCGAGCATCCCGCCTGGAATTCCTCCGCCTATTCACAGCCGGGCAGGCGCATCTACGAAGCCGTGGAAGAGCTCGAACTAACAGCGGAGGGGCCCTACGAGCCCACACACTACCACTTCAACGACATGTGGCGCAGGGGTACCACCATTGACTTTGCGATCTCTCGCGGAGTCAATGCTGTCATGCGCCACGAGGTATTGTATGATCTCACGTCAGACCACCGCCCGGTGCTGCTGACTATCGCCGACGTGCCCACCACGAGGCTCACCAGAGGTCCCAGCCGCCGCTACGACTGGGAAGCGTTCGCAGAAACACTGGTAAACACTCCCCGCACAGGTCCCATCTCTACCGCAGCAGAAGTCGACGCAGCAACCGACACAATCACCAAGGACATCAAGACAGCCCTCAACGGAGCAGCGCACACGGTCCCATACACCGATCGGCGCAAACCTCTCCCCAGGCCACTACAGGCCCTCTTGGAGAAAAAGCGTTGGTACAGGAAGCAGTGGCAAAGGCTAAGGGCTCAGTCGGTCAAGACAGAGCTCAACCGCCTAGAACGACTGCTAAGGGAAAAACTCAGCGACTACCGCGCCCAAAGCTGGGAAGAACACATTGAAAGTATAACTGATAATGTACCCTCTATTCACAGGTTATGCAAGCAACTCAGCACTACACCGGAGCCGATACGACCGCTAGAGGGAGCGGACGGAAAGCTGAAATACGGAGCTCGGGACCGGGCAGAGATTCTCGCCCTCAGTCTCGAACACCAATTCAGACCGAACCCCGACTCAAGCCCGCTACACTCGGCCGACATCGTGGAGCGCGTGCAGGAATACCTCAGCACGCCAATCCAACCACACGATGACCCGATCTACTTTTCTCCTTCACAGGTCCAGACAACCATCAGGCGACACTGCAACCCAAGGAAGGCGCCGGGCCCGGACGACATTCCGAACATGGCGCTTCGTCACCTGCCGCTAAACACCTTAGCGGCGGTGGCACGCCTGTTCAACGGAATAATGCGTTCGGGTCACTTCCCGACCGCCTGGAAGACTGGACGAGACTTCGTCCTACCCAAACCTGGGAAGGACAGAAGAAAAGCCGAGAACTATCGGCCCATCACACTGCTCAGCAACCTCTCGAAAGTATTCGAGAGGTTGCTGCTCCGGCATCTCACACCGCACATTGCTCCTAGGCCGGAGCAACACGGGTTCAGAGCCCAGCACTCGACCACCACGCAGCTAACGCGAGTGCTACATCACATGGGACAAGCCACCAACAAAAAGGAACACACCGTGGCAGTGTTTCTAGACATGGAGAAAGCTTTCGACAGAGTCTGGCACGACGGTCTAATCTACAAACTTTCTCTGTCCACAGCTCCCCGACGCATCGTGAGAACATTGGCATCCTTCCTGGCAGACCGACGCTTCCACGTCCAAGTGGAGGGCGCCCACTCCCTTGAACGCCCCATCAGAGCGGGCGTTCCACAAGGGAGCTGCCTGTCACCGGCCTGCTACGCTCGCTACACCGACGACATACCAGTCGTTGGCGACGCCGAGCTCGCCCTCTTCGCGGACGATGCCGTCTACTACACGTCGTCATTCAAGATTGCACACGCAGTCCAGAAGATCCAGCCGGCGCTCGACGCCCTTCCTGACTGGCTCTCCAAATGGAGACTATCAGTCAACGTGGGCAAGACGCAAGCCATTATTATTACTAATGCCATTAAACTGCCTCCTCCTCCTTCTCTCTTAGGTCAGCCTCTTGTGTGGTCGCCCACAGTGAAATATCTGGGGGTCACCATCGACAAAAGGCTCACGATGACGCAGCACGCCGCGGAAACACGCCGCCGAGCCCTGACCGCCCGCACGAAATTATACCCCGTGTTCAACAGTAAGCTCCCTGTACGGACCAAACTCGGACTGTACAAAGCTTACGTTCGAACACGACTTACCTACGCCGCACCTGCCTGGTATTCTTTCTGTTGCAGGACAAACAAGGAGAAGCTAAGACGGCAAGAGACGATGGCGCTACGCATCCTCACCAAGGCACCGAGACGCAAGAGGAACGCCACCATCGCCGAAGAACTACAGTGGGAGGGCCTGGAGCAGTTCGTAGTCAGACTCGCGCGGGTCATGTTTGACCGCGCGGATAACTCTGGCTACGAACACCTCCAGAACATCGCGCCCCACTACATCAGGCCTCCCGAGCGCAGGGCCCGGGCTCTACCACGGGCCCTGCTACACCTCGGATAGCAGCAGACGCCAGCACCGCGGCTGGGCCATCGGGCCCGCCGCGGACACCGCCGCCGCGGCCCGGCCATCGGGCCCGCCGCGGCTCGCCGGGACTAGAAGCAGATGACATCACCGCGGCTGGGCCACTAGGCTCGCCGCGGACACCGCCGCCGCGGCTGGGCCATCGGGCCTGCCGCGGCACGCCGGGACTCGCGTCGAAGCAGATGACATCACCGCGGCTGGGCCATCGGGCCCGCCGCGGACACCGCCGCCGCGGCTGGGCCACCGGGCCCGCCGCGGCACGCCAGGACTAAGACACGAAGCAGATGACATCACCGCGGCTGGGCCATCGAGCCCGCCACGGACCGCACCTGACACCACCGCTGCGGCAGGGCCATCGGGCCGCCGCGGCCACACCAGACGTCAAGTCGTCCTCAAAACGACGACGAGCGACCATCCCACCGCAGTGGGATGCGACATGACACAGGAGTCATAGCAGAAATGCGGGCACTCCAACCCCTGTCCCCATCACAAGAGGAGCAGCGGATGACACCACACACACTCGTTGCTCATTCACTTCTCACCGCTCACTTCTACAACTACTCCCAGCGGGGAAACACCTGCAACTACACTGCTCAAATGTTTTACAATTCTAAATAAGTGTTTTTATTCATCTCCCTACATGACCTGGTAAATGGTACAGCGGGTCAGCGCTGCTTGGTTCGACGTGGTAATCCGGTCTGCACACAACAATTAGTATGGATATAGCTAATTAATTTTTTTGGCTCTGGCGTCTGGCGTATTACTTCGTCACCTGGCGGTCAAAAGTTAAGTTTCTGAACACGGATCTTCAACACGTTAGAATGCCTGGTGATGTAGGTACCTATACCAGGCCTATGAAACTCCGCGCGGGCTCGGTAACCGAGCCTCGGTATACCTACGCGCCGCGTGCCGCCGGCGGCACGGTATAGTCTGTGAACCGCCACGCGCGCTTACTGATGCACGTCGATACGTGCGCCGCCCGCGATATGATAATTTGACAAAAATGACTTCGCCCCGTACAAATTATCTAATTATGTCCTCCATCTTATCTTTACTTTGTATTGTTCATCTATAAGTAGGTATATCAATCTGATACTATATCTGTAATATTTATCAGTTGTCCTATATTAATAAGTTTTACGTCTAAATTTTGTGAGAAATATTTCACGTTCTGTAAAAGGGTGTAACCGCCGAGGTTAGTAGGTATGTACCGCAGATACATTACCGCCCGGGACGTTATTGCTGTTTTTGGCTCTCGGTCTACGGCGCATGTACAGTCGAGGACAAAGAGATGTATACACTTTTGGACCTTATTACAACGCAATAAGGGCCAAAAGTGTATACATCTCTTTGTCCTCGACTGTACTCGAGGTCGCTCCATTGTATTATTGCGTAGATATTTATGTCGGTAGGTATTTGCTATTTCAATGAGAGATTCCTATACCCTCTTGATGGACACTACATGTTATATCACAAATCGAGGAAGTCTTGCAAAATCTGGGCTTTGATTCGACATGGCATAACTGACAGTCGCTTGCGAGACAACTATGATATCACACTTTTGTGACAGTTGAAATTTGGGGTGGAATCACTCAAGAGTGATATCTAAAATGGTGACCATAGCCATAGACAAAACGCTCTAGCGAGACCTACTGACAGCTTGACAGTTAGGTGTGGACACGTGTGGACAGATGGATATCACTCTATCCACTAGCGATACAAGTGTGACATCCACGTCTCACAGTTTGGCATGTTCAGGGCCGGATTAAGGGTAGAGCGAGTGGAGCGGCCGCTCTAGGCGCCGGATGGCAAGGGGGGCGCCAAAATAGCAAATGAAGAAACAAAAAGTTTTAAAAGACGCGAGTGTGGCGCGGGCGCAAAATTATGTACGCTTGAAGTTGCGCGTTCGTTCGGTTCACGGGTTTCGGTAAAACGACTTAAAAATGGTGTAATTAACCTTATTGTATATAATTTTTTGGTATTTTTGTTATTTCAACTATTTTTTTAGGCGTGACTTTTAATCTTGAAAGACGCGAAATAAAGGCGCCGAAAAAGTTACGTTCTTTGTAATTTTCTAAGGGATTGGGTTTACAAGGATTACATTTTATTATTAGTTTTTTTTTAATCGGTCCTCTGATTTTAAAAGGCGCGAAATATAGACTGATTAAGGCGCCGAAAACGTAACGTTCTTTATAGTTTTCTAAGCAATTGGATATCTCATGATTATAATTATTTATTGTTTTTTAAATCGCTGCTTTTAGTTTTGAAAGGCGCGAAAAAAAAACCTGATAAAGGCACCAAAAAAGTTACGTTCTTCGTAATTTGCTAAGGGATTTGGTTTATCGGGATTACATTTTATAATTATTTTTTTAAATAGCTGCTTTTGATTTTAAAAGGCGCGAAATATAGACTGATTAAGGCGCCGAAAACGTAACGTTCTTTATGATTTTCTAAGCAATTGGGTATATAATGATTAAAATTATTTATTGTTTTTTAAATCGCTTCTTTCAGTTTTGAAAGGCGCGAAAAAAAGCCTGATAAAGGCGCCGAAAAAGCTACGTACTTTATAATTTTTATAAGCGATTGGGTAACCCAATTTGGGTATATCAGGATTACTTTTTATTATCTTTTTATTAGCTTTTGCCACGACTTCATCTGTGTGGGATTAACATTCGCCATAAGCAATGAATAAATCGCCGAATAATTTAGCGCATATGCTATTTTAAATCAACAGTGAGCAATAAT
Source organism: Pammene aurita (assembly GCA_947086415.1). NCBI lineage: Eukaryota > Metazoa > Arthropoda > Insecta > Lepidoptera > Tortricidae > Pammene > Pammene aurita. The sequence goes on along the minus strand of OX352305.1, from coordinate 14,037,101 downwards.
TTCATACAAACTTCCACGCCTTTAAGCGATGATTTCTGGGATAAAAACTATCCTATGTCCTTCCCTGGGACTCAAAATATTTTCATACCAAATTTCATCTAAAGCTTGTCCCAGTAAAAAATGTCGTTAGTTTACGCAGCGTTGGTATATCTGGTTTCAATGAAAATGGTTGTAACTGGCTGGTTATATGTTAAATGCATCTCGGTTCTTTATTTAATATTAGAAAAAAATCTGTCACAGTCACATTTTCAAAGATCTCGTCTCCAAAAGAAAAACTTCATGAGAAAATATTGTACAAATATGTCCAATATTAAGGCATTTTCACGAAAAAAGTGGCAATGGAGCTAAACACGTCTGTTGGAACTGCGTAAAGGGTCCTAAAACAATTCAGAGAGACTGGCGGTATTCGACGGCGTCCTGGAAGTGGTCGTAAGACCGGGTTTGTTAAGAAAAATATTGAGAAGAGTATCATAGCTGCTTTGCTGAAAAAACCTACATCATCTGTAAGAGATTTAGCTAAAAAGTTTAAAACGTCTAAACCCACTGTGCAACGAGTAAAGAAAAATAATTCTATAAAGACTTTCAAACAAAATAAAGTGCCTTATAGAAATTCGAAACAAGAAACTGACGCTAAAACGAGATCAAGAAAACTGTATTCAAAATTAACGACAAAAAAATACTGTATTGTGATGGACGACGAAACATATTGCAAGCTTGATTTTAAATCACTGCCGGGACATCATTTTTATTCGGGGACCGATAGAAAAACTATCAATGACGAGTACAATGTCATAAAAACGGATAAATTTGCGAAGAAGGTTCTTGTGTGGCAAGCGATCTGTTCTTGCGGCAAACGCAGCACTCCATACTTTGCTAAAGGAACTATGAAAGGCGATATATACCTTGAAGAGTGCATGGAAAACCGATTATTGCCGTTTTTTAAGCGACACAAGAAGCCAGTTCTGGTTTGGCCTGATCTGGCCACGTGCCACTATTTTAAAAATGTGATAAAATGGTACAAAGCCAATAATGTCGAATTTGTGGAAAAATACCAAAATCCTCCTAACTGTCCTGAATTACGACCTATAGAAAAATATTGGGCTCGTATGAAGCAGAAGCTCTTAAAACATAAAACTAACGCCACATCAGTTGAAAACTTCAAGCGAAAATGGAATGCAGCTTCAAAACTAATCAAGACACTGATGTACGAAACCTGATGGCAGGTATCAAAAGAAAATTACGAAGTTTCTGGATGAATATATATACTACATTTCTAATAAACTGTTGTCAAAAATTTGGTAACTTTTTATTGCTTACATTATTTCATACTAACTAATAAACGACATTTTTTTCTGGGACAAGCTTTAAATCGGTTCAGCGGTTCAAGCGTGAAGAGGTAACAGACAGACTTTTGCATTTATAATGGATTTTTTAATCGCCCCCGCTTTTGATCTTGAAAGGCGAGAAATAAAGCCTAATAAATCCTCGCTCACATCTGGTGGAAACGCAGCCTTCGCTTAGATAAGACAGACTCTAATGCGCTTCAACAAAGTTTGTTCCTATTGTCGAGTACCTATTAAACTAAGTTTTAAGTTTCAATAAAGTTGATGTACATTTTTATATTATTGTAATTTGTATTGAGTACCAAGTATGTCTGGTAGGGCACAGCGAATGTCATCTCGCTCAAATCTGGAGCGGAACCTGAATGGGGAAGTACCTCCACCTTACAGAAAACCACAGCCAAATAGCACTAGACCCTACTCATAGTGTTGTGTTCTTGCTGGTGAGTAAGGTTGCCAACGAGCTCAAAGAGGACCCAGTGTGTTGATGATGAGGGACCCTCTTGTTCCTTTAGCCGTCAACACAGTGAATCCTCCTTTTTTAAAGGGTCGGCAACGCGCATGTGAAACTTTTGGAGTTGCAGGCGTCCATAGGCTACGGTAGCTGCTTACCATCAGGCAGGCCGCATGCTTGTTTGCCACCGTCGTGGTATAAAAAAAGTAGTCATTTTACAAAATGTTTAAATGGCTGTGGTTGTGTGGTATAAATATAAACGTTGATTTTGAAGAACATTGGTATTTCATTTTCATTACTAACGAAGGGCGTCGAAACCCGATTTCGCTCTACCCTGATCGAGGGCTCGGGCCGGCGCTGGGCATGTTCACGTTTCACAGTTTGGCATGTCGAATCGACGCCCTGGTATACTCACTTAAGTGCCTAAACGTAAGAAGTTGAGTCAATATATTTTGAAGCGCTAACAGCGATTTATCTAGCTGACTACTTAGTTCTAGTTCAGCATGAGCGCGAGATTCATCAGTAGAAGCCGCGAACTAGTGACTTCAAACGGCTTAGAGTTAGATCTGGCAACTTTTATCGTTAGGAACTTTTATATTTTACGGGCTAGAGCGGCGACGGGGTTTAACTTGATTTATGTGCGCAGATCACTGCTAGTAGATTCAGTATCTATTACCTACCTAGATGGGATCGTGTTTACAGGTTGCAGTGGTCGGCTACGTTTGGAGTGATTTGGTAGGTACTTATTTACCTAAATATGAAGTTGATAATAGATAAAGCATGTTAACTCGGGTTTCGAAGAAGATATTTTGGCTCAATTTTGACTATCAAAATGGTGTCTATGGGCACCACATACAAAACCAGAACCCATAAACAACTTTCAACTGGAAGGCGAAACCCTTACACAATTTTCCACTTCCCGGTTGAATTTTGTGTAGGTATGTTCGATTTAATTCCGCTGATTTCTGGGTTTGGGCTTAGGGTTACCAGGCCCAATAATAAAAAAGCCGGACTACGCGCTTAATTTAGCCGGACATTTGATCCCAAAAGCCGGGCGGCGCGTCATTTGCGGTGTTGCATACGCTACGCTGGTCTTTCGAATCGTGCCACTGGCGTGACTGGCGCGTAGCGTAAGTCAGACAAAAGCCTAACAAAAGCCGGACAGGGCGGACGAGGAATTATTTGGCCGGACACACCCGTAAAAAGCCAAACATGTCCGGCTAAGCCGGACACCTGGCAACCCTATTTGGGCTGAACTCCACGAGCAAAGTGATCCTACCGGCAGCAGTGCCACTAATTTAGTGATGTCTATCACGATGCGCAGTGTGATTGCATAGCCTCTCTGTTCAGAATTCTTCGCAGCCACAGGATCAAAAATGCGGTATCTAGAGGCATGACCCTAATCTGTGCTCATGTTATGTGGGACAGTCGGTTACAAACAGGATAACGCGCAGATAGTCTTAACGAATACAAACAGACACATACGGTACGTTGTCGGCTTTGATCTGTGTATCTAGATAAGTAAAGTAGGGTTACCTCGACCCTATAACCCTTTCAACGTCTTACGTATACAAATCACGTTCTCTTCACAGAATACATCAAAGTAAATGAAGTTGTGTGATATCGTTATTTTTTATCCGATTGACGGAGAAAGAGCCCGTATGATTTATTATCGCGTAATAGTAACCTCACCTGAACTCGATTAAGAATAAGAATAATTTTATTCAGGACGCTTGGTAATACAAAATAAAAAAATAAACATCAAATTGTTACAGGAGCATTTTAAATAAAGCGTCACTGAAAGGGTGTCCACTCAGCTTGGTGTTAAGGTATCCTAGGGATATCTTAACGCTGATCTTCCGTGGAAACCTTTTCAAAAGAGCACAACTGAAAATTATATAAAAAGAAAATCTTATTTCTAACTTATTAGGTACCTATACAGGATGTAACTAAATACTAGTGATCCGTTTAGGGACATAATTGATATCGTACTGCGGTTAAGAAAAAGGAGAATTTTTTTTCGACTCAATAAAAAAAAATGTATGGGACATGTCGCCCCAGCCGGCCAAGCCGCCATAAAAAAAATTTAACACGCAATTTTTTTTCTTACTTTTTCATAATTAGAATACGCTACCCATTATGCTCATAAACGGATTCCCAGTATTTTTGTTACAGCTTGTATAAGCTGTAGAATTAATTATTATAGTTGCATTTAAGGGAACGTACCCCATACTACGTGACCAATTTTTTTACAATTTTCACCCCCTCCCCCCCCTCGGTGACCAACCGTAGTATATGCCAAGATCCCCCCTCCCCCTCTGGTTGTCACGTAGTAATTCTTAATATTGTTTTTTTGCAAACAGAAAGTAAGAAATATCATAATTTGGCGCATATTTGTATTTATTAAAACGGCGGTTGCCGCGTAACACCTCAAGATGCGTGCAAACCATAATTAAAAACCGGCCAAGAGCGTGTCGGGCCACGCTCAGTGTAGGGTTCCGTAGTTTTCCGTCCGTCACAGTAAGTGTCCCCACTTAAGAGTTAATAACACCGCCATGTAGCATATGATACGAGAGTTCCACGTACAGCGACATCTATAGGCAAATTAAGTAAACTATTGCGCGCGAGCTTAAAATATGGAAGATGATTTTTATTGAATAATTCTTTATTGCGTGAACCGATTTTCACCGTTTTTACTTTATTTGAAAGCACGTCATTTCATTGTAATTTTGTAGAAATTACAGGTACAATAAACACCTGCTTACACGGTTAAATTACAAACTTAGTTCAGAAATTATTTTGTAATTTTTTTTCAAAAACTATTCAACCTATCAAGTTCAAAATAATTTTCCTAGAAAGTTTTTATAAAGTTCTACTTTTGAAATTTTTTTCATATTTTTAAAACTTATGGTTCAAAAGTTAGAGGGGGGGGGACGCATATTTTTTTACTTCTGGAGCGATTATTTCCGAAAATATTTACATTATCGAAAAATGATTTTAGTAAACCCCTATTCATTTTTAAATACCTATCCAACAATATATCACACGTTAGGGTTGAAATGAAAAAAAAAATCACTCCCCACTTTACGTATAGGGGAGGTACCCTAATAAAAAAAAAATTTCCACTTTTTATTTTACCACTTTGTGGGCGTGATTGATATACATATTAGTACCAAAGTTCAGCTTTCTAGTGCTAACGGTCACTGAGATTACCCGCGGACGGACGGACGGACGGACGGGCAGACATGGCGAAACTATAAGGGTTCCTAGTTGACTACGGAACCCTAAAAAGGGAAAAAAAAATTGCGCGAGATTTCCCTAGAGCATAATTATAATAATTATTGATTACTTGACGTAAACCTAAACCCCCCCCCCACCCCCTTGTGACCAAGAGTATTTTGACGACCCCCCTCCCCCCCTAAACGGGTCACGTAGTATGAGTACGTTCCCTAAGCAGGGTAAGTGCGCTTTTACATTATCCGATCCGACATACGAAGAAGACAAATTTAAAAATTGTGCATTTCTATATTTTTTTCTTAAAACACCAATGTGCATTGCTCAAAAGAAACCACTAACGCAGAAAAGGTGGACTTAATGCCATAGGGTAGTCTCTAGCAGCTTTTTATTTCCTTGGGCTATCCGACATCCGATATCGGATCGGACAGTGTGAAAACGTTCTAAAGGTACTTCAAGATATTATTTTTGCCTCACAATGCCGGCAACATCGATAAGAGGACGAAAACTAACACAATAACGTGTTAAGGTAAATTATTTTGAACACCGGGGATCAATGTTACTCTGCGTCCGTAGGAAACACCTTAGACAACGCTACACGTGATCCCTGGGTGGTGCTAAAAGAGTAACAAACTTGGCATCTGGACCTCGCAGCACTCACTGGATTTTCTTTATCATCTGCTTTTCCACTACTACTACTACCCCAGGGAATAAATGCCTATCTATATCCAGTGACATGTAGCCATACGAAAAAAAAACATTTTGAACACCTCATCCGCTAAGCTGCTTCTGCTGCTGACTCTAGGTACCTACTGTTACTGACTGATTCAGACTCCACAATTGCAAAATCTCAGTTAAATTCAACATCCTGGAAATGGGTTGAAACTTGCTAGATTTGATAACGTAACTACTCAAAGACAGACTGGGACAGGTAAACTAAATCCCATCAAAAACATAAATGTGAAAGGCTGCCAAGTTCGATACTATGGGAATGCTTCGCCTATAAAAGAAGTGAGATCTGAATAAGTACCAAGTTCCATAAAAATACCTCAAATCATAAATAGTTATAGGAATGCACACTTGATTTCCAGTAGTTTTTAAGGTACATTTTGAATAAGTATCACGTTACATAGAAATACCTAAAATTATAATAGTCAGAGAAACGCACACCGGTTTTTTTAGCAGTTTCCTGATAACATTTATTATTTTCAGTACTTTTTAATGATGTTACTTGGCAAGTTTTCACACACCACACACCTTTTCAATGCAATGAATCGACACCTTTGGACTGCAATGTGTCAAGTATATAATTTTCTATTAAAACTAAAGTTAAAAGTTACATCATTAAAAAGTACTGAAAATAATAAATGTTACCAGGAAACTGCTAAAAAAACCGGTGTGCGTTTCTCTGACTATTATAATTTTAGGTATTTCTATGTAACGTGATACTTATTCAAAATGTACCTTAAAAACTGCTGGAAATCAAGTGTGCATTCCTATAACTATTTATGATTTGAGGTATTTTTATGGAACTTGGTACTTATTCAGATCTCACTTCTTTTATAGGCGAAGCATTCCCATAGTATCGAACTTGGCAGCCTTTCACATTTATGTTTTTGATGGAATTTCATTTATTTTTGTTAGGTGTAGGTTTTTTATTGTTTTTTTATCTATTTTGCTTTAGGAAATGTCTCGCGTATGACGCGCGGCTGCCGAACGCTTTGGTTCGTCGACTCCCCGCCTCACGCGCGTACGCATCCCCCCGGCGGCATGAGCGGGCGAACGGATGGCATGAGCTGGCGGACGGCGCGAGCGCGGCGGACGAGTATAGGCAGCGACGGAGGGTGCGCGAGGCGGGGAACGGAATTTTTATCTAGTATCACTATACATACATATATCGGGATTTCGGGATCGATCGGGCAGCCCGAGTACCTATAATCTATGATAAATCCTATTTTACTATTTATTTATAGGTGATTTTTACAAATAAACTGGCTCCCTACACCTATAAAATGTACCTACTTACATATAATTACATACATCAATAACGTACTTTATTCTGTTTGTAAGTACGCTACCTACATAGATAATTAATAACTTGGTAATACCTACCTACCAGTAGGTATTATAATTGGTGGCCTATTATGTAGCCCTAGAAGTGCACCATCCCATCTCATCCCGTGGCGTATCGGAGGGTGAGATGGGCAGTAGTATATATAATTCCATCTTAGAGTATATATGATTTCCATGTTCTTGAATCTGCGATTTTATTAGTTGTAAAATTAGAAATTATTTAGACTATGCGAGAAAAAATAGCCTTTTCATTTTTGTTTGACTGATTTAGCGCACCTAGTGTACCTAGTGACCTGCTTTGCACTTCGTAAATCGTGGGTTCGGTTCCCGCAACAGACACACACAGAGTGGTGAACAATTTTATTGTTCTTGTCTTTAAGACAAACATGTATTGTCTTAAATTGGTATGTATCTAAATTTAAATAAGTCTTATCTCATTTCCACTCCATACCTACTTATAGTAGAACAAAATTACACATTCGTTGTTTTCGAAACTGACTCACACTTGGCCGTTTTCAGATTTTTACTTTATTTCGACCTAAAGACAAACCTTCGAGCCAAATTTCAGGTCGGTACGACCATTGGAAGATAGACCCACTTAGTTCATTATGACTTCATAGTAGAACAAAGTTACACCTTCGCTATTTTTAAAACCGACTCACACTTGGCCGTTTTCACATTTTTCCCTTTACTTTGACCTTAAGACCTATCTCCATGCCAAATTTCAAGTCAGTACGACCATTGGAAGTGGTCTAGGTTTTTGATGAGTCAGTGAGTCAGTGAGTGTATAGTAAAAATAGCGATTTACTGACGTCAATATCTCAAGAACTGCTATAGGTAGTGTTTCGATAGCTATTAGGTTCCAATTTGGATGGCTTCAAAATTAAAATGTTTTTACGTGTGATCAAAGCGACTGTTTATTTGCAACTGAAATACATACGCATCGATCTTAATCCTATAGAAGACATGCATGTGTGCGCGCCTAGTTATTTGTCTAAACATGCCGCCTGCCAAAAAATACATTTTTTCGATCGGGGCAAAGAACAAAAAAAGAAGCGGGCACAATAAATTACTTTAAACTAATGGGGCACACAAAATGGAAATACACATGCATGTCGGCTCTTACAACTTTAAAATAACCAAAGGTATAAGAACACATTAAAATGTTATCGGAATGTATACAGCAAACTTAAAATCGAATAAAGTAATAACATTAATTATTGATACCTACTTGTTCAATTCTTATACTAGAAATTATTAAAAATTTCAGTAAAGTAAAGAATCAAGGGCATAAAATACAATCATGCAACAAATAATGCAGAATCTAAATTAATCTTCATTAGTATTAACAGGCAGTTCACACAACTTCGACACTGAACGTTTGGTAACGTCTCCGCGACATCGAACACTGTACACACGAGTCACACCATCTGGGCCGGGGTGTTTCGTTACCACTCGGCCGAGTGACCACTTTCCTGGTGGAAGTTGATCATCCTTTATCAACACAATATCACCGATCTCAAATTCACGTTCTCGTTTCATCCACTTCGGTCTCTCTTGAAGACGGGAGAGATATTCATTTTGCCATTTATGCCAGAAGTCTGTAACAAGCCTTTGTGTAAATTGCCAACGTGATAACCTGTTCGTGTTGATCTCTCGTAAATCAGGGTGAGGTATTGTGACCGGCGCCTCTCCAATCAAAAAATGACCCGGGGTTAAGACTTCAACGTCAGGGTCTGTTGTATCAACTGGGATTAATGGTCTAGAGTTCAAACACGATTCTATAGAACATAACGTCGTCGACATCTCCTCAAAGGTAAGACTGGCGGTGAGTATTCTTTTTAAATGAAACTTTACTGATTTAACGCCAGCCTCCCAAAGTCCTCCAAAATTAGGGCTATACGGAGGAATAAAGTGCCATTGTCTTCCATCTTCGGCTAGGATGCCGGCTAATTGCTCCGGGAGTTGCAAATTTGATTGTTTCAATGCTATGTCCAATTCCTTGTTCGCGCCGACAAAGTTACGCCCTTGGTCACTCCATAAGTGCGTGCATCTTCCTCGACGAGCAACAAAACGCTTAAATGCTCCAATGAACGACTCGGAGGTCATATCACCAACCAGCTCCAGGTGAATGCATTTAATGACCATGCAAACAAATATTGCTATATAAGCCTTATTGGACTTAGCTCCTCTTCCTCGGGACATTAAAACTTGTACTGGCCCAGCAAAATCAACCCCGCTATGTAAGAAGGGTCTGGCTTGAGTTATGCGAACTTTGGGTAAGTTTCCCATAATTTGTGTACGTGTAATTGCTCTTTGTTTGGCGCAAACAATACATTTGTGGATATGAGCTTTAATTGCGTTTTTAGCTCTAATGATCCAGTACTTAGAACGCAGATAACCAAACATTAAAGGGAACGAGCCATGCAGAGTTTTCTTGTGCGCATCTGCTATTATTAACAGGGTTAATGCATTTCGACTGCCAAGTATGATAGGGTGTTTCCTTTCTTCAGGCAAGTCAGCGTTACTTAATCTTCCGCCTACCCTGAGAATATTTTTCTCGTCAAGGTAAGGATTTAATCTTTTTACTGCACTATCGCCTCTGACCTCCTTATTTTTTATTAAATTGTTTAGTTCTGCGCCGAACTCTCTTCTTTGTACAATTTTTATGCATCTTAGTAAAGCATCTTCCAATTCCATAGTAGTAAAATCCCTTTCAACATTTTCAGGAATCTTTTTACTGTTAAGGAATCGCAAGCTATAGACAACTGTCTTTAACAGTTCTGGTAATGTATCAAAATCTTCAAATTTAATTCCCGGTTCTTCACTTTCTATATTCACATTGACTTGTATATTTTTCCTTTTTTCTAATTCTATTTCTTTTATTTCAGGTCTTCTATAAGGAATGTCGTCGGTTTGCAGCCACTTCGGGCCATTCCACCATTTTTGATCTCGTGCTAAGACTTGAAGCGTTGTCCCTCTACTCGCGATATCTGCTGGGTTATCTTCTGAGGCAACATGATACCATCTTTGATTGCCAATGTTGTCTAATATTTCAACGACTCGATTGCAGACAAATACGTTCCATCTTCCCGGGTCGCCCAAGAGCCACGAAAGGACTACTGAGGAGTCTGTCCAAGCAAATACGTGAGTATCAGGTATTCTCATTGCTTCCTTTACTTGTTTCAGAAGTCTCGACAGAAGCACTGCAGCACACAGTTCCAGTCTAGGAAGGGACACTGGTTTTACAGGTGCCACGCGTGTTTTGGCAGCAATTATACCCGTTCGTATATCTCCTTCTTCTGTCTCAACCCTTAAATAAGCTACAGCTCCATATGCCTTCGTAGATGCATCACAGTATCCCTGTACAGTAACTGATTGTAGGTTGTGCTGAGTTGTATGTAGCCATCGCTCAACTTCGATGTCACGGAGGCAATCAAAGCTTCGATGTAAGTTTACCCATTTTTGTTTAACATCGGCATTGACTTCCTCATCCCAGCTGATTCCTTGAAGCCACAGAACTTGAAGTAAACTTTTCGCCGGCAGAATTGCCGGAGCCAACCAACCGAGTGGATCAAATAATTTTTGCACTTGAGCGAGAATGTTTCGTTTGGTTACAATTTCAGGAACAGCTGGCAGCTCTAACGTATATTGAAAGGTGTCGTTGCCTACATTCCAGGACAGTCCCAAAGCTTGAATTGTTCCGTCTAGCTTGATTTCCATCTTAACACGTGAGCTTCGTTGCGAAGGTTCGATTTGCTGCAAGAACTCTCGTTTATTTGACGTCCATTTTTGTAAGTGAAACCCTCCTCGTTGAAGTATGCTTTGTACTTCCCTTGCTGTGGTTATAGCCTCGTCCACATTGTCATTCCCTGATATCAAATCGTCCATGTAGAAGTCTTCTTTAATGACCCTTGCCGCATTAGGTTGGTTTTTGCCTTCATCAATAGCAATCTGATGAAGAGTTTTCACGGCTAAATAAGGGGCCGAGGCTGTCCCGAAGGTAACTCGAAGTAAGCGATAGTCCTTGACTTCTTCGTTTGGATTGTTACGCCATAGTAATCGTTGATAGTTTGTATCAGACCTTGTTACCAGTATTTGTCGGTACATTTTCTCCACATCGGCCACATAACAAACGCTTTTCATTCTCCAACGCATAATGATATTTCGCAAGTCTTCTTGCAGTTGAGGCCCGACCAGTAAATCATCGTTTAATGATTTGTTATTTGAACCTTTTCCTGACGCGTCAAATACGATTCTAACCTTCGTAGTCTCTTTTTCCTCTCTAACTACCGCATGATGAGCCAAATACACAGCTGGATCTTCAATTTCCTCTTCTGGAACTTCTTCCATATGCTTCATAGCCAGGTACTCTTCAAGCACTCTAGTATATTCAGTTTTCAATTGAGGCCTCCTTTCAAAACGTGTTTCTAACTGCTTAAGACGTTTCAAAGCTATGCTTCTGGTGTCACCTTGCGTTGCTTGTGGTTGTTCATTTTTCATTGGTAGCTTCACAACATACTTTCCCTCTTCGGTCCTAGAGTGAAAGGTTTCGTATATTTCTTCACAGAGCCTTTCCTCTGCGGTGTACGCTCGTTTGAACGGTGTTTCTAATTCCCACATATTTTTCATCATATTATCCATATCCAGACATTGATGCATTACTATCACCTCATCCTGAGTGTCTGATTCGTCAATTTCCCCGAAGATGATCCAACCCAGGCTGGTAAGTTGAGCAATGGGTGTTCCTGGTGGACCCTTGACGAGTTTCTCTTTCAAGATTTGCGCGTATACCTTCACTCCGAGAAGTAGGTCTACTCTTCCAGGTTTATCAAATGTCGGATCTGCTAGAGTGAGTTCTTTCAAATGAGCCCAATTACCTGGATTTTCATTTATAGGTAACGTTTTGGATGGCAGCACCTTTGTTACTCTCGTAGGCATGACATACATCTTCACATTAAGGTTGAATTCATCTTCATATCTAGAAAGAACTTCTAGTCGAACGGCCTGGTTGACCATTACCTTGGGTTTGCCAACACCCGTAATTCTACCTCTAACAGGCTCCCGCCTTACTTTAAATAATTGAGCTGCTCTTTCACTGATAAACGTCGCTTGTGATCCTTTATCTACCAGCGCTCGCAGTAGCACCACCTTTCCAGTTGCATCGCGTACAGGTACAATAGCCGTGGCCAATAGCCCTTCGGAATCCTTTTCTGCAAAGTTAGCTACGATTTCTTCTTCTGCAGAATCTTCTTGAGATTCATCGTCGAGTTGGTTCTGGTCGTCGATTTCTTCCATCTTGGCATGAGCAGAGGAGACGTCAGTTATCTTAATCTCTTCAGTTGCTGATGTCCCTCCTGAATAATTACTTTGATGCAAGAGTGAATGATGTCTCCGACGGCAGACCTTGCAGGATACCTTTTGTTTACAGAACACTACTGAATGCCCTGGCAGGAGACAACTATAGCATAATTTTTGATTCCTCGCATATTCACTTCTTTCGCTTGGATTCAATTTCCCAAATTGCTTGCAATGGTATAAAGCATGAGATTCTTGACAGAAAAGACAAGTTTTCTCAGTCACGGTAGCGGCATGAAACGATCGTTCTCTGACCGTCTTGACTTGAGATGATGCCGCAGAGGTAAGTTCCAACGTGTGAATTTTAATCTCCAAAAATTGAAACAGTTCAGCTATAGTCGGCAGCTCCCCGGTGTCTTGCAGGCTCACGTATTCCTCCCATTGTTTGTGGCTGTCTGGATCCAATTTTTGAGTTGCTAAAAATATGAGCATCGGATCCCAAGAGTCAGTGTTAATCGACATACTCTTAAAACTGTGAAGACACTCTTTCATATTATCCACCAACACTTTCAATTGATTAGGTAGTTGACTCAGCATTTTTTTGCAGAAAAAAGCCTTTTAAGAATTGCATTGACAACTAGACGTTTGTGACTGTACCGTTTCTTTAATGTATCCCAAGCTGGCCTGTAATTCTTCTCCACAACCTTATAATGCTTTAATGTGGCGCTGGCTTCTCCGACTAAACAAGACTTTATTTAGGTAATGAAACCGCTGTACGTCGCTCAATGATTCGTTATCATGAATTATTGATGTAAACATATCCTCAAACGCCTGCCATTCTTCGTAAACCCCTGAGAATTTCGGTAGTTCTAAACGAGGTAATTTCACATCCATCACTGTCTTAAATTCTCCAGAAACTGACGAAGTATTCATTTGCGTGACAACAGGTTTGGGTGTGTTATAGTCCAACAGGTCTTGAAGCGCAGTTTTTAGATTCAGGTATTTTTCTTCACATTTATCGTAGTAAGTCTTTGTTCCGTACTCGATATTTTAAGTAAATCGGAATGTAATTGTTTGAATGAGGCCCAGTATTCATCAATATATTGCATACGCACCTTTACGTAACCCAGAGTTAACCTGTCCTTCGGGCATTTTTTGTAATTTGTCTCCGCCTTCTTAATACTGTTATATATATCTTCTAATTGCACCGAGATTTCGTCTATCGATGTTGTAGCCATGTCAATTCACAACAAATAACGTTATAAGTCCCCAAACAATGATGTTATTCACTTTTAGAACTCGCGACAATAACAATTCAACCGCCGCGTAGCCGAGAAATTCCAATGTTTTTATAAGTAAACAACTGCACTTTGCACTCGATTCAGGTACTGCCTCGCTCGCCGGCCGGTTATTCTTCCGATTCGCATGCGGTTCGATTATGGACCATGTTTCGATAGCTATTAGGTTCCAATTTGGATGGCTTCAAAATTAAAATGTTTTTACGTGTGATCAAAGCGACTGTTTATTTGCAACTGAAATACATACGCATCGATCTTAATCCTATAGAAGACATGCATGTGTGCGCGCCTAGTTATTTGTCTAAACAGGTAGAATAATGAAATTTTGTATTCTAGACAATTAAGGGGATGTCAACAGACACTCGAAATTTCATATGCGTAGATAAAATATGTTTTGAGTTATAGGGTGGTCGAAATTGGCCCGAAATGGTTCGTGTAATATAACCCACGGCCGGTGTGTCGCTTTTTTTTGCTCGAACTTGGCGGACACACTGCCGTGTGTCTAGATATAACTTGGAGAATTGTCGTCAGATACTTTACTAGTTTACTAGAACATTTTACTGCCAACTCGTACCCACAACTGCCTGAGCTAAACTTTAGACTTTCATAGGTAAAGTTACAAAGCAGTATGCTTTTTGTTTTCACGTTATTCTACCTTTATTTTACCCATACACTTTGCTCCAGGATATTTACCTACTCACGGAACTACCACAATTACGTGTCCTGTTTAAATTTCGTCCTCCAAAATGTGGCGTAGCGTAATTGTAGTAGAAACTTGCACAGCTACATACGTAGGGTAAAATAGGGTAAATCCGTTCCATATGCAAGGACGCCGTATAATGGGGTAACCGTCTCTGCAGCGTACCGTACTAATTGCTATGATAATATCAATATCACACATGTACTGATATTTTGGCCAAGCCTATTTATTCAATAGTAAATTTTATTTTTTTGCACTTTAGTGTGCTGTGCATCGGCAAAACTTGTGAGCGTGTAAGTACATTCACCGGCAATAGTATCTTCCTGCATGAAGGCCGCAAAAATATGTGCCACGCTCTTAAGGCCCTACAAATAAGAGTATGTCACATATTTTTGCACTATTGCCGGTGACAGTACTTTTTTAATTCGGTAATCTACTATTGATACCTATTACGGATCATGAAGTAATTATAATATTTTTCTCAATACAATATCACGTACCTACCTATTATCCTCATAGTTAAAATCCCAAATCACTCACTCACTCACTCACGTGTGGCCCCGGCGGAAGATCAGCGCTGGCCTCCCAGGCTAGCACCATGCTGAGTCGGGACCATTTCGTGGCAATCATATTCATGCGTTAATTATAATTACCTAGTTATTATTCTTGATTAAGTATGTTTGTGTGTATGTTGTTGGTGTTGCGAATAAATGGTTTTCTATTTCTATTTTATTTATATTTCAAATGTATAAGTTAACTTAGGTAGGTTAGGTAGGAAACCTACGTCTATTCCTTAATGATGTTCGCTGAGCTAATCAATTGTATGGTGATATTTTACGAAACATCAACAGTATACTTAACACTGGTAATAAGGGTGACCGCTTGTATATTTTATAGAGCTATCAAAAGCAAGTGAAGTGACGATTAAAAAAATATCCCAAAACATACCTATCTCGAAATGAACCGACCTTACCCTACATTTATGCTGCGAGTCATTAACCTATATTACTGAACTCAGGTCAAAGTCATCGTATCGCAAAATTTTGTTACCGATTGTTGAAGCCGTTACGGCATTAATGCAGGGTTCTAATGGCTTGGTCGCGTCCTCACAAAACGAATGAGGATTATAAAAACGTTTACACGTGATGGCATTTTAAACGTCAACCTAATTGTTATTTTCGCCAATGAAAAGGATCGACGCAGATGCGTTCGCGATCGTTCATGATAATCATGATTTAGAACGATTTTGGATGAGTAATGTATGCAATTATTTATTTACAATGTCCACGGGGACATTGGGTTGGGTTTTAATTCTGATTACTAAAACAGGAAATCTGTAGTGTAAATTCTAAACTATAATGACTTGCCCGCATATCCAATAACTAATATCCCACTTCTGATACCAAAAAAGGTCGGGATTACTCAAGGAACCCGGTCACTCAATAAAAACTTTATTGGGGAAACAAATGACAATTGCACCATCACGATTAGCTCCGTTTATTTTTAACAGACTTCCAAATTTTAAAAAGAAGAGGTTCCCTACTCCTAAATGTTACTTAGGGCCTGTTTCACAATCTCCAGATAAACTTATCTGCCAGTTAAAATTATTGCTATCCTTTTCTCCAGTCATTTAATAGAAAAGGACAGCAAACATTTATCTGACAGATATGCTTTAACTGGAGATTGTGAAACAGGCCATTACTCTTGTATTAGGTTTTTTAGTCAATAAAG
This sequence comes from Pammene aurita, assembly GCA_947086415.1. NCBI lineage: Eukaryota > Metazoa > Arthropoda > Insecta > Lepidoptera > Tortricidae > Pammene > Pammene aurita. Next base: position 14,020,973 of record OX352305.1, on the reverse strand, counting down.
ATTATTCTTATTCTTAATTTGGTTGTATGGTTGTTACACGATTACTCTGTCAATATATATACGGACAATATTTATGCCGTACGAATAAATGAATGATTAACTTTTTTGTTCAATAGAAAAGAAGATTCTTCCGAAGTGATCCTGATGGATTCTGGTTATGAACTGATGATGGTATTCATTAGGAACAGAGGGACTTTCTCTATCTTCAAAGGTTTTGATATTTTCTTTAGTAGGTAATTTAAGCATGTACATTAAAAAACCACCGATTTGCTGTTCGATGTTAGTTTTCTTATGCTGATCAGTTCAGTTTCTCATTAATTAATGCAAACCCAACAAACATAAAGATTAGAAAAACGTTACTAAAGTTAACGCGGAACCACTATTCAAAATGAGTTTCGTTGTATCCGAAGTTTCCTTTAAGAACTTCGCTTGCGCTCGCTCGTTCGACTAAAAATAAATTCAAAAGTGTTTAAATCATCTGTCAATGGCTAACTAAAAATAATGCCATTGTAAGATGGTTACGCTTTGTATTGGGGTCTGTGGTATACTTTAAGAAATTTACCTACCTACCGAGATTTATAGACAGATTACGATCAGATACATCGTGTGATATACCAATATCACACGATGTATCTGATCGTACCGGTTCAACCAAACTTTAAAGTGACGGTATAGCGACTTATTGGCGACACTAACCGGCGACTCGAAGTCATAAAACTGCAATGGTGCATCTATTCTGAAAGTACAGCCAACGACTATCCGTATATATTTTATAGTGGGTAGGTATTTAACTATCTAAATATATAAAAGAAGAAACTGACTGACTGACTGACTGACTGACTGACTGACATATCAACGCACAGCCCAAACCGCTGGTTCTAGAGATTCCAAATTTAGCACGTAGGTTCCTTATAAGGTATAGGGATGCACTAAGAAAGGATTTTTCAAAATTCTTCCCCTAAGGGGGTAAAATGGGGGTCCAAAGTTTGTATGGCGAATCAAGGTTTGTTAGACTATTTTATTCCAAACTTCACAGGAGTATTCCTAACGATAAATGAGTAAACACGTGTTTCAGGTTTTTTGAAAATTCAACCCCTAAAAGGGGCAAATGTGGTCACAATGTCCTTTTGGAGTACTTATAGTACGCGGGCGAAGCCGCGGGAAAAGGCTAGTACCTAATAAAACTGTACTCGCTAACTTGCACTTATAAAAAAGTAGCAGTCAACACGTTTTTGAACGGGATTCACCAACTTTAGAGACCGTATTCTAACAGTTTTAAGGCTCTGCACATTTTGTTCACACACTAAATATGGAAGGCCCTTAAGGTCTAAGAGCGAGTTCCATATATCCCCAAATGGACCTTCCCCGGGTCCTGGGGACGATGCGTAAATTATTTCCCCTCTGCGACAAAAAAGGGTACACATTCAGCATCAATTAATGCATATCTTAACCAAAACTCCAAAGCCGTGTCCTAAATTTTCTTTGCTTACATTGTTTACAAATGCACATGTAATACACCTAGTTATATTATTAAATAGGAACGTTTTAACGAGCTTACAATCATATAATTACAGGAATTAGTACAAACTTTCGGAGTTCAAATAAATCTGAAATTATACCCACTGCCCAAAACGGAGTGAAGATCTCTATCAAGGGCTTGCCCTAAAGCAATCGTACCCGTAATAAAACCCATCGAATGAAGGATAGATAAAAACCAACTGGCTTCGGCCTTAATTATGTAGATACCATCACTGCAGCGCTTTAATTGCCCGTTCGAACGTCAGAGGTCGTGAACTGTCTACATTGAGGTTCGGGCTGAAATGAAAGTTTTCAACGCCTCGCAACGCCGGAGGGTAGATGATAAAAGTTTCGCTCCCTTGCGGACATTAGCTACGATGTTTGTTACGTGGCCCGCGTTTCTAAGCTCGCGTAATGCTATATCCTGACGGACCTAATACCCTGTAAAGTTGTAAGTAATAACTACAGCTGCTTAAGCGGGCATAGCTCGATTCTACAACTTAAAGCTTAGTTTAAGCCGAGATTTACCTTAGATTGTAGATTACCACCAACAGACTCGGCTCCATATCATAAAGCATTTACGAAGACCGCGAGGTTACCACGGCCGTAGCTAGGGGGTAATCACTATGATCGGCCCAATAAACTATGAAAATAAAGTAAATGCTCTACCCTATCTCAACTGCAACTCTTGAACGGCCCGGGAGGTTACTATACACATGAACGTTGCCATCGTTTACTATCATTATGAATCCTAGCCTATCGTTTGTCCCGGCTTTTTGCCACTGTTCAATTGAACCTGGGTCCGCTTGGAAACCTAAGACATAAAATGTTATAGGTTATGTGTTCATACACATAAGCTATAACATCATGCGTTGTGCTCATGCGTTGTATTGCTTGTCGCATGCATAGTTTGCTCCTACACATTTTTCCAACAAACCATCTATAGGTACACCCTCGCACTACCGTCAAACGGGTAAAATGCGACTCGCTGGATAAAAGGCAAAATGAATTAGGCCCATTTCTGAGTTGGCAATTAATGTAAAGTTTGTCTACTATTTTTGTATTTTGAACAATCACTCATTTCTTTAACTAAGTACTTACTTAGGTACACTAGGTTTCTTTAAAAATATGAACTCGTTTCATGGTCTCGGACTGTTTCAAGGTACCTTTTTCGAATTCAGTAATTCACATGAGTAAACTTTGTATGTCGACGCAATGAGGACTATCGCGTATGAAATTTCCCCTGGAGGCGCTAGTGTAGACGAAGGTCTACGATATGTCAAAGGCCATAGTAATTAAGTGGGATACGCGGAATTATTTATAATTTAACAATATTGTGAATATTTTGCCATACCAGGATATTAAATATGGCAAATATGAGTTACGAGTCATTGAGTGTGAATTTTTTAAAAGCGGAACTGTCCAACACTGCGGCGTTGTCGATATTTTTACAGTACGGTCTATTGTATTAAATATTATTTAAGTGTAAATTAGGTTTTCACAAACGTAATAGAAAAAAATACAGCTATATTTCAGGACCTCCGTCTACAGTGGCGCCAACTGGTGAGTAAAAAAACGGTAGCCTCATTGAAATCGGCCGTGCTCCGACACTAGGTTAGTCCGTTAGCGCCAATTCTGCAATATTTATCTTAGGTGTTCTTGAATTTTCCCGTATTCTTAATCCATTACGAGTAGTAAGTAATCTGTGAGCTACACCGAGCTTAGGATTGTTAAGTAAGTTTGCTAATGGCTGTTTCCAGCCCATTCGCGTGATGGTGGTTACATGAGTATTGAACTTAGAGTATGTATTGGGTATAATATAAGTAACCAAACAGAACTCTACTTTACTGGAAGCATTTGGAAATATTTTGCCAGTGGCACGTATGAGTAGCTATGCGGGTGAGGTGTTCAAAATAACATTCACACGTTCGTATTTTTGAAGATGTCACCGCTTAGCTAACTACCTACTAAGTACAGGATGTCGCTTAAGTATGCCAATAAATAACATTAGCATAACAGTAGAATAACTAGTTATTAACTATCTCACCCAGCGCCGGATCTAGAACTTTTTCGAGGCGGGGCAAAATCTGAAAAATGCCGCCCCCCACCCTGCATATATTTGATATTAAAATTAAATTAAATTCTATTTTTTCCTTAATTAAACTATCATATAATACTAAACCTTTTCTGCGCCCCCGTGCGTCGTAGTTATATGGACCGAGCGGCCACAGTATGATCACTTACTTCATCGAGGAGCAATTTGGAACCTTATTAATCGAAAAGCAAAAGTTTAATATGTCACAAATCACTTGGTCGGACAGTCTTCAGCCTGGTCCGTTCAGTTTTCGGACACTTTTTATGGTGCAATTTTTTGGGGTATTTCACCTCATCGAGTAGCAGGATGAAACCAACTTTAGTTGATAGCTAAAATAAGTTATTAATTTATATTAGGTACAGGATAAAACTTAAATAAACTATGTAAATAAACTAAAATTAACTTACTTAAAAATACTAAAAACTAAAAATCTATCTCTAAAATGGGCCCCTGTGGCATCGTGCCGAGGACGCTGGCAGCATTTCCTCGCTGAACCGCAATACTAAGGCGTTGGGCGAGGAAGCTGCCAGCTCTTTTATCCCCGGTTTTGTCGACCAACCGTTTAGCCAACTCTCTGTAAAAATTTTGTGCTGCTGGGCCCCACGGACCAAGAGTCTCGACTCCAAAAGCAACAAAGTTGTAGTTGGCGTCGAGACTCCTGTATTTGTGCCGTTTGAGGGCTTCAGCCGCCTCCGCCGCCGCGCCTACTTTCTTTGTCCGTCCCATCTCCACGGTACTAACCGTGGAGATGGGACGCCGCCAGCGTGTCCACGCAGGTAGCATCCCACACAAGCACTCGTCCCATCCTCCACGGTATCAGTGACATGCCGTCGGGTCTCTTGCCATCATCTCTGGCTATACCGGTAGGCTCTAGTATTGCCGGTACGTTGACGGTGGCAAGAGACCGACGGATTATGTCGTTCAAAGCGGCGTGACGCGAAAAACGGCCCGCACTACGTTGGCAAGATAATCCGTGGTGCCCCAGCCGGTCGACATCCTTGCCACAGAGGCATTTATGTGGCGCGCATACCGGGACCCCTAAACGTAGCCCGACCGCCAACCGGAGGGTGTTTGCATCTAAATGGGTACCTGTGTTAGGCGAGGGGTAAGCATTTAACCAGTGGCCGGCCTCTTTGCAGCCCACGGCCATCAGTCGCGCGCGTTCGGCTCCTGTGCTATTTTCCAAAAGAGAGGTGTATGTTAGTTTACACAAAACATCATCCCAGCCCCTTTGTGATTTTGGATTAAATGGCAGATTTTGCCCCGGGCACGCAGACAGCCAGGTATTTCTAGCGTCATCCAAGTCTGAGATCTCATAGTTTGTGGGCGAAGCCCTCAGGATTTTGCCTATGAGATCACCAGAACTGTGAACAGACGATAGAAAACCCGCCAGTGCAACACTGGAAATTTTGCGCACCCCGAGCCCGCCGTACCGGACGGGAAGGGATGCTTGGAGCCAAGATTGTTCGGTGAGCTTTAAATTTAGAATAAGCTCTAATTGGGTTTGGACTAAGGCGTCTATACGCGTTAGTAAATTTTTATGTTTCCAAAAAGGGCTGCACCGAAGCATGTACGTTAATTTTGGGACGAAAAGACAGAATTTAAGAATGAAAAATGCTGAATGGGAGCTAATTTCTAGTAGACGATCGGAGCAATTTTGAAATTTTGATATTGTGTTGTCTATAAAAACAGGAAGAAAATCGTCAAAAATTGGAGTCCCTAGGAGACTAAGGGTATCTTTAGTAACAGATTTAATATTTGGTGTTAAAATATTAAATTTGTTAACAGTATCTAAATGGTTTCAGGATGGTTCGTGAATGTAGAGTTCGCATTTATTGTAATTTAGATCAAGGCCGATAGATTTAAATTTGGTTTTGAGGGTCGAGAGGTCAGAAAGTACGGTATTTATGTCTCCTCCTACGGTGCCGTCGTCCAAATACCAGACATTACATTTTGAGGTTAAATTTTGAATGATGGGATTTATCACCAAACTAAAAATGGCCGGCCCGAGGGGATCACCCTGCTGGCATCCAACTTCTGATGAGAGCTCGTGGTTGCGGTACATTAATTTAGTGGGATCTGCGTAGCAGTGTAGTAAATAATTATAAAGTTCTGGGATATGATTACTAATTTCAGCCAGCAGGGTGTCTCTGTTCACCGAATTGAAAGCATTTTTTACGTCTATTTTTAATAAAACTTGGCAATCATCAGTACTGAGGAAGGTGCGGAGCGCATGAACTGCGGCTTCGCACCCACCTCTTGTTCCAAAGCCTAGTTGAACCGGTTCAAACTTGCGCTGTAATTTTGATACGATGTGCCTAACTGCTATTTTGGACGCTAAGCGTCTGAGAGTAGACCCAACTGCTATCGGTCTTACACTGCCGTCTTTTTTAGTGAGAGCGATCAGGTTAGCTCCATAGAGAATGGGCACTATGTCTGGATTTATACGCCCACTCAACATTAGATTTATAACATTATTTAAGGACGTGACCAATTTTATACCGGTATCGCCGACACCATGTGCAGTGAGGTCTTTTAAATGTTGAGGGGAGATACCATCTAAACCGGCTGCAGACCCAGTTTTGAAGCTTGCAATTGCATTGGTGATATGCTTTTGTTTTATATGCAGGCAGTCTTGGATAGCAGTTGGTGGATCTAAGAAAGGAGGCGTGGAGGGGGCTGAGGGATGTTTCGAGCGCAGGGCCGAGAGAGTGTCAGGAGTGTCGGGCGATAAGGTATCACTTGAAAACAAAATGCGGGCAGCGCCTTTGAGATCTCCGTCGCTGATTTTAGCTTAAACAGCTTGTGCTAAATTAAATGACGAAAAATCGTCGTTTTTCTTGCTAATTCTTGGTATTGGTTTAGCGGGTAATTCAGAAGGGATAGAACAGTTATTTTTAATTTGTTGTGTTAGTGAAATTGATATCTCTTTATCATCAGCGTGTAGAGTATGGTACGCGAAAGTTAAGAGGTTGCGCCACGTGTCAAAACTGTTTACTTCTACACATTGATCAATTAAGAAAGACAGGCGGGTAGCGACGGAAATCCTGGCGCCCCGTGGAATCCTTTTTATAACAGGAAAGTTAAGTTTGAGGTGGCTAAGTTCCAGGTGCAAGTTACGTGAATATGATGGGTTATTAATCGGAGGTGGTGTGTGGTTTGGACCAATGACCGCGGTAGCATTAAGAGACGAGCAATTTCGGTGTTTTTTTGAAAAATGTATATTAAGGCCGCGGGAACTTTCGAAAGATTTTGAACATAAATGGCATTGGTGGACGGTCGAGATAGTGGGTTGGGTCGCAGCAAGCATCTATAAAATAAGAATGAACTTATAAATAAAAATTACTTACTTAAAAACACTTAAAAATAAAGAAATAACTACTAAATAATACTAATTATAAAATAACACAAAACACAATATCAAATGTCTGTCACAGCAACGTTGTCAATGGCTGGCAGGAGCAGGACTGCGGTGCGCCGTCGCGGCCGGCGGCGCTCGGCGGAATCTAGGCCTTTGGCCGCCCGCCGCTGCTGCGCTGGGTTGCGGTTTATACGAGACCTTTATGGTTGGCGTATTACACATATTCCATGATTTATGAAGAGTACTAAGTTGGAGTGAAGGCACTTTGACATAAGTCAAGTCTCAAAAGATGTACATGAAAGATAAATAATCTTGTTTCCAAATATTTTTATGGTAAAATTTGTAATTTATATTTGTATTACTTTTCACATCAATTTATTATAAAAATACGATCCAAAGATTACTATTTTGTAGCTTTTACTCTTAAAAATGATTAAAAAGAGAAATTATATTTGAGAAACAGATGTTGACAACTTGACAGTTTCTTTTTTTTTTAGTCGGAGCTAAAATAATGCTTTTTCAATATTTTTTGGTCGGACAGCCCTCAGCTTGGTCTGTTCCATCTTCGGACACTTTTAGTGGCGCAATTTTTGAGGTGCTTTTTCCGAAATTTACGGCCCTATATTAATACAATGGGTGGATCTAAGAAAGGAGGCGTGGAGGGGGCTGAGGGATGTTTCGAGCGCAGGGCCGAGAGAGTGTCAGGAGTGTCGGGCGATAAGGTATCACTTGAAAACAAAATGCGGGCAGCGCCTTTGAGATCTCCGTCGCTGATTTTAGCTTAAACAGCTTGTGCTAAATTAAATGACGAAGAATCGTCAATCGTCCCTATATTAATACCCTGGACCCGGGGTATGTCCTTAAACTACGTCCGGACCTGGGTATGTCCTTAAACTACGCCAAAAAGAGAGGTATGGGCACTGCGAATGGCATCTCGCTAAGTGTGGTAGGGCACGTTCAGCGAATGTCATCGCTCAAATCTGGAGCAGAGCCCGACTGGGGAAGTACCTCCACCTTACAGAAAACCACAGCCAAATAGCACTAGACCCTACTCATAGTGTTGTGTTCCTGCTGGTGAGTAAGGTTGCCAAAGAGCTCAAAGAGGACCCAGTGTGTTGACGATGAGGGACCTTCTTGTTCCTTTAGTCGTCAACACAGTGAATCCTCCTTTTTGTAAAGGGTCGGCAACGCGCATGTGACGCCTTTGGAGTTGCAGGCGTCCATAGGTTACGGTAGCTGCTTACCATCAGGCGGGCCGTATGCTTGTTTGCCACCGTCGTGGTATAAAAAAAAAAAAAATACAATTTGGTGTGTGAGTGGCTTTTATAACTCGCCATATGTTGGAGCATAAGAATTATTTTTAAAAACATTTTTTAAGGGGACACTCCATACATGTAACTATTGTAACGGTTGAATAAAACAAAAACAAATGCCGGAAAAACATGTTCTGATATGAAGTCCCGTACGTTTTTAAAAATAAGTTTAAGGTTACTGAATGTATTTATTTATACAATTAATATTTAGGAGGATATCTATAAATATATATAAATATATAAAAGAAGAAACTGACTGACTGACTGACTGACTGACTGACATATCAACGCACAGCCCAAACCGCTGGTTCTAGAGATTCCAAATTTGGCACGTAGATTCCTTATAAGGTCTATTAAGTTAAGGTGCACTAAGAAAGGATTTTTCAAAATTCATCCCCTAAGGGGGTAAAATGGGGGTCCAAAGTTTTTATGGCGAATCAAGATTGTTAGACTACTTTATTCGAAACTTCACAGGAGTATTCCGAACAATAAATGAGTAAACACTTGTTTCAGGTTTTTTTAAAATTCAAACCCTAAAAAGGGCAAATGTGGTCACAAAGTCTGAAAATCAACATGGGTATCGTATCCTTTTTGAGTACTTATAGTACGCGGGCGAAGCCGCGGGAAAAGGCTAGTTTACTATAAAATTTAAAAAATAAAAATGTTTTAAAAATAATTCTTATGCTGCAATATATGGCGAGTTATAAAAGCCACTCACACACCAAATGTTATTAATATAGGGCCGTAAATTCCGGCTTCAGACGGAAAGCGCCCCAAAATTGCACCACTAAAAGTACCAAAAAATATTGAAAAAGCATCACTTTGGCAGTTTGGCTATCAAAAGAGGATGGCTTCATCCTGCTACTCGATGAGGTAAGAACACCCCAAAAATTGCACCACTAAAAGTGTCCGAAAACGGAACGGACCGGGCTGAGGGCTGTCCGACCAAAAAATATTGAAAGAGCATTTTAGCTATCAAATAAGGTTGGTTTCATCCTGCTACCCTGATGAGATAAAAACACGAAACGAAACGGACCCAGGCTGAGGGCTGTCCGACCAAGTGATTTGTGACCTATTAAACTTTTATTTTCGATGAATAAGTCCAAGTTCCAAAATGCTCCTCGATGAGGTGGTAACTAATTATACTGTGGCCGCCCGGTCCATTACGCGGATTAAGTATAGTGAGCGTTCCTATAAATACGTGCACACGATCATACAAGTTACGCAACAAACAGTAAAAGTTGCTTTTCACCACTCCACCTCGAAAACGCATTTTATCCACATGTGGGGAAAGTAATTTGGTACAAGTTTTGACTTGCTTTTTCACGTTATCTGGCAGGATGGACTTTAAAGAGATGATTTTCAATTATATAATTTTGAAAGCATTCATTTGGCTTCGATTTTTTATAACTTATATTTTTCCTAAGGTGGTGTGGTGAAAATTTTTGTATTATACTCTGCAGAAAAGTTTGTTCAACCTCTCTTGCCATTAGGCCCTCGTACGTTTTTTTTTTTTTTTTTATGAAATAGGAGGCAAACGAGCAGACGAATCGCCTGATGGTAAGCAATTAACGCCGCCCATGGACGCCTGCAACACCAGAGGGGTCACAAGCGCGTTGCCGGCCTTTAAGACGGGAATACGCTCTTTTCTTGAAGGTTTGAAGGTCGTATCGGTCCGGAAATACCGCAGACGACAGTTCATTCCACAGTTTTGTTGTGCGAGGCAGGAAGTTTCTCGAGAAACGCACAGTTGAGGACTGCCAACCATCTAAGTGGTGATGATGGTAATGCTGTCAAGACAAGAATCCATTTTTTGAACAACTTGCTACGCTCGTGGCTCAATTTTGGAATGTTTCGGTAGATCGGGTCTCAATAAAGCACGAGAGAATAAACATCGACTTTGCCCCCTTGTATAATAAATAAAATAACTATTATCTACCTATGGTGTCAGGGCAAATTCGAGCTGGCAAATTTATTCACATGTTTTATTCGGCTACCATAATAGTTTCCCTTTCCCTTAAAATGATTTTAATAAACACCGGCCAAGAGCATGTCAGGCCATGACTAATGTTGGGTTCCGTTGCTGCGGCCCCGTCACAATATTTACACCTATTCATAAAATCGTTTTTTAGGGTATTTTGCCATGAAATTACAAGTTTTGCGATAACTTAAAAACGGCCCAACCAATTATATTCTATACAGTTTGCATTGAAAATTATTATTTAGACTCATATATCATATACATGAATTTTCCATATTTTTTTGACCCAGGGTTCAAAAAAAAAAGACGACGGAACGTTTTTTTTTTTTAATTTCGAAGCTATTATTTACGTAACTATTGATTTTATCCAATACTTGATTTAGAAGACCCCTATTTTTAAAAGACCAAACTATATTGGAAGTATATTTTTAATTTTTTTGAATAAATTATTGAGAGATATATTATTAAGATTTCACAAGATACAATAAAGTACTTACCTAGTAAGAGTACTTCATGAGTAGGAGGGATTGGTGAGCTGGTTGTGTCACAAACAGATTTTTTGACAGAAACAGGTGTTTTGTAGATGTTTGAAACAGCACATGGCCCTGAAAGATACCGATGAAGGAGTTACCAAATATACCTTCATCTTTTTCACACTCAGGCTAAGGGCGCGTGTAAACGATGCCGCCACGGCGCCGTCGTGTGTCGTATACACAGCGCAGAGGTGCGGCGGCGGCAGCGTGGTGGCGGGCTTTACGCGTCTCGTATACACAGCGCAGAGGCGCGGTAGCGGCGCGGGGGCGGCATCGTCGTCACGCGCCCTAATCGCCCTCAAGTGAGAGCGCGGTTCGTTTCCCGCGGGCGAGCGTGATTGTTGACCTGCGCCTACGCGCCCCGCGAATGTACACCTGTCTCAGTGGTCCAGGTTGCGTCGCGTTGATGATGAGCGATGATGAGACATGTATTCGTCTGTCAGAAAGTTCGAATTTGCCGCCCCCAAAATTTGCCGCCCGGGGCATGGGCCCCGGTCTGCCCCCCCCCTAGATCCGGCTCTGATCTCACCTGCAGACAAACTGTGGAAACAGTTTTGCAGGGCACTGTATAAATCAATGTATACTTTTCGAATAATAAAGCAATCTATCTATCTATCTATCTATGCTCAGCTGTGCCGCTGACTTTATATGTGTACTTACTTCAATAAAATTGACAAGTATTACTAATTTCTAATTCTAAGGACTTTTCCTATGTCTGTACAGTCACCGGCAATAGTATCTTCCTACACGAAGGCCGCAAAAATATGTGACACGCTCCTATGACCAAATAAGAGCGTGTCACATATTTTTAGGAAGATACTGTTGCCGGTGACTGTACCATCGCCCGCACTGTTAACTGCCCATCGGTGGATCTTATGCCTTTTGTAATAAGGTCCACCGATGTACAGTTAAGAGTGTTGCTGTTTGTACTTTGATATAAAATTGAAATATCATCATCATCATCATATCAGCCGAAAGACGTCCACTGCTGGACATAGGCCTCCCCCAAAGAGTGCCACAATGACCGGTCCTGCGCCACCCGCATCCAGCGGACTCCCGCGACTTTCACCAGGTCATCAGTCCACCTTGCGGGGGGTCTACCCACGCTGCGCCTTCCGGTTCGTGGTCGCCACTCGAGAACCTTTCCGCCCCAACGGCCATTGGTTCCACGAGCAATGTGCTTGCAAATTGCGAGCGAGCAAATTGAAATATGTTTCGCTCAAAAGAATTTCCTAAACCTTCCATGGAAATATTCTGATATGCAAGCAACCAACGTCGCGCGCATCGGTAAATCGGCATCTTGAGTTTACCCAGTCACATCCGGTGAGCGAATAATAATATGCCATAACAACTTGAAGCGGATATTTCACTTACTTTTTTTATGAATCTAAATTGAATCATTTTCCCGAGCAAAATCAGTGATGAACTTATCATAGGAGACTAGTTTCTTATTTAAGTAGATAAAGCGGTCGGAGCATTGTGTCTCTCTGCCAGCTTAAGTAGGTATTACCTACCTACCTTACTAGTTACATAACATCTTGTTATTGTTATAAAAACATCAGGCGTTAGGAGATATATATCTCATCTAGGAGACTTATCGAACTAGGTTCAGTGTCATGGGCTCTCTAACTATACCTACATAGGTTGCGATAAGTTTAGTTATTTTCGATGTCATTATATTATAATGTTATTTTATCTATGATGACATACCTAGTAGCAGGGCTCGGAAACCGGTATTTGCTCCATACTAAAAAACCTTTTTTTCATTATTTACGTTCTTTCGTTTAAGTACCTACTATTTCATATCTATCCGAAAATTTTTATAATATGAAGTGATTACCTAATACTTGAGCTCTACTTACATAAAAACCATAAAACAGTGCGCAGTGACATTCGTCATTAGTCTTACCCTGAGTCCGAGAATAATAATGATTTAGCTACGCACGAAAAAATGAATGGCGGCAAAATGTTCTAACATTTGGAATTAAATGTTAACCACACAACATAAATTTGGTCTAACGGCCCATTCGTAATATTCCTATATTTGTCATCGTCAGCAGAATAAAAACGGCTTTCGTGTATGATACGTCACAGGTCGAGAAGAATACTCTCAATGTTTTTACCTACCGCAAACATCGCTGATCGTCTTTTTACTTTTCTAGCTCTTTTGCTATTTAGGCGTGATAAATAGTAGATTGTGTAACAAGGGAAATGAAATATTTACGGTGAGGGTGTGTATTGAATCCCAAACGAAGCGATGGAGTCTATAATAGAATCCCGAGCGTAGCGATACGCATGTGTCACGTGATAGCATAAAACGCGTGGTAATCGAACGAGCGAAGTGAGTTCTTACAAACAACTTCGGCTACTGGGACGTTTCAGCATTTCGATGGCTTTTTGATTTTGAGAGTTTGTTCCGCGATAACTTTAGTAACGTTTTTCTGATCTTTATGAAATTTGTTGGGGTTGTAGCAGAGATCAATATAATTTGAGAGTTCGTATATGAGCAGGATCGGTCCATGGGTTATGGAGCTAGAAGGTGCGAAAAAATCATCACATGGGTCTTGTTATATTGGTCAGCTTGTTTGCAAGTAAATCGCGAGTTCTGAGTTCGAGGCGGGCTACTAGTTTAAAACGTGTTAGTGTAGTCTTATTAGCTTAGATACTAACATTAAATTGTAAGCAAATTACTGTAACTAACAAGATGTATGGACTATTTGTCTGCAATAAAGTTTTATCGAACGAGCGGAGCGTAAGCGAAGTGAAGTTCTTTCAAACAACTTCGGCTACCTAGACGTCTGTGCATTTCGATGGCTTTTTGATTTAAAATAGTTGTCGCGCGATAACTTTAGTAACGTTTTTCTGATTTATATGAAATTTGTTAGGGTTGTAGTAGAGCTCAAAACAATTTGAGAGTTCGTTCATGAGCATGATCGATCAAGGGGTTAGGCCCTGGGTTTTCTGACCACCTGTCGCCGGCGGCCGGCGACCGACGCAATACAAACATCCGATGTTTGAGGGCCTTAGGGAGCTAGAAGGCACGAAAAAATCATTATTAAGGTCTTGTTATATTGGGCACTCGTTTGCAAGAAAATCGCGACATCTCAGTTCGAGGCGGACTACTATAGTTTATTACTTACTTAATTTATAATTATTTTCATCCCTCACTAATGTAAAGCCTGACCAGAAATATATGATCACGCGCCATGTCGCGGAATTTCATTGGAACTAATTTCTTGCACTGGCAATAATTTGTGTGAGTGGATGTGATAGGCTGTCAGTGTCATTGTCGCGGTTTATTTGAATTATAGTAAAGTGTTGAATATTAAATAATAAAAGACAAAAATATCCCAAAATTATTCATAGTCAAGAGCGAAACATTGTAAATAGTGTATGTAATAAACAGCTGTAAATAATACGCTCGGGAAATGGAACTATTTCGCTGTGAAACATTTTCAAATTAACATCAGAGCTGACAGGTAAACAAATCAAGATGTCACTATACCATAGACTATACTACGCTCTATGACTGTTGCCATATAAATGAGAATAATAGCGCCCTCTTGACAATAATCATATATTTCTGGCTCAGAGAAATAAACCAATGGAGTGGTAATTGTCAGGCGTCCCCCTCTGCCAAAAGTACAAGACCACTGGTCGTAGCGGTTATATAAAACTAGTTGTCGCGCGTCAAACGCCATTCAATGAATGTCAGTCAGCCCGGAACGATCTGAGGTAAAAATGCCGAGTTGCTGCGTGTTTTCATGTAAGAAAAGATCTGAATTATCTAGTTTACATAAGAATAACGTTATCTGTAAGTATAATTACGTCTAAATATCATCAAATAGTGCACGAAATTAGCAAAAAACTAAAAAATATTGTCAATCAAAAAGTGTTGCCACTTAATGGTACTACATCTGCTGTAGGGTAATTTTTAAATTTGACTCTTCATAGTCCATTGTACCATCGGGTTCATAATTGCATACCCAATTTATCAATGAATTCATTCATAAATTGGGTATGCAATTATGAACACGATTACATCGACGGAGGTAAGTGAAATATTGCAAACAAGAGTAATCGACTCCAGTGCGGCAGAAATACGTCCGCCATTATGTCATTCATTGTCATTGTTATGACAGGTTAGGTAATACACTTAAAAGATACTCCGTGGGTTAGGCAGAGACCCATTCGGCATACAGCCATAATTGTAAAGCATCGCTCTGTTAAAAAAGCAGTGTGTCTGTGTGTGTGTTGTTATTAAATTGTTTCTAAACATATTTTAATCGACTTTTAAATTATTCAAATTACATATTATTTTTAATCATTAACAAGAATGAAAAGATTAACGTCAGTACTTCAAAGGTAAAACTCAATTACACGCATAGCTTTTTAAATTATATGTGTCGTCGAGGACCGCCGAGGGCAGGGCTGTAATGTAAGGTGGTTTGGAACTCAAAAAACTGACACTATCAGGATAAACTAGCCTATAGCACATTACGCACGGACGCACGGTAATGAAATAAAACACAAACACTGGTTTAACAACTGTATTGAAATCAAATCTTTTTAAAACCGTATTATGGGAAGGGCAATAAACTACTACTGGTTCGGAAAGCAGTCCCAACTGAGAAGAACCAGCGTAAGAAACTCAGCGTATGTGTGCTTGTACGAGTAGTACGGCACAATAGCTGAAATTTGTCTATGGTCTCAAAAATACAGCTACCATAAACAAATTTCCGTTTTAATAGACAAATTTCAGCTAGTGTGCTGAATTTCGTTCTGAATTCCGCTCTAATGTGTGGCGCCCCTTAAGTGAAATATACTTGTAGATGCTTGAAATAACAATATGTTCCTGTTTAGAAATTAATTCGTTCCTTTATTTTCACCATACATTTTATGTAGCATTTTAATTTTGTATGGATTATTATTATAAGGTACGGTATACAAACTTATCCCCTTAAATAGGCACTTTTAATTTCTGACTCTGGTATCACTGTACCTAACAGGTAAGTTTTAGTGATGGGACAGCACAAAAATAAATGTCGATATTAACATTAGCAGTATGTTATACTTTTTATTTATAATAGAAAATGAAGAAGAGATAATAGAAATAGAAACACAAATTGGAAACAGATGCCCATTACAATCAAAATATCAACTGCGAAGGACTCTGGAACATCACGATGTCGCTAGTGACTGATTCATCATTGTTCATTACAGTGAAAAATTCACTGAGGTGGATAGAGGAACGTCTAGTGTAATTGGAAGCACATTGGAACGGTAATCTAAACACGTGGGTTCGAATCCCGTGATGTTCCAGAGTTCTTTGCAGTTCAATGTTTCATTGTAATAGTTATTTGTTTCCAATTTGTAGTATTTTCCACTAAATTTAAAAGCAAATGCACATCAAAATATTAAATTGATAATATAAAAGTTATTCTAAATCAGCTTGCAAGATTTGTTCTGAACAAATAGACAAACTAACTTACGTAGAATACTAACATTGTAAGTAATATGCTGGTAGAACAACTTGATATTTAATCACAATTTAACATTATAATTTTATCAATAGGTAAACCTTATACTTGATAAAGAAACAAAAATACATAACTAACCTACGATCAATGTTTCTCTGCGTCCGTAGGAAACACCTTAGACAACCCTACACGTAATCCCTGGGTGGTGCTAAAAGAGTTACAAACTTGGCAGCTCTACTGTCCTATACCTGGACCTCGCAGCACTCACTGGATTTTCTTCATCATCTGCTTTCCCACTACCCTAGGGAAGAAATGCCTATCTATATCCAGTGAGTAGGCATACGATAAATAAATCTACGATAAAATGTGACATTTTCTAGTCAAAGGTACATCATTATCGGTTGTCAATAAGGCGTTACCATAAAAAAATCATTTAGAAATTAACTCTATTAACAACCGACAATGATGTACCTTTGACTTGAAAACGTCACAAATATCGATACTTAAGTATATTATTATCGACGCGTTCCTCGCACTGTGACGTTTACTTAAAGATGACATTATCTCGTTCACGGACAGGTTGTCTGTGTCTGTGTTTGTACTTGTGTGAGTATATTTTATGCTAGTGATTGATAATTTTATCGTGTGCGTGTGTAGCGACGTCAATGGAAAATGCATTAGTGTTAACAGTATTTGTGTGCGTTTCCTCGTCCCCCGCGCCGAAATTGGCAGACTTTTTCTGATAGAAATTAGTGCGCGTCTCGCATCCGGTTGGTTTAATTATCAAAGATTTGTGGTCAGGCTTTAACATAGAGATTTATATCCTTCTTGTACCATCCATAGGTAAACAAATCAAGATACTGCTATACTGAACTGTTGCCATATAAATGAGAATAATAGCGCCCTCTTGACAATAATCATATATTTCTGGTCAGGCTTTAAATCATAGTTTGTCCGGAAAGAGAAGTATCGTGGTATTATGACGTAAGAAGTTGCCAGTTTCAATCCGTTCAATAAAAAAATACAACGTTATGACAATCGTGCGTGACATTGACGTACAGTCCAAGACTTATGCATTGTTTTGGCATTACCTAGTGATGAAAAGTCCTTTCTAGATAAGAATTTAATGTGCGGTATTTTGATGTGATGGGATAATAATTAAAAGGAAATACACATTAACTGTTAGGTTCGCACATGACAAAATTTACAAGTCTGACATCGGTCTCCAAAAAGGCAAATATATGCAGGTACCAAATTGATACAATATTTCCGTAAACATTTCAATATTTTTACCATTGTAACATCCTGACGGCAGCTATATAGCTCAACGACATGCCTTTTGACATAACTGATCCGAAGGTCATTAACTTCTTACTGGAATGTTATGAGAAGGAGGCGCAAGCTCGGATAGCATGGCGGGAAAAGCACTCGGATATGTTCCAAAAGGCAGCTACGTTCCGAAAAGAACTTAAGAACTATACACATGCAGACATCGATTACGCTTTAGCCGCCGCCGGGATGGCGGCTACCACCCGTGACCACATCGAAGCTGCGAGGCATAGACTAACATCTTCTAAAGAAGTTATCGCTCCAAAACAGGACGAATACGAATCTGCTTTACAAAAGATGTTTCCAGTTAATCCTGAACACGAGTCACTCAGAATCCAAGAGGGTCGTAAGGCGTATCTAAAGAAGCGATATGAGTTAAGTCCCGAAGAAAAATATGTGTTTCCAGAAACTTCGAGTTGGATGTACGGGTGGAGATTAAAGGATAGTGAGATGAAGGCAGTAGCTGGACGGTATCCACGATTAGGGCTCATGAAAAGCGCGTTATACAGTAACGTGGGGCCTCAGCCAGACCCTAGCTACTACCGTGATCCTAATACCGGCATTACGTTTTGCTCAAAATTCAAGTAACAATTCGTCTTGTGATAACATAAACTTTGAAGAAATACAATTTTGGAATTTGTTTTTGCACGTCAGTAATAAAATTGTGGATTACCATTTTTTTTTAAATGTTTCTAAACACACACCTGTGAATGCCTTCTACTGGACTCTTCACTTATGCTGGACCTGTAGATCCAGTTGATCTTGACTGGTGGTTTGATTATTTGGTAAAATTACAACACATGAATATAATTTATTGGTTGTCTTATTACACGTATTGAACAATTCTATACAAAAAAAACTGCACTCAATAGACCAATATAACTAGGTAGGTACTTATAAAATATCTAGTAGCAAATTTAACATTAAAATACGTCAAAACTTATATTACTCGTTACATATATCGTTATCTTTTACTTATGACAAAAGCACCATAAACTAAGATCATTTCAACCCACAGATCTTTCGTTTTCGGAATCTAGTGGGAAGTGTACGGGGGTGCCGTCCCCTAATCTCTTAGCTACAGAATTGATCATATCCGGGGTCGCCTCCCGAAGGTCGTAGGCTAAGCCAAGTTTCTCGAAAAATCTAATAAAGGTGGTGCCCCAGTTGAAAAAGTCGAAATGTTCAGCTGCTTTGTAGTCGAATGGGAAGACGTGGTGGTAGTTGTGCCAACCTTCTCCGAGAGCCACAGTCGAGACGAAACGGTTTTCTGCTGGCTTTAGATCCCTGTAAGCAAAATATTGAGGTCCTATAAATACCTGCTTGGCATGCACTTGGCTAGTCAAGTCCAAGGTATGGTTTTTTTAGGATACCACTGGAAAATTGTTAAGAAAGGAACTACTGCTCAGATATTGGTAAAAATAGCACATTTGCCACCTTGTCGTTATCTTCATACTAGTTTTGATACATAATGCCTATGAATGAATTCATTCATAAAGCGTTCATGTACTCGTAATTTGCAGCTAGTTGTAGGTATAGGAACTATTAGTTTTATCTGAGTCTCAAGACATACAGCCTTGGCCAGAAGTGTTGAGCACCCTTGCGATTTTCATACAAAACTCGAAAGTTTAGACCGGCGTTTCTATCTTTTTTGAAGTTACTTTAGCAATCAATTCAAACTGAATAGGCATGTTTTGTTGAAGTGAGTAGTAACTGCGTAGAATATCCACCTTCCCTTAAAACAAAGGCAACCTTTAAATACCATTTAAAAAAAGTACTAATAAATAAGCAAATAACAGGTATTCCACACGGATACTTGGTTTCAGATTACCGAATATAGCCTGAATGGAGAATGGAGAATATATGTTTTCTGTTATCTTTTTACACTACCTACACTTACACTACATTACATATCGGTATCAGCATACACCGCATTTCCTTTTTTTTTTACACAAGTAGATACATTAAGTTAATCATAGTGAAAATTAAGATATTTATACTTCTATCATACATGTGACGTGGCCTGGGTTCTGGCAGAATACCAGTGCTTCGCCCGTAAGAGTGAAGCGTATTGCTGAGTCAGAACCCTTTTGTATTGCTGCAACGCACACAGAAATCGTTTTTTTTTTTGCTTTTGGTTTCATACGAGTATGTTTAACTATTTTTATAGCTTCTTTCTTTTAAGGATGTAATTTATGTACCTACCTAACTGTGTGTATATTGTGGCAAGCAAATAAAGAATATATCTATCTATCTATCTATCTATCTAATATTTGCAATTAGTCGCACCGACTTAAATTCGCATTTTTGGGACCTCCACTTTTCATATTAGATATACCTATAAAATATAACATTTTGCGTCATCGTACATTGTTATAATAGGGATACTTAACATCAAAATTGTAAACAAAAAACAGGGCCCCTATTCGAGATGCCAAACTGTAAGACGTTGCTCTCACAGTTGTCTCACTAGGTGATAGAGTGATACACCTAACTGTCAAGCTGTCAGTAGGTCTCGCTAGAGCGTTTTGTCTATGGCTATGGCCACCATTTTAGATATGTTGACAGGACGTAGGGAATCCCATGGCAGAGAGTTTGGTGGTTTTTTTTAGTAGGTATACGTAGGTATCGAACCATGGATGTACAAGAAGTGGATCTCATTCTTCGGTCACAAAGTGAGGCCGACAGAGAAGCTTATCTAAGGGAGTGTCTCGTTTTGACTAAGGAGGTAATGACGTCAGCAGACAGTCAAAATGTGAATATGTGTCAAATGTGACAATTTTGTAACGAGTGCGAGTGAGGTTTCGCCCCCCACTATTATGCTCTCTATCGGACCGTTTTTAGTACTTTTAAGGGTTCCGTAGCCAAAATGGCATAAACGGTACCCTTATAGTTTCGTCATGTCCGTCTGTCTGTCCGTCAGTCCGTCTGTCCGTATGTCACAGCCATTTTACTCGGAAACTATAAGACGAATAAAATAAAATTTAGACATAAGTTGTATTTTTCATGCCGCTATTTAATTATAGTCTGGCAAACCATTTTTTCAGTAGAAAAGCGCGGCAAATTCAAAATACGTACATGTGCCGACCCTTTGTGATGAGACACCGTGTTCGTGACGAACATTTCAATTCGCATATCTTTTACATTGAATTTGTTTCTAGTGCATTTCACTCTCTCGTCTTAAGCGCGAGTGAGATAGAACTCCTGCAACGTTCTACATTGAATTTAAATTCGTTTTTATGGCATATGTCAATTGCCTCAACCAGATTATTTGTTACAGTTGATGACAGATCAGACGAAATATATCCGTCTCCTTTTTACACACCGTGAATGTCACTTAATGAAAGGGGTGGAAATACCAACTAAAATTAAAAATATAGAATTTGATGATCATTGCTGCTTTTTTCACTGATTCTTAGTGTTGTCATACTTTTGGTCGCTGTACATTGCTACTGCGTTCGTTGGCTGGACAGACTATATGTAGTTAAATTGAAGGAGAAAATATTTTTATGGGGGGCGCTCCATGTAACTAAATTACAAAAAACAATTTTTCCCCTAATATCAACATGTTGCACATCAATCGATAGGTGTTTAAAAATAACATTGAGGTTTTTTTTGAACATTTTGTGATTTAGTGAATATTTTCAGAAATAATCGCCTCGAAAGTCAGAAAAATTTAGTGAACCCGCCCCCCCCCGTAACGAACCCTAAGTCCATATAATAAACTTAAAAAAATTTGAGAATATTATCTTATTTTTCTATTACATACTTTTTACGAAAATTATTTTGAACATTATCAGTTCAGCCATTTTTGAGTTATCTCCAAAAAACTTCTTCCATATGTATCAGATACGACCTTCTGGTATTAGTTTGGTTCCTATTCCATGGAAGGTACGGAACCCTCTATTATGCGTGGTCCGACACGCACTGGGCCGGTTTTATGCTAGTCGCCTATGAGCGACTCTTACTCGGTAATAATTTTCAACTGTGGCTAGGGCACCGAGTAAACAATAGTACTATACAGAGGTCCCTCTTTGACGTTACGAATCATGTTGTCCCTTCTTCACGCATGGCAAGTTCTCTTTCTCACTTAGGCAAACGTATCGGATACTAGTTTTCAAATTCAATGACAGAAATGCACATCCTTGGTTAGGGACAAGGTTTAAGAAAAAGATCCACTTCATATAAATCCGTGATACGAACACAGATTAGATTACACCCTGTTAGCCCGCCCCACTGTAAATTTATCAAAAATCTTATCGGTTGGCTTCCATATAGCGATATAGAGCCCATCTTCGAGATCATGAAAAAATAAGTCTTACTAGGTCTTAAATGGACGCTAGTATGTATAACACGATGTAAATTGTTTTTGAATAAATATCATATCATATTATATGGCGTCAAGTTGAAAATACAAGAAAATAACGTTAATTAATCAGTGGTTTTACCGCTCCAAATTTGTACTTACGGTAAAGTCTACTTCAAATAACCTACATACCAAATTCCGGTGGGAGCATACAATATAGGCATGGTGAATTTTTTTCATGTATGGTATCAATCGATTCGTTTTGTTGTGAGGATCAAATGTCTATATGGGGCCAATTGCGTTAAAGCAAACTGAAAAGTCAGAAATGAGACTTAAAGTCCGAGATTTGCATTTGTTTCTCAAAACGCTCCAAAATGACGTGCAAAAGTGACGTCACGATCACATAGTTGCCCTGTTTAAAGTATGGAAAAAATATGAAATTGCTATTTTTACAGTGAAATGTTGCGTATATGTGTATGGTTGCCATACAATTTATTTTACAGTACAATGTTAAAAATCATTTCAATTCACACTTATGTTTTTTGTAATTGTCATGAATAAATCTTTCATTCATTCATTCATTCAGGTTTCTAAAAGAATGCTTTAAATGTTCATCCTTATATTTTTTTATTTTTGAAAAAAAAAATGGTATTCAATATTTATATGACGTTCTAAATAAATCAATTTTTTTTAACGTCGTAGAACGCAATTATTTAAAACGGGGTATTTACCGTGGGTATTTGTTTTGTCGAGGTTCCGATATATATTATATGTATCGACATGTTAGAAACTAGCAAACGAGGATGGTGGCAGCATTTCTCCGCTGTATCGCAAAACTTATGAGTTGAGCGAGGAGGCTGCCAGCTCTTTGGTCACCAATTGAGTCGACGAGCCTCTTTTTGCGTTCTTTAAAAAGTTACTGAGCACTGGGTCCCCACGCGCCAAGGGTCTCGACTACGTTTTTTATGGGTCTTCAGTTTTTCAGCTTCTTTGGCCACCGCACCTGCTTGTTTATTGGTTCCGGTGAAGTGAGAAGCCGCCAGTGTGTCTACGCATATAGCATCCCACAGGCACGCATGTGGTATTTACTTAAGTACCGCAATAACACCTGTGTGGAGCACAAACACGGACTCAAAGCCGGAATCAGATTTCAATCAATCAGGTGCCGGTCCAGATACTATACGGTTTAAGACATTTATTTCTCAAAAAGATTTACATAAATACCTTACTGAGGAAACAACATTTATCTTAAAGCTAAACGGGTGAGGGTAGAATGCAAAAACTGGTGGACGAGTTAAGAACAAAGGCGCTCGGTAACACCAAGCGCAATGCAACAATGTAATGTTGTGCATAGGGACCAGTTAAACCGAACTACCCGGTGCGTTCACTGGTTAACTTACATATGATTTGTGTGTATTCATTAAGTGTATATTTTGTGGAAAAGCCTTAGAAGACGTTTTTATTTTAGTTTTTAACTTTTTTATGATATAGATTTTTGTACATTTATATATTTTTTCTTTTTCTTTTTTTTTAAGTATTTTAATAATTTAATGTTATTATTATTTGACTTATTTCTATCCAGTAATAATGTCAATATTTCTGTACCCATCCTTTTCTATGTATATGAATGAAGGATGAGCAAGATGAGTAGAGAATTAATGTCATTATTACTGACAGTGTCTGGAAAAGCTGTCCACACTGTAAGCCGGTAGCCAGTGCTGCGGCTTAGGAGTGAGTGACTCATAAGAAATTTGGCACAATACGTCTTCCCAGCTCCATTGACAATTTGGATGGGTAAAAACATCCTGACCCGCCAACCACTTCACCAAGCTTTTTTGGCCTCCTCTAAGCCCACAGTTCCATGGTTTGGGGGTGGGGGTCCTGTAAGATTTTAGTGACTTTACCTACGAGGCTGGCTGAGCTGGAGACGGAGGAGTGTCTTACAGTTGATGTTATGAAGCCGACTATTTCTTAAAATGGTCTTAAATCCTTATGCGCCCACCGGTATGGTCTTAAATTTGGTATTTTCTTACTAAACGGGTCTTATAGCTTCTGTAAAAATTTCGAGCAGTAAGCTCAAAAATAAATTAAGGCTCAACAAATTGCGATTTCAACTGGTCTTAAAACCTTATACGCCCACCGTAATGGCCTTAAATTTGGTAAGTATGTAGATTTTGTGGGTGGTTAAGTAAGTGGGCTTCGCCGTGTGTCAAAATTTAAGCGTAACGATAAATTAACGTATTAGGGTTCCGTAGTCAACTAGGACCCTTATAGTTTCGCCATGTCTGCCCGTCCGTCCGTCCGTCCGTCCGCGGATAATCTCAGTGACCGTTAGCACTAGAAAGCTGAAATTTGGTACTGATATGTATATCAATCACGCCGACAAAGTGATAAAATAAAAAGTGGTTTTTTTATTATTATGGTACCTCCCCTATACGTAAAGTGGGGAGTGATTTTTTATTTTATTTCAACTCTAACGTGTGATATATTGTTGGATAGGTATTTAAAAATGAATAGGGGTTTACTAAAGTAATTTTTTGATAATGTAAATATTTTCGGAAATAATCGCTCCAGAAGTAAAAAAAAATGTGTCCCCTCTAACTTTTGAACCATAACTTTTAAAAATATAAAAAAAAATTCAAAAGTAGAACTTTTTAAAAACTTTCTAGAAAAATTATTTTGAACTTGATAGGTTGAATAGTTTTTGAAAAAAAAAATACAAAATAATTTCTGAAATAAGTTTGTAATTTAACCGTATAAGCAGGTGTTTATTATACCTGTAATTTCTACAAAATCACAATGAAATGACGAGCTTTCAAATAAAGTAAAAACGGTGAAAATCGGTTCACGCAATAAAGAATTATCCCATAAAAATCATCTTCCATACTTTAAGCTCGCGCGCAATAGTTTACTTAATTTGCCGATAGATGTCGCTGTACGTGGAACGCTCATATCATATCCTACATGGCGGTGTTATTTTAACTCTTAAGTGGGGACACTTACTGTGACGGACGGAAAACTACGGAACCCTACACTGAGCGTGGCCCGACACGCTCTTGGCCGGTTTTTTTTTGTATTTTTAACTTGACGCCACACATACTAGCGCCCATTTACGACCTTTAATACTTATGTTTTCAATATCTCCGTGATGGGCTCTACAACGCTGTCAACGCTATATGGAAGCCGACCGGTAATTTTAGATTTTTGATAAATTTACAGTATAGCCAGCACCAGTATCTATAATGTTTAAGTAGTGAAGTATCAGATGTCAAACAATCCTTTAAGGCACTGACTACCAGGCCACCGATAGTAATGATGGAGGCGACCTCTAGTAATTGCCCCCACGAAACATTTGCGCGAAGTTGATTTCTGACTATTCAAACAAGGTAAGATACCTCTAGAAGTAATTATAAAATTGATATGATTTTAAGACATTTTCACTGAGAGCACATTAATATTTATAATTTTTATGATTATTAATTGTAGGTATTTATTAAAAATATATAACTGTTAAAATATAATATGATTGGCATTACCTATTTAACCTAAAGTTCAATTAACATGCCATAAAAGAAATGTCGATATCTGGCCGAGGAGCGAATGGATAAACATCAAAAAGTGCGATGAGTTGTAGGTGTTCTTCCACCCTGCTGTTGGGAATATCTCTACAGTACCCTGCATTCACTGTGCTCTGCATTATTTTGTGTAATTTGGATGCTATGTTAGAGTAGATTTCCTCAGATTAAGCAAGCCACTAGCAATAAATCTCCTACAACGCCTGACTGTATGCGGCTGTATAGCCATTCCCCATGCACATGTGCATGTGGGATACTACATGCGTAGACACACTATACATACAGATGCGGTGGCGAAAGCAGCTGAAAAACTGAACACCCTTTAAAAAAAAACGATATTTAAAGAAACAAGTATGTATAGTTTAAAGTGCCATGTGTAACCATATCAATTCATTATATAAGAAATATAATATGATATAATATTGGAATATAACTTACACGTAAGTCAGTCAGATACACAATTACATTTACTTGCAGTAAACGTCAACTTCTTTTTTGAAATGAAGACCCATTGGTTTTCATATCCCGAGTCTCCTAAATAGTAATTCAAAACTTGGGTCTTGCTAGTGGCAATTAGTTATAATCATGAGGATTATGACTAGTACTACTGTGCACTGTATTTATTTACCTGATATGTTTATATTTCCATAACATCCTCAACTCTCAGGATTAGGAATACCTTTGTAATATAAGAGTCTTACATTAGATTAGAATCTATGAAGAATATGTGTAAAATTGTTTTAAGTGTCTAAAACCTTAGTTAAGTTAGGAGGCAGTAGTAGGAGCCAAGTTTGAACCCGCGATCTTTAGAGCGTAAGTCGGGCGTCTGGCCGCCAGGCTACCAGAGTTTGTTTTGATAATTACTATACTGTTGCTCCATTTTTCTACTATGTTTATCTGCGTGAAGTATCAAATTTCAAACAATCCTTTAAGGCACTGACTACCAGGCTACCGATAGAAATAACGGCCTCCTAGCCCAGTCGGTAGTGACCCTGCATACGAAGCAGGAGGTCCCGGGTTCGAATCCTGGTCAGGGAATTTGTTTGTGTGTTTATCACAGATATTTGTTCCCGAGTTATGGATGTTTTCTATGTATTTAAGTATTTATCCATATTTATCTAATATATATATATCGTCTAGTACCCATAACACAAGCCTTACTGAACTTACTGTGGGCTTAGTTCGATTTGTGTAAGATTCATTTATTTCTTGAATTTAATTTCTTTTCTGATGTTTTTGAAATGCCTCAAACTTTCCATAGACGTTGACGTAACAAAGAAGACTGCAGCACTATAAGTAGGTATTAAAACAGACAGAAACATTGCAAATTTAAATAATTATATTATTAGTAGTTAGGTTCTCTTTTCTTATTAAAATTATTTTCTTGTGTATGAATGCTTTTTCACCACATCAGCACCACCATCAGCATCTTGATTTTTTTAAAGCGTTAGTAAAATTGTTTTTTTTTCACAAGGGAGAACAGTTATTACTTTACGTTATAGAACGATGATTTTGAACCTTAAATATTTGGCAGAATTAATTTGTTTTGTTTTATGTATTTACCTAAGCTCGTATTTTTTTGCCGTGGCGTGGTGAAAAATGTTGTGATACTCTCGGCAGCAGTTTGTTTGCTTCTAGTGCCCCCCGCAATGCTCAAGATACCACTTTTTTAACCATACACTAGTTATAATTTTGTAATCTTTCACTTTTTCGGGTCTAGATATAAACACGTGAGATAGATATCAAGGTTGTATTCTTGATATTATAATTTATTTACAATAAACCTATTCTACATAATATTGGATCTACGTGGTCGGTTTACAAGTCAATGTATTGTTTTATTTCTTGTGACAAAAAACATTTATTGGTTACAAGAAATCTTAAAATCATTCATACCAGTCATTTTTATTCAATATGTAATATTTGTCACATATCTTTTACCCAAAGCACAGGTTTCGTCATAGTTGCTACACCCAAAAATGCATCGTCAAATCTAAAAAATTGCTTGTAAGCCGTCTATGTAGACTACCCTAGTATTGTAGCACGAAAATACACGTATGATTTACACACATACTCACACACGTATTTAGTTTCAGAAGACATTCAGAGATGTCGCTTTCAAATGAGTTGTCATAAAATGCTTCAAGGCTCTCTTTACCTACTAGAGATAAACAAATGCCTTACGTGGGATTCCCATAATTTACTGACGTCAACGTCAAAACAATAAGATGGCGCCCATGCCAATAGAGAAATTCCTCTAGTAAGACCTGTTGATTTTGACGTAGGTGGTTAGATGAATCAACTGTCACAAAAGTGTGATATCATAGTTGTCTCGCATGCGACTGTCAGTTATGCCATGTCGAATAGACTCTCTGCACGGCTAGCACGACTTACGCGCGACTGGCGTGACAAAAGACAGATCTGCGCGACTTCATGCGTTGTCGCTAGTTGGCAGCACAACTTGCGCGTGAAAGGAGCGACAGACTCGCGATTAAATGCCAGTGTCATAAAATGACAGTGACTCGCGACTTTGAACTTAAATCCTTTGCATAACTTTGAGTTCTCTTCGTGTCAGTTGTAGCCGCGGGTGCATGTTATGCTACCGGAAAGCGAGATTTTTGACAAGCGCGGGAAGGTTTCCCTACTCGCGGCTTAAGTCGCTCTTGTAAGACGTGCTAGCCGTGCTGGTATGCTCAACACTTCTGGCCAAGGCTGTATAATTCATACGATACGATACATTTAGCAATGAACTAACTTGTTATACGGTTTGTATCCAAAAGCATGAGCCAAGCTGTTGACAGTGAGCTCGCTATGGAAGGTTGTGATGTATCTCAAGAAGCACTGCCAAGCGACGGCCGTCTTCCAGTTCTCGCCCCAGAACCAAACGTTGATCATCGTCGGCAAGTAGTAACAGAATAGCAGTTTGAACCATTGGAAATATCTGAAAAAAGGTTTTGTACATTGTGATTGGTACTTTTTGGGTCGAAGCCGTAAAATTACGTTTAGTTTTGTGCCGAAATACGTCTAGTGCTTTATATGGGAACTCATGAATTCTACGAGATTTTTCTTTTCGCACAGACTCGGATCATTCAGTAAAAGTTGCCCGATAGGTACCGATAAAAGATGTACTCAGCAAATATCCGCCGATTTTTTAAAATTATTTATGATTTTGTAGTTGAAGGGTGTTGAAACAATATCTAGAGCAGATACGAGTAAAACCATAAAGATGGCCAAAGCGAAAACTTGAAACAGGAGGAGTTTATTATTAACTTACTTCTCATGGAACCGCAGCACCGGATCGTTCAAGATATCGCTCAAGTCGATCTGCTTGCCGCGCTTAATGACTTCATCGTTCTTCTTCAGCATAAGCCAGCCGATATGTGAGAAGAACAGTCCGCGGTTGGCGTTGTGTGGGTCGGCGTCTGTGTCGCTGTACTTGTGATGGACGCGGTGATCGCGGACCCAGTTAAGTAAGGAGTTCTGCGGATTTGGAATAATTTAAAAATCCTGGCGAATCTGGCACCAACGCGGAGCTACACAATTAACGAAGGAAATTAGCGAAGCATGAAGCTGGCGGAGGATTTTGCATGGAATTGGCCTTGCTCTACCGGCAAAAAATATTATTGTAATAAGATTAAGACTGACTTTTACAAAGATTGAACTCGGCTTCCTACCTACACTATCTATACTATTTATAACAATATAAATTGATGATCTGGGAAAGCTTGTAGTTGTAGAGTTCGACGACGTTCTGCATAGACTTTGGATTACAAAACGTAAATCATATTTATTTTCATATAAACTTGACGTTTATGCAGGCAAATGTGGATACGTTGCAAAGTATTCACACGAAAAACAGCCTAGATAGCATGCAGTGATCCTCAAGAGGTGGCCCACGGACCCAGAAATTAAATTTGTCAAGTGGTCCATTGTCGATTAATATTTCATAATGATGCCATGCCATAATATGTAGGCGTTTACATTGACGTGGGTCCTTTGAATGTAAATAAATTTTATCCAAATAAAAAATGAGGCAAGTACCTATAATATTTCAAATCTTTAGATAAAGGTCGACTTCACACCTAATTTGACAGTCAAGGTTGCGTAAAAAAAGAAACGTCTACTTTAACCTCCTCAATCAACCATTATGTTTTGAAAGCTCAGGTAAACATTAGGTTTAAAAATGTCTACGGTAATA
Organism: Pammene aurita; assembly: GCA_947086415.1. Lineage (NCBI taxonomy): Eukaryota > Metazoa > Arthropoda > Insecta > Lepidoptera > Tortricidae > Pammene > Pammene aurita. Next base: position 13,991,284 of record OX352305.1, on the reverse strand, counting down.
ATTTGGAAGAATCGAGAGAAAGTAAATGTAGGTATTTTATTAAATTTAAACTTTCGTGATGTCTCACGATACTATCACTATAAAATATAACGGTTACACTTACGTCACTTTAGTCACTTCGCGCGACATGTTTCGGAGACCTTAGGTCTCCATCTTCAAGCACTAAGAGTGCTATTTCGAACCGGCCCGTTGCGCGCTGTTGCACGACGCGTTGCCGACTGGCCTGCGTCCCGCTCGCCGCGCAGCTCGTGTCGCCCGCTCTGACAAAGCTTGTTGAGGGTGATCTTGCGCCGGCGCTGCCACCGTGCTTTGCAGCGCATTCGGTTCATCCGACATGAGCGACGATAAGCAAACCACACTCACTGTGTCCACTAAACTCTCACAGCACACACTGAAGTTCTTGCCATGGATTACAGGCTTCCATGCTGGCGGTACGCCCCAGCCCCCGTCTCGATTAAAATTCGGACGACGCCCAATCTCGATCGCCTCGCGTATTTTGCGTGGCATGTAGCATTTTTCACGAACCAGCAGTCTAGCTTTATCAAAGCGAAGGAAATGTGACGCGCCTGCATCGCAAGCGTGCTCTGCTACCGCCGAGTTGCTGCAATCCATTTTCTTCACACTCCGTATATGCTCCGAGAGTCTCGTTGACAAGTTACGTCCGATTTCCCCTATGTAGGACTTACCACAGTCGCAAGGTATCTCGTAAACGCCTGGGTTACCTAGTGGGTCACTATCCTTTGGAGAGCGTAACATTTGCCTGATTTAAGTATGGGGGCGGAAAATTGTCCTAATGCTATACCTCCGGCGTAATAGGCGTCTAATTTCGTCCGTCACTCCCTTAATATATGGCAGATACGCCGGTGCCCTCTCTACAGTGTGCCGATTTCGTAGAGGCATTGAACCCGCCGCACGCTGACTCTGTCTCCAATTGTACCCATTTCTCTCTAACGCCTTGGCCACGACTTTGGTCTTAAGCGACCTGCGGTGCGTCCGGCGGAGCGAAATTTAGAGCGGGGCGGCGAGCAGGCCACGTACTTCGCAGTAGCCGCGGCGACTTCGAGCGGATGGGACGTACTCGGTTGACTCAAAATGTCTTTGTCGAAAGTGGCCCTTCAGTGCCTCGAAAGCAGCTCCTATTTCATGGGAGACATTTTAAATATGAGAGAAGGTGTGCACGTGACAAATAGACGACGTTATACGTTGGGCGTATTCCGGACATTGTATGAAGAATACCGACAGCATCCCCAAAAGTTTTATGAATACATACGAATGAGTGTGGAAACTTTTGATTACTTGTTACAACACTCTATGGACATCGCGCGCGGATAATACAATAAACTTTGTTCTTAAAATCACCGCCCGATCCGTGCCGCCGCTAAGACCGATCGGCGCACTGAGTCGTGGCCGCGCGTTCGCGCGCCTTGTCTTTGTTCGTTCCGTCCGCCAGCCCGCTGCCCGCAGTCGCCGGTCGCTCGAGTAAATCCGCTCGCTTGGTCGCCGGTGCGTAAGTTCGTGGCCGCTCTTCTTTTCCGCGCTGTTTTTGTATTATGCGCGATCCGCTAGTCGCAGCCGCCGAAGCAGGTCGCTCAAAGTCGTGGCCAGGCGGTTATGCGCGATCCGCTAGTCGCCGCCGCCGAAGCAGGTCGCTCAAAGTCGTGGCCAGGCGGTAACACCTGTCTGACGGGCCGCAGCTCTTCTTGCACATACTGTGGATCACAGAGCCGCAGAGCTCTGTTAATCAATGCTCCCGGGACTGCCGACAGGTGTGCGGGATGATGATGAGAACCAGCCTGGAAATATCTGTCAGTGTGTGTGGCCTTTCGATGGTCCTTATGTGACAGCTTTCCGCTCTGATCCCGCTGAACCAACACATCAAGAAAAGGTAGAGTACCATTCACCTCCTTCTCAATGGTAAACTTTATTTTAGGATGCAGCTCGTTTAGGTAAATAAGTAACAGGTTCACATCTTTACCAGCCATCACAGCAAAAACGTCATCGACATATCGCCACCCACCGGGTGGCTACCGGCAACTCTCCCAGCGCTCTCCTCTCGAAATCCTCCATGAAAATGTTTGCCACTACCGGTGCTATAGGAGAGCCCATTGCTACCCCTTCAATTTGTAAATAAAAGGCCCCCCGCCAGACGCCAGAAAGTGACGTGAGTGTAACCGTTATATTTTATAGTGGTATAGGTATTTTAGTTGAAAAGTCTGCTTAACAACTTCGAGTGCTTTTTCTTATTTGCGCTTGATAGATCTTGTAGATTACTTTTTTATCTACATTTGACATAATGTCCATTAGGTAATGTAAATAGTGGAATAAGAGCTGGCCACGTCAGATATGACACAATAATGAGAGCAACAAAACCCGCCTGGTTAGATTGCCATACTATTATTTTTTCTAGATCCGGGCATCTGGCAGCTACAGACTAGCAATTTTTTTGGATTGAGTAATAGTAATAATAAAGGTTGTCTGGAAGAAATCGCTCATTAGCGATAAGACCGCCTGTTGTTACCTCTACCTAAATTTATCTAATTGTAAAATTTGCGCTTGTAAGTGTATGAGGTGTGCAATAAAGAGTATTTACTATTATTATTATATTAATACCAAAATAGGTAAAAACTTTAGGATTTGTTTTCTTGAAGTGGTTTGCATTCTTTGACCTCCACCACTTTACAGCTGCCAGATGCCCAGATCTACAAATAAACATGGTATAGCAAACTGACTAGAGGTTTAGTTGCTCTCATTATTGTGTCATATCCGAAGTGGCTAGCTCTCCGCCTATAGAGTCTAAGTGAAGTTGCCGCAAATATTTATAGACGGAGAGCTAGCCGCGTCAGATATGACACAATAATGAGAGCGATGAAACCCCTCTCGTTAGTTTGCTATACTATGCTCATTTCTAGATCCGGACATCTGGCAGCTGTAAAGTGGTGGAGGTCAAAGAATGCAAACCATTTAAAGAATACAAATCCTAGAGTTCAGGTTTTGATGCAGTATTATGAAAAAATATAAATAATTAGCTCATATCATTGTCAAAAGTTTCTGATGAGGGAAAGTAGACCAAAACGACGTATAATGTAATTCATAGTTTGTCGCCTACAGTTTCTGTTTCCGAAATATTACGCAATGTTTTTTGTTCTAATGTTAAAATATAGACCCTGTCCTCTATAAATAAGATAACTTCGGCCGCTTTTACCTATTGTGGTATTATTTTTTTCCAATTCAAAAACTTTGCTCGTCTATCACTCTGACATCCACCCATTAAAAGCTGCCAGATGCCAGCATCTAGCAATAAGGATAGTATTGCAATCTTACTAGATGGGTTTCATTGCTCTCATTATTGTGTCATATCTGACGTGGCCAGCTCTTAGACCATTATGGAAGTTAAGCTGCACACTGTGCCTTTTTTAGGGTTCCGTAGTCAACTAGGAACCCTTATAGTTTCGCCATGTCTGCCCGTCCGTCCGTCCGTCCGTCCGCGGATAATCTCAGTGACCGTTAGCACTAGAAAGCTGAAATTTGGTACTAATATGTATATCAATCACGCCGACAAAGTGGTAAAATAAAAAGTGGATTTTTTTTATTTATTAGGGTACCTCCCCTATACGTAAAGTGGGGAGTGATTTTTTTTTTCATTTCAACCCTAACGTGTGATATATTGTTGGATAGGTATTTAAAAATGAATAGGGGTTTGCTAAAATCATTTTTCGATAATGTAAATATTTTCGGAAATAATCGCTCCAGAAGTAAAAAAATATGCGTCCCCCCCCTCTAACTTTTGAACCATAAGTTTTAAAAATATGAAAAAAATCTCAAAAGTAGAACTTTATAAAAACTTTCTAGGAAAATTATTTTGAACTTGATAGGATGAATAGTTTTTGAAAAAAAATTACAAAATAATTTCTGAACTAAGTTTGTAATTTAACCGTATAAGCAGGTGTTTATTGTACCTGTAATTTCTACAAAATTACAATGAAATGACGTGCTTTCAAATAAAGTAAAAACGGTGAAAATCGGTTCACGCAATAAATAATTATTCCATAAAAATCATCTTCCATACTTTAAGCTCGCGCGCAATAGTTTACTTAATTTGCCGATAGATGTCGCTGTACGTGGAACTCTAATATCATATCCTACATGGCGGTGTTATTAACTCTTAAGTGGGGACGCTTACTGTGACGGACGGAAAACTACGGAACCCTACACTGAGCGTGGCCCGACACGCTCTTGGCCGGTTTTTCCATTTAGAACTAAGTAATGATGTAGAGATGGTTGGTAATTAAATAATAATTTCCCAAAAAAACGTCATTGCACCGGTTTTGCTGAAAAATCTAGGATCACTGTTTATTACCATGGATAATGCATACTCGCTTGCGTCGATCGGTGTAACGACGAGTTTTTGAAAATTATAAAAAATTGTTTTCAAACAAAATAAATTATTTTTAGCGTCTACTAAGTAAGTATATCCATTAAGCGATGCCGAAAAGGCCGGTCTGGGACCCAACTAACAGCGAGGCGCCCAGAACCCTCTTGTTGATAGACTGAATTTAATCAATGTATGAGCATCGGCCATCGCTGCAACGTAGCGTAAAATTTGCACCTTTGTACATACCTGACCAGCTGAGGAATACAGAACCAACATGAAGAGTTTGAGGGGCAGCGTGGCTTTGTATGCCCTGTGGGTCCAAAGTCGGTGAGCGCCTCCTGTCACCCCGAAACCACTTGCCACATACATAATGGCCGCTGGAAGTAGGTATTAGTAGTTTATGTAACTGATACATAATGATTCGCATTAAAATACGACTGTGGTTTTATAAAACGAACGAAGTAAGTAAGTAAGTAAGTTTATCATGTACAGTTACAGTTACATTAGTTAAGTTATCTACACGTATATTATAACATTTATAACTTCTCAATAATGTGTTAAGATTCAGTATAACGACCGCCATTGCACCTCCATGGCCAACTAGATTTTCATAAGTAGGAACTAATACTTAAATTACATTCAAATTTCGAACATCGTATGGAATCGGTATACCAGAAAATGTTGTTTAAATTTAAACGTAATTAAAGTATCGGTCATCAGTATTCTAAAGTACCTATACGATGCACTACATTATCATTTCTGAACATATTATAGGGCAGTTACGATAGGGGTGTAAAATGTGTAAATAAACAATATTTATTACTTGTTTATTAATTACCGTAATTCGGGGTGAGTAGGTTTCGCGGGGGGAGTTGGCTTGCGAATCCAGAATTTCTTTTTTGAGTAGTTACTTTAATTTTTGGGCTTATGTTGCTCTCAAAGTAATTTGATTATATTTTTAGACATATTTTTTCTTCTTTTCGCAACACTAAGCTCCCAAATCATACAATTTTGAAACACAAATTCACTCTCAAAGTTGATGCTCGAAATCGGCGGATTTTTAGTTGATTTTAACTTTGATTTTAAGTGATGTTTACCAAAGTAAGTGTTCATATACTATTCGGATATCGTTTATATACTTACATGGCTTATTGGAAACAGAAAAACATATGTTATATTTTCTTTATTTATAATGGTTTTAACATAGAAAACAATCCAACCGCATTTGATGATTTTTATGGGGTGAGTAGGTTTGTACTGTGGGGTGAGTTGGCTCGACATCGGGGACAGTTGGCTCACGAATGGGGAGAGTTGGTGTTGCGAACGGGGTGTACCGGCTTGGTAGAGGGGGGAGATGGCGTTCGTAGTTCAGGGTTGTCGATTTACATAAGTAGTCAAAAGTGTCTTACATTATAATGAAATGGTAAATATTATTATAAAAATCATTGAAGTAGCAAAGAAATTAAATAAATTGCAAATTAAATCAATACGTTATATTAAAATTTGCAATTTATTTATTTCATACAGTAATACAGGCTATTACCTACTGAGTGGTTCATCATCATCATCATCATGTCAGCCATAAGACGTCCACTGTTGAACATAGACCTTCCTTTTAGCTTTTTTCCAATGCTAACTGGTAAATGCGTCGAATGTGGGACATTTAGAGACTATTGTTTGGAAAAAACGGTAGATTTAGGTAATTGTTACTGCAAAAAGTGCACCGGTAAATGTTACCTATCGATTTAATTTGTAATAAGTTGAGTTAAAATATATGTTTGCAAGTTCTTTTTCACTCGTTTTATTTAAACCCATCTGAACGTCTATCGACGTAGATGTCCTGTCGTGTCGTATTGTCAAACTACATACGTATGAGAATATGACTGTGTCCTATCTCATTGCTACCCTACGTCGACAGACGTGGAGTTTTATCAACGTATTCGATTACCGTAGGCTCAAAGAGGGCTAGGGCCTACGCTAAGTGACGCGGACGCCCGCCGCGTGCGTCCGCTCGCGGGTCCCCCTCCACACTCCCACCATACTAAAATCACAGAATTTCTTATACTCGGGACCCGCGAGCGGGCGCACGCGGCGGGCGTCCGCGCGAGGTAGCGTAGGCCCTTAGGGACAAAATCATAGACTAGTATAAGGACGGGCCCAACGGGCACTACTAAGTGAGTCAGTTTGTTGGTGTCAAAATGCGATTGATCTAAAAAACTATTTATCCTTACTAATATTATAAATGCGAAAGTGTGTGTGTGTGTGTGTCTGTCTGTCTGTCTGTTTGTCCTTCTTTCACCGATCAACGGAGCGACAGATTGACGTGATTTTTTAAGTGGAGATAGTTGAAGGGCTGGAGAGTGACATAGGCTACTTTTTGTCTCATTCTTACCCCCCACTTCCCTAAAAGGATGATGATGATTCCGCAATATCCAAGGTAGGAAGCTAAAAATTGGTATGCGGACTATTTGTGACTAACAAAAAAAATCGGTTGTGTTCGTTGGTTATTTTTTTGAAAACTGCCCCCAACCCTTAAAGGGGGGTGAAATTATAACGCGAGCGAAGCCGCGGGCAAAACCTAGCACGTCATAAAAATAAGGGTCACTACTTATCGAAAACATTAAGCCGGTTCAAATAGGAGCATAAATAAAACATAAATTTGCTACATTAATAAAAAAAATCTCTTGACAAGTCGAGCTATTGTCTTAATCCAAAAGTGGCAACCCTAGCAATTTTTCCAACTCACCCCTTTGGTAAGCCATCTCACCCCAACTACGGGGTGAGCTGGTTTTGCCTACTATTATGCATTTTTCGTAGAAACTATGCAATGTAGCAACAAACTATCATTGACAAAATAAAATTCATACCTCCGGAACACTTTTTTTGTATATATATCAATGTGCCACATATAAAAATAAACTTTTATCTAGGTTTGAACTTCGATTTCGCGCCAACTCACCCCGAATTACGGTACTTCGTGACTTTGATCGAGGTTTATAGCTCCCTAAATTTGGGGCCCGAAAACAGAATAGATACTCTAAAAGACTTCGTTTACATACATTTAGTTTTAATTAAATTACAAGTTGTCCAGTCGTGGCAATGCTTAGAGCTCTTTCTTCGCATAAAAGTGAAACAATCTGTATGCGCCAAAACAAAATCGTAAAATCAAAACATAAACCGAGAACACAATAAAATCATCAATCATGAATATTCTCAATCATATTCAAACAAGTCTCCGAGGATAAAATTGATTTATTGTTGACGAAAACTTCCTTACCAAAATATAAGTACCTACTTACACAAATACGCATACGTATTTTACTCGCTAGGTTTCTGATTGTGAATTTCTACTCCGTATTAAGGTTGCTTTGAATTTTAGATTAGAAGTTAATAAAGATACATACACCTTGTTCCTCATATGCAAGGACAGGAACCTTATACCAATAAAGTGGTACTCGGTATTAGATAGGGTTGTTTTAAAAAAACGCTTTCAATTTGGCAAGCACATCGTTGACCTAATTACCCGAACCATACTTTAACCAAATGAAGGGAAATTAATTCTAGTGTTTATAGATCAAGGTATTTTAATACCTTATGATAAGTCATTTTCGCAAAACAGGGACGGAAAAAGAGCCCGTAACACTATCCAATGGTAAGAGGCAGATATTGATATGTTGATAGAGAAAGCACATTTTAATATGGTTAACCTTGTTCAAAATGATTTCAATTACCTACGATAGGCTAACTAACCCAAAGATAGGGTAACCTGGGTAACTATATCATCAGGGTAACCATCTATTTAATAGGGTTACCCTATCGAAAAGATTAATAACATAAAGGGGTTTTCCGGTCCCTCCTTATCTGTACAGTCAGTAGCAGAATAAGCTAACCGAGCATGGTGTTCAAAATGAACTTGTCACGACTTTATGTTCCACACGTTTTTATCGATTTTTGACCAGTTTTGAGTCGATATTCCCACATTTGCACTACAGATATAATTATAAGACAAACGGCTGTCGGTTCCTTCATCCTTTTTCTCCATTCCGTAGAGCCGGATTATGAAATTAAAGAGCCCATTTTTATGTTTTTTTTTTAATATGGTCTAAAAACACTTTTGTTGATTAAGTCCCGTTTTTGTCAAAATAATGAGTGAAAATCGTGTAAGTTTAAATCAGTACTTTTATTGATATTCGAATGCTATAAAGAATCTTACATACTTATACGAAATCTAAATATTATGGTTCCTCTTTGACGTCTCTACAAATTGATGAGAGACTTTAATTTTAAACTAATTAACACCAAAGTTATGACCAGTAAACCACTTTTTGGCCTAAAATTGTTCGATTTTGATGTCAAATATCTCGAAGACAAAAATATTGAAGTAAATATAGGATACTATATCATTAAGGGCCGTTACTGATAATACGATAAGCTAAAAATCATTAGAAAAGTAAGGGATTCCGATCGAAGGTCATTGGTGCCAGTGAGCCCCTTAAAAAAACAAGTGTGTCTAGATGATATTGGACACCTCGGCCGCTCAGTAGCTGACTGTACATATGTGAGACTCAATGCTATGGAGTTGCAATTACCGCTTAACCATCACTCTATTATTTCTAGACAGAAATTATGACAGTTACTGGCTTTAAAAATAACCCTCCTTCCTTCCAGCCGGGTAAAAAGTCTGCGGCCCACAAGCGGATCTTTGATGTTAATAAAACTAGGAACTTACCAAACACTACTGTCTGCCATTTTACAGGGAAGGCGTAATGATACGGCCAGTAAATAAATAAAATGTGATACAAAGTAATTAGTATGGTGTTAACCCACTTAATGTCATTCTCGAAGCCAAATATTTTTTCAAAATTTCGAAACTTAGATTGTTTTGCTTGTGACTTTTTTTCCATAATACTATTCGATTTATAATTAAATAATGAAATACACCACCACTCTGCTGTGTTCTTACAACACGTTTGGTTAAACTTGATTTACTAATTTTGATTGGTTAATTTATGTGTGCTATCATTGTGTAAGTTAGGGTTCTCTTGAATAAGAAAAATGCGGTTTTTACTAAACTAATAATTCAAAACTGAACAACTTTTGTTAGAAATGTATAAATATGCATTATGTATGTATATCACTAAGTAGAATAAAAGACTGTGAATAAAAAGAAAAGCGACATCAAAAACAAAATAAACACACACACAACCTTTTTATGTTTATGTACTTATTTAAAGTTTATTGCATAATACAACATATATCTACAAGTTGCGGACTTAATGCCTAAAGGATTTTTCTACTATTCAATTATTGGGCCAAACACAAACATCACTAGCTGATAATTAAAAATCATAATAGTGCCCGAATTCCGCAATGTTTACGTGATACTCTGAAATGTTATTTAGGTACGTTTACCTGAACCGTTTAATAAACTATCAGATTATCCGAAAAATATTCAAAATTATTCAATAACAACCGAGACACTGAAAATGAATTACGGTTAATTTGTATGAACATAATAGCGGTATTCGATCCCTGGTTTAAAGTAGGGCTAACGGTCGTGTCCGGGTTTCGTGTACACGTAAAACGTACCCGGTTTTCTGACGCGTTCGGCAGGTGCATCGGCATTTTAACTACACGCGACTTGTAGCGAATATTCAATCTGTGTACTTTTAGTACTAAGTACAAATATAAATATGAGCTTAGGGTGTTCCGATCTTATATAAATTATACGCTCGTAGCTCTTAAACACCCGACGCCACGGCAAGGACGGTTCGGACCGCAGGTAAATAAGATCCGTTTCTTCGTATACCAGTGGTTACAGTACCAGTGTAAACCTTTCCGAATCCAAGCGTGTTCGTGTAGTTCATGGTACCGCCGAGTGGGCCTGTGCGTGTACATAGTAACATCTATACATATAATAAAGCTGAAGAGGGTCGAAAGTCTGTACATGGAAGATAATCGAAAAAAAGTTGACTGGGGATACTTAGAATCGATAACAGAACACGTTCCAACAATGTTTAGATTTTTTGTCTGTTTATCTGTTTGTCTGTTTATTTGACCGCGCATCACGTGGAAACGGCTGAACGGATTTTCATGAAATTTTGTATAGAGATAGTTTGAGTCCCGGGAAAGGATAATATATAGTTTTAATCCCGAAAATCAACCCTGGTAGGGATGAAAATGGGATTGAAAGTTTGTATGGAGAATGTTAACCGCTGAAACGATTCAGATAGAAATGAGTATGGAGATAATTTGAGTCACGAGAAACGTCATAGGATAGTTTTCAAACCCTTGTGGGGGTGAAAAGGGGGTTGGAAGTTGGTATGAGGAATTTTTTACCGCTGAACTGATTTAGATGAAAATTGGTATAGAGATAGTATGGGTCTCGAGAAAGGACAAAGGATAGTTTCAACTTCAAAACAGGCCCCCCCCATCTTACTTTAGAACCGTAGGTAAAAAAAAATTTAAAAAAATAATGGAAGTGAAGCCCGAAAGGTACTTTCAATGAAAACTATCTATACATATAATAAAGCTGAAGAGGGTCAAAAGTCTGTTCATGGAATATATTCGAAAAAAAGTTGGCTGGGGATATTTAGAATCGATAACAGAACACGTTCCAACAATTTTTAGAATTTTTGTATGTTTGTCTGTTTATTTGACCGCGCATCACGTGAAAACGGCTGAACGGATTTTGATGAAATTTTGTGTAGAGATAGTTTGAGTCCTGGGAAAGGACAAGTAATAGTTTTCATCCCTAAAATCAACCCTGGAGGGGGTGAAAAGGGGGTTGAAAGGTTGTATGGAGAATTTATAATAGAAATTAGTATGGAGATAATTTGAGTCCCGAGAAACGACAGAATAGTTTTCATCCCAAAAATAAACCCTTGTGGGGGTGAAAAGGAGGTTGGAAGTTGGTATGAGGATTTTTTTACCGCTGAACTGATAAAGATGAAATTTGGTATGGTATGGGTCTCAAGAAAGGACAAAGGATAGTTTTCACCCCGAAAATCAACCCTAAAGGGGTGAAAAGGGAGTTGGAAATTTGTATAGGGAATTATTAACCGCAGAATCGATTTAGATAAAATTTGGTATGGAGATAATTTGAGCTCTGGAAAAGGAAATAAAATAGTTTTATCTCGGAAATTATCCCTTAAGCGGATGCAAAAGGGGTGGAAGTTTACAGGAGGGTTTTGGGGAAGAAACAACCAATAACCGCTGTAAGTATTTAGATGAAATTTGGTATTGAAATAATTTGTAATTTTTTGGTCAAGTTGTTCATATTTATAACATGTCGATGCTTTAAATTTATCTTTACCCGCTCTTAAGAAATATTTGAAAATGTTATGAATGTCAAAGAGTTATTGCAGGATCGAGGGCTATATATGACGGACAAAGATGCATGGCCCAAACCAAAAAACTACTACAAAATAATCTAACATTTATAGGACACCGTTTAGGTAGGAAAACATATCAAATGTTTTGTGAAGCAGTCAGATTTGGATTTATTTTGCTTTATAATTAAACAATAGGTACATTATCTGTCTCTCAAGCTGTTTTGATATGTCTTCTTGAAGAACTACCTACGCATTATTTTGTATCTTTAAGATCTAATAATGTAATAATGTATTAATGTTTTGAAAAAAATAAGTCTCGTCGAGTTTACTTTCGGTCATAATACTTCTTGGGCCAGAGGTGTAGGGTTAGAACAGGTGGTAGTTTAATAAAGTGAAGTGAAGTGTAGTGAAAAGTGAAAGTGAGAAGTGACAAAGTGATAAAAGTGTAAAAAGTCGAGAACCTAAAATTAAAAAATGTCAATAATGGCAAAATCTCAAAATTTCAAAAATTTCAAAAATTTCAAAAATTTCAAAAATTTCAAAAATTTCAAAAATTTCAAAAATTTCAAAAATTTCAAAAATTTCAAAAATTTCAAAAATTTCCAAAATTTCAAAAATTTCAAAAATTTCATAAATTTCCAAAATTTCCAAAATTTCCAAAATTTCAAAAATTTCCAAAATTTCAAAAATTTCAAAAATTTCAAAAGTTTCAAAAATTTCAATAATTTCAAAAATTTCAAAAATTTCAAAAGTTTCAAAATTTCATAATCTTCAAAAAATTCAAAAAATTCGAAAATTTCAAAAATAATTAAAACCACAAAATTTACGAAAAAGTCAAAAATTAAATAAAATGAAAAAATACATAACTAAGTAGCGGCATACAAAATACACCTTATGTGTAAATTTTATTCAGATACGTCGTATAGTTTCCGAGTAAAATGGCTGTGACGTGACATACGGACGTACAGACAGACAGACAGACATGACGAATCCATAAGGGTTCCGTGTTTTGCCATTTGGCTACGGAACCCAAAAAATAATTTCTACATTTGTGACGCCGCACCCCAATTTCAACCGCGCCTATTCTTACCTTTCATGCTAAGACTGATTTGACGGGAGGATCGATTTGGATGATATTTGCCGTGGACATGAACGTATAAATGCAAAAGTGGTCCTGTGTCGTCCGATATACGCCTACTAATAATAGGATAAAAAAAGTATTAATTTTTGAGTGTACTTTCATTTAGAGGTAAATATTATATTAGGACTACTGTACGCGTATCCATCTGTCAACTTTGCTTCAAGTTCCGCCTCCAGAGTAGCGGGAGAGAAATTAGGGGTGAATTAGCCGCTTACTGACACAGACCAAATTCCACGCGGGCGGAGCCGCGGGCACAGCTAGTAGTGGTTAAAGTTAAAGTTGGTGCCAAACCAAATTAATTGCCTTTCCCACGTGAAATAACCAAATACCACTTTTAATTTAAAACAAAGTATAATAATATCGTAACTTCTCTACATTTTTGGTAATAAATAAGTAATGAATTTATAAATTAAAGGCTCTCCCAAAAAAACGCAAGAGTTGAATTTAACGGGAAACAAATTATTCGTTTATCCATACTAATACTATAAATGGGAAAGTGTATGAGTGTGTTTGTTTGTCCGTCTTTCACGGCAAAACGGGGCGACGAATTGACGTGATTTTTTAAGTGGAGATAGTTGAAGGGATGGAGAGTGACATAGGCTATTTTTTGTCTGTTTCTAACCCCCCCCCCCCCCACTTCCCTAAAATGGGGGGTGGAAGTTTGTATGGAGTTTAACGCGAGCGAAGCCGCGGGCAAAAGCTAGTAAAGTCATAAACTCATAAAATACACTAAATAGGGTTGTGTGGAATAGCACATCCAGCAAATAGCCTCCAAGGCTTTGCTGGCACAAGCATTTTGCATAAATGTGGCTGAATTTCGTTGTGGCAGTGTCGAATTTCCTCTTTGATAAATCCTTAATGGTGTTCGATGTCACGACATGAGAATGCAGTCTAAATTGGATGATATTGATGTGGAAGGAATATGGTTTAATAGGGTTGTAATTACTGCATGAGACATTTTCTGATCGTGTACTTTCTCGTTTCGGTAATCGGACTTGGCCCCCTAGAATATGCGATTTAACACCATTGGATTTCTTTTTATGAATTTATTTAAAGTCAAAGGGCAACAAGCCTACAACCACTCATGCCTTGAAGGAGGAAATTCGGCGCTGCATTAACGCAATTCTGCCACATTTATGCCAATCATATACCAATTAATCATGGATAGTCTTACCAAAACAGTGTACGTAAAGCCTTGGAGGCCATAAATTTGGCCATTTTGCTATTCCACACATAACCCTATACAGGATGATTCATGAGACGTGAGCAGGCTTAACACTACGGATTCAGTTAATAATAAGCTATTGTTTGATATCAGTATTAGCGTGATAAGCGCAAAAAATTTTTTTTTATTGAAAATAAAATGTTTAAAATTATTTACGACACGCATGGTCACTCTTTATTATTAATATTTTCTTGTTAGAATATTCTCTTGTTTTTCTGTGATATGTGTCAAATTGATGTCTGGTTACTTTGGAAACATCGTATCTCACTTAACTTGACAATTATTATTTTCATAATCAAAGTGCTGTCATGATTGTTACAGAGGTTTTATCTTTATTGATTTGTTTATGTAGGGTGACCATGATTACAGAGAACAAAATTTCTACGAAACAAAAAGGTAAAAAAAATTGAAAGGCGCTATTGTTTCACTTAAAAATGATGGCGGCCGATTCATTATCGTTAACTCAGTGTGTAGGGTTGTTCCTGCTCACGTCTCATGAATCACCCTGTATATTTAGTGCATTTTATAAACAATTAATATTATAACGAATAAAAGTGTTTTCCATTAAATTTAAATCATGTGTTCTGTTTGGGACATCCTTTATTAATTAATATCTATTATATACTTAATTTAACTTTTGTTTAACGGCAACTGCTGGCACAATATTTGTTATTAATTTCTATACTACTAAACCTTGTTTTTTTATGTTAAGTAATTACTACTTTAAAGAAAAATAAAAGTTAAATTACATACTAAAATATATACAAGATGTAACAAAAATGCTGGTGATCCGTTTAAGGGCATAATTGGTATCGTATTCGAATTGTGAAAAACTAAGAAAACAAAAATTCGCGCAAAAAATATTTTGGTTTTGTATGGAGTGTTGGCCGGCTGGGATCACGTGCCCCATACAAAAATTAAAAAAAATTCCGTACAAAGAAAAATCTTCTCCTTTTTCTTAGTCGCAATAAGATACCAAATAAGCCCTTAAACGGATCACCAGGATTTTTGTTACAACCTGTATGTAAAACAATTTACTTTAAACTAAAAAAAAAATATTATTTAATTATTCTTTTGCGTAGTTTTGGTACATCTGTAATGTGTATTTTCAAAATACATATACTGAACCCTTTATTTGTAATTAACCCCTAATTACACTCTAATTGATACTATTTGAACAATGGATCCGATTACATACATAACAGAGTTTACAATATTGATGCTACTTAATTATTCATACATGTCATTGCATTGTATTCACCTGCCGTCTTATCATTTACCTGTCTAAAGGATTAGACTAAAGTTGTGCAATGAAATTCTATAAAATATATAGCAGTTGGAGTTGGCATTTAAATCTGGCGTGCATTGATAGCCGAATAAATTCCCTGAATAGTATGTATGTAGTATATGGCATGTAATTAATCATTTATAATATAATACCTGACAGAACAGAATATATTTGCGGCATTTGCCGTTGAAACTTTAGGACCGTGGTGCCCAGGCCAGGCGCGGATACAGGGGGGGGGGGGGCAACAGGGGCAATTGCCCCCCCCCCCCCCCCTGAAACGCAAACCTCGTATACTATGGGGCCCATAGGTGCGGACCGCGAGCTTTTTTGTGAAGGAAAGTGCCCCTTCCTGAACGAAATCCTGGAAAGTGCCCCCCCCTGAACGAAATCCTGGATCCGCGCCTGGCCCAGGCGCCCACAGACTAATCAGGCAGCTGTCGAAAAAACTGTTTGAGGTCACCGGGGACCGTAGGGCTGGCTCTTTCCTCGCCCAAAGGATTCGCATAGCGATCCAGAGGGGGAACGCAGCCAGCCTTATGGGAACCCTTCCCCAGGGTTCGTACCTCGGTGACCTAAGTTTTTCTTTTAGTTATCATTTTGTAGGTAGTTTTTGGCTTTAATTTTGTAGCTAGTTTTTAAATAGATTTAGGTCATATTTCTATATATTTTAACATTGTTAGTTAAGGTGTATTTGTTTCGGTTTTAATTAAACATTATTCAATGTCCAAAAAAAATGTTTATTAGTTCTACGGTTTGGATTTTCTAATGGATCAGTGAGGGCAGCTACTAGATGATGATCCCATGATGCGCCTTTTAATAACTCTTCCCTAACTTTTTAATTGACGACGAAAGAATACAGACAGCGAGAATTTCGTTATATTTAAAAAAAAAACAATTTTCGATGCCAATCGCTCCTGATTCGGCTGTGTCTAACAGGGATCTACAGACTTAGAGACCGACCTAGGTTCTTCTCAGCCGTTGTACTCTTTTAAGAGTGTCGTGGTCAATTAGGGCGCTAAAAAGTCACATATCAAAAATTACGTTTTCCATTTAGCAGATAATATATTTATTGAAAATAACTCTCACTTATTGTGATATTAAGTAACGGTTGACGAGTAGTAAGTTACCTAAAAACTTACACTAAATCGTAGAAAACCCTTGACAAACGTGCCCCTAAATGTCAGCACTCAAAAGGTTAATTTGTAACTTTCATTGTCTTTTAAATTATTCTCATTACATCGTTAGTAGGCAGTCGCGATTTGGTCGCAATTCATAAAATTTAGATGAAACTCGATAATAAACAAAGGAAAAAGTTAAGTGAAACAAAAACTTTCAAAGGTACCAATACCACAGAATAATATAATAGTATTTCATACAGAAGATTATCTTCCCTACAAAATCAGCGTTCGACAGAACTTTGACAGATAAACGGTGACGAAATCCGTCTCCATACAATTTTGCCTTTCGACTTTCTAGGGTTGACAATTACGCGACTAGTTTGATTGCTGGACTTTTTTTTTTTTTTTTTTTTTTTTTTTTTTCACGTGGAGGAATGCATTTAGGCATCCCCCCTAGCCGGGGAACTAGGACGGGTATGTTGGACTCGTCAGCAAGGGCCAACACTACCAACTAAACCATTATGCCCGTCGTGCAGCGTTGGTGACGGTGACACGGGATCGCGTAAGCATTCAACCGCGAACACCGCCTGCTGCGACAGCCGAAGCTGTCCCCTCACTGGGGCCGAAGCCCCCGGAGCCGAAGCTCCCCCTCCCGAAGGTAGCGTGCAGGGCGACACCACACGCTGCTCCCTCATGACAACCTCCACGCCGGGAGCAGGTGGAAAAACCCCGGGTTCCACCCACTCAGGTTGCCTTCGTGATTTTTTATAGAGGTGGTCATCCTCGCAGCCAACACCCAGTACCAGCTTGGTGTTAACCCCCGGTCCGTCATCATAGGCCCTCTGCCTAGACAGGTTACGGGGCCGCAGTTTTATACAGGACAGCGGCATTCCTGTCCCTCACCGCGGCCGAAGCCGCCCGGCCCGAAGGCCCCTCAGTTTTTTATAGAGGTTGTCATCCTCGCAGCCAACACCAAGTGGCGGCTTGGTGTTGACCCCCGGTCCGTCATCATAGGCCCTCTGCCTAGACAGGTTACGGGGCCGCAGTTTTATCCAGGACAGCGGCATTCCTGTCCCTCGCCCAAAGGCCCCCTCCAGCCAACACTCAGGAGTCCTCTCCCTAAATGAGAGGTCTCCCTGTGCGGAACCCCCCAACCCCCCCACACAGGATGTTAGCAGCACCGGTAAGAAATCTTTGGGGTCCACCAAAAGATCGCTTACCGTTGCCCCCAGGATGCACCGTCCAGGAACCCTTCCCTTTCCCCCGGATCAACCGGATCAGAAAGAATGAGAAGGGCCCTGGCACTCGAGGAAGTTTCCCGTCATAGCACCCCTTGATTGCTGGACCTGCCCCAATCAGTCTAACTCTACCTAATCCAACAGTAATTTAATACAAAACTAGATATTTTATTTGCCCAATCTAACTGTTATTTTAGTACTATCCTGTCTGTGGTCGTGCCGAAAATAAACGAAGGAAATTTTGACAACGTCTAAAACGTATCCGACACGTTCCAAGGCCCTAGCTGTCACTTCGTAGAGTTGGAGACCCTT
The DNA here is from genome assembly GCA_947086415.1 of Pammene aurita. Lineage (NCBI taxonomy): Eukaryota > Metazoa > Arthropoda > Insecta > Lepidoptera > Tortricidae > Pammene > Pammene aurita. Next base: position 13,973,256 of record OX352305.1, on the reverse strand, counting down.
GCCGATACAAAATAACTAGGTTTTCAGAATGACAGCAGATCAGCAGTATTTTAACCTTCCAAAGACCTTTCACTATACCTATAGTCAAAGAGAATGTTTAAATAGAGGAGCACAGTCTAAGAATTTTTGAGGCTCCAAGTTTGATAGCTTTACTAGAGGGCGCTGTACAGCCCCATACATTATGCGGTAACTCTGGTCCAGATGGCGCTTCAGACTGTATTTAGAAGCAAAACATACTAGAGCGGAATTAGAAACGGAATTCAGCTATCATGGATAAAATTCAGCTAGAATTCGGAAAAAATAAAACTTCTTACCACCTTTTAAGCTGAACTTTGTCTATGGTCATACAAAAATTCAGCCACCTTAGAAACAAATCCAAGTTCCGATTGATTTTTATCGCTGCATTTTCCGCTAAGTGTGTGTTGTGCCTAATGTTAGGTACCACTTTAGGTACCTAACATTAAGTCTTGGTGACTGCGTACATTTTTCTCTGACCTAGCTTGACCTAAACCCCCACCAGAGAAACTCAATACGTTACCCTTGTAATCTTAAAAAATCTTTATTAATTTCGGCATCGAGCAAAACGGTTTAAAAGATTTTATAGTTCAACTCGCTTCGTAGCTCAATGAAAAATAATGCTCTTTGTGAGAAAAGAAATAGTTATCATTATTTTCTAAGGCTTTGTAATTCGAACCGAGGCTGGAGTTTTATTTGAGCCTTTTGTCATTGTCCTTTTATATTAGCGAGTCCGCAGGCGAGGCTGTCGACTTCAGAACTCAGAAATTAATGATACTTCGGAACCCGAGCGTCGGAAAGCTAAACTGCATTTAATTTCCTGTTTGATTTTTCAAAACATTATTACTGCGTCATTAATTACCCCGGGTTTCCGAGTAATTGCCCTAAAATTATTAAAAGAAGCGAAAATTCGGCTCTTTAAGGAACCCATTATCGGAAAACGTTTCGTCACTTTGGGACTTTAATAACATTTGGAGCGGTGAGTTGGTTTCACGATTGAGCGATTGGATGCATTTATATTTCCGCTTGTTTTAAACAAAACAAGTTTTATTATGCAACAAAAAGCGACCTGAGCTGATTTTTTCAGTTTTTATGTTACCGTTTTGTCGGCGTAAATAATACGCGACCTCATACCAATTTTCAGCTTTCTAGGTTTAACGATCACTGAGCTAAGCCGTTGTCAGATAGATAGACAGACAGACGGAGATGGCGAAACTCTAAGGGTTCCTAGTTAACTACGAAACTTTAACCTAAAAACATAAAAGAAAAACTTAAAGCTAGTACCTATTGCAGTAAAACACTTCTATAATTGCATTAACACGTTTAATTTTGAAGATAAAGTAATTATTTAAAATTAGCAACAATGATCAGGTTATTTAAAATTAGCATTTCACGTAAAAATTACAATAACGGTATCTATATAAAGATATTTCACATTCAATAACTTCCTTAGTGGTCAGAATGTAATTAAATTACAATAATCAAAATATTTAAAATTAGCATTTCACTTAAAAATGAAGATAACTGTACCTATATAAGGATATTTCACATTCAATAGTTACCTTAGTGGTCAGAATGTAATTAAATTACAATAATCAAAATATTTAAAATTAGCATTTCACTTAAAAATGAAGATAACTGTACCTATATAAGGATATTTCACATTCAATAGTTACCTTAGTGGTTAGAATGTAATTAAATTACAATAATCAGAATATTTAATATTAGCACTTCACATAAAAATGACGATAACTGTACCTATATAAGGATATTTCACATTCAATAGTTACCTTAGTATCGTAAACGTCTACTTTCCGCACAAAAGGAAAATAAAAAGGATGGAGTACTAGCAAAACTGATAAGTACAAATAAAGACTCGGCTGGTAATTTGGCTGCAGGAAAATAATGGGTTAATGAGGCGGGTGATATGGATGGTGACAGATGATTCGCTGGCTGAACGTAGCCTAAATTTAAAGAGCCAGGTCTTTGTACGCCCGTCAAACGAGGCAATTAGAATTTCGGGGAATTTAGCAAAACAACAAAAGAACTATTATGGCACAAAAACACTGGATACAAAAAAAAGGAATCGGATTTATAATGTTTTTAAAAAAATTTAATTAATATGATATTCTCGAAAGACAGGATGGCTAAAGTTGTAGTTGAAATTGGAAAGAGTTCGTGGGCAAGTGTCCGCTTTGGTTTAGGTGGACCCAATAGCTCGCTGAACTCTCTTTCTCACTTGGAGAGCCCGCTGGATGCGGGCTCTAATTCTCCGACGACGGTGAAGAATCACGCGGAACACGCGGCGGTTGCAGACCGTCCCGCCGGTCCGGCACCCACAAGCGCCTTCCGGAGTCCTTCCGGCTCAGGCGGTCCCACTGGTTGTCTTTATGTAGGCTACAACCAAAGAGCAGCAACGGCGTGTATGCAGTGTTGTTGGAACCTTTTGTCTGGTAGCGTGTGGTTTTTTTAAAAGAACTTGTATTTAATTCAATATTGTATCAGCGCCCGCCACATAATGCTTGAACGCAAAGATCTAAATAAATAGACCGCACTTCAACACGCTGAAACTAAACAAATTATAGTAAAACCCTCAGACCAAACCAGAATATGTTTTTGCTTTCAAAAATCTCCTTGTCGATCTGACACACTCAATCAAAAATCAACTTTTCCTTTTTTGACAATCTGGAATACCTCAAAAATTCATATTCAAATTAGGGAGGATATTATCTCAATTTTATAACTGCCAGTCGTATTACAAAATGCGGACTGATATAAGCGCCATCTACCCGTAATGCCGTGAATCACAATGTACGCTTTTTTTATATATCAACCGCGAACTAGCCTTAGACCTTCCTTAGACACGGAAGTTCTGAAGAAAGTCGACAGATGTCGTACGATAAACGTAGCGTCATGCTACACTATATGACTTAGGCGACGTAACTGCGTGGCTCCGTTACGTCGTCTGATCTGGTGTACTCGTAGGTAGATGTACCGTTAGGATATTGGCTGGGGTTCCGCCGTTTTCACCAACTGAGGAACACTTCAAAAGGTTTAAAACACTTTTTTTAGCGTAAAACTGCTCGTGACATGAACCCAGTATCCGCCAGATTGGCGAAGACTAATTCTTTGTGGGTAGTCGGGGTAAAAAATTATAATAAGTTGAACACGGAGGTCGAGGAGGCGAGTTCGTATGCGCAATATATTCCAAAGCTAAAATCATTTTTATTAGATAAGGTTTATTAGTATGTAACAAAAATGGTGGTGATCCGTTAAAGGCATATAATTGGTGACGTATTGCGACTAAGTATCGTATCGTATCGTGAAAAAAGTTACCGACGATTGCTGTCGCGACCCTCAATCATGAGGAAACGAGAGTGAAGAAGATTGCGACTAAGGAAAAGTAGGAAGAAATTTTTTTAACGCAATTTTTTTTGTATTGGTCATCATCCCAGCCGGCCTACCGTCCATACAAAACAAATTTTTTTTTCGCGTAAAAAAGCCCTGCATTAAGCGAAATTATTTAGGCACTTTATGACCAATGGCCTAATTAATAAGTGACCTAACTACTATTAACTACTACTATAGCCTAACCCCCTTATTCATAAACGTCTACTAAAGTTAAGAGGCCTCTGATAATCGTTTGTCCCTTTCCGTCCAACCTATATGAGGGAAAGGGACAAACGATTATCAGCGATCTCTTAACTTTAGTGGGCGTTTATGAATAAGGGGGCTATTCTTTACTTTAGTGCATGGCCGGCAGCCGAATCACTGTCCAGTAACGGGTACATTGTACAAATGGTTTTTTTTATTGTTTGTTGTCGCCTCTCTATTGCAGTGCTTCTAGAACTTGAATATATGCAAGTGATATGAACTTAATTCTAGTTGTGAATTACCTTTAATTATCGAGCGAAGTGAAGAGAAAATAAATCGCAGTATAATATACCTAATGCGTTACTGGATCACGTAAGGGCAACGCTCACGCTATATGATCCTCTTCCATTATTGCTTGATAAAATACCAACCTAAATTAATACGAAGGAAACAAAAGAAGCACGTTTGGAAACAATATGTTGCTTTCATAATAGACTAAGAGCTGGCCGCGGCAGATATGACACGATAAAGAGAGCAACGAAACCTCTAGTTAGTTTGCTATACTATTCTTTATTACTGGATCTGGGCATTTGGCAGTTGGATTGATCAGTGTAGGTCAGAGTCACAGGCTGGCAAAACCTTAAAGCTAGGAAAATACAGTCACCGGCAATTGTATCTTCCTACACGACGCCGAAAAAATTATGTGACACGCTCTTATTGCCCTACAAATAAGAGCCTTCATGTAGGAAGATATTATTGACGGTGACTGTACTACCTACATGGTATCTAAAAACTGTCGGAGTTGTCTCATTCAATGAGAGCAGGGCCTATATTATATCGTTAGAACAAAACAAATTACGCATCATTGTGGAAATAAAATAGTAGCCGATAAACTACGAATGACATTATAAGTCACTGGCACTACTTTTCCCTAACTGAATACCATAATTAGGCATCTATAAGTCGGTAGTGACTCTGCCTATGAAGCAGGAGGTCCCGGGTTCGATTCCTGGTCAGGGCATTTATTTGTGTGTTTATCACGGATATTTGTTCGCGAGTTATGGATGTTTTCTATGTATTTTAGTATTTATCCATATCTATCTATTATATATATCGTCGCCTAGTACCCACAACACAAACCTTATTGAGCTTACTGTGGGACTAGGTTGATTTGTGTAAGATTGTCCGATAATATTGAATATTTTTTTATTTATAATACTTCATCAAACCCAAATTATTCTACAAGCGGTTTGCATTATTTAACCGCCATCGATGAACAGCTGTCAGGTTATTGTGTCATATGTTATGGGGCTAGCTCCGCGTCTATAACTTGAGTTGCTCCACTAGATCACCTTTGTGATTGTATTTATTGCTCTCAGTCTCTTGTGAAGAGCGTTGTATTATTACGTAAGTAAGAGCATTAGGTGCTGTACGAGGGCGGTTTGATAACTCGGTGACTTTAAGTAAAACAAAAATCATTTTAACATATAAACTTTTTAATTACGATTCTGAACTCCTTGGTAGCTGGCAGTTTTTTTTTTTTAAAAAAGGTGGGAAAATAAAAAAGTTATTGAGGCATATGTCAAATACGGTCGGAAAATTGTTGGAAAATGGAGAAAAGCGAATTTCGTGTGTTAATTAAACATTACTTTTTACGTGGAAAAACTATTAAAGAGACTGAAAACTGTTTAAAAAAATATTATGGGGAATCTGCTCCTTCTCGTGGAATGGTACATAAGTGGTTTACAGAATTTCGTTCTGGGCGTACCACTACCAATGACGCAGAACGCTCTGGTAGGCCAATTGAAGTCACCACTGATGATGTCGTGAATAAAGTTCACGATATTGTTTTGGATGACCGTCGAGTTAAGATTCGTGAGATAGCTGAGACTGTACACATTTCATCTGAACGAGTTTTTCATATCTTGCATAATATTTTGAATATGAAAAAGCTTTCCGCAAGATGGGTGCCGCGTTTGCTGACAGCCGATCAAAAACGACTTCGTGAAACAACTTCCGAGCAATGCTTAGCCAAATTCAAGCGTAATCCCAATGAATTTTTACGTCGTTTTGTGACGGTAGATGAAACGTGGATCCACCATTATACGCCAGAGATGAAAAATCAGTCAAAACAGTGGACTTCTGCTAACGAACGGGCCCCAAAGAAAGCGAAAACCGTTAATTCGGCAGGAAAGGTAATGGCCACTGTTTTTTGGGACAGCCAAGGGGTTATTTATATAGATTATTTGGAGAAAGGTAAAACAATAAATGGCCCTTATTATGCTACATTGTTGGAAAAATTCAACGCAGAAGTAGTGAAAAAACGGCCACATCTGGCAAAGAAGAAAATCCTTTTTCACCACGACAATGCCCCTGCACACTCGTCGGCAGTCGCAACAGCCAAATTAGTAGAATTGCGTTATGAAATACTGCCCCACCCACCTTATTCTCCAGATTTGGCCCCATGTGATTTTTTTTTATTCCCAAACATGAAGAAATGGCTCGGTGGGAGAAGATTTTCATCAAATGAGGAAGTCATAGCTGAAACTGAAGCATATTTTTCAGGGTTTGATAAAAAATATTTTTTGGAGGGGTTGAAAAAGCTGGAACATCGTTGGATGAAGTGTATGGAGTTGAAAGGAGATTATGTAGAGAAATAAAATTATAAAAGGTCAAAAAGATTTTTTTTTCTGCAAAAAGTCACTGACTTATCAAACCACCCTCGTATTAGGAGGTCTGGAAGAACGTACTCAGCTATGACTATAACGATTTAGTTTTTGATTGTCGTAAAAATATAACCATAACTTTCTGCAGAGATGTTAAAGCCGCCAGTAACTGTCAGTAATAATTACATTATTTATCTACTCGTCCTTCTCATCCTTCATATTTACATCATTATTACTGACAGTGTCTGGTGGCCTTTATAGTCGGGCTTAAAATGCTACGACTAATGTTTTTTTGGAACGATGTTCCTTATCGGACGGTTTGCAGATCCCCCATTCCCTAGGCTGTATCTTCGTTAATATTTGGCCTCAAAAACTGGTATGACAGCTAACTTTCAGGAAATTTATTGCTTTCTAACTCTGCCATACAAGGTGTACACAAAAAGTGCTTAGTTTATGAGTTTATAAGCGAAAAACTAAAAAAAAAAAGGTTTTTGTCCGGAGGTCCTCGAGGTCGAAAACTTATGAGAGTCTTCGTGGCATACCCCCAAACTACCCGTTAAAGTTCCATTGAGTTTGGATTACTTTCCAGTTACCCTTAACTTCATTCGACATAACTGCTGGATTAGATTCTGTTATTTTTATTTTTACTCGCCATAATTTCAGAATTTATCTCTCTCACTCTTTCTACGCGGGCTCTTATAACCCGTTGGTGTCTTCAAAGTCTCGTTTGCTGTATTTGGTTGTCGCGACGGTTTGCGAGTAATAAATACAGTCGCCATCAAATATATCGGAGCGGCCAAGGTGGTTACAAATATCTGAACAGCGCCTCTATTGTCAAGGCGATAAAGTGCATGTTCAGATAATTTTGAGTACCTTGGCCGCTCCGATATGTTTGATCTTCTCTACTGCAGTGGTAACCGTTAAAAGCGCTACCTATCACAGTCGCTATCAAATACATCGGAGTAGCCAAGGTACTCAAAAACATCTGGACATGTAGGATAGTAAAGCTGTTCAGACTTTTGTCAACACCTTGGCCGCTCCGATATATATGTTGGCGACTCTACCTACCTCAACGTGACCGATGTAGGTCATATCAGTATTACCGTAAAAATATTCCTAGGTAAAAGTATTTATAAGCAAAGTTGTAAAATAACTGAAGTTCTGGAGGCGTAGCGGAAAAAATAGAACTATATTTTAGTCTCAATGTCAAAAAACAGCCTATGAATTATTAGAACCATCACTAGCTGTATATTTTTCAACGAAAGCGTTTTATTATCCCCTTAGCCCATTCGTCGTCTGTGGGTATTCATAAATAATACTTTTTAATGTATGCTATTTGAAGTTATGCCAATTCTTGCCAATTTATTATCACGCAGTAATATGGGCCACACCACCACTGTGTGACTGAAAACGGTTGATAAGTAAACAAAAACGTTTCATGAGTTTAAATTCAACGTTACATTTTTCGAATATCTTATAAAACTATGTTTTTTTTTTAAAGTATTGAAGGCAAGATTACTGAAACACGACTGAAATTGGGACCCAAGAGAAAATTACTAATATCTATTACTGACGGATTAGTTAAGCTCGGATTTGCCTTTAATAATGTTTAAGTGGGTTTTCTGAGACTATTTGATGAAAAGCCTAGTCATAAATTATTGTAATTTTCTCTTTGTTGCTAAATATAGAAGGCCTTTCTGCAATATGTAGTACCTAACCATTGGAATAGGATGAGAACACTGGAGCAGACAAAATCTTGACAATATTATACCTATACCTATTTCTTACAATCGCTGCAATCTCATCAAAATGGAACACAAAATAAATTCAATATTTGAACAAAAAAAAGACTCCAAAATAATTTCAGTTTCACATTGCTCGCAATGCAATACGTTTGCATATTCATATTCATATTCTTTATTTGTATTGATCATACATTGTCACAGGTATAGGTAATATACATTACATTGTAAAATTAGCTTAATAGGTAATTGTTTAGTTTAAAATATTTATGTCAAGTTTGAATTGTTCCATATAATCTGAATTTGACAATTAAAAATTGTTTTAGTTCCATTCCAATACGTTAGGATTGTTATTAATAAATTCCAGGAGTTTAATCGCAGATTACCCTTCTAGGAATTCATTAACGGAGTAAAGTGCTTCTTGGATCAATAGGCGCTTGAGTTTGGACATAAAGATGAGATCTGACGTCTCATCCTTTATATCGGACGGTATCTTGTTATAAATTCTTGGTCCCATAATTTGGAAGTTGTTAGCGGTTTTTGAAAGCCTATGTGTAGGTATTACTAATACCGGCGGGCGTCTAGGTGCTTCACGCTTAGAAAAGAAATTAAATTGCTTCCGATTTCGACGGAGTAGTTTTGCCATTTCAAGTATGAAGAGAGAGGGAACCGTTAGGATACCTAATTTAATAAAAAGTTTCTTCGCTGGTTCGTCCAGTGGTACTCGACATATTACCCGGACGATATTTTTCTGTATAATAAATGGGCGATCTCGATCCGCAGCCAACCCCCAAAGGTCAATACCATACCATACCATAGCAAAGGTGGGTATGAAAATAGGCATAATAAGCAGTCAACAGGTTTTGCAAAGATAGGGAGCCCTTGAGCCTGTTTATTGCGTGATACGCGGCGTTTAGCTTGGCACACAGGGAATCAATATGCTCCTGCCACTTCAGTCTCCCATCAAGAGTGAAGCCTACGAATTTTGCGCAGCTTACAGGGTCAATACTAGTGCCATTAATTACTATGGGGAGTAATTCCGATGCTCTATTAGTGGCTAATGAGAATTCGAGAAATTTGGTTTTTTACATGTAAACATTTTCATACATGTAAACATGGTGGAAAAAATCTACGGGTCCTGGAGGGGAACTCTCAATCTTTATTTTTTTAAAGAAACAAAACTGCATTCATATACTTCTCGACAAGCTTACCCTAACTGGGAATCGAACCAACTAAACAAAATAAAATAAAGACTTGCTATTTTATTCCACTAGTCGGTACTGTCAAAGTTAAAAATAAATATTATCCAAGAAAGATAGGTCTTACTGGTCTGTGTACAAGATATTCATGGCATGTAATATTTAGTGCAAGATATTTTATTATCTTTACATAGTTCAGCACATCTGTGAATGCACTTTTATTTCTTTTAAAAAACAAAATATTTTTTCTGTAAGTAAATCAAGCTATTTTAAAGATTTAAGGCAGTTCCCCTCGAGTGTCCTCTTTTTTCCACTCTGTAAATTAGTACATGCACAATGGGATAAAATAAAGATCAAACTTCTACTGCTTGTAGCAACAAAGCTACGACGTAGCATAACGTATCATAACTATTATACCGGGCCTACATTTACGCCCGCACGGCCTCAGTGGCGCGCGCGCGCGTAAGGCGGGCACGGTGCGTCGAGCGTCCATGGAATTAGAGCAGCGTTTACTATGGCCGCTCCCTTACGTTTGCATATGTTTACAATGCAAAAGCGCCGCCAGCCGATGGCCCAGAGGGGGCAAGTTGATATAGTTGAAGAAAATATGAATTGTGGGTACAACATTTGGCATTTTTTTTTTCTATCTAGGCCGGGGGGGGGGGGGGCTACCTGCATTTTGCTAGTCTGGCACTCTGACCTCTACTCATTGAAAGCGTTTTGTTGCTCTCATTATTGTGTCATGTCATCCTTAGTCCAGTACTTATAAGAACTCAGAGAATTCAACCCGGATGGAGTAGCCATGTCTGTCATTTCCGATACAAAAAAAGTCTTCCGATTTTTGCAGGGGAGGCGAACGTCAAATGTAAGGCTAATCGTACGTAACGTACAAATAGCTACGTCAGATAAACGTCAGTCCATACATGTGTATGATTCATATGTTTTCGGCAGAGGGGAACGCCTGTTAATGGCGACTCCGGCTGGTTGAATTCTCGCTTGAATTTGGTATTTATTGCACGAGAATACGACGCCTTCCACTTTCACGTCTCGTTAAAGAAAAAAAAAACCGGCCAAGAGCGTGTCGGGCCACGCTCAGTGTAGGGTTCCGTAGTTTTCCGTCCATCACAGTAAGTGTCCCCACTTAAGAGTTTTTGAAAGCACGTCATTTTATTGTGATTTTGTAGAAATTACAGGTACAATAAACACCTGTTTATACGGTTAAATTACAAATTTAGTTCAGAAATTATTTTGTATTTTTTTTTCAATAACTATTCAACCTATCAAGTTCAAAATAATTTTCATAGAAAGTTTTTATAAAGTTCTACTTTTGAGATTTTTTCATATTTTGAAAACTTATGGTTCAAAAGTTAGAGTACACATTTTTTTTACTTCTGGAGCAATCGCTCGTTCAATCGTCAATCAATCGTTTTTTTATTTCCGAAAATATTTACATTATCAAAAAATGATTTTAGTAAACCCCTATTCATTTTTAAATACCTATCCAACAATATATCACACGTTAGGGTTGAAATGAAATAAAAACATATACGTATAGGGGAGGTACCCTAATAAAACATTTTTTCCACTTTTTATTTTACCACTTTGTCGGCGTGATTGATATACATATTAGTACCAGATTTCAGCTTTCTAGTGCTAACGGTCACCGAGATTATCCGCGGACAGACGGACGGACGGACAGACATGGCGAAACTATAAGGGTTCCTAAATAGTTGACTACGGAGCCCTAAAAACGCTTTGTTTCGACGCTCATTTTCGTGAACGTCAACTGAGACAAGGGAGTTTGTTTCACTAGCTTGCCGCCAACAGTGTCAACATTGAGCGATATCGTTCGTTGCGGTTTTTTGGGAAACAGACGTTATAGTCGGTGGTGTACACTTATTTATACGGAAAATGATGATGATGGAATTTCCATTTGCAGAGCTAATCCTGTAGGCTCTAAGATTAATTTAAGAAGGGGAGCCAATCAAATTTTTGATGCAAATTTTTGACGAAGTGGGGGGTGCCCCCCAAAATTAATTAAAAATAAAATAGAGATATATAGTCAAGTTTGATATCATTTTCGTGTAAAACAAGGATGCCAAATTCATTTTTGGTATTTTATTTATACCTTTCCATATAAGAAAACTGAGAAAACATAAACAAATATGAAATCAACGTTTGATATTTTTTTGAATAAATGCCTATATTTTTTTGATTTATGGTCGTAACATGAAAAATATATTTTCATGATAAAGCCCTGTTATTCCCCTTTATAAAAAGTATATAGATCCTATATTGGTTATAATATCTTTAACTAAAATAGATAAATATAATAGGCCTGTTATCAACCACAATCTAATTATGTAGGAAAAACGATGTGATTTGAGTTCTAATGCTTGCCTAATTATATTTTTCACAACTAAATGGACGTCAACCATTTCAAACGCTATTATTTACCTTGCCTTTTTATGCTTGTTATAATCCGTAAGTGAAATAAAGAGTTCGTTTAGAAGATACCGGAACCGGTTACCAATAAAGGGGTAGAGTATTTGGTAGGGTAGTTTTTAAAAACTATCAATTTAGTAAGCACATCATTGAGTTACCCAAAGGTAAGTGCTTGGCGGGTACGGATTGGAGGAGGAGAGCAGAAGATCGAGCACAGTGGCGTGCCATGGGAGAGGCCTATGTCCAGCAGTGGACTGATACTGGTTGCTGCTGCTGCTGCTGATAATGATAATGTAGCGCTTACCAAAATGAAAATCCAAAATGACATTTACCTATCAAGCTAATTTCATCTCTATTGCTAAGACATTAGACAGGGACATAACATTGAATATAGGGTAACCATATAACTTTGTAACCAAATAATAGCGTTATCAAATATAGGGGTTCTCCAGTCCCTGTTATCTAGTCACGTTTTCAAGTGAAAGGTACATCATTGCGGGTTATCAATAAGGGCCGTTCATTTTTTTAGAGAGAAAACTTAAGCGGTAGGTATACATCTTCAACTGAGGACAGTCTGTTGGCGAATAGTGCGCTCTAAAACAAAAATAACAATTATGTGTTATACCTACTTAGACAGTACACAAACTTATTTTAAAATTTGTTAATTTATTATAACTAATATTTACATAACTAAATGCAAGTCTGCATATCTACAGCTACCTGCTTCATCCCACATCTCCATAATTTTGTGGTTGAAATTATACCCTCGTTCTGTTGACAAATTGATCCGATATCTGGTGCACACCTAAAGTTCTGATGACAATTACAATTTAAAAGATTCAGTATCATTGTAAATCTAAGATAGCTGCCGCTACAGAATGCCGCGTATTACACATTTCTTAACAAACCTCTCAATCAAGCATAAAATGAAAGGGATTTATTAGTAGAACACAGTGCATTGCGTATCATAAAGTAAGCGGAGTTTAGATATATATCGTCGCCTAGTACCCACAACACAAGCCTTATTGAGCTTACCGTGGGACTAGGTTGGTTTGTGTAAGATTGTCCCATAATATTTTTTATTTTTTAGACAGTTTTAGTAACATAACAACTTGAAAAGAAAATAAGTATTGTTTAGGTAAATTCAAAAACTTTTATTGAAAATAAACAATGATATAGATAATGTACAAACAGCTATAAAAATAATTCGGTAGGTTCTAGGTACCAGTCATCACACCACTCTTCTCATCAATGTAGCTAGATCATTGAAAAGACAAAAAACTAAAATCGTGGGGCGCTTGAATCTTCTATCAACGGACAACGCCTAATATCATTATAATATATATGAACTTAGGTTAGGTACGCTACGCTAGTGGTGTGATGAGTGGTACCTAGGACCTATCGATTATTTTAGCCTTGAGTACATTACCTGCATCATTATTATCATTATTTTCAATTAGACCGTTTAATATACGATTTTTAACATACTAATTTAACTACTATTAGAAACGGGGTGTTTACCTAACTCAAATATACAGGTTAATACGATACCAATAATAATATTTTAATAGTATCTGTGGTGGCTCTGCTTCCTAAAATGGCCTATGGGTCCTAAAGTCTCACTGTGCACATGACGTCTCCATACAATTTTACCTTTCGACGTAATAGGGTTGACAAGTACGCAATGTACACGTACAGTGGCCGGCTCCAATGGCTCTTCCGTAGGACTCGACATAACTGGAGGAACGAATTCGGGGGCTAGTGGGAATAAACCCTCCACCACTCTTTGAAGGCAAACTGGCTCAAGAGAGTCCATGGCGGGGCCGCGCTGCATTTTGTTGCGAACCATCCTGTAAGGCCGTCCCCATGGATCTCTATCAAGAGTGGCCAAGAATTCTCCATATGCATCATTTTTGGCTTTACCAATAGCCAGTGACAGGGCTTCCTTCGCTTCTTTGAGGTTCCCGTATAAAAGTGCTTCCTCTCTCTCCGTATGGTGTCGCCGCCGCCTGCAACGAGTGTATTCTCGACGGGCTCTATTGCTGATGCGTCGGAGGGCTGCAATCTCTTCTGACCACCAGTACATCTGCGTCCTTTCCGTCGGCGGCCCAGATCTACGCATCGCCGCGTCGCAGACTGTGATAAGAGATGCACGAAATTGAACTGCCCTAGCTTCTATGTCATCTGTCCGATCGGGTGATGGGGTTCGCCACACCTCCACCATGGCTGCCTCCTCAGCCGATTATTACTGGACCTGCCCCAATCTGCCTCAATCTACGTAATCTATCAGTAATTTTAATTCAAATAGTAGTTTATGTAACTGTTACGTAATAAGGGTCCTTAAAACATGAGTATGGTTTTATGAAATGAGCCGCAGGCGAATTTCATAATAAGATCACACGAGTGTTTTAAGGCCTAATTACGTACAGTTGCATACACTGCTTTATCTACACTCATATTATTTATTCTAAATGCCGTATTCGGAAACCATAGAATGGCCGCCATTGCACCGCCATGGCCAACTCGATTGTGCCGGCGGTCGGGGAGGCGCGTGTCGGGCTGTCGGCGGATGCGCGGGAGGGTGAAGGTGTACATTATGTTACCAAAACTCATAATACATCAATAGTTGAGCGTGTAAAGTAAAAATTACGTTACTGCCACAGATAAAAAGTTTATCATAGTAAAATCGGTCGTGGTAATGCTAGCCATTGCCTACTGTTTTCGAACACGTTTTAGAGAACTTACAATATGAGTGTAGATAAACTAAATTAATATCCGATTTATAACCTTATTTGCCCAATAGCTGTATTATTTTAGTACAAAACTACTACTATAAACTACAAAATATATCATTTTATGTGGTCATACCGCAAATAAACGAAAGGGATTTTGACAACCCCGAAAACGTATCCGATACGTTTCAAGGCCGTAGCTGTCACTTCGTGGAGATGGATACCCTTGGTTATGGCTCGATTGCGTACAGTATTAGTAGCAGCGAAACACATTTTTGTTAAGCATGTTTTAGCCTTCCACACAGCTCGAACCGTTTTAATTTGAAGGTGTTTTAGCGAACGCATACGGCCGACGCTCGGTAATGGATTCAAACTCTCTACTACGTCTCTTTGAAAAGTAAGCACAAACACGACAAAGCTCACACTTTTATGCTTTTCCAATATTATCGGTTTTACATTTGAAAACGGGAAACAACAATTCAAGGAATTCCATAAATCAAAGTATTGCGATAAGGAAAATATTGTCGTTATTTAGAAGTACGAGTAGGGATTTAAGTTTAATACTCAAACATTCGTTGTTATTATTTGTAGTACTTAAGTATAGAAAAAGCGCTCTCTTGACGACGATGTTTTCCTTCACCGAAAAGGGACTGGCAAATATTAAATGATATTCCGTACATAAGTTCCGAAAAACTCAGTGGTACGAGCCGGGGTTTGAACCCGAGACTTCTGGATTGAAAGTCAGACGTCTTACCGCCAGGCTACCAGCGCTCTTAAAAATAAGTATTACAAGTAATAGGTTAGGTAATATATAAGTACTCATTTGTTATTTTCATCTGTCAAATCCTAACAGCAAACTATGGATGGTACAAGAAGGATATAAATCTCTATGTTACAAAAATGTCCGTCAAAAGGCGATAAACTGATGGCGCCATAGTGATATTAAACTCAGAGAAATAAACAGATGGAGTGGTAATTGTCAGGCGTCCCCCTCTGCCAAAAGTACAAGACCACTGGTCGTAGTGGTTATATAAAACTAGTTGTCGCGCGTCAAACGCCATTCAATGAATGTCAGTCAGCGCGAAACGATCTGAGGTAAAAATGCCGAATTGCTGCGTGTTTTCATGTAAGAAAAGATCTGAATTATTTAGTTTACAGAAGGATAACGTTTCTTTTCATCTGTAAGTATAATTACGTCTAAATATCATCAAATAGTGCACGAAATTAGCAAAAAACTAAAAAATATTGTCAATCAAAAAGTGTTGCCACTTAATGGTACTACATCTGCTTTAGGGTAATTTTTAAACTTGACTCTTCATAGTACATTGTACCATCGGGTTCAAAATTGCATACCCAATTTATCAATGAATTCATTCATAAATTGGGTATGCAATTATGAACACGATTACATCGAGGGAGGTAAGTGAAATATTGCAAACAAGAGTAATCGACTCCAGTGCGGCAGAAATACGTCCGCCATTATGTCATTCATTGTCATTGTTATGACAGGTTAGGCAATACACTTAAAAGATACTCCGTGGGTTAGGCTGAGACCCATTCGGCATACAGCCATAATTGTAAAGCATTGCTCTGTTAAAAAAGCAGTGTGTCTCTGTGTGTGTGTGTTGTTATTAAATTGTTTCTAAACATATTTTAATCGACTTTTAAATTATTCAAATTACATATTGAAAAAATGAAAAGATTAACGTCAGTACTTCAAAGGTAAAACTCATTCACACGCATAGCTTTTTAAATTATACCGGGTGTGGCCTGTAATAGGAGCAAAAAATTAAAACGTAAATTCTACTCCTCAAACTAGACAATGTTTGTTCAACGACTTTTTAAAGTTATGTAGATTTTAGATTTTCTCTTTTCCAAACAAACTAAATAGTATTTTCAATGTACTTCAAATTCCACCTAAATGACATCGCCTGTCAGTCTTGTCACCCTACAGATTAATATCTGTAGTAATACATTGCGTGTTCGAATAAACTTTAAACTGTAATAAAATTCAAACTACAAGTTATTTTTAAAAGTTGTTGAACAAACGTTGTCTAGTTTGAGGAGTAGAATCTATGTTTTAATTTTTTGTTCTTATTACAGGCCACACCCTATGTCGTCGAGGACCGCCGAGGGCAGGGCAGTAAGGTGGTTTGAACTCAAAAAACTGACACTATAAGGATAACCTAGCCTATAGCACATTAAGCACGGACGCACGGTAATGAAATAAAACATAAACACTGGTTTAACAACTGTATTGAATTCAAATCTTTTTAAAACCGTATTATGGGAAGGGAAATAAACTACTACTGGTTCGGAAAGGAGCCCCAAATGAGAAGCACCAGCGTAAGAAACTCAGCGTATGTGTGCTGTACGGCACAATAGCTGAAATTTGTCTATGGTCTCAAAAATACAGCTACCATAAACAAATTTCTGTTTTAATAGACAAATTTCAGCAAGTGTAATGAATTTCGCACTGAATTCCGCTCAAATGTGTTATATTCCTGTTTAGAAATTAATTCGTTCTTTTATTTTCACCATACATTTTATGTAGCATTTTAATTTTGTATGGCTTATATTTTATTTATTATAAGGTACGTTATACACACTTATCCCCTTAAATAGGCACTTTTAATTTCTGACTCTGGTATCACTGTACCTAACAGGTAAGTTTTAGTGATGGGACAGCACAAAAATAAATGTTGATATTAACATTAGCAGTATGTTATACTTTTTATTTATAATAGAAAATGAAGAAGAGATAATAGAAATAGAAACACAAATTGGAAACAGATGCCCATTACAATCAAAATATCAACTGCGAAGGACTCTGGAACATCACGATGTTGCTAGTGACTGATTCATCATTGTTCATTACAGTGAAAATTTCACTGAGGTGGATGGAGGGAACGTCTAGTGTAATTGGAAGCACATTGGAACGGTAATCTAAACACGTGGGTTCGAATCCCGTGATGTTCCAGAGTTCTTTGCAGTTAATTGTTTCTTTGTAATAGTTACTTGTTTCCAATTTGTAGTATTTTCCACTAAATATAAAAGCAAATACACATCAAAATATTAAATTGATAATATAAAAGTTATTCTAAATCAGCTTGCAAGATTTGTCCTGAACAAATAGACAAACTAACTTACGTAGAATACTAACATTGTAAGTAATATTCTGGTAGAAAACCTTGATATTTAATCACAACTTAACATTATAATTTTATCAATAGCTAAACCTTATACTTGGTAAAGAAACAAAAATATATAACTAACCTACGATCAATGTTTCTCTGCGTCCGTAGGAAACACCTTAGACAACCCTACACGTGATCCCTGGGTGGTGCTAAGAGTTACAAACTTGGCAGCTCTACTGTCCTACCTGGACCTCGCAGCACTCACTGGATTTTCTTCATCATCTGCTTTCCCACTACCCTAGGGAATAAATGCCTATCTATATCCAGTGACATGTAGGCATAAATAAATCTACGATAAAATGTGACCTTTTCAAGTCAAAGGTACATCATTATCGGTTGTCAATAAGGCGTTACCATAAAAAAATCATTTAGAAATTAACTCTATTAACAACCGACAATGATGTACCGTAAAGTGGGGCTATTTAGTACAACATTTTGTGGAAAACTATTATTAAAACGAAGTAAGTATAGGTTATTGTACTTTAATGATTACTCGTAACGTAACACATCTTACCGATGACCTCCCATACTGGTACATATTAACCGTATATTCATTGAAATCCCAAAGCTACCCTTATTCAAAAGTGCCGTTCCAAATATCGCAACAATGGGGCTATTAGGAATTTGACACAAAATAATGAAAATTTAAAAGTTTCTGGCTTTGTTTCAATTTGTCTCATCAGGCGATAATCGGAACAATAAAATTTCAAATGGCTATGTCCATATTAACAGTGCCAATAGATTATTTTCATACTAAACTGTATTATAAAAATATGGTAGTGCTAAATTTGGGGTTATTTGGAATTAGTATAGTGATTCCTTTAGACCTTTAGTGAAGTATATGTGGGATATATTTGGAACAATTTAAGGGGAAGTAAATAAAATATAAAATAACTGACGAATTTTTTATTTAATCAATAGTTCATACAAATATGGCCGGTATCATAGAATAATAAAACTACGTCTTAGTGAATATTGTGAGAACAACAGCAATTAATACTTTAAAGTTACTTAACCTAACAAAAAAATATCGAGGTATTTCTGGGCAAAAACACGAAGATCTGTTGTGTCAAAAGGAAACCCCCATTCTCCTACTAATAATATGAATTTAAGGAAGATGTTCTCTTCTTCGGGTGTAAATAGTGTCGGATGGCTAGCGCTTGCTTATGTACAATTGATATTTCGAGTTTTCCTACTCAACGTACTTTTTGGAACACGGTATGTATTCGCTGCCTGAGTTAAGCTCATTCTCCCATCCTTCACACAATTTACTGCTTCTTGAAGCTTTTCAAGGTCGTAGTTTTGATATGGCAGAGATGCATTTCCGTTTCTTGTGTTTGTATATTTTCTAATATATGTACGCACCATGGTCATAAAACTGAAACGAGAAAATATAACTTACCCTTAAATACTCGAAAATTGCATTTGGGGTTATTTGGTACACCACCTATAATTTTTGCAAAACTATCACCAGCCTTGAAGGGGGCTATTTGGAATTCAGTTCCAAATAACCCCAAAACGGTTTCAAAAAGCCCCATTTCATAAAAACTAAACAAACATGGCGATCTAAACATGTTAGAAAACGCCGGTAGAAATCATTAGAATCACAAGAAAACGTACGATATGTGACAAATCTCATATTCAACTTACCTCCAAAAACTTCCCGTAACACACCAAAAGTAGGCCACACATAAATAAGTACAATTATGACGATTTTTTCCTAAATTCCTTTTGCGGCACTCACGATGGATTCATAACCTCCAAATTTCGTCCCCCCACTATAGTTTTAGTTGAAGTATTGCCAGATGATAAAAATAAAATTGTATTACCAGTAAAAAAAGTTATAAACTACCAAACCTTTTATTTTAAAATTTTTAAATAGCCCCATGGTTTCCAAATAGCCCCTCCTTACGGTACCTTTGACTTGAAAATGTCACAAATATCGATACTTAAGTATATTATTATCGACGCGTTCCTCGCATTGTGTACGTTTACTTAAAGATGACATTATCTCGTTCACGGACAGGTTGTCCGTGTCTGTGTTTGTACTTGTGTGAGTATATTTTATGCTAGTGTTTGATAATTTTATCGTGTGCGTGTGTAGCGACGTCAATGGAAAATGCATTAGTGTTAACAGTATTTGTGTGCGTTTCCTCGTCCCCCGCGCCGAAATTGGCAGACTTTTTCTGATAGAAATTAGTGCGCGTCTCGCATCCGGTTGGCTTAATTATTAAAGATATTAAATTTGATGAAATTAATTTTGATATTAAAAAATCAAATCCATACATATTTACAAAATAATTATTTGCGGAGAAGAAAAACACTCTGAATATTAATTTTATTTAGAATGTCATATAAGTATTAAATATCGGTAATTCATTTCAAATGCTGAACGATACCTAGCGCCACCCGGAGATATTTGGAACTATTGTTTAGTGCTTACCGCTGGACACTTTTTCGACCGTTTTCCTATAAGAGAGATCGATCCTCCTTGTACCATCCATACAGCAAACCCTTAGACTATGGATGGTACAAGAAGGATATAAATCTCTATGTTACAAAAATGTCCGTCAAAAGGCGATAAACTGATGGCGCCACAGTGATATTAAATTTGATTAAATTAATTTTGATATGAAAAAATCAAATCCATACATATTTACAAAATAATTATTTGCGGAGAAGAAAAACACTCTGAATATTAATTTTATTTAGAATGTCATATAAGTGTTAAATATCGGCAATTCATTTCAAATGCTGAACTATACCTAGCGCCACCCGGAGATATTTGGAACTATTGTTTAGTGCTTACCGCTGGACACTTTTTCGACCGTTTTCCTATAAGAGAGATCGATCCTCCTTGTACCATCCATACCTTAGACTATGAGCAAACCCATAGCACATAGCATACTTATTTAGGCTATGCCATACTGCCATAGCAAACCTCATGCAACCATGCAAACACACTGCAAACAATATGCAAACAATGAAAATTGTCAAGTTTTACAATATGACAAAGAGTATATTAAACATTGTCAAGAGCATGGAGGTCAAGAGTCCTCCACGGATCAGAAGACAATCCGGATAGTACTTTTACTATATTTCCCTAACCACAGTTGAACCTTATTACCGAGCAAAACAGTCGTTCATAGGTCACTAGTAAAAAGTAATAAAAACGGTCCGATAGAGAGCATAATGTAGGGGGCGGTGTCTCACTCGCACAATGCTGCCAACTTATGAAACTTACCAATGTGGTTTTATTTATCTACATTTATTTTAGTAACACACTAGAAGTTACTTCTTACTTATAATAATTTATTGCAAGATTTGAATTAATACTTTGTTCCCTTTTAGTTGCTTTGAATTTTTTTTACGACGTAAATATTATTCATTCATTAAATTAAAGAATTGCAATTAATATTGCAGACAGTAGTAAGTTTTGTAATATTTAAAATACGGTCTGGTATCCCCATCCCATCAGTCCCATCACTGACATAATATGTCACTGATATTATTTCAAACTAGCTGTGCCCGCGGCTCCGCCCGCGTGGAATTCGGTCTGTGTCAGTAAGCGGCTAAATTCACCCCTAATTTCTCTCCAGCTACCCTGGAGGCCGAACTTGAAGTAAAGTTGACAGATGGATACGCTAGAGGACAGTAGTCCTGATATTTTTTTTTACAATTACCACTAAATGAAACTACACTCAAAAATCAATCCTTTTTTTGTCCTTATAATTTTTTTTGCCATGATTTAATCGACATAGAGTAGTAGGTGTATATCGGATGATACAGTACCACTTTTGTATATATACGTTCATGTCCACGGCAAATATCATCCAAATCGATCCTCCCGTCAAATCAGTCTAAGCATGAAAGGTAAGAACAGGCGTGGATGCAGCGCGGTTGAAATTCGGGGAGGGGGGGGGGGGGGGGTCACAAATGCAGAAATGATTTTTTGAGGGGCTCAGTACTGATTTTTCTATTTGAGGTGTACTCGGGGGGGGGGGGTCCATGACCCATGCAAATTTAACTCAATCGAGTGTAGTGGCTACCCCCCTTTTAGACGTTGAATTTTTATAGGCTACGTAGAGGTACATATAACCTGGCTGGGGATTTTCTTGAATTGGAATTAGTAATCCTTAAGGGGTGATTTCTGGGATAACAATGCAAAAAAAAACCGGCTAAGAGCATGTCGGGCGATGCTCAGTGTAGAGTTTCGTAGTTGCCGCCCTGTTACAAAACATCAGTTCAAAAGGTCGTTTATTAAGGGATACTTGGCGGCGCTTACGTCATTTTACTATCCCTCACTTCCTTTTCCTATGCGTTTCTGACTGATAATTCATTATTTTTTTCTATTTTTTTGGACCCACGGTACAAAAGTTAGATGGAGGAGACGCTTTCAGATCTAATATTTACGAAACTATCAGTTTCATCCAAAAACTGTATTAGAAGACCTCTATTCTTTTTGAAATACTTATTCAATAATACCCAACACGATAGGGTTGGAGTGAAAAAAAAATCACCCCCCATTTTATGTGTACCCTAATAAAAATATTTTTTTAGTTTTTATTCTATTACTTTGGCGGCGTGATTAATGCACATACTGATACCAAATTTCAGCTTTGTAGTGCGAATGGTCACTGAGCTAGACCACGGACAGACGGACAGACAGACGAACGGACATGGCGAACCTATAAGGGTTCCTAGTTGACTACGGAACCCTAAAAAGAGATAAATAGTAGTTTATGTAACTGTTTATGTGACAGTGTGGTAAAAACGTTTGAAAACCTACGGTAACGTAATGAAAATCCTGGCGGTGTAATGGCGGTCATTCATTGTAAAATGTGTGTAGCAAATAGTAGTTTATGTAACTGTTACGTTTTAAGGCCTAATTACGTACAGTTGCATATACTGCTTTATCTACACTCACACTATAAGTCCTCTAAAACGTGTTCAAAATCGGTTGTGGCAATGGCTAGCATTACAACAACCGATTTCACTATGATAAGCTTTTTATCTGTGGCAGTAACGTAATTTTAACTTTACATGCTCAAATATTGATGTGCTATGAGTTTTGATAACATAATGTAAATCCTGTGCTCCTTCCTGACCAACGGCACGCGCCCGCGCGGCTGCCGACACGCGCCTCCCCGACCGCCGGCACAATCGAGTTGGCCATGGCGGTGCAATGGCGGTCATTCTATGGTTTCCGAGCACTTAATTTAATATATATAATATGAGTGTAGATAAAGCAGTGTATGCAACTGTACGTAATTAGGCCTTAAAACGTAACAGTTACATAAACTACTATTTGCTACACACATTTTACAATGAATGACCGCCATTACACCGCCAGGATTTTCATTACGTTACCGTAGGTTTTCAAACGTTTTTACCACACTGTCACCGATAATACACTGATGTTACGTTACTGGTTGAAATAAT
This sequence comes from Pammene aurita, assembly GCA_947086415.1. Taxonomy (NCBI): domain Eukaryota; kingdom Metazoa; phylum Arthropoda; class Insecta; order Lepidoptera; family Tortricidae; genus Pammene; species Pammene aurita. Next base: position 13,950,224 of record OX352305.1, on the reverse strand, counting down.
GGGGGTAATTACATACGGTTTCCAACGCGGAAGATATTTATTCTTCAATGTAAGCACATTACAATGCACTAATGAACGCCAGAGAAAAAAAAATACATGAGAATCGTGGAACACTCTGTTGGAACTTTGAATTTTTGTAATTTTGAAATTTTTGTAATTTTTATAATTTTTGAAATTTTTGTAATTTTTGAAATGTTTGAAGTTTTTGAAATTTTTGAAAATTTTGAAGTTTTTGAAATTTTTGAAAATTTTGAAATTTTTGAAATTTTTGAAATTTTTGAAATTTTTGAAATTTTTGAAATTTTTGAAATTTTTGAAATTTTTGAAATTTTTGAAATTTTAAAAATTTTTGAAATTGAAATTTTTGAAAGTTTTGAATATTTTGAAATTTTTTAAATTTCAAAAACACGTTTTTTACTTTTAGGTTCTTGACTTTTTTCACTTTGTCACTTCTCACTTTCACTTTTCACTACACTTCACTTCACTTCACTTTATTATATTTTATATATTTTTTTATTTCATTCCATTTTACATGTTTCTCAATATTATAGGTGTCGCGATTTCGGGACGTGACGCTTTTTCGTGACGGTCACGTGACTTTTTCGCCTAGCCCCCCATCCACGAACCGTCCGATAAGGAACTTCGTTCCAAAACTACCACCGGTTCTAACCCTACACCTCTGGCCCGAGAAGTATTATGAGTATTATGACCGAAAAGAAACTCAACAGGACTTATTTTTTTCAAAACAGTAATACATTATTAGATCTTAAAGATGCAAAATAATGCGTAGTTCTTCAGGAAGACATATCAAAACAGCTTGAGAGACAGATAATGTACCTATTGTTTAATTATAAAGAAAAATAAATCCTAATCTGACTGCTTCACAAAACGTTTGATACGTTTTCCAACCTAAACGGTGTCCTATAAATGTTAGATGATTTTATAGTAGTTTCTGGTTTACACCACATTAGAATCTGGTTTAGACATTAATGACATTTTCAAATATTTCTTAAGAGCGGGTAAAGATAAATTTAAAGCATCGACGGGTAACTTGTTATAAATACAAACACCTTGACCAAAATAATTACAAACTATTTCAATACCAAATTTCATCTAAATACGTACAGCGGTTATTAGTTGTTTCTATCTAAATCGATTCTGCGGTTAATAATTCCCTATACAAATTTCCAACTCCCTTTTCATCCCTTTAGGGTTGATTTTCGGGGTGAAACTATCCTTTGTCCTTTCTTGAGACCCATACTATCTCTATACCAAATTTCATCTTCATCAAAAAAATCCTCATACCAACTTCCAACCCCATTTTCACCCCCACAAGGGTTTATTTTCGGGATGAAAACTATTCTGTCGTTTCTTGGGACTCAAATTATCTCCATATACTAATTTCTATTAAAAATTCTCCATACAAACTTTCAACCCCCTTTTCACCCCCTGCAGGGTTGATTTTTGGGATGAAAACTATTTATTGTCCTTTCCCGGGACTCAAACTATCTCTATACAAAATTTCATCAAAATCCGTTCAGCCGTTTTCACGTGATGCGCGGTCAAATAAACAGACAAACAGATAAACCGACAAACAGACAAAAATTCTAAAAATTGTTGGAACGCGTTCTGTTATCGATTCTAAGTATCCCCAGCCAACTTTTTTTCGATTATATTCCATGTACAGACTCTCGACCCTCTTCAGCTTTATTATATGTATACATATGTATTTAGATGACGCCGCTCAGCTCAATAACATTTTGTAACAACATTTTTAAGTAAAAATGGTCAAGATATGTTGCGTAAAAGGGTGCGGGGGTGAGACTTTACAATAAAGTAGATTTTTCTTTCACCGGTAATCCACAATCATTCAATTTTACGATTTAACAACAAGTTAAGATTGTCAAACAATTGGGTGACTATGATGTCGGCAAGCTGCGGGTCGGTTTTGTTGTTTTTACAGAAATGTACATAAATAAGTACTTGGTCTGTTCCTAAGTATTACTTATACAGGACAGGAGTGGCCCGCGGGTCTTTTTAGGCCCTTTCGAAAGGGTCCTAAAATGGCACAAGGCCATACAAAAAATTGTAGTAGTGGCAGTATCTATACATATAATAAAGCTGAAGAGGGTCGAAAGTCTGTACATGGAAGATAATCGAAAAAAAGTTGGCTGGGGATACTTAGAATCGATAACAGAACACGTTCCAACAATTTTTAGAATTTTTGTCTGTTTATCTGTTTGTCTGTTTATCTGTTTATCTGTTTGTCTGTTTATTTGACCGCGCATCACGTGAAAACGGCTAAACGGATTTCGATGAAATTTTGTATAGTGATAGTTTGAGTCCCGGGAAAGGATAATATATAGGTAGTTTTAATCCCATAAATCAACCCTGGTGGGGGTGAAAATGGGGTTGAAAGTTTGTATGGAGAATTTTTAACCGCTGAAACGATTTAGATAGAAATGAGTATGGAGATAATTTGAGTCTCGAGAAACGTCATAAGATAGTTTTCAAACCCTTGTAGGGGTGACAAGGGGGTTGGAAGTTGGTATGAGGATTTTTTTACCGCTGAACAAATTTAGATGAAAATTGGTATAGAGATAGTATGGGTCTCGAGAAAGCACAAATGATAGTTTCATCTTGAAAAAAGCCCCCCCCCCCCCATCTTACTTTAGAACAGTACGTCCAAAAAATTTAAAAAAAATAATGGAAGTGAAGCCTGAAAGGTACTTTCAATAAAAACTATCTATCACGTGAAAACGGTTGAACGGATTTTGATGAAATTTTGTGTAGAGATTGAGTCCCGGGAAAGGACAAAGAATAGTTTTCATCCCGAAAATCAACCCTGGAGGGGGTGAAAAGGGGGTTGAAAGTTTGTATGGAGATTTTTAATAGAAATTAGTATGCAGATAATTTGAGTCCCGAGAAACGACAGAATAGTTTTCATCCCGAAAATAAACCCTTTCAGCCCGAAAAGGGGGTTGGAAGTTGGTTTGACGATTTTTTTACCGCTGAACTGGTAAAGATGAAATTTGGTATAGTATGGGTCTCAAGAAAGGACAAATGATAGTTTTCACTCCGAAAATCAACCCTAAAGGGGTGAAAAGAGAGTTAGAAATTTGTATAGGGAAATATTAACCGCAGAATCGATTTAGATAAAATTTGGTATGGAGATAATTAATTAAAAAAGGAAATAAAATAGTTTTATCTCGGAAATTATCCTTTAAGCGGATACAAAAGGGGTGAAAGTTTACATGGGGAAGAAACAACCAATAACCGCTGTACGTATTTAGATGAAATTTGGTATTTATATAATTTGTATACTCCTCCCCCCCCCGACCGCCGGCACGCATGGTTTCAGTGGATTTTTAATATGTGTGAAGGTAAAGCAACCGCTGAAACGATTTAGATAGAAATGAGTATGGAGATAATTTGAGTCTCGAGAAACGTCATAGGATAGTTTTCAAACCCTTGTATGGGTGACAAGGGGGTTGGAAGTTGGTATGAGGATTTTTTTACCGCTGAACAAATTTAGATGAAAATTGGTATGGAGATAGTATGGGTCTCGAGAAAGCACAAAGGATAGTTTCATCTTGAAAAAAGCCCCCCCCCCATCTTACTTTAGAACAGTACGTCCAAAAAATTTAAAAAAAATAATGGAAGTGAAGCCTGAAAGGTACTTTCAATAAAAACTATCTATCACGTGAAAACGGTTGAACGGATTTTGATGAAATTTTGTGTAGAGATTGAGTCCCGGGAAAGGACAAAGAATAGTTTTCATCCCGAAAATCAACCCTGGAGGGGGTGAAAAGGGGGTTGAAAGTTTGTATGGAGATTTTTAATAGAAATTAGTATGCAGATAATTTGAGTCCCGAGAAACGACAGAATAGTTTTCATCCCGAAAATAAACCCTTTCAGCCCGAAAAGGGGGTTGGAAGTTGGTTTGACGATTTTTTTACCGCTGAACTGATAAAGATGAAATTTGGTATAGTATGGGTCTCAAGAAAGGACAAATGATAGTTTTCACTCCGAAAATCAACCCTAAAGGGGTGAAAAGAGAGTTGGAAATTTGTATAGGGAAATATTAACCGCAGAATCGATTTAGATAAAATTTGGTATGGAGATAATTAATTAAAAAAGGAAATAAAAGAGTTTTATCTCGGAAATTATCCTTTAAGCGGATACAAAAGGGGTGAAAGTTTACATGGGGAAGAAACAACCAATAACCGCTGTACGTATTTAGATGAAATTTGGTATTTATATAATTTGTATACTCCTCCCCCCCCCGACCGCCGGCACGCATGGTTTCAGTGGATTTTTAATATGTGTGAAGGTGTAGTGTGTAGCAGTGTATACTTCTGTACATAATTGGGCCTTATTACGTAACAGTTACATAAACTACTATTTATCTCTTTTTAGGGTTCCGTAGTCAACTAGGAACCCTTATAGTTTCGCCATGTCCGTCCGTTTGTACACGGTCTAACTCAGTTACTGTTCGCACTAGAAAGCTGAAATTTGGTAAGGCCTGATAAGAACAAAAGGGGTGAAAGTTTACATGGGGAAGAAACAACCAATAACCGCTGTACGTATTTAGATGAAATTTGGTATTTAAATGATTTGTAATTTTTTGGTCAAGGTGTTCATATTTATAAATTCACCTTTACACGCTCTTAAGAACTATTTGAAAATGTCATGATTGTCAAAGGGTTATTGCAGGTTCGAGTATTATATATGACGGACAAAGATGCATGGCCCAAACCAAAAAACTACTACAACATTTATAGGACACCGTTTAGGTAGGAAAACATATCAAACGTTTTGTGAAGCAGTCAGATTAGGATTTATTTTTCTTTATAATTAAACAATAGGTACATTATCTGTCTCTCAAGCTGTTTTGATATGTCTTCTTGAAGAACACATTACGCATTATTTTGTGTCTTTAAGATCTAATAATGTATTACTGTTTTGAAAAAAAATAAGTCCCGTCGAGTATCTTTTCGGTCATAATACTTCTTGGGCCAGAGGTGTAGGGTTAGAACCGGTGGTAGTTTTGGAACGAAGTTCCTTATTGGACGGTTCGCGGATGGGGGGCTAGGTGAAAAAAAGTCACGTGACCGACACGAAAAAACGTTACGTCACGAAAACGCGACACCCATCCGATTGAGAAACATATAAAATGGAATGAAATAAAAGAGAACCTAAAAGTAAAAAAAAATTAAAATTTCAAAAATTTCAAAAATTTTAAAAATTTCTAAAATTTCAAAGATTTCAAAAAATTCAAAAATTTCAAAAATTTCAAAATTTTCAAAGTTTTCAAAAATTTCAAGAAAATCAAAAATTTCAAAAAAATACAAAGAAAATTAAAACCATACAATTTACGAAAAAGTCAAAAATAAAATAACATAACTTCGTTCCAACAGAGTGTTCCACGACACTCCCGTATTTTATTTTTCTCTGACGTTCATTAACAGTGCATTGTAATGTGCTTACCTTGAAGTATGTACCACAATTATTGCAACCAGTAACGTAACATTAGTGTATTATCTGTGACAGTGTATTATCTGGTAACGTAATGAAAATCCCCCCCCCCCTCACCCCCCCCCCCCGCCCGCACCGTACAGTATCACAGATATTTGTACCTGAGTTATGGATGTTTTCTATGTATTTAAGTATTTATCTATATCTATCTATTATATATATCGTCGTCTAGTACCCACAACACAAGCCTTATTGAGCTTACTGTGCGACTAGGTCGGTTTGTGTAAGATTGTCCTATAATATTTATTTATTTAAATACACAAATAAATGCCCTGACCAGGATTCGAACCCGGGACCTCCTGCTTCATAGGCAGGGTCACTACCGACTAGGCTAGGAGGCCGTTAAAATATACTTTATTGTTCAACATTTGTACAACAAAGAAAAATACAACAGGAAGAATATACAATATTTGTACATGGAAGAGATCTCTTCCAGTCAACCATTGAGCAGTTTGATGTTATTGATGTTTTCTTTATTTACCTTTAAGTACCTATATTAAAGTCGGCGAACTGTCCACATTAGATATGACGCAATAGTGAGAGCCACGAACCCCCTGTAAGGTAAATGTACGCTTCAGCGAACGTGCCGTATCGCCGAATATATTCCATTTTAAGCTATAAGTCGATTACTTACAGCAGATCCTACGTTGTAATATTTTTTCTGTGAGCTACATACCTACCCCTACGAATACGCGTCAGAGACGGCCATGTTGGGGCTCAGTTGTGACATGACAACTGATCTAGTCGGTCGAGTGCCACTTTGTATGGGCGCCCTTAACAAAATCGTTAAGAAATCGCGTGCACTTCTTAAGATCATAGAATCGTTTAAAACTATATGTGGGTTCCAAATTGTGGATTTAGAGTGTTGTTATTTAATAAGTTTATGTATTTTGGTATTTTAAGTGACTTTAGTGCAGTTACATTCTCAGAATTTGAGATAAATGTAAATCCGGTGATGTGTGACCCAACTTTTTGACTGGATGGTTTAACCAAACAGCGTGCGGAATCAGGGAAAGCGTATGTCTTTGAAAATATTTTTTTACCGATTTATTTTAAACTATTAATATAAACTTGTTGACTTTTCAAATAATGAAAAGTATTTGTAATTTTATGAACATTTACCGAACATCTGTAGACAGTAAAGACTATTGTAACGCGGGAAACCGTCGCGGTTAAAATTTCGCGCGTTTATAGTCTTATAAAATACGTTCCGCCGCGCTCGGCCGTTACCGAGCGCCACCGCTAGATGGCTAACACGTGACTCGCCCGCGCGCGCCTATCAGCCGCAGTCCGTCGGCCGCTTTGACAGAAGCTACCACGATTTGTGATTCTTCCGCGTCCCTCGCCTTGTTTTAGTTTGTACCGAAAAATTGTAACTCTATTTGTGCCTATTGTTGATAAATTGTGTGTCCTTTAGAGCAATAAATGATTCTTTAACACTTACATTGGCTGCCCAACTAGTGGCTTCGAACTCCACGAACTAAGTAATAATAACCTACAGTTTCGCCGCGAGTGCCGGTGCCGCGCTTGAGTACCTACGAAATACTCGCGCCAAAATGCCTAAAAATACACGGAATAAAAAGCAAAACATAAACAATGTCAAGGAAACAAGCGGATCCGATGAAAACGACGAGAGGGAGGTGCTAAGCGCCGAGGGCGCTCCCCCCGCCAATAACGCCGACGCCGCCGCCACCGCTGCCACCGCCGACGCCGCCGCCGCCGCCGCCGCCGCCAACGCCGCTGCCGCAGCCGCAGCCGCTGCAACGTCTATCAACGCCGGTACCGCAAGCAGCGAGATGTTCCTGGCCGGCATCATGGAGTCGTTCGTCAGGATGCAAGCGGAGACTAACCGCACCCTGGTGGAAACCCTGCGTTCGCTGCCCTACAACAACGCCCCCTGGTCGCCGCCAGCCCCGACGCCGTCGATCGACAGCCGCGTGCCGAGCGGCCTCTCGTCCGCGGCGACCGGAGGCAACTTCTCCAAGTGCATCGCAAGGTTTAACGGGAAGTCGCGCGACGCGGAGGTTCTCGAGGCATTCATCGACGCCGTGCAGGTGTATAAGGAGTGCGCGAGCGTAAGCGACGAGCACGCGCTGCGCGGCTTGCCGCTGCTGCTGGAGGGCGACGCCGCCGTGTGGTGGCGCGGCGCCCGCGCCAGTGTTGACACCTGGACAGACGCCGTGGCGCGCCTGCGCGCCTTGTATGGAGTACAGCAATTACCGCACAAGATTTTACGCGAAATCTTTGCCGCGGAACAAAAAGACTCCGAAAGAGCCGAAGTGTTCATATGTAAAGTGCGCTCTCTTATTGTTAAGTTACCGTACGAAGTGCCAGTTGCTATGCAAATCGACATGATATACGGGTTAATCAGTAGACGTGTGAGAAAACGTTTACCCAGAGATAGCATAACAGATGTTGAATGTTTTGTAGAAAAGGCGAGGGTCATAGAAGATTCCATTTCCGATACAAAAGTAAGTACACAACCTATCAATAATAATTCGACGAATTCGAATTCGGTACCGTCTAGCCATAACAAAGTGTCGCGTGACTCGCGCGCGCGAGCGAGCGAGTTCCGCGAAGCGGCCGAGCGCGGCGGTACCACCGGTTCGTGCGCTACTACTGGAATGAAAGTCACTGAAAACTCGAACGAAAATTTGAAACGTGATAGGCGCGTTCGTTGTTCGTTTTGCAAATTTTATGGACATGTAGTGGCTGATTGTCGTAATTTACAAAGTAAAGAAAATAAACGGAAAGCTGTAGGCGCGGATTCCGACGGTAAAAACCAAATTTCTACTACAGAACCTAACCCGATACGTTGTTACGGATGCGGCCAACCCGGTGTAGTGCGATCGAAATGCGATAATTGCAGTGAGAAAAACGTAACCGCGAAATCGTACGACTTTAATGTCATCTCGAACGTAACTCACGCGACAGACGGGCCGAAACCTATGGTGTCCGTCACTGTTGCGGGTAGGGTAGGTGTAGCGATGTGGGACACTGGGGCTTCGAATAGTGTCGTCGGCTCGTTGTTATACTCCATTTTGGTAGCGGACGGCGTACAGTTCCACGAGGAGGAACGCAGCATCGGGCTTGCATTCGGCCCGCGACAACAAATAGTAGTACTGGTTGCCACAGTACCGGTTTTATTAGAAGGTAGGCGTATAAATACCGAATTTGTCGCGTTCCCCGGTAAGGATACCCAGACATTGTTAGGACGAGACTTTATTCGTAACAATGGTATTATACCGGTCCTAGAACAGGATTCGTGGTTCTTTTCAGACAGCCCCGACCAGACGTTTCCTTTTGAGCATCCAGGTTTCCTGAAGGACACCGAGCTGATGCAGGCAGATATCTCCGACGTCTCCTTACGTAACGAAGAAGGACTCGATCTACCGCCAGAGCACAGGGACTCACTCAATGCGTTTTTACGCAGTAGGGTGAACCAGTTTGCTGCCCAGGGCCCTCCGACGGACTTCGCAACCCATAAGATTAAGGTGAGTGATACTCAAGAGCCTCTTGCTTCGCCGCCCTATAGGTTGTCGCCAATAAAGAAGGAAGCCCTGGAAAAGGAGCTGCAAAAGCTGCTCGAAGCGGATGTCATCGAGGAATGCGAGTCCCCGTGGGCTGCAAACGTCGTATTGGTAAAGAAGAAGGACGGGTCCTTCAGGCTCTGTGTTGACTACCGCAAGCTCAACGCGGTCACTGAGCCTGATCGCTACCCGCTTCCCAGGATCGAAGACATTCTCCACGCCGCGAAAACTTCCAAGTTCATGACGACGTTGGACTTACGATCCGGTTACTTCCAGGTGAGTGTCGACCCGGCCCATAGGGACCTCACTTCGTTCACGACACCCCTGGGTACCTTCCGCTTCAAGCGTATGCCGATGGGTCTTCGAAATTCAGGTGCAACCTTCCAGAGGTTGATCGACCGGTTTAAGTCTAACTTACCAGGTATTACTTTGGTGGCATATCTGGACGACCTTCTGGTGTTGTCCGAGGGGTCATTTGAAAGGCACCTTGCAGATCTAAACGCCGTGTTCGATCGCCTTGCAATGTTCAACCTGCGGGTGAATCGTGAGAAGAGCCACTTCGCGAGGGATTCGGTCAAGTTCCTTGGCCATGTCATCGTACCAGGTGGTATACATGTGGATCCTGATAAAACGTCCGCTGTAGCGAACATGGCACCCCCTCAGAACGTGAAACACCTGAAGTGCTTTCTGCAAACCTCGAGCTGGTTCCGACGGTTCATACCCAGGTACGCTGAAATTGCCGCGCCATTGACCACTTTGCTGAAGAAAGCGAGCACCTGGAAATGGGGCCCTGAACAGCAGAGCGCATTCGAAACCATCAAGTCTCTCCTTGTGACTGCACCAGTCCTTCGTCAGGCTGATGTGACAAAGCCATTCGTTCTCAGAACCGACAGCAGCGGGTACGCTCTCGGTGCGGTTCTGCTTCATGGGGAGGGGCCAGACGAGCGACCCGTTGAGTACGCCAGCCGCCTCCTCACACCCGCCGAGAGAAACTACAACACATCGGAACGCGAGGCCTTGGCCGTCGTGTGGGCAGTGTCGAAGTTCCGAGGATACATTGATGGAGCAGACGTGGTAGTACAATCAGACCACCAACCTCTCAGGTGGCTCATGAGCCTGAAGTCGCCGAGTGGTCGCCTAGCCAGGTGGGCGCTTACTCTCCAGGAGTACAACCTTAAGATAGAGTACACACCAGGTAAAGCGAACGTGGTCGCAGACACGCTATCGCGCCCCCCATGTATCACGGGCACTGACTGCGATCTGTGCCTGACAGTGATAGACCTTCCTTCTCGTAGCCCCAAGGACGTACGAGAAAACCAATTGAAAGATCCCGGAGTGCTCAAGATCGTCGAAGCGATGGAGTCTGACGATCCGTTTAGGGGGAGAGCTTGGGCTGATAAAGGGTATGTACTGACCGACTGTGTGCTTTACCGCTACGGACCCGAGAACGAGGAGAATGACGATGCAAGCTTGGTGGTGCCGGAGCACGAACGCCGAAACGTGCTGGCCGAGTACCACGACGCCCCTACAGCCGGCCACTTCGGTGTCGAACGTACGCTGCAGCGTCTGGCAGGTAAGTAGTACTGGCCTGGAATGAGAACCTATGTGGCCCAGTACATAAAAAACTGCGCAGCATGCCAGCGGTATAAAGCTGACACACGAAAACCCGCCGGTCTATTACAGGTGCCCGCCACGTCGCGCCGGTTTGAAGTACTCGCGGTAGACCTGTTTGGACCTTTGCCAGAGACTCCTGCAGGCAATAAATGGATTTTGATCATGGAGGACACTTGCACCAGGTGGGTAGAGTTATTCGCACTCCCATCCGCTACATCGGAGGAGTGCGCCAAGACCCTGGTGAACGAGGTGTATCTGCGATACGGAGTGCCCAGGAGGCTTATCAGTGATAATGGCGTGCAGTTTGTGAGTGAAGTGATGCAGCAGACTTGTCACGTCATGGGCATCAAACAGGCACTCACGTCATATTATCACCCAGAGGCGAACCCCGTTGAGCGCAAGAATCGTGATCTAAAGCCGCAGCTCGCTATCCTAGTGGGCAAAGATCACGATTCTTGGGACGCTCACCTCTCTGCGATACGGTTTGCTATGAACTCGGCTGTAACTGCAAGCACCGGACATTCGCCTGCATATTTAAACTTCGGACGCGAAATACGCGCGCCCACCGTTGTACTGTCGGACATGCGAGCGGTGTTGGAGTCCGACAATGTCGTCGTCTCGATAACCCCATTCCTGAGGAACCTGTCTACTGTCTTACTCGACGCACGAGACGTGCACGAGAAAGCGCAGACGGCTCAGAAGAAATTCGCCGACGAGTACCGCCGGCCAGCACCAGAATATAAGGTAGGAGATCTGGTCCTTTTAAAAACCCAAGGAGCTAACGACGCGAACAAGGGGCAAACGCCAAAGTTCATTCCTCGGCGAGACGGGCCGTATCGGGTCCGAGAAGTTGTCAGTAGTGTGACCTACGCTTTAGAACGCATCAGTGACGGCACCGTTATAGGGAAGTACCACGTCGCTTTACTGACTCCGTTTGTTGGCCCCATTCAACCTCCTGTCCAGGAGAAACGTAAAAGAGGGAGACCGCGTAAGACTAACCCAGTCTCCGGGACGCAACGCCTGGGTTAGAGGGGGAGGGTGTAACGCGGGAAACCGTCGCGGTTAAAATTTCGCGCGTTTATAGTCTTATAAAATACGTTCCGCCGCGCTCGGCCGTTACCGAGCGCCACCGCTAGATGGCTAACACGTGACTCGCCCGCGCGCGCCTATCAGCCGCAGTCCGTCGGCCGCTTTGACAGAAGCTACCACGATTTGTGATTCTTCCGCGTCCCTCGCCTTGTTTTAGTTTGTACCGAAAAATTGTAACTCTATTTGTGCCTATTGTTGTTAAATTGTGTGTCCTTTAGAGCAATAAATGATTCTTTAACACTTACACTATAGTAAATCCGCGTTTGAAATCTTTTAGTTTTATGACTTTTTGAGTTAAAAATAAGCCTTTCGACAAAGCTATCTTTAATATTTTTTTATAGTTATTTTACGGCAATATTAGTAAAGGCTAAATAAATACATGAAAGGATTTGTAATCCTTATAATTATTAGTTTCAATGTTAAATTTGTGGTTATATCACAATTGTTGCAATTTAGGTACTATTTTCAAAATTTGTTCGCGTATTAGGTTCCACATATTTTGCATGGCTTATTTACCGAACGCGCATTCGGTAAATCGTGCCCATAGTCTCTGCTACCGAATTTGTATCTGCCTCGGCCTCGTTTGTATTCGATAGACATTAAAATATCATCCTTATTTCTCTCACAGCTAGGTCGACATTAAAATGTATTATTTTGTCTGCCTTTTTATAAAGGCCAGCGCTTCTAAACATTTAAACATGTTCAAGGGCCTGCTGTTGATCGGTAAAAGAAAAATTTTATAATAATAAAATGAAATATTAAATTGTGTTTTTTATTTTTTTAGATATAATTTAACTTTTAAATGAATATTGTAAAAACTTTTATTACGTAAACACCCCAAAAACGATAATGATGTTTATGTAATATATAAAAATAATGGTTAGGTATTTTGAATAAATCTAAATAAAAACGTTACTTTTGTTTTGTATGAAGTAATTCAGTAATGTATGGAGACGTAAATTTAGCGCAGTTAGATGACATTATCTAAACAGTGAGATAGTTTAAGTTTGAGAGTCGCTCAACACCATATTTCCATACATTTCTCTTCTAGTTCGGTAAAGTGGTCACCGGATTCGGTAATATATGCAAATCATGTTTCTTAGTTCGCTTAATGGTACAAATCAAATAAGGCGGTCTAAAAAACTTTAAAAATATTTTTTAAACATGTCTAACCTTACAAATAATTTCTAAGTGCAATAAAATGATTACAAATGTATTTAAGTTAACAGTATAGTATTGACAATAACCGTATGAACATGCCAGACCTTATTAAAAAATGAAACGTACATCAAGGTCTTAAGCGTTCGTGGAAACGTACATTTACCTTACTTACTTAGTTTTAGTTTGCTACACTAACTATCCCCTATTTTAAGACGCGGACATCTGGCAATTGTTCATCGGTGTTATGCAAACGAGTTGTAAGAAATCAATATCTTACAGTTCTAGGTTTGATGCAGTGCAGTATCATGTAATTAATAAGATTATATCATTTTCAGGAGTTTCTGTTGGGGGAAAATAGTGCAAAATGACGTTAAGTTAATGTATTGTTTGTCGCCTACCTACTGTTTTCCGTAGCGATACGCAATGTTTGTACTTTTTTGTTACTATATTAGCGATAGGCTTCGACAGTTCTTACCAATTAACTGAAATATTTTGCTGGTCTGTCTCTCTGACGTCCTCCGATAAATAGCTGCCAGATGTCTGGATCTAGCAATAAGTTTAAAATAGTAAACTAATTAGAGGGGTTCTCTGCTCTCATTATTGCGTCAACGTATCTGAAGTGGCCAGCTCCTTAAGTCAGTAGAATGTATAAGTTCCCATATGAACTATGAGACTTCTCTTTCTGGTCAATAATTACTAGACTACAAGCATATTTAATTTTATATTTATCTTCATACTATCCCAATCCCACATACATCATAGTACATATGGTCACTCTACTTAGAATGAGATGCAGCCCCCTACATTACCCTCTCTTTCGGCCTCACTTTGTGGTCGAAGTATGACCTCCAGATTGTATTTAACTTCATGGAGTCGTCAAGAGTAAAAAATACTGTCAAATCGTAATACAACATGTCAAAAATTCGGTCTGCAAATTTTTAGTAGAAATACAAATGGTGATTGGGACAATATTAACGGCAGGTGCCTCGGTCACCGCCAGCCTTCTTTTTGTCCACGTTGCCGTCTTACCGCTGGTTTTCAAATATAGCAAATTTATCCAGAGGAAGATTGTTTTTTCCAACTGTGTCAATTATCCAAGGAATCTGGACTATGAAAGTCCCTCGAAATCTAACATCTTCGGTGGTAGAAATTTCCATGTGGAGTTCGAATCACTGGCGGCAAAACAACCAGTCAAAATTGGAGCATGGCAGATGATTCCTCATTCGTATATTGCATGTAATAAACCTTATTCGCATATTGCATGTAATAAACGATGTGATAAAAACCAATGTTGCTCAGAGATTCTGCAGCAAACGCAATATCCGATCGTTTTATACTGTCACGGGAACTCCAATCATAGAGGATCACCACACAGACTGGTAATGTACCAAGTGTTCCAAAAGCTAAGTTTCAATGTCATCACTTTTGACTATCGCGGCTACGGCGACTCCACTTACGTACGTCCGACGGAGGAGGGTGTTGTGGAAGACGCCTTTCATATGTACATGTGGATAATGGATAATATGAAGCAAAACAAGGCAAAAGTGTTGATCTGGGGACACTCTCTCGGTACAGCCGTCGCGTCGAATCTAGTTGCAAACTTGGGGAAACTAAGCGAGCGGTTTAAGAAGAAACTTGTACCGCTACCGTACGCATTGGTTCTGGAATCGGCATTTAACAATCTGTGCGACGAAATTGAGCAGCATCCATTGTCTAAACTTGTTTCTTGGTTGCCATATTACAAAGAGACATTTCTAAAGCCGTTTATGGACTCATCCGAGTACTCATTTCGAACTGATCATCACTTAAAGTCGGTGTCTGAGATACCGATATTGCTGTTACACGCTAAAGGCGATAAGATAGTCCCATATGAGTTGGCAGTAAGGTTGCATCGTGATATAAAAGAATCTCGATTAACAGGAGGAGCGCCTATCATGTTCCACCCCTTCAGCAAAGGAGGAGGCCTGGGGCATAACAACATATGCCAAGCTGATCATTTGCCTGAAGTTGTTAAGCATTTCATGGTAGTGGTCGAAAAATACAAAGCTGGCCGTGAATTAAAAGGTACAGCTATGCGATTTCAAATTGATATATTATGAGTATTTATTTATAACTACCTGACCCGGCGAACTTCGTACCGCCGCGCCAACAACATTTTTTTTTAATTCCTCCAATATTTTAATAGTTATTCTACTGTACTAATTTAAACTCACACGATTTTCACTCATTATTTTGACAGAAATGGGACTTAATCGCGTACCCTTACTCTTATTACTTTCCTGACATTTCGCAGACTACGATCACGAGCGTTACAACACGTTCGAAACATCAGGAAAATAATAAAAGGAAGTGTACGGGATTAGGTCCCGCATTTTTCAAGATAATGACTTATTTGCTATTCGGGCGGAGTTAAATAAAAAAAAATAAAACATTAGAATCGGTTCAGCCGTTCTTGAGTTATAAATGGTGTAACCGACACGACTTTGTTTTATATATGCAAACATAGATTTGTATGCTTATTCGTTGTAGAATTTAGAAAAAAATATAAGTTCAAATTGTCGTTTATGTTGACCCTTCCTATAAAAAAAGCATGTTGAGTTATTAATGTTATTATACTAATATAAAAAAAAATTGCCAAAGTAACTCTACCTTTCTGTTTCACTCTTTTTGTTACTTCGGTTTAAAGAAAGCTTGAAATCTAGGAATAGATAATGGGCATTGGCTTTGTATTTTGAATACGAGTCCTCGGTAGTAGGGAGGATTTGGTGCAGCCTGAAAGCCACACGGATGAAGTTGCAAATGTAGCTTGTTGTAAATTGTAATGTGTATACAAGGTGAAATATTAATCACCGTTCATATTTAGCGAGGTCATTAGGTAGGACATACTGAACAACTTTTACTATGGGACCAACTCCGAAATCGCGAATTTTTTTTGGCTGTTTCATACATTTCGGCCGATCACAAGTTGTCGTTTTCCTTGGGGATCCAAACATTTTCGTGATTTCGGTGCTGGTCCCATAGTAAAAGTTGTTCAGTATGGCCTACCTAATCACCTCGCTCAATATGAACGGTGATTAATATTTCGCCCTGTAATGTTTATAAGAACATGCAGTCCAGGTATAATTTAACATATTGATCTAGGCATTAGGACCAAACTACGTGAACACCAACTTAATTGTCAGTGCATAAATAGTAAAAATATAACATTGACTGACGGCCTCCTAGCCTAGTTGGTAGTGACCCTGCCTACGAAGCAGGAGGTCCCGGGTTCGAATCCTGGCCAGGGCATTTATTTGTGTGTTTATCACAGATATTTGTTCCTGAGTTATGGATGTTTTTTATGTATTTAAGTATTTTATCCATATTTATTTATTATACATATATATCGTCGTCTAGGTACCCATAACACAAGCCTTATTGAGCTTACTGTGGGACTAGGTCGATTTGTGTAAGATAGTCCTATAAAATTTATTTATTTATATAACATGACTGTACAAGTAAATATGAATCTTGTTTATTGGTTTTAAGATCGAGAACCGGGTGCTGATGGTGAGAAACCCGCCAAGAATATGATTACTTGCCGTACTTTAATCGGTCAGAGGCCAAGACACGTCCGGTCAGTGATGCATAACGGAAAGTAAGCAGGTATAAACATTTGAATTTGGCTATGAGTGTTGTAATTTAATTTCGTAATTGTGACGTACATGTTTAAACTGCCTATTTATACTCATATATTGCACAGGATCTTAGTAACTGAGCCATTAGCGACGTTTTGGAGGTGGAGTCTACTAGTCACTAAACAAAATTTTGTAAATGTATTCATGGACAAAGAAATGGGTTTCTAATGAAATTTCCGTACTAGGTAACGCGTCTTCATTGTCCGTGAGTGTATCTCTGCTGACTGCAGGACTCTTAATTCAGTTTTTGTAAGGTTAACATAGAGGCTAACTTCTCTTGTACTAAATAACTATTTAAATAAAGTTTTGTCACGATTTGTGAAGTTTTTTGTCTGCCCTGAAATTACTCGGAGTGTTTGTTCGTATAGTCCTTTATACAATCGTGACATATTAAAAAGCTTTCAGTCGAGTACCGTGCTTAGGCCACGAAGCTCGGCCTAAGTAAGATACAGTCACTGGTATATATAGTATCTTCTTACACGAAGGCCGCAAAAATATGTGACACGCTCTTATTTGTAGGGCCATACGAGTGTGTCTCATATCTTTGCGGCCTTCGTGTAGAAAGAGACTATTGCCGGTGACTGTACGAGGTTGAAAAGCTTAATTGTGTCACTATTGTATACAAAACTTTTTCTACGAGTGCTCAAAATAAGCAAGCCGGTAAGAATTAAGTTCGACGACTGCCTTGCATAACCTGCTCCCTCTATATAAATAAAATAAAATAAAAAGCCTTTTTATTCCATAACTTAAAACTATTTACAATTTGATATGTATTTATTTATTAGCGTTAGGACCCCTGTCGGGTATAGGCCTCCCCCAACCTTTTCCACCTTTCTCGATCTTGGGCCTCAGAGAGCCAGTTGCAGGATATTTTCACTATGTCGTCTGACCAGCGTGCGTGTGGACGATCCGCTCCGCGCTTGCCTCCTGGTCCAGGCCAAAAAGTTACTTTTCTTGTCCATTTTTGATCTGGCATCCTTGCGACGTGGCCGGCCCACTGCCATTTTAGTTTGAGTGAGTGTTCGAGAGCGTCAATCACTTTAGTTTTTTCTCGTATGTCTGTGTGGCGTATTTTATCGATTAGTTTGACTTTTAAATTTTTCCTTTCTATTGCCCTTTGACAGACTCTAATTTTTTGTTTTATGTCGCTTGTGTACTTCCACGTCTGGCATCCGTAGTTTAGTGTGGGGAGGAGACACGAATCAAGCACTTTTCGTTTTAAATAGAGTGGAAGCGTACCCAAAAGGACATCTGCCATACTCCAAAATTTCTTCCATGTTATATTTATACGTCTCTTTACCTCCTCTTCGTTGTTTACTGGCTTGAAGGATACTTGTTTCCCTAGGTAGATATATTCTTGTACATAGTCTAGTTTAATATCGTCTATATATATGTCTCTTTCTATATTATTAGTCATTATTTTAGTTTTTTGTAAATTCATTTCGAGACCAACTTTTTTACTAGCTGTGTTTAGAGTACTAATTAAAAATTGTATCTCCTTCCAATTTCTAGATACCAATACTATATCATCTGCAAAAGCAAGATATGTAAGATATTTTCCATCGACATATATTCCTCTATGTTACCATTCTAGGTTCTTCATTACATAGTGCAGAACGCTTATGAAGAGAGTTGGGGAAAGCGGGTCTCCTTGTCTGACCCCTCTTTCAATGTTTATATATCTGCCGGTGCTTTCTAACTTGACTCTACTTTTGCAATTTGTGTATGTGTTTTAGAATGTTTATGTAAGTTTCATTTATCTTCGCTTCCTTCAAAGCTTTCCATATATATTCATGCTCTACAGAGTCAAATGCCTTCTGATAGTCAATGAAAGCTGTGTACAGTGGTTTCCTGAATTCTCTATGCTTATCAATGAGCTGCTCTATCGTTTGTAAATCCATAGTGCTGAACCCGTTTCGGAAGCCCGCTTGTTCTGAAGCTAGAAAGCTCTCTATTTTCAGGGTCATTCGGTTCTGTAGTCCTATAGCAAACAGCTTATATAAGCTGGACATGAGGCTGATTGGACGGTAGTTTGCGATATCTCTTGGGTCACCTTTCTTATACAGGATCACAATGTCCGACTCTACCCATTGTGTTGGGAGTTTTTCCTGTTGCAGAATTTTATTAAAGAGTTGGACTATGGGTGTCAGCAGTATATCTTTCGATACAATCAGCATATCACTAGTAATGCCGTCGCATCCTGGGCTTTTTCGTATTTTCATTTTTTTTAATAGCTTAAGCACCTCATTTTCATCAAAAGGCTCTGGTTATCCTTCTCTTTGCATCGTTACGCCCGTTTCATACAATGGTGTGTTATTGTGGCTTTTGTAAAGATTTTCATAGAAAATAAATTTTGGCGTTAAAGTCTCCTATGAATATTTTTCTCTTGCTGGCTAATTCCTGGGCGCGATTAAGCGTGTTGTAAAAACTTTCTATCTCTTCGTCGCTAGCATCGCAAGTAGGCGCATGTACTTGTATAATAGATAGGTCTGTATTATCGAATTTCAAATTTAATATGGCAACGCTCTCGGTGATACCTATGAAACTGTCAATATTTTGTTTCCATATCTTTTTAATGAGGAAGCCAACACCTAAGTGGCCTTTCTTTTCCCCAAAATAACAAAATATGTTGTCGTTATCTTCTTCAATCTGGTATCCTTCTCTTCTTACTTCTGCTAGGCCAATAATATCATATTTCACATTCTGCAGTGCATGCTTCAACTCCACCACCCTTTCCTCTGAAGAGAGTGTTCTTACATTGTATGTGCAAATATGTAGGTTTGGAGGGTTGAGTATATTTTTCGATGATGATATGTTACTTGTTGGAGGGTGGTAGTCTAATTCCCCACGATGACCAGTCGGCTTGGGGAATGGTGGTGTTTTATTTGATTCATGTTTATTTAATTTATTTGTGTTCCGGCTGGTGTTTGATTGCTATTCTTTATCAATGTTTGATTGGTCGGCTGTTGCGGACAGTGAGTTTGATCTACTCCTCATCACGTCAAAGGAATTTACTCGGTTAGTTTTTCCATCAAATGTGGCCTGTAACTTTGTTGGTTGGCTTACATGCTGAGGTGATCTTGAAGGCAGTCTTTTCCTGCTGTCTTTGTTGCCTTTTATCACTACTAGCTTATCATAATTTATATATGCTGTGTTTCCCTTTTCCCTTTCTTCTTGTACTTTAGTTTGTAATTCTTTCCTTTTGTTTTGTATTTCTTGGGGGTAGTCTTCACTCGCATATATGTTTTTAAATTATTTTTTCGCCTTCATTATTTGCCTTTTCTTGATTTCTCTGACAAAAGAAACTCTGACTGGTCTTCCTTTGGCCTCATTTTCCGCATTTTTCCTACCAATTCTATGTATCTTATTAATCTCGTTGAAAGAAAGTTCCATGTTTAGGTCGTTCTTCACTTTTTCTTTTACTTTATCAAATAGTTTCTGTTGTGTTTTCATCTTCCTGTAAGCCGAAAAGTATAATGTTGTTTTGTTTCTCGTTTTTCTCTAATTCGCACAGCTTTTCTTCTAAGTTTTTTATTTTAGATTTGAATATCTTATTCTCTTCGGCCAGCGGCGAAAGTTTTTCATCTAATTTTCATCTAGTTTTTCATCTAATTTGTCCATTAAAGTATTCGTGATGGAACTATGAAGTTCTTGTTTGAGATCTTCTGATTGTTGTCCCTCTATACAGTTTAGTAACTTCGATCTCCCATCGGATCTTACCGGTGGTACTCCTCCCCGACCATTGTTTAATATGGTATGAAAATCCATTTCAGCATCCGCGACGGTGTTAAAATTTGCGACCGTAAAAAACAGACAGCGCAAAGTGTGCGCTAGTACTCAGTAGTTCGGTCTACAAAGTTTCAATTCAAACATTGTAGTCGACGAGTAGAAAATGTGTTTTTTTTTGTAATTCTAATCACAGTACAAACTTTAATTAGACTGCTATTTACCCATCATAATCGACTGTAACATGACTAATCATCGACAGCCCACACTAGGGTCGTATAGGCGAGTAATGAGTTGTGCCGTCAATTTATCTGCCGACCCCTAGCCTCCGATGAAGACATAAACGCCGGTTATGAAGGCTCCCGCTGATAATATCAACTTTTCACTTTGAAAACCACGTATCTCATAGTTTCAAACCTCGCGATATTAAACTTTGTTTTCTATTACTACGGTTGGTTTTACTGTGTTTTTATGTTACATGTTACGAGTGTTAGATAATAATGCGTGAATATTCTGCTGTTATTGTTTCCGATCGTGTTTACGGCGTTCGCTAGGACCTGTTTCTAAGGCGTGCTGTACACATTTTAGATTGAGTGGTTACAAAATTTGCTTAGCGAGATTACATGTCAACTTACCGCCATATTTCTGGATTTAATATACGAGAAAAATTTAGTGTTTCGTGGCTTACGACAGCCTTATCTAATGTGTTATCTAGTACAGTCGCCATCAGATATATCGGAGCGGCCAAGGTGGTCACAAATATCTGAACAACGTCTTTATTGTCAAGACATGTTTAGATATTTTTGAGTACCCTGGCTGCTCCGATATATTTGATGGCGACTGTACTTAGTGTACTAAATAGCTTAGTCTATGTTTATGTTAGGTAAGACATAGATAGCGCGCGATTATGGTCATATGTAGTTTTAGGGTTCCGTAGCCAAATGGCAAAAAACGGAACCCTTATGGATTCGTCATGTCTGTCTATCTGTCTGTCTGTCCGTTCGTATGTCACAGCCATTTTACTCGGAAACTATACGACGTATCTGATTAAAATTTACACATAAGGTGTATTTTGTATGCCGCTACTTAGTTATGGAGTTAAATTTGAAAAAAAAAATATGTTTAGGGGGGCGCTCCATAGATGTAACTAAATTTCAAAAAATGTTTTTTAACCAAATATCAACATGTGACACATTAATCGATAGGTATTTAAAAATAACATTGAGGTTTATTTGACCATTTTGTGATTAAGTGAATTAATGTGAATATTTTCTGAAATAATCGCTTCGAAAGTCAGAAAAATTGTGTAGCCCCCCCGGTAACTTATGAACCGTGAGTCCAAAAAATATAAAAAAATTTGAGGCGATGTGCCTTATCATATAATTTCTACGAAAATTATTTTAAACATTATCGGTTCAGCCATTTTTGAGTTAGCTCCAAAAAACTTCTTCCATAGGCATCAGATACGACCTTTTGGTATTAGTTTGGTTTTTATTACATTGAAGGTACGGAACCCTCCTATGCGTGGTCCGACACGCACTTGGCCGGTTTTTTATATAGTTTTTGGTAGAACCTATTTATTTTTGGCCCAGTTTTCTTATTTTTATAATAAAATATTTTGTTTTAAATCAGCTAATAATTATTTGTCCAAATTGAGCAGTGAGATGATGAGAAACTTTAAGAGATGAAGAAAATAGAAGAAATTTTACTTTAGGAACCCCGAAGCTATTGAGACAATCGGCAGGGTAAATAAAAATTTAAGAGTCCTGTTTGATTAAAATAATGAAATAAACAAATTTATTTTACACAGGAATTCCTTTTCATTTGCTGCGAACCAAAAAAATATTTTTATGTCCAAGTTCCTCTTGGACAATATTTTTCTAAATTAGTACAGTAAAGATACGGTTGCGTCAAACATTAATTTATAATAGCCTGATTTTTTTATTATTCATTCTTATGGAATATTTATAGATAATATATTCAAGAATCCTACCAACTTTTCACCCGGAAGTAGTTAAATAGGTAAAAAAATATATAGAAAAAAATTGTATATTTTTATTTACAATAATATCAATTATTTTTATTTGTAAATATGACGATATTTAAGTCTTCTTTCTGTTTAAAGCGAAAAACAAGAAACGGTGCCCATGTAAAACCACATAAATAGTCGGTGGTGCACACGACAACAAAGGGCATTATACGGATTTTAGTGATGATGAGATCACCTTTTGCATAGTAAGACTTTAGGACCCACAGGCTATTTTAGGAAGCAGAGCCACCTAAATTTATGGTGCGGTGGGGGTAAAAAGGGGGGGTTAAAATTTTCGCGACACATAGATTGAAAACAAGGCTTAGCAACATACTTCAAAGGCAAGAATTGTAGAAAATTTCATGAAGAATATTTCCTTTATTGGAAGTTTTGTGGTAACTTCAACCGTTTTTGCAAAAAATATATGAATGTTCCTACTTTTGTGGGAAGTGGGGAAAACAATTGTTATCATTGTAAGATATTATAGTGAAGAGTTATCCAATAAAGATTTGGCTTGAAATTCTCGTATCCAGGCCATAAATAAAATAAGTAAAATTATTATTTTCTGTTTTGACCAGATACTATTAAAATATTGGTGTGGTATTTACCATGTATATTTGAGTTAGGTAAATACCCCGTGTCTAATAGTAGTTAAATTAGTATTTTAAAAATCGTATATTAAACGGTTTAATTGAAAATAATCATAATAATGATGCTGGTAATGTACTCAAGGCTAAAATAATCGATAGGTCCTAGGTACCACTCATCACACCACTAGCGTAGCGTACCTAACCTAAGTTCATATATATTATAATGATATTAGGCGCTGTACGTTGATAAAAGATTCAAGCGCCCCACGATTTTAGTTTTTTGTCCTTTCAATTCTCTAGCTATATTGATGAGAAGAGTGATGTGATGACTGGTACCTAGAACCTACCGAATTATTTTTATAGCTTTTTGTACATTATCTATATCATTGTTTATT
Source organism: Pammene aurita (assembly GCA_947086415.1). Lineage (NCBI taxonomy): Eukaryota > Metazoa > Arthropoda > Insecta > Lepidoptera > Tortricidae > Pammene > Pammene aurita. Next base: position 13,926,875 of record OX352305.1, on the reverse strand, counting down.
TTCAATAAAAGCTTTTGAATTTACCTAAACACTTATTTTCTTTTCAAATAGTTATGTTACTAAAACTGTCTAAACTCCGCTTACTTTATGATCCGCAATGCACTGTGTTCTACTAATAAATCCCTTTCATTATACTTGATTTAGAGGTTTGTTAAGAAATGTGTAATACGCGGCATTATGTAGCGGCAGCTATCTTGGATTTACAATGATGCTGAATCTATTAAATTGTAATTGTCATCAGAACTTATGGTGTGCACCAGATATTGGATCAATTTGTCAACAGAACGAGGGTATAATTTCAACCACAAAATTATGGAGATATGGAATGAAGCATGTAGCTGTAGATATGCAGACTTGCATTTAGTTATGTAAATATTAGTTATAATAAATATTATAGGACAATCTTACACAAATCGACCTAGACCCACAGTAAGCTCAATAAGGCTTGTGTTATGGGCACTAGACGACGATATATATAATAGATAAATATGGATAAATTAACAAATTTTCAAATAAGTTTGTGTAATGTCTAAGTAGGAATAACACAGAATTGTTATTTTTATTTTAGAGCGCACTATTCGCCAACAGACTGTCCTCAGTTGAAAATGTATACCTACCGCTTAAGTTTTCTCTAAAAAAATGAACGGGCCCTTATTGATAACCCGCAATGATGTACCTTTCACTTGAAAACGTCACTAGATAACAGGGACTGGAGAACCCCTCTATTTGATAACGCTATTATTTGGTTACAAAATTATATGGCCCTATATTCAATGGTATGTCCCTGTCTAATGTCTTAGCAATAGAGATGAAATTAGCTTGATAGGTAAACGTCATTTTGGATTTTCATTTCGGTAAGTGCTACATTATCATTATCAGCAGCAGCAGCAGCCAGTATCAGTCCACTGCTGGACATAGGCCTCTCCCATGGCACGCCACTGTGCTCGATCTTCTGCTCTCCTCCTCCAATCCGTACCCGCCAAGCACTTACCTTTGGGTAACTCAATGATGTACTTACTAAATTGATAGTTTTAAAAAACTACCCTACCAAAGCCTTCATTAAGGTCATAGAGGGTCGCATTGCCAGTAAATTGGACTCTAACCAACTCGCCGAACAAGCAGCATTTCGGCTTGGACTTTCGACTACGGATCATTTACAAACCATAAACCAATTAATCGAAAAATATAATGAATTTGACCTTCCACTTTATCTGGCGTTTGTAGATTATTCTAAAGCCTTCGACAGTCTCACCCATACATCAATATTTACCGTACTCCACAATCAAGGCATAGAACCGAATTACATTCATCTCATCCGAAATATCTACTCTTCATCTATCACCGCCAGCATTAAAATGCAGTCTCTCAGAGCATCCTTTACGATAGCCAAAGGCGTTAAACAGGGCGATCCGTTGTCTCCAAAGCTGTTCAACAGTACCCTAGAACAAGTATTCCGAAAGTTGGCCGCTGTATGGGAAGAAAAGGGCATCGACGTCGGTGGAAAGCGATTGACAAATCTACGATTCGCCGATGACATCGTCCTTTTCTCATCATCAGCTACAGGGCTCGGTAGCATGCTGCAAGAACTTAGCAGAGCAAGCCTTGAGGTCGGATTAATGATGAATATGTCAAAGACCAAGCTCATGACAAACAGCATCAAATGGAAAATAGAAATGGATGGCGGACGAATGCAATGTGTCGATGAGTACATATACCTGGGCCAATTAGTCTCCTTCCAGGCTCGACAGGTCAAGGAGGTCGCAAGACGTACCGAAAATGCCTGGAGGAGCTACTGGTCCATGAAGGAGTACATGAAGGGAAACCTTTCCTTAACATTAAAACGCAAGCTCATGGACATGTGCATTCTTCCGATCCTGACTTATGGCGCACAAACTTGGTCTCTGACAAAAATTCAGAAGTCTAACCTCAAGGTTTGACAAAGAGCTATGGAACGTAGTATTTTGGGCGTGAAAATAAGCGATCGCATTAGAAATAATATACTTCGTTCCAAAACAAAGATAGCTGATGTAGCCCAAACAGCGGGAAAACTAAAATGGGACTGGGCTGGACACGTCTGCCGTATGCCGGAAGACTTATGGGCTAAAACAACAACCAAGTGGGTCCACAACACAGAACGTGGCGTCCGGGCAGACCAAGGAAACGTTGGAGAGCCGAACTTGATGCCTTTCATGCTGACTGGTGGGAGACTGCACAAGACCGGGATACGTGGAAAAAGGAGAGGGAGGCCTTTTCCCAGCAGTGGGACACTCTTGGCTCTTAATAATAAACCCTACCAAATACTTACTCGATCTATTACCCCTTTATTGGTAACCGGTTCCGGTATCTTCTAAACGAACTCTTTATTTCACTTACGGATTATAATAAGCATACAAAGGCAAGGTAAATAATAGCGTTTGAAATGGTTGACGTACATTCAGTTGTGAAAGATATAATTAGGCAAGCATTAGAGCTCAAACCACATCGTTTTTTCTACATAATTAGATTGTGGTTGATAACAGGCCTATTACTATTTTTTTTCGTTAAAGATATTATAACCAATATAAGATTTATATACTTTTTATAAAGGGGAATAACAGGGCTTTATCATGAAAATATATTTTTCATATTACGACCATAAATAAAAAAAATATAGGCATTTATTCAAAAAAATATCAAACGTTGATTTCATATTGTTTATGTTTTCTCAGTTTTATTATATGGAAAGGTATAAATAAAATACCAAAAATGAATTCGGCATCCTTGCTTTACACGAAAATGATATCAAACTTGACTATATAGCTCTATTTTATTTTTAATTAATTATGGGGGGCACCCCCCACTTCGTCAAATATTTGCATCAAAAATTTGATTGGCTCCCCTTCTTAAATAAATCTTAGAGTCTAAAGGATTAGCTCTGCAAATGGAAATTCCATCATCATCATTTTCCGTATAAATAAGTGTACACCACCGACTAAAATAACAAAATGTACGGCGCGGGCGATATATATCCTAATTCGTTAGAAACAAATAGTAATAATTGGTAGTTTGTTCTTACACATTTTAAATGACTTAGAAACGATAAATTCATTAAAATCCTACAAGAAAAACGCTTGTAATATGTGTGTACATATTTGTGGCGGTTAGCGAATAACGATATTTTGTAGGATTTCATTGCGTAAATAATACTTGTATCATGATATATCCATTACACTAAAAATATAAGCTATTGTTAATTATTTCCAATTCCCCATACTAGCCGCCCGTAAAATGACTGTAGTACGTGTTTTAGTTGCTTCCATGCCTGGCGTTCTGACAGCTGACGTTCAAGAGCTTCATGATACATATTTCATTAGACCACTTTACGAGGCATTTCTCTGGAATAAAAAACATGATGTATTTTTTTCGTTATAATAGGCATGATAGTTTTTTTTCATGTTCAGTATCAATCAATTCGATTGTTTTATTCTAAGGGGCAAATGCAAAGTTAGAAATGAGAGTTAGTCTGAGATTTGCATTTGTTTCTCAAAACGCTCCTAACAAAATGACGTGCACAAGGGAGGTCACGATCAAATAGTCGCCCTGTATAAGTATGGAAAAATTATGAAATTGCTGTTTTTACAGTGAAATGTTGCGTTATTTTAAGAAAAAACAATGTTTCTTTTTGGACAAGAACGACGCAACTAACCAAAATTTTACAAAAATAGCATAAGTGTCAAAGTTTATTTAAAGTTTAAAGAGCCAAAGAGATATTCCTAACTTGTGGCCATATATCTTTATTGTCCTTGAAAATCAAACCTTAATCATTTTAGAAATTTAGTTTTATCGATCTCCTGTAAAATCATGCTCAATCTAGTTATGTTGTTTTTGTAAACATCCTTTCAAATATTCTCCCTACTACGATGTCATAACAACAAAGAATGAACTCCAGTTCAATAAACGCCATAAGATCATAAACCCTTTGTAATGAATATCCTAAAACATGACTATTACGAACATTGAAACACAATACGGAAACCAATCTCACTAATTCATAACCTCTTCCAGTAATACGGGCATCGTGACTTGACGAAACGCAACACAATGGTCGGGAAAAGGCTTCTTAGCGCAGATTAATTGATGCTCTCAACACTTTTCGCTACGCAGCTACTCGCACTTTTCCCGCTTTGTAGAGGAAAGAGGCTACGATCAGAGAGTCCGCCTAGCCACTATTAGGGTGGGTTGTACCACGCAACCGATCAACGTTAAATATGGCGACGGAGCTGTCATCCCATAGAAAACTGTCAACATTTTCATACAAGATTTTTTTAACGATGACGTTGACGTTCACAGACTGTTTGGTGCAACCGGCCCTTAGTTTTAATTATTGTCATTAGCTTATATCTGGTTGATATTAACGTAACCTGAATACCTGCATCAGGTTAGATTAAACTGAAAAATCTTTAGCGCAGAATATAGAAATTGTAATTCTTAATAAACAGATTTTTGAGTTGTATTTATGATTTGGAATTAAGAATTGTAGCTGTCAGAACACTTCACTCCGTTATGAATTCTATCTAAGGTAGATATTTATTTTAGTCAAATTAATGGACTGGTTAGAACAGTTAACTGGGTAATCTGAAACGTATCTTAACAAAATTTAGAGATTAGGTGTATTTTGTATATGCCGCTATATAGTTATATTGCAGAAAAAAAAATATCGGGGTGGGGGGGACGCTCCATACATGTAACATTTTTTTAGTTTTTTTTAACAAATATCAACATGTTGTGCACATCAATCGATAGGTCTTTAAAAATAACATTTTGTGATTAAGTTAATATTTTTGGAAATATTAGCTTCGAAATTCAGAAAAAAATGTTTTTGTCCCCCCTGTAACTTTTCAACCGTAAGTCCAAAAAATATGCAATTTTTTGAGAAGATGCGCCTTATCCCATTTTTGAGTTATCTCCTAAAACTTCTTCCTTAGCATCAGATACGACCTTTCTTCTTCGATACGACGGTTCTTATTCCATTGAAGGTACGGAACCCTCCATTATGCGTGGTCCGACACGCACTTGGCCAGTTTTTTATTTACTCTAAAATTGAAGAATATGCTAGGCATTATATACAGTGTTGCACCTAAGGGAGAATTCATAATTCAGTGGAGTAATTCAAAAGCTCCTGGCATACAAAACGGTTGTCAAATGTAGTGCTGTCAAATTACTGCACTGAATTATGGATTCTACCTTAGTGCGCACGATTTTAGTATACAATTTTTGGCTTTTGGTAAAGCTAAGTCATTCACTGTTACGTAAAGTACCAACATGCGATAGCTTGTCAAGTCAACCTTGTAACCGTGTAACCGTAAGCACGCCTCGTAAAGCCGTTTTTGTTTCTCCCGATACACTTCCCAGGTTAAAAAGGCACAACTTTATAGACCTCCAGATGCACATACGTATATTGCCACAACCAAAACAGGTTTTATACTTTATCGTAAAACACACGTGATTCGTCTCCTCATAGCAGCGGACCTTGGGGAACGTTTGGCAGAATTAATACAATTGCAAAGTTGAAATTGGTTTTACTTTTCTGTAAACCGTTTTGAATTGAGTCGTGGTTAGCGGTTCGGAACATAAACGCAAAAACGGAATTGTGAATTCATTTCTTGGGAATACATTGAAGAACCAAAATAAACATATTTTTAAATCGTATTCATTTTGCCTCTAAAATGTAAATTACGCAATAATATGTTTGTTTGTGATTTCATGTATAAACAGTAAATTTTTGTGTAGTTAGGGTGCCATAATAAACTTTCAGCTTGAAATGTTACTTAAACTAGTGAGTGTAAGCAAAGTTTTCCCATTTGAAATAACAGGGTTTATGTAAATATGCTTAACATTTTCCAAGGTTGGCTGTAGAGTTACTAATTTGATGTGGTTTTGTTTGTTTTTATTCTAATATTCCACGTTGTTTTTCTCCTTTACTCGTACAACAAAATATTTGAAATTCATTTTGTATATATTGTTTATGGTTTCACGTGAGTACCCATTTGTATTAAATTTCATCATTAACTTAAGCAAAACCTCTAACCATCCAGTTTTTGTTAGTTGGGCATTTATACTGATACAGTTTTTGTTGAAGTGATTAATTACACGCTAGACTAAGCTGGTGCGATACACAAGGGTGACCCAGTTTCCCAGTTACGTAGCCTCTCAGTGTTATGGTAAATTTGATCTTCGCTCATGCTTGCTTAAATACTGCGGGCATCGGTAAATACACTTGGAATACATAGACGGAGAGCTAGCCACGTCAGATATGTCACAATAATGAGAGCAACGAAAACCCTCTAGTCAGTTTGCTATACTATGCTTATTTCTAGATCTGGACGTCTGGCAGCTGTAAAGGGTGGAGGTCAAAGAATGATAACTACTTCAAGAAAACAAATACTAGGTTTGATGCAATATAATGTAATGAGAAATCTAGACACGCGGCAGCGTGTCAAGCCAAGTTCAAGCAAAGGAACTGGCTAGCCAGCGCCAAGTGTATATTACACGAACCACTTGGTGCCACTTTTGACCCTTCTATAACTCAAAACCTCTTTAACGTAAACACATAAAACTACGTGTGTTTAATTATATCCATAAGGACATCTAGAGGCCCAAATTTCATGAAGCTAGCTCAAACGGTTTATGATGGTCAAAAAGTCGTAAATTTTAGCACTGACTGAGTGACTGACATATAGTACCTAAATCTAACCTACTTCTAGATGACCTCGAAGGATGAAATTTGGAATCCAGCTCGGTAATTGTGTGTAAACGTAGGAAAAAATCTAAAAATAAAAAAAAAGTTAAAAAATAGGGGGGTTCCCATGAAATTTTTTTTTTAAATTGTATCGTTGGAACCGTTACAAGCAGATATTTGAAACTATCCCAATATATGTATTATTATATTTGCTATATAACAGAAATATAAAAATAAAGTTAAGTCAAAAAATAAGTGGTGTCTTGTAATACGCGCTAAACGACCGGCCAACGGTGTGTCGGCGGCGGCGCGCGGTGCCACATAATTATACACAGTACAGAAGTGAAGAGAATGTAGACAATAGCATATAAAAGAAAACCATGCAGCGGAAACACAAGAAAACACATTAAATCTCAATACCTGCCTAGTTTTTTTTTACAAAAACTAATGATATCCCACCAAAAACATAAATGTAAAAAAGGAGAGCCAAGTTCAATACAAAAATTTTTGCTCGTATCACACTAATACTGATATCAAACAATAGCTTATTATTAACTGAATCCGTAGTGCTAAGCCTGCTCACGTCTCATGAGTCATCCTGTATACAATGTGGAAAGATAAGTCGCGCGGGCCCTGGAGGGAAACTACCTTAAAACGTTGGGATAGCTCAATTCGCTGAAAGGAAACATTCTTTTATTTTTCCTAAAAACTAAAACTGCATTCACAGATTTTTTCTTAATTTTCACTTTTTTCCATACTAATTGTATGAAAAATATTTTTATTCTTATTTATGGGTTCTCTTGTACCCTAAACTTGGTTGGTATTAAGAAGTTGTTATCCTTGTTGGAAATAGGATCGATTGGCATCAATTGTCATAAAAATTATTTATGGCAAAAATTACAAAATAAATAGTTTTTTTGTAAACTGTACTCTTTTCCAAAAAATTGTAAACGCAGTTATGTCCCTTTAAAAAAATTAAAGAATGTTTCCTTTCAGTGAATTGAGCTATCTCAACGTTTTAAGGTAGTTTCCCTCCAGGGCCCGACTTATCTTTCCACACTGTATATATATATATTTTAATTCTGTTAAAAACTGGCCAAGTCAAATCTAACCTACTTTAAAATCTGACATTTTTAAATAACAGCAATTGTTATAGGTATCCAATAAAGCAAAGAAATAGAGTTTAATACTTGTTCATAATGTTATTTTGTTCCTATAACATTATTTTGTATACATATTTGGATTTTGCATAGAACTTGGCACTCATTTATTAGATCTCCATTCTTTTTGCGGCGAAGTCCACAGCCAAGCATAATTTTTGTATTGAACTTGGCTCTCCTTTTTTATATTTATGTTTTTGGTGGGTAAAGAAGTTACATAAATGATTAGATTATATCATTGCCAAAAGTTTTTGTTAAGGGAAAGTAATGCCAAACGACGTACTTATAATGTAATTCATAGGTTTGTCGCCTACTGTTTTTGTTTCCGTAAAGATTTCGAAGTAGGATGTTCTCAATTCATCGGAATCTTTGGTTTTTTTTAAATTTATGTTCACTGATTATTCGAAGACGGCTGAACTGACTTGGAAAACTATTTGTTTATTTGAACGAGTATACTTCACAGTTGGTCTCATTGTATCCAGGTTAGGATCTGATGATGGGATCCTGGAGAAATTGAGGGAACTCGTCAAAATATTAATATTATAGGCATACCTATAATAATTTTAATATTTTTACATTGGCTCGGGCATTTCCTTTTGGAAAGGTGGAGTCTATGTGAAGTCGGTTCTTGTTTGTTAAATTATTTGTTCTAATGTTAAAATATAGGCCCCTGTCCTGTATAACTGAGACAACTTCGGCAGTTTTTACCTATTTTATTATTACTATTTTTCAATTCAAAAATATTCTGTCCCTCTGACCTCCACCAAAAGCTGCCAGATGCCCGGATCTAGCAATAAGGATAGTATAGCAATCTAACCAGATGGGTTTTATTGCTCTCATTATTGTGTCATATCTGACGTGGCCAGCTCTTAGTCCAACAGAGGTTATATCGTTATTTCAACTAGAGAACAAATCAAATTACTATGTTAATATTTTGATTTGTTGTTTAACACTACCAGGCCTATGAATGATGCCCGCGCGAGCGAGTTATATACCTACGTTTTGCGCCTCCGCCGAGGGAGCTAAAGTCAGTGGGCCGTGCTATGGTCTCTTAGAACTTTGACAGGAGCGTTGATATTTTTATACTTTCTGCGCCATCTACAAACTGCGAGCTACTTGTGATTTTGGTTTTTCTAAAGTACGCTAGATAGCGCTGTGCAGCATGTGACGGCTGTGTTGCTGTTGAAAAACATAGAAGTTTTAAATATTCTGGGTTTAAGTTTTGTTAAATTAGTTTATTATTGAAACATGCTTTTTTTTTATGCATTTTATTATTTAATTACGGTTAAATAGTGCAATAGTTTGTTTCTTCAAGATTTACATAGATTTTTAAAACACTAGTAGAAAGTAGTAGATATTGTGGCAACATTTGTGCTAAATAAAAAAAATCGGGATCATGATGGCGGCGAAGTCAAATTTTCTTTCTTTCTTTTAGCGCAAGCTTTGAAGATAGTGACAGTTGTCTAAAATAATTAAATAGTATTTGGGTGCAGGGTAATTATTATTATATGAATTATCATATAAAAATGTCGCCTCCAAATTGCTGCGTGCCCTTGTGCAATAATCAACGAGGACAGGGCTAGTATAATATTATTTTTCTATAATCAATCTGCCAAGAGCGTGGACCGGATCAACTTAACGAAAAATGATGCTTGTTTCAGGAATTCAAATGCATGCATTCCCAAATCCCACCAATCTCAGGAACCCTTCAGAACTTGAAAGGTTCCGAACGTGGGTAATAAGGATCGGTGGAAATATTGTGGGCAAGGCGGACACGGCGATCTACAATAATGCGCGGGTATGCCATCGCCATTTTGAGGCCAAATATATTTACCCCAATGGGCGCCTCAACCGCTTGGCTATACCAACGCTTCATTTACCAGGTTAGTTTTAACGCTATAATGTAATCAGCTTAATTAGAATCACCATCATCATAATTCTTCTAGCGTTCGTCTTGTTGCGGTTTTTTTTTGCTACGGCTCTGAGCCTGGGTACCGTCGGCAACCAAAACCTATGAACTAGTGCGACTGCTAGTTTTTACCCAGAAGGAGGTCCGATTTCCTCACGATATTTTCCTCCAGAAAAAAGCGACGGGTAAATCAAATTACATTTTGTACAAAAATTCATAAAAACGCAGTCGAGTCGGGGTTTGAACCCGAAAGCTCTGGATTGAAAGTCAAACATCTTACCGTCAGGCTACCAGCACTTCAGTGTTCGCTATAAGGATGTGCATGACTAAATTAGAGAAATTAGAATTGTTCCCATTAGTGTCAAAGCTATTGAGGCTATGGGATCAGGTATCATTGTGTTTATACTATACTTCGTTTTTTTTGAGATTAGAAATTGAGTAAACATAGAAACAGTAGTTGCCAACCTGTTCTAAATGTTCAATTTAAACACACTGCAAACACACCAACAAGCGATTAGTTAACATGATTAAGAGTTCACATTTGTGAATAAATAATAACAATTTGTAGATTAAATAATCCAACACAACAATAAAAACACAATTTCGTTTTGATTATCACGTAAGAGATACTTACGTGAAAATTTAAAAACAGACAGTGAAGCATGTACGTTCTAAAACGGAAACTTAACGTCTAGTTCTTTATCAGTATTCACGAAAATTATTTAATTGACAATCATAATATGCACTTATTAATAAAATTTCGTAAACAAAAGTTCTTCTAAACGATATTTAATCGTTTTATTATATAATACTAAATAATAAAACAATTGTCTTAGGTGATGGTAAAAGATTTGTTGGACTACGAGGTGGCTTTTGTTGTTGTATGCCACTCGGACCTGCCTCTGATTGCTCCATAACCCTCCAACCAATCGCACAATAATAGAACAAGCAAATACCTTTACTATAAGCTTTAACATTAAAAACTATCCAGATATGTCTGAGAGATACGAATGACAGATGACGCGAGAAAATATTTAAAAATCTAACCATCCGTCTCGAACCTCTTCTTCTATAGGTTTTATATTGTGCAACATTTACAAGAACATTAAAAGTGTTAATAATAAAATAATTCCAAAAAATAATTACTATCAAAATATTGTTAAATACTCAATATAACATGGCTTTACTATAAATACAAATATATTTATGGCCTATTTCACAATCTCCAGTTAAAGCATATCTGTCAGATAAATGTTTGCTGTCCTTTTCTTTTGTATGACTGGCGAAAAGGATAGCAATAATTTTCACTGGCAGATAAGTTTATCTGGAGATTGTGAAACAGGCCCTTAGTATGTTTAATGACGGCGTAGGCACTCTGACAGATGTGACATGTATCTTGCCTGATAAAGAAACCTGTACATCGTTCTGTCAACTTTTTTCTAATCTCAAATAAAATGAACAATAAATAAGTAAACTGTTTGAACCAAGGTTGATAAACGTGGGAGTTCAGCACAAAATAAAGTATATATAGTCTCTGTATAAATAAATAATAAATATTATAGGACAATCTTACACAAACCGACCTAGTCCCACAGTAAGCTCAATAAGGCTTGTGTTGTGGGCACTAGACGACGATATATATAATAGATAGATATTGATAAATACATAGAAAACATCCATAACTCAGGTACAAATATCTGTGATAAACACACAAATAAATGCCCTGACCAGGATTCGAACCCGGGACCTCCTGCTTCGTAGGCAGTGTCACTACCGACTGGGCTAGGAGGCCGTTAAATGGCCTGTATGTATGTCCTTTTTAGGGTTCCTATAGGAACTACTACAGGAACCCTTATAGTTTCGCCATGTCCGTCTGTCCGCGTTAGTACGAAAATCAAAAAAGTTGTAACAGTCAAAAAAGTCAAAAAAGTCAAAATAGTCAAAAAAGTAAAAAAAGTCAAAAAAAGTCAAAAAAAGTCAAAAAAAGTCAAAAAAAGTCAAAAAAGTAAAAAAAGTCAAAAAATGTCAAAATGTCAAAAAAGTAAAATAAGTCAAAAAAGTCAAAAAAGTCAAAAAAGTCAAAAAAGTCAAAAAAGTCATAAAAGTCAAAAGTCAAAAAAGTCAAAAGAGTCAAAAGAGTCAAAAGAGTCAAAAGAGTCAAAAGAGTCAAAAGAGTCAAAAGAGTCAAAAGAGTCAAAAGAGTCAAAAGAGTCAAAAAAGTCAAAAAAGTAAAAAAAAAGTAAAAAAAAGTAAAAAAAAGTCAGTCATAAAGTCGTCAAATCAAAAAAGTCAAAAAAAGTGAAAAAAAGTCAAAAAAGTCAAAAAAGTCAAAAAGTCAAAAAAGTCAAAAAAGTCGTATACAGGTCACGATATAAAATCGGAATTGCGAGTTATTTCATTTTTATAGGTTAAAAAGGCGTTCCCGTACTGAACTTTTAAGTCTTGTTAGTCTTGTTACTGTAAGTCGTGTTCTGAGTATGTTCTATAAATATCTTGCAGATGTGCCACTGCCAATGGAAGTGGCCGTAGCAGGAGTCAGTAACGTTGTTCCCGTGTCTACTGTATCTTCTGCAAAGCCTACGCCTGTTCAAGGTAAGCCATGAAATGAAATTTTTATTTAAAAATAAACCAGTTTTAAAATTAAGCCTAAATCTAAACTATATCACAATTAAAGTCTCCATGCTTATAGAAAAAGTAGCTTGTTAAAAGTTGGATTGTTTTAAAAGTTTATCCTCCATAAACTCTTGGATGGAATAGTAAGCTTTTTTAATAGAAGAGACTTCAGCTTAGTTTTGAAAAGGTGTGTTTCTTCGACACAATTTCATTTGGAATTTGGTAGCATCATAATTTACATTAAAAATATAAGTCACTATCAAATTATACCTATTTATAATAATATTGTTTCAGGTTTTTGGAATCCGAAACTCCAGTATCTACGGGTTAGCGGGGAAATAACTCCAACGACTTTAGGTATTGTTGCGTAAACATTTTAATTTTATTATCTCATTTAGATATACATATATTAGGATCAACACACACGACCACAGTCAGATTTGTATAGGTAAAGAGTGCTGATAACAGATCTTGATATTATGGTGATTATATGTGTCATTTTCAACTAAAAGGTACATCATTGTAGGTTGTCAATAAGGCGTTACTGCCATAAAAATTCATTCATTCGTATAAAATGACCTGTTGTGTGACTTTTGCTATAAGTAAAGGAGCTTTTTGGCAATCTATCCTCAAGACTAACCTTTTTCAAAAGCGATTGCCATCTGGACTTTAAACTAGTTCAAACCCAGAGCTTAACTAGACCTTATTGTGAGAAGTTTGGTTTCCTAACGATGTTTATTTTTACTGAATTCCTAGTAACTAGCGAATTATCCGGAATACGCTGCCGCTGGTTTAATTTTAATACTGCATTTACATTCAGCCGAATTGAGCAGGCAAGTGGGCAGGGAAGTGGGAAGGACGAGTGTGTAAACATGATACTTCTCATGCCACTGCTATTGCCACTCGCGCTGCCCGGCGCTCCCCTAAATGGCGGTTTTTTTGTGCGAAGTCAAAGGACCGGCAGCGCGAGCGGCAGTACGTGTTTCCAATTACATTCTCCTCCGTCGCTCAGTACTCGTCGAGCACCTGGAGGATCGCAAAAGACACAACGCGGCCGCTGTAATTATTTCAACGTCTGCCATTGCCGAGACTTGAAAGCGAAGTGAGTGGTAGGGCAGTATGTAAACACACACTCCTCTCGATCCTGCTGCAGCAGTATTTAGGGAATTAATGCCGGCAGCGCGAGGGGCAGCGACAGGGGCTGAATGTAAATGTCGGATACCGAAGCGCTTTTCATTCATTCATTTATTCCTTTATAAAACATAGTTTGTTGGTTCTTTGTGACTATCAATTCCATTAGTATGATCGAATGTCTACGGCAAAAGCCGGCTTGAGCGACGCCTTTTACTGTGCCTCTTTTTGTGTACTGACTTTAATGATTAATCTCATAAAATAACACTATGGTCGTGCACACATAGTTTGGTACAAAAATCGACTAAATTTGTTAGATCGTAACTGTATGTACAATAATCATCTACTTTTATGTTCTAGGTATACCTAAGTCGGCTTATGAACCCACCAGAATACGGTGATGTAGCAACATAAAAGGCTGGAGCCCTATCACTTCAAGAAGAATGTATATTGTACACTTACTTTCTGTAAATTACAGTATATATGTATGATTATACCTTCCTACGCATCGTTATTATTGTCAACACCAATAAGACTTAAACTTTCACGGCTTTTACGTATTATGATTATTAACTAAAACGGAACTAAATTGCGTATATTAACTTAATAGTTACCTCCGATGTTTCGAGATCAATTATTGTTTCTGTGGTACCGGAAAAAATACCATAAATAGGTATATCAGATTTGCGTAATTAAATTTTTGTCGCCACAATTAGGTAACATACTAGTAAAATAAAATTTCCCTGTACCTAGATTTATGTCAATTGTTAATTGTGACTGAAGGTACATTTCCACCAAGTATTGTGGGATAGGTCACGTCAAATAATAGAAGAAAAAAAATTCCTCGTAATAATTTTCTTTCTGTCTGTATGTCTGCTTACTAGTTAAGTGATATATTGTTAGTATAAGAAAGCTCAAATGACCCCGCAGCAAACATAGGGAAAAAGTGGTTTCAGTCAAAACTCACGAAATTTTAGTACAATGTAGATTCGAGTCTCTTGATTATTTTTTTATAAGGGCACAACTCACTCAGAAGCATACTTTCAGAAATAATCAATAAGTATTGTTTCATACAAAACATTTGTAACATACCAATTTTTCGTAAAATCTTTCTCTTTGCTTTTGCATAATATAAATAACTAACCAAATGCGATTTCAACGTGACAGAGACGTTATTAAGATCATATTTAACGCCAGTAGTATCATTGTGGGTCATTTCAAACTATAGATTTTAAGAAACACGTCATAGAAAAATAATAATATAAACTTGATTATTTCTGACAGTGTACTTCTGAGGGAGTTGAGCCCTTATAAAAAATTAATAAGGAGACCTGAATCTACATCATACTAAAATTTCATGCGATTTGACTGAAACCACTTTTTCCCTATGTTTGCTGCGGGGTCCTTTGGTATGAGTGTATGTATTATTAATCACACCGACAAAGTTGTAAAACAAAGTGGTTTTTGTTTGGGTACCTCCCGTACACATAAACTGGGGGTGAATTTATTTAGTTCAACAAGTATTGTGTGAGATCTTTCAAAAAGAATATCGTTTAAGATAGGTTCATTTTATAACAGCTATCAGGAAATGCCTAATTTCTAGGCACCACCGCACCATGTCTGTCATTACATTAAGGTTAATATTTAAATTAGCTTTTCAAATTAATATATTTAGGTATAATATAGTATTTACGAAACTTATGGCCCAACAGACTCTTGGCCGGTTTTTAGGTTTTTGTCAGATATTAAGTTATATGTGGGTATAACAATTGTGCATAGTATGTACCTAATGAAATATAATGATATGTACAATAAATATTGTATGCATTTGACATAAACTTAGTTTTATTTACAGGACGTCCAAACTTAGACTTCCCGCCGAACGGCTGTCAGGAAGGGGCGAGGGGGACGAGGTCTACCCCTCCCCTCCCCTCCCACCCCCATACCCTGTAAACCCCTTCCCCCGTTCCCCTGTAACGTGATCAAATGTAGCACTATGAAACTAGATGGTGGCACTAGCTGCTGCAAGTACGAGCCGTAGAGTTGCCTATCTATCTCAGTTATATACATATTCATCTATGCAGTGGGCTACCAACGCGCTCACTGAACGCACGTTGTACCGCGCGCGACGCTACTCGGAACTCGGAACAATGTCATCACTAAAAAAAAAAAATTTAGTGCGATGTGGTTGGATGTAAAAATAGCAAAGCTAATAAAAACTTATCGTTTTTCGCTCTGCCGACGGATGGGGATAGGTAAGTAGGCATACAAACTTTTTTTTATACCTACCACGTTGGTGGCAAACAAGCATAAGGCCCGCCTGATGGTAAGCAGGTACCGTAACCTATGGTCGCCTGCAACTACAAAGGAGTCACATGCGCGTTGCCGACGCTTTACAAAAAAGGAGGATTCACTTATGTTATAATAATAATAATAGATATGTTATATTTATTAATCTCTCAACTAACTATGATGATATTGCTAAAAGGCGATTAGAATAAGATTGAGATAACTGTAAATCCATATTAATTTTGACAGTGTGTGGCAAATCTGTTAAGATTAATCATACTCTCATCGTGGCAACAAAATATCAATCAATATTACTCATTTAACTATAATTGTTATGCACCATGCGAACCACTTAAACACTGAATCAATGCAAAATACCTATTTCCTTAACTATAAAACATTTACAAACATAGGCAACCCTAGCGATTGTCCGGGTGCGCGGGAGGTGCGGGGTGCCGCGCGTTGAAGGCCGCTCCATTGTATTATTGCGTAGGTACGTAAACTGTAGGTATTTGCTTTTTCTATGAGTGATTCATATCTGTTCGTAAGAACTATTATATAATCTGTGACACTACTATGAAAATAACAAATTTAAATAGATGTTATATACGAAAGTTAATCATATAATAAAAACAACCAAATATAATTCTAATATGATAACATTACTTACTTATAATATGACAATTAATATAGTATTATCTACTTATACGTCCTCGTACTATCATCTTTCTTGCGTTTGTGTGACAGTGGAGCAATCTAATCCTAAGAATTGGAGGGCCCTCAGGTTCGCTGGACACTTTTACTACGGTCGTGTGACGCTCCGTGCCTTCGGCCCTACGCGGAGCTTGGCCTCCGGCCTTCGCTCGCCTCGACGCTTCGACTTACTACGCTTATTAAGACAGTTGGACTTGTGGGGATAGTAGGCATGTATGGAATCAAATACCATCTAACTTAGTTTCATTGGGATTAGGTCTGGTCTACTCACAATATTTTCCATTACCAAAAAGCGACTTGTAATAGTCAAATGATATTGCATTTAGTCGCTGTGCGTGCAAAGTTGCTGTGTGAATTTTGTAGATTTTTGGTTTTTAATGCCATTTTGATTCTTATTTCAACACGCATATGCTCCAAAAATCACATCAGGCTAATTACAATATTTCAGGGTTTATTAAACGTAGGTACCTATGTAAGATGTACATGTGTATATATTATGTTGAATATACGCCTACTAACTATGATCACTAAGTGAAATAAATCACATACTTAAGGAGTTTAGTTTGCCACAACAGCCATTATTCGAATATGATTCTTGACACGTAGCGATATTTTTCACACATAGATTTTCGCTTTTTCGCTTTGTAGTATTTTGCACATAGTGACATTTTAGTCACGATTGTATATAATAATTAATAACCTATTTAAGGTTGAGTTATTCAATATCTAAATAGGTAGTTAATACAAGAATATAGGTAATTTAAAATAAATTATAAGTTAGACTTACAAATAAAACATACCTATTTAAAATAAAACTATACCAAAAACTAAAACTATTATAAAATTGGAAACCTTCGGCATGGTGCCGAGGATGCTGGCATTTAGAATTTTAGATCCTAATAATACCAATATAATATTGTCCGTGGTAGTCTTTTAACGACAGAAACCCTTTACAAAAAGGCTGTTACAAAATTCCATTTCCTTTACATCTTTCATCAAATACAACATTATTAACAATAACACGAATTGCCATAAACGTGGGGGAAGGGAACGCCTCTCGTAAAATGTTTATTGACGCGACAGATGTTTGTGAAATGTAAAAAAAAACTCACGGCTAAAATGTGCGACACTTAAACGTAAATTGACTAAAGGAGTAAGTATGAGTTACGGTATGTACATACGTCGCAGGGTGTCGCGTATCTAAACAATTATTTTTAAAAACTGGAAATGAACAAATATCTCTATTAGGTATGTTGAGGTAGACAAACAAATTAATAAAGTTATGAAACTATTATAGTATCATACCTTTAGGTATAGTGTTTAACGCACACAACCGTTCATCTCCCTCCCCCTGACGCTACACCCCTTTTATTTTTTGAGAAAAAAAATAAATGTTCCGATAAAAATGTTAATGAAAAAGTTTTTTATTAAATTCTTAAAAAAAAAGGTTCTACGCATTTTTCAATAGGCTTTACCGATTTTCTGCTTGATCGACAGCTTAGTAAGCATATAAAATTGCATGACGCCCAATTTGGCTTTCAGCCGGGGCTGTCAACTGATGCAGCTATCTTAAGTCTCAAGCATACTGTCCGGTACTATACGGACAGAAAAACACCAGTTTATGCCTGTTTCTTGGATTTGTCTAAGGCTTTTGATATGGTGTCATATGATCTTCTTTGGCAGAAACTATTAAGATCCGAAACTGAGCTGCCAGAGCAGGTTATAGGTATTTTTGATTATTGGTACAAGAACCAGGTAAACGTTGTGAGGTGTCAGAAGAGTACAGGTTGAAGTGTGGGGTGAGGCAAGGGGGGTTGATGTCTCCTCGACTCTTCAATGTGTATATAAATGCCCTTATAGAGGATCTCAGCAGTACGCGGGTTGGCTGTTGTGTGGCGGGGGACATGGTCAACAACATTAGCTACGCTGACGACATGGTGCTGCTGGGGCCCTCTGTCTGTGCTATGAACAGGTTGCTTGGCAAGTGTGAGAGGTACGCGGTGGCCCATGGACTTAAGTACAACACGAGTAAGAGCGAGGTGCTCGTATTTCAAACACGCGGTCAGAGAGTGGACAGATGCCCTGACGTCGTTCTTAATAGCGTCCCTTTGAAGAGAACTACAAAGTTTAAGTACTTGGGCCACTGGGTCACGGAGTGCCTCTCGGACGACCTTGACATTGAGAGGGAGCGTAGGGCGCTGGCGGTTCGGGGTAACATGTTGGCCCGCAGGTTGGCGCGTTGCACGAATGAGGTTAAAATTATCTTAGTTAAGGCGTACTGCCAGTCTTTATATTCGTGCAGCCTGTGGGTGGACTATACTCAAAGGGCAGTTAGCGCCTTAAGAGTACAGTACAATAATACGCTCAGGATGCTGTTGGGACTGCCTAGATACTGCAGTGCATCAGGCATGTTTGCGGAAGCGCGGGTGGACGGTTTTCATGCACTTAAATATCCGAAAGCGAGTTGCCTCAATAATGTGCCGCATACGTGGGAGTGACAACAGCATGCATTCTGCGTGTCATTGCCAGTAGCTTAGACTGTCCCATTGCCAAGCATTGGAACAGTCTACATGTCAACATCTAGTTTTAAATCTTAAAAAAATAAATAATGATAGATAGTGTATAATGATTTTATTGTATTTTTGTTGTATGTGTATTAATTAATTTTTATTTTTATTGAAATTTTGCAAATGAATTAATTTTATGTGTAATGTTATTATTATTATTTTTTTTTTAATACCACGACGGTGGCAAGCAAGCATACGGCCCGCCTGATGGTAAGCAGCTACCGTAACCTATGGACGCCTGTAACTCCAAAGGAGTCACATGCGCGTTGCCGACCCTTTACAAAAAGGAGGATTCACTGTGTTGACGACTAAAGAAACAAGAAGGTCCCTCATCGTCAACACACTGGGTCCTCTTTGAGCTCTTTGGCAACCTTACTCACCAGCAGGAACACAACACTATGAGTAGGGTCTAGTGCTATTTGGCTGTGGTTTTCTGTAAGGTGGAGGTACTTCCCCAGTCGGGCTCTGCTCCAGATTTGAGCGATGATATTCGCTGAACGTGCCCTACCACACTTAGCGAGATGTCATTCGCAGTACGCATACCTCTCTTTTTGGCGTAGTTTAAGGACATACCCAGGTCCGGACGTAGTTTAAGGACATACCCGGGTCCTAACTATTATTATTATCTTTATTCATTTTATGTCTTAGGTAGGTTTTTTACAATATTTTTATAAAAGTAAAATTCAAAAATATATCTAAAACACTCAAAAACAATAAAAGCATTATAAAAAACCTATCCTAGGGTGCCGCCGGCAACGGAGCAAGGCCCAGGCTGCCGGTGGTTAGGGCCGCAGAGTGAGGAACCTTCGGACTATGCGCGCCGTGTCCAGGATTACCGCCTTCTGAATCTGACCCTTGATCCAACCACAACGCCGTAGCGAAAGTCTCTCTAGGTATTGGTTGAGACTCTTCGCTATGAGACCGTTCGCAGAAACAACTATCGGTACAATGATCGCCGAATCAACCTCCCACATAGCGGTTACCTCGTGAGCCAAGTCTAGGTACTTGCTGGACTTGTCCTTCTCGGCCTTCACGAGGTTCTCGTCACATAGGACGGTGATGTCGACGAGCATGGCCCGGCGTTGCGGTCGATCTATTACCACGATATCAAGCTTATTGGCTACAATAGTCCTGTCCGTGATAATAGATCGATCCCAATAGAGCGTGGCACGACCATTTTCGAGAACTGGTGCAGGTGTGTACTTGTAGTACGGCACTTCGTGGTCCACAAGACCATATACGAGAGCAAGCTGCTGGTGTATAATCCTAGCTACTGTAAAAACTCACCTATACTAACCAGTAATATTTTAAAGCTGAACCTACCTAAAGCTTGAAGTAACTGAAATTTTTCTTTGAAAGCGTGGATCTTATCACTAAGGGAAATAATAGGATTTAAACAACATATAAGTTAATAAGAAAATTTATTCAAGTAATAAGAAATTACTGTTAATGGAAAGTTAAATGACTCTATAAACTATTATATCTAATGTAACCGTTAGGTCACATTAGATATACCGCTACAGTTCAAGGGCCAAAATATGCCAGAGAAAAAACTATAGCGGTGAAAAAAAACTCTGACGCCCAAGTTTAACCTGCACACATACATAATAAATTTTGTAAAGATTAAAGACACACAATTTATAAAAATTATAAAATAATGGCACGATTGTCTAGTGGTACAGTCGAGGACAAAGAGATGTATACACTTTTGGACCTTATTGCGTTGTAATAAGGTCCAAAAGTGTACACATCTTTTTGTCCTCGACTGTACATATTGGACTACATTATGATAAGTAATAACCAAGGTCTCCTGAGGTGTGAGAAACGCTAAACAACAAAATTAAATCTGAACAATGCTCAAACAAACACAGAAAACCAGAAATTAAAAGAAATAAATACAATTTTACATAAAACAAGTAAAATTTGGTTTAAAATATCCGGGGCCCGGAATTAGGTGAGCTAAAATACCTAAAGTTCGCGAGAGGGCATAATATAGAGTGGTTACAACCGGATGAAAATAATATTTTATTTGGATTCCGGGTATTCGATGTTTATTCGGGGACTTGTCGTAATATTGAACGTGATATGTTTTGTTTACAGTGCAGCATGTTTAATGTTAGTTTTTAGTAAAAAGGGCTAGACAAAAGAAGGTATGTATAAGATAAGATAAGAAGTCGTTGTAAGACGAATAATATGGGTTTCCCTACACATTTATTATTATAATGTTAACTATATGGCTGCAATGTAACCATTTTTCATCATTAGGACTATTACTTGCAGTGCCCGGATGAATATCGAATACCCGGAATCCAAATAAAATATTATTTTCATCCGGTTGTAACCACTCTATATTATGTCCTCTCGCGAACTTTAGGTATTTTAGCTCACCTAATTCCGGGCCCTGAAAATATCCTACATTAACCTACAAACTGTTAAAACAAGTATTGTAACCTCCATAATATTTAACATATCTAACTACTATTGTGAAACATACCTACTCCCTACATAATGCTATTGTTGACTATGTAAAAAATCTTCATAAGATTTGAATAAAGCAAAATATTGAAATTACTGTATACACTGTATACTACTGTATACACGATAAAACAGAAGGATTTTCCTTTATGCAGTAAAACCTGTAATTGTAATAAGTTAAACATAAAAGGTAATTATATTATGTTATAATGATTAATGTCATTTTATTAAAAGATTGTAATATTAGAAATGTGATCATAATATGTCATAATATAGATATATGGGATTAGGATAATGGAACTCTCTCATTAAAATTTTAATATTAATCAAGCTTATGATTAAAATAGTATAGCTGATTGCAGTCTGCAACTATAAGGCTACTTTTTACACCTCATAAAATTACCGAGCATACGCCGATACTATAGGCTAAGCTATGTCCGCGCAAAAGGTCCCAACGTGAGTTATTCCATGCAAAACCATAAGATAAACGTCTTTTAGACTTGTATACGAATGCTTAACCCTCAGGTGACGAACATGCAGACCCTAATGGGAATGCTGATTAGCAAATCCCTCAGGTAGGCCCTATCATTGGACATGCATACCCTAATGGGTTAGCCCTTTACAATTTGGACTTGCATTCGTCTACATTATCTTAGGTGAACCCGGCCCTATCAAGCATACATGCGCAACCAACCAGCCCGACTTGCATATTGGAAATCTCACGTGTGGATAAGAATTATGAGTATGTTCAGACACCGAAGCTTATTCTAGTTAGTTATTTGACAATAGCACCCAGCACGGCCATAAACACGTCAATAATATGAGGGCAGCCCCTAATATTATGAAACCAGCCATTCCATTGTATTTGTTATTCGAGAGAAGTATAAACACAACTATTATTTCATTTTATAAGCCAGGTGGATTAGGGTTTGTTACCTTTTACCCAATAATGTAATCAAAATGCTTAGCGTTTACAATAAGGGTTTATGTCCAAGTTGACTCATACTTAATTGTACTTATAGACTAAAATGACCGCATAACTGAGCTTTACGTTCGTAAATCTCAGTAATGACTCAGCCTCTCACAGTAGAATCAAGCAGTCAGTCTAGGTCGTTGTTGACTCCAATGTAAACCATCTCATCCATATAATATGTTAGATAAATCTTTATATATATTTATATATATTGGAGTCTTTAACAGCTTACAATCGGCAAACAACAACACAGACGTCTCGTAGGTGGGAGACTGCGAGTGATAGTTATAACCCTGTTGTAAATATACTTCTCATATAAATCTAACAAGACTCATTTAAGAAGTCTATCTCTCTGGATTTAATTAAAAGGCGCACCCTCTTATGTAAAACATACCACTTGTATGAATCATACATATAAGATCTATTAAAGTGGTCTATTTTGGTGGGAAAAAGATCCCAGCCACAAAGATTGCCCTTTTCAAAGCTCACTATAGTGACTCTCTACTAAGCAAAAGACTACTGTTGAAAGCACGGTCTGACCCTATAATAAAACACAGATGCGTACTCCATCAACTTGGAACAAAACCATAGCTTAGCATAATTATTAATAAATAGTTTTGGGTAATACCGTTACCTTTGTTACCAAGTACCTTTTGTCATAACTGGAAGGAGTCTTTATAGCTTATCGACATTTACAATTATAACTACCTCATCGTTGGAACAATCACTATTGAAATAATATCCATTGTGTCAGGTTCCCAACGACTACAATTCTATAAATAAATATAGTGTGTAATTTATATATACACACATTTTAGTATATCAATGGAAAGGTACTGCTGACTAGATTACTATCGGTCTATATTCTTAATGATATAGAATCATTATATAGATATGAATTTTACTTGTATGACCAATCTGCATGTATGTCAACAATAGCATTTTGTAAATTATATCCATGAGATATCACAAAATCATTTGCGATTCACGCAATCCGAGCTACATACCAAAATCAAGGCATATATGAGGATTAAAACCATTTTGATTTCAAGTATCATTTAACTAGTGCAACATAAAGTATTATGTATTCCTTCAGTGGAAAGATCGTGTGATTTACAAATAACCAACAGCCGAACTAAATCAGTGGAAAGGTAGTACGAGTAACTTAGGACTTATATATACTATTAATAGTTTATTGAAGATGTCAACTTCGTTAACAGTAGCGTTAATACTTGAATGCAATGTATTGTTAAATCTAAATGATAAGAGTAAACGTCAACATGAAGTATGTATATATTATAAGTCCTTCGTACTCGTGTATCCTCACATTATGAAATCACAACAATCAGATCTAAATTACTAGGTAAGTTGCACGTTATTCAAATATGGTTGAATCAAACATAATAAAGCCTTATTTATTGGTATAGAACGTCTACATTTATAAATATCAATCTCTTATTTAAGTAACCTCCAAAGTCGGATAATTTGTAACTGTACTAAGTACATAGAAACCGTACTAGCATGGAACCTCGCTGACGCTTAACGTTAAACCTATTTTGTCACCCGTCGGTGTAATAAAGAGAAGTATGGAACTAACTCACAAGAACGCTTTTCGTATATCACCATACGTGGCAACGTGGAGAAGCATCATCACGGGCTGCTGCTTCTGGCCTCTGGAGTTTGCTCAGGATAGCCGCCCGCTGTACTGGCCGTGATCAGCTCACGATGGCAGACGGCTGCTACTTCTGGCCTCTGGAGTTTGCTCAGGTTAGCCGCCCGCTGTTCTGGCAGTGATGAACTCACGATGTCAGCGAGCAGCGTGCCACGTGCAGCAGTAGTACGTCCGATGCTCGTGTACCGGGAAACACATACATGTACAAGTTTATAACTATAATAGTAAAGGTGTTTCACCATACTATGGTATATATATATATATATATATATATATATATATATATGTATTTTTAGGTAGGTAGCCAATTGTACTAAATATTGAACTTTTCAAAGTATCTACATTTATTTATTGGGCAACCTAATCATAATTCTCACTATTTTAACTATAAGTAATAAAGATTTCTCAATCAGTGTTTAACAAACACCGTCAAGAAAAGGTAAAGTAAATATCTTTATAATTTACTGCTTATAATTACGTTGATTTAACCACTTAAACTATTTATCCGTATATTGAGCAACAAACTGCTCAATAATGTTTATTTATTTGAATAAGCGGTAGAAACCTTTAACGTAATCATTACTTGGAAATGTACAATGGTATTTGCATGCAAGACATAGAAAACATTGATTAACCAATATGTTACACCACTAACATGGTACTAGCTTCCATGTGCACCTGCAAGCCACCACCATGACTAGCTAGAAAATGTAATTACCTATTATAGTGATTAAACGAAATCAATGCAGATATCATCATATTCAATTTATCGAACGAACCTTAGTAGGATTTTATTACGGCGGCATAACGCACACTAATGTTCAAATATGCTGGTGAATACTAATTTCACTGAAATGTAATACGGCACAAATGAAAATGAGCCTAAAGCAGTAAATCAAAAACAACCCACCAAGAGGACTGACTTCTGCTGGACGGATTGACTCTTCGCAATGGCGCCGAAGTCTCGCAATACATAGATCGCCTTGGTCCGGAACAGCTCTGCCGACAGCTCTCTGAAGTGCTCGTCAAGGCTTCAAGATGGATCCAACTGGATAGGCTGAAGATCTGTACGCCCGAAGTTGCATCCCGCTACCGAAGCTCTCACACTGCGGCAACGAACCTTCAGAAGCTTATGGTGAAGGCGCCCTCTCACAGTCGATGTAACCGGGAATTGGAGAAATAAACAAGGATTAACAAAACGTATTTTCCCTTAGTTGGCTTACTAATTTTACGCCCTATTGTGGAATATGTACAATTACTTATCTATCAAGAATGAAACTAAAACTTTAACTACAACGACGAACAAATATTGTTAACGTTATATAATAAACTAATGCAAAAGTAACTACTAATTTACTCGAAATATATAATTCGAAAATGAATGACAGTTAATTATATAGAATAAACAAATGGATTAAATATGATAGGAAATCATATTAAGTTAGAGAAACCTGATAGATTATCTACTCGGAAAACGTACCCTAAAGAATAAATATTCATTACGGAACACAAAATAAATACGTAACCCTCTGACGTAAGCAATGAAGGAACTTGATAGAAAGATTCACCGAGGCTGAGCAAGCGTCGATGACACAGCCGGTCAGAGCGATCGGACCGGTGTTCCGAAAGGTCGCAAGTTCGAATTCTGTTCGACGCGGTGAATCCTTCAAGTTCAACTGAACCCGCTAATGATTAAGACCTACAATTGTATTTACTCATCTAACTGTTTCTACTAACAATAATATAGATAACGTATACCTTCCCCTTTATTTACCATATGCGAAGTATTAACATGAGTACGCACCGACGCAATTCAATAGTAACATTAACCGAATAAATAAAACCCGTGAATCAATACGTTAATGACCTCATTACTATGAATTTAAAATTGCACATAAATATTTACATACGTAAACGTAAATATTTAAGGCACACCGACGCACAATAAACTTACCATCAATTCAATGACACCATGCTATGCAATACGAGTAAACTGTGATCCTACATTTTAATTCTAATCTGAAGATTATGTTGAAACTATACTCACTTCGCACGCCCTTTATACAGGGTGATTCATGAGACGTGAGCAGGCTTAACACTACGGATTCAGTTAATAATAAGCTATTGTTTGATATCAGTATGAGCGTGATAAGCGCAAAAATTTTTTTTTTATTGAAAATAAAATGTTTAAAATTATTTACGACACGCATGGTCACTCTTCAATTAGAATACTCCGTTAAGTACTGATGTCAGAATATTCTCTTGTTTTTCTGTGATATGTGTCAAATTGATGTCTGGTTACTTTGGAAACATCGTATCTCACTTAACTTGACAATTATTTTTTTCATAATCAAAGTGCTGTCATGATTGTTACAGAGGTTTTATCTTTATTGATTTGTTTATGTAGGGTGACCATGATTACAGAGAACAAAATTTCTACGAAACAAAAAGGTAAAAAAACATTGACAAGCGCTATTGTTTCACTTAAAAATGATGGCGGCCGATTCATTACCGTTAACTAAGTGTGTAGGGTTGTTCCTGCTCACGTCTCATGAATCACCCTGTATATACCTATAGGTTATTTAGTCTTTTCCTGGTTTCCATCAAATTTATGCGCTTAATCGCCATCCGTTTGTTATACATTTGGCTATCACTAACTCACTCAATTAAATGGCGAAACACAACAAAATATATAGACGTACTTAATAACGAACTGAAATTCTCATCAACCGCAATCTACACATAAACCAATGATTTTACTTTTAATTTTGGTAAAATAAACACGCCTCGATAAGACTATCAGATTATCTGCTCAATAACGAACTTAAGATCCCAACACGTTTCAACACACAACTACCCACTATTCTGTAAATATTAACGCGACGGTCCGTTATACGCACTTGCTATTAAAACCCGAATAAATCTAAATTTCTTACCGAGACAGTTACTAGTGACCGATGTTTGTGAGCCACGTGGAGCACGAGATTCTTCATGCAATGGACTCCAGCGCTCCGACAAGGTCCTCATCTCCGTTACCATAAAAGCGCGCGGGCCGTGGATTTCTGTTGTCTATCGAATGCTTCCATCTCTTGATAACAGATCTGTCAACAAACTCAAACACTATTTGTACTTTACAGTTTAAACTCACTGATCTCCTTTTGACACGACGCTCTGCTGAAGAAAAAGCCCAGATATTTCCTTCCACAACCTTATATCGACTTTCATGTCTTGAGATGAGAACCCCCAAAATAATTCCAACGTTTCTCATTCCATTCAAAACCCCTGATTTTGATTGGTCCAACTAAATAAGCTTAATCCTGATTGGTTGCCATTTTTCCCGCGTATTAACCGAGCTATTCTATAATCTATCGTGAACCATAGATTAAAGACAACTCTAAAACAACAACATTAAAAAAAAACTAAAATTATGTTTATTTTATTAATTTACGTTTAATTAAAAAAGTAATAAAACCATTCATTTTGTTTATAAAATAGGTTCAGATTTGTCCATAGAGAAACTGAACTGAACGACTCTGGCAAACCTAGACTATGCGTCACCAATGCAGGAACATAGTTTTGTACGCTACCCTCACTTAATTTTCGTACTGTAGCAAATTGATTTTATTCTGTAGTCAAAGACAAGGTATAGTTCAAAATAATTTACTGCTTACATAGTAGCTGGATGTTTTCAGATGTCGGTCTGTCACACTACGAGGTTATGTCTGTGCAAGTACTCGCCGTTAGCAAGATGAGAACAACCGGAGATGATATGCCTGAGTGACTCTCCGGGACGGCGGCATGCCCGACAAATGTCGACCGTACCGTCCTTCAGGATATATTTCCGGTAGTTAATCGTCATGATAACTTCGTCCGCAATTGCACAGGCAAAACCTTCGGTTTCTCCGAAGAGGTCCCCGAATCGTAACCAGTTCACCGACGCGAACAGGTCTACGTCGGATCCCGTGAGAGCCCTGTAGAACCGCCCGTGTAGCTCCTTGCTCTCCCATACCGCCTTGCGATCCTCGGTGCTTAGCACCACAGGTTTGCGCCAGTTCTCGTTTGCCAAGGAGAGCGGCGTGAGACCCTTATCTACTGCCACCACATCACGATGCATCCCACACTCATAGCCCCATAGTAGGTGCGCATGACATTCTCGTTTATACTCTGAGACCATCTCATGCGACGCCCGACGACGCGACGCCCCCCCCCCACAGCTCTCCCGCTGCCGGTGGTGTAGTACCACCGGCAGCGGGAGCTGTGGGCGGGGCGGAATGCCCCGCGAGCCCCAAGCGTGCCGGCAGCTTTGGCCGCCCGCGTCGCGCAGGTTGTTGTGGCGGTGGTTGCGGCGGCCCGCTTTCGTCACTGGATCCGTCTGTGTCGGGCGCTGTTTCAAAGTCGCCGCCCGGCGACGAAGTGGACGGAGAAGAGGACGAAGCGGGCGAGGGTGGTGGCCGTGCGTGGGTAGTATCCGCTCTTGCTTTACTCCTTGTAATCATGTTTTAAGATGTACGCGCTTTGCCGCTTTGCTTTTTTTTATTATTTTTATTGACATTGACATTTAATTTTAGTGTAATTTAATTTAATTTTTGTTTTCTTTTAACTTATAATATGTTCTAAAATGCTATGGATCATGGTTATCTGGGAATAAATGACTATTTATTTATTTATTTACCGTATTCATCTAAAGCTAGGTACCTACAGCGTGACAAAACTCAGTCGTTGAACAAATGAATCAACTCGTTATTTTCTAAATAACTGTAGGTACAAAAATAAATTAATACATAAAATAAAAGGTTGTTATTTTATCTACTAACAAACCGAATAAAAATGAGAGTCAGACTCGCGCTCTGAGAGTTCCTTACATTAAACAATTTCGAATATATTTTTTATCGTAAGCCCAACTCACGCTTGATCGTAGACTCCTTATTATTTTTTCTATTATCTATAGGTGAAAAAAATTTTACTGTATTTCTTTTAAATTTTAAGCTCATTACGAGTAGTTTCCGAGATAAGGGAAGAGGGGTATACTCAATTTCCGCCTCTTTGCTTACTCGTACCATGGCCAAGTTCAACAGCTGAGTTTTGTCGAAGTTTGCCTAGCAATTACGTGAATACGGCAAAGACTATCGAAAAAATATAAAACAGACATGCAGAATTCATTTTTGATATTAAAAAAGTAAAATTTCGTTTAAAAAAAAAATCTGAGGAAAGGAAAATCACTCTGAAAAAATATTTTTTTAGAACGTTATATACCTAACTAATAAATATCATTATTTTTAAATAAAAAAATATATCATAAGATAGCATATTAAATGCAGTTTTTAAATATATATATTTTTTAAGGCTTTTACTTAACAAAAACTACGTGAAAAAAAATCTTTCACGTCGTGGTGAAATGCAAAAAAAAAAACATTTTTTCCTTTTTTACTTAAACATAAGTAGTATAGATTCACCGTTTCTACCCCATCGTTTTCCCACCACAAAAACAATGGTTTTTCGGGATTATGGTGGTTTTTCGGGGCTATGAAACCTAAAAAAAAAAGTTTGGTATGTTTTATTACGTTTCGCCCCCCATTTAGATCGATTGCACTAGGTCTCAACAGTGCCCGGAGCCTCCTTCAGCACTTAGGCACTCCGCTAATTAAACAATACACGCTCTTCGACACCACAATATAACCCTTGCTCACCTTTTTCTATTGTCTCTATTGTTAGCTCGACTCGGCCACATCGCATTGTTACCGAGCTCGGTAGAGGCATACTCCTAGGTTGTAGTTTGTTCTTTACGTATTTGCAATAGGTTTTATAATTGCTCAATTGGTTACTCCTTATGAAAGACTAGGTATAGTACCTAAAGTTTCCAAAGTTTAGGTATTTCAATAGGTATTTTTTATATGGACTGTTACGTTCTATTAGCACTCACACGTCGCTGTCTCTTTCAAACCTGTAAACTCGTTTTGAAGAAGCCAATAACAATATTGTTTTTACGTTACATTTTGAGTAGGTATTATACCTAAACATTTCAATCTCACATGGTGATATAATTATTATTATTAATATTTTACAACATATAATTTAACGAGATTTTTAATGATCTAACAAGCCCCGCGAACTGACACAATTACATTACCCTTTATTAGTCTGGACTGGAGTAGGTATCAAATTTATACCTAAAGTAATTAATTCACATCTCGCGAATGTATATGCAAATTTCAACGTATCTATATGTCTTACAGCACAATATGAAACTTCTGGTAAATGTTACAACCCCATCAATTTTAGTTATTTAGTATCTATTCGTTTTCAGTTTTTGCCTAAAATTTATTATTTTATGCAAATCCAATTTTTGAAATATTATTTTATTGATTCTAGATTATTTCCAGTCTAGATATTTGTGTTGTCTTAATTTTTTTTTTTTGGTAAATCATTTTATGCAAATCCAATTTTTTAAATATTATTTTATTGATTTTAGATTATTTCCAGTCTAGATATTTGTGTTGTCTTAATTTTTTTTGGGTAAATTATTTTATGCAAATCCAATTTTTGAAATATTATTTTATTGATTTTAGATTATTTCTAGTCTAGATATTTGTGTTATCTTTATTTTTTTTTTTGGGTAAAATATTTTATACAAATCCAATTTTTGAAATATTATTTTATTGATTTAGATTATTTCTAGTCTAGATATTTGTGTTGTCTTAATTTTTTTTTTAACTCGTAAATAACTTTGGTATATGTGACAACCGACTGCTATTTATTGGTGGACAATAAACATGACTGTGTTTTGAACAAGTTTCAACCTGTAAGTATGCTGTACGTTCCCATTATTTATTATAATATATAGATCTTTTGTTCATGTAGGATTCGGTGTGTGATTTATTGCATTCATGTTTATACCAGTTAGATAGGTGGGGCGGTGCGATGTTTAAAGACTCCTTTGGTGCTCTAATTTAAAGTCGCAAG
The DNA here is from genome assembly GCA_947086415.1 of Pammene aurita. Lineage (NCBI taxonomy): Eukaryota > Metazoa > Arthropoda > Insecta > Lepidoptera > Tortricidae > Pammene > Pammene aurita. The sequence continues at coordinate 13,895,694 of OX352305.1, read as the reverse complement.
TTCTATTTTTAGTTTTTTCTTTATGCTGTTGGCTTGCGAACTTTACCTTTTTTGCTAGATGTCCTTTGAAGAAGGTAATAATTTACTTTTTATTCGTTTCTGAGAAAGATATAAATCAATCGGGTTTGAAGTCACACTAGATTTTCCTAGAAAGTAAATGCACTTTAGATCTGTCGTTTAAATTCTTTAGAATTCTTTTGATACTTTAATCTTTTGTTAGAAAACATTCCTCTGCAAACAAAAATTTACCTGTCCCCGAAATCCTGTTTAAACTCGTCGCTACCTACCTAGGTGGCCCTCTTTCCCCACCAGCCGTGACCTTTGTTTTTAACACAAATTCATATAAAAAGGCTGAGGCTGGGGGGTAAATTTTAGAAACGAAGTGAGCTGCAAATGACGTGTTCAATTACGATTAAGTGAATAAATTTCTTAATTTTGACTAATCAGAGATAGAATTTGAAGGAACACTTTAAATTTCAAAGTATAAAAAACGTATCCTGATTTTTAATCTATATGTATAGCATGCAAATTGGAAATGATCATTGTGATGTTGAACTTCTCTAATTATGTGAAGACGCGGAGAAGGAATATTTTGAAGACCAAGAAATATATAATTTGTGTGAATCTCTAAGTCAACAAAAATATGAAATGTAAGTTAATCAATCTGTTTAAATATTTAATTCATTATACATTTTTTTTTCTACCTTGCATATTGTTGGGGTGGGTGATCTAAGTTAAAACCTGTTGTTACATGTTTCCTTACCTGACTTACGGATACGGAGGGGATAGTGGTATAAAAGTGGGTCCCCAGTTTTAAAATTATCTATAGCAAATTGAAGTTTCAGTGTTTTGTACCTGTGGTGTTGTGTGATTCAGTTTTGCAACATGGCATTTTATCTTGAGCCTAAATTAGAACGTAGCGAGATAGCAAGTTTTAGCAAAAAGTTAATTATGCAGAAATTTCATAGATATATCCGATTGTGGTTTATTGATGGCTTATTACCTGATTCAATTTTCGAAGATCAAGATATTAAACCATATTATACCGCATGTGAGGGTCATAGGAATCAAACACAGGATATTCATATATCAACTACTGATGTAGTAGATAGAGTCCTACCAATGCAAGCGTATTGTTTGCATTGTAAGAAATATACAAGTTAGTATTTTGTAGTTATTATTAATCTTTGTTTCTGGTAATCATATTATAAGTAATGATGTAATTATATTATTTGTGATATTGTATTTTATTTTTTTAGATCCCAACAAGTTCGAGGTGGAATAGAAATGGCAACTACGGATCCTGTGTCTAAGGCATCAACAAAGAAGAGTCAACTTTCAACTAGCAGTGATTCAGCATCAACTTCTACAACACAAGCTTCCTGTATTGACGTAAGCACAAAAAATAATGACAAAATTGAATGTTCTGTGTGCCATGTGTATGTGGTAAAAAGATATTTAGCAAACCATTTGAAAAGCAATAACCACAAAAACAATGTTCTTAGTTCAGACAGCGAATTAATCAACGTTCAGCTAATTGAAAATGCATTCGGTAACAGGGTTGCTACGTACAGAATATCAAGTAATAAAAATGATTACCAACCCTTTGAAACCCCCAAATCGTTTTTAGAATAAAATAAAGATACAATTTTTACTTTATTAAATCGATCAGTTGCAGATCATTGTGCTTTAAAAGTTAATTTTATTTTAAATGCCAATTTTTGTCAGGATACCAAACAGTTAAGAAATACATTTGATTTTCAATTAAACAATCAACTTTTTAATGTGAGCAGTGATAAAGATTTTTTTTTCATATCCCTCGTAAATGAAATAACAGAGAGATTAACAAACTTTGAAAGAAAAGATAGTGGATGGAGTTTGGTAAACATAAACCACTTAGACGTTAATGTTAATAAATATAAACCATTGCGTGGATCTTCATATATTGAATTACCACGTGATATAACAAACAAAAGAGCAGTAATAAACATCAAAAACAATGATCATGAATGTTTCCGTTGGGCATTGCTTTCGGGTTTATATCCACCTAAGAAAAACAATCACGCTAATATGGTGAACTGTTATGTCAAATACAAGGAGAATAATGAAGTTTGGTGACATTTCTTTTCCTATCAAGTTTACTGATATTCAGATATTTGAAAAGTTAAATGATTTAAGTATTAACGTGTTTGGTTTGGAGTATAATTCACAAAATAAAAGTCATGATATTGTTGGTCCTTTACACATTACAAAATGTAAAAAAAAACAAAACATTTTAATTTGTTATATATAACAAAGGGGAATAGAGGACATTATTGTCTAATCAACAATTTATCTCGATTAGTATCCGCTCAAATAAATAAATCACAATATGCTGTTAATATATGTGATGGTTGTTTGTCAAATTTTTCATCTAATCAGAATTTAGTAGAGCATCAAAAGAACGATTGTTTTCATATATGTACCAATTTACCCTCTGAAGAGGATAAAAGGAAAGATTGGTTTGACAAAATGACTTCTTCAAGTCAACTTAATTTCAATAATTACGAGCGTAAATTACGAGTTCCTTTTGTTGTGTATGCAGTTTTTGAGGCATTTTTAAGTCCTATTCAGTCAGAACAATCTTATGAACAAACCACTAAAGATGATAGTCACTGTCCAACGCCTGACAGTGATAAATATTATGAAGATGGTGATGATTATGTGGATGATAAAATCAAACGTAAACGCAGACGTATAGACAAGCGTTCCTCAACTATTAACATTCAGAAACATCAAGTTTATAGTTTTGGATACTATATTAAAAGTGCATATGATGACAAGTTATCAATTTATAGAACATACAACGGGGAGAACTGTGGTCAAACATTTATGAAATGTATTAAACATGATTTGGAGAGTATTTGTAAAAAGAATACATTTTGCAAGCCCCCTTTACCCTTAACAACTTTAAATAAAGAACACATTGCAAACAGCAAAGTCTGTTTCATTTGTAGTACATGTTTAAACGAGGATTCCTGCGTTTCCTATAATTGGCATACCGGTGTTTACGAAGGCGTTGCACATTCACTTTGCAATGAAAAGTACAGACCCCAAAACTTTGTACCTGTGTTTTTTCATAACTTAAGCAACTATGACAATCACTTTATAGTACATGGGCTTAATTTTGAAGATGGTGATATAGAACTAATCCCACAGAAAAAAGAAAAATATTTTTCCTTTTCCAAAATGTTAAAAGTGAATAACCGTACCGTGAAATTAAGATTCGTTGATTCCCTTAAATTTATGTCTCGTAGTCTTGAAAAATTAGCTAAAAACTTAACAACAAACCAATTCAATGAACTAAAATTAAATTTTCCAAGCGAAGAAGACTATAAGCGCTTGATACGTAAGGGTGTTTACCCATATGAATACATGACATCATTTGATAGTTTAAACCTTACCGCCCTTCCTTGTAAGGATTTATTTTATAGTTGTCTGACTAATAGCCACATTTCAGACGAAGATTATGAACATGCTGTGGGTGTGTGGAATCACTTTAATTGTCAAAATATGGGGGACTATTCAGATTAATATCTGAAAACAGATGTTTTGCTACTAACTGATGTATTTGAAAATTTTAGAAATGTATGTGTTAAGACCTACGGTTTGGATCCAGCTCATTATTACACTGCCCCAGGATTGAGTTGGGATGCCATGTTAAAAGTTACAAAAATAAAACTTGAACTTTTGACGGATATTGATAAAATTGCTTTCATAGCAAAAAATATTCGAGGAGGTATATCCCAATGCAGTCACAGACATGCAAAAGCTAACAATAAATATATGTCAAACTATGAATCAAACCAACCGTCTTCTTTTCTCGTATATTTAGATGCAAATAACTTGTATGGTTGGGCTATGTCTCAACCTCTTGCTACAGGTAAATTTGAATGGGTGAATGTAGAGACGAATTTTAATATTGCAGATGATGCTGATTATGGCTTTATCTTAGAAGTAGACATTGAGTACCCTAAAGAATTACATGATTTTCATTCGGATCTACCATTCTGTCCCGAAAATATATGTTTAGGTAATTCTAAAGTAAAAAAGTTTTTGGACCCGGTGTATGTCCTTAAACTACGTCCGGACTTGGGTGTGTCCTTAAACTATGCCAAAACGAGAGGTATGGGCACTGCGAATGGCATCTCGCTTAGTGTGGTAGGGCACGTTCAGTGAATGTCATCTCGCTCAAATCTGGAGCAGAGCCCGACTGGGGAAGTACCTCCACCTTACAGAAAACCACAGCCAAATAGCACTAGACCCTACTCATAGTGTTGTGTTCCTGCTGGTGAGTAAGTTTGCCAAAGAGCTCAAAGAGGACCCAGTGTGTTGACGATGAGGGACCCTCTTGTTCCTTTAGCCGTCAACACAGTGAATCCTCCTTTTTGTAAAGGGTTGGCAACGCGCATGTGACTCCTGTGAAGTTACAGGCGTCCATAGGTTACGGAAGCTGCTTACCATCAGGCAGGCCGTATGCTTGTTTGCCACCGTCGTAGTATAAAAAAAAAAAAAAAAAATTAATACCAAATCTAAACAAGAAAACATACTATGTCATTCATTACAGAAATCTTAAACAAAGTTTACAAAACGGATTAAAATTGCTTAAAATCCATATAATATTAAAATTTGAGCAATCCCCATGGTTAAAAAGTTACATAGATTTAAATACCTACATGCGATCCCAAGCATCTTCTGAATTCGAAAAAGATTTCTTCAAACTCATGAACAATTCAGTGGTTGGTAAAACTATGGAGAATGTAATGAAACGAGTAAACATCAAATTATTAAATCACTGGGAAAATCGTGGGAAATCTCAAGGAGTTCAATCTTTAATCGCGAAACCTGAATTTCATAGTTTATCTGTTTTTACACATGATTTAGTAGCTGTTCAATTGAAAAAAACTAAAGTTTTATACAACAAACCAATTTACCTAGGTTTTTGCATTTTAGATCTTTCTAAAACTTTAATGTATCAATTTCATTACGACTATATGAAAACCAAATATCAAAATAATTTGAAATTGCTTTACACATATACTGATAGTTTACTATATCAAATATTCACAGAGGACTTTTATGATGACATAAAATCAGATCTTAATTTATATTTTGATACTTCTGAATACCCAGAGAACAACGTGTATGGTTTCCCTCTGGTAAACAAAAAGCAACTTGGTGTTTTCAAACATGAAAACAATGGGGAAATATTTAAGGAATTAGTTGGTTTGCGTTCAAAAATGTATGACATAGATGTACAAAATAAAGAAAGCTAAAGCTAAAGGTGTCAATAAATGGGTAACGGAAACATATGATCTTGATAGTTTAAAAAAATGTTTACTTAAGAAAAAAATTAATTATGATACAATGTTACGTTTCAAATCAATAAAACACATTTTATTTACACAGAAAATTACCAAAATAACGCTTTTCCGTAATGACACGAAACGATATTTGTTAGGAAATTCTATTGATACTCTTGCGTGGGGTCATTATAAAATTCCTCATGGTGTACTTTAAAATTTATTTCATTTACACAGAATATTTATTTTTTGTGCAATGTGTATAATTTTTGTAAATTGTATGATTTAGTTTAGAAGTGAAAATTATCTTGTGTCTTTTTTTTTGTTATGTATTATTTTTAATAAATGTTCTTGTTTAAAAGGAGAAACTTTAAAAAAAATTGTCATTTGAAATTAATTCCTTTTCATAACAACACACTCCTCGTTAATTCAAAATGATTCATTTTTACCATCCCTTCACCACTATTGTAGCTGGTCCGAGTGGTTGTGGAAAATCTAAATTTGTTACAAGTTTTCTTGAACATTCGAAAGAATTATGTAATGTTGAGTTTGATGAAGTGATTTGGTGCTATGATGAAATGCAACCCCTATATAATCTAGAAAATGTGATTTATAGCCAAGGAATACCTGATATGTCCATGTTTGATGGACTGAAGCCTTGAAATTACTTATAATAGATGATTTAATGCGGGAATAAAATGGGCGACTGGTTGATATTTTTACAAAAGGTAGTCACCACAGAAATTTAAGCCTGTTTTATATTACTCAACACATATTTCATCAGGGTAAAGGTCAACTTGATATGTCTTTGAATACAAGTTATTTAAAGTTTTTTAAGAATCCTAGAGATAAAACACAAATACGTTATTTGTCTCGTCAAGTATACCCAGAAAACTCAAAGTTCGTTGACGAAGCTTACAAGGATGCTACTAAAAACGCTCACGGCTATCTTATGATTGGTCTAAAACAAAACACAGATGACATGTGTCGTTTTAAAACTAAAATATTTCCATTTTATGGCCATTGCACAGTGTATATCCCAAAGAAAGGATTTAAATATAACAAGGATCATCAAGTTTCAGTCAGTTCTAAATGATGCATTCTCGAGTAAGCACCTATAAACATTTACTGGAAGCCCTGCATTTACTTAAACCAAAATATCGCACTGCTTTGCTTAAATCGTGCGATGAAGATGAGATCAACATCATTTGTGAATGTTTCTATAACGTTCTAAAGGGTAAAATTCCTTTAGATAACAAAGAAAAATCCAAATTAAAAAAATATAAGGAAACATTACGAAAACTAGTTTCAAAAGGCAAAAACAAGCTTAGAAAAACCGTTATTATTCAGAAGGGGGGTGCATTTTTACCGATAATTTTAGGTGCAGTTTTAAGTGCATTGGTAAACTCCTTATCTTAGATACAATGGAGAATACAAAGAAAATGTTGTTAGTAGAACCTGAATTTATTGAAAGACTTAAAAAATGTGAAAATCAGGTGGAAAATTTAACATCCCGTCTAGATGGAGAAATGCAAACAATTCTTAGAAGAAAAATAAATGATCGCGAAAAGTGGGAATTATATTGTCAAGCACTACAACGATTTTTACATTTTGCTGAGGCAGATCAAAGACCATTTAAATTACCAATAGTGATGGATGAAGTGAACTACCTTACTAACGATAACTACAACGTTGCTTCGAAAGTTAACAAAAAGGAGGAAAATGTAAAAAAAGAGGAAAGTATCCGAAAGGAGGAATCATTTACTCAGAACTTAAGCGGACACGCAAATTCACCTGTGCCGGAAGAAGATATTTATGCCACACCTCCTGGTGTATCAAAGGTTGAATTACCTAAACGATATTCTCCATCCTATATTATAGATGTTATGCGACGTGCTTAGACCGCTTAAACGCTCAAAACCAGTGGGATGGGAGGATTTCGCTAGTCTTTTAAATGATATAAAAGTTCCATCGTCATGTATTGGTAACCCCGAGACTTTAGAATTTATTAATACAATTCAATCTAAACCTGAAGCTAACACTTCACGTGCTTCTATGAGCGCGCAAAACCTATCAATAAAAGAAAAAAACGCATCTACTCCTCTATCTACTAATCCAAAAATGAGATCTCAAAAGAAAGTTGATTGGGAAATATGGACTCCTTATTAGACATAAATAGAATATATTACGATATATCAAACCCGGCTGGATATAGAAGTTTAAATAATGTTATGAAGGAAATGAAAGGTCAAATGAATAGAGAGGAAGTGAAAAAATGGTTGCAGTCCCAAGAAGCGTACAATCTACATAAACCTGTTCATAAACGTTTCTCGCGTAACAAATACATCCTGTCAAACTACAATGAACTATGGCAAGCTGGTCTAAGTGATATGCGTACCTATAGTCAATACAACGATGGGTATAAATACATTCTTTGTGTTATTGATGTATTTAGCAAATATGCATTTGCGAGAATTATGAAAAAGAAGGATGCTGAAACGGTTAAAACGTGTTTTGAAAGCATATTCACGGAAGCAAATGCAACCCCTAGACATATTCAATCTGATAAGGGTACAGAATTTGTTTCTAAGATGGTGAGAGATTATTTTAAAAGTAAGAACATATATTATTATACAACTAACAACCCAGACATTAAAGCTAGCATAGTTGAAAGGTTTCAAAGAACTTTCAAAACTAAAATGTGGCATTATTTCACTCATAATAATACTTACAATTACACGAATATATTACAAGATCTCCTTTATTCATATAACCATAGCTGTTATACCAGCATAAAAATGCGTCCAGTTGATGTTAACTCTAGTAATATAAGGACTGTTTGGTGTAACTTATATGAAAGAAAAAATGATAAACAACCTTCTTTAGAAAATGCAAGGCTAAATGTAGGTGACCATGTTAGGATAACTAAATATAAACATATATTCCAAAAGGGTTATGAAACCAATTGGAGTGATGAAATATTTGTGATTGAATCAGTTATCAATAGGTCTCCGTGGGTTGTTTATACTTTAAAAGATTTGGAAGGTGAACCAATAATTGGTACATTTTATTCTAAAGAATTACAAAAAGTAACGCACCACCCCTCCATCAAATATAAAATTGATAAAATAATACGCTCGCGCCGTATTGGTGGCAGAAAGGAAGTGTTCGTGAAGTGGCGAGGTTATCCTAATAAATTTAATTCCTGGATACCGTCATCAAGTTTAGAAACAATATGAGTGAAAACAGTTTTTACTTAACTTTGTTGAGCAATAGCTCATCGGAATATTACAATGCAACTGCGCACTTTTTAACAAAATTACCTAAAACCATTAAATTGGAAGGAGAATGGGTCGTGGGTTTAGTAGAATTTCAATACCCATGCTCCATGTACAATGTTCAAGAACATGAAAATACCATTTATATTAAAAAGAAAGTTCGAGGACCTGCAGACAAGACGGATAAAATCGTTGATTCAAAAACTCACATACCAGCTACTTCGTATGATAGTCTTGATCATTTTCTTGATAAAAAGCAAAGTTAAGTTTAGATATGATAAAATTACAAAAATGGTGGGGATATCAACAGATAAAGAAATAGTCTCAGTCACAACAACACATTAAGTCTACAATTAGGATTTCGACCAAGATCAAATTTAAAAGAAATGTCAATTGGAAAACATCCTGCAAATTTATACTTAGGTTTACCCTCACAAATATTTGTTTATACTGATATCATTCATCCACAAGTGGTGGGAGATATAATTACATCATTACTGAGAATAATACCGTTAGACCCAACTAAATTTATCTATGGTGCTTACAAAACACATATTTTCTCACCTGCTCACTATGTACCCGTATAAGAGAATTCGATACTATAGAAATAGATATAAGGACAACAACTGGAGCTAGAATATCATTCCGTTTGGATCTTCTTGCGTGAAGCTACACTTTCAACGAGTAAAATGAATTATAAAAGATCATCTACGTCTTGCCCATATGAACATTACTATTCACACCAAGCTGGTACGGGTATAGGAATAGTTTATAAAGGGGTACCATATCAACGAGGACATGGGATCGGGAGTTTCTTGGGTGGTCTTTTTAGGTCTGTGCTACCATTATTATCTAGCGGTCTTAAAACAGTGGGAAAAGAAACTTTAGATGCAGGAATCGGTCTTTTATCCGATATGGTAAATTCACGACCAATGGTAGTATAGTTCTATTAGATCTCGGTTCAATGAAGCAAGCGCTAACTTAAAAAGAAAAGCAGATGAAAAAATTGATTCTTTGATGTCGGGGTCTGGGTATACAACGTCCACAAAAAGACGTGGACCATTCATTAACTTAAAAGCATCGCACCGAAGAGGAGGTACAAAATATAGGAAAAACAATATTGAAGAGATATTTTCAAACTAAAAAATGACATTCTTACATAGTCATTCTTGTGAGTGTGCCAAATCTGAGTTAGACTTATTTGCTTTACCATCAACTCAAACAAGCATTGAAAGTGGTCAGTAGATTCATTACAAACCAATTTCATCTCTAAGTGACGTTGGTCCTATTGAGTTTCAAGTTACTGGGTCAGGTGATGACTACATTCATCTATCACACACTTTGTTGCATATAAATGCCAAAATATTGAATCAAGATGGTACAAAAATAAAACCTGATGCAAATGTTGCCCCGGTAAACAATTGGTTACATTCCCTGTTTAGCCAACTAGACATTTATTTAAATCAGAAGCTTATATCACCTCCAAACAACACTTATGCTTACCGAGTCTACATGGAAAATCTGCTTAATTATGGTTCAGCAGCCAAAAAATCTCATCTGACTTGTGGATTGTGGTATGAAGATACCCCCAACTATATGGACGCCGTTGACTCGACTAATAAAGGGTTTCACGAAAGAATGGACTTTGTTAAGGAAAGCAAGGAAGTTGAAATGATTGGTCATTTACATGGTGATATGTTTAACCAGGAGAAATTTCTAATTAATGGCGTAGAAATGAGAGTTAAATTAGTCCGTTCGAAAGAAACATTTAATTTAATTTGTCATAAGGATGGTAAATTTAAAGTACAAATAACAGATGCCAGTCTCATTATCAGAAGAGTAAGAATAAATCCTAGTGTATTGTTAGCTCATCAAAAAGTATTAGCATCAACAACTGCGAAATATCCGATAACAAGGGCAGAAGTTAAGGTTCTGACATTACCCGCAGGTATACAAGGTAAAACGTTGGATAATATATTTCTCGGGCAAGTCCCTAAAAGATGTATTATTGGATTCGTTTCAAACTCTGGGTTTAATGGTAATTTAGCTATAAATCCCTTCAATTTTCAACATTTTCATATGAATTCATTTAGTTTGTACGTAGATGGTCATGAAATTCCTTCTAAAACTTTGCAACCCTCATTTACCTCTCCGGGTTTAATAGCAACTGCATATTATACTTTGTTTTCTGGAACTGGTATTCATTTCCATAACGAAGGTAATGCTATAAGCAGATCAAACTATGTGGGTGGTTATTCTTTATTGTGTTTCGATTTGACTCCTGATTTATCTGCAAGTTCAAATTCACACTGGAATCTTGTAAGACACGGAAGTGTTCGAATCGAAGTTCGTTTTGATTCAGCTTTAAATACTACTATCAATTGTATTGTGTATGCTGAATTTGATAACATAATTGAAATAAATAAAAATCGTGATATCACTGATTAGATTGACTGACTAGATTATAATAGTTAGTCATTAAATAAATACAATGCATTCACTCAATTTTATCATTACCACTTGAACATTGTCTGTAAAACCACCAGTGTTTACTTTTTTAGATTAATTATTATTATGGATTCGAATGAAATACAATTTTGTATGAATAAAATAAACCCGAGGTTTAAGTCAAATGTTTTTGCTGCAAACCGGATTCCTGTTTGGGTTAATCTACCTACTTTTATTATAAGCAATCTGGATCCTGATTCAAAACCCGGTTCTCATTGGATTGCAATGCACATTGATGTGAATGGATATGGCGAATACTTTGACTCTTTTGGTCAAAAACCTACCGGTTATCACAGGTTATTTTTAAATAGAAACTCTAAGAGGTGGTTTTATAACCATCAATCACTTCAAAATTATTTTACTTCAGTTTGTGGAGAATACTGTTTAGTTTATCTTTATTTTAAGCTTCAAGGGAAAAAAATGTCTGAGTTTTTACGTCTGTTTTCTGATAATTCTTTGTGTAATGATTTAGTTTTAAGGAATATGTTTAAATCAGTTTTTGTGATTTAAAACAATGTGTTATGAAAATAAATTGGGTTTTATTTTATTTCTTACAACTATAATTACAAAATATTCCTACTACCTAAGACAAATGCAGTGACGGAGAAAGAAACACAAAATAAGCAATTAAAACTACATCTAATATTAGACATGTTCAATAAATGAGTAATAACATTAACATACAATAAAACAAGAAAGAAAGTTAACATTTTTTATAAGTGAAAAAATAAAGTAAGTTATTCTAGTTATAAATAAAGCACTAATTAAAACTATTTTTTGTCACCCTTATCAGTCTCTATAAAATATTTTACACATTTTGTTTTCGATGATAGTTCCTTTGTTATATTATATATAACATCCCGAGCACTTTGTTCATGTGAGTCACCTTCGTTAGAATAATATTTAACACGATAGTCACAGTGTTTCCAGTGGTCCAGAGGTCCAACGTTTCGTATTTTGCTCATGTTGTATACTTCGATCTTGATGAGGTGTGATGCATATGCCCCATCGTCTCGACCTGAAGTGAGATATGAAACACCGTCTTCTTCTTTTTTGGAGACCGTTGAAGATTTCTTGTACACTTTTGTCTTCTTCTTAGGCCTTTCAAAAAAGCCATCAATATTATTTGATTGACGCTACTTCGCAATAGCTTGCTTTACTTTGAAAGCCAGCGTCCCCTCTTCGTCACTTGCTTCGTCTTCATTTTCATCAACGTAAAAGTTTTTGAAAGTGTTGTCGGAAAACTGAAACAAAATTTCATAATTAATATAACAGAGTTTAAACAGGATTTCGGGGACAGGTAAATTTTTGTTTGCAGAGGAATGTTTTCTAACAAAAGATTAAATTATCAAAAGAATTCTAAAGAATTTAAACGACAAATCTTTTGTGCATTTACTTTCTAGGCAAATCGCGTGTGACTTCAAACCCGATTGATTTGTATCTTTCTTAGAAACTAATAAAAATTAAATTATTATATTTTGAAGAAGTCAAAGGACATCTAGCAAAAAAGGTAAAGTTCTCAAGCCGACAGCATAAAGAAAAAACTAATAATAGAAATTGCGACTTTAAATTAGAGCACCAAAGGAGTCTTTAAACATCGCACCGCCCCACCTATCTAACTGGTATAAACAGGAATGCAATAAATCACACACCGAATCCTACATTAACAAAAGATCTATATATTATAATAAACAATGGGAACTTCGTTTACGGAAACGTACAGCATACTTACAGGTTGAAACTTGTTCAAAACACAGTCATGTTTATTGTCCACCAATAAATAGCAGTCGGTTGTCACATATACCAAAGTTATTTACGAGTTAAAAAAAAAAATAAGACAACACAAATATCTAGACTAGAAATAATCTAAAATCAATAAAATAATATTTAAAAAATTGGATTTGCATAAAATGATTTACCAAAAAAAAATTAAGACAACACAAATATCTAGACTGGAAATAATCTAGAATCAATAAAATAATATTTCAAAAATTGAATTTGCATAAAATAATAAATTTTAGGCAAAAACTGAAAACGAATAGATAATAAATAACTAAAATTGATGGGGTTGAAACATTTACCAGAAGTTTCATATTGTGCTGTAACACATATAGATACGTTGAAATTTGCATATACATTCGCGAAATGTGAATTAATTACTTTAGGTATAAATTTGATACCTACTCCAGTCCAGACTAATAAAGGGTAATGTAATTTTGTCAGTTCGCGGGGCTTGTTAGATCATTAAAAAATCTCGTTAAGTTATATGTAGTAAAATATTAATAATAATATTAATAATAATTATATCACCACGTGAGATTGAAATAGTTTAGGTGTAATACCTACTCAAAATGTAACGTAAAAACAATATTGATATTGGCTTCTTCAAAACGAGTTTACAAGTTTGAAAGAGACAGCGACGTGTGAGTGCTAATAGAACGTAACAGCCCATATAAAAAATACCTATTGAAATACCTAAACTTTAGGTACTATACCTAGTCTTTCATAAGGAGTAACCAATTAAGCAATTATAAAACCTATTGCAAATACGTAAAGAACAAACTACAACGTAGGAGTATGCCTCTACCGAGCTCGGTAACAATGCGATGTCGCCGAGTCGAGCTAACAATAGAGACAATATAAAAAGGTGAGCAAGGGTTCTATTGTGGTGTCGAAGAGCGTGTATTGTTTAATTAGCGGAGTGCCTAAGTGCTGAAGGAGGCTCCGGGCACTGTTGAGACCTAGTGCAATCGATCTAAATGGGGGGCTAAGCGTACTAAAACATACCAAACTTTTTTTTTTTTATGTTTCATAGCCCCGAAAAACCACCATAATCCCGAAAAACCATTGTTTTGGTGGTGGGAAAACGATGGGATAGAAACGGTGAATCTATACTACTAACATAAATAGATTTTGTCCAATTCTGCATTTTGTAGAAATTATTATGAGCAAAATTGACTAATAATAAACAATACATACATATTAAGGTCGATACACTACGGAAGTTCACGTTCTCATGGATTTTCGATACTTACTATGAAGAAAACATATAGGTACACCACGATGCGAAAGATTTTTTTTCACGTAGCATTTGTTTAGTAAGAGCCTCAAATTTTATATATTTAAAAACTGCATTAAATATGCTTTCTTATGATATTTTTTTATTTAAAAATAATGATATTTATGTAATGTTCTAAAAAAATATATTTTTCGGAGTGATTTTCTTCTCCGCAGAACGTTTTTTTAAATTTAGAGTTTTACATAAAAAAATTACAGACCTCGAAAACTAAAAACATTCATCGTGGGGCACTCTATCAATGGCCAAAAATTCATGAGTTTTACTCGATGCGCATAATTATTTTAATTTCAAGCTCTGTTATATTGCCTAACCAGGTAAATGTGCCAGTCAAACGTTTACAATTCAAGGAATACAGAATTCCTTACCATTTATCAGATGTTTAACAAAATCATACACTTTACGCTCCCAAACAATTAACAAGCCTGGAAAATGGGATGCATTGTACCATAGAAAATCTTTGTAATTGTGCACATTTAATTAAAACATTTATGATCCCTTTGTTGTCGAGATGTTACAAATGGAAGGACACAAATAACCAGCCACAGGACTGGCACTGTCTTCTCATTGCCTGAGCGAGCAGGTAAGTCGAGATCTCTGTTCAGCCGATGTAAAATAACCTAAGGCTTTGTAACAAGTTAACGTAATGAGAGATCGAGCTTTAACTGGGTGCACTAGATCGATCGAGTCATCTGCACTCGGTACGCGATCAAATGACACTCCTGAACACCGCGTTGCTTCAAAAAAAGACGTTATAAGTGGAGTTTTAATACACACATAGGCCAATTTTCTAACAAGCTAAACGAGATTAACTCAGTTTAAAAAACGTCGTATCTGTCGTGTGTTTCTGCGTAAAGAATGCCTTTTGGTTTAAAATGGCATATCATTCGACTGTATTCACCTTGGTAGAAGAAAATAAGGTATCGCCAGCACTACATCACAGACACCACTTAGAATCTCAAACTTTAACATTTTGGGTTAACTTTAACTAACAGTGGAAGTGGCCTCATTGCGGAGTGCAGGGACCTATTTCTCGAAAGGCATTATTCGAATATTATTAGTCCACGAACTGTCAAATTGTATGGGTATCCGTGACAACATACTAATAATATTAGGTACTCTAATACCGTTGACAAATTGGCCCTAGGGCCAGGTAAAAGTTCACTAGAGTTGCAGAGTATGCAGTCAACTAAGCCCAAAATTAAAAGTTTGAGAATCAAAATGGTGCCTGTAACGTCACTATGGAAATACCTTATTTTCTTCTACCATGGTTTCGACAATAGACGCCCTTTAAAAGGCATTCGATCATTCTTCCTTAATTGATGAGGTTCAGCCCGGAATGTAATGTGTTGATTTCGTTCATGTAATCAGAATTTAAATGTAGAATACGGCTGGTAGCAGGAAATCAACGCTTCAAAAGTGCTTGAAGCAAATTCACTTGTATATATAATGACAGCTACATACATAGGTACTTGTAACTCGTATTATGTAGCCGTGTTGAGAATATGATAATAGGAATACGTCAAAATTGATATGGATTGATAACTATCTCAATCCTATTGTAATCGTAGGATACGGCGTGGCATTCTGTATTTGAATATACGGCATTTTTATAATAAAGCCTTGCGTAAAAATATATGCGGTTACTTTTTTCATACAGATACAATTTATAGACATCGTATTAGATTAGGGATGCCATATAAGCTGAAAAGGTGGAATTTATAAGATATGGAAGATGATTTTTATGGGATAATTCTTTATTGCGTGAACCGATTTTCACCGTTTTTACTTTATTTGAAAGCACGTCATTTCATTGTGATTTTGTAGAAATTACAGGTACAATAAACACCTGCTTATACGGTTAAATTACAAACTTAATTAAGAAATTATTTTGTATTTTTTTTTTCAAAAACTATTCAACCTATCAAGTTCATAATAATTTTCCTAGAAAGTTTTTATAAAGTTCTACTTTTGAGATTTTTTTCATATTTTTAAAACTTATGATTCAAAAGTTAGAGGGGACACACACATTTTTTAAAAATTCTGGAGCGATTATTTCCGAAAATATTTACATTATCAAAAAATGATTTTAATAAACCCCTATTCATTTTTAAATACCTATCCAACAATATATCACACACACGTTAGGGTTGCAATGAAAAAAAAATCACTCCCCACTTTACGTATAGTGGAGGTACCCTAATAAATGTTCCACTTTTTAACCGACTTCAAGATTTGAAAAGAGGAGGTTCTCAATTCGGCGTGTATGTTTTTTTTTTTTTTTATTTTTTTTTTATTTTTTATGTTTGTTACTCCATAACTCCGTCATGTCTGAACCGATTTTGAAAATTCTTTTTTTGATTGTAAGTATATATATACAGATTGGTTCCGTTTTTGTCAAAACGCAGTTTTGATGATGGGATCCATGAGGAATCGAGGGAACTCCTCAAATCTTAAAGGCATACATATACTGATTTTTATATTTTTATCAACAAAACCATCATTTTCATTCAAAACAGTAACATTGGATGAAGTAGAACTGCTGATGATGATCAGAACGGAACTCTTCAACGACGCATAGTTCACGTTTGGCGATTCGTCCTGTTCGCTGTGTTTGTTTAGCAAGTTTAATTGTCAGAACAAATGTTCGTCCAGCTCAAGTTCTGATGATGGGATCCATGAAGAATCGAGGGAACTCCTCAAATCTTAAGGGCTTACACATAGTGACTTTTGTATTTTTATCAACAAATCAAGCATTTTCATTCAAAAGAGTGACATTTGATGAAGTGGAACTGCTGATGATGAACAGAACGGAACTCTTCAACGACGCATAGTTCATGTTTGGCGATTCTTCCTCTTCGCTATGTTTGTTAAGCAAGTTAGATTGTCAGGACCAATTTTCGTCAAGCTCAAGTTCTGATGATGAGTTCCACGAGGAATCGAGGGAATTCCTCAAATCTTAAAGGCATACATAAAGTGACTTTTGTATTTTTATCAACAAATCAAGCATTTTCATTCAAAAGAGTGACGTGATAATCAGAACGGAACTCTTCAACGACGCATAGTTCACGTTTGGCGATTGGTCCTCTCCGCTGCGTTTTTTAAGCAAGTTATTTCATTGTATGGAATCTAAGTGCACCATCTATCTACAATAATCCTTCACCGGCTACCCCCATTGAAGTCGGTTTTTTTTTCTTAAAAATTATTATTTTACCACTTTGTCGGCGTGATTGATATACATATTAGTACCAAATTTCAGCTTTCTAGTGCTAACGGTCACTGAGATTATCCGCGGACGGACGGACGGACGGGCAGACATGGCGAAATTATAAGGGTTCCTAGTTGACTACGGAACCCTAAAAAACATGCATATACACAAAGTATAATGTACCTACTGGCTAGTAACAGACTAAGTAGCTAAATAAATTGAAATAATAATTTGCTGCTACCTATTGTCAATATCTTAGTAACCGCACAGAATCACAAGCTTCGCTAACCCTGGGTAAAACTTTGATTCTCTTTCTTTAACATTCACAAGGCGAGGCAACGGCTATAAATTTTATTTGTTTAGGTTAGCTTCGCTAGCACAATTCCTAGAATATTTGAATTTGAAAACCAGATCGTGAAACGCTCGATGTTGTAAAAATATTGTTGAATATATGATCAAACGGAAAAGTTACCCTATAATTTTTAAAAACACCAATGAAGCGTAATGCGTAGATGCGCATCTTCAAGTGTCGCCTTCAAGCATGTATAATGAATGCAGTTTCCGCATGCAGAAACGCCGTGCAAGTAGGATAGGGTTATGCATGATAATAACGTTGTCTCGCTTACACTTCGCTGTCGCATCCAGTTGTAGCGCCAGTTGAGTGTTGTTCTAGAAATTACTAGGTACTTGGAATATGGCAACACCAAAATTCGACAGGAACAACACTTGACTGCGCCAGTGTGAGTACCGCTTAACCTACAAGGTCACTACTTGTTTATACAAGATGTGACAAAAATGCTGGGGATCCGTTTAAGGGCATAATTGCTATTGTATTTAAATTATGAAAATCCAAGAAAAAAAAATTTTACGCAAAAAAAAATGGTTTTGAATCGAGGGTCGGCTAGGTGTCCTATACAAAATAGTCGTTTTCGATACATGACACTTCTGCACGTGTGTCGAACAACGTTTTTTAATACGATTGCGAAAAAACTACAATGAAATAATAGTAGATTGTTTGACAAGGGTCTAAAGTAGGCCATATTACCACCAGTACCTCTACCACGAGTCATGCAACTAAGCCCAATTCGAGATTCGTTCACGAATTCGTAAATTATTTGTATGGAGAATTTGTGCAGAGCCTCTAGCGGTCACTTATAGAACTAAAAATTACTGCCATACCATAAGTTAAATTATCGTTTATGCAATTCGCTCACGAAAGTTCAATTGCTTGTTTCGTTTGTGTAGACTTCAATATTTTACAAAGTGACGTGACGTGACAAACGTCACATCCTTCACACCAACCGAAACCAGTAAGCGCCATTTTATATCTATGACCGAAACAGATTGAAGGTAAACCAAAAAGGTTTTACTTCCTAAGTACATTTTATCTGAAGGTTTAGAACTGTAGACAATTATATGAGCAGTGAACAATAATAAGCATAGAAATCGTACTAGCTCTGAAAAATTACCCTACTTTTTGTGGGTATTTAATACGCTTGCTAGGCCGTTAACTAGGAATAATTTCCGTTTGTCATCGTGTCCCAAGCGGTAAATTTTAAGTCGTTAAGGTCAATAATCAAGCTTCGTGATGGTCAGCTGCCGTTCCTTGAGTGGGTTGAGGAACGGCAGCCATTTTCTCACATAAAATACATATCAAATAAAATGACCATCGCGTCCCAGTTGAAACAGGTGATAGTTTATATGCTATTACAAATAAAATAAAAATCATCAGGCGTCTGTATACCACTGAAAAGACCGTAAACTAGTCACATGAATATATGGTATTTAGGGTATCAGCAGACGGTCTTTCTACCTCAATACAGCCGGCTGACGATTTTCCTGATAATAAGAGCATCAAATACTGACAGCTGACCTACGCGAGTCATCATTATACTTCGTCTTTAACCACTTCAAAAATTATCATCGCCTGGGACGCCTTGCGATTGGTCATGAAATTTGTTCATGGCTTACGGTTCATGCCATCGGAGCCGGGAAATACAAGCTATGACAGTAAGCCTTTCATCATCATCATCTCAGCCATAAGACGTCCACTGCTGAACATAGGCCTCCCCCTTAAGCCTTAAGTGTGGTAAGCCTTTACCTTCTTTAAACGCGCGTGACTTTGAACGCATAAAATGTTATCAACCGACTTCAAGAGTTCGAAGGAGGAGGTTCTCAATACGTCAGGATCTTTATTTTCACTATTATTTCATAATGTTCACCGATTGCAACTTTTTTTAAACAGGGAAATTACGTATTTCGTCATACATATTCAAAGCTAGGAAAAGGGGTGAAAACTGTCAGTACTTCATCCATCCATCCATATACTTATTTCGTCGTAGGATATAGAATTACCTAAGAAAACCAAATTGATGAAATTTCAAATGTACAAATAACACTACTAGTTTAAAACGTCCTAGAACTACGTCCATATGTAATAGGTGATTCTTAATTTATTTGGCTATTTTGTCAACATGACAGTTCGACTTTTAGTGATCATAGTGGATCATAGGTTTATTTCTTATTATTTAGGTCTATTGTATAATCAAAAAAGGATAAGTACCCTTTCAGGATGTTGTTGATTCTCTAAAGTATTAGGCAGTGCGCTACTGTTACACATCCCACCTGCGTCGACGCCGACACGTTGGCCAAGTCCTTTAATTTATTTACCAGCGAACAAGCCGGAGCGGCACCCGACATCCGAAATCACTACAAGACTATTAAATATAGTTGTCGTTCGTCTAACTATTGTTGGTGTCGAGGCAATCGATCCGTGGAGCAAGGGGCACGGAGCCTCACGACCTAACAAACGCACAAGGGAAGCTAAAGATGCTCCAGCAAGCCGCCGGTTTTCATACATAACACAACGCAGGATTGCGGCGTTGCCGCTTCTTAAATAATGATGGTTTTATTTCTATTTATAAGTTACACGTACGAGTAATTGTTAGTAGTACTTATAAGTTTCTAGTTTGTGACAATGTTACTTTAAAAGGCTATTTCGCAATAAATAAATCTTTAATATAATTATGTACATTATAATTTAAAAGTGCCCTGTATAAATCTGGATGTATTTTAAGTAAGCACTATTTTATAGTACTTGGATGCAATAATTCGAAGATCCCGGCCTGTAACGCAGTTGTTACTTCTTGAATATAAAATAATACACCTTCCTGGGATAAATAGTTTGCCTTGCTGGTGATAAGTTAGCTGCTACAGCAATCAATCAGAAATGAATGATGCACAAGAACCTGCAAAATAAGTTTCAATATTATTTGATATTTTTCACAGTTTCATTGTAATTATTATGATTGAAAATGAAAGTGTTTATAACTACGAGTATCATATCAAATTTCAACTACTTACCATTCATTTTAGGTTAGAGTTGGTATTTTTGTGTCGATTTAAAATCAGATTAATTGGCTATTATATACATAAATCTCACAAATATTCAGCAGTTCTTGGGTCCAGATTTCTTTATTAAAAATATTCTTATTGAAGTGTTGATGTGGATATTTCTATTTCTCATATCGGCTTGAAATTTACCATTTCGTTTTCCAGTTCCAGTTATCATACTATGCAGTCTTATTAACAAATTATACTTAATATAAGCCTTTGTCGATATTATTTCGTCAACTAATAATATATAAATATAACACAATAAATACGAATGGTTTTCACTTTCACCATGTTTTGACATCTCACCTTATAATTTGATAGTGAAAGAGTTTTCTACAGTCGATACGGTATTTTTCGGTGACGTAAGTCAAATTAGTGTCTTATGGTAACGTTTTAATAAAACCTATCGATAACAAACTGTACTGACCTTCAGTGCGTTAACATGACAGATCACATTCGACGTGCCGCATACATCCGTCTGGTTCTACCTATGAGACGGATGTATGCAGCGCACTAAACGTAATCCGACATGAAATGTCAGCATAGATCGTTTGTATGTGTTGCTGTCGAAACTGAAGGAAAACGATTCGAAGCCCGATTATTCGTTAACGCCTATAGAAAAATATTCAGAATTTTCTACATGACTCGTGGTAGAGGTACAGTACCTCTACCACGAGTCATGCAAATAAGCCTAATTCGAGATTCGTTCACGAATTCGTAAATTATTTGTATGTAGAATTTGTGCAGAGGCTCTAGCGGTCACTAAAAATTACTGCCATACCATAAGTTAAATTATCGTTTATGCAATTCGCTCACGAAAGTTCGATTGCTTGTTTCGTTTGTGTAGATTTCAATACTTGACAAAGTGACGTGACGTGACAAACGTCACATCCTTCACACCAACCGAAACAGATTGTAGGTAAGCCAAAAAGGTTTTACTTCCTAAGTACATTTTATCTGAAGGTTTAGAACTGTAGACAATTATATGAGTAGTGAACAATAATAAGCATAGAAACCGTACTAGCTCTGAAAAATTACCCTATTTTTTGTGTGTTGTGTTTTAATATGCTTGCTAGGCTGTAAACCAGGAATAATTTCCGTTGGTCATCGTGTCCCAAGCGGTAAATTTTAAGTGGTTAAGGGCGGTAAATAATCAAGCTTCGTGATGGTCAGCTGCCGTTCCTTGAGTGGGTTGAGGAACGGCAGCCATTTTCTCACATAAAATATATATAAAATAAAATTACCATCGCGTCCTAGTTGAAACAGGTGATAGTTTATATGCTATTACAAATAAAATAAAAATCATCAGCCGGCTGTATAGCATTGAAAAGACCGTAAACTAGTCACATGAATACATGGTATTTAGGGTATCAGCAGACGGTCTTTCTACCTCAATACAGCCGGCTCACGATTTTCCTGATAATAAGAGCATCAAATACTGACGATCCGCAACCCACCAACGGAGCGACAGCTGACCTACGCGAGTCTTTATTATACTTCGTCCTTAACCACTTCAAAAATTATCACCGCCTGGGACGCCTTGCGATTGGTCATGAAATTTGTTCCTGGCTTACGATTCATGCCATCGGAGCCGGGAAATACAAGTTATGATAGTAAGCCTTTTTTAGGGTTCCGTAGTCAACTAGGAACCCTTATAGTTTCGCCATGTCTGCCCGTCCGTCCGTCCGCGGATAATCTCAGTGACCGTTAGCACTAGAAAGCTGAAATTTGGTACTAATATGTATATCAATCACGCCAACAAAGTGGTGAAATAAAAAGTGGAAAAAATGTTTTATTAGGGTACCTCCCCTATATGTAAAGTGGAGAGTGATTTTTTTTTTAATTTAACCCTAACGTGTGATATATTGTTGGATAGGTATTTAAAAATGAATAGGAGTTTACTAAAATCATTTTTTGATAATGTAAATATTTTCGGAAATAATCGCTCCAGAAGTAAAAAAAAATGTGTCCCCCCCCTCTAACTTTTGAACCATAAATTTTAAAAATATGAAAAAAATCTCAAAAGTAGAACTTTATAAAAGCTTTCTAGGAAAATTATTTTCATTTTGATAGGTTGAATAGTTTTTGAAATAAAATTATTACAAAATAATTTCTGAACTAAGTTTGTAATTTAACCGTATAAGCAGGTTCTTATTGTACCTGTAATTTCTACAAAATCACAATGAAATGACGTGCTTTCAAAAAAAGTAAAAACGGTGAAAATCGGTTCACGCAATAAAGAATTATCCCATAAAAATCATCTTCCATACTTTAAGCTCGCGCGCAATAGTTTACTTAATTTGCCGATAGATGTCACTGTACGTGGAACGCTCATATCATACCCTACATGGCGGTGTTATTTCAACTCTTAAGTGGGGACACTTACTGTGACGGACGGAAAACTACGGAACTCTACACTGAGCGTGGCCCGACACGCTCTTGGCCGGTTTTTTTACCTTATTTAAACGGGCGTGACTTTTAACGCATAAAATGTTATCAACCGACTTCAAAATTTCAAAGAAGGAGGTTCTCAATTCGTCAGAATTTTTATTTTTACTATTTTTTCATAATGTTCACCGATTGCAACTTTTTTTAAACAGGGAAATTACGGGTGAAAATTGTCAGTACTTCATCCATCCATCCATATACTTATTTCATCGTAGGATATAGGATTACCTAAGAAAACCAAAATTTCAAATGTACAAATAATACTAATAGTTTAAAACGTCCTAGAACGACGTCCATATATGTAAAGTGTTAGGTGATTCTTAATTTATTTGGTTATTTTGTCAACGTGACAGTTCGACTTTTAGTGATCATAGTGGATCATAGGTTTATTTCTTATTATTTAGGTCTATTGTATAATCACAAAAGGATAAGTACCCTTTCAGGATGTTGTTGATTCTCTAAAGTATAGGCAATGCGCTACTGTTACACATCCCACCTGCGTCGACACCGACACGTTGGCGAAGTCCTTTAATTTATTTACCAGCAAACAAGCCGGAGCGGCGCCCGACATCCGAAATCACTACAAGACTATTAAATATAGTTGTCGTTCGTCTATCTATTGTTGGTGTCGAGGCAATCGATCCGTGAAGCAAGGGGCACGGAGCCTCACGACCTAACAAACGCACAAGGGAAGCTAAAGATGCTCCAGCAAGCCGCCGGTTTTCATACATAACACAACGCAGGATTGCGGCTTTGCCGCTTCTTGCATAATGATGGTTTTATTTCTATTTATAAGTTACACGTACGAGTAATTGTTAGTAGTTTCTAGTTTGTGACAATGTTACTTTAAAAGGCTATTTCGCAATAAATAAATCTTTAATATAATTATGTACATTATAATTTCAAAGTGCCCTGTATAAATCTAGATGTTTTTAAGTAAGCACTATTTTATAGTACTTGGATGCAATAATTCGAAGATCCCGGCCTGTAACGCAGTTGTTACTTCTTGAATATAAAATAATACACCTTCCTGGGATAAATAGTTTGCCTTGCTGGTGATAAGTTAGCTGCTACAGCAATCAATCAGAAATGAATGATGCACAAGAACCTGTAAAAGATGTTTCAATATTATTTGTTATTTTTCACAGTTTCATTGTAATTATTATGATTGAAAATGAAAGTGTTTATAACTATCATATTAAATTTCAACTACTTACCATTCATTTTAGTCAAATTAGTGTCTTATGGTAACGTTTTAATAAAACCTATCGATAACAAACTGTACTGACCTTCAGTGCGTTAACATGACAGATCACATTCGACGTGCCGCATACATCCGTCTGGTTCTACCTATGAGACGGATGTATGCAGCGCACTAAACGTAATCCGACATGAAATGTCAGCATAGATCGTTTGTATGTGTTGCTGTCGAAACTGAAGGAAAACGATTCGAAGCCCGATTATTCGTTAACGCCTATAGAAAAATATTCAGAATTTTCTACATGACTCGTGGTAGAGGTACAGTACCTCTACCACGAGTCATGCAAATAAGCCTAATTCGAGATTCGTTCACGAATTCGTAAATTATTTGTATGTAGAATTTGTGCAGAGGCTCTAGCGGTCACTAAAAATTACTGCCATACCATAAGTTAAATTATCGTTTATGCAATTCGCTCACGAAAGTTCGATTGCTTGTTTCGTTTGTGTAGATTTCAATACTTTACAAAGTGACGTGACGTGACAAACGTCACATCCTTCACACCAACCGAAACAGATTGTAGGTAAGCCAAAAAGGTTTTACTTCCTAAGTACATTTTAT
The DNA here is from genome assembly GCA_947086415.1 of Pammene aurita. Taxonomy (NCBI): domain Eukaryota; kingdom Metazoa; phylum Arthropoda; class Insecta; order Lepidoptera; family Tortricidae; genus Pammene; species Pammene aurita. The sequence continues at coordinate 13,870,619 of OX352305.1, read as the reverse complement.
CTGAAGGTTTAGAACTGTAGACAATTATATGAGCAGTGAACAATAATAAGCATAGAAACCGTACTAGCTCTGAAAAATTACCCTATTTTTTGTGGGTGTTTAATATGCTTGCTAGGCCGTAAACCAGGAATAATTTCCGTTGGTCATCGTGTCCCAAGCGGTAAATTTTAAGTGGTTAAGGGCGGTAAATAATCAAGCTTCGTGATGGTCAGCTGCCGTTCCATGAGTGGGTTGAGGAACGGCAGCCATTTTCTCACATAAAATATATATAAAATAAAATTACCATCGCGTCCTAGTTGAAACAGGTGATAGTTTATATGCTATTACAAATAAAATAAAAATCATCAGCCGGCTGTATAGCATTGAAAAGACCGTAAACTAGTCACATGAATACATGGTATTTAGGGTATCAGCAGACGGTCTTTCTACCTCAATACAGCCGGCTGACGATTTTCCTGATAATAAGAGCATCAAATACTGACGATCCGCAACCCACCAACGGAGCGACAGCTGACCTACGCGAGTCTTTATTATACTTCGTCCTTAACCACTTCAAAAATTATCACCGCCTGGGACGCCTTGCGATTGGTCATGAAATTTGTTCCTGGCTTACGATTCATGCCATCGGAGCCGGGAAATACAAGTTATGATAGTAAGCCTTTTTTAGGGTTCCGTAGTCAACTAGGAACCCTTATAGTTTCGCCATGTCTGCCCGTCCGTCCATCCGCGGATAATCTCAGTGACCGTTAGCACTAGCAAGCTGAAATTTGGTACTAATATATATATCAATCACGCCAACAAAGTGGTAAAATAAAAAGTGGACAAAAATGTTTTATTAGGGTACCTCCCCTATACGTAAAGTGGGGAGTGATTTTTTTTTTTCATTTCAACCCTAACGTGTGATATATTGTTGGATAGGTATTTAAAAATGAATAGGGGTTTACTAAAATCATTTTTTGATAATGTAAATATTTTCGGAAATAATCGCTCCAGAAGTAAAAAAAAATGTGTCCCCCCCCTCTAACTTTTGAACCATAAATTTTAAAAATATGAAAAAAATCTCAAAGGTAGAACTTTGGAAAATTATTTTGAACTTGATAGGTTGAATAGTTTTTGAAATAAAATTACAAAATAATTTCTGAACTAAGTTTGTAATTTAACCGTATAAGCAGGTTCTTATTGTACCTGTAATTTCTACAAAATCACAATGAAATGACGTGCTTTCAAATAAAGTAAAAACGGTGAAAATCGGTTCACGCAATAAAGAATTATCCCATAAAAATCATCTTCCATACTTTAAGCTCGCGCGCAATAGTTTACTTAATTTGCCGATAGATGTCGCTGTACGTGGAACGCTCATATCATACCCTACATGGCGGTGTTATTTCAACTCTTAAGTGGGGACACTTACTGTGACGGACGGAAAACTACGGAACCCTACACTGAGCGTGGCCCGACACGCTCTTGGCCGGTTTTTTTACCTTATTTAAACGGGCGTGACTTTTAACGCATAAAATGTTATCAACCGACTTCAAAATTTCAAAGAAGGAGGTTCTCAATTCGTCAGAATTTTTATTTTTACTATTTTTTCATAATGTTCACCGATGGCAACTTTTTTTAAACAGGGAAATTACGGGTGAAAACTGTCAGTACTTCATCCATCCATCCATATACTTATTTCGTCGTAGGATATAGGATTACCTAAGAAAACCAAAATTTCAAATGTACAAATAATACTAATAGTTTAAAACGTCCTAGAACGACGTCCATATATGTAAAGTGTTAGGTGATTCTTAATTTATTTGGTTATTTTGTCAACGTGACAGTTCGACTTTTAGTGATCATAGTGGATCATAGGTTTATTTCTTATTATTTAGGTCTATTGTATAATCACAAAAGGATAAGTACCCTTTCAGGATGTTGTTGATTCTCTAAAGTATAGGCAATGCGCTACTGTTACACATCCCACCTGCGTCGACACCGACACGTTGGCGAAGTCCTTTAATTTATTTACCAGCAAACAAGCCGGAGCGGCGCCCGACATCCGAAATCACTACAAGACTATTAAATATAGTTGTCGTTCGTCTATCTATTGTTGGTGTCGAGGCAATCGATCCGTGAAGCAAGGGGCACGGAGCCTCACGACCTAACAAACGCACAAGGGAAGCTAAAGATGCTCCAGCAAGCCGCCGGTTTTCATACATAACACAACGCAGGATTGCGGCTTTGCCGCTTCTTGCATAATGATGGTTTTATTTCTATTTATAAGTTACACGTATGAGTAATTGTTAGTAGTTTCTAGTTTGTGACAATGTTACTTTAAAAGGCTATTTCGCAATAAATAAATCTTTAATATAATTATGTACATTATAATTTCAAAGTGCCCTGTATAAATCTAGATGTCTTTTATGTAAGCACTATTTTATAGTACTTGGATGCAATAATTCGAAGATCCCGGCCTGTAACGCAGTTGTTACTTCTTGAATATAAAATAATACACCTTCCTGGGATAAATAGTTTGCCTTGCTGGTGATAAGTTAGCTGCTACAGCAATCAATCAGAAATGAATGATGCACAAGAACCTGTAAAAGATGTTTCAATATTATTTGTTATTTTTCACAGTTTCATTGTAATTATTATGATTGAAAATGAAAGTGTTTATAACTATCATATTAAATTTCAACTACTTACCATTCATTTTAGGTTAGAGTTGGTATTTTTGTGTCGATTTAAAATCAGATTAATTGACTATTAATACATAAATCTCACAAATATTCAGCAGTTCTTGGGTCTAGATTCCTTTTTTAAAATTATTCTTATTGAAGTGTTGATGTGGATATTTCTATTTCTCATATCGGCTTGAAATTTACCGTTTCGTTTTCCAGTTACAGTTATCATACTATGCAGTCTTATTAACAAATTATGCTTAATATAAGGCTTTGTCGATATTATTTCGTCAACTAATAATATATAAATATAACACAATAACTACGAATGGTTTTCACTTTCACCATGTTTTTGACATCTCACCTTATAATTTGATAGTGAAAGAGTTTTCTACAGTCGATACGGTATTTTTCGGTGATGTAAGTCAAATTAGTGTCTTATGGTAACGTTTTAATAAAACCTATCGATAACAAACTGTACTGACCTTCAGTGCGTTAACATGACAGATCACATTCGACGTGCCGCATACATCCGTCTGGTTCTACCTATGAGACGGATGTATGCAGCGCACTAAACGTAATCCGACATGAAATGTCAGCATAGATCGTTTGTATGTGTTGCTGTCGAAACTGAAGGAAAACGATTCGAAGCCCGATTATTCGTTAACGCCTATAGGAAAATATTCAGAATTTTCTACATGACTCGTGGTAGAGGTACAGGTGGTTATTTTCCCGACCGAAGTGAGGGAAAATTGTTCGAGTGTTGTTTCACTTCGATTGCGAGAAAATATCATAAAAATACTTATTATTTACGCACAATAACTAAACTAAGGTGAAATTATGGTATAACTTGACGGACTTTTAATTTTTTTAACTTCATTGACATACAAAATATCAATACCGCGAATAAATGCCACAGACGACGGTATAATTAGCTCTTTAAAACAGCTATTAGACATGGCAATTTGTAGGGCCCAACCTGTTGTGTACCCTGCCTCTCCCACACCCTCCTTCAGCTCCCTACGGGCCCAACCTCCTATTACACCTCCCAACACAACAGGTTGGGCCCTACAAATTGCCATGTCTAATAGCTGTTTTAACAGTTTAAACACACTTTAAAGCGTTTCCCAAAAAATTAAATCTTTTTTAATGATTGTGAAGTAGGAACTAAAAAACACATGAGGTGTTTTTGAGAAATAAATTGCGTTTCCTGATTGGTCGATTTTAACATTGCTGTATTCTGATTGGTTGATATTAAATACAATGTTTTTTTTAAGGACTTAAATTGTTTACACAGTATACGCACCAAAAAAGTATCTAGCGTTCCAATTAACTCCGATATGTGTTGTGATTGGTGGATTTAATATAGTGAAGTGTTCTGATTGGTCAATTTAAAATGCAATATATCTGCAAATCGTGCGTAAAATCAAACTTTACGCACGATTTGCAGATCAGATTACTTTTTAGCACTAGTGCATAAAATCAAACTTTACGCACGATTTGCAGCTACATAAAGTAAACTTTTTGAGCAATTGTATTAAAAAAATATTTTTTTTTACTTTTTCTTAGTCGCAACACGATACCAATTAGAGATCGTTATACATAGAACATTTTTTAAATGGATGGACTGTTGGGTGACTGTTAACAACATGTGACACCATTTTAAAAACACACAAGGAGATGGATTTTTGGAGGACAAATTCGGCAATCCAATTGGTGATACATATTTTATTTATTAACTAATTGAAAATTTACGAAGGTAAATCACGATCTTTTTGAAAACTTTACTAGTTTGGCAATTAAGTATATATTTGGTACGTTATAGGTACAACTGTGTTGGGATTGTGCTTGTAAATAAAAGTTCACACACGAGGTTAAATAGTCTATATTAAATCTACACAACTTTAATTAACTTATCTAAACGAACATTTATAAATTAACAAGTACGTCAGGAGCGATACTAACTATAATGAAACTCGACTGAAACTTAACGCGGAGTCAGTAATTATTACAAGTTACTCGGAGTATCGGTACTACACGAGCTGGACCAGTGAGTCGGTCTAGGATGACTTGTCGGTTCGACAGTTGGGTACTAACTGACTACTGTCTTGCGATCCCTCTGGCTCGTTACCTGGCGAGCTCAGGGGGCATCGAAGTACAGGGCCGATAATGGCCAGCCAGATGGTGAGATTTTCTCACGCTGCAAGAAAATATGTTTATTATCCTAAATAAAACAATATTAGTTGGGCGTTGTAAACAATAAACAAAATAGAAATACCGACAAAGAAACAAAGTGAAATTGCTAAATCCTAGGGTAATAAACCTGGTAATTATTTCAAAAGAATTTATCCATTGTTTTGTCTGAGCGTACCGACAAAACAATAACATACAATACAAAATAATAGTGTGCCGGCATGTTCAATGCAACAGATGTATCCTAAGGTGATACCTAGAAAAGACCATACAGCTTTTACGTTGATTGCTAAAATCGTGCACATGTTGCACGTGCATATTTAAAATACAAAATTGTATAGCATCTTAGTTTGGGCGAATGTAGGACACAGTCGCTACAGTACCCCCTTACTAGTGATGGAGTCACGATAAAAGAAGATAAAAAGGTGACATTAAATAATACAACCAGTAAAAACACAAAAAGGGTTAAAAATAACACACTAAGAAAGAACAGAGGTAACATACACAATAAAAAAAAATAAGAAAGTCGAAAGGTTTACATTGTATAGAATTGTTAGTTACAATTTTCTTAGGCGCTAAGTTAGTAACACATATTTAAAAAAAATACTAAAGGAGCATTAACAAATACATCAGTAAAACATGTTACTAACAAAATGTGTTCAATAATGTTCAAGAAAAAAATATCATACAAAAAAAAGGTAAATTATTCTTAACTAAACACGTTTAATTACTTATCACCTGCCTGGTAATAATCCGGAAAGCGGACTTGTCTACCGGATCTAGTTCTGTTAACATTACCATTTGCAGGCGGTGCTTCTTGCGCAGCAGGCTCAGGTGCTGCACTCGTGGTGTTGTCTGAGGGACAAGTTGATCTTTTGACAATGAACTGTGCGAAGTCATCTTCAAACTCAGGCGGCGGTTCTATGTTATCAGCAAGTACATAAGCGGGCTTCAGTCGGTCCACAGAAATAGTTACATGATGACCACGTCTATTGATAACAAAAGTTTTATCATTTCTTGATACAACAGCGAAGGGTCCTTCATACGACGATTGCAAAGGTCGTTTTGGGGCGTCAACACGAACAAACACGTGACTTGTTGTCATCAGGTCCTTGTATATAAATACCTTTTTACGTCCATGCTGAGTCCCTGCGACTGGTTGTAGGTCGGCGAAATTAGTTTTTAATTGACTGACGAAATCCGTCGCATCGCGATCCCTGGTTGTTCTGGGAACTAGAAACTCTCCAGGTAAGCGAATATTTTCACCGTAAACCATTTCAGCAGGCGTAGCTTGCAGATCGTCCTTGAATGTTGCGCGAATACCCATCATGACTGTAGGTAAAACTCGTGTCCATTGGGCGTTCCGATGACATGTAATCGCAGCTTTTAATTGGCGGTGAAATCGCTCAATCATCCCATTAGCGGCTGGGTGATAAGCTGTAGTTCGCAGTTGAGTCGTACCAATGAGATTATTTAAGCTTCTAAACAGGTGCGATTCAAAGTTTCGGCCTTGGTCTGTTGTGACTCGTAAAGGTACGCCGAAACGTGCGATCCAATTTGAGTAAAATGCACGAGCTACAGTTTCTGCTTCCTGGTTCTCGATAGGTATAGCTTCAGGCCACCTAGAGAAACGATCTATGCAGGTCAAAATGTATCTGCAGCCTTCTGATATGGGCATTACTACAATGTCAATGTGGACGTGTTCAAAGCGAGTCGAAGGAGGTGCGAAAGTTCCAACAGGGGCTGACACGTGACGTGTAACCTTAGCACGCTGACACTCTAAACAGCTTCGAGTCCATTCTCTGCAATCTGATTTGATAGATGGCCAGATGAATTTCTGCGTAGCTAATTTTATAGTAGTCTTCGCTCCCGGATGTGAAAGTTGATGAACGGTGTTAAAAGCAATTTTCCTGAAGGGTTCAGTAACGTAGGGTCGTACAGACGGAGTAGAGATATCGCAATATATACTTTCTTCGAACCCAGGTAACTGTACAAGTTTAAGCTGTAGCGTCGAATCAGTTTTATTGAGTAGCGATTGCAAAGTGTCGTCAGACTTTTGAGAAATAGCTAGAGCCTTCCAATCAATTCCTCGTTCAATGTGATCAATATCAATGCGAGACATTGCATCGGCAGGTATATTTTGCTCTCCGCTAACGTGTCGGATATCGGTTGTAAATTGACCGATAAAGTCCAGGTAGCGGAACTGTCTCGGGGTGCATTGTTTATCCTTTTTCGTGAATGCAAACACGATCGGTTTATGATCTGTATATATTGTAAATGTTCGCGCTTCTAAATTATGACGAAATTGTTTAACTGCAGAATATATCGCAAATAATTCTCTGTCATATGTAGAATACTTCCTTTCAGCGTTTGTAAGTTTCTTAGAGAAGAAAGCTAGCGGTTGCCATGCGCCGTCCACCTTTTGTTGAAGTGCGGCGCCTATCGTGTTATCTGACGCATCAGTAAACAGCGCCAGATCAGCGTTATCTCGAGGATGGGCTAGCATCGTTGCGTCGGCTAGGCATTGTTTGCAAGCCTCGAAATCCTTTGTAGTGTCGGGTGTCCAGTGAATAGGTGCCTTACCCTTAAGGTTTCCTTTAAGCAAGTCGTTTAAATTGGCTTGATGCGCTGCAGCGTTAGGTATAAAACGTCTATAAAAGTTTAGCATACCTAAGAACTGTCGAAGTTGCTTCGCCGTTGAAGGAAGTGGAAAGGAGCGTATCGCTTCTACTTTTCCAGGTAGAGGACGCGTGCCCTCAGCAGACACTAAATAACCTAAGAACTGGACTTGGTCCTGGCCAAACATGCACTTAGAGGGAT